>OX101811.2:59769841-61133537 GCA_944452925.2 Chrysolina oricalcia
TTTTTTTAAAAACAACAGGTCTATCAAAAACTGCCAACAATCTGTCAGCCTCTGCTCCAGTTTCATCTGCCCAATCGTCTTCATTAAATACCAATGTCTCATCTAATACACATAGCTGTCCTGGCCTGAAATTGAAGATATTACCATCCCTACAGTTTCCACTTCAATATTTGAGAAAGTATGAAATGACATTGGAAAATGAGAAGTAAAAAACGTCAAACTTCAACAAATTTGAAAAATAGTCCAGGAAATTTTGAAAAAAATTCAAATGTGGAACAGCATTCTTCGAATGACTCTGAAGAGGAGAATTGTTATCTTTTACCAAAATACCCCATTGATAATAAATTACAAGAAGTACTGAAACAAAGGGGGCCAGGTAGCCGAGTGGTTAAAGCGACATTGTTTTAGTCACTGGCTGCCGGTCGGCGGTGGTTCAAACCATGGCGACTGCAGAATTTTTTCTGATGGCCCGAGAAAGTTCTAGGAATCGCACGTAAAAAGGTAAGACCTAGTTAATCCTTCGACTTCTGAGGGTTGCCGTTTGTAAGGGGACGACAGCTGGTTAACGGAAAAAACAATTTTAACAACAATTTTTTAACAATTTTAAACAATTTTGATATTTCGAGCCAAGATCTAAAAGCAGCTGGTGGATCTAAATGTAGTGACAACTATGAATTTACTCAAATAAATTATACACAAAATAGTCCTACTGAAAAGCCTTCAACTTCTATTCAGACACATGAAGATAATTGCAAGAGATTCATTGCTCAAGTACAGGAAGAAATCAATCTATTGAGACAATTTATTATGGATAAAAATGCAATTATTCAGGAAAAGGAGAAAGTTATTCAGACTCTAGAAGAAAATGTTATGTTTGTCAAAAGAAATAATGATTAATTGAGAAAAAAATGGTAATTGTGAAAATTTGCAATTCACAAAAGCAGAATTATCTTGTTCTAATAACGTTAGCAATCAAACATATTCAGCTGCAGTTAAGAAAAATCCAAAAAGTTCCAGTAAAGCATGTAGCATAGGTTTAATTTTTCAACCAAAAAATATCCAGTCTCCTACGAAAACCAGAACGGAACTCCAAGTTAAAATTGATTTACAAAATCTAAAAATTGGAATCAACTTAGTGAAGACGATTAAGAATAGCGGTATGGAAATAAAATGCAAGAATAAAGAAGAAGAAACTATTGTAATGAATGAAATAGTAAGCAAATTAGGTGCTCAATATAAATGTGACATTAAAAAAAAGAAAAAATCCAAAAATAGCAATTAAAGTAATAAAATTGGAAAAAAATATGGAACCAAAAATATTACAAGAAATTATCAGGTATCAAGATCTATTTTTCAAGAGGACGACTAGTTCATTATCCATCACATCAAGTATTTAAAGAGATCTAATGCTTATACAGTGTTTGCAGAAACAAGTGCTCGATTGATCCATAAGATTTTTGAATCAAATGGAGGAAGACTTTTCATTTTCTGGCAGAGTTGCAAGGTTTATGATGCAAATGTTGTAACTCAATGTTTCCATTGTTTTCGTTTCAATCATATTGATCATAAATGTAAAAATGACCAGATGTGTTCACACTGTGGGGGTAAACCTAATTTGGAGAGTTGCTCCATATCCTTGAATGAAAATAAATGTGGAAATTGTTTATTTTCAAATTCAGTGTACAAAACTGATTATCAAGTGAATCATTCACCCCAAGATCAAATAATGTGTAGAGTATATCAATTTTATGAAAATCGATATCAATCAGAAATCAACTATGAATTCGAAAGGTAAAATAAAAATTAGAGAGTATGAATCACTGAATTACAATTCTTCCCTGGCTCCAAATACCTTGAAGATGTTTTAAAGAGAAACATTCTCAATTGAAAATTGAATCAATACATGACTACTCTGGAAATGGAAAAAACCTACGATAAAATTGAAGTTACTTTTTTGTAATATCTAACAGAAAACAACTACTTCCCCGGCAAAAGCCACGCAGGACATTGAACTACATCTGATAGATATTGAGAAAGACCCTATATAACTTGAGAGAAAAAATCTGAAAGTGAAAATTTGCATTTTCATTCAGATATTTGATTATTTATTAAATGTCCAGTTTCCATTGGATATTCTTATCTATGAATGAGATAAGGGAGAATGTTATTCAGAAGTATCACTCACAGAAAATCGCTCATTCCATTGATGCGTGAATAATTGCATCTCTTTCGCTAGGCCTCCAATACATTTTGGTCGACTTAAATCTATTTCACTCTTCTAAGATCATCAGGGAGGTCGGAAGAATTGGAAAACATACTCTTCAGAAGCAATTTCACACTGTAATGAGGAATTGTTGGACTATTTGACTGAAAGTTGGAATTTAGTCGCCGTTTTCCATCGTACAAGATAACCTCTCTTGGAAGGGATTCATGTTTTAAAGAGAAACATTCTCAATTGAAAATTGAATCAATACATGACTACTCTGGAAATGGAAAAAACCTACGATAAAATTGAAGTTACTTTTTTGTAATATCTAACAGAAAACAACTACTTCCCCGGCAAAAGCCACGCTGGACATTGAACTACATCTGATAGATATTGAGAAAGACCCTATATAAAGATATTTTACATGAATGCTAGATCCATAAAAAATAAATTTGAACAATTACAAATTATTGTTCATAATATCAAACCAGATATACTCGTAATATCAGAAACTTGGATCAATAAGGAAGAAGAAGTATTTTATAATTTTGAGAATTTTGAATCTGTATATGCTAGCCGAATGCGACGAGGAGGCGCCGTTGGAGTTTTTGTGAAACGAGGGATTGAATTTGAAACCTTAGGAAAAGTTGAAACAGATATATCATACGTTGTTATTAGCTTAAAAAAATACAATTTGATATTATCTGCCCTATATAAACCACCGAAATATAACACTGACATATTTCTGAAACTCATATATGATGAACTTCAAAAATACTCGGGAAAAAAAGAACGTGGCGATTTCAATATAAATATGCTTTCAGATAACAAGGAATCTAACTCACTGGGAGATATCTATTCATCAAATCATTTCTATTTGTGCAATGAAACCTATGCAACAAGAGAGGTCAATGATTCCAAATCACTACTAGATCATATTGTATTGAATTCCAATCTTCCTATTGATTTATCTTTGATAAACACTTCTAGAAGTGATCACAAATTGATAATTGCTGACGTTGAAATTATTCCTCAAGAAAGCATAAAAGGATACCTCTACAAAACATTCACTAAACTGAATACTGAATTAGTGAAAAAGGAACTGATAGGAATGAGTGATAGTGGAATTGAATTTACTGATCCTAATGAATTCTATGACAAAATTGTTGAAATATTCCAAGAGAATTCCTCGATACATTATATCAAAACTAGAAAATCTTCTAAACCTTGGTTCAACAATAATATAGCTTCACTGATTAAATTGAGAGATCAATACTTTTTCAAAAAGAAGAAAAATCCATAGGACATTATTATATCCGAAAATTATATTTACTACAATAAACTTGTTAAAAAATCCATAAGAAAGACCAAAGAAGAATTCTGTAAAACCTAGTTTTCAGACACGACCCCTAAATCAATGTGGAAAACAATAAACTCTCTACTTTACAATAAAACAGAAAAAGATGGAAACATAATAAATTACGTTAGTTTTGATGACACTAAAATAACGAGTCCAAATGATATCTGTGAAAACATAAATGAATATTTTATCAATATTGGAGTTAGCCCATCAAATATAGATTCTGATAACAATATGCAGTATCCTGATGTTCGTGAAGATGCTCCTATTGACTCAATGTTTCTGGAGCCATCAAATTCTCAAGAGACTGAAGAACTTATCAATGGATTGGATGTTAAAAAAGCACAAGGCTTTGATAACATTAACGTCAATTTTGTAAGATTAGTTAAATCAGAATTTATTGAGTAAAATGATCAACTTATGTTTTGAATATGGAAAATTTCCAAAAAATTGCAAAGTTGCAAAAGTTCTACCAATTTTCAAAAGTGGCAAGAAATGTTTTATGAATAATTATCGACCTATTTCTCTTCTTCCTATTTTATCAAAGATTATTGAAAAAATTATGCACAAAAGGTTACTTAATTATTTGACACAAATGGACTATCTGCATGATAATCAGTATGGCTTTCGTGATACAGGGTGTGCCACTGTGGATCAGATCACTAATATCCAGATGAAATTAGATTCTGTTTTTTTGTGCGGTATCTTATCACTGGATATGCGTAAAGCATTCGATACTGTTAATCATGATATTTTATTAGTGAAACTAAGACAAATCGGCATCAGAGGCAACGTTTATGATTTATTTGAAAATTACCTCAGTGGAAGAGAGCAATTTATTCATGGGGGGCTCCACCTCCTCGAAGAGAGATATTTCTTGTGGGGTACCTCAAGGGTCTATCCTTGGGCCTGTTTTGTTCCTGATTTATATAAATTCGATATCTTGTCTGAATTTGAAAGGCCATTTAAAATTATTCGCGGATGACACTACCCTGTATTATTATGGAAAAAGTCCTCAAGAAATAAACGAACAAATGGAAGGTGACCTCACTTTGATTTTGTCATGGTTAAAAGAAAATAAGTTAACTTTAAATTTTGAAAAATCTTGCTTTATGTATATTTCTAAAAGATCGTTTCCAGAAAATCAGATTAAACCCCTCATTGTGGATAATTCTTGTATACGATACAAAAAATACTTAAAATTTCTAGGTTTAACCATTGATCAAACTCTTTCTTGGTCTACGCATGTTCTGGATCTGAGAAAAAAATATCTCCTATTACTGGACTTTTATACAGGCTGAGGTCTTATATACCACTGAAACACAAAAATATTTACTTCAGTTTGATATATCCAAAGCTTCAGTATTTAATTTCAATTTGGGGAACTGCAACAAAATCAGTTATGAAACCATTGAAAACCTTACAGAATAAGATTATGAAATGTATTTTCAAATTATACCCTTCTTGGAACCTACTTCTAAATTATACGAACCAAGAAATCTTCTAGATGTTGATTCATTATTCAGAATGAAAATTTGCACGTTTATTCACCTAACAAAAAATAAGAAAAAACATTCCAATCTCTCCTATGTTGTTGCTTCTGATGGTCATAGTCCAAGCAATCTGATAACCTAAAAACTATCCAAATTAAACTCAATTTGGCAAAAATTTATTATATTATCGCGGTATTTCAGCTTAGCCGAAACGAATAAGGTCTATTAATTACCTCACATAACTCAAAAAGGAATTAAAAAAATTATCATTTCTACTGAAGATGAAGTACGAGGGCTGACAATAAAGTAAGGTCTCCAACGCTGCAACTTCGCCGGATCACGCGCTAGGCGAAATCTGGCAACACCGCCGTGTTCCTTGGTTCCCCCACTACCACTTTGCTGCTGGGTGAGGCTTCCCCGACCGCTCAGTCTTGGCTGAGCAGCCGTCAACGATGGAGGTACCACTCGCGTCAGCGTCCAAGTGCGAATTGCGTTCTGTAATACGTTTTTTGAGTGCGAAAAAGGTGACACCTATTGAAATCCATCGTCAACTAGTTGAAGTTTACGGGGAAAAGTGTATGGACATAAAAAACGTGCGTAAGTGGAGCCGCGAGTTCAATTCCGGGCGCACTAATGTTCACGACGAGGAGAGAAGTGGCCGACCGTCGGTCTCGGATGCGATTGTTCAAGCAGTGGAGGCAGAAATGCTCAAAAACCGCCGTGCGACAATTAGGGACTTGGAAGAGAAGCTTGGAGGAGTGTGTAGCAGCGAAACAATCCGTCATATCCTTGTGAACAAGTTGCAGTACCACAAAGTTTCTGCCCGATGGGTGCCGAAACAGCTGACCGAAGACCACATGAAGCGGCGCGTGGAATGTGCGACCAAAATTGTGGCCCGTTTTGAAGAGGAAGGCGATGATTTTTTGGAAGGGTTTGTTACGGGGGATGAAACGTGGGCTCATCACTACACACCCGAAACAAAGGAGTCGTCCAAACAATGGCGCCATAGCGATTCTCCGAAACCCAAAAAGTTTAAGGCGACACTGTCAGCCGGCAAGGTGATGGCTACGGTGTTTTGGGATCGCCACGGGGTATTGTTGGTGGATTTCATGCCAAGGGGAACCACTATCAATGCAGCAAGGTACTGTGAGACCCTGGAAAAGCTTCGTCGTGCCATAAAAAACAAACGCCCGGGATTGCTGAGCAAAGGAGTGAAATTTCACCACGACAACGCGCGCCCGCACACAGCCAACGTTACCCTTGACCTGCTCAAGACATTTGGCTGGGAAATCATCGATCACCCTCCCTATAGTCCCGACGTGGCCCCCAGTGACTACCACATGTTCCCCGCCCTGAAAAAACATCTCGGAGGGAAGAAGTTTGATAGTGACGCGGAGGTTCAGAAAGAGGTCAACACCTGGCTGCGCGAGGCGGACGGAGAGTGGTATTCTGCCGGCATAGACAAGTTCATCGTGCGGATGCGCAAGGCGTTGGAAAAAAATGGCGATTATGTAGAAAAGTAGCCAAGACCTTGGCCTTTCCAACGGTGTATCGCTTTTTGTAAATAAATGTAATTTTCTATGAAAAAAAAAATTGGAGACCTTACTTTATTGTCAGCCCTCGTAGTATGTCTCTGACCAATTTCTGCTCAAAACTGATTTAGCTATTATAATTATATTTATATTTAATTGTTACCTATCAACTATAACTAATATTGTTGTTATTTTTTTTGTTTCATATGTATATTAATATTCGTTATCCCTGTATAAGCATTCAATGTTTCTTGGGATTGAATTAATAAATAAATAAATAAAATATAAAAACAAACATTTCTGATCTACACAAATTGCAAGTTTTATTACAACTGTACGGATACAAAATAAAAATAATAATTTTCTCAATGTACTTATAATAAAGAAATTGTTAGAAAATATCGGTGTTCATTATCAATAAAATTCTTTGTCGTTGGTTTTAATCTACCTCATTCAAGAAATAATCTTGTCGTATATCACACGACCAATACATTCTAATGGATTAAAGTATCAATATATTTTTTGCATGATTGTGATTTTTGATAAATAATTTCATGCACAATTATTTCAAAATTCAAAATTATTAAATTATTGTGCATTCAACTATTTTCCAAGCAAAATCATGCTCAAAATATTGTGATAGTTTAATCTATTGAATTAATAGGTCTTGTGATATAACATCCGATAATTTCATATTTAATGATGAAGAATTAATCTCTTACCTTATTTCATCTTGTCAAAACCAGATCAATTATGTGTACTATTCCAGTAATATGAATACTAAATATTTACAACCAAAGTTTGAAACAAATAAGCTCTTCGTGTTTTTCTATTGATCACGACAGAAAAACTTTCTCCAACAATCTCTAATCGCACCTTTGTTTCATGAACAATTTTTTAGAATGCCGGGGCCCTTTGTTGTGAATTTCTCGTTAGAGTAAACCCAGATCCGTGAACTCGAACGCTATTGCATTTTCTCCCTATGAAAATTTCATTTCGGGAGGAAATTAAAAAGTTAAGTTTACGCTGTCGGAAGTGATATAAAGCGAAATTCAGGGAGGAGGATCTTCAGCCTCAATTTGCGAAACATCAAGTCAAACAAACTCGTGGTTGATTGTGGGAAATTGTATTAGAGTCAGGGTGGAGTAAATAGTGATTATGTGGATCCAAATTTCGGAGGAGGAGTTGAAGGGTGAAACACTTCATTGTAAATATTTATGAGATGTTGCTGATTCAGTTTCTTGGATTCGTTGAAATATCCTAAAAAAATGTTGGAAAGAACCTCATCAATTACTTCCTTATATTTTCCTAACGGCAAAATTGTCACTAATAATCTCCCAAGTGCTTGAATTATTGCCGTGAATTTTCTCAAAAACAAATCATGTACGGGATAAAAGACCCCGCACACCTTATATGGGAAAATGGCTCTTCGTCAAATTGCTTGAATTTTTGATATGTTGTAGAATTAATTGATCATTCTGATGTGTTGAAAATGAGAAATGTTCACTTTTCATCACTCCGTATCTCCCTAGTTATGATTTAGTTCGGATTTATCATTTGTGGTATTGTCATTACATCATTGTATGACAAATTCATGAGAAATTATTTCCAAATCTTTTCGTAGTACAGGGCGATTTCACTTGATAATAATGCTATTTTGAGACTTTCATAATTCTGTTGTTTTATAAATAGAAAATGCGGGAAATGGTATAATTATCATATAATATTATGAATTCATTTCATCTTTCATCACAGTTGATACAATTCATACAAAGTGATTCACGAATATAAAAAAATAACGAATTTTGGTTTTTGGGACACCTTGTGACAGTGATCTCGCGAGGAATGTTAAATGATGTGTTTCATCGTATACAGAGTCGAATGATGTCAATTTGAAAAATTATTTATACTTTAATAAATATGAACATTGATTTTTTTCATCACCCTATAGCTCATCGATATTTTTTCATGGGAGAACTTGAAATACTTTCATGAATATTGTAGAAAATTTTCATCAGAATCCTATGACGGGTTTTTCATATACAAGACGAAATATGTGTAAACAATTCCAAGATCTGTACATTTCCCCATTGCTATATTTCCACTCCAGTTTTCGGCGGGTTTGCAATAGTTCTTCCTCATCGGGCATCTTTCTTTCGAGATTTTGATTTTTCAATAAAAAAGGGAAATAGTTATTTTTTCATAATAAGTTTTTCTCAGAAGTCATATTATACTTGTTTCATTCGCAGAAATTCCTTTTTTCGAATTTTCACTCTTTAAAACGATAAAATTGTCAAAGTCTTTAAATATAATTATTATCGCCCTGTACTACAAAAAGAATTGGACATGAATTTCTCATGAACTTGTCACTCATGGAAAATACCACAGGATAAATCAGAATAAAATCATAATTTGTATGTATTTTTATCGGTTAATATAGAGTATATATTAATTTAAGTTCTCGGCAATTTTTTACACCAAAGGAACATTTCAGTTTTGAATTATGTTTTTGTATCTTCGAATCGTGAATATTATGTTCGTATATAGTATATACCCCCTTTTTGATAACGTTTCTCTTTCTTTTTCTTGTATTTGAAACATTATCTGAATCATCTTCGAATACCTACATAGCACCACTTATAAATATATTCCTGTCATCTCCTAGTAGGCATGGAGAAGAATTTAAAGAGGGTGAAATCAACAAAATTCTAATGTCAATAGTCTTTTTTTGTTGTCTTAAAGAACTATTTTTGGATAATTGGAATAATTGAAGTTTTTTTTTGGAATGTTCAAGTTTATGTGATTTTCAGTGTTTGTTGAACTTTGTTGAACAATATGGCTTTTGCAAATAGAGTGAATTGTTATTTTTGTGACCGCAATGTTATTCCTAGACTCTCAATTCGTTTGACTAGAGGAAATAATATTGATGTTTTGCAAATTGCGATATAACAAAGACAAGCTGCTGGAAATCCACCTACTGATACTCAGGATGATACAGAAATATGTTTAAATTGTAATAACTCAGTGATGAATGACATTAATGCTATGGAAAATAACCCGAATTATTGCCTTCGTCTCAATGTGTTGTCCCGCGTATCAAGCCGTGCGTGCATTATTTGAAATGCTCGTCAAAATATTCAAAGACTTCCTCTAAAATATAGAGTGGATATTTTTGTTGCTTCTGATATCTATGTCTCAGATTTCATGAGAATTTTTGGTCACAATCTTGGTCATCAAGGTTTCCTTCCAAATTACTTGCATAGACGTTTGAATTTTGTGAATAAACCACACATAATTTCCAATATCCAACATTTTCTTCAAAGCATGAGGATAATTGCTAATAGAAAGCAAGGCAATTCAAGTTGTTATTGGTCAATTATCCATTTTTCTAGTGGAGTAGGCCTCATGCGGGACACCACTATAGAAAAAAACATTTCATTTTTTGCGGTAATTACTTCTGGATATGAGTAAATGCTTGGGTCACTTTTCGTATTCATTTTGATTTTCATGGGAGGAAATGATACTTCCATATAGTAGTTCAGAATGTTATAGTAGACTTGGATCGTCTCATTTATGTCACGCTGTTCATAGAATTCATTCCAATTTTCTGTTGCTAATTTATCGTGGAATAGAGTTTTATTGGCCGAATTTTTATTCAAGATAATTTTATATTTTGGTAGAACCTCTCGATCTGTGTTTATGCATATAATTTGGGAATGATGGTCAGATAGATGAAAGTCATAGATTTTAGATGCACTAATATCGAAGTTTGTGAACATGTTATCGATGCATGATTTTGAATTACCATAAATCCTAGTATAGCCAAAAATTTGTTTGGATAGTCCAAAAGAGGAGAATAACTCTATCATATCTTGAGTGTGTTTGGAATCTGACGCAAAGTTAATATTGAAGTCACCACCAATGACTAGATTGAAAGTTTTAAATTTTTCTGACAATATTAGCAACATAGCAGAAATATTATCCTTAAAAGTATTTATATCCCCACATGGAGAGCGGTAAATAGATACAACAATACATTTTTGTTTTAATAGCTTAATGCAGCAAGTTTCAATATGCTTTTCCTTGTTGTATTCGTTCAGAGCATCAATTTTTTCGAATGGAATATCTTTTCTAATAAAAATGCATACTCCTCCGTGAGTGTAGATGGATCTCGAAGAGGAACTGGCTAATATATAATTATCAATTTTGCAAAAATGTGTTTCATCAATATTCAGCCAATGCTCACTTAACATAACAATGCCAAAGTAATGTTGCAGTACAATAGCTTCGAGTGAGTTCAACTTATTTCTAAGACATTGTATGTTAACATGCATTATCTCAAGTTGATTTTCCGCTTTCCTACTTCTAAAAAAGTTGTTTGGGGATTCATTTCATTAGTTTTGTCAACAGCCTCAATTACTGTGTTATTTATTATTTCGATATCTCTGTCTAGAGTACTTCTACTGAAATCCTCACTGTCCCCCCTATCTACGTCCTTTCCTGCTGTCCACATTTTATCAGACTGGTCGATTTTGGTGTTGTCGGCACAATGCAGAAACCTCGTAATTTGTAAAAAACGATTCCGACGCATCGCTTCGCGTACCAAAATATTTTGGAGATCTGTTCCTGAATCCCAATAGAACCTTTTTCCTGGGACCAAATTGTATCCAGACATAAGAAGAATTCCCAGAAAACATCGTATTTCTGATTTTGTTATTTGTGGATCTGGACAATTCAGGAAATGGGCATATTTTGAAGACTCATTCACAAAAAGCGAGATGATCTGGTCATCAATAAAAAGTTCAAATATTTCAGTTGGCAGAAGTCTCCTGGAATCCACTCTTTTCCAACATTCTTAGGGTGATTTTTTCCTGATTTGGCGGCATTTCTTGGTGCTTGAGACGATGTTGCTACCCCTTCATTTGTGTTTTCTGTCCTCACAGATGTATCATGTATTCTTCTATTGTTACTAAATACTACCTCGGCTTCGGCTGAAAGTTGCCGACCAGTCAAGTTATCTAGTAGACCCCCGTTGTCTTCGTCGGCCGAGTCTTCGTCAGTTAAAATGGAGGGTTCAGGAGGAGCAATAAATATATATATATATATATATATATATATATATATATATATATATATATATATGTTCGGATAGGTTTCCGCGGTCAGATATTTGAAAACTAGAAGTTCGGGTTGAACCGCGTCTGGAATTTGTTGAAATTCGACGTTTCGGCTCCGATTTTGGAGCCATTTTCAAGAATAAGAAGGATAGGTATAGTGAGGAAACGTGATTCTACACTGAGGTCTCAGTCTGCCTACTCCTCAGGTATTATCGCGTTAGGATTTTGTGACTTGACGTCGGGGTCTCAATCTGCCTACTCCCCAAGTCTCACTGGCTCTCTCTAAGGTCTCAATCTGCCTACTCCTTCGAGAGAACAGTTCTCCCTCCTCATCTGCATATGCTAACTCTATAGCTTCTTGCAAGGTGAGACCACGTCTGGAAGAACAAAATATCTTCATTTTATCAGGATCCTCAGATGACCACGGAAGCGCCCATCGTGACCATACGGTAACACGTCACAAACACTCATGATGGTGGTCACTTACGAATATTATTATAAACTCAACATATTCTAAAATGATAGTTCAACCTTCTTCCTTCGAAATAACATGAAATGATTCAGACCCTATTCGAAATATTCTCAATAAAATAACTTACTCTAATTGAAAGTCCATTTTTTCCACCATACGTATTATAACCACAATAGATGCATCAAATTCAAATTCACAACACACACACTGATCTCTTTCTGTTTGTTGTTTAGAAATGTGATAATGGCACCCTCTAGTTGTGGGTAGACCAACAATTACTCATATTCGAGCCAGCAAATTTGAAATACATGCCGTATAGCCGCTGTGACCGTTTGGTAACTGTGGGAGCTGGAGGGTTAAATTTCCTTCTAACTACAGACCAATTGCACTACTTCCAGTCATGGCAAAAACTGCAGAAGAAATAATGGCATTAAGAATTATTAATTATCTAGAACATACAAATATTTTGACAGACAGACAGTTTGGATTTAGAAAAGGTAGAAGTACGTCGAAAGCAGTGCTCGAATTAGTCAATTTCATAACTGATGGCTTGGAAAACAAAGAAGCAACACTTGCCATATTCTTGGATCTGAGCAAGGCGTTCGACTACGTCACTACGGATTTTTTATTAGAAAAATTAAGATATTATGGCTTTGTAGGTGTGGCACATAATCTTCTCGCATCATATCTGAATGAGCGAAAGCAATGTGTGTTATATAATGAAGAACTTAGTAGCATACAAACGATCTTGAATGGGGTTCCACAAGGTAGCGTCCTTGGACCACTACTTTTCTTGATTTATATCAATGATTTACCAAATTCAATGACAACATTTACAATGCTGTTCGCTGATGACACTACCGTCGCCATTCGGAAAAACAATGACGAAGAATCATCAGAATTAGAAGAACGAGTTATTCAGGAAGTTACTGACTGGTTCAATGCGAATAGTTTATGTGTGAATGAAAATAAGACCCAATCAGTTAACTTGGAAACCCCATATTGACAAATTAGCGAAAAATCTATCAAGTAAGGTTTATGCAATCAGGCAGATAAAAAATAAAGTAGGTGGTGAAGCTGCCCACATTGCCTACCATGCAATGTTTCATAGCTCTTCAACATATGGATTGATAAATTGGGGAACATCTGTCCATATTTCAAGAATTTTTTTTTTTTCCTTGGTGTTTTGGCATCGACTGCTATGGTCATTAGCCATGTGTTCTGGATAGGCCTTGTTACTAACTCCATACGCCACTTTAGGAGCAGCACTGTTAATTTTTAACGCAACAGTGAATCGTGGAGGATTATTCCCAGCCGTCACGAGCCGTCACGAAACATTTCACATGTGAAAATTCATCATCAATAAAAAACAAAATTATTGAAATTTCCCGTGAAACCGAAAATGAAACAAAATACATTTTCATTCAAAAAAATTACATTTTAGTTCTTTAATAGCCCACCAAGATTTCGTGATTTAAATCGGATTATTTCCGTCCAAAATAGAGGTGCTCCATCTCTCAGACATACCAGGTATAATAAGTAAAAAATTTGGAGAAAAAAAATTATGTTGCACTTTTGCTTCTTCGTTAAACACACATTAGATCATAACAATTTTTCCAGAACAAGGAAGTACGACTACACTCAATGAATTTCAATTGAAGTATTCGTTTGTGCGAAGCGATCTGAATAATGCAGTTTGAAGTTCTACTCAGGAATTGTATTCGCCCTCTCCAGAAAAGAATATCCAACTTTCTGTCCAGAATGAGTTCAATTATATTCATAACTTGGAGCTGGCAAATAAGAGATAATACACTCAAACTGTTTACGAATGAGACCTCGGAGAGAAACATTATTTGCAAAGCTACTGAAGTTTTCCACATTTACAATATTTCATTAAACAGAGTGTTCAGTAAACATACGGCAAAAATTCAACGGGTTGTTCCCTGAATTATTCAAAGAATATTTTGTTGTTTGATGATTTTTTGAAACAGAACCGTTGACCGTTGCCAGACGATTTTTGGTAGAAGCATTACATTTTGAGTGGTTGAGAGTTACAAAATAACCTTTTTTTGTAAATTAAATCAAATAATTATGTGTTGTGTATTATATTATTATCCACTGACCTGAACTCTAGCTTCTTGAATAATACTAATTTCATAAAAAACAGTATATTCATTGGTACCTTCTGCGCAAATGTTCTAACTCTTGAAGATTGTTTGGAAGTTTTACCCAGTTATTTGAAATTTATAGTTGTTGTGCATCTGTCACTTCTAAAATGCAGCGGAAGTGCTTGATCGACTTATACCAGAAATTTTTCTATTCCATTTCTGATAACTTCGTGAAGCATAAAATCTCAACGTTACAAGCACCTCCAAAAACAAAGTTATTTAAAACTTATTTATATTACTTTTCGGTGTTTGTAGATATAGAGTAACCATTTTCATCAAGAAGCCAGTGAGGTTTTTAATGAGTCTCAGGGTGGATTTAGTCAACTTTAGCACAAGCATTATCATAAACATAACGGTAACATCAAAGGTTTTTAGCATAAACTTAATATTGTATAAATGGCGCAATTTGATATTATAACATTTTCAACTTTCGCTTTTAACATATATTTAAGCACAATTTTAAAATGATGTTGACTAAATGCACCTTGACATTTTTCGGAGCGGACGCTCTGCTTGCCCATCTGCTTCTGAAACAATATAAGAAACCAACGGAGGCGATCCATAACATACAGTGGAGGTGAGATCTTACTGGGTAGGTAAAAAACTTACAGTCGAACTCCACCACATAAAATCTTTATTAATAGTGTGAGTGTAGTCAGAGGACACACATCAGCACATTACGAGATGTAGTCGGAAGACTTACATCAGCAGCAGGACATGTTTCGAAGGATTAATCCTTCATCTTCAGCAAAAAAGGTTACAAACTAATGATCTACAGAAAAGAGAAATGTTACAATAATGAGAATAACAGTATTAAATTTCGAAAATACCATATGTGGTGGAAAAAGTGCTTCTATATAAATGTAGAATAATTAAATTAAAACAATGGTCAAACTGACAGTAACCGCATAACGAGCAGGTCCCTAACTGTTAGGGGGTATGATTGGATCTCGCTAAATAGATCATTATTTTATCAAAACTTTTGTTACTTTTGGTTACTTTTGGTCACGGTGTACCTACCCAATAACAATATAAGAAACAATAGGTTGATAATGTTGGGAATTGTTGAGACTCACAGCGCAAAACATATTGAAGGCCTTCCGCACTAATGTAACTTTGTATCGAAATCTTACCTTGGAGATTGTTGAGAATAACTCCAAATACTGCACCTGTTTCTCCTAAAGGATTCATCAGTTCACGAAAAACTAGGAGAACTGAACAGTACACACCAAATGCTGTGTCAAAATCAAGCCCAAAATGCTAAAAATCAAAGTTAAAAATTAAACGTCAGTTGGTCATTCTCAGGAGAATCAAGCGATCTCCCACAAAATAGCAGGAGAATCACGTTCCCCAGCTTTATCGCGAAGTGAATGATCACATGTGTTAGAGAATACGCTTTGATGAGTTTCAGGAGAACTGTGCCTACTTTTCTCAGGATAACGATGTCCCCCAGTTTCGAGAATAGACCCCCAGAAGGCCTAATAAGAAATAATCCTAGGGGTTTAAGTCCGGGGATCGAGCAGGCTATCAAACAGGTCCACCTCGACCAAGCCAGCGATCTTATGTTACTGTGGAAAACTCACGAGCACCCACATAAATGCGCTAGTGCAATGTGCCTGCTTCGTAAAGACGTTGATGAATACTTCAAATTGTTTTTATGTCAGGAATTTTACGGACAAGAAATCGTTCAATGTAGGTACCTAGTTTGGAATAAATTACCATTAGCCATAAATAAAATGTAGGTATGTCATTCATCTTGGCGTTCGTATGGCTAATCAAGATAGAAGAGTTCACGAGCAACAGTTTCTATTTCAGATACAGAACATACTCGTCAAAGAGCCAAACGTTACTCGGTGTCAGCAACTCCAACATATACCACAGGGGCAATCACTAGACGAGTTCTACTAAAATTCACGCTACAATTGTCACTTTATTTGTCCCCACGGAGGGGACCAGTTGTTTTATCAAGTATTAATCAAAACGTGGATAGAATATGAAAGAATAAAAATTTTGGTGCTTCCAACTGATTCGATTTGTCTACTGAAATAAATCGATATAATCAATAAATTAAGAGACTTCTCTTGAAATATGTTCATCCATGATGTTGACGCTGGACTGCACTAGACTGTCATACTCCAATACATTTTCAACTTCACACTTCTTGCAAACACAGTTTATCAACGAACCATGGTTCATGTTGGTCATGCTACCCTCCAGTATCTAATGAGATAAGCTCTTTATTTTTCCCAACACTCGTAGACTGACATTCATAAAAATTCACAACATGATACTCGAATGATGCTTTGTGAGAAAACAAGGAACGAATAATAATGAAACCTAATGGATACAAACGATTTGTTGATCCTAGATAAATCATGTTTATTCCAACAGCGATTTTCTGCTCATCATCGCGTTTCCTTCGTTTTCAGACGTGGGCAGATATCTCAAAGTATAACTCATTTTCAGGTACTGAATCACACCAATCGATAGAGCATAAAATGAGTGAATACTAGTAGGAAACCGACTATGCCATCACATAAAAGAGTACGTAGTTATGTTCTGTTATGTTTTCGACTCCCAACTGTCATTAATTTGTTATAAACATTCAAATACAAAAACAGGTGTTTTTTCTATTGTTTTGCATAAAAAACGAAAACTAATAGAGCAATCTGCACGTTGTTATTAAATATTCAGTCAGTTCGTAATTAAATAGATGAGTTAGGCATATTTCTAGAACATAATCTACCTGATATAGTCCTTCTGACTGAGCATTGGCTCAAAACTGATGAACCTTTGTATATTCCAGAATATTCTATAGTTTCAAATTACTGTAGGAGAAACTCAATACATGGAGGAACTCTGATATTGGTGAGAAATGAATTCCTGAGAACTTGTTCCTTTATAAATATTGACAAATTTGACAATCTCATTGTTGAAAAACATTTCGAATTCCCAGTTATCCATTCAAAAACTCTAAATATGTATATATTGTGTATCTATAGGCCTCCCTCAACAAATACCAAACTTTTCATTGAAAGACTTGAAAATTTGTTGTTTCAGTTATCACCGCTTACTTCAATAATTCTAGCTGGGGACTTCAATATAGACTTTGCAAATAAACTATGTAATGAAACCCAAATGTTAACGAACTCACTAGACTGCTACAATTTAACGATGCATATTGATGGACCTACCCGGATATCAAAATTCTCGTCTACTATTATTGACTACGTTTGTACGAATATAGAAGATGTATAGGTTTCAATTATCAATCCAGGTTTATCGGATCATGAAGCTATTTTGTGTCATATTCCCAATAATCTGAAATATGCAATCCCAAAGAATAGTAAAACATATGGACGCATTTATAGTAAAAAAAAACTACGCGCAATTTAAGCATCTTTGTCAAAATATAGATTGGAATTCCATACCTGTAACAGAAGATCCAGTGAATGCATTTCATAAAATTATTGTAGAAAAATTCATTCAAGCGTTTCCATTACGGTTGAGAATAAACAAAAAATCAAAACCTTGGATCACGAAAGGTATAAAAAAATCATCCGTTAATTTACGTTGTCTGCACACTATCAGGAAATTCCATTGTGATAACAACTTTTTCATAACATATTTCAATAAATATCGCAGTATCTACAAACAGACCATAAAAATAGCTAAAGATCTCTACTATAATGACAGAATTAATCAGGCAAAAAATAAACAGAAAGAGATGTGGGCAATAACTAACAACCTGCGAGGAAAAAATCGTAAAAAACAACCAGAGATGAACATAGATCTTAATCTGTTAAATGAGTATTACTGTTCAAGAGCTAATCAACTAACACAAAATACCACCTCAATAATCGACCCGAATGAGAACTTGCAAAAAATAGGTTCCCCAACAAACTCATTGTTCTTATACGATACAGATTTAACTGAACTGAAGTCGGTAATTAATGACATAAAGAAGAAAAATTCCTCTAGTGAAGATCATTTATCAGCAAAGTTGATGATGGAACTTCCTGACGAAGCCCTAAGCGCTCTGGTAGCAGCTATAAACAGGTCTTTTGCTACAGGTGTATTCCTTTCCAGTTTAAAGTCTGCAATGGTAATACCTCTTTACAAAGGAGGAGGTGCTATTGATGATCCAAACAACTTCAGACCAATTTCAATACTATCAAAAATAATTGAAAAGTTAATTAAACACAGAGTAATGGGTTTTCTGGAGAGATACGGTATACTTGTTAATGTACAGTATGGATTCCTAAATAAAAAAAGCACTACCGATGCTATTTTCGACTTCCTTGAAAAAATATACATGAGCATCAATGAAAAGGAGGCGGCTGCAGCTGTTTTCCATGACTTATCCAAAGCCTTTGATTGTGTGAGTCATGAGATTCTAATGCAGAAACTTTTTCATTATGGCTGCAGGGGGAATGCCTTGGAATGATTCAGTTCGTACCTCACAGGCCGAAATCAAAAAATATCATTAGGTCCGTATATTTCAGAGAAGAAAACAATTGTACGAGGAGTACCTCAAGGGTCGGTCTTGGGCCCGATATGGCTTTTCTGGATATATCTGGAAGATTTACACTGTTTGCAGATGACACTACTGTTTCTTGGCACAATGTAGATCGTGATACCCTGGTCCAATCCATTTCAACAGATTTAGGAAAAATTAAAATGTGGTGTGATGCGAATATGCTGTCAATTAACACTTCGAAAACAAACCTGATAACATTTAAGTGGGACTTAGAATTAGATCAGGTAACTCTAGGATCTCAATTGATTACGAGTAAACCTGTTACAAAATTCCTAGGCATACACATCGACAGTACTTTGAAATTTGAGTCTCATATAACAGCTCTAAAAAATAAACTGTCATCAGGTTGTTATGTCGTCAATGTTATTTCCCGTGAACTTGGGCTGTCAGCTTCACTAACTGCCTATTACTCGTTTATCGAAGCTCATCTACGGTATGGAATTCCATTCTGGGGGAATTGCAATAAAGCTCTGTTGCAAAGTATATTCGTGCTACAGAATCGAGCTCTGAGATTTATATTCAAAGTCAAGATGCGAGAATCGTGCCGCCCGATTTTCTCCGGACACAAAATTTTGACACTAATAGATATCTTCATTCTAGAGGCAGCTTGTTTATTGCATAAATACAGAAATAACTTCCTTATCGCCAATGTAGAGAGGCCTACTCGACAGGAAAAAAAACTTGCTACCCCAATTCCTACTTCATCCTTGACAAGGGAATCTCTGATTTACAAAAGTAAGCAGGTGTACAATCATTTACCCACGGAAATTACAAGTATAAATGATATGAAGCACTTGAAAAATAACGTTATAAAACTTCTCAAAGGGAAATGTTTTTATACCTTAGAGGAATACTTTGCTTATAGGTTCCGCATAGTTTGATCAGTAGTCGAAGAGAGCAGACGTATTTTCAGAAGCTCCCTAGGCTACCTGTTTAAATTACTTTTGTGATAGTGAGTGCAAATTCATTAAGCGAGACAAAGCGATATAGCTACGGCAAGGAAGGGTTATACCTGAACTAGCCAGGGCTAGACTTGAAGGGCTGTGATAAGGTAAGTGGTAATGACTAATCATTAACCCTTTTTCAGGAACACTTGCCAAACCACAGTGATTCAGAGAGAGTTTTTCCATTTTACTTGTAAACCACAGCTCTGGCTTCGGCCAGGGGCTCTTTTCAGAGCCGTCTTCGTTTTTAAAAGAATTCATTTTTGAAAAAAGCGTGGAGCAAAGTAAAAAATGGGCAAATCCAAGAAGTCAGGCGACGAATCGTCAAGAAGCTCGAGCTCTCTCGACAGAGAGAATTTTCGGAAATCTTCGACGACGAACAACGACGACGAGGACAAGAAGGAAGAATCGAAGAGACAGCTGAAGCAGCAACTCCGCGATGCACTAGATCGGGCAATCAAGGCCGAGACCGAGAGGAAGAAGACAGAAGAAAGGCTCACTGCCATGGAAAAGCAGTTAAGCACCCTTCTGACGAAACTTGCCTCTTCTGAAAAGAAGGAGACAAATGAGAGTACGCCACCAGTGCACGTAGCCCCTACCCCCCCAAAACCCACGGATGTGGAGATGGAGATCACCCCCCAACCCGACCCCGAAGGCACCGAAAAAAGCGAATGCAAAGAAGAGACAACACGTAGACTCTTCCGAACCCGAAGAAGACTTGGACGGATTCCGAGTGGTGGGCAGACGCATTAAGAATGCCGTTCGCACGAACGAGTCATCGACTGCACTACCATCAACAGCAGATGAGAACACCCCAAAGATTACTGTTACGCCAACAGCAGAATCGTCCTCATCAAGCACAGGAGTGTTTGTGCCCTGCAGCACTGAGGATGAAACGAAGGACCCCAAAAAACCTCCCGTGATAATAATCCGGGAGAAGAGCAAGTGGCTGTCGATTTCGACAGCCCTACGAGATAAGAGAATTGGATTCTCGAAAGCCCAATCACGACAAGATGGGATTTATCTCCATACGAACACGGAAGCGGATTGGAGGAACGCTACCAGATTCTTTGAGTCTGATAAGGTGGAGTTTTTCACCTATCAACTCAAACAAAACATACCCCTGCATGTGGCCATCAGGGGTATCCCAGAATCAATCTCGGCGGCAGACGTCCAACAGGACCTCGTCGAGAGAAACTTCATGGTCCTAGAATGTCATAGGATGACATCGAGAAGGACAAGAGCGCCCCTACCACTGTTCCTGGTAAAAGTTCCGAGAGAATACAGGGACATCTTCAAACTAACCGAAGTGGTCGACTTGAAAGTTACCGTGGAAGGACAGCGACCCCAAAGAGGCAGAGTGTCTCAATGTCATAACTGCCAGTGGTTCGGACATGCACAGAAGTGCTGCCACTCCACAGCACGTTGTGTCAAGTGCGGCGGTAGCCATGCTACACATGAGTGTAAGAAGGCAAGGGAAGAACCCTCCAAATGCGCTAACTGTGGTGGAAACCACACAGCAAATTACAGGGGATGCCCAAAATTCCCCAAACCAAGGTTGGTGGCAAGACAACCTACCAAGCAGGGGCCTCCACCCCCACGGCAGGAGTCAACAACCCCAAGGCGGAGACCAGACCCTCGAACTGGTCCACAACAACAGCCAAAAACCGCACCACCAAAATGGGGTCCTTCGAACAAATCCTCTAGTGCTCAGGGCACAAGCAAGCAGGAGCAACTGTTGCAGACCTTATCGCAGGTTACCCCAGAGGTACTCGACAAAATCATGGCCGTAATAAACGCCTTAGTGAAACAGTCGAGCCAGCACGAATACCGAAGATCCTGCAGATTTGTTCATGGAACATAAATGGCGCAATTCAGCGAAAAGATGAACTACTGGAACTTATCTCCAGAATCTCGGTAGACGTGGTGGCACTACAAGAGACCAGGCTGAACCAAGGTAAAGTATTTAATATTCCAGGTTTTATAAGTTACAGGAATGACAGGCCAGGACCCCGAGCTCGAGCAGGTGGATCGCTCCTGCTGGTGAAATCAGACCTGGAACACAATGAGGACGCACTTCCGGAACTATCACTCTGTGAATCGGTAGCGATCAGAGTTAAAGTAGACGGAATAAATCTCCTAAGAGTTTCTGCAGTCTACATTCCTCCAGGCCCCAACCTCAGGAAAACGGACTTGGAGAAACTCTTTCCCGACCATCACCCAACGGTGGCTATAGGAGATTTCAACGCGAAATCAAGAGACTGGAACTGCCGCAACACCAACCCTCGAGGCAGAGACCTAGCAGACAACCTACTACCAGACTTCGACAACGTAGCAGTGACAGCGACATACGAACCCACACACTATCCTGGGAGGGAAGACCAACACCCAGACATTTTGGACATAGCCCTCATACAGAGTATTCCATCCTTGGTGGACATCTCTGTACTAGACGAAGGATCATCAGACCACAATCCAATCCTACTAACAATAGGGGAGGAAGAAGCTGAAATCGTTAACACGACAAAGCGGATAGTGGACTGGTCACGATTTCAAAGGGTAGTCCATAACGAAATAAACATCCCCAGGATAGACACGACACGCCAGCTAGAGGAGGCGGTGACCGAACTGAGACAAGCAGTACTGACAACAATGGAACGGTGCTCTAAAGACATACAGGTCACAAACTTTGATTTCCAAGGAGGGATCCCACCTGAGGTCAAGGAGATGGTCAGGCTGAGACGACGTCTGAAAAAACGTTATCAGAGAACACTGGCGCCCGATGACAAGCGGCAGCTCAACTTTGCGTCTCGACGGCTGAGAGAAGGGCTGAAGCTACTCAGAGAGCGACAGTGGTCTGAACGTTTGGACGAACTCGACGCCGAAGACAACTCCTTATGGAGAATGCAGAAAGTCCTCAGACACGGTCGGAGGAAATCGTGCCCTCCCCTTCATGGTGAGATGGGCATCGTTTTCACGGAGATGGACAAGGCAGAAGCTTTTGCGGACTCCTTCGAACGTCAGTGCCGTGAAAATGAGGTCGATTACACCGATGAAGTCGAGGACACGGAAACGCACGTAGACCAGACGATCAGACGGCTTAGAAGAACTGACGACTCAGTCATTCTTCTAGAGCCGACATCTCCAGAAAGGACATACTTAGACACGCAAAGACCAGGAAAGCACCGGGCCCAGACAACATTCCAGTCAGGGCACTAAAAGCCTTACCTAGGAAAGGACTAGCAGCCCTGACTAACATCATAAACGCTGTACTCAGACTTAGACACTTTCCTTCCAGCTGGAAAGAAGCAACGGTCATCATGATTCCGAAGCCCAACAAGAACCACACGTTCCCGCAAAACCACCGCCCCATCAGCCTAACACCTGCCATGAGTAAGGTCGCAGAAAGGGTGATCAGGACTCGACTTGAGACAATGTCTGAAGAATTGAACATCCTACCAGATGAGCAATTCGGCTTCAGACAGGAACACTCAACAGAACTCCAGGTCACCCGGATAGTGGACGCCACCATCCAGAGCTGGAACCGCACGAGAAAAGGACATCTTTCAGGAGCAGTCTTCCTTGACGTCTCCAAGGCCTTCGATAGAGTTTGGCACGATGGGCTGATCGCAAAACTGGTTGATGCCGGATACTCCACACCAATGGTCAAGCTGATAAACTCCTTCCTAAGAGGTCGACATTACCAATGCAAAGTCGGAAATGCTCTCTCTTCACGAAGGAGGCTAGAAGCAGGAGTACCACAGGGAGCAGTACTGTCGCCACACCTGTTTTCGATCTACACTGCAGACATGCCTATGTCGGACAACCCCATGACCAAACTTGCTCTCTATGCAGATGACACGGCAATCTTTGCTGAGTCATCCCATGAGAGAGGAGTAACATCGAAGCTGCAACATCAGATAAAGAAGCTGGAACCGTGGTTCAATCGTTGGAAGATCGGAATCAATGCAGACAAAAGCAAGGCCATACTGTTCACGAGGCGACGTAGGACACCCGAGGGCCATGTTACTATGAACGATGAGAGAATTCCATGGGTAGACGAAGTCGTATACCTAGGAGTAACCCTGGACAAGAAACTCACGTTTCAGAAGCACGTCTCCCACAGATTGGCTATAGCGAAAGCCGCGAGGCATAAGCTGTATCCACTCATCGGGCGTAGAAGCAACATGGCACTCGAGTTGAAACTACGCCTCATCAGGACAATCCTTCTGCCAATCATGATGTACGCGTCTACTGCTTGGAGGCAATGCGCGAACAGTTACAGGCAGAGGATGCAGGCCTTCTTCAATGTCTGCCTGAGAATGGCAACAGACGCACCACGATATATGCCAAACAGGTTTATATATCGAGACTTAGACATCCATCCGGACTACATTGACAGACTGATCAGGAATCACGTGGGGACTACTCTAGACAGAGTAGAGACCCACACGAACCCGTTGCTCACGGAGCTCCTCGAGAACAGACGTGAGCAAGACGATAGAGACAGAGACAAATACAGACGACCAGTGAACCAGGGAGACAACGACACCCCTGAAGAAGTAAGACGGAAGCGAAACCTTCGGCGACGCCAACGTCTACTTCAACAGGCTTAAAATTTCGATAATCATGCTTTTATGTTTCAGATTCCAAGAAGAACCGACCAAGTGGTAAACTCAGTAAATTCAATACACAACACTTGGCCCTCAGCCAAGTGTTTTTCAGGCCTTCAGCCAGTTTCAGGGGGGCACCATGCACATTAAGTAAAGTCATTGTAAAATCAAATTAAACTCATGTCAGATATAAGAGAGTTTCAGGCCGAGAATTGGCCGAGCACTCCATATCAAACGATCAGATTTTATTCTGCTGATCGCCAATCATCGGGATGAGGAACTGCTTTAACGAGCGGGGGTGGTGGATAGGAGGGGTGAGCTTTCGAGTACGTACGAGTGCTGGGGCGTTCATCCTTTCGGGCCACAACCTTAGGGGGTGCATGGTGGTGGTTATAGGTTCTAGTTATTCCATGAGAAGTGAATTGTGTTATATTTTTCTTGTTTTCTATAAATGTAATACCTATATATTGTTGGTTACCACGTCATTACGAAAATGTGTTTCGTCTTTTATATTATTATTTTATTTATTCGAAAATTTATTTTTTACAGCAGGTATACAGTATTATGATAAAGTAATGCACAAAATTCATAAAACGTACAACGATCACTTTTGAAAAAAATGCAAAAACACGTCAAACTGTTTTTTTTATTCCGCATCTTTTGACATAAGTTACAAAAATAACACGTCAAAGTTGGTTTAATGGACTGTTTAGTTAATTGAAAAGTTATTATGAAACTTACGATTATTTCGTTTTTTATTCATTTTCTCGTTTTTTTTCTTATGTGAGCCCTACTACAACTATTTTTTCCTTGTGTAAAAACACAAGCTCTATCACATAATGTAATAAAAATCTTAGCTTCCCATTAAAAAAATTTGTTGATGACATCATAACTTTGACAACTTTGATGTGTTATTTTTGTAACTTATGTCAAAAGATGCGGAATAAAAGAAACAGTTTGACGTGTTTTTGCATTTTTTTCAAAAGTGATCGTTGTACGTTTTATGAATTTTGTGCATTACTTTATCATACCCCTATATATATTGTTGTGTGGACTTCTATTTTGACTTTGTCGACAAAATGTAATCAGTTTAGACAATAAAGCATATTTGATTGATTGATTAATACGGAAAATTTTGAAATTTTTTCAAAAATTCATATCTCCGCTTTTTCAAGAAATATGGTTGGCCCTTCTCATGAGAGCATTGAATCATGTTTACTTTATGTGTGCACAGAATTGTCGGATTATTAGTTTTGGCTCAATTGCAATTTGATTTTTTTTGCACTATCTTGCAGCGTGTCTGGATGCTCCAGTGATAGTCCATTTTAAATTTCTCAAACAGTCCATCTTGCATTGGCAGAAAATGAGCTGTAGAAGTTTGTCTGGTGCAGGGGACTCGAGGGTGGTGATGGGCTGGAGACCATATCTGTTCTTCATCCACCCTAACTGTGTAGGATCTTTCACAAACCCCAGCCATGCCTGAACTTGAAGGTGAACTCTCAAGTAAAAAAACTAATGAGAAAACTGTGTTTTTCACAAAGTAGGAAATTTTGGCCTTTTTTCAGCGCACTCTCGCGGCCAAACTATTAGACTAAAAAATACATTCAAGGGGTGCTTTTCGTAGTAAATTTTATTTACTTCGTTTTTGTATTAAGTGGTTTACCTCGAAAATTGCGTGGTTTTATGACTTTTTGGCAAAAAACTGATTTTCGTTTTGAAGCCATATCCGAGAGAAGTACCAGAGTTGAAATTCGGATTCAGCACCCCAAACTACGTATAGTGCGAATGAGACAGCAACTGCTATTTTTCTGGCCAAAACACCGTTTGATTGGACTATTAACAGACGCGTTGAACGGACATGTAATAGTTAGGTAAGCGATTGTTTTTCATATAGACGAAACTCATGTTTCTAGAGCTGTTCTCTGTTATAGGTGATTTTTCTGTCGATGTAACCAATTGGAATTCATCGCCATTGATCCCAACATAACAAATTATTTTATCGACTTTGCAGAACCCAACTTATGAGGTGCCGTTTGGGTAAAAAGTATTTTTGCAAATATGTAAAATTTTGTGTCAAAATATTTTTTATTTTGCTTTCCGTTAAATATATTTTCTACCAAACACAATATATTTACATTTCAAGCCTTGCGAATATATTGAAACGTGAATGCTCATATATTTATAAATTCGATCTATTTTATGTCGTCAAGAGATGGCGTAGCCGACGCTACTCAATACACCCTTTAATTTTTTCACTTCTAAGGTATTTGACTCTGAATAATCCAATGATTATTCAAAAAAACAATGAAAAAGTATTCTAAGGATATATTCTGGCGGCTGCGATATTATTCGGCCGCTATATTATCGAGAGTATAATGAATCGCGTAGGTAGCGCCATCTCTTGACAACATGAAATAGATCGAATTTATAAATATATGGGAATTCACGTTTTTATATATTTGGAATGCTTGAAACGTAAATACATTGTGTTTGTTCAAAAATAAATATATCGGAAAGCAAAATAAAAAATATTGCCACAACTAATAAATATATTGACACAAAATTGAATAAATTTGCAAAACTCTTTTTACCCAAACGGCGCCTCATACCAACTACACCTTTTTCATATGTAATTCAGAAAGTGTATCTTGTAATTCAGATTAGTAAAATGTAATTCAGAAAATGTAACTTGTAATTCAGAATTGTTAATTGTATTTCAGAAACCGTAACATGTAATTCAGATTAGTAAATTGTATTTCAGAAACCGTAACATGTAATTCAGATTAGCAAGTTGTAATTCAGAAAGTGTAACTTGAATTTCAGATTAGTGAATTGTTATTCAGGAAGCGTCAATTGTAATTCAGAAACCATCACTTGTAATTCAGAAACCATCAAAGATCTGACCGGTGTGAAAAGAGCGGCCAAAGATAGCAGCCGAAATCTCCGGGACACCCCGGAGACACCAAAAGGGGGCTATTATGATAAATAATAACAAATATTTACAAAATAGAGTATGTGGACCTTTTGCATAACTTTACTGACGACAGGGTTTAAAGTGGGTGGGTGAATAATGCGGTTGTAGCGTAAAATGATTTCCGGCAAATTAAGGTATTGTAATAAAATAATTTCGCTTTTGGACTAGGGTTGGATATTTTGAATACGCAATTTTCGTAAAGTACTGAATAATGGGATTCAGGGTTGAAATTTTCAACCATAAAATTTTGAATATTCATTTCAAATTGGTTCTAGCATACTCATATTTTGAATGTCAATTTTTTGTTGTAAAAGGACCATTCCGGTAGAGAATTGTTGACCTCCGTTGGGATCCCGTGGTGGATTTTTCAACCCTACTATCGGGGAAGCCAGGTGGTGCATTTAGCACTTATCTTAAAAATTCGACTTATGAGTGAAGTCGTCGTCGGAGCACTAACAGATTTTGTCAAAATGTTGCATCACTTCTCCTTTACTGTTTGATCAGAAAATTCGACTTCCCGTTTGAGGATTTTTCCACTTCAGAGGGTTGTTGAGGGTAGTTCCTGATTCATAAATTATTTCACCCGATATAGCGTGTTCAGTAGCTGTAGAATAATTCATTTTTGTCAAAAAAAATCGAGCAACAGGTTTTTAAACTGTTTGAGGAATTTTCCACTCCGGAGGGTTGTTGAGGGTGGTTTTTGATTCACAAATTATTTTACCACATAGAACGTGTACAGTAGCTGTAGAATAATGCATTTCCGCCAAAAAACATCGAGCAACGATTTTATAAACTGTTTCAAGATATTTCAATTTCAAAGGGTTGTTGAGGGGTAGTTTTTGATTCACAAATTATTTCACCCTACAGAGCGTGATCAGTAACTGTAGAATAATGCATTTCCGTCAAAATACCTCGAGCAACGGGTGATTCAACTGTTTCAAGATTTTTCTAATTTAGACGGGTGTGGAGGGGTAGTTTTTGATTCACAAATTATTCAACCCCATGGAAAATATTCAGCAGATTCCGTGGAAAAACCTGGAGCAACGGTTATACTTGAATCGAAAAATAAAAGAAAAAAAAATCGTTGCTGGAAAAACCGTTGCTGCTTTCACACCCGTGGTCTTCATTAGTTTTTCATAAATTCCATGAGAAAGGTTCAGGGTTTTGTTTGTTTGACTTGATTGATTTTTTGAGATATGCGTCAATATGCAATGAGGGTCTGTATAGATTTTGAGAAGGATTGGAAATTGCATAACGATTTCCCCGGCAATTTTCCGAAAAGAAAAAAACACGAATAAAAACCGTACCGACGACTGAAATGAAATTTTTAATAGTGCAATGGATAGTGCTGGAAAATGCAAACAAATCATGTCTACTGAAAATTTTCGAAAAAATGATTGGAAAACTGAGGAAACTTGAAAATATGAATAAAAATATTGAAATTTTTTAAAATTCGTAATTTCTCGGAAACGCTCAAAATTTTCCAAATTTATAAACAAATCTTTTTTGATTGCCTTCAGAAAATCTACAAAAAATGTGAATGAATTTTTTCCATAAAATCAATGTACCGTGAAATAATCCAAAAAAACCGGGGAATCGATAGATCTCCCAAACTATTGAAAAATTCCAATTTTTTTTTTTGCAGCAAATACCTTTTGACAAAATCTACCTACTCTTCAAATTTCAGTTTTTAGAATTTGTTAACAGAGCGGGGAAAAAATAAAATCGAAAAAAAAACGGGACTTTTTTTATAAAAGCATCAAAATCTAAAAATTAAACGAGATATCGAAAAGTTTGTGAAAAATTTCACGACATTAGCGCCTTCTGGCGGGCCTTTATCTTCCACCTAGTCTTCTGGCAATTTTTTCTCTCCTTATTTGTATAACATCCGATTATTCTGCCAATTTCCAGCCATGCACCTTATGACTTATTTCACGTAAAAAATGCATATTTAACCCTCTACCCTCGCGTTTTTCTTCCGGGGTGCCTTCTGGCGGCCCGTCTCACGCTACGTTGGTGACACCCGGACCTATAAATGCTAAATTTCACTTTGCACCGAGTCACTCGTATTTCTCCGTAGTCAGCTCTCCGTCTAATACGGGTTGTTCTTGGTTTCTGAATTACAGTTGACACTTTCTGAATTACAACTCACGCTTTCTGAATTACATGTCACACTTTCTGATTAACAATTCACTAATCTGAATTACAAGTTACACAATCTGAAATACATCTTACTAATCTGAATTACATGTTACGGTTTCTGAAATACAATTTACTAATCTGAATCACATGTTACGGTTTCTGAATTACAATTCACTATTCTGAATTACAAATTATACTTTCTGAAATACATGTTATACTTTCTGAATTACAATTGAAAAAGGTGTAGTGTATTGAAAATGCTCAACTACATTTTTAAAGTATATGCTTCAAAGGAATTTTGTCTTTCACCTAGATGTGAAGCTGTCTGAAATCTGAATGTTCATACCAGTAACATTACTGTTCACCGTTGGATATCTACGTGCAAAAATTACCATCACCGAAGACTGATCTGAGGGTAGATTATCTGAGAGATCATTATATAAGTAGGTAATTTATGTCTATCATTCTATGTGGATATTTTCTTGCATAACTGTATATTATTATGTGTCCAACGATAATACCTAGAGGTGATATTTGATTTTACTATCAGTTTGAAACTGATCAGATTTCATTCATATTTACTTTGGACTAATTATTCTGGATACAGTTCTGGAAATCACATTTCGACATATATTCTTTTTGTCATTCAATCATATCTGTATTCATGTTTGTACATCCTTATTGCTCATTTTGAACAATAAAACAATATTGGGGTTTTTGACTATTATTTCATAATATTCTGTCTCGAATAATTCAAGGTTTCTGGATTCCATGCCAACAAAAATTGAGTGGTGCTCAAGGCATTCAATGTAACTATCAAATAAAAAAAAAATATCATTTGAGCCACGACCCATTGCCGCCAGACGAAGAGCTGCCGTCCGCTGTTTGGCAAAGTAGAAATTATGGCCACAACTTGTACAAATAATGCAGAAAACTGACAACAAATTGATAATTCTGAAAATTATTTCTACCTTGGGCCTGAAAGAAGTCTCAGTCTGAAAATTATCGTCCCGGTTTTTTGCAGTGAGCCTTTTACGGGATGCTCTACCCACTAACCTCTGCAACGATCAAGGCCATCCATTCTCTGTTTAATATACACACAAAAGTCACGCATAAGCTCTGCAGGATGCGTGAATCCTGCACAATATCTACCCACTCTGAGTATTCACGGACTTGTCCACTAAGACCATGGGGGCCGTTTCAAGAGTCTCCCGCAACATAGGCCAGGATTCGACTTGGCGTTAACCCATTTACTGCCATGGTTGCGATAACGCAACATCAAAAATATCATTTTTTTTTAATGAATGAAAAAACGAATTTTTGATGATCTTTCAGTTGTATCTAATTAAACAATACTTGAAAATACAGAAATTGATTTTTTGAATACATGAATATATTTGTAATTTTCTATGACGGTAATCATTCACTGCGGAATTTCTACCGGAAAACCTGATAATCATGAATATTCATTATAAAATCATCGGTTCACTATTTTCATCATCCAAAATGAGATTCATAAAGAATAGTATTCCTGAAAAGATAAACAAATGATAAATAAAAATGAAATAATTGAGAAATATTTTTTTGAGCTGTATGAATATGAGGTTGCGAAAACGCAACATTGGAAGGAACAGTGCAATTATGGTGGTTCGAAAAATTTTCCTGTCAGAACTTGTATTTTCATGTCTGGTAAATTTCTCTATTATTCCGATGATGTAGGGCTGTTTCATTCTCATTTACGCAGTGCTACAGAAAGGTTGAGGACGTTATCGTGCATCAGAATATCGTCAAGAGAACGGTAAAGATATCAATGGTGAGTAGTTTTTTTCTGACAACGTATGGGCTTTGGATATTCATAACAAATTTTGCAGAGTAAAATGAACAATAACGACTCGAAGAGACCATTGACTCTCAGAGAATTTGAAGCAATTGTTGAAGATTTGGATTTGGATGAGGAAAATCAAATTGATATTTGTTATATACCACCTGAGGTAGATGATCTAACGGATGAAGAGAACATCGACGATGATGTGATAGGTGATCGATTACCCAACCAAACATGATTGCCCAGTATAACAAATATATGGGAGGCGTTGATTTGCATGATAACGCGATTGCAAATTACCGAATCAAGATTCGTGGAGAAAATGGTGGTGGCCATTGTTCATAAACATGTTGGATTCTTCTGCGGTAAATGCTTGGAAACTTCATCGACTTGTGTATAGTGATAAGCCAATTTCGCAGCTGGATTTCAGGTCCGAACTTGTAAGGAGCCTCATTAGTACCGGCAAATGTAGGACACAATCCATTCGAGCACGGGTTTCTACATCATCTCTACCATCTCCTGCTCGACTTGATAATATTGGTCATATAATCGAGAGAAATTCAGAAAACTGGAGGAGACGATGCAGATTATGCAAGAGTACAACCGTTTTTATGTGTAATAAATGCAGAGTTCCATTACATTCGAACTGTTTCAAGGAATATCATGACATTGTTTTTATTCCATAGACGAATTTAATTCATTCAGGTCAGTACAGGTGACTGGATAGATTTTTATTTTAAATATGACTTATTACTTTGTAATATATACTCTTCTAGACTGACTATTCCTATACAAAATGTACTTTTGTCGTTTAAAAGCAAATAAATAAATTGAAATTGATTGAATACCAAGTGATGGCTGTCTCTAGCAACCACTCGGTTTTAACGCCAGGGGTAATCCTGGCCTATGTTGCGGGAGAATCTTGAAACGGCCCCCATGGTCTTAGTGGACAAGTCCGTGAATACTCAGAGTGGGTAGATATTGTGCAGGATTCACGCATCCTGCAGAGCTTATGTGTGACTTTTGTGTGTATTTCAATGAGAGAAGTACTAGAAATGCAACGTAAAATATATTTTTGTTTGATAAAACATTTCTGGCCATGGTTGAGTTGCCCCATAAGCAGATGCCATATCTCAGTCTCGATTCAACTTCTGCATAGTATATGTTACAGAGTTTAGCTCTGCCTAATACAGTTTTTAAGTTCCTAAACATGTACTGAATAGAATTTAATTTAGAGATCGAATTTTCACAATGTGTATGCCAGTTGAGATGTTCGTCTACATGCAAGCCTAAAAATTTTACTATAGTTTGGTTTGATAAGTTTGTATAATTTATATTTATTGAAAATGGATTAGTTTTATTCTGATAATTGTGGAAATGAATAATTTGCCAGGTATAGAATTACACAAAATTCTCCCAACTATATCGGCCCCAGAATTTATAATCATTTACCACATGATATTAAAACATCTTGTACTGTTAAACAATTCAAATATAATTTGAAATCATTTCTGTTGAAACATTGTTTTTATTCCATAGACGAATTTAATTCATTCAGGTCAGTACAGGTGACTGGATAGATTTTTATTTTAAATATGACTTATTACTTTGTAATATATACTCTTCTAGACTGACTATTCCTATACAAAATGTACTTTTGTCGTTTAAAGGCAAATAAATAAATTGAAATTGATTGAATACCGAGTGATGGCTGTATCTAGCAACCACTCGGTTTTAACGCCAGGTCGAATCCTGGCTTATGTTGCGGGATACTCTTGAACGGCCCCCATGGTCTTAGTGGACAAGTCCGTGAATACTCAGAGTGGGTAGATATTGTGCAGGATTCACGCATCCTGCAGAGCTTATGCGTGACTTTTGTGTGTATTTCAATGAGAGAAGTACTAGAAATGCAACGTAAAATATATTTTTGTTTGATAAAACATTTCTGGCCATGGTTGAGTTGCCCCACAAGCAGATGCCATATCTCAGTCTCGATTCAACTTCTGCATAGTATATGTTACAGAGTTGAGCTCTGTCTAATACAGTTTTTAAGTTCCTAAACATGTACTGAATAGAATTTAATTTAGAGATAAAATTTTCACAATGTGTATGCCAGTTGAGATGTTCGTCTACATGCAAGCCTAAAAATTTCACTATAATTTGGTTTGATAAGTTTGTATCATTTATATTTATTGAAAATGGATTAGTTTTATTCTGATAATTGTGGAAATGAATAATTTGCCAGGTATAGAATTACACAAAATTCTCCCAACTATATCGGCCCCAGAATTTATAACCATTTACCACATGATATTAAAACATCTTGTACTGTTAAACAATTCAAATATAATTTGAAATCATTTCTGTTGAAACATTGTTTTTATTCCATAGACGAATTTAATTCATTCAGGTCAGTACAGGTGACTGGATAGATTTTTATTTTAAATATGACTTATTACTTTGTAATATATACTCTTCTAGACTGACTATTCCTATACAAAATGTACTTTTGTCGTTTAAAGGCAAATAAATAAATTGAAATTGATTGAATACCGAGTGATGGCTGTATCTAGCAACCACTCGGTTTTAACGCCAGGTCGAATCCTGGCCTATGTTGCGGGAGACTCTTGAAACGGCCCCCATGGTCTTAGTGGACAAGTCCGTGAATACTCAGAGTGGGTAGATATTGTGCAGGATTCACGCATCCTGCAGAGCTTATGCGTGACTTTTGTGTGTATTTCAATGAGAGAAGTACTAGAAATGCAACGTAAAATATATTTTTGTTTGATAAAACATTTCTGGCCATGGTTGAGTTGCCCCACAAGCAGATGCCATATCTCAGTCTCGATTCAACTTCTGCATAGTATATGTTACAGAGTTGAGCTCTGTCTAATACAGTTTTTAAGTTCCTAAACATGTGCTGAATAGAATTTAATTTAGAGATCGAATTTTCACAATGTGTATGACAGTTGAGATGTTCATCTACATGCAATCCTAAAAATTTCACTATAGTTTGGTTTGATAAGTTTGTATCATTTATATTTATTGAAAATGGATTAGTTTTATTCTGATAATTGTGGAAATTAATAATTTTAGTTTTCTGTGGATTCAAAAATAGGTTGTGATCACTGAAAAAATTGGAGGCATTAGGTAATTAGGGCAACTTCACATTCGTTTTTTAAAGATTCGGTGTTCTTTGCCGATACTAGCAGCTTCATCTGCATACGCGATAAAATTAGAATGCATTATTTCAGATTCGAGATTGTTAATGTAGATCGAAAATAAAATAGGCCCTAAAACAGACCCCTAAAGAAACATGTCCAATTTCTCCTATGTCCTATGTTGAAATTCGTTCATCGACTTCAAATTTGAGAGAAACACATTGACGACGATTTTTGAGGAAAGAATAGACCCATTTATTCGAGATTCCTCTCACACCACACGATTCTTGGTTCACATGGTTGACACAGTCGAATGCCTTGCTCAGGTCACATAATATAGCAGCACGGCACTCGCCAGTGTCGATCATCTCTACTAATTCGGTTAAAAACCTCATCAAAGCAGTTTGAGTGGATTGACCCTCTCGAAATCCATGTTGCTTGGGACTCAATATATTGTGGGCATTCATGAACTTTAATAGACGATCCAAGAAGGCATATTCGAGAAATTTTGACATGCTTTGTGGAATGGTTATGGGTCTGTAGTATACAACTGGCTGACCTTATTCCTTTCTCTTCCCAGAAGGAGAAAGAAGAACCTAATGTGCCTAGTTAGATTGGAAAATGAGCCATATTAGATAAAAATAAAATCTTTGAATCTTGAAAATTATCATAATAAAACCTCGACTACAAACTAATGTTTCTCATTACAGATAACGATTTCGTTATAACAAAAAAACTGGAGTGAATAATGCTGTGCGAAATTTGATATAAATTGAATTTTTTAGTGTTGATATTGAAAACTTTGTTGGAAGTGCTCACTGAAAAGCATTTTAAAATTTTATTAAAATTCAATTACGGTGGCAAATTATTTTAAAAACTGAAGTGGAATTATCCATCCATTTTGCGTTGTTCATCATATCTCTATTGATATTCAGTCATTTGAAGTTTGGTTTCAGTGTTATATTCACTAAATTGCCTTTCAATCAATGCGTCATATATAGTATGGTGATGGATGATGTTTGCAAGCATAAAATAATCTTCAAATAAGTAGATGAATTTGTTTTCTTCCTTCGATATAGTTTTCTAGAAATTTATCTTTCACTCTTCAATCCTAGTAAAAAGGACCCCGCACTATCCTTATGGAAAATGATTTCCAGTTAAATTCCCTGATTTTGACTTCCTCGGCAAAAGTGTCCATGGGCACAAAAAATCGACCTACCAGTTTCCGAGATACATGGTATCAAAGATGAAAAGTGATGCTTTCTGCTCAGAATTTTTCACAATTCTGAGAATTGACAAAACGCCTATTTATTCTGGAAATACCATGACCCAATGGTGGTACGAAGTTACCTTGATGTCATTTTCATAATCAATTTTCGTTCTGTGCTCTATAACAGGACGAACAAAGAAAAATCCGATTCGATTAGTTTTTAAACATCCAGTGTGAGTTCTTTGATGAAAATTAAAGATTCAACTTAGTCTGAATGAAATCCCTCAATCTCGGTCGAAGGTAACTGACATTATTTTTTCTATAAAGGGTGGTTCGAAAATAGGAGTATGTCAACCCCTCGTTTTTTAGTTCGGATAGGGGAGAGTATGTCATATATATACCAAACATTCTTCAATGCTGAGAACGTCGCACAGTTATTCCATGTATACAGGGTGAGTAAAAATGCTGTTATTTTTTTCAATAAATACCCTGGACCACGGACTCGTTTGTCGACTATATACTTTTGAATGTACGTATTTTATTGATACCCCATATACTCGGAGACCAAAAGAAGAAAATTCGGAGTATATGAGTGCGGAACCTATTCCAATCATGCAATATCTTATATACACACAACCAAACTTACATGGAATAATCTATTATTTTTCATAAATTTTGAGATGCATGAACTTTTTTTGTTTATTAATTAATTAAATATTTTTTGCTTACCAAAGACTTTTAATTAAAAAAAATCACATATCAATAAAAAAAATCAAGTAGTTGACAAAATAAGCTCAACGGTATTTGTTTTGGTGTCTGAAACGAAATGAGATTAAAATTTTTAATGGTCGAAAAGCAAAAACAAAGAAAACTTGTAATTTTAATAATCCGTGTTGCCACCTCTGGCCCTTATGCAAGCGTCTATTCGCGTTGGCATACTTCTTATTAAATTGCCAACATTGTCTTGGGGTATGTTGTTCCATTCTGCTAATGCTGCATCAATAAGCTGGGCGACATTTCCTGGATTGTTTCGACGAGCTCTTACCCTTCTCTTGAGCTGGTCCCACAAGTGCTCAATAGGATTTAGGTCTGGTGAACATGCAGGCCAGTTTAAAACTGTGACCCTTTCGTTTCAAGACATTCTCTAGCCACTCTGCTGGTATGGGGAGGTGCAATATCGTGCATGAAGATAAAATCATCCCCATCGCAGCTCTCCAAAGCCTAACGATTGGTTCTAACACTAAACCAACATATCTCTGACCGGTTAAACTCTGTTGAAGTGGTAACAATGGAGTTTTTGCTCCCAGCATAATACCTCCCCAGAACGTTACAGTTCCTCCTTTATATCTTGGGGCAGATCTGGCGGCCTGAAGTCTCGCTTGTCTTCCTGGTGCTCTGAGAACCCGAATTCGACGGTCATCTGATCTTAGGCCAATTCTGGTCTCATCCGAAAAAAGAACATTTTGCCAATTTTCAATTGTCCAGTTTTGGTGTTCAATGCACCAATTTAGCCGGTCAATTTTATTTTGCCTAGATAACCCGTAACTCCCTCCTACTGTATAACCCTCGAGCGCGAAGTCTTTTTCTTATGGTTTCAACTTTTTTTGTTTCAACTGAAACGTTCACTCCCAGTAGCTACCAGAATTTGTCGTTGCAGCTCTGGATGTGAAACATTGGGATTTCTTCTAGCAATTTGGCACACAAAGCGGTCCTGTTGTTCAGTTGTGACTCTTTGACGACTTGTCTGGGCATTTTCTTGAGAGTTCCAAGTACCTGGCATATGTTTTCGATACAACACCCTGGGTAACGCCTACTATCTCTGCATTCCCTGTTCAATTAGAGCAATAATTCTTCCTCTCTGCACATCTGGTAGTCTAACATGGGGCATTTTTTTATTTTTTTGGACCGAAATATACAATTACCGGAGAATCGTGATCGTACTACTGCACACACAATTAACAAGTTAATAAATCACAGCAGTCGTTTCTTCTTTCTTATCATGTTTCTTTACAACAAAAAGCCTTATCTTAAAGTTGGATACCAATTTTTTTCATTAAAAACAGTTTCGTCCAAAATACAGAGTAATTAAGTTTGGTTGTGTGTACATTATGAATGAAATGTTCCACGCCTGACTATGGAATATATTTAGGATCTGACAGTTATATTCAAGATAAACTCCAGAGGCAAAAGAAATACATATTGGAATTGGATGCTTTGGAACAAGAAAGCCTTAAGATTCCGGACATTTTCTAGGTTTCGGAAAGCAGCTAAATATTTGTTATGGATTGACAACAACACAGAATTGAATGACGACGATCCTCCTATTATGGGTAACTATACTGTACCTGCAAATCTGGTTCAAGAACATTAGGAACTTGTGCACATGTGTTTTGTGGTTGGGATATGCAAAATACCAACGTGACGTTTATTTTACTACTGCGTGTCTTTTTGGATTCATAGCTGATGCTGCTCGTAGAAGAGCTCCAGATGATGCTGGTATTTGAATCATAGAACATGAGAACGTTCAGTACAATAACTTTCTAACGTTTAGAAAAATTATAGTAATTTATTAACACAGTCCATTTAGTTTCCTCTGAAGACGATAAGATGCTCAAATAACCCGTTTCTGTGAATATTATGGGAATGCAAATGATGTTTCTTCAATATGTATGACTGTATACGAAATGCTACCAACGGACAAACTGCCAATACTCGACTTTTTTTTCATGATACCGAGAAAATGGACAGCAGAAAAAACAATTCAATTATAATCCTCTCAATAACACCTACTCATCAGAGAATATTTTTGGAATATTAGGGAAAGGTGTTAGGCGTATTTCCTCTATGCATAGTGGAATAGGCCAAAAGGGGATACCACTAAAAGAAAAAACGCTCTGGTGGGGAAACGAGTTGATTCATATCTCATGATATGAAAATCCAAAGAATTATATAATATTCGTTGATTTCTGATGCATTACTTCACACCACCTCCTTATATCGCATTTTTCAATCTGTCAGTCACAGAATAACGTGCACCCCTATTCAAATATTATTTTTCCTTTTCAGTGCAATTCAAGAAAAGCTTGTCTCTAAAAAGTTTCTTTATTTATATTTACTCAAATTTTTTTGTGTAAAAATTATTCAAATACATTTCAAACTTAGTTCTTTGTAGAAATGACAAAACGTAGATATTTCGCGGACCATCTTGTAAAATTTTGGGAAGTATAATACATTCACCTTTCATTTGTTGATTGTATACCAAATATCCCATTTGTAGGATTTCGTATCCCCTATTTCGTAAAAAAACCCCACATTTCACAAAAATCATTCAGAATATTTCTCCATTTAAACTGAATCAACTTTCAAATAATGGAGAATTAGTTCCAACCTTGAAAGAGTTATTACTTCTGATACCTTTCAATTTTTTCTAGTTTCTTCGGAAATACCCAGGTAGCACATCATATCGGCTGAATCTTGGTTCCATATTGGGCCAATATAGAAATATTGTAAATGAAAAATCAATATTGGTCCAATATGAGTGAATATTCAAAAAACAATATTATAATAATAATATTGGTGGAATATTGGTTGAACTAGTTTTGAATGTAGATTATCACACGAAATATTGGGTCAATATTGGTTGAATAATTTCTACCAATATCGATAATACAATATTGGTTATATAACGTTTTCCACATCTAGAATAAATATTGCAATCCAAATATTCCAGTCATATCGATTATAGGAGAAAAAAACTATATTGTATTTCCAAGTTTGTTAGAATATTGGTTGAATATCATTTCTCCTTTATTTGACAAATTGTAATAACTCATATTGAGTCAATATTGGTTGAATGATATTTACCAATATCGATAAAACAATATTGTCTTCACATCGTTTTTTACATCTAGAATAAATATCGCAATCCCAATATTCCCCTAATATCGATTCTAGGAATAAAAACTATATTGTAAGTGTGAATACACATTGGTTGAATATTATTTCGCCAATATTCAACAAATCTTATAAATTAATATTGGGTCAATATTTGTTCAATAATATTTATCGATATCGTTAAAACAATATTGTCTTGATATTGCTTCCTACATCTTGATTGAGATGAAATCTGAATATGGGCCGAATATTCAATGAAACATATTAAAATTATATCATGATGACACCTGGATAAAAATCCGCTAGGTGGCTCTACATATAGAACGTCTTTCAAAACCTACGAAAGTATGTTACATACTTATTCCCATAACTTATTTTCAAGACAGCTCACTCAGTGGTTATGGCGATCAAATGGCAGACTCTGATGTCACCTTCATCAACTAAAAGACATTTAATAATTTACCAAGGTATATTGACATCCACCAATATATCCAAATGATATTGTACCAATATCGATAAATATTGTACCAATATCGATAAATATTTTGAGGCCATTATTGCTTCAAGAATATTTCACTACAACTATTTCTAAAATATTCAAACAATTTTCGACCAATATCGCAAAATGTTCACATTTTACTTCTCGACAATATAACTTTTGAATATTGTGCCAATATTGCCAGAATATTGTATCAGCGATATTGTATCAATATCGCCGAACATTTTGAGGCCAATATTAGTTCAAGAATATTTCGCCGATATTATTCAAGTAATATTGTACCAATATCGCCGAATGTTCACATTTTTTTTCTCGCCAATATTGCGTTTCAAATATTTCGCCAATATGTTCACAATATTGTACCAATATTTTACCAATATAGGTGTGCTACTTGGGTAGGGCTTTCAAATGAAAAATATTTCATTCACCATGTATATAAGATATTGCATGATAGGAATAGGCACAGCACTCATCTACTCCGAATATTCTTCAACAAGAAGAATTGATCGAAAATAACCCATGTCGGTCTCCGATGGAGTATACCGGGTGACACAGCAGACATGTAGCAGCCTGTAGTTTTTTTATTTGAAGAGATGAAGATTTGAAATTTGCAGAAGTTACGTAATCAATGAATAGCGCTTCATTTGAATCTAACGACAACTTTTTCAACAGATCAGCAGTAACTCCAACTTCTTTTTTTGAATGACACCCTGTATATTTATCCAGCCTATCTTATTTGTCTTGAAATTCTCTATTCAACCGTGTATCACAAAGTGGCATTCGTTTCTCGATTGGCAGATGAATAGCATCTTATTGAAAAACATCAAGTTGGCTGTTACCCGAATTCGATAATCTTTCGATGCTTGGGAGGCTTGGAAGTCCAAAGAGTATCAGTTAAACGATATAATTTCAGTTTTTTCCAAACCTGATCACTTCCTACAGATTGTCAATAATTTCTTCAATAAAAAGAAAGAACATCTGAAAATAACTCACGATATTGCGAAAACTGAGATAGGAGCATATTTTTTTCAATTTGGCTACTTGTGAAGAAACTATCTGTCTTTCTCTTTGGCCATGTAGGCATATCATGATCTTTCCATTTGGAAACATAAAATTAAAATTGTTCCTCTGATCCACCAATTCACAAGTCTATTAGTCTAGATATTTGCAATAATATTTTGCCTAGTCGGCGGTGTACACAGAATGTTTTGTGTTTGACAGGTAAACATCATTTGATTGTACTGATTATCTCCGTTAGTTTTATGCTGATTAAAATTGCATCGTTTGATTAGATACTAAATATGTATTCAAAGAATAAAAAGGTCGATATGTCGAAAGATTATCGATTTCGGGTAACAGCCAACTTGATGTTTTTCAATAAAATGCATTTCATCTGCGAATTGAGAAACGAATGCCACATTGTGATACACGGTTGAATAGTGAATTTCAAGACAAATAAGATAGGCTAGATAAATATACAGAGTGTCATTCAAAAAAAAAGAAGTTGGAGTTACTGCCAATCAAACAGGTAGTTGAAAAATTTGTCGTTAAATTCAAATGAAGCGCTATCATTGATTACGTAACTTCTGCAAATTTAAAATTTTTATCTCTTCAAATAAAAAAACTACAGGCTGCTACATGTCTGCTGTGTCACCCGGTATAGGGTATCAATGAAATTCGTACATTCAAAAGTATATGGTTGACAAAGGAGTCCGGAGACCTGTGCTAATATTGACGACAATATTTTGGAATCCTTATAAACAGTAAATTATATAAAAAATTTATGGAAATTCTTTTTCGAAATACAGGGTATTTTTTGAAAAAAAACAGCACTTTTCTTAGAAACTGGGACCGTTTCATTTTACTGACCCTGTATACATTGAATAACTGTGCGACGTTCTCAACATTGAAGAATGTTTGGTATATACAGGGTGGGGCATCGAAAACGAAACAGATCGAAAATCTTCAAAACGCATGTATTTTGGAAAAAATGCAAAAACAAGTCGATTAATAATCCAAGGGGGACATCTTCCTATCATAACCTCAACTGTCATACCTTTCCCCCCACCCCTTGGTCAACATCACCCAAACAATTTGAATAGGATAAGTAGTAAGTGTGACACATCATTAAAAATGTAATTTCATAAGGAATTTAGCAATGTCAATTTTTGCTACATAACTTCTTATTTTGGCGCCCTTTTGCGGAAAAAAACTGTTCTGGATTCCAAATTGTGATAGTTCATTTGCAAGCTAATTTGATATAAATTCGGTGACAATGCATTATAGAATTTTTCTTAAGGAAAAAACAAAATGGCGGCTCCAAAATGGAGGACAAGATTAGCAATTATGGTCCGATTCGATTCAAAATTGATATGTGGTGGTTTTAAGGGTCGGAAATTATGATTTGTTTGTCGATGCAAAAAAAACAAGATGGTGGCTCCAAGATGGTGGATGGAATTTTTAATTATGGTCCGTGTCGAATCAAAATTAGTATGTGGGGATTTTCAGGATAAGGAATCATGATTCTTTTGTTAATGCAAAAAACCAAGATGGCGGACGAAATTTGTAATTGTGGTTCGAATCGATTCAAAAGTTTCGAGTATGACTAAAATGAATGAATTACATTGATGAGAAAAAGCTTTTATACAGATGCGCTAAAATGGAATTAATATTTTTGTTAGATGTGTGACGTTGGTTATTCTGTGCGTAACAGAATCAGAATTTTTCCTAGCACAAATATCTATTTTGTACTAGCGGTAAGCTTTTGAATCTGTTACGCACAGAATAACCTACGTCCCACATCTAAAAAAATATTTTTTGTTTTCATTGCATTCGTATAAAAGCTTTTTTATCAATTTTACTAAGTTATTTTTAGTCATGCTGAAAATCTGTACCTAAAACCCCCACACTCCAATTTTGAACGAATCGGACCATAACTACAAATATCATCTGCCATGCAAGAGTTGCCATTTTGTTATTTTTTTTTCAACAAAAATTCCATAATAATTTTCATCGCAATTATGAATACCTACCAAAGTTCAAGTTGATTGGACAACTAGAAGTGGGTCAAAATTCAGCTGCATGATTTGTCCCACACATACATACATACTTATTAACAGGGCAAGTTGAATGAAATCTTTTGAAAAAAAATTGGACATTGCATAAACTGATGAAATTGGAAAACCTTGCATAAATTCAAATCCATTTATTCCAAACTACATTAATTCACAGTAGATGCTCAAAATGTTCGCCATGAACTGCCATACATGAGTATAAGTTATACAAGTTATACAATGCGATGAATTTGTTTAATAAATTACTAGAACAGACCAATCAAATTACCTCTGATAAAGTATTTCATGGCAGAGTGAAGCAATTGTTACAGGCCGTTTCATTTATCATGTGGTAACATTGCTATATTCTAAACCGTAACAGATAGGAAGGCGATTAAATGGGAGAAAAGGTAACTATTGTGGAGAACAGTACAATGGTCAAAGAAAATTTACAGGGAGTCTCGCCCTTCCCGAGTTATACAGGGAAAACAAAAAATGCTGTTATTTGTTTTTTACGAATAGAATTGTTATTTCTGAAAATATAAAAAAAATGGAAAAGGAAAGTTTTAATGTATTCTAAATGTACTATAAAAATGTCACAATGAATCTTTGATTAAACGTTTCGTGTCAACACGGCCACCATCAACATTTCTTTTCAAATACGGACCTGTCTGTTTTAATACAAATATTGATAAAGCAGTAAAATCACAATTCAGTGGTTAATCACACTTGATATTTTTATAACGTTTCATTTAAAATAACTAACATCATCAGTGACAACAATTTTTAATTACGGCCCTGTCGTTAGGTCGTTTATGGATTCCACAAAACCTAACTTTCCGATATAAAAATTATTAGTGACGCATTGAATAAATGTATCTATTAAAATTATGTTTACACTATAATAAAAGATATCTGTAGTTTCAGAGACTAACGATAGCAATTTACCTCGGAAATAAACTTACTTAAGAGTAGAAGAAATCAAACAAACAGAAAACAATTTATTTCATATTGAATTTTTGAGTGAAAATAAAACCAATACAGAAAATGAATTCTTCATGATAACCTACATTAAATGCTCGAATTGCCGACCTCTTTGTTGAATGCACATAAGTTGTCTGTCCATACAATTTCTGTGGCAATTTTCTAGCATGATGGGTGTAATGCTATTACATGCATCTCTTATTTTTTGTTTGAGATGGTCGATATCTGTACTAGTTGTCGAAAAAACTTTATCCTTCATGTATCCCCAGACAAAAAAATCTAAAGGAGTCAGGTCTGGGGATCGAGCTGGCCAGGCAATTGGTCCATTGTTTCCAATCCATTTTCTTGGGAATATTGCATCTAAATGTTCCCTTACTATTGCTGCATTATGGGGAGGGGCACCGTCTTGTTGAAAATATTGTATTTCACGGCGGATGTTCAGTGGCAATTCATCTAAGTAGCCATCAAACTCATTGGATAAAAAATGTAAATACATTCCATCATTCAAATGCTCGTCGTAAAAGAAAGGACCTAGTATGTTTGTTCCCAAAATTCCCAACCAAACATTTATTCCGAACCTTTCCTGGAAATTGGTTTCTCTATGTAAATGTTCATTTGTATTATTTCACCTATAATGGATGTTTCTGTTAAACCAACCATTGTTGGTGAATTTTGATTCGTCCGTCCATATTATTTTATTACAAATATTTCCAACTTCCCTATTTCTACGTCTCAACCACATCGCAAATCGTACTCTCCTTCCGTAATCCCTTTCCTTGAGGTGATGAACTTTGCGTATCCTGTAGCATTTGTATTTGTTCTTTTTCAAAACATTTCTGGTAGATTTTACAGTTATCCCTAGTTCGTGGGCAATTTCTCGTAAAGAACAATCTTGATTAGAAATATTTTTGTAACTGACCAATCCTAAATTGAAAAAAAATATTTTCGTCACTTTGTTAATCTTTATGAAGTAATATTTGCTTACCTAAAACATTTATTTGGTTCCGCATACTTCCAGTAACAACACATTTTCTAGTTTTATTTCTATCAAATGCACCACAGTCTCTCAAATTTCTTTCTAATCGTCATTTGAATGTTTGGAATACGACGATTTGGGTATAGATCACCATACATATTTTTTGCCAAAAGAGGATTTCTATTTGATTTTGCATAAGCAAATAGCATATCAGTCCTTTCGTCATTTGAATACATCTTTGATATGACTGAGTGTATAAACGACTGACAGTTCTTAACACGTATCAACAACTCATTTATTTGTCCTGCCATAGAAACCAAGCAAAGCCTACTTGTTTAAAAATGGTAAATGAAGTGAGATGCTATTTAATTGTACCATATCACACAGTAGTCGTATTTTGACCAAAAACTAATATTTTCGTTACTTCCAGGATTGAGAATTATAGAAATATTCAGTATGATAATTGATTCAGAAGAAATCAGCCTTGAAACAAGGATTTCTGTAATACAAAAATGCCCAAGAAGGAAAAATACGAATGTTCGTTGTGTTGGGGTATCTTCTTATCGAAATTATTGGGTGAAGTCTGAAGTATGCCAATAGTTGAATAGGTTTTGAAGAAATCAAAATAATTTACAAAAGAACTAACGACAGGACCGTAATTAAAAATTTGTCACTGAGGATGCTAGTTATTTTAAATGAAACGTTATAAAAATATCACGTGTGATATACCACTGAATTGTGATTTTATCGCTTTATCAATATTTGTACTAAAATAGACAGGTCCGTATTTGAAAAAGAAATGTTGATGGTGGCCGTGTTGACACGAAACGTTTAATCAAAGATTCATTGTTACATTTTTATAGTACATTTAGAATACATTAAAACTTTCCTTATACATTTTTTTATATTTTCAGAAATAACAGTTCTATTCGTAAAAAACAAATAACAGCATTTTTGGTTTTCCCTGTATAACTCGGGAAGGGCGAGACTCCCTGTAAATTTTCTTTGACCATTGTACTGTTCTCCACAATAGTTACCTTTTCTCCCATTTAATCGTCTTCGTATCTGTTACGGTTTAGAATATAGCAATGTTACCACATGATAAAAGAAACGGCCTGTATTGTTTTAGAACAAATGTTCTTCATCCGAAATGTCTGACTTCATTTCCAAAATGATCCTTTGGAATTAGAAACTTTGCATGAACCTCCTTACCATTGCCTAATTTTCACCGCTGAATATACATGAATAAATTTATTTTACAGGTCTGGTCTACCCGTACTCATTAGCTGCGGCAACGGCGTGTGGTTTGCTGATACTAACCGTGATTGTTGCTTACGCTTTTCTGAGGAGAAAAAGACAGAAAGGCGACGACGAAGAACAGACAGCAAACAGTATACTCGTTTACCCTTCTCGGCAGAGTGGGTCTGCACCGCAGTTTCTGTGAGTATAATTAGTGTGGTCTTGCTCATTCAAACCAAAATTTCCATGAGAACACGGAATATTGAGTCTGGATAACTAATGTTTTGTAGTGATGACAAAATGTTTCAAGACAAAATGTCATGTTATTTTACAATAGTATACAGGGACTTTCACGACGAGCGTTCGTTAGGAATATAATGGAGAATAACGATAAATAAAGAGGAAATAAAATCTTCCAATTTACACAAAAAATATATACTTGTAACGTGCTTACAATTGTTTCGACACACGGTGTCATCATCTGAGCGAGTTATCAACTAAAGAAACGTCAAAATCACCTTCTTAAATATTAAAATAACATGCATGAAATTTCACTAATGACAATTGCAGGTATGAAATTTCCTAATGACATATATAGCTTGGATTAGGGAGCATTTGAGTAGTTACTAGTGAGATTAATTATAGGTGAATTGTACAGGTCAATTTGGTCATTGAGAACTAAATTGCTATTGTTACGTAAATGTTTCTTGATTTCTATGGATTATAATATGTTTAATTTTTGACCTTTAGGTTGAATATGCAAAATTTCAGGGTTTTGTGTGAAGTTATGGTTATTGTCAATAAGGTGGTTGGCATAGTTTGAGTCCTGTTTATTTAATCTGTAACTTCTCAAATGCTCACCGAATCTTTGATTAAAACTACGGCCTGTCTGGCCCATATATAATGCATTGCAATCCTCACACTCAAGAGTGTAAACCCCCGACTTCTTGAATTTATCCCGTACAGACTTTGCGTTGTTAATAAAGGAATATAAGTTATTGTTGGTTTTGAATGCAACATTTATATTCCGTTTCTGAAGGAAACGGGATATTTTGCTGAAATTTTGCATATTCAACCTAAAGGTCAAAAATTAAACATATTAGAATCCATAGAAATCAAGAAACATTTACGTAGCAATTTAGTTCTCAATGACCAAATTGACCTGTACAATTCACCTATAATTAATTATCTCACTAGTAACTACTCAAATGCACACTAATCCAAGCTATATGTCATTAGGAAATTTCATACCTGCAATTGTCATTAGTGAAATTTCATGCATGTTATTTTAATATTTAAGAAGGTGATTTTGACATTTCTTTAGTTGATAACTCGCTCAGATGATGACACCGTGTGTCGAAACAATTGTAAGCACGTTACAAGTATATATTTTTTGTGTAAATTGGAAGATTTTATTTCCTCTTTATTTATCATTCATGATGAATTTACACATTTTAAATGCCACCACGATAGAACATGGAGAATAACCATAAAAAAATAAAATCTTGAAATTTTGTGGTACCTAGTGGATTTTACAATATAAAGCGTGTTCCGTTTCATGCATTGAGGACATAATGCGCATATGACCGTTCCGTTTCCTACATTGGGAGCGCATTGACACGCCCACTTTTATATTCCCCTCTTTGGCCTTGAGACATCGAAAGTGCATGAACTACTGCCCGTTCGTTTAGCAGCGATGAATGCGATCCAAGTTAGATCTGTCTGATGAAGTGTCAAGTATCGTGCATTATCACATTTTCCTGACTTACCGTACAATGGAAGAAAAAATCGTCAATTCATTCAACATCATATCGTCGGTCTCATGCCAAAATCACGAATGTGCAATTTGTCATTTCGAATGAGAAGAGTTTTAAGAATATTCGTGCTTCTTGCTTTGAAAACCCAGGTAAGTTTTCACATTCACAAATTCACTCTCGTTCACAGTAGACAACCTGATAGCACTTTCGTAAGTTTGGCATTGAAAATTTTGGTAGAAAATTAGTATTTTACATATTGAAGTCATCAGAACCCTGGAATTAGCATATTCGCAGTTTTGGCGTTGGACAGACGATATTATTCTCATAACTATCACTTGTATCAGAATCTGAGCTACTCTCATTTTCACATAAGAATTTGGTTAACTGATAAAGTGATAAATGTCAACATCTGCGGGAAACGGCATGCACCACGCAAGCAAAAATCGTTCCGATTCAACCCACCAACGTCAATGTTAGTTAAAACGGAATGCTTGATTATGTCTGCAACAGTGATGCGATGAATGCATGAAACGGAACACGCTTATAGTCTTCACAACTAAAATATTTTCAACTGCCGGTCTCTCTCCGTTATACCGAAAGTAGAGGACAACTTTCTTATTTCGAATGGAACACCTTGTAATTGTGTGTGACAATATCTATAGCCAAATTTGTTAATTTTTGAGATATTAATTTGTTTCTTAAAAATATGACATTTACAGCACAACTCCGAAATAATCATAACTCAGTAACAGTAACAGTTGAAAAGGTGAAATTTCACAGAATCACACCTGAAGCACCATGTTATGAACATATTCATCGAATTTTTAAATGTAATTTACAGGGTGGTCAAAATTTCTACCTAAATCATAACATCAAGAAAACTGATAAAACACGATTTTTTCAAATGGAAACTATTCTATTATTTTTGGATACTACGGAAAAAAATATTTCAAATTCATGACGAATACCCTATACCTAAAATACACCCCTGGCGAGATATTTCCGATTTTGGGAATTATTTGAAATGTAAATCATACGAAGACAGATTTGAGAACAAATGTAGTTACAAGTTACAATAATTGATACGTCAGAATTTGATACGATGTAATAGTCGTGAATTTCCTTTTTCTCTATCTGTATGCATAATGTTTTGTTTGTGGTATTCTAATGAAGATTTCCATAGTTTAATTATGATTTATGGCGAATTCAATAAGATAATCGACAGAACTAGTCTTGTTTCCGTAGAAAAATTGCCGAATCTAAACCTAATAAAAATATTCTGAGAAGACTTCTAAGAAACTGCCGTGATTTCGGATCTTTTTTGTCTATCATGAACAGACAAAAAAAAATTCAACAAAGTTTAACACATAAAAATTTAAATTGTTTTTCAATATCTCCGAAAATTATGGAGGTTTCAAAATTATCGATCGGCATATTGTTAGTCTCATGCATGCTAAACTATGCCCCATTGATCTCCTACAGTTTTCAAAATTGTAATGGTGGCTATCGAACTTGAATTACCCGATTTGCAGTTGGTATGTTGTTTAGAACTTTTATGAATAGTCATAACTGGGAAGAAGGGTTTGAGAACGAATGACATTTGTAGATAAAACTGCGTTTTTTGACAAGTAACTCAAGTTCATTCAACTTCCAGTTTCAACGGATGTGACATGTAGTTTCGATTTTTGAATATTTATCACTTGTCAATATTTGTAACCAATTTTTTTCTAACGAACAGACGTTACCGACCGATGACCCCTTTACTCCCATATACTCCTACTACGTAGGCTTATTATGGAAAGTACCTGTCAGAAAACAACTACTTCCCTGGCTAAGACCACGACGGGTATTGAATTAAATCTAACAGATACTTGTGCAACGTTCCTCAAAGCATCAGAGGACGCAGTTGCAAGTGCCCTCTATGATGAAAAATAATGTGCTATGTGAAATTTAATTCAATATTTAAATAATTTTTTTTTTCAAATGGCATCATGGTGACTTACCGGGTTACGAAAAATCATCATCTTATTAACTCGCTTCTGCGAAAGTAGTTATCGTAATTATTGTCCATGTTATTGTTTAAAAAACATTTTTATCACAATAGAATCAGTCTATTTCAAAATTTGAAATTCGCTGTATTTTCACGGTGATAAACCTGCTTAGTTTTTGTTTTACTAGCTGTCAAGTGAAAATAATGATTTAAATTATAAACGTCAAATCTTTGTGTTTTGACTAGTTATATTTCTTAATCAAAATGAGCGATCGTTGGGGACAAATGGCTATTGCTATGATAGATGAAGCACTGGAAAAGAGTATTCCGTTGAATACGACCAGAAATAAAGAATCAATTACCAGGCAATTCAACAATTTTTGCACAAGCAAGGGTTATATTGTCAATGCGAATACCACAGTTGTGGAGCTGGCTGATATTTTGAAAGATTATGCCTATAATATGACCCCAATTTTTCTCTTTAGTGTTCACGTTGTTAGATGTTGATTTTTGTGAATTATTCCAAATTAAAACGGTGACACGATTTTTTTTATTTCAAATCGATATATTGTCGTCCTAAATATAATTCGTGGTATGATTAATAACCTATAATTTTTTGGAATATCAATTTATTGGCAATCCCAATGCAAGAAAATACAACTCGTCCTGCGGACTCGTTGTATTTTCAGCTTTGAGATAGCAATTCATCAATATTCCAAAAAATTATCGGTAATAATCATACCACTTATTATATTACCCCTGTTAATATTTATGCAAGGAGATATGTTACTAGCTTTTGGATGATTTTTAATCTCATTTTTATCTCAAAAGACACTTCATTTTGAGGAATATCTAATTCGACGAGCCACCAAGTTGCACTTTGAGAAAAATTAGTTAAATATATCAAAAAATTATATTTCACAATATAAGAGATACATTTTGACCGAAAATAGAGACAAAATTATTGAGTAGAGGGTGTTCATAGCCCTCTAGAATGAAGAGTATATTTCAAAATGAAGAATAAATATTGTTGAAAAGGAGACGAGTGATGAATGGTTGTATTCAGTATGTCATATGGTAAAGAAATAAGTAATAATATACCGGACGACCCATTAAGAAATCGAGAGTTCGTCAGTTTTGTTTTGTATATCTTCTAAATTTCATTATTCAAAAACAAAAAAAGATATGTTGGATACACACTTTCTTTTTTCTCAGTTGAATGAACAAAGAAAATATTCAACTTTTGTATCCATTTAGATTTTGAATTTTTTTTACGGATAAACGGAATTATTTAATATCCACACAATATTGTTTCGGAGGAAAATTTCAAATTACACCACTCAATATAGCATAAAATGAGTGTTTTTTTTAACAAAAATCCTATCAAGAACCGACTGTGCTGTCACATGGAAGACAGTCCGTTGTTATATTCTGTTACGGTTTGGACTAGCAACTGTCAAATATTAATTTGTTATAAACTTTTAAATACAAAAAATCATGTTTCTCTAGTGTTTCACTTATGAAATGGAAACTAATAAGAAAATTGTAGAGAATTTAAAAACGAACAAAATGAGATTTTTTACAACCCGATCAAATCAGTAGTAATAGTGAAAAATGGTATTTTTCAAGTTGTAGGGTTAGCCCTTCTCATGAAAGTATTGATTCGTGTATATTTTAGGCACTGTCGGACCACTATTTTGGCACAATAGCAATTTGATTTTTTTTTGACCTTGCAGCGTGCCTGCATCTTTTAGTGATAGTTCGATTTCAATTCCTCAAATATATTTTGTAAGTATAGTACCACAAAATGTATATCCTCATGCTGCGAAATGGGTGAAAAGTAATAATAATGTATCTAAATATGGTGAATAAGAACTCTTTAAATCAGCACGTGGTTCCTGTCCTAAATTTTACGTAAGTCAGAGTGGCAGAACATAAAAGAAAAGAATCGTTGAATATGGACGTAGTTTTAGCAATCGTGAAACAAATTATTCGACATTTGAAATTCACCTGTAAAGTCACAGCATTTAATTGAATATAATTTCGATATTTCACAAATGGGAAATAAAGGCATTATAGATTGCACTTTTGCAAAAATTCAGGAATGAGCTAATCTAAAAAATGTTTGGCTTTACTAAATGATCAATTATAACTGAGTAGCTGAGTGCAAAGTGTCCGCGGTGCTAGAGCGTTTGCTTCTCCCCAGCGTCTGCCACGGACCTAGAGTGGTTCGAAATCCACTCTTACATAAACTGTGGGTCCTAGATCCTCCATGCTGCTCGCATAAGCTCTTGCTTCTGAGGGTATTTTCGGAATTCTGGCAGATTCTTAAATTATTTTTCAGCTTACCATTACTGATTTTTTCATTCATTGATTGAGTATATGCGACTGTTTTGCATTCCATAATTGAATCTCCATTTTCTATAATCCAGATGATTGTAAATCCCAGTTATTTTCCTCGAGTATTCGATCAATCACATTGCAGAGTGAATTTAGTTTACTTCAACTTTGAATATACCATTGGAAAATTGTGACATTATAAAATCAAGTAGTGAGAATCATTACCATCGGATACTTTTGTTTCTTTGGGTACTGTGGTACTTTCCTCATGATATAATGGATTTGCATTAAGTATTGATTCAATTCGATTACTGAGAGACAAATTATTCAAGAATGAAACATTTTTTGCAACGCACCTTAAAATTACAATGACCTCGTTTTAAGTGCAGCCTGTATATTGACCATTCAATAAGTCGAAGTAGATATTATCAGTAAACACAAAAGTTGATCCCTGTGGCCTTCATCATTACCCAAATAACGGCAATCAAGCCTCGTCGACATAAGCAGATTGGCTTTTCCGAATTCCATGGAAAGCTTCTTAACCTCTTCATTTCTTTGTAGAACTAGAGAAATTCACTTCAGTCTGCCACCGTTGAGAAGCACATCCTTAGGAGATTTAGCGGAGGACAACCCCTACGACTCGGATTTTGGAACTGAATCTCTCTTGCTGCCTCCTGTCGGACATACGTATCGATCGAACTCGTTCAGTAAGTATAGTATAAATGTCACTTTCTACAGCATTATTCACCATTCGTGATAAAACTGGGAAAACACTAATTGTGGCTGATGAGTTTTATTCAAGTTGTGAATTCACAAGCTCTTATTATTTGTATAAATCGATTGAAATCTAGAATCCCAGCATACCGAAGTAGGAAAAATGAATAGCTCTATGTTATAGGTACAAACAAACTACAAAGAAAACGATTCGATCTTCAAAGACTGTATTGTTTAAATTTTCAAGTCTATTAACTTCTGATGATTCAGCTTCAATCCTTTATTTTCTATACAATGTGAAAATTTGAATTTTTCATGAAAGGAGTGATTTTTTCTGAAAGATGATTTGAATATGTTGAAGTAGTTTTCTTGTTTACATAACTCATAAATGCAGAATTCATACGAAAACTGATCGGACAATATCAGGAATACATAATATTATCATGGACTCATATTGCAGGAACGGTTTATCTTGTTTATTAATGTCAGTTGAAGAGATGTAACGTCAAACTGACGTTTCTATATTTACAGTGATTCTTGTAAATATGGAAACGTATAAATATGGAAGAGGCGAAACACCGATTTGAAAAAAACACGGGTTGGAGACAGTGTTTTCGAAAAGTCCTTTCATTGGTTCAAATTCAAAAAATTATGGCAATTGATTGGTTTAAATATGAGGGAAATTGTCAACAGTAATACCACAAGTGATTGAATTTTCAGTAGTAATATCCCGACAAATTGCTGAATTTTCAAAAAATACTTTCACCTTTCTGTCACGAAAACTGTTGCTTAGAAACATCACGAGAGCTTGCTCGAGTGGTGTTTTGTACAGCAACACAGTTTGAGCGACTGGCAAGGTGAAAATATTTTGAAAATTCTGCATTTTGGAGGTATATTCGATCATACAATTTCACGAATACACTACATCATTATGGACTAAATACGTATTGTAGGAACGGTTCATCTTGTGTCATTGATGTCAGTTGAAGAGTTGAACCGTCAAACTGACGTTTCTCTATTCACAGAAATTGTTGTAACTATGGAAACGTATAAATAAGGAAGGAGGGAGATAGTGTTTCAGAAAAGTCCTTTTCTCTTTGGTTTGAATTCAAAAAATGATGGCATTTGGTCGGTTTATATAATACGAGCGAAATTGTCAGTAGTAATACCACAAGTGACTGAATTTTCGCGATAAGTCTGTCGATTCATTTCTGAACGAAAGTGAATTGCTTCGTCCTGCGGACTCGTGGTGTTTTCTCGATACAATTCAGTTGAGTTCAGAAATAAAAGACAGGCTTATGAGATAAATTCAATCACGAGTGGAATTTTACTAGACTATTTCACGAAGCATTAAAAGTATTATTATAAACATGAACAATCAATTCATCATAACCATAATCAATCAACTATATTCACAAAAAATTTATTATAGCTATCAATAATTTATTATCTAGTTACGATGCGACTCATTTTGACGTTTTCGCCTACAATTATGATCTGTCAAAATGTCAAACTTTGCTTTGTCATCTATGGTTACATCGTTGAAAACACCAACGCTGACAGACCAATCAGAATTGAGAGACAGCTGGTGTTTTCGCGATAATACAAGTTGTCTTTGATTGGTCAGATTACGTGAATATCTTGAGAAGAGTGGAATAGTCACTGTAATTTCGATAAGTTTACATACCTACCTTCCAAATGTTGTTCTCATTATACTGCTTAGAAAAACTTACAACGTGCTAAATGTTTATTTATCTTGTTGTATATTCACTTGAAAAAGACACTTTGTTAGCGAAATTTGTCTGATTAAATGAAGTGTGTGAAGATCGAACCGTTTTTTCTGTAATTTGTTACCGTGTTGGTGAAATGTCCACATTGTACAATTCGTGCAACACCCTAACAAATAAAACTAACGTGAATGCTTGTGACAAATGTGTTACTGTCTGATGCTATTTTTTGTAAACGTTTCCCATTTATCAGTGAAAGATCTTTTCAATTTTTTTTCTCATTTACACATGGAGGTTTTGAACAAATTCAATCTACAAACAGCGTAAATAGTCCAATAAGAATGAATCGCAGTGGAAGAGCGTCCGGTCTGGGATTCGAGCTCCAGTCGGAACTGGGATTTTTTTAAATTCGATTTGACAGATTAAATTATTAATATTAGGTGGCACGACTGGGGTGAGTTCTGTACAATTCACTGTTGCGTTCAAATTGCTCCTAAGTTGGCATATGAATTGAAGCTGACTTTCGTTAATTATTTTGTTAGGGTGAAATGAAATCCTTTGGTGCAACCGCCAAAAAAACTCCAATTCGACAGAATGTCTTCTTGAAACCTGTGACCAAAATAAAAATAATGCAGATTATATAATCATTAGAAAAGAACAACTCGTCGGGTGTAGATGAAATCACTGCAGATATTCAGAATAGTTCAATCTAGGAACAGTTTCTAGATTCTGGATTTCTTTGCGCATTCTTTTTTTACTTCATAGTACTATATTCCGAAGTGAATATACTAAAAATCCTTGAAAATACAATGGAAGCTAGCTACAGGGCATAGCGATATGTGTCCCTATTCTTGATTATTTCTTTTTTTTTTCGATTATGGTTGTCACTAGCGGAAACCTATTCATTGAAAAAAGTTTACAAAATTCAGCATTATAATAACAATAATAGTCATTGTTAGGATAACTATACCACAAGAAAGTTAACATCCATTTTCTTCTTTTCCTGAACACTTTTCGAGTTCCAAGCTGTTGAAAATAATATGCATTTTCGAATGTTATATTCACACCACGTTTTTGTACACTCACAGTCTAGAACTAGGTATACTGTGAAACTCAAAGAAAAAGTGGTCGGAAATAAAGAACATTAATTTATCGCCACAGTCCTTCATAAAAATAGAATAATTCGCGCACTTCATCGAAAGTTATGTAATTACAAAATTCGTAACGATACATTTTGATATGTTGGGCCGTGGTGCAGTGTTAGGAGCGTCTGAATCTGGGCCAAAGGTTCGGAGTGCGGACAAGTACCTGAACAGAAATACACCATCGCCAGTGCATTACTCAGTTTCAACGCCAGGCTGCACACTAATCCCCCCAGAGAGGTATGCTTGGAACGGTTCACGCGATCTGATCCGGCAGCGCTGAAAATTCAGATCGGTAGAGCAGAACTGATTATATAAGAAACCAGATTTTCAAAATAATCCTACGTCCCTATTTTGGGACACTCTGTATGCACAAGAGCTATTTTGTTGCTACTTGAATAAAGTGAATTTAATGCAGTTTCACATGAATGTAATGCTCTAAAATCTTATTGATAATAATTCGATGTAGCTGTGGTCGTAGAGAAAGAATTTTGGAGAAAGAATTCTCTAATTGCCATTTCATAAAAACATCAGTATCCCACTTCAAATGAAAATATTAAACTTTGAACATGTTTTATTATTGAAGATGGATAATCATGGAAGTAACTAGAGAAGACTAGTAAATCCTGGTATTTTTTCAAATCAAAGAGCCGAGAAAGTGTTCCATCATGTGTCTATATTCCTGCCTGTCTTGAATTCCATATATCTGCCTCAGTAGACATTATTGCAAGTGAACTTAAAGTTTCAAACTCCATAATTCATGTCTCTTTTGATAGAGTACGATAGAGGGAAACTTTATAGTGGGTGTAACGTATTACCCTTCTCCATTCCCGTTCACTATACTTCATAATTATCATGTTCAGAGTATCTAATTCAGAATGACGGCGAATGAACCAAGTTGCTATACAGCACGATGGTTCAAGTAAACTCGGATTCAACTGCTAATCAAATTTCAAGTTCTTCAGCAACAAAGTCAGTAGCCAGGATTATACTGCCGACCTCATTGGTCACATTTATACAGAGTATGTAGTTACATGTTCCTATTTGCTAGAGCAAAGTCTCCCGAATCAAATAATTTCAAATTTGAATCATGGAAGAATGAAAAAATATTTGATAGGAGGACCGAAAATGATAAAACTGTGATGATCAAAAATGAATCCGATATTGAAGAACTTTTGAAATCATAAACACAATTACAATTATTTAAAGATTGATGTTTCGAGATGAGTTATGGATCCGTACATTCAGGCAGTTAGAAATAGAATATTGAAATGTTATTAAAAAGAATTACAATTTTGCATGAGAATATTAGAAATTTTTCGAAAAATTTTGATTCAAACATATTTGTTTCTTGTTATCTTTGATGAGAGATTCGATGTGGTTATTTTTTCTGAGACATGAGATATATGAGAAAATTATTATCCAAAGATGGTTATTGTTACGTATTCAAAGTCTAATTCACTCTAAGATAATTTATTTAACGAAATACAATGATTCACAGTACTCTAATTTACATAACAATCACTCTACTATTTATATTCGACTTTCACTTCCTAACTGTCCGTCTGTCCACTGCGTAGTTCTTTTTATATCCGACGTTGACTTCTCCCGAATACTCTAGAGTTTTCCATCGAATCGTCCAGATTCATCGAATCGTCCAGATTCTTCTCGGTGCAAGCGCAAAGACGTTCACCCGCGGCCGGGCGCCGGCTACGTAAGAGTTCAGGTCCGGCATCGCCCGCAGCTTCGCCACATTATGATCGATTATATAATAATGGTACTGTAAATCAGAATGATGTTGTCATAGGTCATACAAAAATTGTTTCACCACAGCAAATTAATATTATAACTTGGGTTCAATCCCACCGATATTGTCCCAATATCGCTGAATATTTTGAAGCCAATATTACTTCGAGAATATGGCGCCAATATTATTCAAGTAACATTGGACCAATATCGCCGAATGTTCACATTTTTTTTCTCGCCTATCTCATATAAAAAGAATCTTAACATTCATATAATTATTAGAATGTGCAAGGATAATTTTTCATAAAATACTTGAAGTATAAATTTATGTGTTTCAATACTAACTAGTGATACTACAAATAATGTTTTTAAATCAAAACCAGCCAATGAATATCTCACTACAAGTTACATCGTGGTATTTATTTCTAATGTATTTCTGTCAAATATCTATAATGTAATTATAAACTTGAAAATTGAGAATGAACTTATAATAATAATTATTATTATTATTCTGTTACATCAGAACATTTGTATTCACGCGTATTCAAGAATTTTGAAGTCGTATATATGATTTGTAGAATTAAGCATTTGATATTTCCATAACTATTCAGCTTTTCAAAGCAATTAGGCAATTATAAAATTTTTCATCCACGTATTTGCAATTTTTCTCATATAATGTGGACATTTCCCTCAGTTGATTCTTCTCGAAAATTGCATTTATGTAGTTTTTTTCTATTCTAACCACTGTAAGTGCTATTATTTTTAGCGGTAATCTTTCCTTCGGGATCAGAATAATGTTTAGAACAGTAATATTTGTAGATTTGGAGATATTTGTATAACGTCGCATCTGCACATGTTTGTGTGCCATATCGAAAAGCTTTCAATTTATTCTCGGAAGAAATATGCATGGGGTGCATGATGATAATAATAATATTTATTGGTCTTCAGAAACAAAAGTTTATAGACACGTCACATTTCATGAATGAGTAGGTGAAGATAATGCTAAAGTTGAAGATAAAATTTGTTGCAAGATATAATTATATCAATGCTTATGTTATCCACATTAACACTATAATTTTTTTTATACATTTAATAACATAGACACACATGTAACGTAACACAAAGATAAATTACTTATTCTCTTCAGGAGGTCACTCTAAGAGCATATCAATTCTTTTCTACAATTTGAAAAGAATCATTGATGTCATGAGGTGGATTTTCGGGTAAAATGCGTTTCAATGATTCTTTGAATCTTTCGAAATTCTACCGGCAGTGCGTTATACAATTGCTTAACCTTCCAGTGGTGGCGCCAAAGCTTGTTGCACCAGTGGTTGCGCTGGTGTCACAGACCGAATGGGGAGGGGTAGGATTTTCTTCAAAAAAATTAAATGACTTTCAACAAAAGGGTCATTCAAGAAAGTGTACTACAATTAGAAATTAATTTTCTTTTTGTGTTTAAACAAACAAAAAGAAAACTATTTGCCATGCAAACAATTCCAAATTTGGGGTTCAAATGACTCGAACACCCCTCTTAATCACCAGATATACGGCTCCGTCCGACTATCATCTCCCTCCATAACTAAAATAAATGAAGTAAAAAAAAAACTTTTTATAGTAAAGCTTTTATTTGAATGCACTTAGGAGAAGAAAATAAATTTCAAAGTGAATTAAACCCATCATTTTGTAACATAATAAAATTTTAAATGATATGAAAGCTTGTCGCGAGAAGTAACTACGTATTTCTTATTGTAAACTAAATTTGAAATTGCCTCGAAATTTATTTTCGCGACAAGCTTTCATATCATTTGAAATTTTATAGTGTGACAAAATGATGGGTTTAATTCACTTTAAAATTCATTTTCTTCTTTCTAGTGCATTTCAATAAAAACTTTTCTCTAAAAAGTTTTTTAACTGCCTGTTAATTTACTACAATCTATTGTTCATCAATGAGGAGACCTTCCAGTGACTTGACCCTACTTAAAGCCACATTTGCTTGGCAAGCCTCAGAGAGATTTGAGCCTAGATAGACACAGCAAGGTCAACCTATTTTGTTTTCGCAAGTTATCGAAATTTTTTAAAAAGAGGGGAGGGAGCAAGCCCACCGGCAGACTTATTTTTTGTCGTGATTTTCCATGTATGAAAGTGGAGAAGAGGGATACATTTTTTTTAAACCATAATATTCAATGGTCAGATAATTTTCACTACTTTTACGGATTTTTCTATTTTTATTTCGCGAGTTTTCCTAATTTTTTCGTGATCGGAAAGGGGCGTGCCAACCTATCAATTTTTTTTCTTCCTTATTTTCCATGTCCGAAACTTTAGAATCCAAATTCCTTTGATAGATAGATAAAAATCAGGATGGATTTATCGAGGGGCAATATATGAAAATATAAATAGAAAAATTATTATGTTTAACCCAAAATGTGAAACCGTAGATACGTGTTTCGGGCTTAAGCTCTCTTTTCAAAAATGAAAACAAAAGTCAAAATCAAAAATCAGCAGTGAGATATTCTTGGACTGTGTAGAAACCATCTCTCCAGTAACAATTTTTGTATGGCTGGTTTGAATTGCTCGTACTTCATTATTTTAATATGAGCTGGTATTTTATTGTAAAGTCGCAGGTCGGAAGAGTTCCGTGCAGACACTGCTAATCGATATCTAGGATTCATAAGGGAGATTGTTATTTCTGGTATTGTAATGATGAATGATATTATGAGCCGTGTAATTTTCTTGGTGTTTATGTATATCAAGGAGATTTTGATATATGAATACAGACGGTAAGGTCATTATTCTTTGATTGACGAAAATTATTTTACATGGGTCTCTAGGCCCTGCACCAACAATTATCCTAACTGCTTTTTTCTGCATTATGAAAATACGTGAAGCCTGAGTGGAGTTTCCCCATAGTACAGTTCCCCCATAGTACAGTTCCATAACTCATATGGGAGTGAAATAGTGCAAAGTATGACACTTGTAATACATCAATGCTTAGTGATTCTTTCAATCTACGTGAATGGAAAAGTTGGCTTGAAAGTTTCGTGCACAAAGAGGTTGCCCAATTTAGTTTATCATGGAGAGTAATCCCGAGTAATTTTGCAGTATCAACTTGCGTGATAATATTATTTGAAGAAAATAATAGTTTTTGAGACTTGCTTTCATTTTGTTGAGCATATTGCTAACTAACCACCCATTAATTTTAACTAGCGCTATGTCATCTTTTATACTAAGGTTATGGATATCCTTACCTGAGTGATAGATTGTTGCATCATCAGCAAATAATATTCACCCCGTTGGATGAATATTCACAAATATATCTTGACGTAAATAATGAATAGAAGGGGCCCAAGTACCGATCCCTGCGGGACTCCATAATTGATTTGTTTTGGTGAGGATGTACCTTCGTTGAAAAACACAGTTTGGTTTCGTTCACTTAAATAGGATCTGAAGAAATTTTGAGCTATAGATACCTTTAACACCATAATATTCAAGTTTGCTCAATAAGATTTCATGAGAGGCACAGTCGAATGCCTTGCCGAGATCACACAGGGTTGCACTAGTGCATTCCTCCTATTCAAGGCCCTCAACTATCTACTGACAGCTTGAATAGTACCTCGATTATGTCTATATCCAAACTGGTTTTCATGTAAAACGTTGTTGGTTTCAAAATAAACTAAAAGTCGATTTTTGATGATAATTTCAAAAATTTTGCCATTATTAGGAATGATTGAGATCGGTCGGTGACCTTTTTTGAATACCTTTCAGTTCTTTATCTAGCTTTTGAGAGGTAACAGTTTTGGTGGAATCTTTTTAAACCATAATATTCGACAGTCAGATATTTTTCACTATTTTTACGTATTTTCTCGATTTTACTTCCGCGAGTTTTCCAACTTTTTTCGAGAAAAGGGGGGACAAGCCGCCCTACCTGATTTTTTTTCGCTGTAATTTTTAAGGTCCAAATCCGTCAAGAAAACTTCCTAAACATTCGCGTTCTCTGTCTAGCATTCGGGGGGCAGGGGGACAATTAATGTACTGTCATCGGAACTGAACTGATGTAAAATTTCAATACCAAGGGATGGGAGGAAGTGGTTCTAATTCAGCTTGCAAGATTTGTACCTACCTATCTAACACACACACAGAGCAAGTTAAATAAAAGCTTTTAATTTTAATAAAAAAGGTTGAATGGTCGTAAATTTTATGAAAGAATTGGGATTAATAGTATAGAATTAATTTAGTCCCTAAATAATATGCTCTCGGTACACTAGAGAAAGTTAAACTTGACAGGCATACTGATTCAGTCGTATCAGTACACAGATTAATGAATGGAATAGAATATACAGGGTGGGTCTTGGTCGATGGTACCTTAGACGTTTACGGAGAACCGGAAATAGGATAATTCTGAAAATTTGGATACTAGAGTAGTTGCTCTTGGTCTATCGATCTAAAATATTTTCAGCAATGCAGCGTTGCCGCTTATACCAGAAAGTAGCAGCATCTTTGTTATTTCAAATAGGTCACCCTGTATATTACCGCATTTTTGAACTTGTCATTCCTTTCTGATTATTTCTGCCTCATACTCTCCTATACCTATCTCTAACAGTTTTTGAGATATTGGTTATTTTCCATATTTTTTATCCAAAACATATCTCGAATTGAAAGTTTATTTCTGCGGTATTTGAATTCTTAGGAAGTTGCAATTTTGTGTTTAGTTCATCAGGATCATGTACATTGATTCTGTTTAGAGAAGTTTGTTCTGCGTTATACAGGGTCGTTCAAAATTCATGATCTTACTGCTAGATACAAAAAGGGCTGAAAGTGCGTTTTTTTTAATGAAACATCCTGTATATTATGAAATATCCTGAAAGATGACTAAATTCCCTTCGAATTGATATATTATATTCCTATACCTAAATAGCCAGAATTCCGAGATAATAGCAATTTTCACTTGTAATCTCCCAAGTGCTTGAATTTTTCGAATGAAAATTCATGTACGAGATAAATTTACGGCAATTAATTCAAGCACGAGGGGGATTCGGTAAGAAAATTTCACACCGAGAAATGAAAATCATCCAACAATTCATAAGAAATTTCTAACGATGGTTTCACCTTAACTATTTATAACCACTGAAATATTGATATGTAAAATACTTCTAATCTTCATCATAGTCGGTATTATACAGTGCGTTCATAAAGTGTGGAAACGCTCTATTATCTTACGAGTTGAATATTTTCGGAGAGAAAGCTCGGACAGGTCGATTTTGTTTTTCAGTTTTCCATCTTTTTTTAGAAAATAATAATTTTTTCCCCCACCACCTTTCAAGATATGACGTCATCGATATTTTTTTTAAATTGAAAGGGTATACTTTTATGTCAAAAATTGAAAGCCTGTATTTTTCTGAGTTCAACCATACCACATACGTCATATCTCACAGTTCGATTTACAGTATACCGAGTATAAAGGAAACCAGTGTTCATATTTTCAACATTCATTTCATAATTTATTTGCTATCAAAATATCATTGGTTGGTAGTGAAAATAAACAAATGAGAAATCTACAGCAAATGCTCGAATTGAGCTCCTTGGGTCAGTTGACAATATCCAAGACGTCTAATGAATTCTTGGGTTACGTTAGACAGCACCTCTGGTGTAATTAGTTGAATTTCAGTTCGAATTCTCTCCTTAAGGTCTTCCAAATTGGTGGATCGGTTTATGTACACTTAACTTTTTAAGTAACCCCAGAGAAAGAAGTCCATTGGAGTTAAATCTGGGGACCTAGCAGGCCATTCAATTTGTCCGCGTCAACCAATCCAGCGATTAGGGAAAGTTTCATTAAGAAAATCTTTAACAACTCGAGCATAATGTGGACCTGCTCCATCCTGATGGAACCAAATAGAAGAAACTATTCGATCAGGTTGGTTGATGTCTGGGAATGTCTCAGTTAAATAAGGAACCACATAAGTTTGTAACATTTCCAAATAATTTCCACTTGTCACATTACCGTCAAAAAAATATGGTCCTACAATGGTATTCCTGAAAATCCCAGCCCACACAGTTACTTTTTGGGTATATTGGGTATGAGCTTCCATTGTCCAATTGGGATTTTCTGTTGCCCAATAACGACAATTTTGTGTATTCACAGTACCGTTTGTAAAAAAAGTTGATTCGTCGGAAAATAAGACGTTAAATTCAAACCCATTATTTTGATGGCACACTTCTTGCATAATTTCACAAAACTCCATGCGTCTATCGAAGTCGTCTTCATTAAGTTCATGTATGAGTTTAATTTTATATGGATGTAATTTAGCTTTTCTAAGAATTTTCTGTACAGCACCACGACAGATCTCATTGTTGTCAGATAAAGTTGTAATTGAATAATGAGGATTTTCTTCAATTCCAAGTAATACATTCAATTGAGTTTCTTCAGCAACGGTATGTCTGCCACTGTTAGGCTTATCCCTAACATTCCCAGTTTCATTGAATTTATGTAATATTTTGCTCACCGTCGATTTGTTTATTGGTTTTCGATTGGGATATTTTTCATTGAAGATTTCGCATACTTCTGCCATACTTCTTTTACGATCGCCGTAACCTAAGATCATCAGAACTTCTATTCTCTGTTTTTCTGACAGCACCATCGTTATTTCAAATAATTGCTTTTAGGATAATATTTTTCAGAAAGTTATTGCAGACTTATGAATCGATATGCTACACAACAAATCAATATAATAATGACATATGTAATGGTAACTAAGAACTTAATGTCTGGTTGCTAAGGGCTTTCAGATTCTCAGGTTTATTGAGAAATATGAACACTGGTTTCCTTTATACTCAGAATACTGTAATTCGAAGAGTAAGATATGACGTATGTGGTATGGTTGAACTCAGAAAAATATAGGCATTCAATTTTTGATATGAAACTATACCATTTCAATTTAAAAAAAATATCGATGACGTCGTATCTTGTAAAGTGTTAGAGGAAAAATAATTTTTTTGAAAAGAAAAAATTCCACTACCACCTTTCAAGATATGACGTCTTCGATATTTTTTTAAATTGAAAGGGTATATTTGTATGTCAAAAATTGAAAGCCTATATTTTTCTGAGTTCAACCATACCACATACGTCATATCTTACAGTTCGAATCACAGTATACTGAGTATAAAGAAAACCAGTGTGACATATGCAATGGTAACTAAGAACTTATTGTCTGGTTGCTAAGGGCTCTCATATGTTTGCTTAGCCTACCATTCAAGTGTAGCAATATACTCGTACTAACTACTGACTCATTCTCAGGTTTACGTTGCAAAATGAATAATGAAATGAATGTTGAAAATATGAACACTGGTTTCCTTTATACTCGGTATACTGTAAATCGAACTATGAGATATGACGTATGTGGTATGGTTGAACTCAGAAAAATACAGGCTCTCAGTTTTTGACATAAAAATATACCATTTCAATTCAAAAAAAATATCGATGACGTCATATCTTCAAAGGTGGTGGGGGGAAAAATTATTTTTTTCTAAAAAAAAAGTGGAAAACTGAAAAACAAAATCGACCTGTCCGAGCTTTTCCTCAGAAAATAATCAACTCGTAAGATAATAGACTGTTTCCACAATTTATGAACGCACTGTATATCAAATATAAAAATGCCAAACGAATTCTGGAGAGACGTATCGGCCTGTCCTTTCGGAATGCGTAATTTAATTATCGCGATCAACTAAATCTGTCCCTTTTGGTAGTAACTTCGTTCCTTTCGGGAGAGGTTTCGCAATACGTTTCGGGTAGAGATACAGGAGAGTGGATACGCGATACAGGATGTCTGAAGGACAGAAACTTGAATACGCATCCTCCAACAAATATGCTCGTTGAGTTCAGCTAGTTCCGATAAGCAGAAAGTCCGTACTTTTCGGATACGTAGGAACTTCAACAAACGGTTTTCTGTGCCTGATTTCTAACGAGACAATCTCCACTCCTGTGAAAGCACATTTATGGACAACTTGACCTTGACCTGGCACTATATTGACTGGGATGGAGAGTGTCTGAGGTGCTTGTAACTTTCACTGAACGGGCTTTATTCGGTTGACTCGACTCACAATTCAATTTTCCACCTTAGCAATTTGTTCGATTCTAGTACACAAACTAGATTCCAAAAGGTCGTATCGACCAGACCATTTTGAAATCAGTAATTTAACTGTTACGTTCTGGTACTTGAATTATAAATGCAATTACTCCTTCCGGCTGTAAGACCTAACCTTCTGGGATAAATAACGTGGTACTTTGATTATCACGTACGTGGTCTCTGAATAAATGAACTAATCGCGGTTCGGGAATTTCAAATCACTATTTCATATACAATATAACTTAAGCTCATCCTCGGAACTTCAAAAGAAACTATTTCAAATAATACTCGCGATCTGGAAATTTGAATTTGCCGGCACCAAAAGAGGCAGATTTTCATGTGCTTCCACTATTTATACCATCGGTTGGCCTTCGTAGTAAAACACAAGAAAAACGGTAGCCGTCGTAGCAGAAGGCACAAAATCTATTGAATTTCAGCAAAAACATTCCTTATTATAAAAAGTGAAATGAGACCCAAACTCCATGTATAAGTAGATATTTTAGGCGCAAGAAGCCAAGACACGCAAATAGTGGTATGTATCAAAAATTAGGAAATATGGATGGAATCATCTACTATTTTCTGACTTCAAAGATTGCTTTCCGTTTACAGTGAATTCTGAAACTACAGAGAAATGGTATGGAAAGGCGTACGAATCATTTCTGTGATACTGTTTAGGACTTAAAAATGAGCCTCAGAAATGCTTCGTAACAAGATATACATTTTTTTAATGTATAGATCCGTTGTAGTTTCGTTGTAATGAATGTCTTAAATCAAGAGGGGAATAACAATATATTTTGACTTTCAAATTTTGTTTTCTTCCATAATTGGCTAAGCATTTTCAATACATCTTCGTACGGTTGCTCTGCAATTTGAAGGTTTTTCTTAATTTAAGTTGTTTCAATATGGTATTGTTATATATCATGAAGTCGAAACCGGTCGTCGTAACAAATGAACCAAGCCTCAGTAGAAATTGAACAAAAGTTATTTTTCTTCGTCCAGTATTCAGCCAAGTAAACAAGGTTTTCACATGAATAATTTTGTTAAAGGTTGCTATGGTCTTGGAGTAATAGAACCAGCACTGTACAAAAGCACTCTGGACCTCGACGAAATCCAATGGCCGGAAGGACATATCGGTAGACTATGGTTTTCTTTGAGGTACGAGCCATCAACGGAGAAACTCTTGGTATCTCTTCTGAAAGCAAAAAATCTACCATCGAGGACTGTTGGAACTGTTAATAGCTGTGAGCCATTTGTTAGGTGAGTTCCACTTGAATATCTTGATACCAAAGATTCATTACAATTCAATTTTAGAGAAGATGTACTGCACTTTTTCTGAGCATTCTTTTTCATACTCGTTTCTTCTTTTCAATTGTTTCTCAGAAGAGAAAAACAGAACCAATTGATGAACCAATGAATGAATTTATGTCCAAACAATTGATGGTTTTTGCATTGCTGAATAAGTTTTGAATTTCAGAACATGACTCTCTAGTAAAATATTTCGAATGATGAAATGATGCAAGAACAATTCAGCAAATGTTTTTAAAAAAGAGTTGATACCAAATACACACGAAACATAAAAAAAGTATTTTTTCAGGTTACATCTGATGCCTGATGAAAGGAGATATCTGCAGTCAAAACAGAAGAAGAAAACTTGCAATCCATATTTCGATGAAACTCTAGTTTTCCAGGTAAGATTAGGTAGACAGTTATATTCCGATCGAATACTTATGACAATTCAAGCTTTTCTGACTATAATATTAAATATTGATTTCGGAATACTTGACGTTAAGAGCTTCTTCAAAATGACCGTTCTAACCTAACTGAAGTTTATTTGTGTCCCGTCATCCAGTTCGCATATGTATTTGGCACCAGTGCTACGAGCAATCAGTGCGAAATACTCATAAGAGGTATGAATCAGTGCCAAATCCAACTATGTAATGTTCTTTACCAGCATAAATTCTTCAAAATGTTCTCTCAAAAGAATTGCTTTAATCAAAAGACTGAACGGAGGATATACCTATTGATATCCCTATGGAAAGGTTGAGTGTTTTTCTGCAGACACACTTTTTTAGTTCCAAATCGGCTGTGAAGAATGAACAGCAAAACGCTCACCTGGAAGGAGTTGTCAACTCCAAGCTTTTGATACCATAGATCATGATATACCTACTCTGCAAAAAACTAAAATACTTAGGATTCCATCAGAGCTCAGTGGCTGTCATCAAAAGCGTCCTCTCGTTTTGGACACAGTCAATAACACTGTTGGTGGTGAAACTTCTGGAACACTACCCATTGAGTTTGGAGTACCTCAGGGGTCAGTCCTTGTGCCATTATTGTTTTCCCTGTATATTTGCAACTTTCATGAGACAGTGGAGTACTGTTATATTCATCACTATGCTGACGATACCCAATTATACGTCAGTTTTGTTGTAAACAACGTCAATTTAACATGAGCACGAGTAAATGAGAATTTGACCCTCTTTTCAATCTTTCAACCGCTCATAACCTGAAGACCAATCCTCGTAAGTCCCATGCTATAATTATCGGAAATAATTCTGAACGAATAATGGCCGAAGCGGATTTTTCGCTTCATCTCTCAGATGAACAAATTCCATTTGTCAGCGAATGCAAAAATTTGGGTGTCTGGTTCGATCAGCAATTACGAATCACAAAGCACGATAGTCACTTATGTCAAAGTTCCTTTAATGTGCTCAGACAGTTGTACCCCTCTCGGGACATTTAAGCCACCTCAAAACTTAAACTGAACCTTTGTGAATCCTTGGTTATCTCCAATCTCTCATATTGCGGCGCCGTCTATGGCCCCGCTCTTTTGCAGAGTGACGCCTCCAGATTACAGCGAATTCAAAATTACTAAATACGTTTTACTTAAGGTATTCGGAAGTATGATCACATCAGTGCAAATTTCAGAGAATTCGGATGGCTGAGATTAGAAAAATTGAGAAAACTTCATTTGCTAATATTAACCCACAAAGTACTAACAACTTCTACACCAGCATACCTAGCTTCCAAATTGATCACCTTCCGTAATAACAATACTTCGAAAACACGAAACAAAAACAACATGGTCATTCCAAAATTCAAAACCAGCTTCTCATACTCAGCTCCCAAACACTAATCTTTACCTATTAATTTTCGGAACTATAATATAATCAACTTCAAAAAGAAAGAACTGATGTATAACATATTTAGATATACTTCTGACAGTGCTTGTTTAATTGATTGATTATTTCTCTCTAATGATAGTTACGCGATGATAGTAATATCCCTAATAGCACCATGAAGTCCGATGGTAATCCATAGGACATCCTCTCAGGACATTCGGGACGTCCTTAGGATGTGCAAAATCAGTACCGCGGACGTCCATTGGACATCCGTGGGAAGCACCAATGTCTCGACTTCTCACCAAAATTGGACGTTCTATAAGGATATCCACCTGGGATGTTAATCGGACGTCCCCGAATTACATCAATCGAAAGTACATCTTGGACGTCCTTAGGACGTGCAATATTATTACGTCCTTAGGACGTGCAGTATTGGTACCGCAGACGTCCATTGGACATCCGTGGGAAGTACCAATGTTTCGACTTCTCACCAAAATTGGACGTTCTAAAAGGATATTCGATCGACATCCACCTGGGATGTTCATTGGACGTCCCCGAATTACATCAATCGAAAGTACATCTGGGACGTCCTTAGGATGTGCAGAATTATCAGATGTGTTTGTTCCTACATCTCTTTCAGGACTAAGATTATGATATTGTTGTGGATTACCTACTGGAGATACCAATTTTGATGGAACCAGATTTACTTACTAGGTAAGCTCAGCACTCTCTCAGAGTCATTCAATTCGGTTTTGTACATGTTTAAAGGATACACACAACTCTACTTGTCTTACGGAAACACCTTTTTCAAAACAGTGTTGAATAGGTTAGTAATAACTATTGAATAGTATAACAAAACTTTTATTTTCATTTATAGATATAACTACACTGAATGAACACAAAATAACTTACAAAACAGTCACTAAACTAATTAATCACAAAGGACGATAGAAAAGCCGCCATAGCTGGTAAATACTCAACAATTGTCTGTCAATTCGTCAACACCTCACTTGAACACAGAACACAAAACACAGAAAACAACTTTATGCACGGAATCCATACATGAGGAATTGTTCGGTTGCAATCCGTATACGAACAAGAGAGACAAACATAAATTTTTTATTTTCATTGTTGTGAAACAGTGAATCGTATTGGCATACGCATAAACTCGAGAATATGGCCCCTGATGACCATAATGATAGTGAAAAGGGTTTTATTTCAGATGGGTTGTTTTCGCTATAATGTTCAGCCCTATTGTAAATATGCGATCTATTTTATACCTCTTCTGTAAAACCACTAGCTGGGATGTATACACGGGTACTGGATACACATGGAGGCCTAATTATTGTAACTGTTTTCGAATGTTGTTTAATTTTTATGATCATCCGTCCTTCATCTTTGGATGGATGCATCTAGGAAACATTCCGAAAAATGTTCAATCCAGGACATCCCAAGGAAGTCCTCACAGGGACATTTTCTGAAATTCACTGATTGGGATGACGTCCGATGTACATCCATCAAAGACGTTCCAGAATGTCCCCGTATCAGGACCACCATAGGAAGTCCTTTCGAAGACATGCCAAATACATGCCAACCAGGACATCCAATGGATATCCTAGAAAATTCTACAAAATACATCCGAATCAGGACTTCCCAAGGAAGTCCTCGCAGGGAGATATTCTAAGATTAACCAATTGGGACGTCCAATATTCATTCATGCGGGATGTTCCTAAATGTCCCGTACCAGGACAACCATGGGACGTCCAATCAAAGACATGCCAGAATACTTACTAACAGAGACGTCCGATAGATGTCCTAGGAAAAATTACAAAATATATCCGACCCAGGACATCCCAAAGACGTCCTCGCAAAGACGTTTTATACGATGTACCGATTGGGACATCCATAGGAAGTCCTTTGGGGAAATTCATGAAAATGCACTGAATCGGACGTCCCAAGGACAATGATTTTAAGTCCCGGACATTCGGACATGATTTGTACCAAATAGGGACGTCCCTGGGACATGGTGTGCTATTAGGGATAGTAGTATAAAATATTTCTTTTTCTTTTTTCTCTCTTTTTTCAAGGTTTAAGTTGTAAAACAGCATCAGCTGACACTTCGCCCTTTCATCTATGCCACACCATATAATAATGTATGAATTTATACTTTTTGCAAGATGAATAAAGACGATTTATTATTATTATTATTATGTTGTTACAGCTTTTTTACAACCCGAATTAACGGATGATGAAATATACAGTGTGTCTCACTTTGAGCAGCTACAGCCTCATATTTCATAGAGTATGAAATAATAAAAAAAAATTTACTCATATTATAGTACTCAGGAATACCTACCTTCATGTTGGTGAAACATCCTTATTCATTTTCCACGGCTAACGATGACCAATTGAAAAGTGAAAAAGTGGGGAAAACATATTAGGGATTTTTTCATCACATAATTAACATAAAATTCTGTTTCACAATACTCTAGGGGTTAACACTAGATCCCAATGCTAGATTTAATTGGTTATACAAGGTGTCATTTGTAGCTGGCAATGTGATTATCTCTTTTCCATCAAGAATATTTTCTTAATTTTCAAAATTTCTTAACTTCCCACAAAATTCACAGAAATATTCAATTAATACTCCGAAAAATAACAAAATATTCCATTTCCATGGCAAATTATGACCACTTGAATAGTGAAAAATTGGGAAAAAATATATTAAGGATTTTTTATTGAAAAATTAACCCCAACTGCCGGTTTTGGAATGTACCAGAACCCCAGAACTCAACAATTCTGTGGCAAATGGATTCTCCGATGCCAAATCTCTCTTTCACACACACACACACACACACACACACACACACACACACCCAGAACTCAATACTGAATCATTGAAATATACAGGCTATCATATGTAGCTGGCAATATTTTTTGTTAAAAAAAATTATTGTTATTTACGTCTTCGTCTTCGAGAGACTTGTGTGAGCTAGGGAAGACGTAGCCCTTACCTTTTAACGTGTGGTGCCTTGCACGAGACCAATTACCATGCGAGGCTTTGAACCCTGGACCCTTCGCTCCAAAGGCGAACGTTCTACCAGTACGGCCACCACGGCCCATAAATACCACCAACTCTCATTCATCCGTAATGCTCGGTTGATTTTAAAATGTCTTTTTGTCACAAAGTGCTCAAAAATGTTCCATTATTACTGTAGAAAGTAACCAATCAATTTTTCATGGCTAACTATGAACAAGTGAAATTAAAACAAATGGGAAAAACATATTATGAATTATTTTATCACTGAACCAACATCAGATTCTGGATCAGAACACACAAAAACCCCCATATATCCGTTCCTGAAAAATATAAAGTGTTTCATCTGTTGGATGTAGCATTTGATTTATATTTATTTTCATCTGCTCTTATTAATTTGACCATCCTGTTTCATAATTCATTTCCAAATCATGTTCAAAACAAATTTAGTTCGTTGCTATGGAATATTATAAAGAGACAATTTTTTTCAATTTTCAAAAGAAAGAAAGCAATTATATTCATATTCATTCAAACGCATTTATACAATCATTCTTTCAATAAAAATACAGCATTTTTCTGCAAGAAGCATTAACCAGAGTTGTTCAAATTCAGATGACCAACTCGCATACATCATCTGTATATGGCAAAAGTTCAACTCCCAAATTGACTTATTTTAAAAATTATTGCACTTATCAATCAATTCCTTTTCATCAGCTGCAAATTCACATCAATTTATAATATTGGTATTTGCAGATGACCAGGGGATTAAGATCTGAGAGTTTTAGAGTATTCTGAACCCATTTCTGATGTTGGTTCAGTGATATATTTTCCCTATATTTTTCACTTTTCAGCTGATCATAGTTAGCCATGGAATAGTGATGCTTGTTTACATTCTGCAGTATTTATAGAATATTTCTGGGCTGTTTGTCACAACAAGAGTCGGTGATATTGCCAGCTACGTATGAAACCCTATACAGGGTGTCCTTCCGGGAACTGCATCGATCAATATACAGTGTGTAAGGAATAAATTCATTATTTCTGAATGTAAAGATATTTCGGAAAAATCCTCGGACAGGTCGATTTTCTTTTCCGATGGGCCAATTTTTGAACCCCACCCAAAATATATAGGGTTATCCGCAATTGAGTAAAAATGACTTTGGTGATATTTTTAAATTGGACACCCGGTATATTTTTCCATATATGGTTAGGGATCATCATTACAAATCCAGTGATGTCAAGTTTGATGGGATTATGTCAAACGGCTGCGGAGATATGGCCAAAAAACTTCCTCGTATGTCTAATGAGTATGACTGCGAGACTCCACACGATTCAGAAGGTTAAAAGATCATATAGATCCGCTTGAAAAAATTATTTTGTAAGTCCAATTTTTCAAATGGAAACCCTCCAATTTTATATTCTCATTCGATTTGGCATCGAAAATGAAGCTAACTTTGAATAAGGTTATCTATGCCAACACTCAACAGTTTTCGAAATATTGGCGAATTAACATGTCTCAGTTCCAGAAAATCTCGTATTCTTGAGTTTACTTATTCTTAGTTGGCCATGGCGCCCCCAGTTGCGTTGGAAACATTCAACTGCCACGGAAATGTCATTGTAATCAATCATGCCGGCTCGTTTGAATAATTCGAATGAAGATTATCATCTATTTATTATGTATGGCGAATGTAATAGGGTTATCTCAAGAACATATTGTGATATATTTGCTATTCGGTATCCGCAGAAGCAGAAGCCCTCACAAAATACTGTTAAACGAATTATAGAAAACTTCAAAAACTTTGGATCCGTTAAAGCAAGGGTGCAAAGAAACAAGCCAATTGTTGATGATGAAGATATTTAAATTGCCATTTTGGGATATTTTGCTGCATATCCAACAATATCTTTGAGACAAGTTGCAAGAGAATCAGGATTGTCAAAAAACTCAGTACACAAAATACTGCGCAAACATAAATTTCACCAATATAAGTTCTCCATAGTTCAGCACCTGAAAGAAACATATTTTCCACTAAGAGTGAGATTTTGTGAATTCGTTTTACCTTGGTCGCGAGGGAACGAATTATTTTTGGATAATATTATATGGACTGACGAAGCTAAATTTACAAAGAATGGTGTCTTCAACCGACATAATTGCCATTATTGGAGTTACTCAAATCAGCATGTATTCAGGGAACTGAATTTTCAAGGGACTTGGCAGTTCAATGTTTATTGTGCGATAAGAAGTGATAGCGTCGTGGCGCTGCATTTTTATCAAGAAAACTTAAATGGTAAGTGAAAAACAGGGTAAAGGTAAGCTTATCGGGCTTCTGCGTTTTCAAACACGAATTTATCATTCAAAAATCACTCAAAGTATTTCCTTCTTTTGATAGGCCCTTTCTTTACACACTATCAACCCATATTTCACAGTTACAAGCACTAAAAACATTATTTTTTCACAAAAAATCCACCCTTCCTTAGGACAACACATAACCAACTAATCTGGATATTTTTATCATTTTATATGTAGTGGGTTGGTAACTGCGCACGCTAACTATTCTAATTTGATTCTGGGCAGATAACTTTGCCTTCATTACTATGTTCAATTGTTTAAATTTAGCCATTTTGATGTTTTATTTAACGTAAATATCATAAACTGAAAATGTTAAAATTCTACGAATTTCTAATTTAGGTGAACAATAGATTGGCACTTATTAATTTTTTAATTAAATTGGGATTGTTTTTGGGTTCAGTACAAAGGAAATACATCTGGACGAAGATAAATTGTTGTATCGATGTCAATGAATAGTTAGCGCGCACAGTTACCAACCCACTACATACAAAATGATAAAAATATCCAGATTTGTTGGTTATGTGTTGTTCTAAAGAAGGGTGGATTTTTTGTTAAAAAAATAATGTTTTTAGTGATTGTAATTGTGAAATATGGGTTGATTAGTATGTAAAGAAAGGGCCTATCAAAAGAAGGAAAAACTTTGAGTGATTTTGGACTGAAAAATTCGTGTTTGAAAACGGTCAATTTTCAATGTTTGGAGAGCCATATCTCGGAAACTAGTAGAGAGCGCCGCAAAATAATTTCAGATTCGTTTTCAGGAGACAAAACTACTTAAATAACATCACTTTTTTTCATTTGCGCAGAAGCCCGATTAGCTTACCTTTACCAAAAACAGATGTCAATTTCGAAACAAGAATAGGATGAGATGTACTATTTTGCAGGTGAAGGATATTTGAATATTTTGCATTATTTCGAAACTGAGTACTTTACCAATTGCTGATTATAGAAACCTATTTTATCAACATGACTGGGCACCTCCGCATAATGGTCACTTAGTCAATACTCGTTTACCAGAATTGTTTCATGACCAGTGGATAGCCAACAATGGACCATTTCTTTGTCCGCCCCGCTTTCCAGATTTATCAGTGCTCGATTTTTTCATTTGGGGTACAATTAAAAATCAAGTCTATGAAACTCAATTGACTACCGTGGAAGATTGAATGCAACGAGTGAGGAATTCATTTGAGAATCTCAGACCCGATTCAATACGAAAAGCGACACATCAAAAATTATTAGTGAGATGTGAAAAATGTTTGGAAGTTGAAGGGCGCCAAATCGAACATTTAACGTCCAAATATTTTTTGTATACCTCTCAATATCGTTAATTGTTCTCTTTCATTCGAATTGTTTTAGAATTTCTTTATCTACATTTTTGTATTGGCAGAGATGGAATGTTTTTGAAGTTTTCCATAATTCGTTTAACAGTGTTTTGTGAGGGTTTCTGCTTCTGCGGATACCGAATAGCAAATATATCACATGTTCTTGAGATAACTCTATTAAATTCGCCATAAATAATAAATAGATTTAAGTAATCTTCATTCGAATAATTCAAACGAGCCGGCATGATTGATAACAATGACATTTTCGTGGCAGTTGATTGTTTCCAATGCAACTGCGGGCGGCATGGCCAACTAAGAATAAGTAAACTCAAGAATACGAGATTTTCTGGAACTGAGACATGTTAATTCGACAATATTTCGAAAACTGTTGAGTGTAGGCATAGATAACCTTTTTCAAAGTTAGCTTTATTTTCGATGCCATATCGAATGAGAATATAAAATTGGGGGGTTTCCATTTGAAAAAATGGACTTACAATAATTTTTTCAACTGGATATATATATATATATATATATATATATATATATATATATATATATATATATATACCGTAAAGTGGGGTTATTTTGCTCCACTTTTGGAATGAACTGAACAAAATGCAATGGAAAAAAATGAAAAAAAAATATATAGATTTCCAAAATTGTTATAGATGGTAAAGACAACTTCATAAAACAGGCTTTTGTGAATAAAATAGAAAAAAAGTCTTTCTAAGTATTTTAATTTTTTTAAATGAAAGTGGGGCAAACCATACCAATTGGAGGGGCAACTTTGCTCCATCAAATTCAAATGACTGTAACTAACATTGTATTAACCTATGGAGCAAAGTGAGTTCATTGGTGGAATTGTATTGCTCCATTGTATTATATAGAACACATTTTTTTAAATTTTCGATATGTTTATTAGTCAAAGACAAGGACTATTCCGAAAAATACCAAAAAAACATTAAATTTCAATTTCTAAAGCAGTTAGTCTTGAAAAAAGGGAGTAATATTCCTAGTTTGAGTGCAATATCAAATAATACATCTAAGACCACCATGCTTTCAACTCCGGAACATCGAAAAATCCTCTCTTAGAAACCTGGACAGGTGGCTTTATGGATCCTAATACGTCGTCCCAGGAGTAGGCCATTTGATCCAGTTTCTGGGGCCATTTCCACGCTTTCAATGATTTTTGCATTGCCTTAATTGTAACCTGTTCGTCCGTGAAACTGATTATTTCACCTGGGAATATTTCTCCTTCATACGTAAACGCGACAAATTGCCCAACTTCTCTTACAACATCTGAGAATTGCTTTATTTTGCCTGATGTTTCGCTGTCAATGTAATCAATAAACTCTTGTTCTGTTTCGTGTTCTGCAACTATCTCGTCAAAGTCAATATCATCTGAGGAATTATCAGAAAACATTTTGTTTGATCTTAATGAAGACGTAGGATCAGCAAGCAAACCTGTATCTTCACTGCAGATACTTTTTCCTGCAGGAACGTTTAGTTTCCTTCTACGTGTCTTAACAACTTTGGTTGAATCAGATCTTCTAGATTCCAGATTGTGCAGGATGACGGAATGAACTTCATTTGGATCGAAAGTATTTCTGGGAATGCGGTTTAGAAGTTCATCTACATTTACTGGATAAATGCCGCATTTACGAAAACCAGATTTTAAGTTGTCAGCAACGTTTGGTGCAAGAATTTGTAGCATTTTATTTAGTAATGGTGGAAACTGTTGCTTTTGAATGGTAACGTTGCTGATGCCTTGTGGAGTATCTTTCCAGTCAGAGAGCACTTGCCTGCAAGCAATTTTTAGCGGTCTGAACATGGCTACATCAAGTGGCTGTGTCAAGTGTGTGCTATTGGGAGGTAGACATATTAGGGTAATTTCGTTATCAAGGTAAAGTTGAAGCGCGTCTACAGTTATGTGGGAAGAAAGATTGTCACAAATCAAGACCTTTTTATCTTCCAATTTTTTTAATCGAGGCACCATTTGACTTTTGAGCCAGTCGGTGAAAATTGCAGCATCAAACCATCCGCTGAGGCTAGTATTATACCTGCAACCTTTTGGGCCATTTTCTGACCATGTGGTCCACATATATCGAGCCCGATAAACCACATAGGGCGGAAGGAGCTCTCCAGCAGCATTTCCAGAAAACATAACCGAAACTGAAACTTTTGATGCATTTCTAATAGTTTCTGGATATTTGCAGCCTTTTTTAACTAAAACCTTTTTTTTTCCGGGGTCGTCCACAAGATTAGTCTCATCAAAGTTCCAAATATTTGTTGGCAGAACGTCTCTCAGTTCTTCACGTAAATTTTCAATAAAAGCCCTCAAAGCAGTTTCGTCTATCGCAGCTCTTGTTCTTTTTACATTTTCTGCACACCTCTCAGAAAGCCTTGGATGTCGTTTTAGAAATGACCTAATCCATTCTTGCCCAGGTAAATTATTTTTGAACAGTTTAACTTGTCTTCCAACTTGGTCGAGATAATTTTTCATGATGTGTCGAAGTTCTCTAACATCTACGGGAAAACCAAATTCTCCCATGGATATTATGCACTTTTCGAATTGATTTTCTTCGTCGGGATTAAACACTGGTTGTTTTCCAATCGGTTTCGAGTGTTTTCCTTTCAATTTATTAAAAATTGTTCTCCTGGGAATTTTGTATTCAGCCTCTGCTTGTCTATGTGAAAGATTTCCAGTTCTGATTTCAGCCAAACATGCTTCAAGTGATTCACTACTGTAATCGCTGTATCTTCTCGCTCCAAGCTTTCTTTTGTGCTTTCTGGCCATCTCTAAAAGAAAAGATTCCATTAAAACGAAATACTTTGAGCCACTAATGCAAAAACTATGCAACGTAAATTTAAAAATATGCGGGGGATACTTTGCGCCAGAAATCACGTGGAGCAAAGTATCCCCATCTTTGCTATATTCTGGCACTTTGAAGAACTATAATTTTTTTATGTTAACAGCTTATTATCAAAAGCAAATATTGTGGTAGTTTCCCGAATAATACATCAAATTTATAATATAAAAATATTTACCTGTTCTATGTTAATAGATGCACAAGATATAACAAGATTTTTGCAGAGCACATGTGACACCGGTTTGAACAGAAATGTTTACGTACTCGCTAGAACACTTTGAAAATTCTTGAACGCTCGAATTCAACACGTAATCAATTGAGGCATATGCAACCATGAACACAGCCACGCATTTGTCTGGTTCACTACAATGTACCACTGTAGAGAAAATTTATAAACTTTTTTTGCAAGTGGCGCAAAGTATCCCCTTATGGCGCAAAGTAACCCCACTTTACGGTATATCATTTTCTGGTGAACGCCCTGTATAACTCTAATCGAATTAATATCGAAGTTCTACTGAACTGGGTCCTCTCCTACGAATGAATCAATACACAATCAAAAATAAATGATCATGTCCAGAAAAAAAATATTTTTCGTTCTGCAAACGCAATTTTCAACTTAAAATTTGAAATATTTCGAAAACGGTTAGACTTGGGTAAAGGACATTATACATGAAACATGTTCAGAATTATGCGTAAAATCTAAAACCTTGATAATATACAGGGTGTTCCATTCAAAATAACGAAGTTGGGGTCCACTTCCGGTACAACCGGAAATGCCACAATCTTCAAAATAGTTTAGCCGGATAGCACTTATCAACAGTAGTGAACTCCCAAATTTTCAAATTCGGCCCACCTATGGTTTTCTATATATTGATCGATGCAATTCCTGGAGCAAATGACACCCTGTATAATAAATTGATTCACACATATAAATCTGGGGGTTTGAGGTTATTCTGAATCAGAATTCAATGTTAATTTTGTGATGAAAAAATCCCTAATATGTTTTCCCCACTTTTTAACTTTTCAATTGGTCATAGTTAGCCGTGGAAAATGGATATAGGAATGTTTCTTCAACATGAAGATAGGTATTCCTTAGTACTATAATTTGAAGAAAAATGATATTCAAATTATTTTGATCTCAATGAAATATGAGGGGGTGGCTGCTCAAAGTTGGAAATATGGAGCAACCAGATTGTTTCGAAGAAGATAGCGAAGGAACCAAGAAAGTATGTAGATTAAAAAAGGCTTTTCTGAAGCAGTCCAGTCGATATTGGAATAAAAGACTAAATGAAGAGATGACAAGTATGGGTTTGATCAAAGCAAAATCTGATACTTGCTTGTATTATCATTTTGAAAGGGAGAAAATCATCATAGTACCCATTTATGTAGTTGATCTCCTTCTGTTCTCAAATGATAATGACATACAAAATTGGTTCAAAATAAAGCTTTCAAACAAAGTTGAAATGAAAGATCTTGGAGAAGCTCATTATTGTTTGGGTATTCAAATCAAAAGAAATAAATAAACATGGGAGGGTTCTTGTAACAGCCTTGATGGTTTTTCTGCTGTCTGATAGCTGATTCCTTGTTCCAGTGGTTTTACCGACAAAGAATGGCCTGAACCTCAAAAAATCCTGTACAGCAGAAGAAAATTTCCTCCAAAACATACAGCGTCAAATATTGCTACCAATATGAGGAAATTTCTAGATTTTAAAATTCTCAAGAACCATTACTGGTAATCAAAATAATTTCAACGAGAAAGACTCGAATGAGTTACGTTGCCAAGTTGTCTATTCAATCACAGTCGAGCGGAAGCGTCGAAAACTGTCACTATCAGACATTCCGTCAAAGTCATCCAGAGGCGCTTTCTAATCGAGAGCTTGTTATCCCTGATTGTTCGTGGTCTGTGAAATCACTCCAGGAACTACCACGAGCTACTTAGAGCTACTCTTTGAGGCAATTTGAAAGCGACTCAGGTGAACAGAACACCTAGAGATCCAGTGTTGCTGAATGATCCAAGACGACAATCTGCGCAAGAATTCGAACGTGATGTACCCCAATGGTACAAATTGAGATAGTTGAAGCATCGTTTAAATAGAATATAGTTAGTCAATGCCTGTGGAAAAGGTATTGATGGACACAAACGCGAGTGTCATCTAGCGTGATTAGTTACAAACATGAATATTTGACGTCATTTTAATGCAGGTTTCTTCAAAAAACCCTGATTTTAATGATTTTCCATTGTTTTAATCAAGTTAGGACATGACTTGGAGGCCAGATCACTGAAGTTACGACATGACTTGGATGCGAGCTCACTATCGCCATCTACATATCGCATCCATTTTGATCCAATTATAATCCCATAAGGTTGACTCTCTTATATATAAACAATGGTTGAAGTGAATTCAAAGGACAAAATAACGATTGGACGATTAGGCTGGTTTACACAAGAACAGAGAAGAAATGTAACGGTTCTGTGTTCTAACCAAAGATCAATATAAAGTTATGACAAACAGTATATTTACCAAATAACTATTTCATGCCGTAAAATAATTCAACTGATAACTGTCATCCGCAAAATGCGGGTTGCATAAATTATTGGAACATTGTATGTGACCAAGTGGTACAGGAAATAAGCAAAACAAAAAAAACACGGCATCCTATAGATTCCATTGAAAGCGAGGAGGGTAGCATATTGGTAGACAAAAAACATATAGCAAAAGAATTCAATTCCAGGTTTGCAGAAATGGGTAGGAAATTAGCCAGTAAAATAAAAAAAGACCCCAATTTCGTTCCAAAACGCTCTTCTGTACCTAATTCTCTCGTCCTCACTCCAGTAGAGGCAGTTGAAATACAGAACATAATAAATCAATTGAAAGATAAAAAAGCAGTAGGAATTGACAATATCAGAGCCGAAACTCTGAAGATCATTTCTTGTTACATCCAAAAACCATTAATGCACATTTTTAACCTTTGTATGAAACTTGGAAAGTATCCATCGGCATTCAAACACACAGTGGTCATTCCTCTTCATAAAAAAGGGAATACACGGAAAGTAGGCAATTACCGACCGATATCTCTAATAACCCATCTTTCTAAAATATTTGAGAAGATTTTAAAAAACAGATTAAGTTCTTTTCTGAACAAATTTAACATAATTTCTAAGAATCAATTTGGTTTCAAGGAAAATATATCAACCCAGGATGCAATTTTAGCTTTAATATCGAGAATAACGGAAGCTCTGAATGAAAGCTTTCCATGTCTGTGCATATTCGTAGATTTGTCAAAAGCTTTCGACACCGTTAGCCATGATCTACTCTTACAGTCATTGGAAGACGTTGGTGTTAGAGGCATTTGCTTAGAACTCTTCAAAAGCTACTTGAGCGATAGAACTCAGGCTGTGAGTGTTGATGGTGTGGTTAGCGATGCCGAAAAAATTGACTATGGTGTGCCACAAGGAATAGTCCTAGGACCCATTTTATTCAACATTTATATAAATGGACTGTTCTCACTCGATAGTAATGGAGAAATTTTCGGATTTGCTGACGACACGGCAATTTTTTATAGGTCTGATAACTGGGAAAATCTGAAACAAAAAGCAGAATCTGATTTTCATTCGATAAAAAAATGGTTTGAATATAAATTACTTACGATCAACATGGAAAAAACAAATTATTTACCATTCAGTTGTAACTCTCGTGGCCTGCCTAGTCTCGGCAAACTTGATATAAACATGGACAATGCACATTTTTCCATTGAACCTGTGAAAGAAATCAAATACTTGGGCATGATCATTGATTGTCATATGAAATGGGACTCACACATAATGTATGTAGTGAAAAAGTTGAGATGTATATTGTATAAATTCAAAAAGCTCAAAGACAACTCACCTTTCCATCAAATGAAAACTTTGTATCACTCTTTAGTAGAGAGTCATATCCGCTATGGAATTCTGGCATGGGGTGGAGCATTAAAAACTCATCTAAATCAGTTGGAAGTACTACAGAGAAGATTCATAAAACTAATATTTTCCAAAAACTCCAGATATTCATCTGACTTACTTTATTCTGAATCAAAAATCTTGGACGTTAGACAATTACACTTCTTCATCACATGCCTAAAGTACCACGACTCAAAGCATCTCAACCAACTACCTACCCACAATTACAATACACGAAAAAAAAATCATTATATACCACCGTTAATGGTCAAAGCTACAACACAGAGAATGTTCCTCTACTTAGCACCCAAGTTATATAATAGCATTCCTGAAGAATTAAAATGTATAAATATGAAAAGAAAATTTAAACAACGATTGAGAGAGTTCATAAACGAAAATCCAAGAAATATGATTCGTTCTTTCTTTGATGACTGAAAAATTTTTAAAAAATAATTCACTAAATAAAATAAAAATATGCTTGCTTATAATTTTATATTGACTCGCAATGAATATTTTATATTCATATTGTATATGTGTGTATAGGGGTGCGACTGGTTCTTTTATTTGCTTACCACTATTTTGAATACATTTTTAATAATTTCACCAAAATGTTTTTATACCATTCTATATTGTCATTAATTTTCTATTGTTTACTTTTATATTTATTTCTGACTTTTACCCATTTTTATCAACTCTATGTACCCAGCTCATATATCTGTTTGTTTATGTTTATAATTTTATATTGAATCACAACGAACATTTTAACTTTATTATTTGTATATGCGTGTGTCTGATTTTTTATTTATTTATTACTGTTATTCATTATAAAAATTGTTCATACTCTTACTTACACATTTTTATATAATTTTTATTGTTTGTATATTTGTGAAACAAGTGCTTTAGCACTTATCACTCTTCTTTCTTTACTCACGATGTTTTTGAGCCGATTTTTCTCTATGTTTAATTTAATTAACGTGAATAAAGTTATTATTATTATATTATATAATTAGTTCATGTCTGCTTGAATTAGTAGGGCAAAGGAAAGTACTAAAATTCGAAAAGAGCTGTACATGACAATGATCAAGTTATCACTTTAAAACAGTGGCGCATCTCACAGAATATCTGGCGTTATTATATTAAAACAAAAAGGGTTTTCCTAGTATAAAATAAACGTAATAATCATTGTGAATTGTTAGGTAAAATTCAGGTAGTTTTTTCTCCCACTGGGTACCTGCGGGTTATCTTAAAATTTACAACGAAATTACTGAAATAAACTAACATTTTCAGGTGTCAGCTAAAGACATGTCGGACCACACGCTCAAACTGACTGTTATTGACGCGGGTCGCATGAAGAAACGGAACGAGATAGGGCACGTCACCTACCCTCTCAAGGACTTGGATATCGGAGATGGCACTGAACAACAACTCTTCAAAATGGACCTGGAAAAGGTACTGCATCACCGAATGGGTCATATGTATAAAGTTGAGTGGACGCTCAGAAGTAGCGACTCCATATTGTAGTGAGTAACTACTTCTCTTAGTGAGCACCAACTCCGTTTTGGTATGCATAAAATATATAACGAAAAACGGAGATGGTACTCGGGTCTAAATGAAATAGTCGAGTGGGCACTCTGATTTGCAGGTTTCAACTTTCTCTCGTGGTCTCCCCGAAGTCGCTATCATCCCCGTTATTCAGACATTTAAAAAATTTTCTTCGGTTGTGTATGCTCAAATATTTGATTACAAGATGTCGAGCTATTCTGGAGAGGATAATTCTGGAAGTCAAACCGTATTTGTGAAGATAATTAAACAATATCCTGTTTTGTTAGAGAAATCTAACATCCTGGAAGTAATAAAGAAAAGACGTAAATCGGTTGAAGAAATAAAAGAAAAGTGAGAAACTGAATTAGGAGTAAAATGCAGGGTGTAACTAAATACTGATCGTCAAGCGTAAGGATGCCTCCGAGAATTGGTTGTGCAGCAGACAAAACCCTGGAGTGGGGCAGGAGCTCAATCGCTCTGCCTTATTAAATAGTAGTCGATCTTTGTCGCACATCTACTCGCGCTTTCTATCGTTTGCGCATCTCAGAGGCATCCTTACGCTTGTCGATCTGTAAGTGTTAAACATTTGAGGTGGTGATTCCTCATCGAAAAAAAGATAGGATCATTCATTGGAGCATCCCATGTTAAGATACAGCCCCTTGAAGGGGGTACATAAAATTTGTTTAACAATTTTTTTCACAAGCACTAAAAAAGTTACAGTATCGAAATTAACCTGACATTTTCTACTACTACAAAGACACTTAGCCAGTAATTTATTTGGTTTACCCCATGGTTGTAAGGGGTGGAAAACGCAACCCCTAATATTTATTTCTAATGTAACTTTTTGTCTTATTATTTGTTTACCATTTAAAAATTTATTTTCGATAGCCTCCCTAATAGCACCATGAAGTCCGATGGTAATCTATAGGACATCCTCTTAGGATGTTCGGGACGTCCTTAGGACGTGCAGAATTGGTTCCGCGGGCGTTCATTGGACATCCGTGGGAAGCACCAATGTCTCGGCTTCTCACCAAAATTGGACGTTCTATTAGGATATCCAGTGGACATCCACTTGGGATGTTAATTGAACGTCCCCGAATTACATCAATCGAAAGTACATCTGAGACGTCCTTAGGACGTGCAATATTGGTACGTCCTCAGGACGTGCAGTATTGGTACCGCGGACGTCCATTGGACATCCGTGGGAAGTACCAATGTTTCGAATTCTCACCAAAATTGGACGTTCTATAAGGATATTCAATCGACATCCACCTGGGATGTTCATAGGACGTCCCCGAATTACATCAATCGAAAGTACATCTGGGACGTCCTTAGGATATGTGCATAATTATCAGATGTGTTTGTTCATACATCTCTTTCAGAACTGAGATTATGATATTGTTGTGGATTACTGGAGATACTAATTTGGATGGAACCATGCAGATGTATTTACTAGGTAGGTTCAGCACTCTCTCAGAGTCATTCAATTCGGTTTTGGAAACATCAGATACATCAGAATCAGTCGAGACTTCTCTATTTAAAGTTTCTGACAATCGTTTAGCGATTCTATTGCGCTGGCGTGTTGATATATTTCGTTTTTGTTTGTACATATTTGAAAGATACACACAACTCTACTTACGGAAACATCTTTTTCAGAACAGTGTTGAATAGGTTAGTAATAACTATAGAATAGTTGAAGAAAACTTTTATTTTCATTTATAGATATAACAATACTGAATGAACACAAAATAACTTCCACAATCGGCAATAAACTCATATATCACAAAAGATGATAGAAAAGCCACCATAGCTGGTAAATTGTCTGTCGATTCGTCAACACTTCACTTGAACACAGAACACAAAACACAGAAAACAACTTTATGCACGGAATCCATACATAGAGGAATTCTTCGGTTTCAATTCGTATACGACAAACACAAGAGACAAATACAAGGAGACTAAAATTTAACAAGGAGAGTTTAATCCCCACAAGACAATGGGGACACTAGTAGAAAAAGATGAAAGAACATTTGTGACGAAATGTGACGTAGTTGGACGTGTCATGGCCGCCGTTCTCTATAGACAGTGACGGTCTAGCTCTTTGTATAAGAGAGTTACTGCTGACAGTTTTGTTGCTTGGTTCGAGTTCGACTCTGTACGTCACTATGACGCGTTGATGCTACAAGATTCTGATTGGCTAGAGCTTATTAAACCCTCCTTGTTAGTTTAGTCTCTTTGAGACAAACATAATTTTTTTTCATTGTTGTGAAACAGTAAATCTTATTGGCTTACGCACAAACTCGAGAATATGGCCACTGATGACATTATTGATAGTGAAAAGGGTTTTATTTCAGATGGGTTGTTTTCGCTATAATGTTTAGCCCTATTGTAAATATGCGATCTATTTTATACCTCTTCTGTAAAATCACTAGCTGGGATGTATACACGGGTACTGGTTACACATGGAGGCCTGATTATTGTAACTGTTTTCGAATTTAGGTTTATTTTTATGATCATCCATCCTTCATCTTTGGCTGGATGCACCTAGGACACATTCCGATAAATGTTCAATTCAGGACATCCCAAGGAAGTCCTCGCAGGGACATTTTCTAAAATTCACTAATTGGGACGTCCGATGTACATCCATCAAGTACGTTCCAGAAAGTCCCCATACCAGGTCAACCTAAGGAAGTTCTTTCGAAGACGTGCCAAATACATGCCAACCAGGACATCCAATGGATATCCTAGAAAATTCTACAAAGTATATCCGAACCAGGATATCCCAAGGAAGTTCTCACAGGGAGATATTCCAAGATTAACCAACTGGGACGTCCAATATTCATCCATGCGGGATGTTCCTGAATGTCCCGTACTAGGACAACCATGAAACGTCCTTTCAAAGACATGCCAGAATACTTACTAACAAGGACGTCCGATGGATGTCCTAGGAAACATTACAAAATATATCTGATCCAGGACATCCTAAAGACGTCCGCTCAGAGACGTTTTATACGATGTACCGATTGGGACATCATTGGGATATCTATCCATAGGAATTCCTTTGAGGAAATTCATGAAAATGCACTGAATCGGACGTACCAAGGACAATGATTTTAAGTACATTCGGACATAATTTGTACCAAACAGGGACGTCCCTGGGACATGGTGTGCTATTAGGGCTGTTTCATTCTGAACAAAAAATGTTCCCTGAAACAAGATACATATCGCCATAAAACGAAAATACGAAACTAATTTATCTAGTAGGCAGGATTGTAGCGAAGTGGTCGAGGTGTTAAAGCGTTTGGCTTCCACCCAGACGGTCCGGGTTCGATCCCCGGTCGTGTATCACTGAGCTGAACTGGTTCGGATTCCACTTTTATTTAAACTGTAGGTCCCGGATCTCCCTTGCTCGCACAAGCTCTGCTTTTGAGGGGTTTTCTCCGAAAACCTGGGAGTTTCGTAAAAACAAAAAAAAATTAGCGATAGTGACTATTAAATTGGTATCAATCTGTCAGTTTGTAAATTGGTAAACTTGAAGTAATACTAATTGTGTATTTTGTTCTGTTCTTAATTTGTTACTTTAATAATTCACTTGTTATTAAAATGGCATACACAAATGAGCAAATGGCTGATGTGCATTACGTTTACGGTCTGTCGCAGGGGAATGGGTTAGAAGCTTCTAGAAGATATGCTGAAATGTATCCTCAACGGCAGCATCCTTCACATAGAATATTTTCCCGACTTCATCAACGATTACGAGAATATGGTTCATTCGACAAAAGAACGTAGGATTGTGGTCGCCATCGAGAAGTAAGAACACCACAGCTTGAGGAAGCAGTACTCAATTTGATTGAAGAACAACCTACTACCAGTACTAGAAAGATTGCTTTCCAGCTAAATGTTGATCATATGACGGTATTTCGAATTTTAAAGAAACAACTCTTATTCCCTTACCATCTGCAAAGAGTTCAGGCACTGTTACCGCGAGACTTTCCGAACCGTCTTTAATTTTGCAATTTGATGCTGGAAATTATTAGAAGAAATCGTGACTTTCTAAAGACGATCGAATTCATGTAGTTTTTCTCGGGATAAGATTATTAATTTTCATAATTACCACATATGGACTGATGAAAACCCTCACGCTATTGTCGAAACTAACCATCAAGAACAGTTTTTCTAGAAATAACAACCAATATCTGCTCTCTTCAAGACATAATCGCAGAAGTTAAACATGAAACACGGCGAAATTGGGGAAGACTTTGGAGAGAATTTGTTTCCAAATCTAAAAACCATTATACCTTAATCCACCCCACACTCCCAATAAGCACCCCCCACATAGACAACTTCAACATGTCCAGATTTTGTTCTACCACCATCACTCGAATGAAATTGAACCATGGTAAGTTCCCTTCTCACTTGGCAAGAATAGGCATAAACGTAAACTCAGCATGCACTTGCGACGGTCTTTCCTTGGCGGATCTTAATCACATTCTATTCGCATGTCCCAATCACGGCCTACACCGGCCTGAATTTTTACAAAGTCTACTTTCCACTAAAACTTCCCTTCCCACCAATACAACTGTCTTGTTGGCTACTCTCAACGAAGAGATTTATAATATAGTTCTGTCATTTATAATGAAATCTAAAATATCAATATATTATTATAACCTGACATTACAAAATTTCTAAAATTTTCTGTGGCAAAATAAACTCCGGTTTGATGCCGAGGGAGGTGGGTAATAAAAAAAAAGAACAGTTTTCTCTTAACGTGTTGGTCGGAGTTATTGGGGATTATTTAATTGGGCCTCATTTTCTACCTCCTCGATTAAATGGTGAGGCATACGTTCAATTTTTAAGAGAAGTGCATCCCGTACTGCTGGAGGAAGTTCCTTTAGGCGTCAGAAGGAATATGTTTTTTATGCATGATGGGGCTCCCGCCCATTATAGTCAAGTAGCACGTCAGCATTTAACTGAAAGATATGCAAATCAGTGGATAGGTCGAGGAGGACCACAGAATTGGCCCGCTCGATCCCCGGATCTCAATCCTCTCGATTTCTCTACTTGGGGCCATTCACAGCATTTGGTTTATCGTACTCCTATTCGCGATGTATAGGACTTAAGAAACCGCATCATCGATGCGTGCAGGGTAGTAAGAGAGACTCCAGGAATATTTGAGCGAATACGTGGCTCAATACGAAGACGTCTGGACGCATGCGTAATGTCTGAAGGTAGACATATTGAACATTTACTATGATTTCTACATTTTGTATGTTTTGTTATTAATAAATTAGTTTTGTTTATCCCCCTTTAATCATTTAATGCAGGTAGTAACTACAAAATAGCGATAAATCCAGTTTGCATTTATGACGATGTATCTCTGTAGTTGTTCGTGAAATAATTTTTTGCTGCGAACTGGTTTCTTTTTGGGCAAAAAATTCAGAAGACATTTTTTGTTTAGAATGAAACAGGCTATCGAAAATAAATTTTTAAATGGTAAACAAATGATAAGACCAAAAGTTACATTAGAAATAAATTTTAGGGGTTTCGTTTTCCACCCCTTACAACAATGGGGTAAACCAAATAAATTACTGGCTAAGTGTCTTTTTGGTAGTAGAAAATGTCAGGTTAATTTCAATACTGTAACTTTTTTAGTGCTTGTGGAAAAAATTGTTAAACAGATTTTATGTACCCCCTTCAAGGGGCTTAACATGGGATGCTTCAATGAAGCTTCTTTATGTGAACGATCCTATCTTTTTTTCGATGAGGAATCAGCGCCTTAAATGTTTTACACTTATTTAGTTACACCCTGTATAATGGCAGATTTGGAAGAAGATTCCAAACATAAAAACCAGACTGAAAGCGAATACAGGCAGAAATCGAACAGGAAATAAACTAATAAAATTGAAAGGATGGGAGCAAGACCTTTTTGATTTCTTGCAAGAAGAATCAAATCCTACTATTGCTCGATTACAAGGTCAGTATAGGAACATGAGTACAGTCTACTCTAGGGAAAATTGAACTATTCTAGCCACTTATTTTTAGCATTCTGTAGATATTCATGTGAGGATGGAAATTTGATCCAAACACTTGATTTCTGTACAATACGTGCTATGACGTTGGTAACGGTCCAGGATACCGTAGATTGAATAGCACCAATATCTTCTGCTACTAACGTAAAAAAATCCTCATTCTTTCTTCATTACTCAAGGCTCAGTCCCTGCATTCTTCAGTATCTCCAAGAAAATAGTTATCCACTGAACATTTACTCTGCTAAATCTATACAGTGTGGCTTATTTAGTCCCCCCCCTGTTAACTTTTGAACGGTTCGACGTGCAGATTTAAAAAAAAACTGTTTGTTTGGAGGGTTTCACCAATACTACTTTTTGGTACAAAAAATATAGTGATCGCTCAACAGGGGGCGCGGAGGGGCACATCAACTCAAAAATTTTAAATGGCATGGGGGGTCAAGTGACACATCATTGAAAAGAGAATTCAATTTTCTTCACAACCATCTAATTTTTTTTTGAATTTGGTTGATATTTTTTTGCAAATAAAGTTCGAAATATCAAACATAAATGCGGATCTGAAAACTACTCATACCTCGATAAATTTGAACGGTTTGTTGTGGAATAATGAAACCAAAAATATTTCGAAGGGTATTACCGATACTACTTTTTGAGAAAAGAAATATTGCAATTACTCGACAGATGGCGCTGGGAGCACATCAATTCGAAAATTTCGAAAGGCATAAAAATCGAAATTGGGAAAAAATTTCTCAACAATATTCAAAATCATTTAGATGGTTGTGAAGAAAATTGAATTATCTTTTCAACGATGTGACACTTGACCCCTCATGCCATTCAAAAATTTTGAGTTGATGTGTCTCCCCGCGCCCCCTGTCGTGCAATCACCATATTTTTTATTTTAAAAAGTATTATCGGCGAAACCCTCCAAACAGTTTTTTTCTCATGTTTGTACGTCAAATCGTTCAAAAGTTACCAGGGAGGGACTAAAAGAAGCCGCACTGTATAAGGCACGATACTCTACTTCTCTTGATTCCCTAGGAACCTTAAACATCTTGGTAGGCTGATGAATTGGCATAAATTCAGCCATCGCGCACAGGCATCTACTTCTGATGAAGCTGAGTCTGCTACTAAGGAGCCTCGAATTTTTTGAAGTAGATTCTCAGTGGACGGAGTTGACGCTCCCATTTATGCATATAAAAATAAAAGTCGGTACTTAAGAAGCGAGGACATCCTCACGGAAAGAGTAGACACTCACAAGTTGGAGCTTATAGCTACATTTTTATGCATATCAAATGGAGCACCTTCTTTAAAAATGTGAGTAAAAAGTTGCCACTCAACTTTATGCATATGACCCTTGATTACTATCTTCAAATTTGTTTGTGGATAATCTCTTATCAGTTAAAATATGACGAAGGTGCAATGTTCATGAAATGAATAATATTAGGTAAACAATTGTTTTCAAATAAGCTTTTATTCAAATGCACACAAAAGTTAAAAAAAAATGTTCATATGTGTGACGTAGTAACGTAGAAACAGATTCAAAAGCTTGCTGCGCAAAGTTTTCAGTTTGAATACAAAAGTGACAAACGTTCGAATCTGTTACAGAGAACCCAGTCAACACAGAATGGTCTCAGAGATGGTAGTGGGATTCACATTCATGTTTCAGATTACACCAATGAATCGCAAAGTGACTTCCATTATTATCGCATTAACGTCTATTCGGTGCCCCGTTGGTCATGTCGAGACATCAAAATGTGATGCAAAATGTGACTTGAAATTAGCCCAATGAGACATTCCATTTATACTTCGGTCTTCTTCCCTCAGGAATATCCCAGTCAGGCCCTGTCACCAGAGCTTAGACAAATCCGGAGGGCGCACTGGTGTCTTTTACCCCTATAACCACTCGCTACATCCGTGTGGTAAGTGACTATTGGGTCCGAGAGTCATGAGCTCTGAGCAGACGAACTGAAACAAGAATGAGGGCCTTATGCATTGTACCATATTCTGCCATGTTACGACAGGCCGGTATTATTTTCAAATTCGAGGGCAGTGTGTCCATCATTCCACCAAGGACTCCTATTATCAGAACCACCATTTCATCAGAATTAATCGGGTAGTGCCTGCAGAGTTCAAAGAGTAGATATCGATATTTCGTTCTCTTATTTTCGAACGATGTTTGTTTCGCCTTGAGCGGAAAAGTTCATGACGAAAATCGTCCTTCTATGGTGGTCGAGGAGTAAAACATCAGGCTCATTGGCTTGTATTTGCCTGAGGGTGGAAAAAGCGAATTTAAAATGTTTATTTCCTGTTCCAGTATGTGTAATATGTAATTCCTTAAGTATCCTCTTCTGCAATGTTTTCGGAATAATTACTCTCATACTTTTGAATAAACTCAGCTTGAGTCACTGGTTACATGTTGATTTGCTGAATATGAAATAAATCATCATCGATTTCACCTGGTTCTGGATTGGGCACAGGAACTCCAGACAAAAAGTCGGCATTTGAATGTTCAGTTGTTTTCCTGTATGTCAATATCATGTTTGAAACCAGAAAAAAAAAACTCTCATAATGTAGGACACGCGTTGATGACATAAGTGATAGTTCTTGTCCGGATCCAAAATAAATTGAAGTAGCTTCTTGTCAGTAATCAAGGTAAATTTTCTTCCATGCAATATTGACAATATTGATGAAATTTCTTTCATGCCCATACAATTGATGTTGCTTCTTCATCAATTTGGGAGTAGTTAACCTCTGCTTATGTTAGTGATCTTGAGGCGAATGCAATTGGTTTATCTGTAAAGTCAACAACAGGTCTATACTGTATGGGATAAGAACTCTTGTACTAGTAATTGTTTCCTCCAACTGTTGGAATGTACAGTCGCATATTTTTTGACTAGTAAAAACAGACTTTTCTATATAGTTACTCATGAAATAGTTTCAGCTGACTGGTCATATTAAGAACAATTTTTGATAATAATTCAGCAATCCTAAGAATTTTCTTGAACTTGATACATCTTGCGGTGATGAGCTCGAAAATATCTCATCGATTTAATCTTTCGTTGGATGTGAACTGTCCTCATCAATGACGTACAACAGATATGTAATTGATTTTTCTGAAACCTGATATTTTGATTTATTCAAATGAGAACCATTGTTGAGCAAACAGTCGAATACTTGTTTCAGACGTTGCAGTAATTCCTGATATGTTTTTCCTTGAACAATAATATTATCGAAAAAACTTCCAATTCCTTGTATACCCTGAAGCGTATGGTCCATAAACCTCAGTCAAGTGTTAAGAGCCACATCAATCGCGTTTTACCATGAACAAACCTTGATGGGTACTGATAGATTGCATTAAAGCACTCCATTTCTATATGAAGATAGGACTGACTATATCAAGTTTGCAAGATAACTATCTGCCTGATATTTTAACGATGATATCTTCCACCTGAGGAATCGGGAAATGGTCATCTAGAAGAACAGAATTGAGTGTTGTCTTATAATCGGCACAAATCACTGTTTTCCTTTATAACTGGCACGACTATTGTTCCCAAAGAAGAATGCTCGTTTTTTTCGATTATATCCAAGTTCTCCAAATGATCTAATTCATCATTTACTTAATTTTTGAGGATGCAGGGTACTGGTCGAGGTCGAAAGTTTTCCGGAACTAATTTTTTTTCAGTTTTAAATAACATGTGTTGTCACAATCTTGTCAATTTCATCACTGAATATCTTCCTTACGTCTTGATGCTTTTGCTTATAATCCTTCAACCGGTAATTTATGGATTCCGAAACGTTACTAATATAAAATGATAAAATACATTTCTCGAACTATTACCTTCCAATGGAATCGACATTTCCATTGAATGTAGAATCATTGCACTGGATTGAGACATTCATGTGTCCCAATGGAAAAATTACTTCACCTGTATAGGTTCTCAGTTTTACAGAAGTTGGTGTTGAAACAATATTTTATTTATCTCCTTTGTAGAAATAGTAGAAACTACATCACCAGTATCTAACTCCATTTAACAATTTTTATCATTAATCCTGAAAGTTAACATTGATTTTTCATTTTTGTGCTCTTTCAGACGATTGATATAATAATCTTCATCGGTAGAGACAGTATCATCAATAGATAAAACATAATTTTCTGGCGTCTTCCGGCATTTCTAAAAACATACGGTAGTACGTGACCAACGTTTCCATAGTTGTTGCTTCTAAAACTATTTTCATAGCATTCATTAGCTTGGTGACCTTTTCTACATTTATCGAATTCGATATTTTGTATATAGATTTTCTGAATAAAAATTTTGGTCGTTCTACTTACCTTGTTAACTGCATTAATTACTGAAGTTTCCATTTGCGGATTGAAATTTTTCGAAGGTTCCAAGTAGAATGCTATTACACAGTCTATTCAAACGAAACTTTGGATATACTTCTTCAAAAAGTTGCTGACGATTCCATTGATAAATTGGGAACGGAGATGGGTTTCGGTAGTTCGTTTTTTACAAGCCTCGCAGAAGAAATTAAAATTACATACTTGTAAGTTTTCTGAGACCTGCTGCGTAGTTTGCCTTGTATGCGCATGGAAAAATTGTGTTGATCAGGTCATTGGGTACAAGACTCAAGAGATTCCTCTAAGCTAAGATGTGGTCATCATTTTATTTTCTAGTGTCAGGCTATCAAGAACTTTATGTATCTTCGGAATTAAACTCATGATATCCTGTTGCTGTACCATTCCTACGTTCCATCAATTCGAAATAATTTTTAACGCGTTGTAAGGATAGATTGTATATCCCAGTCAATTCTTCGTATGGATATCCAATTAAGAAGAAAAATAATATGAATAGTCTATATCTTATAGTTATTGTTGATATTTTTTCAACTGTCAACGTCAAGGAATTGAATTGCTAGAGTTGGTCAAATCAAATAACGCAACCAGCATAACGACAAATCCATTGCAATTATTTTTATAATTCCGTTTTTTTCCAGGAGCCTCAAGAGATCAAATCAGATCTAGGAGAGCTTCTAATTTCTTTAGTCTACAATGAAAATATCAGTAGGCTCACAGCTACAGTTATAGAAGCCCGAAGGCTCAAGGTATGTGCTTTGTGTTTCTATACCGATTTCTGATCCTTTAATGGAAGTTATTTTGTTATTCATGATATAAATCGCAAATTTTTGAGTAATGAAATGAATCTGCCTTGGCTTTGGTGTATTTCCTGCTTCTTGAGAGATACGATAGTATCGGAGAATATAGATAAAACTCAAATACGGAGTATAATTATAACGAAATGGGTACAAGGCAAATGGTAGAACTTACCGTAATTCACCACAGTCACAACAAATAGAAAATAAATTCTTTGTCTTAATCAAATACTATATATTGTATATATGTATAATATGTATACTGTATATTGTATATGTGAGTTGTAACAATGAGTAAACATAAAATTAGAAAAATATATCGTCAGTTTTAATAATGTCAAAATATTAATGAAATAAATGTAAATATACACGCTGCCACTCTCTGAAAACTGAAATGGACCGTTCTTTTTGAGGTCAGCCTATTGGATATTAAGGAAATATTTTGGTGGACGTGTGGACGAGAGTAAACGAGGTTAAACTAAAGTGTAAAAGTTGTGTGGTTATTATTATTATTGAATTTTTGGAATGACCTTCTTTTCCTAATTTCAAAAATATACGATATGTTACCCCTATCCCATACCGTTTTTGAGCTATCAAACGTAAACTAACTTCGAAAATGGAATACTGGACGCCTGTGGTGTCATTCAATGAGAACAAATAGTATTTTTCCTTTTACCAAACCAGGTTTTCAAACAAGTATTTGCTCCTAGATGCGAATTTCAACAACCAAGTTATTTTTATCATAGAGAATACTAAACAGTTTAGTATTCCCACTGATAAAAATTACTTGGTTATCGAAATGTGCATCTAGGAGTGAAAATACTTGTGCGGTGAAGAGAAAAATACTATTTGTTCTCGTCGTACTTTTTATGTAGTGTTTTTTACTTTTTTTCTTGCATAAGAAAGTTTTTTTATTCGTTAGAAAATAATCCAAACTTGTTGTTATGAGTTGTATATCTTTAGAAACAATAAATTAATGGAAATTAATTGAAGTCAGAGCGTGACTTAACGAACGCTTTCCTTATAAATGGATAGAACAATATTCAGAAAATCCATGGCCTGCAAGATCGCCAGATTTGACGCAGTTGGATTTATTTTTATGATGGTACCCCAAAAGTGAGGTTAATAAACATCAAAAATTTCATAATATCGACTATTAGGAAGAAATAATACTACAATGCATAGATAAAAAAGATTTCTTCAATCAAGAATATACATACTCTTGAATAGAATAATCTTCTGAAAAGAGTAATCATTTCTAATCAATGAATATACTCCCATTTCAAGCTGATTCAGATGTTTGCTTCTTTACATAAATTCTCTTGATTTGAATTTGCTTGCAGTGAAAACATTATACTCTTCATCCTAGAAAACATTCACATTAACTCATTGTGAAACATAATCCTCTTAACACAAGAATGTAATTCCTTGGTAGATATCGCTACCCGTGCCACGTGACACATTCAACCAATGAGAAATCAAAGCAGCTGGCGACACCGTGACATGTGAATGCGACTTCCATTTCGATCATTTTATCCAGTTTGACCATTTGGGTTGGGGATTATGACGCTATGCGTACCGATATGAATGTTAGTTTTGTGCTTAGTGGAAACTGTTTCTATAAAATAAAAATGCAATATCGAAAATTGAATTATGCTCATTACGGGCCAGTTGTGAAAATGAGTGAAATATATTTTGGTGATCTACAATTTTTGTCTAAAAGCGAGTGGTGTTGTTTATGTATTCAATCAAACTGCAATATGCGTCACTACTAACTGGTTTTATTGAGAATACAGTTATTGAACTTAAAACAATTCTCATATAAAACCATTATTTATACCTAAATTGTTCGTAGTTGTGAATCTATGCTTTGTTTAATCTATTCAATGTTGCCAAAATGAAAATGGCTTCCATTCTATGTTTTATAAGTCCAAAGTGCAGATTTGAACTCAACCTCCAAGTTGATAGAAGAATAGTATTCATTATTGAAATTGCAAGTTCTTGTCTCAACCTACTCCCACGATTCAACAAAAAAAGTGCCCATTATTGAAGCTAAAATATTCTTGTCTCAATCAACTTATGAACCTGTTCCAAAATATTTTTCTTGTAAGTGGCCAAGAGGATTCCGTCAAAAAATCAAACTAATATTTGGTTCGACCTTTTCAAGAATACAATCTGTTTGAATCTACGCAATTATGCGTTGATGCAATAAATCCTTTTTATCAGTGTGTATAATATTATACCACAAATGCTGCGAAATGTGTTCAGAGAAATTAAATCCCGAACAAGTACATGTATTGAACGTTAAGGTAGAATTGTCGAGTAATGAATAATTACAAAGTTTCGAGTACCTATCGAATTGTTTGGTTTCATTATTTCAGCTTCTAATTGTTTGAAACTAATCAGTTGAAAATTTGTTCTTGTTATGTCAAAAATTAAATTAATTTTTCTTTCTAATAAAAATTCAAATTAAAATTGTATGGATACTTGGTCCTTCATTGATAATGGACAGTATCTAGATAACAATGTCCTGAAGATATTTCAGTGACCTATTATAAAGCAGCTGAACACATGGCAAATTCACAGATGTCAAATTTTCTCCGAATAAAACAGAAATATCATGCGAATCTAAACAAAATAGCACTCAAAATATTACTGTTGACTTTACCAATTAGTTTATTTGTGAGAAATATATTTTCGAACTTTTTTTCTTGTAAAAAACTGATTTTTTTAAAATGTGGTTCTGAAAGACTTTTCCGAATAATATTTTTCGATATTCTTCCAAACAAGTGTGTTTTGAGAAATAATTTTTAAATTTCTTAAATTTTCCGCCAAACACGAAACGACAAACGGTACTGAACAAGGTCTTTTGGGTTTCTTTTGATGCACATGCACATATATCAATATTTGTCAAAATTAATTACTACAATTTTTTATCCATATGATGCGTAATTTCTGCCGGTCACTGTATAGCTTTGTTTTCCTTATTAACCAAAAAACTTGATTGTGGCCGAGAAAAATAGTCTATGGTTGGAAGATAAAAATAATAATAATAATAATTATATCTTTATTAGTCTTGAGAGACACAAGGTTTATAGACATGTCAAAACAAAATAGCACAATTGAAATCATGAACTGAAATCAGGCGACATACATCTTGAAATTTCACAATCAAATGGAAGTCATAAATTTAAAAAAATAAAGTGCGAATACATACACATCAAAACATATGAACACATATGCAATTAGGTTACAATATGTTGGAATTTGAGAATAAGATGGTAATCATAATATTAAAATAATAAAATACGAATACATACACATCAAGATGTTCAGTACAATAACATAGGTATGTGGTAAATTCATAAGATTTACATTGAAATAGAAATATAAATATATACAGGGTGGGTCACTGTCGATGGTACCTGAGATGTTTACGGAGAACGGGACATAGGATCATTCTGAAATTTTGGTTTCTCAAGTAGTTGCTCTTGGTCTATCGATGTAAAATATTTTCAGCAATGCAGCGTTGCCTCTTATACCAGAAAGTAGCAGCATCTTTGTTATTTCAAATGGGTCACCCTGTATATTACCGCATTTTTGACCTTGCCATTCTTCTCTGATTATTTCTTCTCCATACTTCCCTATACCTATCTTTAACGGTTTTTGAGATATTGGTTATTTTCCATATTTTGTATCCAAAACATAGCTCGAATTGAATGTTTATTTCTGAGGTATTTGGATTCTTAGGAAGTTGCAATTTTGTATTTAGTTCATCAAGATCATGTACATTGATTCTGTATAGAGAAGTTTGTTCTGCGTTATACAGGGTCGTTCAAAATTCATGATCTTACTGCTAGATACGAAAAGGGTTGAAAGTGCGTTTTTATAAATGGAACATCCTGTATATTATGAAATATCCGGAAAGATGATTAAATTCCCAGCCATAAATAGCCAGAATTCCGAGATAATAGCAATTTTCACTTGTAATCTTCCAAGTGCTTGAATTATTGCCGGAAATTTCGAGTACCTACATGAATTTTTCGAAAATTTCTTTGAAAATGCATGTACGAGATAAATTTACGGTAATTAATTCAAGCACGAGGGGGATTCGGTAAGAAAATTTCACACTAAGAAATGAAAATCATCCAACAATTCATAAGAAATAACTAACGATGGTTTCTCCTGAACTATTTATAACCACCGAAATATCGATATGTAAAATACTTAACAAAATTTTCATCAATAAATGTGTTTAAATTTTTGAACCAGAAATAAAATAAAAAGTTATGTTCTTATCGTGGTGAACCATCGACCTAGGGACTCATAGGCCGCAACACTACCGCTGAGCTACGGGACTTGTGATAAAAACTTGTGACAAATGGTGTATTGAACTTCTTCATGAAATATGATTTCAGAATTGACAATTTCTGCAATAATCGTGGAGAAAATATTTTCAGACACATTCCAAATATCTAGTAAATTCGTAATTATCTCCTTTCATATGAAAACTAGACCTCCATTTGTACATTAGAGCAAAATATCAACTTGTCACATGTCAAATGTTTGACAGAAAAATTTCCACTTATTAATTTCGCCCAGGGTACCCAGGCGGATAAAAATTTCCGGAAATTTTTAGAATTTTTTGATTGGCTACAAAAGTGAGGTGAAATTTTCAAAAAAAATCGATTTATTTTTCTCATATTCATCTAAGGAGGCTATTAAATGTCATGATGGTGCATGACATTATGAAAATTTGACAATTAGTGCACTATTAATAATTCCGTTGTGTGTTTCTTAACGAAAGTGACTCAAAAATAATTGAAATGGAGGGAAATAACTATTCAAACGGAGTTCTGATGAAATTGTTTATTCTTCATGGAAAATGTGAGGGAATTATAGCAAGAACGTGCAGAAAATTCAATGAAACGTACCCTGATTCACAACCAATGACAAAAGGAAGTTGTACGATTTCAAGGAAAATTCATGTACTCGAAAAATTTCCGGCAATAATTCAAGTACTTGGGAGATTACAAGTGAAAATTGCTATTATCTCGGAATTCTGGCTATTTAGGTATAGGTATATCAATTTGAAGGGAATTTAGTCATCTTTCAGGATATTTCATAATATACGGGATGTTCCATTTATAAAAACGCACTTTCAACCCTTTTCGTATCTAGCAGTAAGATCATGAATTTTGAACGACCCTGTATAACGCAGAACAAACTTCTCTATACAGAATCAATGTACATGATCTTGATGAACTAAACACAAAATTGCAACTTCCTAAGAATCTAAATACCGCAGAAATAAACATTCAATTCGAACTATGTTTTGGATAAAAAATATGAAAAATAACCAATATCTCAAAAACCGTTAGAGATAGGTATAGGGAGTATGAGGCAGAAATAATCAGAGAGGAATGACAAGTTCAAAAATGCGGTAATATACAGGGTGACCCATTTGAAATAAACAAAGATGCTGCTACTTTCTGGTATAAGCGGCAACTCTGCATTGCTGAAAATATTTTAGATCGATAGACCAAGAGCAACTACTAGAGAAACCAAATTTTCAGATTGATCCTATTTCCCGTTCTTCGTAAACGTCTAAGGTACCATCGACCGTGACCCACCCTGTATATTGAAATCAACTGGAAAAATATTATTTAGGTTGTCACTTTGAAGGCATCTCTATATTCATTTGGACGATTCCATAAAATTCATTAATGTCATACAGAGGATTTTCAGTTAAGAAAAGCTTCAGAAAGTACTTAAATCTTTTAGTTGACAGATTGCAAAAATCTAGTGTCAGAGTATTGTATAGCTCAAGGCCGATATTGTCTGTCCTTTTCAGTATATTTGCTTTCGTAACAAGGTCTGATTTATTTCTAGTATCATATTGGTGAATGTCTGTACGAGAGGAATGATTATTTATATTTAATCGAATATGTTTTCATAAACAATAACTGAATACAGTGTCATTATTTTAAGATTTTTAAATATTGGACGGCAAGTCTCATCAAACCTGGCAGAAGTTTTACTTCTTACAGCAGATTTTTGTAGGATGAACACTTTTTCAAGATGACATTTTGATGCACTGCCCCAGGATAATATTCCATGTCTTAGAACTGAGTGAAATAGAGAATGGTATGTAGTAAGAGCTGGTTGACAGACCTTTTAATTATTCTAATTGCGTATGTTGACCTACTCAGCCTAGTACATATGTTATTTATATGTTCTACCCATGATAAATTTGTGTCAATTTAAACCCCTAAAAATTTAACTGCTGTTTTTTCAGCTTGGTTTGAGTTTCTTATTTCAAAAGTTAGTACTTCTGTATTTTGTTCGTTTAAAATCAGTTCATTTGATGCAAACCAATATCGTGCTTTGTCTAGGACATTATTTAAAATATGTTGAGGAGTTTCAAGTTCGTCCAATGCTCTGCTCAATGTTGCATCATCGGCATACATCGTAGTTTTAATATCAGATGAATTAATGAAATATGGTAAATCATTAATATATATAATAAAGAGAAGTGGTCCCAATATGGAGCTCTGAGGAACACCTCTTGAATTGCATTTTTTGACTACGAGAATCTCCACATTCTACCACTTGAAATCTCTCGTTCAAGTATGATTCTATCATATTTAGGCACACCCCTCTCATATCATAAAAATTTAGTTTGTCGATGAGGATTTGATGATTCACACAATCAAACGCCGAAGTGAGATCAGTGAATACACCAATATATTTTTCTTTATTTTCGAATGCATCTTTTATGTAATTTGTGAGAGTAGATCGCATCAGAGGTTGATTTACCCCTTCTGAAGCCAAGTTGATGTGTACTCAAAATATCATTCACTTCTAGGAATTCAACAAGTTGTGCGTAAATGGCATATTCGAATATCTTCGAGAAAGATGGTAAGATGGAAATTTGTCGGAAGTTTTTCGCTTTCGAGCAATCACCTTTTTTGTGAATGGGAAGTATTTTACCGATTTTCAGCTCTAGTGGAAAATAACCCTCGGTGAAGCATGCATTGACTATTTCTGCTAAAGGATCAATTATGTATAGAGCACAGCTTTTGATAACAAACATATTTACAACTTTTATATCCTCGGTTTTCTTATTTTTAACTTGTTCTAAATAATTCTAATATTATCTGATGTTAACGGTCGGAAGAACATGGATTTATTTATGTTATATGCTTTTTCAAGTGTATTGATTGAATCAGTTTCAGGTAGATTTCCCAAAGTGGAATTCATATTATTGATGAAGAATTCATTCATTTGATCTGCAGTTAGGTTCTCAGGATTGTTTGAGATTTTATTTTTTCTACCAGTTTCAGTATTGATGATCTGCCAAACTGTTTTACTATAACTATCTTTAGATGTTAATAAACTTTGAAAGTACTCTTTCTTTGTCATCTGTAATATATCCTGATACTGTTTTTTATATTCTTTATAAGTACATCTGTTTGTTTTGCTCAATAGGGTTTAGATTTTGTGACTCAAACAGAAACATCAAGGTTTCTTTAGCTGCTTTAATTCGAGGAGTTATCCATCTTTGTTTTTGTTCTTTAGGTTTGGTAGTTTCTTCTAAGAGTGGAAAACTTATATTATAATAATACATGAAAGTGCTCTCAAATATATTGAACTTATCTTTAGCTTTGTTGTTTACATATATTTCGTTCCAGCTTTCATTTCTCAAGTAGTCGTTGAATGTTGTAATATTTTTTGTGTTGTACCTTCTAGTCCATTTTCCCCTAGTATTATTCAGTTTTACAATATCAATTTCAGAAACGAGTCCTACTGGATGGTCAGATAGTCCAAGAAGTATAGTATAAACGCTGGCAGAATCACAATTACTGAAAAGCCAGTTTCCTTTGTTGAGAGATTTTTCATTAATCAGTTGTTGCAACAGAACGAATCATTGCAACAGAAATAGTCTAGTAAAAACCAGTTTTTGAAATTTTGCACAACCATTTGGGAACAAACTTAAAACGTACAATTTTATTGATTGCATATAAGTTGGTAATGAGTTATTTAAGACCAAAAAAACCTCGGTTTTTAGTCAATGGAAAAAATATTTAGAAAAAATTACAATTTCCAATTTCCTCAAATAGATATTTCAAATTTTGCAATGGGCCTGAAATTGAATTAAAAACAACGTTTTCAAGTAACTTTTTATTGATGTCATCATACCCCCCCGTTTATGCCCATTCGTAACGATTTTTTTCAAATTGCCGCCACTTTGGTAGTCACGTGACGTATGTCAGAATCGATTATTATGTTTTTCAACACGCAGAAACGATCCCTCATAAAGTATTATTTGCAACTCTGATAATGAAATGATTTTTCCTATATGCTGCAAACATTATGGCCCACACTTTGTATAAAAATCAAAATAAAAATCAAAATATTTGAACAAGTATCAATGTCACTAGGCGATAAGTGTTTGAACACTTGTTTCGCACATCCTCGAACTTGCCAAAAAACAGGAATGCAGTGGACTATACCTAATATGAATTGATGTGGCTCTAAATGAGAATAAATGTATTTTCCCACAACACTACCCAGCAGTCGAAACACTTGTGGCCGATTTCACCAACTGATTCCTAAAGTTAGGAAATACCTAAATCGAATTTAGGAACGCCCATGTGCAATTTGCGTTTCACCACACGTTAAGTAATGTTTAAGAGTGATAGGAAATACCTACGTTTGGTATTTTCTATCACTTTTTATCATTGTTTTAACGCTTGGTGAAACGCAAATTGCACTTGGGCGTTCCTGAATTAGATTTAGGTATTTCCTAACTTTAGGAATCAGTTGGTGAAATTGGCCATTAGCATTTAAAATCAAAATTGGGGAAAAATAGTAAAACAATGCAAACTGTCACAAACGTTTTATTTCAGTCCTCAATGGAACTATACAAATTTGCCCCATCGTTCAAGGTCGGCAACATTATTAAAAATGTGAATTATAAACAATTCTGGTTAATTTGTAGAGAACAAATGCAACAGAGTCGCAAAATAGCGATAACAAAGAAAGTAACATCCTTCATCGTTCCCCAATTTTGCGACCATTTCCAAGTTTGACACTAGAGTGAATAAATTATTTATTCATACTTTTGTCAATAACTCGTCCTAAAAAAAATCTGAAAGAGTGGCTCTTAAAAAAAAATCTCTCTGTCATAAGTTTCGGCGAATCTTTGCTACATCGGCCGATGACGGCAACACATTTTTTTTGTTTACTTTACAGAAGTCATTTGAGTTGGTCGGAAACGTGGAGAGTTATTTCCCAGGAAACATAAAATTTGCTCCCACAGCAGATTTCAGGAAAGGACCCCGCACGGTTCTTATGGAAAATGGGTCCAAGTCGAATTGGCTGAAAATTCAGTATAATGTAGTTCATGATGTCCCGATCAAATGTCTCTATGGGCACTACGAGATCTAATGTATAATTTTTGAGATACAGGGTATCAAACATGCAGTGGCAGGGTTGTTACTTACCTTCAGAAAATAATAATTTGGCAATTATTTTGTTACAAATAGTTAAGGATAATAATTGCAATCTTGAAGTTGTCGTTTCGAGTTACAATGAAAAGTTCTAAGACTCCGTATATAGGGTTATCAATAATAACATAATTTTTATGTGATTATTTAATCAAAATCAGTCAAACGCAAAAGCTCGTAGACTAGGAGAATACGTAAATATCATTTAATTTTGATATAGCCTGATCTGAGGTAACTATTATGAAGGGTCACTCAACATTTTCTTGTTCAGTTGTAAGGTAGTGTTGGGGATTAAGGCCCGGCCGTAAATAAGGCCCACGTCTTTTTCCTTCTGTCAACATGGTTAGTTTCATCATCCGTTGACTTCAATTTGCCATTAACAACACTAGGTGATTGTGCAGTTTTAGGCTGCACAGATTATAAGTTCGCAAATAGGTGAGACGTCTTTTTTAATTCAACCTATTTTACCTGAAGAAACAATACCTAGTTCTCCATCAGTTACTATAACATTGGTACTATCTTTCGCACTGAAAGAAAAATTAAAATAATTGTTCATTTTTTTGGAAATTGCATGTTTGAGATAAAGTGCTCGCCCGGTAATGAGGCCCTACCAACGGTCGCGTAATAAGGCCCGCGGGTAATATGCGAAAGTGTCTAGAATGTGGAACTTGGTTACACGAAACTTGCATAGAACTGACGACTGAAGATGTTGAGGATTTTTAATGTAGGGAATGTTCTTAAAATTTAGTCAATCAGTTATTTTTTAATAATTTAATTTCCTTGTTTGAGTTTTGTTAAGTTTATCACTTTTTAGAAAATAATGTTTATTTTTGTTTTTTCTATTAGAGTTTCATTGAGTTTCTACCATTTCTGATTGATATAAATTTATATTTGTATTTGTATTGTATATATTTATATTTACAATAAATAAATATATTCTGCATAATTTACTATGGGCTTTATTACCCCAATAGGCGGGTAATAAGGCCCAACAGCAAGTTTTTGAAACTTGTCGCATTTTGGTTACTAAGGTATTGAAGGAGACGAATATTGATGTTAACATAGCGGCAAACATCACAAACAATCATCTCATCACGTTTCAGATGTTTTGAATGAAATATAAAGGATACAGAAATTTGCAAAAGTTAAGTGGGCCTTATTACTCAACACTACCTTATATATTCTAATGTTTTTCAGGAACATATACACAAATCAAAGATAAAGTAGAAAACTGAATATAATAACTATTTGTTGAATCTTGTACGGATCCTGGTCGACGGCACGATGATGCTGCTATACTACTGCATTCAAAAGCTTTTTACTGATTCATACCATGTCTGTCAAGATATTGTGTTAATGGCCTGCATAACTCAAAAAGCACCAGATTTACAAGTGTAGTAATAACGATCTAGGGCATGTTTTGATTCAATAAAAATATTTAAGTGTTTAAACATTCACATTCATTTTCACTCAAACTACTCTCGTGGTAGATTCTCGACAGATTTTTTGATATATCATGTAAGAATGATAAGATTTCTCATCTTATGATCGGTAAATGTACCGTAGTTACTACCTGATGAAAAGTTCTAAAATATATCCATGTCCATGTAAATGATGTGCACATTTCTCAATCCTTTCGGAAATATAGCCTCATACTAGACAGCAGATGAAGATCTTCATCGCATAACTTTCGAAAACATCAGGATTGCAATTGTATGTTTATCTTTATAACAAAATAATCTCCACATTAGTGATTTTCTGAAGGTAAATTAAAACCCTACCTCTTCACGTTTGACACTCCTGTATCTCATCGTGCCCATTGAGACATTTGATCAGGATATCATAAACTACATTATACTGAATTTTCAGCCAATTTGACTAGGACCCATTTTCCATAAGACCCGTGCGGGGTCCTTTTTCAAATTTGAAAAAAAGTTCCCGTAATTTGTGGTGGTGGCAAATTTTATGTTTTACCGACAGTCATGTACAACTATTTTCTTATTTTAGTAAATACCTTTGCCGTATTAATTAATTTTGCTAAAAGTAAATAATAACATAGAATGTTCAAGTTTAAATAATTTAGGCAACCCGCATTCCGCGGTCTCTATTTTGTAATCATACTTTTGGTAACAACTCTATTGCTTTGTGGTTGGAATACAGAACCGTGACATTTCTTTTCGCTTATTGTGTAAACCAGCTTACTTTTCCAATAGTTATACTTGACCTTGTTTGTGTATGGTCTTAGTTTTGACTTTGACGTTTTTGATTTTGACGTCTGAGCGACATTTTTCATTTCCTGTTCGCCGTTGATAGTAATTGGCCTGACCTATATTTGAATCTTCATATTTAGAATTAAATTTTGATCATCATAAATGATGAATATACCGGGTGGCTACGGAAGTATTGCCTACGGAATATCTCAGTTATTGTATGAAGTAGGTTTGTGAAATTTGGAGCGTCGATATAATGACATAAGAGCTAGAATTTGAGCATATTGACATGTCGAAGTTAACTTCCGGTCTGACCGGAAGTAACATCAACTTTCTTATTTTGAATGGAAACCCTATTTTTTTTCTTTTCGCGTTATTCAGCATTCAATTCTCTTTCTAATGACATATCACAAGTTGTTATCTAACCAGAAACTAGATCAGAAAAAAATTATTATTGAAATTCACCGAGTAGGCCGTGGAAGCAAAATGAAAGCCAAAAATTGAAAAGTTGGCTATGGAAACCATACGTCACTTGATAACAGTTGCTACTACTGTGATATTTTATTTTCATTCGTCGGCGTTATAAAAAGCCGCCAAAAAAATATTGGAAAAATTGGGAAAAAAACAATACTCTGTAGGTCCGTAACTTAAATAGGAACATACAACTTTTTCTTGCCTGTACTATTCAGCATAACCATTCCTTTCTAATGATATAATAGAAAGTAATTTTTTGAAATGAAATACCAAAAAATCCAATTATTATTCTTCAAATAACGAAAAAACAGATTTATCGAAAAAAAAAATTCAAATTGATAGGATTAAAGATAAAATAAATTCAAAACAAATGTTCGAAAAGCATTCCCTCAGCGTCAATACATTTATTGACTCTGGTGATATTTTCATGTAAAACGTTTCTCAACATTTGGGGCGTGATATCTTGGAAAGCTCTACGAATTTTTACTTCTAGCTCATGTAGAGTTGTAGGCTGTGTGGAATACACCCTATTTTTAAGATGCCCCCATAGAAAAAGTCGCACGGAGTAAGATCAGGTGACAGGACCATGGGTTGTTATAAGTCTCTCTTGAAAGCGATTTTGAAGATAATTTCTCGCTATTCTTGAATTATGCGGAGGGGCGCCATCTTGCTGGAAGTACATTCTCTCAGTTATTTCCGCTGGTAGGTTGTTAATGAATTCCGAAATTTCATTCGTTGAAAAATTAAAGTATCTCTCTCCGGTTAGTTGGCCTTGAAAAAGATTGGGGCCAACAATATGAGTTCCAACTATTCCTGCCCAAACATTCACACCAAATCTCTCCTGGAAGCCGCCTTGTCGAAACCGGTGCTCGATTGCTATCGCCCAGTACCTGGAACAAAGGACCGTTCACACTTTTAGCACTTTACACTTCGACTATCGACAATAATCCAAATAAAGTACAGTACCTACCTTGTATTATTCCTGTTAAATAATCCATTGTTGGTAAATCTTGACTCGTCCGTAAACAAGATATAATAGTTAAATAGGTGATTCTCAGCATTTTGTCGAAGAAACCAATTACAATTTTCCAGGCGCCTTTCGCACCGTCATTTTCATACAAATGTTGATCAAACTGATACTTGAAGGATTTCAATCGATGTTTTTTCAAAATTTTCCTAGTCCTTACTTATAGCTAATTCGGCGCCAATCTGCCTTGAGGAAATTGTGCTATCATATTATACTAAAGCTAATACATTAATTTCAGTTTCCTCATTAATAACAAATGCTTCTTGGTCTTCGTGAACATCAGGCTCAGTTCTTCATTTTCCTTCAAGCCACTGGAAATACCTTCTTGACGGTTGCTGCCTCCCTGGATATCGCTCTAAATACAATCGTTCAGTGGCATAAGAATTTTTTAAACATTCACCATAAATGAGAAGCATGTCAATTTGTTCGGTTCGTGAATAACGGGGCATTTTTTTAATATTCCACTAACTGATTTCGATTTCCAAATCCTTTTAAAATGGCAGAATCAAAAACACTACTTCGAACGTCAAAATAATATGGATAGCAACGTTCGTGACAGCTCTCATTTCTTTTTTGTTTCTTTCCAAAATACATCTTAATCAGCCTACTTGTTAATATTTTGGTTCGATTGATTATTGCAATGGAATGATTATTCTGAATAGCACAAACATCGTCCATAGGTAGATATTAGAATATCTATGGACGATGGCACAGACCAAGTACGTTTATGTTCCTATTTAACCTAGAACCTACAGGATATAATTTATCATTCCACATTATTTTCCATTTTATCTTTGCGTATGGCGATAATCTGTTTTGTTATTTGAAGAATAAAAATTGGATTTTTCGGTATCTCAGTTAAAAAAATTATTTTCTATTATATCATTAGAAAGGAATGGTTATGCTGAATATTACAGGCAAGAAAATGTTGTATGTTCCTATTTTAGTTATGGACCTACAGAGTATTGTTTTTTTCCCAATTTTTCCAATACTTTTTTTGGCGGCTTTTTATAACGCTGACGAATGAAAATAAAATATCACAGTTGTAACAACTGTTATCAAGTGACGTATGGTTTCCATAGCCAACTTTTCAATTATTGGCTTTCATTTTGCTTCCACGGCCTACTCGGTGAATTTCAATAATAATTTTTTTCTAGTTTCTGGTTAGATACCAACTTGTGATATGTCATTGGAAAGGGAATTGAATGCTGAATGAAGCGAAAAGAAAAAAAAATAGGGTTTCCATTTAAAATAAGAAAGTTGATGTTACTTCCGGTCAGACCGGAAGTTAACTCCGACATGTCAATATGCTCAAATTCTAGCTCTTATGTCATTATATCGACGCTCCAAATTTCACAAACCTACTTCATACAATAACTGAGATATTCCGTAGGCAATACTTCCGTAGCCACCCGGTATATATATGGAAATTTCCTCATATTGTTTGCGATAGTTGACGCTGTATATTTTGGGGAAAATTTCCTTTTTGAGATTAAGGTAAGCACATCTGAGTGATCCTTGTCTCTCAATGTTTAGGCCTACTTCGTTATTTATCTCAGGGCTTGTAGTGTCATTCTTCATTGGTAAAACCGCTGGAACTAGCTATCAAGCAGCAAACAAACCATCAAGCTGTCACAAGAAATCTCCCTCCAAATAGAGGTTAGTATTGCATTTTGACTCTACTAATTACAAGTGTCAAGAAGTCAGACCGGTATAGTTTATTCTAGGTTGTTCCCGTTTCACTGTTGTTGTTCCACTGTTCCTCTTTTGTTCAGTGTTCTTTCACCAGAACTCACCAAGGCATTGAAAGAACTTTTGCATTATTTTCTTAATCAATTCAGGTTGAAATTTATTTCTCTTAGTGTAATAACATAAACAAAAAAATTATGTTGCTGCCATCGGCGGAGATGGCAAAGTTTCGACGAGACTTATAAGATAAAGAGAAACGTTTCTTCACGTTTGCCACTGTTTTAAATTTTCTTCGGCAGAGTTATTAACAAAAAGATGAATAAATAATTTATTTACTCTGATGCCAAACTTTGATAAGATCGCAAAATTTGGGAACGATATCATTGTTTTCGACATTTTGCGAATCTTTTGTATTTTTTTCTCTACAAAATAAACGGAATTGTTAATAATTTACACTATTAACAAAATACAACTTTTGTGACAGTTGCATTGTTTTGCTATTCTTTCCCCATTTATTAAATTATTGTTCTATCTCTTACCACTTCGATAGGAATGTAGTAGTAATTTATTTTGATAATTTCTAATTTTAACGGTTGAATACTTGGAAACATATTTATTACAATTACGGGTAGCGTTTTCTGTATGTTGAAGTCGGATCAAACGGCAACCTTAATCACCAGGGAAAAATGTGTTCAGAAACTCAATTGAATTTCAGAAATGTATTCTACTGCATTATTAATCATTTCATCCTCATTTGTCGAAAGGTCTATCATTCGTAATAACACATATCTTTTTATCATCATGGATTATAATCATCCTGATTACTTTGGTCATCGGAATTTTTATGTATTCGAGCTCACATGTAATTCCAGATTGAATACTAATGCCGCCCTTATGGATCAAGTGATCGACAGTGCGTATTGCTCTCAGATCAATAAGTGAACATAGATTGGCCCGATGCTAGGTAAACATCATATTCACTGAACCGAAGATAATTCTTGCGGAAACTGTTTTGTTTCGGGTTTTTGACATTCGAACCAAAACACAACACCTCTAGCACAGTGCCGTGCTTTTTTAAGGGGGTCAAAATTACTTATGCAAATGCAGTACCTGTGAGTTGCAACAAGTTATGTCGCGGTTTTGTCTTAAAATTCCTAGGGTCAATAAAAAGCCGGGGGTTGGCAGGAAATAACTTTTTATTAAAATTTGGGGATTCAAGATAGCGGATTAGTTTTGTGATTTATGATGATATTCTTTTCTTAGTTGGATTCTAGGAGTTTTCAGCTATCAAGAATAAAGCATTATTTATGGTCTAAAGTAATTAATTCGAGAGATTTAACAAGTTCCTTGACTATAATTCAAGTTTGGTGCCTGGGGGTTTATGTTGTGTAGATCAAGTTTCAACGAATCAATACGAATATTTGAATAAATATGGACCAGTTGCATAAAGCCTTCTATTAACGTAGGTAATATAACTGGTGAGCTTGGACATGCGTTGCCATAGTAATCAACAAATCAAATATTTATTTGTCTGTTAAATTCTTTATGCAACTGGCCCTATGAGTTAAGAAACCTTCTCCAACATCTATGAATAAATTTTTCATTCTGTTGAATATTATCCTTCCTAAATTTTGGGCCAGTTCATTCATATGGCAAGTACCTGTCAGAAAACAACTACTCTCCTGGCTAAGACCACGACGGGGATTGAATGAAATCTAACAGATACTTGTGCAACGTTCCTCAAAGCATCAGAGAACGCAAGTGCAAGTGTTTTGTATTGATGAAGTGTATTTTCCTGTGTGTTTTCGTGGTTTTTGTCCTGCTTAAACAACTTAAAGTTACATTTGGAATATTTTTCGAAATGGTGCAGTGGTTTAGTGACACAATGTCGAAATACTGCTTTGTTTTCAAAACAAATGATAGTAAAAAAACATTCCACATGCGAGGTTCCAGTGGCGTCAAATGCACGATACAAATCATGCAATCAAACGTATTCGTCAAATATAATATTGGAGGACAAAGAAACTCATTCAAAATTACAGATAAGAAAAGCCTATGGCAAAATGGTGAATGCCTCAATGTTTGTTATAAATATCTGTAAGCAGGGGAAAAAACATTGAAGCTTATGACAGGAAAATTTAATTTCTTTTCCAATAATATTGATATTGTTAAAATTCTAACAGTGAGGATAATTAATGATATACCAAAGGACTTGCTTGAAAGTTTTGGAAATCATTTCTTTGAAGAAGAGCCTTTATCATACCATAGTTATGCCTTGGTAAAGGCAATACTTCATATTTTTTTCAAAATCCGAATATACCACGAATTGTCAATAAGCGGAACTGACAAAGTAAAATGGGCAATGTCTCTTTTGACAAAGACAGTTTTATTTAAAAATCAATAAATACCAAGTGTTGAAATCCTCATGTACTGAGCTTTCTTGAGAATCATTCTTTCACATACACTTTGACACTTTAACAATAATTAATGAACTAAGAAATATTGTATTTTCTCTTGACATAGCAATTTTTACATTAATAAAACTTAATACGAAATTTGGAATAAATAGTAGGTTTCATAAAGGCTTAGACGATTTCAATAAAATACCACAATTTGGAAAAAAATTCTAACTCAGTAAACTTGTGTCATCATTAAGGAAAAATAGTGACAGCTCATTGAGATATTTAGTATTTCTTTTAGTATTTCTTTTGTTTTTTTGCTGATTTTGGAATGTGATCTGATCTAATGTCTGGTGATATGTATGTATATTTTGTTCTGTAATGTTTTCCCAAACAGTCATTTTATTTACATGGCTTAATAATGTTGTACTTTATTTATACATTTGTAATGTTGTATATTAGGGTTAAAATTAAATAAATAATTGTTATATTTTCCAATGTGCCAATAACGTGTGGTATAAGCATATATTTCTTTCAATAAATATTTCAATTCCTGTGTCGATGGTGATTTTTACCTTATCGTATACCTTGCCATCTTGTGATCAGTATATTCCTGTCCAAAATGAATGCGTTAATATAGAGTTCTATTTTTACTTTTGTGTTCAATTACTTTTCCCAGATGTAATCTATAGAAACATTTGTTGCATTATATATTATATAGATTACGTCTGGGAAAAGTAATCGGACACAAAAGTAGAAATATAACTCTTTATTAACGCATTTATTTTGGACAGGAATATAGTGATCACAAAATGGCAAGGTATACGATAAGGTAAAATCAACATTAACACAGGAATTAAAATATTTATTGAATGAAATATATGCTTATACCACACGTTATTATATTATATATTATAACAAATTGGCAAATGTCACTATTATTTATTTAATTTTAGGCCTAACATACAATATTACAAATGTATAAATATAAAGTGTCAAAGTGTATGTGAAAGAATGATTCTCAAGAAAGCTTAGTACATGAGGATTTCAACACTTGGTATTTATTGATTTTTAAATAGAACTGTCTTTGTCAAAAGAGACCTGACCCTTTCTACTTTGTCGGTTCCGCTTATTGACAATTCAAGGTATAATCAGATTTTGAAAAAAATTTGAAGTACTTATTACCTTTACCAAGGCAAAACTATGGTTTGATAAAGGCTCTTCTTCAAAGAAATTATTTCCAAAAATGTAAAGTAAGTCCTTTGGTATATCATTAATTGTCCTCACTGTTAGAATTTTAACAATGTCAATATTATTGGAAAATAAATTCAATTTTCCTTTCATAAGCCTCAATGTTTTTCCCCCTGCTCGCAGATATTTATAACAAACATTGAGGAATTCACCACTTTGCCATAGGCTTTTCGTATCTGTAATTTTGAATGAGTTTCTTTATCCTCCAATATTATATTTGACGAATACGTTTGATTACATGATTTGCATCGTGCATTCGACGCCACTGGAACCTCACCTGTGGAACATTTGTTTACTATCATTTGTTTTGCCAACAAAGCAGTATTTCGACATTGTGACTCACTAAACCACTGCACTATTTTGAAAAATAATCCAAATGTAACTTTAAGTTGTTTAAGCAGGACAAAAACCACGAAAACACACAGGAAAATTTCTAACAACACTTCATCAACACAAAACGACAAGGTACAATGGCCGCCACGGCCGGTGTCACAAGCGGTGTTGCCAAGAATAAAATAATTCTAGTAACCGCTCGAAGTGCCTAAAATTTCATCAGTTCAAAACGACATATATCTTCCATTTTGGTAATTTTTTCACACCGTTCTGGACATAAACATTTCTCTAGAATTTTTAGAATGATACATCTGAATATAAAATATGATTGATTATGCATTTATTGGTAGGTTCCTACCAAAATCATATTTTTTTACCAATTTGACAACAGTGCGTCAATGTATGAAAACATTAGAGATGAGAGGTGTACGTAAATAAACAAAGTTGTCTTCGGTTCAGTTAATATGATGTTTACGTAGCATCGGGCCAATCTATGTTTACTTATTGATCTGGGGTATTGCTTCATGCTTCATAATATTCCACATTAAACAAAGAGTCAGTTCCACAGTTCCAGGTTTCTGTGAATGCGATACGATAAAAAGTTTATTGAATCCTGATAGAAAAACCTAGAGTTCATCAATTTTTTTTGAGTAAAATGTTATTAAATATTTGTTATCTACTTTCAATATTATTTTATCATCTTCTTTGAATATTGCCAAATTGTTCATTTTAGTAATCACTCACAACTTATCCATTATACTATAAGTAATAATAAATAAATAGGAATAATAAAAAATTTGACATTCTATAGGACACTTTTTATTTTCACGAAAAATTATAATGAAAAATTCCTATTCAAGATATATAAAGTACTCAAACACGAAAACTACATCAATATCGCACTCGACGCAACTTTCGACTACAAATTTCAGGAGCTGAAAGATTACTAAACTACTTACTGTACGTTACTCCCTATCTGATTGGCTAGATCATATTATCTAATCGAATTGCTTACCTAATTTTTCGAGATTACCTGCTCTGAATTCATTTTATCCTATACTTGCTATGGATTTGATGACAAAAATTTTCTTGTAATGGTCTCAGCTAATTTCATAAATCACCGACTTTTCTTTTTCTAATGTCTCATTTCTGGGAGTACCCAAAATTTGTTGTTGTTTATACGAAGTTCCATATACCACCTTCATATTTAGGGTTCTGAAAATGCCTTCGAAACCCTGAGTAACTCGAGGTTCATTTTAGATGACGACATACTTGGGAGGGTTTTGCTCTTATTGAAGAGTCGAAGAGTTACGAAAGGTTTTCTTAAATCTATGGTTCCTAATCAGTTTGTCCAGCAAGTACACAGAATAATAGTTCATCTCAACCACCTCCCTGATAATAATTATCTCAATTTTAAATCTCTCTTTGCTGAGAGGGAACGACAAGAGTCGATTCACCAAGAAATTGAATACCGCCATTTTGTGCTGTGTGCAATGGTGGGGTATTATCGAGGCATACGTCCCTTACAGCTATTTGCACCGGTTCTCCTTAATAACAAACTCAGCTAAGTGGAGGATCAGCTTAACGTACACCTTAAGGTAAAGATGGTTTGCAACGTTGACTCCTTGTCTGAACCTTACCTGAGCATTGGAAATGTTTGGCAACAGCGCAAAAATGATCACGTAACCAACGATAACGCAAAATTTTAAAAATTATGCACATGGCGCAAGAGCTGTCAGTTCTGTCTAATTTGAAAGGCTGGCGGGAGTATGGCATGTAATTTGGAAAATTTGTTTCTTCCGGAAAAACTAGCCACAATATCGCCAAGAGATCTGCGTGCACATTACTTAAAATGCGTAGTATATTATCCACCCTAACCTGACCTTACTTACCCTAGGTAAACAGAAAAGTATCCATCCAAATTGTTTCTCTACGACCATTAAGAAAAATGAACATTTCAATTGCGTCTTCGATTAAGAAACCTACCACGTTGTAACACCGATTTTCATTTCCCACGGGCTAGCTGTATGGAAATATTTCATTTCCTACGACTTTCGTGAACTACTAGACTGTCATTATTGTAGGTATTAACGAATTTCATGAACAAAATAATATCGAATCAAGTTTGTTCACGTCTGACTAATAATTTGACATTTCACATCAGTAGATAATTACAAAATTCGATTGAAAAAATTAAGTTATTAAAAATGATTAGCGATAGTGAGGATGATTTAACAATCAAATTATTAAATTTAAAACTGAAGCTCCTGATAATGCCTATCTTCTGACAAAGGTATGATTTTCTTTTCATAAAACCAGAATAATTTCAATAAAAAGATTGATTGCAATCGGATTCTATATTTTTGAATAGTTGACAGATACTCTCTATATAGCAGTTAATTTGAATAAATTATTATGTGCTCTAGTAACGAAGAGTGTTGATTCAGATGACACATGGACTTTGGATGGTGGGAGTGAGGGTTCAAATCCACGAAGCATTTTTCTTTTCATTTTATGAAATCGATTAGTGTTTGATTTTTTATGCATAAAGTTTTTTCGTAGGTATATGAAATTTTGTAGTACTCGCTAGTACTCGCTACGCTCGTACTACAAAATTTCATATACCTACTCGTGGGAAATGTGTGTCATTTCATGCTCATTGTACAATATACTATTAGGACATAAAGATGTGGTTAACAATTTTGGATGAATAAGAAAAGTTGAAAAGACTCGCCATTCCATTCCTCCGGTACAAAGCAACAGAATATTTTTAATTTCGTAAGTAGTATAAATTAACAATATATCAATAGACATTTTGTATCAATAAGTAGGTACAATGTTGAATCTGAAAATTATTTTCGTACTTTCACATCATAGGGATATTCAATTTCAGCCTCAATCAGGTTTAGTGTATAGAGAACTGTAGGTTCGGTCACCCTAAATAGAAGGAAAAATACAATCACATCAGCAAAAACTAGAAAATGTGCTCGAAATACGTTGAACATCAAGAAAATAGCAAAATATTTCGTATAAGTAAAGCGAGGTTAAGTAGTTAAGTGGAACCTAAGCCTGGAGATTCTGAGGCTTATCTTGACTGAGGCTTAAGTTGTCCTCAAATAGCGGTGCAAACCAAAATCGTAATGTAAGGTTGACTTAAGTCGTAAGGTAACCTTAAGTTGAACCGGTGCAAATAAGTGTTTCCTAATATTGCAGGAAAGGAGGGTTTCATACGGCGAGTGAAATTATCAGGGATGTATCGACTGAACCTTGTAGTTCCCAATGGACATTATTTTTGTATTCTGAGATTGCACTCCTTGAGAACGATTTTGCAAATAGTGTTCAATGGCATCTCTATACCGGGTGTCCACGGAAGGTGGATCGCCTCTATAACTTTTTCATTTCTGAAAATAATGGAATGAAATGTAAAGGATCTGCATAGGACATAAAACTGCTTTTTTGAACGAGTAACTCAAATTCTTGCAACTTCCGGTTTACTCAAACTATCGATTTTTAAATGAAACACCCAGTATATTTTTACCTCTTTTGTCTCCATTTGACATTCTGAATACAACCATGTGTCATTTGTCACTTTTTGTAACCAATTTTGAATCTAATTTTTTAATCTAGAGTGTTATGGATACGTTCCAATCACTAATTGCAGCTGTAAAATTTTGGGAAAAGTATAACTTCACTGTTTTCGGTCAACATGTATGTGCTACGTAAAATTTAATTTTGAAATTGAAATTACTAATTTTTTTCAAATAGCAACGTGGTTGCTCGTCGGGTTAGGAAAAAAATACCATTTTATTACGATTCATTTGATACCTCACACTGATAGGTTTTAAACAATATTCCGTTAAGAAACTCAAAAAATTATGTTGGATATTTCATAAAATAAAGCATCTTTTGGCAATAAATATATATAATATACAGTGTGTCTCACTTTGAGCAGCCACACCCTCATATTTCGTTGAGCATGAAATAATTCGAAATTTTCTTTGACTCAAGTTGTAGTACTCGGAAATACCTACCTTTATGTTTACGTAACCTTTGTATATCCATTTTCCACGGCTACCTACGACCAAATGAAAAGTGAAGAAATGGGAAAAACATACTAGGCATTTTTTATCGCAAAAATAACACCAGATTCTGTTTCAGAACATCTTGAAACCCCCAAATCTCAATGCTAGAGTCATTTGAATATACAGGGTATCATCTGATCACTATTCATCTGATCAGAGTTAGCCTTGGAAAAGTGATATTTGGCTATTTTTCAAAGTATTAATTAAATATTTTTGGGAATTCTGTGACCAGAGAAGACATTTTGAAAATTTTCCAAGCATTATTTATGGATTAGAGTTGAAAATGCTACCAGCTACAGATGATACCCTGTATATTCAAATGATTCAAGCATTGAGATTTGGGGGTTTTAAGGTGTATTGAAACAGAATCTGGTGTTATTTTTGCGATAAAAAAATGCCTAGTATGTTTTTCCCAATTTTTCACTTTTCATTTGGTCGTAGTTAACCGTGGAAAATGGATATATAAAGGTTCCGTAAACATAAAGGTAGGTATTTCCGAGTACTACAACTTGAGTCAAAGAAAATTTCGAATTATTTCATGCTCAACGAAGTATGAGGGTGTGGCTGCTCAAAGTGGGACACACTGTATATATAAAAATATAAGGAGAAAAGTTATTGGGTATAACCCTTAAATTGTTGTGCAACCGTAGATAAGTACGGTAAAATCAAGTGCGAAGATGTACAACACTTGGATGTAAAAATAGAAACAAAGGATGTCAACAACAGGAAGCCAACCACACATTTGTGGCTTCGGATAGAAGACCTTAAGCTTACAAGGCAACAACTAACGTCACCACGAATGCAGCTATAGCAACCAGCGTGACAATCCGACCCAGGAAAATACAAATCAGAATGGATATATCACGGGTCTATATATGAAAATATGAAGAGAAAAGTTATTGGGTATAACCCTCAAATTGTTGTGCAACCGTAGACACGTGTTACGAACTTAAGCTCTCATCAGTACGGTAAAATCAAGTGCGAAGATGTACAACACTTTGATGTAAAAATAGAAACAAAGGAAGTCAACAACAGGAAGCCAACTACACATTTGTGGCTTCGGTTAGAAGACCTTGTGCTTATAAGGCAACAACTAACGTTACCACGGAGGTAGCTATAACTACCAGCGTGACAATCCTACCTAAATATGTGAAAATAGAGTATTTTTCGATTCGATTCCGAGAGTTCCAACTTTTGACAGCTATTTCGTGGTCACCCACTCATCAGAAAGAACTTATGGATCTCTTGAAATCAAAACGAATCCACTCAAAGTTAGTACCGTGAAGGCAAGACAAATATTACAGAGAGTTACTTATGACATCTACAGTCACTAGTTGAAACTTGATTTGACACGAACCAAGGAATCCAAAGTTAGATGTTTATCTACTCATTGACTCTATTTTCAAGTCTCTCTGAATCATTATTTTCTCAATATTTTCAATAGTTGTAGAAAAAAAGTAACAGGCAAGGACCGGATGGATAATGTTGTTTAAGTTCCAACTTTTAGGAAAAAAAAATTAAACACGAAAGCACTCAAAATGGTGGAGTGGGGATGCAGTTTAGGAGTTGAAAATGTTTTTTTTGTGATTTGTGGCAACACCTGATTTCATAGCGTGTTCAGGAAAAAAGTTGTAGATAATAAAAAAATCTAAAACTTCTTTCTTCAACCCTTTTTGACATAACCTCAAATTAACCATCAAAATGGCAAAAAAAAAGATTATTCGTTTTTTTACCGCGTATAAATGATTTAGTTCAGATAAAAATTTGTAGATATGTCTTTTTTTATGTCGAATGAGCATGAGGTTTTTGCCAATCAAAAGACTATGAGTTTTCGAGTTTTTCACAATTTTCGAAAAAAATACCCTTATCTTCCACGAATAATTGTCTTGATACATTTTGTACATCGACGGTCTGTAACTGAACATTTTAATTGTTGAAATGTCTACTTTCAAATGGTCTATGTGACTTGGGGGTTTATTGGTCGTCAACCGCTTAAAATTGAAAAAAATGTCTCTCTGAATCATGATTTTCTCAAAATTCTCAATGATTTTCGATTTTCTTCATTATTTTTATAACAAAATATTAAATTCATTGCACTAAAATATCTGAATACATAGTTAAACAAAAAATTGAATAATCAATATCATTTTTATTCTTTTCTACAGCTATTGCAAATCATTGAAAATATTGAGAAATTTATGATTCAGAGAGACTTGTTGTCAGTTTTTCTCAAATTTAGCGGATTAACGATCAATTATCCACCAAGTTACATAGATCCTTTTAGAGTAGACATTTCAACAATTGAAATAATCACCTATAGACCTTCGAAATAAAAAACAAAACTCCAGAACAATTGTTCGTGGAGAGTATTTTTTTCGAAAAATGTCCGTAACTCGAAAACTAGTCGTCTCCTGAATTACGAAAAAATCGTGCTCATTTGACACTAAAGAAGATATAATCTTACTGATCTCATGTTGATATAGTCATTTATACACGAGAAAAAATTGAATACTGAAAAATCGATTTTTCGCCATTTTAACGGTTAATTATGTCGAAAAGTATTTCATGCAAAAGTTTTCGATTTTAAACATTTTCCGCTAAGAGGTCACGTTTCGCCGCGACTTGCAAAAAACCATTTTCAACCCCTAAACTACATTCCCTTTTCATCCTTTTGGGTGTTTTCGTGTTTAATTTTGTTTTTTCCAAAAAGTTGGAACCTCAACAACATTTTCCACCTGGTCTTTGTCTGGTACTTTTTTCTTATTTTAATCGTTCGGACACCAACCACTGCGATAGCCCAAATTTCCACGCACGCAAATGTCTACGTAAGGTTCGTTCGTTCTGGTTAGATCATACTGAAAAATTACTCCACACAAAATGCATTTTCACAAATAAAAATGGTGTAACATCTACCTACTTCATCAATATTCACGCAATCAAATGTCTGCGTAAGGAAAGTAAATAAATAGTTATTTATTATACAAGGGAAAAAAGTATTAGATTTTAGCTCGAGGTTGTGTTGTCTCCCGAAGCGAAGCGGAGGGAGACAAAAAACCAAGAGCTAAAATCTAATATTTTTCAGGTATATAATACACAATTTTTTTCTGTGGCGGGAAAAACGACGATTCAATAGTGAGAAGAACATATTATCACAATATATTGAAGTCAGAATATTATCGATATGAAATTTGAATTTTTAAACTAGTAAGCTGTTGTACGTATAGCGACAATTAGACCAGCGTTGCTAAGGAAAACTTCAAAGTAATCAAACATCTGTCAGTTTAATTCTGTGACTTGATTTGAAAATTGCGAACTCAGTAATTGTTTAATAGTTATTTTGAATAATATAAAGTTGAAAAATGTCTGATTCCGAGTTTTCTCTGACTCCACCGGAGTTGGTAGAAGCAGCGAAAGTAGCGTCACGAAAATTATTGCCAGGTAAATCGCGGAAAATTTACGAAACCGCGTATTCAAGATTTATGGAATGGAAGATGAGAAAGACATGCAGTTCTTCTCGGAGACGGTGTTATTGGCTTATTTTTCGGAACTGGCACAACAACAAAAGCCATCAACAGTGTGGTCGAATTATTCAATGATTAAAAGCATGTTAAGATCCAATAATAATGTAGACATTTCAAAATATTTCAAGCTGATTACATTTCTGAAACAAAATGGGAAAGGTTACACACCCAAGAAAGCTGCGATTTTTACGAGTACACAAATTAGTGATTTTTTAAATAATGCACCCGATGAAGTTTATTTAATGGCCAAGGTTGTTGTTGTATTTGGGATTGCAGGAGCTTGTAGAATTTGTGAAATCAGCCAGGTAACATTAGATGATATCGAAGATTCGGGAAAGTTATTAGTTGTGAAACTGAAGCAAACAAATAACGATGTAAACAGAAGATTTGTAGTAACTGAAGAATATATTAAATTTTACCGAATGTATATAGCCCTTCGTCCAGCAGCAGCAAAGGATCGCCGCCTGTTTTATGCATATCGCAATGGAAAGTGTATCAATCAGGTTGTGGGTAAAAATTAGTTTTATAAGGTACCTGAAACAGTAGCTAATTTTCTTCAACTTGAAAATGCTAGCTCATATCCAGGTCATTCATTTCGAAGATCGTCTGCTACACTTTTAGTTGAATCTGGAGGAGATTTGATGACACTAAAAAAACATGGCGGTTGGAAGTCATCAACGGTCGCTGAGGGCTATGTTGATGAATCGGTGGCACACAGGACAGAAGTTGCTAATTAAGTGTTCAGAACGTGTGACAGAGCTGAAATAACACCAGATTTGCGACCAGGTACATCAACGGCAGTTGTGTCCATGTCAGAAAAAAATATTATTTCAACACAAGAAAATCCGACTGTTGTACCCAATAGTTCAAGGAACATGTCATTCATGCAATGCACATTCAATAATTGTACTTTTAATATAAAGGAAATATAACTTATGTTCAATAAAATATTCCAAACTTAAGTATCTTCCTTTATCTATGTGTGAATATGTCCTGGAAAAAAGTACTCACTTTTTTCCCGGGGAAAAAAGTTATATTTTGTTACCTGGCAACAGAGATAAAATGTCAAATTTTTTTCCCGTCACAGAAAAAAATATGTTTTTTAAACCTCGGACTCCAAATTACACATAAGAATTAGATAAACCTAAAATATCGGAAACTGAATTACTCATTTTTTCTTAACCTTTTTAATCTGGGAACCAAATTACATGTATCGATCATGGTCTAGGACTCCTACAGTAAAAAAATATATTATCTGAAGTGCCCTCATTACTAGTATCAAAGGACATGTCCATAATGAAAGGGTATGTACAGCATTCCTTGACGGAAGACCAATCATTAAGCAGTGATGACAATTGATTATAAATGAGCCGTCTCGGATGATTGATTTTTTGTTTGTTCTTGTATTATCATTATCTGTTTCATTTTCGAATGAAGTCTCTTTGAGAAATCATGGATGACTTCTTGGTAAATAATGTCTAAAGCAGGAAGTTATCAATTAACTTAACTTGTATTGAGTTTTGGGCTAAAAGAGAGGAAATTATGTCTGAAGGATTCCCAAATTATAGGAATATTACGGGTATTTTTGGGTTTTTGGGCTTTGTCTTCCCTAGCTCACATAAGACTTCCGAAGACTTCGAGTGGTTGAGCTTGAGGATGCAGTCGGTCGACGAATAGAACACATTTGACACAAACAGATTTTTCATGAAAAAATAATGATGTCACTTGGCGAAAGATCATTAATTTAATGATGAAAAATGGATTACATAATCCAGTCTTCCATTTTTAACCTACACAATAGGCAAATTTGTCGAAAAGTCTCTAACAAAAAACAAATACTGCCCCCTACTACCGTTGAATTATATCCGTTAGATTATTAGCAAAGTGTTCTACAAGAACTACTTTGCAGTGCTCTTTGAATACCATAGCTGAAATAATTTTTCGATTTTTGACTTGTACATTATACTTCATACGTGTGAATCATTATTTAGGTCAATATTTCACACATTTCAATTTCTACTATTATTTCGTCTCTCCTATACACTGACCGGCATAAAAAGTGGTACAGCAATAAAAATTGGCATATTTGCGATTAACAGATTTCTCAGTGTATAGTAAATATGATGCATGATTATTTTAGCATTCTGTAGACGTTTTGTCGATTTTTTGTTGTTTGTTCTTACGATTAGAAAATCTTTAGAATGCCATGATGGTCAATAACAAGAAGAAATCATCCTGTAGTATGGATCCTCAGTCCGCTGATTATTTCAAGTGGTGATAATTTATGGAGATGTCCTCATCTTCGGAGGATTCTGCTAGAGCTGTTGCTTTGGTTGCTAGCTTCAGCATCCATGAAGTCGCCTGACGATTAGGTTTCTCTCGATCCAGTGTCCACAGAGCAGTTGTGCGATTTTGCGAACGTGGTGAATACCGTAGAAGGCCGGGATCTGGAAGACTTCGGAGTACAACTCGTGCTTGCAGTCCTGCGAGATCGACAGATGATTGTGGTGCAAGTGAGAAATGACCTGCAAGACGTGAGGCAGGTCAACGTCAGTGAGAGAACTGTTAGGAGAATGTTTGTTATGGCTAATTTGTCTGCTCGAAGACCTGCAACAGGCCCAGAACTTCTTCGGAATCATTGTGTCGCCAGACTGGCGTTTTGCCGCGAACACCTCAATTGGAACATCGGCCATTGGAGCAATGTGCTCTTCTCAGATGAGTCCCGTTTTGCGTTGAGATCTTCTGATGGACGAGAGAGAGTGTGGAGAGGGTCAGGAGAAAGATACGTGCAATGCAACTTTAGCGAGATGGTGGTGAATCTGTAACGGTGTGGCTGGCATTTCTTACTCGTCTCGCACATAAATTGTGTTCATAGATGGATGTACTCTGATGGCTATAAGGAACATACATGATATCCTGGAGGAGCATGTGGTGGTATTTCCAGGGTTTATTGGTGAAGACTTCATTCTGATGCACGATAATGCTCGTCCGCACGTTGCCAGAATTGTTCAAGACTACCTCCAGGACGTTGGAATCCACGTTCTTGATTGGCCAGCACGCAGTCCTGACCTCAATCCCATTGAACACGTATGGAATATGCTGGAAAGGCAGATCAGACATCGTCGTGGGCAGTTGTTGACACTGCAGCAACTTCGAAATGCATTACAGGAAGAGTGGAATATCTTTTCACCATTTGATAGAAGGCATGCATTGTCGACTTGAATGTGTAATAAGAGCTAGGGGAGGAAATACTCGATATCAAACAAAGAATTTCCATGTTATTATAGCCTATTTTTTGCTGATGTCTTGTACCCGAATAATTTTCTGACACTTGTTATCCTAAAAATCAAATTTGTCCTTGTCGAATGACAATGTTTCAACGCAAAATTGATCGGGGACAACCACCGAGCAATAAAATATATAGAGGTGCCATTTCTATATAAACAACACACGTTGTTATGAAAGCTGCATATCACTATTCTTTGTGATAGACTGTGGGTGAGGGGTAACCTCCGAGTTCAGAAGGGGAGATTTGTTATTGTTATGATTTTCGGATGTGAGATTAGAACCAGTGGCAGCGTGCTGGTAAATTTTTTTCATATTATATTTTTATCTCTAGACGACAACATGCCTTGTTGAAAATCACGTGTGTTGTCAAGATGTCAATCAAAAATACTGTATTGTGCTAAAAATTAGATTCTTGCTGACATAGCATACATTAAGGTCATAAATAATGAAAAAATAAATGAATGTGCTGAAGTAAAAAAGTAACTATATTCAAATTGTTGGATCACATCAGTAAACTATATTATAATACACATAAGAATTTTCACATAAACTATAATACGCATAATAATTTACACATAAACTATAATACATAACAGATTACATAACAGATTACATAACAGATTACATTCAAATTTATGTTGAAAGTGTATCATTGAAATACACATCCAAAGTGTAGTAAAAGCCTTAATAGCTCTGTAACTCTTTTTCTTATGTTTTTTTTCTGAATTTAGATTATTGGTATCCTGGGGCAGATTATCAAAAAGTATTTTAGAGTTGTCAAAAAGGAATGTCTCCACTTATGTAGAGTTAGGCTCAGGGAGCGATCGATATTACAAGTCTGCCTGGTAGGAAACCGAGAATTTCTCATGTAGTTATTATTTTACTTTTGTATCTTAAACATCAAAAGGCGATAGTCATTGAAGTTTATGGGTTAAATATGTGTCGACATGTATCTCTGAAGACATCTCTGCATACATACCAAACAACAGCTCTATTTTGATGTAGTCTTGATTTGCTCACAGGGCGGAGCGATGACTTGCTTATTGTAAATCGTCTGTCCAGTTTGAAACAAATTAAAATTTTGTATTGCATTCTTCTATTATTTTGCTGGAGTAGTCTATTTTTTGTATCTGATGGATTATAGTTCTCGTTGCTACTTTTAAACACTTTCTTCTGGTATCATCTGTGTCCATATCATCGGTTCCACAATCACGAATTCCTCTAAAATAGCATACATTTCAAACACACACACATAACTGCCAAGTTATTATAATAATGTTATAGTTGCAGAACAGTGAATTAAATTCTATGTCCAACAAATTCAAAGTAAAAAAATATCACTAAACTACCTATCGTCGTTGATACTGCAATACGAGCAATATTCCCAGAAACATTCATTTTACAGAAGACTGTAGATAATAACTACTAATGACCATAGCAATCGATGCCAAAACACCAAAAAAAATAACTACTACTTAAGAATTTCTACCGGTCATTGTTTTGGAATTGAAAGTATAAAATAATCGCGCGTAGAAATTTTTATGTAGTACCTATTATCATTTTGCAGTCTCCTGTGAAATAAATGTTTCGTGACATAGCTCGTATTGCACTATCAACGACGCTATGTTTTAAGTACTCGAAAGACATTCCAACAAGACAGAATTGTTCAGTTTGCTTATTTACTTCTTACTGTACCTACACTGCAACAAGTTTTTTCCTAATTATTGATAGGTAATCGTTTTTAAGGTCGACTTAAATAATAACAATGTTTTCTACAGCTATTTCAACAAATAGTGTATTTTTGCCATATGATTACCATGCTGCGACGCCCATGGTTTGATTTGACAAGATGGTAAATAAGTTGTAAAAGGACATAAACAAACACGGTCGCCAAGTTAAGAGTGAATATAACATGGAATTCCAGCCTGGTCCCCGAGTGCATTCGGATATATCCGACAATGCCCATTTTTAACATGATTCGTGCTGAGATGTTTGTAAACAACGTCGGGTATGTTGCTTTCAAGAAAGAGACAGAGAAGCCCTCTCTATATCTTTTATTGCTCGGAGGGGACAACACCATACATTATTTCATATAGTTTTGAATCCACTACACATATGTTTTTTCAAATATTTTGCTGTCCCACTTTTTCTGCCGGTCAGTGTATAAAGGTCAAGGCACAAAACCTTATAAAAATAGCTTTCAGTAAAATTTGAAATATTTTTGATATTTTGTTTGGTCCAAGATCCTATACAATTTTGAAAAATCTTTTCAAATCAAGGGTCCGTAATATTCGCATATGTACAGTGTACACCAAAACTCAATGGTTCAAGTAATTATAATGATTGAAGGGGATGAAATGAAAAAACTTAGTAATCAAAACCCTCAAATCGATAACAATGAGTTACGTACTGTTGATAACATAAGATTTTATAGACTGGTAATATGTTCACAGAGTTTCCAAAGCATATCGATAAAAATAATAATGATAATAGAAAATTGAATATTGATTCGTTGAGGTAAGTTAGTCAAGGAAGTTAAATTGCCTTATTTTTTCTCGAAATTGACAATATTTGAAAGTTATTAGAAGTGAAAAAAGTTATATCCATCATTATACAGGGTGACCAACATCGAAAATAATTTGAAATTCGAAACTCGAAAACTCGACATATTAATTTCCATTAGAAATATGTACATTTCAATGGTACAGTAATTTTATGAAGTATATACACCAGTCGAAAGAGAAGGAGAAGAAAAGGAGAGAAAAGGGCTATTTATAGTTCACAGGTTTTACAGTGCTTAAACCTACAGTGCATGAAAAAAATTCATTCATTTTATTCATTATTTATCAATTAGTTAAGTTTTCAGTTTAGCTTCAAAATCAGTCAATGACTTACTAGTTTTTACGTAGTGTGGTTAATTATTGAATACTTTCAAACCCACATGATCAGGTGACCTGTAAGATATTTTGTTATTGGAGAATGGTATATTAAAATTTCCTTTTTGTAGAGTGCAATGATTATGAAATTGTTCATTCAGTAAATTTTTTTGGCTGTTTTAAAAAACGCAAATACATTACTCATATTCAAATAGGAATGTTGAAGGCAAAATATTTTATTTGACGATACTTTACGCGAGACTTTTGAATCTATCTAATAATGCCTTCTTCCCAACTATCGACAAGATTTTTATAGCGAAAAACTGTAATTTCGTTTGGTTATATGATTATAAGTCTATTACTTGAACTGTTTGATAATTACCATATAGTTGACTTGCTATGATTTTAATACAGAAGTAATAATAACATTTATTGAACAAAGCTCACAATAAAATGTTCCTATGTTTACAATTTGACGTTGGAATATATTCGCGAGTGTCTAGTACTTAGGGGTAAGCACTAGATACTGTATGCGAAAAAATATGGATGATTCAGGTTAATCATTGAAGTATACATGAAAATAATATAGGCGTAAGGTACATATAAAATACAAAAAGGTACGAGAATTGAAATGACAATACATATACACAGTGTTACATAGTGTATGATATAAAATGGAAAATTTAAGCTTAAAATATTAGGGTCAACTTTAGGAAAAACCGTTGCCATCCGTTGCTATGGTAACAAGAATACAGAAAACCGATTCCTATGGTGCGGAAATGCGTGGTTGCCAAGTTGTCCACTTTAGTTTAGCTGAAATCAGGTACAGAAAAAAGGTTAACATGGTAACCGTTGTTAGGGTAACGAGTAAACAAAAATGCTATTCCCGTTTTGCGGAAATGCATATTGCCAAGTTGGACCAGTTATATTTTAACCGAAATCAGTTACGGAAAAAGTGTTGCCATGGCAACCGTTGCTAGGGTAACGACAATACAAAAACCCGATTCCCATGGTGCGGAAATGCGTGGTTGCCAAGTTGTCCACTTTAGTTTAGCTGAAATCAGTTATGAAAAAAATGTTACCATGGTAACCGTTGTTAGGGTAACGAGTAAACAAAAATGCTATTCCCGTTTTTCGGAAATGCATAGTTGCCAAGTTGGACCAGTTATAGTTTTGCTGAGATCAGTTACGGAAGAGGTGTTGCCATAACAACAGTTTCTTTGATCACAAGTAAACAAAAACCCAATTTTCATGGTGCGGAAATGCGTAGTTGCCAAATTTTCTACTTTATTTTAGCTCAAATCAGTTAAGAAAAAGTTGATGCCGTGGGAAAATCGTTGCTAGGATAAGTGAAAAGAAAAACCCGATTTCCGTTTTGGAAAAGTGCGCGGTTGCCAAATTATCAATTTGAAATTAAATTGACACTTGAAAGGGGAAACATTCTCAATAAAAAAACTATGACTCACTCCACTGGAAATGGGAACAACCTACGATGAAAATTAATCTATTTTTTGTAATATGTAACAGGAAACAACACACAATTATTTCCCTGACTGAGGCGTCGCTGGACATTGATCTACATCTGATAGATATTGTGAAAAGACCCTTTAACTTAAAAAAAATTCCGAAACTGAAAATTCGTATTCTCATTCAGATAGTTCAAATTAAATGAAGCTATTTTTTCGTAATATCTAACAGAAAACAACTACTTTCTCGGCTAAAGCCACGCTGGATATTTAACTACATTGAACTAACTAAACTGATCCTTATTGCTTCGGAAAAGGCAAATTCACTGTTTGCACCAATTGCGTGTCGTTGATTTAGGAATAGATCAAGAACTCATTCACTGTAAAATAACAGCTTAATTTATAATATCATATTCAGAACACACCAAACGCGAGCGAAGCGAGCGCGTCCGGCCGACATTTCGCGACATTTCGCGCGGATTTGCGAAATGTCGGCCGGACCCCCTCGCCTTCAAGTTACTACTTTGTCCATTTTCTCAAATTTATGAAAAAGATCATGATCATTTATAGTGTGTGGCCTGTGGGGCAAGCGATTGCTTTGCTCATTTGTGATCAAAGTAAGATTGACAAATGTAAATACTTATATAATCTTTTTGAAGGATGCGCCTTCAGATGAATAAGTATCATTTTGATATTATTTAAGTTATTTCCACAAATCTTTTTCAAGCACCCCTAACTTGGTAACAGCAATAATTTGACAACCACGCATTTCCGCGTTTTCTTTACTCGTGATCATAGCAATGGTTGTCACACTTTTTCCATAACCAATTGCTGCTAAACCATAACTTTCCCAACTTGGCAATCTCTCATTTTCACTATAACGACTATCATGGCTATATTTTTTGCATAACAAATTTCAGCCAAAGGAAAGCAGACAATTTGGCAACCATGTATTTCCTTACCATGGGAATCGGGTTTTTGTTTACTTGTGGTCATAGCAACGGTTTCTATGGCAACAGTTTTTCCATTAATGATTTCAGTTAAACTATAACTGGTCCAACTTGGCAACTATGCATTTCCGCAGAACGGGAATAGCATTTTTGTTTACTCTTCACCCTAACAACGGTTACCATGGTAACCTTTTTTTCATAACTGATTTCAGCTAATCTAAAGTGGACAACTTGGCAAACACGCATTTCCGCACCATGGGAATCGGGTTTTTGTATTGTCGTTACCCTAGCAACGGTTGCCATGGCAACAGTTTTTCTGTAACTGATTTCAGCTAAACGAAAGTTGAGCCAAATATTAAATATAATATGATATAAAATCTGTAATATGTTGAGATTATTGAATCTCCAGTGAGAAGCAGGAAATCAAATGATCAAATTAGACAGCAATACTTGTACTTGCAAAACTGAAGTGACAACTTTATCATTACATTGACGGACAACTAACTTAACATACAGCATGTTCCAAATTATTTCACAACACCCTCTCTACTTGGAACAAGTCCTTGGCGAGATAAACATGCACGAAATTTATCGCGTTTCAAGGGTTTGGTGAAGGAATCCGCTATCATCTGCTGTGTTGGTACATGAAACAACTTGATTTCTTCACGCAGAATACGTTCCTGTATAAAATGATGTCGCACATCAATGTGCTTAGTTCCAGCTTGATAAGCACCGTTTTGAGCCAAGTTCTGAGCGCCCTGGTTATCAACATGAAGTAGAGTTGGCTGTTTCGCAGAAACAGAAAATAGTTCGGTTGCCAGACCTCGGAGCTAGAGTGCTTCCTGAATCGCTGCTGACATGGCCATATACTCCGCCTCAGGGCTATGGTAGGTTGACGCTTAGTGGCCCACGAGATAGGCGAGTTATTTTTCAGGAAGATGTAACCGGTGACACTGCGTCGCTCATCTTCGTCACTTGCCCAATCCGAGTCACTAAATCCAATAATATCAGTGATGTTTGCCTCTTTACCACTGAATTCAAGTTTCCAATGGGCTGTTCACTTGAGGTATCGCATAAAACGCTTCACAGCAGTCCAATGGGCCTTTCCCGGATTCTGATTGAAGCGACTTACATAGCTGATCGCAAAATTGATATCTGGACGGGAAACTTGAGCAGCAAATAAAAGGCTTTCAACTGCTTCTTGGTAGGGGACAGTTTTCATCTTGAATATTTCCTCTGGAGTTTTTGGAGATGGTTCCTTAGAATGCTTTTCGTTGGGAGCGATCGGTGTATCCACGAGATTACAGTCGAGCATGTTGAACCTTTTCAACACGTCTTCTATGTAAATTTGCTGGTCAATCCAAATCTTCTGAATAATTCGAACGCGCGTAATCCCAAATCCTAGGACAGACTTTGCCTCCCCCATGTCGACCATCTTGAAGTTGTTCGCTAACCGTTTTTTAAGGTCATCCTTCATTGATTTATCATTCGAAAATAACAAAAGATCGTTGACATTCACGGCCACTATCAAAATTTTACTAAGTATTTGATATATGATAGAATATGCAAGAATCAAATTTGGATTGTCTGAGCTTGCAACTTTTCAACCAACTATCAAGCTTAATATTCCAAACTCTACTTGCCTGTTTAAGGCCATATATGCTCTTTTTTAGCTTGCATACTTTATTCGACTTTTCGTAGAGTTCTGGTTGAAGCATGTAAATTTCCTCCGTTAGATCTCCCTGTAGAAAAGCTGTTACAGCATCCATCTGCTCTATTTCGAGGTTGTATTGAGCCGCTAAGACGAGAATATATCTGATGGAGCTGTATCGGATTACAGGAGAATACGTCTCTTCGTAATCTATACCCTTCTTTTGGCCACAGCCTTTAACAACAAGTCGTGCTTTATATTGAGTTACTTCACCGGAAGCATCCTTTTTTATTCTAAAAACCCACTTTGATTTCAAAGGTTTTCGGTCTAAAGGGAGATCTACCAATTTCCATGTGCCGTTGTCGATCTGGGCTTTATATACACGATTCATCGCCTTTAGCCAATTTTCTTTGTCTGGGCTTGTCAGCACTCCCTCAACAGAAGTTGGATTGTTGAAATTTTTAACAAAACCCGAGTAACTCACATAATCATCATGGGTCTGTGGTGGTCTTCTAATTCGGTCTCCTCTTCGAAGATGTTGTTCAGTAAGACTTGTTGTTTGCCTTGAAGGTATAAAATCTGGACCAGACTGGTCGTCTTCGAGGTTTGGGAGTTCCTCGTAAGTGGAATCAAAAAATTCGTCGTCAGAACTATCATAACTTTCTTCATGAGAAATATCTTCGATAGGCGGACCAGAATCTGGCTGGTTCAGGAAAGAAAAACGTATTTTCCTCAGAAGATTCTTTCAAAAGTGAATCTCGAGACTATGACAGTTCTGGTTCCAGGGTCGTAGATTCTGTATGCTATGGAATGGAGACTGTATCCAACCAAAATACAAGGTCTTGATTTCGGATCCAGTCCAGTCTTCTCGGCACATGAAGTCGGTGACCGATTGAGTAGGTAAACCGTAGTGTACACAGCCTCAGCCCAAAAACTATTCGGTAGTCCTGATTCACTCAGGAGACATCGGGTTCGTTCCATTATCGACCGATTGAGCCGCTCAACCTTGCCATTTTGCTCAGGTGTGTAAGGCACAGTAGTCTGATGCTCAATCCCAGTGGAACTAAGATAATCATTGAATTTATGAGAGCAATACAACCCACCATTGTCCGTTCTCAATATCTGAATTTTCTGAGTGGTTTGATTTTCCACAAAATCGACGAAACGGACAAAAACTTGGTTTTTTGTTTCAAGGAAATAACAAAATGTCTTATGACTGAAATCGTCCAAAAATGTTAACATGTATTTCGAACCTGCTAACAGAAAGAAGATTCACTTTCAAATCAGGGACATAGTACACATTTGCAACGTTCACATTGCAAAACTGATCAGAAACTCTAACAGGCAACTGAATATCACCAACACAGTTTGTTTCCATCTGCTGATCATTGGCAGTTGTGATGGTTAATTTCGACGATGTCTCCTCACTGGCGAAGTTTGATTTATCCACGGTCAAATGAACTGAACATCCAGAATCGAGAAACCAATCATTTCCAGATGATTTGAGATGAGATGACAAAGCTGTGAACATGGTAAATTCTGATTTGTCACTCTTTTGCACAGAACCCTGTTTCCTGGAACTGCTCGCATTACAGTTTTTAGCGAAATGCCCGGCGTACCTGTTACATTTGTAGCAACGTGGCCTTTTCCTATTCTTTTGGAACCGTTACTGGTACATGAAGAACTGTCTGCGGTAACATGTTTACCTTCACGATTTCGATTGTGTCCTGAATCTGAACTATATTTGTTTCCGTAGCCAAACATCGCGGAACCCTTTTTAGATTTTCTAACAGAAATGTCTTGCAATAATTTAGTTTTTATTGCATCAGCGGTAAATTTAATGCCAGAGCTTTCGATTCCCATTATCATGGGTTTCAACTGATCGGGAAGACCGGCTAGAAGAATAGCACCAACCCACCCATCGGAAAGTTTCATATCGATGCAATTGAGCTTATAAGCGGTTTGGATGATCTCATTCACGTATTCTTCGGCTTCGGCAGAGTACTGATTAAAGTTCGTAACAAACCCACTTTTATCGTGAGACCAGTGTCCTCAAATGCTCTTCCAAGGTTTTCCGAAGCTTCTTTGGCGGTTTTTGTCTCTTGAACATGAATATACAGCAGGAGATCAATAAGTAAGATTATTTTAGAACGAGCTTTCGTGTCCTTTTTCTTATCATCTGACTCACCAGAGACACTTCCCCACAATTCCTGATCTTCGAGATAGGCTCTAACTCCGACCTTCCACGCGTCGTAATTTTCCCTTCCTTTCAGTTTGTCGATTGGAGGTAACTGATATGACATGTTTGATCGGGGATCGCAAATTAACTACTGAGGGCCTTACTCCTGAGAATTTCTTTATTTCAAGCACTTGAATATGGGCTCGTAACCTGTTGAGATTATTGAATCTCCAGTGAGAAGCAGGGAATCAAATGATACAAATTAGACAGCAATACTTGTACTTGCAAAACTGAAGTGACTTTATCATTACATTGACGGACAAATAACTTACAGCATGTTCCAAATTAGTTCACAACATAATACAATATAATCTAAAGTATAAGAGTATAACAGTTTGGGATATAAATATTTAGTTTTCGGATAATTTTAGCGTCTATAATTTTTTCTATTGTTGTTTTATTTCCTGATACGAATTTTTTTCGGAGTATTTTGAATTTCTTTGTGGAATGTATATTTATGATTTCATATGGAATACAGTTTATAATCTTAGGGCCTAGGTAGTTTAAACTTCTTTGTCCAACAGTTTTATACATGTGTGGGACAGAAACGAGGGTTTTTGATCTGGTGTCATATCTGGAGTAGTAAGCGGTTTCTAGAGTGTGTTTATTTTTGTTTAGATAGCTGGCAACATTATAGAAATATATTTGTCTGGGATTGGAGAGCTTGATTTCCTGGAGTAATTTTTCCGGAGAATATGTATGGTATTTTCTTGGAATAATTTTGTAGAAACGTTTGAGTATATTTTCTAGCAGAAGTAGATGGGTTTTCAGTATTCCACCCCTTGCAATTATTCCATAACTGAGTTGTGGTACTACCAAGGCATCATACAGGGTAATTTGGTAATTTTGATGTAGAAAATTTCTGGATTTATAGAATAAATAGATTAATGATCGAATTTTTTTCATGATGTATTCTATATGGGTATCCCATTTTAAGTGGCTGCCGATATGGATAACCTAAGTATTTCACGCTCGTGTCGGAATTTATCTCAATAGTTTTGTGATCTTCCACGATTTGTAGGGTGGCGAACTATAGATTTATTTTATAATGTAGTGTGGGATACAGTTTAGATAAATCGCAATCAAATTGTGGTTGAGTTTGGGGTACTCCAAGTGCGATCAATCACTACAAACAGTATGTTCTTTCTTGAAATATAACAATTACTTTTCTATTGTTTTTAACGGAGACTGTGAATTGTATTGTAACTATTTCACTTATTGCTTCCAGACGTTACGTTTGTGATATTAAGGGCCGGTCCTTTCACCTCACAATAAAGTCTCTGATAACTATCTATCGGATAAACTTCACAGGTTTACATATCCTTATCTGATAGATAGAGTTATCTGGGACTTATCTATAGGTGAAAAAACCGGTCCTAAGGAGAACTGAACGAGAGGAAGATGAAAAAAATTATTCATCACCGTTTCTTATAGATGCTCTTTAGGTACACACGAGGAAGAAATTAACAGTAATATTCGGGTGTGTCTGAATTGTTTCAGATCAACCGAAAATAATCAATCATCTGAAATAAAACGCTGCTCATATATCCACATGAAATAAATACTTTTGATTCAACTCGTTACAAAAATATTGTCGATAATTAAGGTGCTGATCTGCCACAGGTTGTCGAGTTCAGTTTTTTTATTTCCAAAGATTTTGTTAGATACCCTGTATAGTAATGTATACAACTTTTTTGTAATTCATGTTTAGGCATTCATTTCCTCACTTCTTATAACTGTCAATACTTCTCAATTTCTAGAAGAAATGCATGTATTTCCAGAATGAGCAGATTCACTTCCTTGAACGTTCTTCAACGAAAGACTTTGCTATTTCATAATTTTCAACAATATGCTTCGGAATCTCTGAGAACGAGATACCTGTTTATTATATTTTCATTCGTGTTATCACACTACGTAACTCACTGTTATTGATTTGAGCATTTTGAGTTCGAACATTTTTTTTTATTTCATTGCAATTACTCAATTTACTGAGTTTTGGTACCCACGGTAGACATAACAATATTACAAAAAGCACTGTAAAGTAGTTCCTGTAGAAAACTTTGCCAAGAATCTGACAGATATAATTCAAAGATCGTAGGGAACAGTAGTTGTTTTGTGTTATAGATTTGCCAATAAATATACTCACTTATGTGAGTATTCAAGAGTGAGTATTATGAATTATTACAGATCAATCATTAAGTTGGTTTCTTTAACCTGCAGCTTACCATTTTTCCCGACAACTTTATCTCCTGTAGTTTTTGCAGTTCAAAAGCAAGTCGTCTTTTCAAGTTATTGGTTCAGTGATAATTATCAACTAGTTTCTGAAGCTTGAAATCAATTATCCCACGTCCTTGTACATCATAAATTCCAAAGTCTACCATACCAACAAATGCCTGAGAATTGAAACTGCTGACAATAAATTTTGAATGAAAAAGCGAAACACGTATATACGTCTATGACGGAAGAACAAATACAATCAATATAATAACAATAGGTTTCTTCTGCGGGCGAGAATAACCAGGTTCATAATTCGCAGTTTGATTATGAGATTTTATGCGATAATTCTCATGACATTCTCAAGATTTGGGAATTCTTCCTATATAATTTCCTCTCTTTTAGCACAAGTTCGTTTTCAAACTGAATATAACTCTCAATGTAACATTCTCAATTGAAAATTAGAAAAACCATGACTTTTCTGGAATTGAAAAAAAACCTACTATAAAATTTAAGCTTTTTCTGTAATATTCAACTGAAAATATCTATTTTCCAGTCTAAAGCCAAGCTGGTAATTTTGTTTTTGATGTGTCTTTTCCTAATATCTTTCAGAAATAGTTCAATGTCCAGCGTGACCTTGCCATGGAAGTAGTTGTTTTCTGTTAGATAATACAGAAAAATTGCTTAATTTTTATCATAGGTTTTTTCCATTTTCAGAGTAGTCATGTTTTTGGTTGAATTTTGATATTTGTCCTACAAAATAGATGGGAAGAAGGGAAAGTCACACTCCCACAACCTGTCCAATTAACGAATTGTCAAAAAATGATTCCTACCAATAAAAAGTTGCTTATTTTCACTAATCAGCAACTACATCATTTCAACCAACATGCACCACTATAAATGCAAGAATAACAAAAAAATAGTGAGCCTTTGACTCACTTCTAATCTGAAAGAACTCATAAAAAAAGAGATATCATTATAGAAACTCAAAAATTCTGAAAGAGAACTTGGCTGGTTGTCGCATTACGGAATCAGAAACTTTTGCAACACAGCTGAGGAACGAGAAAAAGATTCTTCATAATAATATGATAATGATAATAAAAAGAAACATTTGTGGAAAACCTTAAAAGAACTTAACATTGTACTCCAACAAAACAATTTCAATCTACCAAATGGAATATGGAATATGAATGATGTCATAAAATATTTTGTTTTGCCTAGTGAAAATAATGTACCAAATGAAAAAGCAATATGATAATAATGTTGGATCAAGCTAAGAGACACTTTATTTTAGAACAGTTGATGTTGAAGTCGTTAGACTTTGCAAATATCGTTACTGCTACCCTTGTTCAACAAAGTACGATCAAAGTTGCATTCAATGTTCAAAATGCATGTGTTCGATGCTGGCATTAGTGCTTATGCGGAAGCATAACTTTAGGAACTCGTATTGAGGATTATAGTAGGGACGGTAGCGTCAAATTTCACCGAACCATTTTACCGAAGCTGAATTTTCCAGTGAAGGCTTTCCTTACATTTTTGAGAGAAAATTTCCATGTTAGCTGGTCCAGATCCGTGACTTAAGATTGTGAGAGGCTGCTGATCTCGCGAGAAAATAACGATTTTCGGAGTATTTTACTGAAGGTAATAATTTGCAGATAGCTAAATGATTGAATTAGAATCGTGAAGAAACATGTTAGCTGCATAATTTCTGTGACTTAACCTGTTAGTTGCGCATATGAATATCTAAGATAAAGTTTTGAAAATCGGACCATTTTACCGAGGCTGAAAATGATATACTGAATAGTAATCAGTTTGAAAATAATAAAAAAACATGTCAGCTGGTGCTCAGGTGTGACTAAACTTGTTAGCTGCGCGTATGAATATGCAAGAAAAAGTTTGAAAATCGGACCATTTTACCGAGGCTGTAAATGATATACTGAATATTAATCAGTTTGAAAATTATAAAATAACATGTTAGCTGGTGCTCAGGTGTGATTAAACCTGTTATCTGCGCTTCTTTTGTGCAGCGCGCTGTCAGATTCACTGCAATATTGATTCATGTATAATAATATTTGAAAGCCTTTTTTTAATTTATGATGAGAATATAACAAAAACCAGCTGTTGATAATTATTATACATGAATTAATATTGAAGTGAATCCGACCAGCGCACACAGTAATGTTCTGACATCAGCACGCCCCACATAGCACATGTACGTCTAATGTATGTCCAGTGGATGTCCAATATGGATCTCAAGAACGTCCACTGGACGTCCAGTTACTTCCATAAATTTCCTTTATAAATCCACTAAATGTCCAGATACACTGGATATAACATCTTATGTACGTACGCCGAGGATGTCCAATGGACGTACATAAAGAACGTCCACTGGATATCCAGTGGATGTACAGCATGGATCTCATGGACGTCCACTGTACGTCCCGTTACGTCCATAAATGTCCGCAAAGAACGTCCATGGGATATACGGAAATAGCCCAGTTGACGTCCATTGGAAGTACAATATGGATCTTCAAATTTCACAGGTAAAAGTTTTTCAATAAAATAAGAATCTGGTGAAAACTCACTGATTTTATTACTAATAACAGTTTTCAATACATATGACTACATTTCCATTAAAAAAGAATAATATTCTAAAATAAAAATCCATTATTGTTTTCAACAAAAAATTAAAAATAAAATAAAAATGAAATACCAAACCATCAGTCAGAACAAATACTGAGAACATCCGAACTCTCATTTCACACATTCAACAATAAAAAAAAAACTAAATACGTATCAAAATGCACATTTACAAATTAACGCACATTTACAAATTAATGCACATGCCCTTTCCTCTCATTTGTCTTTCTGAGCCATTTGGAGATGGATTCTTCCGTATTTTCTTGTTGTCAGTACTCTTGATTGTTCTGCAACTCCCTGTAAAATTCAGTTTGAATCAAAAATTTTCATTGAATCAGAAGTATTTATTCCAAACTGAAATACTGAACTATCCTGCATACCTCTCTCGAAGACTTCTGAGGGTTGCGCGTAGAGGTGCAATCGGTTGACGGAAATAACAATAACCTGTCAGCAAACATGAGGACCTGTATCGGAAGTTCCAGCCACATTTTCAGAAAAAAACAGCTTTTTCAGACTTACAGGTTAGGTTACGTTTAAAAGTACCTGTACCAGTCAATTCACCGCGGCTCATGGCCTATTGTGGCCATTATTACAGGTTTTTCTAACAATAATATAATATATATTTCACCATTCATTGGTATATTCATTGAACCTAACCTAACCTCTGTTTTTTTCACACACTTCGATCTTCGCCAAATTATATTAACAATAACAAGTCTCAAAAATATTCACAAATTTCACAATACAACAACAATAACAGTAACAACAACCAACAATAACAGTAACAACAACATTATAATATTCAATGGCGGACTAAGAAGCAAAACAAACGAGACATCAAATAGCATCACACCCATATACGGCGAATGGGCAAATATCCCTCAATCAGACGACAGTAAATGTGATGTGTCACTGTTTATGGCGGGAAGTTCAAAATGTCAGAGAGAGCCGCATGCAACGTACATATTGTATGGTCCGGTATTCTACATCCGGTGTACATTCGTAAACGTCTGATAATGTAAATTTCCAAATAATCCAATTTTGTTCATACAAAGGACGTTCAAAACCGTAGCTCAATGAACGTACAGATCATGTCCAGGATTCTACATTCCGTGTACAACCGAAAACGTGCAATAGTGAACGTACATATGAGGTCCAGTTTTCTACATTCGGTGTACATTCGTAACGTATGAGAATATCAATTTCCTATTAGTCCAATTTTGTTCATCCAATGGACGTACAAAAACATAATTTATTGAACGTGTACAGATCAAGCCCAGAATTCTACATTCCGTGTACATCCGAAAACGTAGAATTATGAAACTTTCCATTTGATCCAGTTCTGTTCATCCAATGGACGTACAGAAACGCAAAATATTGAACGTACAGATCAAGTCCAATATTGAACATTTGAGATATACATCCAAATAGGTACAGTTTATGGACGTATCAGGTTGATCCAGTAATCTTCGTCCAATGGACGTACATATCCGTATAATAACTAAAATTTGGATTATTGGTCCATTATTGTACATCCAAAATTGATCTCAAGTTGATGTTTCATGTTGGTCCAATATTTTACGTCCATTGAACATCCATAAGACGTACAATACGCAATGTACAAAGCACATCCAGAATAGAACGTCCATTGGACATCCATATAGAGTCCCTGGAAGTTTGGATCAATCTTGAACCCAAAATGGACGTCTACTGGACGTCGTGTGCTATGTGGGGCTGCACAAAGGAAGCGCAGCTAACAGGTTTAATCACACCTGAGCACAAGCTAACATAGTTTTTTTATGATTTTCAAACTCATTACTATTCAGATTTTGAAACTTTTTCTCACATATTCATACGCGCTAACAAGTTTAGTTACACCTGAGCACCTGCTAACATGCTTTTTTTTTATAATTTTCAAACTGATTACTATTCAGTATATCATTTTCAGCCTCGGTAAAATGGTCCAAGTTTCAAACTTCATCTTACATATTCATTCGCGCAGTTAACAGGTTAAGTCACAGAAATGATGCAGCTTACATGTTTTTTCATGATTCTTATTCAATCATTTAGCTATCTGAAAATTATTACCTTCAAAATTAAAATTATAGTTGAATACATCTAGAAATTTTAAGACTGCAATTATTGATTTAAACGTAACCATAGCCCCCTAAATTGAAAAATATAAAAAAATGGCTACAAAAGGTGACAAATGACAAGTTGTATTCAGAATGTTATATATCGTCACTGTAAGTGCAATAGGTCTTATGTCAAAATGGTCTACTTTACAGGAGAGCACAAAAACAAGTTATTGTTCTTCACACTTTTACTGCAACATTATACCAATATTTTGTGTGTTCCTTTTTCCAAATATAAGCATATGGTGAGAGATTCAAATCAATAACTTAATAATTTTATGATTTACAAACACATAAGACGTTTTGCAACTGAACTTGCAGACACATTTTGACATACGACATTTTTTGTTTAAACATAATACTTTTTGTTTTTAATTTTCTAGGAAATCACAAGACATACAACTATTAATGAGAATTTAATAATGACAATTGTATTTTTAAAAGATCGTTGAGAACATATAGAACGATATTGCAAGTATAAAAACTCATATAACTACTTGAAATACATGTTTGATGTCATGGACCATAAAAATCAGTTTAAATTTTAACCATGATTAAGTGAAGAAACTTATGTTCACAACTTGTTTGTAAAATATAAAATAATTCAAAAGTTTAATCTAAGGTAGTTAGTTACTTAAAAATACGTTATACACTACTGTTACAAACTCAGAGTTTCAATTTAAAAACGAATTTTCATAAAAGTTTGGCTAATAACATAAAAAATTAAGTGATTAGTGTTTAAAAAATAAAACTTAGTGTTGTGTCTTTAATTTTGTTAGGGACATAAAAGCAAACTTCAAGTGTAATAAAACGGCAAAATATCATTCTTCAACTATGACGTAAATTGTCATAAAAGGGATGGTAGTCTTCTTCAAGGCAGGCTTTCAACTCCTGAAGGTCTTTAAACTTTCTTTCTTGAATTGATAGCGGATGGGCATAGAGGGGTTTGATTTCATTGAAGATCTCAGCTGCTGGTTTTGGTCTTCTGGGTAGCTCAGACCATTTAATTCTTCTTGTAAGTTTACTTTGTAATAAATGTGGCCATCAGCGCCGTACTTGAGACACCTCAAATCGGTGACATAAGGATCACCTTTTTTGGACCCTGGGCGGATACTTTTATAGTATCCGTTACTGAAGCTGAAAAAGTCTCGGTAGGTTAAACTTTCCACAGTATAAGGATTTGGATGAATCCTTGCAGCCCTGGTGGCTTTTGTAAAGTCTGCAGGAACATAATGTTCTTGCTTTGCAAGCTTCTTCTCAATGACACTATGCATGGAGTCAACCTCCATTTGAGTGTGTCCCACCTCCAAGTACTTTTGGTACACCGTTACTCTTTTCTTGATTGCAAAATAAAGGAGTGCATTGGCGACTGTTTCACACCTATTCTGATAGGCGCATCCATCACTCCAAATAATAAATTCAGTGAAGCATGGCTTCTTTTCCAGTTCTTTAGTCAAAAACCGCACTAGCATTGATGCAAATACATCACTTTCTAGGCTGCCATTACCCTCATGCCATAGGTAACATGTTCCCTCATGTGTGCCTAAGTTATAAACACTCCAGTTATGTACCTTCAACTTTGTTTTGTAGTAAGCTACAGATGCTTTTATATCTGGGCAAGTAAGTACTTTTTGAACATCAACTGCGTACACCAAGATGTTATTGGAATTTTCACCTCTTATCTTGTCATTTTCTTTCTCTTTTCTTGCTTCCACTTTTCTTTTTTGATGTTTTTGATAATCTTCCTCTGAAACTTTTCCTAAACCGTACTTTAAACATGTTTCACATTGATCTTTCTTTGGAAGGAAAAATCCAATGTTCATGGCTTGAAACATTGTGTGGAAGAGAGCCCTGGAGCCTGGCTGGATATTTTTTCCCCGGCAGTTCCGTTCATATTCTCTGAACAGTTGTGATTTGTTTTCCCACACTGGCTCTAAATACGTTTTAGTTGTGTTGGCGCGGCAGTAGTGAGACTCCATTTTTGGTAAAGAGTCTAAAAACTGCTTGATTTCATTTCTTTTTTCAGTATCTTTATTGGACTTTGTCTGAACAGGCTGTGGATCATCGATGTTGTTATACACTCGTATTTCTTGAGGTAATGGCTTGCCTAGGGCTGATTTTAAAACCCAAGATCTTACAGTTTTTTCTCCAAGACAGAATGTGCTCAAAAACATTTTCTTGCACACCCTTACTTTGTTATCTCCCACTTTAAGGTGGTATTTGAAAGAGGTGTTCTTACGTGCGTTTTCGATAACGGTACTCCCACGCCGAAAATCTGGTTTTGATTTTTCAACAAGGGCAACAATGGTAGCCTGCTTAGCTTCCCAACTCTCAATTCCTTTCCAAAAGTTGTTGAAAAGCTTTTGTCTTTCCGTTTCCATCACTTTCGCACAATCACACAGCCTCACACTTTTGCAACTACACCGTTCTCTTAACTTTCTCTCTTCTTTGTCAACAGCAAGTTTATACTTACAATTCTCTTGTTTTTTTAGTCCTAGGTATTTATCCCCTCTCCTCCTTTTAGCTGCATTTAAATTCCTTGCCCAATCGTTTGGATTGATTTCTTCACCTTTTCTTCTTTTGCGTTTAGCAGGAACCAAGGCTCCTAACGTACCAGAAACATTCTCAACTTCTGCCGGAGATTCTTCTATTTCAGATATTTCCTCTTGAGCTACGTAATTCTCATCCTCAGAAACTTCCACATTATTTTTAACTGAACTTCCAGAAGAATCGTTATGGTTTAGTCGTCGTTCCACATTTTTTGAACCTTTTATTTGTTTTAGATGTTTTTTTGAAAAAATATGTTTTCTCTTGCTAATGCGATGAGAGGTGACGTCATCTTCATCACAGGAGCTTGAATCTGGTTTATATTCTTTCAGAGTCCGAAGAAAACAGAGGATCATACATGCTGTCACCTGGAGCTTCTAAAATATTCCTAATTTTTTCTAGTCCTTTCTTCTTCTTAACTCGACTAGGTCTGTTGTAGCTAGTCCCGGAAATCTGATAATCTAGCTTATTACTGGTGAAGTTAGATTCTTCAATGTTCACTTTTTCTACACCTACAGACCAAGTGCTGTCTATTAACGCAATTACCTCAGACGAAGTTTTATTCCCTAAGCTAATAGTGTTGGTGATTAGGTTTCCATTTTGGGTATCAACAATAGATGATAGGTTCTTAGTAGCAGCAATTGGGTTCGCAGCAGCAGATGCTAGGTTCGCAGTAGCAGGTGGGACATCTTGAGCATTAGGAATAATTTCATCTTCTAAGATAGGACAATCTAGGTTTACATCTTGGGAATCAGCAAGACGTGACTTAGCTGTAGCAGGTAGGACATCGTAAGCAGTAGGTAAACCATCATCCGCTAAGTCAACAGGATTGGTAGATAGGTTTAAATCTTGAGCATCAGCAATACATGACAAGTTATTAGCAGCAACAACAGCATCGTGAGAATCAGGTAACCGTTCATCTAAGTTAACAGGTTTTAGTTTTTCAATAGCCATGTTGACCAACCGTTTCCCTCTTGGTAACATTCTTCTGAAACATATAAAATGGTGCTGTAATGGTATAGAATTTCAATAATTCACTTTAATATTCTTGTCTACAGTCAAACTTTTTATTGACTTGTAATTAAATAAAATGTCGCTAGGCCTACACTGGATTATTTGATGATAAGAAAACATGTTTGTATTGAATAGTTTAATGACAGATTTTACAGTATGTATACTTCTGTTATTTAACTAATTGAATCAAATAAACTTTGTTGAAACCCTGGTTGCAAAAAGTCTTATGTTTGAACCTCCGCTTCAGGCCTAATTGCCCTATACAGAAAATTTACTTACGACATTTTGCAGTTTAATAAAAAACTCAGAAAACTATGGCAACAAATCATAACAAATTATTTGGTGTTTGTTAAAGTTCAACTAACATTTATTTTTCAAAGTTCTAAATAGTATAAACATTTTCAAAACTCAAATTTGTATGTAATTTATTTAAAGCAAACATAACCTAAAAACACTCACCTGCAGTATTGTATAGTTTCGTCTGTTTTCGGCTTGAAAATCTAGGAAACTCAGTCAAACAACACTATAGATCATTTGGTATTAGTAACAAAAAACAAAATAATACTGTACTTGTATTAAAACGCTTGAAACTCAATGAAAACAATACTACAAAGAGCACGTGTTGATCTTAACAAACATACAACCTTTTGCAGTTACAGAAATCAACTGCAAAAACATACATCTTTTTGAAATTATATTCTAGCTCTAAACACAGCAACTGATAACATAAGATATTTTGCTAGCTGATGTGGGTCATAATATGCCACCTTTCGCACCAATAAAAAAAATAAATGGAATATTCACATACGACCTTTTGCACTTACAGTGACGATATGGAGCCCAAATTAGTGAAAATATACCAGGTGTCCCATTTGAAAATAATAAAGAAAAGTGTTTATTCAAGGAGGAGTTCAGTCAGTGATTGCTCTTACACTCAAAATGGAGAGTTTATGTTATTTCTGATGAAACCGGAAGTTGTATGATGTGGAGTTATTTGTCAAAAAATGCAGTTTTATGTCGTATACAGATCCTCAAAATTTCATTTCAAAATGATTTCTGCTGGATTTAATCCTGTTAGATATCTCAGCAATCGGAAAAATAGCAAAGAGGACGGATACTTTCGATAGTGTTAACTGATGGGTTAGTGACACTTGCAATTATTTCAAACCGCAGGAATATAACGATGAAATTCAAAGTCTAATGATGAATCCTGTGAAAATAGTCATGATTAATCAGATAATAAGTAATCCCAATTCTCAACGGAACATTGAGCACGATTTGCAAGAATGATTGGTGGAGTCGAGTATTTCCAAAATTGAAGCGAATAAGTTATTGGCTATTTTCAATATATCCAAATGGTTTACAAGTTCCAAACAAGTTTTTTGAATTGGAATTTTTAAGAAGAAATCACAACCAAAGTTTATTAGAAATAATTCAGCTATTCAAGTTATTGTGATAAAACAATTTTTAATTCTCAGACAATAGTTTGTCCCAAAGTTCAATTGAATGTTAGTATATTTGATTGTTTTAACGAATATTATACTTTCAGGTCCTCAGAAGGTGACAGGCAGCTAGATTTATGCCAATATGTTAATTTTTTCAGTATTTTGTAGTTCATTGCTTTGTATCAATATTCTTCTTCTCTTGCTGCTGTTGTAGTAATACAAAGTGTTCTGGTCCTTATAGTGTTGGTGGGTGATTCAATTCTTTGTATAATATATAATTTAATTATGTGCTCAAGAAGATCTACCAACAAAGGTCACGAATCTGTAAAAGTAAATAATCATGCATATGAGTAAGTAGATATATTTCACCAATTCGAAGTTGATTTATATTACTTATAATGAATCTATGAAAAAATGTCGTTTCATCTTCTTGATGTACGATTTACCTGATTTGTCACAAACGAACAAAAGTTATTATTATTATCCTAAATATTGATATCAACAGCTCAGTTGTGGGAGCTTTTGTATGAAGTTTGGAAGTATACATACAAAACCATCAAAGAACTATTATACTAATAATAATAATAATAATATTTATTCACCAATTAAAAGTTAGTACACAGTAAAAAAAACATGAACGGCAAATAAATATAGGAGACCCACAGGAGGACAGGACCTCGAGCGTGGGAACAAAGATTGAAAGTTAGGTCATATAGTCGCTTGGTTAAAATAGTGATGATATATAACTGATAATAGGAGATATACACACCCATACATACACACACATACATACACACGCATACAGACATTCATAAATATTAGTAATACTAATCCTAAAAGAAGACGGTACATAATTGTAGATAATGATTATGAGAACTACTACTTCTAGGACAAATGTAAAATTATAAAAGTAAAATACCAAATAAACCCAAATAAACATACGATCTTTGTAGGGTCGTCTTATCTGGCTTGGGAACTTGCGTAGCATATTCTCTGTATCTTGTATTGTGTCTGTGATTGATAGCCACTAAGTCATTCCGATGCTTATGTTGCCTTGACATTATTTCAAAAAAGTAAAGTTGCGGATTTTCATAGTCCCCCTTCCCCCTCCACGTCAGTTAATTTTTGAACGGTTCTACGTACAAACATGGACTAAAAACGGGTTTGAATGGTATAACTGATTCTACTTTTTGACACGCTTGATAGAGGGCGCGGAGCTGGCGCATCGCGTGCTCGTTCGGAATCTTTCGGCTTTTTTCGGAATTCGATTAGTACTCTTCGTAGAGAAAATCTTGACATCACAGGAAGTAATCTCATACGTACTACCATTTGTAGTGGTAAATAAAAATATTGGATAAGTTATATTCACCCTGAACCTAATACCAATACAGGAAAGGTGTTTGATAATTACCTGTTATTGAACATTTCAACTGATGAAGTAGGCAATAATACTTGAAATAATCATCATTTGGATGTGGTATGCAGTAGATTTGTCGTGATATTGAGCACTCATAAAAGTTACATCACTAACATGTAATTTGTTCAATGAAACTCAATCGGCATTACCATTCATTCAGTAAAAAGAAAATCCTTTTATTTTCTCAGTGCAGGAGAAAAGTTAGAGACTTCACAATATCTATAAGATGTCAACGTCCAGGATGATATACTTTCCATTGAAAGTTTTCTAATTTTGAAAATTTGTTTTTTCCAATTTTCATTTGAGATCATTTGCTTTTTCAATATGTGAGAATATCGTGTGAAACTCTCAATGCAATCTCTTGAAACCACGCCAGCAACACTACACACGAATATCACAAACCGACCTCGCATAAATCTCAACAAAAGCAGTTGACGTGAATTTTTCCAAGAAATCGCCAAAAAGGTATATATGCAAACTTCCCTCAGAATTCGCCATAGGCACTGCATGCGATGATCACACAGCTAGGCTTTCATGCGAGTTCACGGAGATCTCGTTATGAGCAGTAAATGAGAATTTCTCAAAGTAATCGTCTCAAGATTTTGCAGAGAACTTGCCATAAGATTTCGTAGAGAACTCGCCAGAGTGAATTCTTAGATAATTTCCACGTGGGATATCGCTAAGACCTCGATGAGAGTATCCCGGCGCGGACATTTGGAGGACATATAGAAAGCGCTCTTCATAACCTGTCAGATAAGTTACAAAAGGCGTGACAATTAACTAAAAAAAGTTTTGCGATATATCTTTAGGACTTCTAGTGAGGTGGCTTAACGAAATTACCGTTACCTGGCAGATAAAAGCACCAAATTTGGTATGAAGGTACCTCAGGGTGTACTAATGAATGTTAGCCTAGGAGCCCTCTGGAATTTCTAAACAATTTTATCTACGGCTCTAAAATCCGAAATGGCCAATAAATACGTCAAAATATCACGATTAATACAAGCTAGTTTAATATAAATTTTGTATTACAGCGTCAAGCCAGCTAAGTATAATACAAACTCAACTTAGGGTAGTCTACATATTCAATAATATACAATAAAAGACATCCCTATCATTAATTACAGTAGTTTATAAGTATAAATGTAACGGTAATAAGAGATCAAAAAAAAGTTATAGCTATTCATTCCATGGAATTCAGTATGCAACAGTCATGGAAAATTACATTTGCATAGTGGTGAGCAGTCCAGATTGGCTTTCCCACATTTGCAGTTGCTGCAGTCTCCTTTGCAGGAACATTTAATCAATTCCCGGCATGACCGAAAAACCTCCGGAATTGTCATCCAAACTGGTACCCATGACACTAAACCTTATTCCAAGCAAAATCGTGCGGCGAAGGAATCACTTGCTGTGTTTGTGTGCTAGTCGTCCAAATACCGGCTTGAAAAACTGCCCTACGGATATGTTGTAGAAGAGCATCCTCAGTTGGTGGAAGTTTGTCAATTGCTCGATTCTTCTGATAGAAGAACTCCTTTCTTATCTGGTTGATACTGCTGAAAGGAGTGGTTTTATCATACAGAACAGCAGTCAGTCGCTCCAGCATCTCAAAGTGTTCGGAGTGAGCTTTCAGCAGTTGGAATGGATGAGTAGCTAAATACACAAATGTATCAGTGACGTCTTGAAATGCTTGCCATGCTTCCCAAATAGACTTCTTACTCTTACCTTTGAGGGCGGAGGTTGTATCACAACCAGATAATGAGTGAAACACAGGTAGTGCTCGTGATTTTGACTCCCCAAGGCTAATACATATCGCGTTGATGTGGAAAAACCTGTAATGCTTGCCCATGCCAAAGGTTGAGCCACTATTAGTTTATAGAATGTGCTAATAAGGATGACAATCACATCTGTGTCTACAGTACGCACAAGAATACTCGTTGCCCCTAGCTGTAGTGAATGGAGTACATGAACCACAATCTTTGTATCTGCCACTTCATGATTGCAGTTTTCCATTGGTATGTTTGAACCAATGTGTGCAACTACTTTCCCTGATGTGACATATTTATCTTTGCCTGGTGGCCATTTGAACTCTACAATCTTGAAAGTCAAAAAGTTGAATAATTCCGTCTTGTTTATTGAGGCCCGGAGAAAGTTCATCCAATTTCGTGTTTGGTATTGCCAGACACTTTCCTTCTAATCCCTTTACCTCTTTTTTCCCGGGTAGACTCCTTTAAACTTTCATAATCAACCGGCTGCCCCCTTACGAGCAACCCTCAGAAGTCTTCGAGAGAATTGTGCGCGCTAGGGAAGATGCTGCCGTCACCTTTTAAGGTGCGATGCCATGCACGAGGTCGGTGACGGCGCGGTGAAAACCCTTGTACCTTGGCATAGCAAGCGAGAACACTACCGGCGCGCCTCCAAGACCAATGCAATACAACATTACAAATCTGGAAGTACTACGGCGTTGTCTAAAAGGTACCGTGAAATATAGAAATGTATCTTTCGGTACTTGGACAACGTTGACGCATATTTGGATTGGGGGCTCTCATGGTCCAATGCAATGTCTTCGTGGGTTGCGAAATATAAAAAAAATTCAAAAAACACATAATTTTTCAATTTTTTTTTTTTAAATTTCAGGGGGCTCCTAGGCTAAAATTAGTAAGTATACCCTAAGGTACCTTCATACCAAATTTGGTGCTTTTATCCGCCAGGTAACGATAACCTCACTATTCTTGGTGTTGCCTGGGATAGTTGTATTCAGAATGTCATATCGAAGAAAAAGTGAAAGTATACTATGTGTCCAAATTTGGTTCTATTATATTCAAAGAGCGAGCCATCTTTCGCGGACACGGCGGATAAATTATTTTCGTTGTCAGCTGTCCGAGTATTACATCAAACGAATGTAAATAGTCTAGTCTACAAGAACTATTTTGGTGAATTTCTCTTCAAGGGCACTGAAAATTATTATCTAGGACTCATTTGATTTGGAATGACCTCTAGAAACTTTTTCAAAAATTTGAAGGTGCGCCAACAAAAATTGCAAAAGGGATAAACAATTTAGTATAAAAGAGGAGGGGTCTGGTTTTTGCAAATAACTCGGAAACTATTAAAGATATCAAGAATTTGAAAAGATGTCCTGAAAGAGGAGAACATTTCCTAAATAATTTCTCATCTTCTGAAACTCTACCACCAACATTTAGAACTTTAATTTAGAGGCTAATATAGCGCTAAAAGCGAGTCCCGTTTGCGCTGACTGATACGGACCCTTGAACTATAAAAATAAGGTTTACCCATTAAATATCAATATTAATAAATAAAAAAAAACACTTCCGTTTAAGACACTTGAATAAATGAAAATCCATGGAATAATTTTTTCCCGTGTAATCCTCGGCTAGTAATACTAAAATTAAATTTCAAGTTAAGACTATATCTGGGAGCGGAGCTCCAATAGGCTCCTCCCACTAGCGGCTTTGCTCCGGCATTGGCCGGAGTCAATGTGCCATTAAATTATTTAAGAAGCCGAGTTGGCTCTCAAATTCAGTCATCCGGGAGCCACAGACCCGAATTTAGCAGTCCTTCAGAGTGGTAGCCCGGGTGGACTTGTACATATTAATTTTAAGATGTAAATAATAGTTTTAAAAGTATTTCTGGCCAGGTCATAGCTCCTCCTGGAAATCTACGGCCTGGCATAGAAAGATGAAGAGTCGTTGGTTACCACCAACCAATTAAAAAAGAATTCGTACTGTTCCTGACTGATCCTAAAGAAGAGTTCCGGAGTTGCTGAATTTGCAACTAAGCTGTGCTCGGAGAGCGAGCTAGCCGGATGAGGTGGAATCCTCCAATTTCCGGATCTCCGAGTGCACGCATTTGTTGACATGGCGCCCAACGTGGGGCTCAACAAACAACGAGTTTGTGTTGTACTCCAGTGGAAGGCAAGGCCCCGAAAATTCCAGTAACCGGGACATGGAGAAACTTATCGGAAAATTTTCTTGGATGCACTTTCGAGACGATTCTGAAGCGAGTTGTTCCCATGCCAGGAGGCTGGGGTGATTTGACATAGTGAAAGCTACCTCACCAACGGTTGGTTGTCCTTAGCCAGTGGGCAAAGAAGAGTTCCGGAGTTGCTGAATTTGCAACTATGCTGTGCTCGGAGAGCGAGCTAGCCGGATGAGGTGGAATCCTCCAATTTCCTGATCTCCGAGTGCACGCATTTGTTGACACCCGTAAACGTTTTATTACATATCGCACATGTACTTCAAAAGTGACACAACTCGAATTAGTTAATTTTTCAGAAACCGCAGAAAACTGTTGTCTCTAATGATAATGATATCACAGATTTTAGAGTATTGACAATAACTTTAAATTATAAAAAGTTCTCATTGAAGATAATTTTATACACTATTGAGGCATGGGTGAAAGAGTGTTCACCGGACGTTTTCATTAGATTAACTCAAAATCTCAAGTTTTTTGACTTGTGTCACTTTTGAAGAACATGTGCGATATGCTTTTGTTAATGAACTAGTTTTTACAAGTTTCAAATCTACATACAAACCCTGATAATTGTTAAACTAAAAACCTCTAATTTGTTTTACTCCTTGGAGTTATTCATGAAAGGCTTTAAAAAAGATCCCCAATGGAAAAATTAAAATATGTTGATTTTCCACTTTGTTATTACCATTCTAAGAGACTAAAAAATGAAAAATGCAAATAAAGCTATGAATTTTTTTTTATCTTCCAATTTGTTCGTATTTTAATTATTTAAAGTTTTATAAAAATGATTTTTAAAATTTCTTACTCTGGTTGTTCAAATAACTCTTATAAACAAATGCTTTGTTTATGAGATATTTGAATTTTTGTTTTTAGAATTTTAATCAGCAATAAATATTATGATCTTTAAGAACAAAATCAATTCAATCATAATTTCCATTGCTCTTCGATATTCTAGAAAAACAATTATTTATATTTTCTTTGTATATTTAATAAACAATTTGTTATAAACAAATGAATTTTCACGATATCATTTTTTTTAAATACTGCAAAAAATAACAAAAATAACCCTGTGTCATTTGTTGTGTGAAAAAATTTTGTTCTATTTTCTACATAATTTTAAACACTTTTCTATTTTTACGGCGTTTCCTAGTAGCTCTCAATCATTGTTATTAAAATAACTCATAAACAAATGGAGATAGGACAAAGACAGTTCAGGCCTTCTTAGGATAGGAGTACAGCTTTCAACCAAAGCTGTACTCCTATCATTCATCAAGGTTTTTAGCAATTGTTAATAAAAATACCCCAAAATCTGATTTTTACGGCTTTCATACTTGAAAAACTCATAAACTATTTGAAATAGGACAAAGACACTTCAGATCTTTTTGTTCCCCTCTTAATAATAAACAAAGTCAGTTTTTATCAAAAGCTCTAAACCTATTATTTATCAACTTTTTTAGCAATTATTTATAAAAATCTTTCTAAAATCTGTTTCTTAAGTCTTTCATACTTGAAAATCTCATTAACTATGCGAGATAGGACAAAAACACTTTTTGTCTATTTTGACCTCCTTTGAATAAAAAAAACAAATTGAGCTTTCAATTGAAGCTCTTACTCTATTATTTTTTTACTTGGTTGGAATTATTTGGGAGCTACGAGGAGACGCCAAACGTAAAGAAAAATAATTAAAATTATGTAGAAAATATAACAAATTTTTTTTACACAACAAATGACACATGGTTGTTTTTGTTATTGTTTGCAGTATTTAAATAAAAAACTGTATCTTGAAAATTCATTTGTTTATAACAAATTGTTTATGAAATGAACAAAGAAAATACAAAAATGATTTTTTTTAAATATCGAAGAGCAATGGAAATTATGAATGAAACAATAAAATGGTTCCTTAATATTAATATTTGGTAGCAAAAGAAATAGTTAATCAACTAATCCGTTTTTAAGCAATATAATTTTTTTTAAAATAATTTTGTTCTTAAAGGTTATAAAATTTAATGCTGATTAAAATTCCAAAAACAAAAATTCAAATATCTTATAAACAATGCATTTGTTTATAACAAGTATTTTAACAGAGTAAGAAATTTAAAAAAATCATTTTTATATAACTTTAAATAATTAAAATACGATCAAATTGGAATATCAAAAACAAAAATATTTTTCTATAGCTTTATTTGCATTTTTCAATTTTTAGTCCCTTAGATTGTTAATAACAAAGTGGAAAATCAACATTTTTTTTTAATTTTTCCAATGGGGGTCGTTTTTCAAGTATAGCTCCAAGAAGTGAAACATATGTATGTAAATTTGAAACTTGTAAAAACTAGTTAATTAACAAAAGCATATATGTAATAAAATAATTACGGGAAAATTTTTTTTTCAATGGATTTTCGTTTATTTTAGTTTCTAAAAGGTGAGTGAATTTTTTTATTTTTTAATAATGATATTTAAAGGGTTAAAATTATTTTTATTGTTCATGGGTCCGTATCAGTCAGCGCACGGTATATTCGCCTCAAAATTCCTAAATATTGGTGGAAGAGTTTCGGGAGGTAGGGCTTTTTTGGGAAATGTTCTTCTCTTTGAATATCTTTTTCAAATTTTGGATATCTTGAATAGTTTCCGAAATATTTGCAAAAAACCAACCCCTCTCCTTTTTTTTCTAAATTGTTTATAACTTTTGCAATTTTAACCAGCGCACCTTCAAATTTTTCAAAAAGTTTCTAGAGGTCATTCCGGATCGAATGAGCACTGGATCATAATTTTCGGTGCCCTTGAAGAGAAATTCACCAAAATAGTTCTTGTAGACTCGACTACAAATGTAAACACATCGCTTACCGAAGAAATAGTCCTCATTATTATCGTCGTACAGAGATCTGCAACTGAAAGCATACAAGCATGCGCGCGTTACATAACGAACATGAGCATTTTTCAAATGACCAAAACATGGTAGGCGACCGGTTCAGTTTTACCCTGCTCACTTTTCATCCGAAAGCAACCGCGCGAACTTCTCGAAATGTTCAAGATAGAAAGTGAGAGTGAGGTTGGTATAACGACCGTTAAATCGAGTAACAGTAACGCATCGCAGAATGTCATCGACATCGAAGAAGGCCTTTCTCCGGAAAAAACCGCCAAGGAAGTTGTAGGAATTAGTCGGCGGGCATTCGATTCGGGGAAGACGAGATCGCTTCGATTCCGGAAGGATCAGTTGAAGAAGTTGCTGAAGTTTCTCGAAAATGAGAGGGAGAGTATTGGAGATGCTGTTTATAAGGTGAGCGACACTGCTTTTTTTTACTTCTTGTTCCGATACGACAATATTTCCAGAATGTGTTGTGTATTTATTAAACAGGCCTTTTTTTTAGCTGACCCCACTATTGCTATCTCGGAAACGGAGAGACCTACAAGGTCGGTTTAATAGAAGAAAGTTTCCTATTTTGGGGAGCAATAATAAGCTTTTTTCAGATCTTAAATATGAATGGTTGTTTTCGAGATATTCGCCAAAAACTAAATTAGTCAAATTTCGTTTTTTGGCTCTACGGCCTCCATTTCGAATGATATAAGAAAAAGTCAGGGAAACTTTCAATAATGTTTCATATTTTTATAATCTGATATGAACCAATTTTTAATGCGACGTTTCGTTCATTAGATTCCATCATCAACTTTATTTTTGTAAAAATGGACCTCTTTTTTTTTCATCGATTTTTGTAGCCACTTTCATAACAAATTCAGCTATGTATTACAATACATGTATTTCTCGACGTTTTACTCCGAAAAACATCATCAATATTTGGTCATACCATTCCCGTCAGTGTAGTCTCAACAAAAAGTCAGAGGAACTTTCAATACTGTTTCATATTTGTTATAATCTTATATGAACCAATATCCAATGCGACGTTTCGTTCATTAAATTCCATAGTCAACTTTATTGTTTTAAATATGGGCCTCAAGTTTTTTTCATCAATTTTAGTAGCCACTGTTTTAACAAATTCAGCTATTAATATTATACATGTATTTTTCGACGTTTTTCTCATGATCAGTGTATAGTTAAACAATTCCCGGTCAGATGAGCTACCTCAAAAAAGTAAGTACCAATATTTTTTGGGTCTAGAACTCAAAGATATACATAAACTCCAATATCAAAAGCAAATGTAATATACCAAGTAACATACAGAAGAAAATGTCAAAATACTCCTAACCGTCAACGTCGTTCACGATATCTCATTAAATGTTCAAATTGCCGTCCATCGTTTCTTAAACACATATTCGCTCTTGCTATAGTATGATTATGGCAATTTTTCAGCATTTGTGGAGTTATAGCCAAGCAAGCCCACCTTATTGTTTCTTTCAATTGGTCAATATTGCCAAAAGTTGATCCGAATACCTTGTCTTTAATAAAACCCCACAATGAAAAGTCCAAAAAGGTCAGGTCAGGTGAACGTGGTGGCCATTTGATAGGACCATTGTTTCGTATCCATCGTCCTTGCATAGTCGTATTGAGGAGATCTCTGCAAATATTTCTGCGATGTGGCGGAGCTCCATCATGTTGGAAAAACTGATATTTTCGCAGAATATTCAAAGGCAAATCTTCCAACAACTCAACTAGAGTCTTCGACAAGAATTCTAAATATAATTCCCCCGTCAACGATGTCTCAAAAAAGTATGGACCGATAATCTTGGTGTCTAGAACACCAAGCTAAACATTAACTCCAAATCTCTCTTGGAAATTTGTAGCTCTATGTAGGAAGGAATTTTCGTGTCGCCAGTGATAATGTATATTTCTGTTAAACCATCCGTTATTTGTGAATCTGCTCTCATCACACCATAAAATTTTATTACAGATTTCATTGTCCCGACGATGTTGTCTGAGTAGCCATCTACAAAATGTTTTTCTCTTATCATAGTCCGTTAAATGCAAATGGTAGATTTTTCTGACTTTGTATAGTCTGAATTGATTTCTTCTTAAAATTTTTCGAATTGACGTAGTCGATATAGCATTATTATGTGCAATCTCTCTCAATGATACTCCTTTGTTCTCAATTTTTCGGTATTCCACAAATCCTGAATCAAATAAATATCACTTTATTACTATCGAGAATGTCTTCTGAACTCACCCAAAACGCCAATTTCAGTATCGCCACCTCTGTTAGTTACTGTACAACTCTTACTAGAGGGTTTTTCAAATGTACCATGATTCCGTAAACTCCTCTCAATGCGTTGAAAATATCTATCGGATGGCTGATGCCTCTCAGGGTACAATTCGCCATTCATAGCTAGAGATCTAGTAGCATTTGTCAAACATTTCGCGTATACGAAAAGCATATCAACTTTCTCGCCATTAGAAATATTCATGGTTTTCATCTCACATATTCACACGAATCAAATGATTATTTATGTACTTGTCAATAGATTTGACACTTTATTATTCTGTTAATTCATGGCTCACTTTGAAAAAGTCAATTCATTTCAGTGCTCTCCGAATTTTTTCTCCAAGATTTCTGTTTGCCAGAAAACATCAGAAACAAACATTTATGTTCCATAAAAATTGGCTTTTGAACATTGAACATTGAACATTGAATATTCATACAAACACCCTGGAATGCATAGGCGTTCACGTCTACTTGCAAATTTTCAAAAGATGTGTGGAGGTGATGTATTTTTGAGTTCTAATATTTTGGTTTCTACCTTTTTCAGACTACACTAACGGAAATTGTTTGACCAAATATTGATGATGTTTTTTCGGAGTAAAACGTCAAGAAACACATGTATTGTAATACATAGCTGAATTTGTTATGAAAGTGGCTACAAAAATCGATGAAAAAAACTAGAGGCCCGTATTTACAAAAATAAAGTTGATGATGGAATTTAATGAACGAAACGTCGCATTGAAAATTGGTTTATATCAGATTATAAAAAATATGAAACATTATTGAAAGTTCCCCTGACATTTTCTTATATCATTCGAAATGGAGGCGGTAGAGCCAAAAAACGAAATTCGACTAATTTAGTTTTTGGCGAATATCTCAAAAACAACCATTGATATTTAAGATCTGAAAAAAGCTTATTATTGCTCCCCAAAATGGGAAACTTTTTTCCCATTTAACCGACCTTGTAGGTCTCTCCGTTTCCTAGATAGCAATAGTGGGATCAGCTAAAAAAAACGGCCTGTATAGTGTGGTCGTAAATAGGCATAACATCTCCTTACTTTTCAATCAGACGAATTCGACTTCGAGAAATGAGATAAGGTATCGGACTCGGATGAAATTTGATTGGGATTTTTTTAAAACGGACTAAAAGAAATAAAATAATATCTCCCCACCCCATACCCATCAGCAAGTACAAAAACCCTCAGAGATGTTAAAAGTGAGAATTTTTGAGACATCAAATCTCAACTTTGATGTATGTTCATACATGAATATAATAGTCCGCAAGCCCTCGTACAAAATATTGAGTGACAACCAGCAAGTTGTAACTTTGTATACTATTTAAGTATGCCGAGTCCGACAAGATTTCACAGAGAGGAAACCTTAACAGTGGTAGGTTTTCCTTTGGTTTCTGAAAAACATGCCAATTTCGCATTTATATGTACGAGGATGTATTGATATCTAGTTAGCCTAGACCAGTTCCCCGCATAAACAAAATATTGCGTTACCATAGCAACGAACAATAACTTATTAGAAGTGTCAGTGAAAAGTTTGACTTCAAAAAAGTAAACCAGAGTTACGCAATAAATTAAAAGAAAAAATATGTCCACCAAAATTGTGAAAATCGAAAAATTGGAGTATCGAGCCATCATCAAGTACCTGTATTTAAAAGGGTTAAGAGGTAAGCAGATTTACGAAGATATGCAATACCCTTGGTGATCAATGTACTTCGTATGCGACCGTGAAAAATTGGACTGCAAGCTTCAAAAGAGGTAAATTTTCCATTGAAGATGATGACCGATCGGGAAGGCCAGTTTCTGTGTCAGTCCCCGAAAATATCGATGCAGTTCATGACATGATTTTAACAGACCGTCGAATTGGGCTAAAACGGATATCTGCAGCACTGAATATTTCATACGAACGTGTTGATCATATAGTTCACGTCAATTTGGACATGAGAAAAATTGCTGCAAAATGGATCCCCAAATGTTTGAATGTTGACCAAAAGCGTGCAAGGGTAGTAGCATCGCGTTCGATCTGTGCTTGATTTGAAAACGATGTAGACTTTTTAAACCGAATTGTTACTATTGATGAGACTTGGGTACATTTCTACGATCCAGAAACAAAGCAACAATCGATGGATTGGCGACATTCCGGTTCTCCAAGACCTAAGAAATTTCGTGTCCAAAAATCTGCTGGAAAAGTTCTTGCTTCAGTGTTTTGGGATTGCCATGGAGTAATCATGATTGATTTTTTGGATAAGGGTAGAACAATAACTGGCGATTACTATTCGACATTACTGACCACTCTATGGGAAAAAATTAAAGAGAAAAGACGCGGAAAGCTATCCATGTAAAAAATTCGTGATTTAGTATTTGAATTACTAGAACACCCCCCTTATTCACCAAATTTGGCTCTGTCCGACTGTCATCTCTTTCCTCAACTGAAAAAAAGTTTAAAAGGTCGTAAATTTTCTTCCAACGAGGAGTTAATAAAAGCTGTGGAGGTCTGGTTTGCAGAGCAAGAAGAAACATTTTTTTTTAAAGGTCTAGAGACGTTGCAGGTTCGCTGTAATAAATGTATCCAATTAAGAGGAGAATATGTTGAGTAATAAAATATTTTGACATCGAAATTTTGTTTGGTTCTATAGTAGGTTAAGCATTTTTCAATATATCCTCGTAAGGTAATGACCAGCATTTAGTTTGTGAGTTAAAGTGAAAGATATTTACTAAAAGTAATCTAATAAAAAATTGTCCGACAAAAATTTTCGATACTTCTAGTTTGTCCCCCACTCTAAACAAGTCGATTTCAAGAATTGTAAGTTGGCGACAAGTAGCAATCTGAGTTTTCTAGGAGCACACAATAATTAAATGAGATTTTCAATGGCACCATTGTCCGACAGAATTAATGAGGATCTTCAGGAGTCCGACTACGAAGGCGTAGAAGGGCCACGGTTTTTTCCTATTTTTAATCCCGACTTCTATCTCGGGATCTCGAGATCCCGAGAAAGAAGTCGGGATCCCGACTTAGATGTCGGGATCTCGAGATCCCGAAATAGAAGTCGGGATCCCGACTTAGATGTCGGGATCCCGACTTTGATGTCGGGATCTCGAGATCCCGAGATAGAAGTCGGGATAAAAATAGGAAAAAACCGTGGCCCTTCTACGCCTTCGTATCCGACTCTCCAAAGATGTCGATTTGACGACAACAATGTTGGTAATAACCAGCTGTCGGATAGAAGCGGCAATTGAGAAAAAATATAATACTTATCGGAAGTATTTATTGTCCGACAAAAATATAGGACTGTTTAGCCTGTCCGACAAAAAATTTTGAAATTTCAATATTTCTGGTGATGAAGTAAAAATTTTAAATTATATGAAAATATAATGTTGGTTTACAGTTTATTTCTTAACTTGAAAGATAAAATAAACATAAATAATTATGAAAAAGAAAAAGAATCATTCATCATCTTTCTTCTTCAGTAGATTCTTCGCTCGCACTGGCAGAGTGAACGTCATCTAAATCTATATTATGATCTAAATATTTATACAGTGTGTCCAATTAAGTCGGCACCATATGGAAAACTTTTTTGTTATTGATTTTAGGAAAAAAAGTTATTCTTTATAAAAAATTTTGCATGGTATTAAATCTAAAATGCAACCATCAAATATCAATTTTTTTCAGTCGTACACGAGGTTTCTTAAAAAATATGAATTCCATGCTAGATTAATGTACATTTATTTTTGACAATATCAAAATTTGCTTTCGGAAAAAGTTGTTTAGAATTAAAAAGAACGTTACAATTACTTCAATCTACCATGAAAAACAAAATTAAGTTAGTTTTTACATTTTGTTTTTGTTAGTTTACGGAAAAAAACTTAGGTTTTAGGTTTTCGACCATGCAGAACTTTTTAAGAACTATAAGTTTTTTTCCTGAAACTAAAAAAAAAGAAAAATGTAAAAATAGCTAAATTTTGTTTTTCATGGTAGATACAAGTGATTGTACAGTATGGGTATCTTTTTAACGGTAAGAGATACGAAGTCGGTTAAATGACACCAAATGTGAAGTTTATCAAGGCCAACTATAATGTAAAAAATAATTTGATAAAATCTATTCGTTTTTGTTTTATATGCAAATAACAGATTTTGATCATTTTCATGTCTCTTGTAAGTGAATTTTGGCCCACTTCTGGTGGTCCTAATAACTTGAAATTTGGCAGATGTTCATAATTCCGGTGACAATGCACTATGAAATCTTTATTGAAATAAAAAATAAAAAATGGCGGCTCCTCCAATATGGCGGAAGAGATTTGTGATTATGGTCCGATTTCTTCCAAAATTGGTATATGGGAGTTTTTGAGGTCGGAGATCATGATTTTTTTTAAATTTATAAATTCAAAATGGCGACATCAAAATAGTTCTTGTTTTTGTATAAATGACGATTACTCCGTTGTTATCAACAAAAAACTATTACTATGACATATCATCTGTGAGAGAAAAAAAAGTTATTCATAACTAAGTCATAGTGAGCTATGACCTATATTTGAAAATAAAAGTTGGTGCTGATATCTCAAATTCTAGAAGAGTTGGTATAAATTCTATATTTTTTTTCGAAATCTAATTGAAAAACTGCCATGAGAATGTGAAATTCCCATTCGAATATTTTCATAAATAAAGAAGTTAAGGAAGAGACATGAAAATGGTCAAAATCTGTTTTTTGCTTATAAAACAAACACCAATATATTTTATCGAAATATTTTTTCACATCATAGTTGGCCTTGAAAAACTCCACATTTGGTGTAATTTAACCGACCTCGTATCTCTCACCATTAAAAAGTTACCCATGGTGAGCATGGTAAGTAGGACACACTGTATGTATATTAGATCGTACTTTTTAATTCTTAACAACTTTTTTCCATTACAATTTTTGATATTGTCAAAAATAAAGCAAAATTCACAGTTTTTTGTGTTAAAATACAAACCGTAGAATTTTGATTTTTTTTGCAGTTTTTCAACAAATTCACCAACTTCATTGTCGGACAAGTATATCATTGTCATATATATTTTATTTCTTTGAAAAAAAAATCAAGATCTACATTGCTGGTTATCACCAACATTGTTGTCGTCAAATCGACATCTTTGGAGCGTCGGACTGCTGAAGATTCTTATTAATTTTGTCGGACAATGGTGCCATTGAAAATCTCATTCGATTATTTTGTACTCCTAGAAAACACAGATTGCTGCCTGTCGCCAACTTACAAGTCGTGAAATCGACACGTTTAGAGTGGGGGAAAAACTAGAAGTACCGAAACTTTTTGTCGGACTTTTTTTTAGATTACTTCTACTAATTATCTTTCATTTTAACTTACAAACTAAATGCTGGTCATAACCTTACATATAAATGCGAAATTGACACGTTTTTCAGCAAGCCAAAGGAAAACTTACCAATATCAAGGTTTCCTTTTTTGCAAAATCTTGTCGGACTCGGCATACTTGAACAGTTTAAACTTGCTGGTTATCACTCAATTATATAAGTCATTCAGTTTCAGTGAAGTCATCATAGCCGAGGATAACATAAACAGAAACCTGAAACAACTCTTTGACGCATCTTGTGCACACAACTTGAAACTCAATTAAAAAAAATCGCAAGTGATGCTGTTCGGTGCGAAAGCAAAGAGAAATTCCGTTTCTGATTTAATTACCATTCGAATTGATAGTAATCTTATTCAAATTGTAAATCAGAGCAAGAACTTGGGTCTATGGATACATAATGATCTAAGATTCTCAAAACAGATTAATCAGTTGCGTAAGGCCTCATACAGCGTATTACGGCAGTTATATCCCAGTAGGCACTTGATGTCTAAAAAACTCAAATTAAATCTTTGCGAGTCTCTGATATTCTCACGAATCGCTTACTGCGACATTATTTATGGACCTGCCCTAGACCAACGTAATGGGTTGCGGTTGCAAAAAATTCAAAACAGTTGCATTCGATTCGCAAACGGCATACGTAAGTATGACCATATCAGTAACTCTCTTGAAGACTCTGGTTGGTTGAAAATGAAACAAATGAGAGAAATACACCTCCTCACTATCACCCATAAGATTTTGCAAACAGGAACTCCGGTATATCTACGTGAAAAACTGATTTTCCTTTCACGATATAAAAATTCCAGAAACAAATATCATCTGATGATTCCTAGACACACAACCGCAATATACAATCGTAGTTTTTCATACAACTCAGCAAAACTTTACAATCGTTTACCACATGAACTTAAAGACCTCAGTTTGAGGAATTTTAAAAAACGCTTGAAAGTCGTTATTCAAACAAGGCAATGATGTGTTATTATGATGACTCTTGCGATGGTTTTCGGTATCTTACTATGTAACTTTTCATTTGAACTATATTTTAATATTATATTTCTCGTTACTTTTATACGTACACTTCATATTTTTAATTTTTTTTCTCATTTCATATATATATATATATATATATATATTTACATATTTATGTTGTTTTTTGTAGAATTAAGAGTGTTCTTCCAAGGTTGGGTTTAAAAGCAGCTTCAATAGCTGAACCCCGCCCATTCATCATTCGTGTTAACCTTTATTTGTATAACATTTACTATGATGAATAAAGTCATGTTATTATTATTATTATCACTTAAGATTTTGTACGAGGGCTTGCGGACTATTAGGGTGCATTGAATATACAGTGAATTTCATAGTATTCGTGGTAATTTTCAACATTTTGAAAACAATTTTTGTATGAAACAAAAATTCGAAAGATCAGATATGGCTGTATATACAATTGAACACCCTTCTAAATGAGATAATTCTTGACCCCCTACTTCATTAAAAAAAATTGGTAGGGTGGCTGTCACTATGAGGAGGGTAGAAGAGGGGCAATTTTTTGTCACAGAGTGTCTTTTCGAACACATAAATCGATGTATTTCAGGTTTTTTTTAATATGGCTAATAAGGTGGAAAATGAATTCATCCATTACTTTAGGACCTCACTGTATTAATTCATGATAATGTAATCCCACATCATGAAATTCCATTGCAAATTCACATCGGAGTGTAGTTTTCAAGTTAGAAAATCAAACCGTAATATTACAATGTAAAATTCCATTGCAAATTTTTGTTGTGAAGTGATATAACATTGAGTTACATCGAAAAAGTGCACAAAGTTATTCAGAGTAAATATCCGAAGTGATATAACACGTGGTATGAAAAATTCCACTCGAAGGTAAATTCCCGTTAAAACGGGCGGTAATTGAATTGCCGCTAGAGGGAGCGGAAAAATTTATCCTAGTCTAGAGCTGAAGGATGTAAAACAGTGACAAGAAGCATGGTCAAGACCGATCAAACTAATATTGCAGTCAAAGAATATTGAAAGCAGTATAATATTAAGATGTGAAAAATTAGTGCCGACCCAGGTTTCCACCATCTCCAAAAAACAAACAATCAGTTCAAGACACTGGAACCAAATGCGAATGATCAAAAACAACATTTAATGATCAATCAGTTTTACGAACAACATAAAATGGCCGAAAAAACTAACAATAGAGTCTAAACAGTAAACACTCCACACAATAACTCATAAATTTTATAAACTAATATCTGGTATCTGGTATCATCAGACTGTAACATGAAATTGTCCACAAAATCTTCAGAAAGAACAGAAATAATAAGCTATACGACGTTTCTCTTGGTGAAGGAGTTTTCTTGGTGCAAGTCAACTGAATTGAATCTTACTAATTTTTCTGATGATTTCCATAAAGTTCAGATAAAATTGGTTGCAAACTTACACAGTACCTAGAATTAGTTAAATACTATGATGTGTTCTATAATAGTGATCATGCTAGAAAGGGAAAAACATAGAAACAGAAAAATCAAAAAGAGAATTGCAAGTTCTGAGAATGACGATACTATAGCGAAGGGACGTATTATAACAGACGAAGACGAAGAAAAAAACTGCGATGAGAAAAATAAAACTGTAGTAATACCAACATGCAATACTACTGGAACAAAGCAGAAGCAGGAAGACCAAGATTCAAAATTTCAAAGTATGAAACGGATACCAGTGAAAAGGAAAACTACAGAACTAATCAAGAGACACTGGCACCTACAAATATACAACATCAAATTCATTCTACTCACGAAACATTTAGAATCGTTTCCTCTGCATAAAATAACCATCAACTGTTTGTATTTAAATTCAATAATTCATAATGGAGGTCGTGACTAATGTGCCGTATTTGTATCATTCTGTCTTCGAAATGCCATTCGAATATAATAATGATAATAATAATAATAAAAACCGACCCTATCGGAAAAGGAGTCAAAGTCAGATGAGATGGGCCAATAACGAAGACTTGCCAAACGATGACAACCGCAATTCAAACAAGCGCTTTGAGTGGGCCAATGACGCGAGTGATGACCTTCTGTAATATCCGAGATTTCATCATGTGATCTTTTTTGTTTGTGGTATTTTTTGTGTGTTTGTGTTGTGATATTGTGAGTGAGACCACCTGGAGAGGATACATGCCCTACCTTGTGGGATAACCCTAGAGCATGCAGCGAGTTCCATACAGAACTTAAACGATTATAAATTCCATCCGTAAGGCCTAGATTGAGTTAGAGCTCCTCCTCAGTCGGAATGAAATGGCAGTTCGGCCACGTATTGGTCTTGCTGTATCGCCAATATAGTCTAAGAGCCAGTGAGAAGTAGACACAACATATTTCAGTAAACCCTCAATTGTGTTCAAATACTCTCTTATACTTTCTGTTCATGAGTGGGGGACCAACTAAGCCCGGTCGGGGTAGGTTCAGTGGAGCTCAGGTGTAACAGGTTCAAAAACTAGACCTCTTTCGAAAGTATTCCAGTAAAGCTGCCGTTTATATATTTCAAATTATATCATTATTGTTACTGGAAAGTCACAAAGGCAGACAGTTATAACGGTTGTTACGTCAAGTCAGACGCATTTCAAAATAAAAAAAAAAATGTTTCGAAAATATTTCAGTACAGCTTGGTTAACATAGCTGCAATTGTGAAAATATTCACGCCCATGATGCGCATTAGTAGTACGACGGACTATCCAGTGATATTCACGAGATTGTTCGCGCAAGAAGTGGGAATTTCACAATCTCATATATGTTTGCCAAACTGTAAATCTGAAGTTTAAATATGTTCTTACTAGCTTATATTCATCACAGCAGACATTTGTTCCGGTTATAACAATCTGGCAGACAAGGAAACTTAAACTACAGCTCAAGCAGACGTATACATCTGTACATTACTTACTTTTATACCATTTGAATCTGCATATCCATCTACGTTCTCATTAAACAATGCTAACTCAATACGGTAAACTGTCCCGAAGAACCAATGCGATTTTACAGGTTTTGAGAAATAAAGAACTTGAAACAATTCACTCGAACATTGACAAAGGCTCAAGAATATGTGTATCGGCGGCAGTCAGCAATTGCAGAGGTCTAAAGAGAGTGAAAAATTATCTTTGCTCAACTATGACAGATAAGAGATTAAATTCGTTAGCAATACTTAACTTATTGCACTCTTCAAACTATGACGATATCATTAATTTCGCAAGACAAAAATGTATACGCATAAGTTTTTTTAACAATTGTCATTGTTGTGATTAGCACAAATTTTGAAACAAATAATTCATAGATTTAATGAGGCATAAGATGTCCGGAGGACTACTCATTGCTAATATCCTATACAATAGGAAAAGTTGGGTTTAAAATCCATCAGAAAACAACTTCTTTCCTGGCTAATGCCACGACGAACATTGAATTACATCTGATGAAATTTCCGTGCAGAGTTCCTACAAGGTTATCTCTGCAATTGCTTGTTGCATGGAAATGTTCATCGAAACATTCGGACCACCTATATATCGATTTCGGGGTGTTGCCCCTCGTCAGTATAGGGTAGGTCTAGCAGTCAATAACTAATGACTGCAACGAATGAATCGATAACCAAATCCAGTTCACAAACAATGAGCTCATGACTTGAGGCATAAGATGTGCGGAGGACTGCTCATTGCTAATATCCTATACAATAGGACATCTCCGGAAATCTTATGCCTCAAGTCATAAGCTCATTGTTTGTGAACTACAGTTTTTTTTTCTTCGTTTAATACGGTCTTGACGATCGTGGTTCATGGGTATTGCTTAGTTGGGTGGCCGGCGCTGGGATGGCGCTCGCAGTTTTGGAGTTATCCACTGTGCGGGCGCGATCTCAGTTTCGGTCTTGAAATGAATTTGGTTATCGATTCTTTCGTTGCAGTCATCAGTTATTGAATACTAGACCTAACCTATACTGATGAGGGGCAACACCCCGAAATCGATATATAGGTGGTCCGAATGTTTCGATGAACATTTCCATGCAACAAGCAATTGCAGAGATAACCTTGTAGGAACTCTGCACGGAAATTTCATCAGATGTAATTCAATGTTCGTCGTGACATTAGCCAGGAAAGTAGTTGTTTTCTGATGGATTTTCGACCCAACTTTTCCTATTGTATAGGATATTAGCAATGAGCAGTCCTCCGGACATCTTATGCCTCAAGTCATAAGCTCATTGTTTGTGAACTACAGTTTTCTTCTTCATAGATTTATTTTATTCCTCGTTTTTTCGATGTTAGTGAGGTGCTTGCCTAGGGCGCTCTCCACTTTTAATCCGCCTCTGATGCTATGAAAGCATGATTCGATAATAGTTAAAGAGCTGCCTATACGATTTACTGACAGGTGAGGAAATCGTCTGCTGGGCGTGAAATATCATTCTCGGTGTTACCCCAAGTCGCCTGAAGGTATTTTTCGAATTTCGCCAGGTCAAGGTTAAGGAGGGGGGTGTTTGAAAACCAGTCAGTTTGTGACTGATCTGGACACCGTCTGCTGGTTTTATATGTTGGTAAATATGGTCCTGGACATTCTGCCAAGTTTGACCTGCGAACATGGTCAAGATCCAGAGTTATGAACAAAAAAACGCGATTCACGAGTGTCGCCCATTATGATTATCAAATGAGTGAGATGACAGGTCCGGAAATCGCTCAAAACCTTTTGGGCTGTGTTAAGGCTCACAAGAGGTGTGAGAAAATGCTTCCAGCAGACGCGCATCTGGTCAAGAGTCATTTTGGCAGCACGTTGAAATTACCAAAAAATCGCTAAACTCTACACATTTTGTTATAAATAAAAAAAATAAGTTATGAAAACGTCTGCTGCTTTTTCTTCATATATCTGTATGTATAACGAATATGGAAAACCAAACAGCAGTTTTTACCAAAAATAGTTTTTTTTATGTGCAAAAAACAAACAACAGCTTTTGGCGCCAGAGTTGAATTCGTTCATGCGGATGAATTACCCAATCGTACGAGGCTTATTCAGTAATTTTTCACTTATTGAGCCACGCAGTAGGCCTTGGTTTCTTTGAACATTCGGTCGCGGAAGGCGGACAGTCCGTCGACCGCTGAGGAAAACGATTTCCGTCCGAGGTGGTTTGTCAGAAATATAGAAAATGAGAGTTCATTTTGTGTCCGCATGTGTTTGCTGTTTGTATCGTGAATAGAAACGAAAGGTACTAAAACATATACCCAATAAAAATAGTTGCGTGGTTATTGTTAGAAGAGGAAGAAAAATGGGAGCTGGCAATGGCAACCGTTAAAGTTTCCAATAAGCCAGTGGATAAATTGTTCTTGTGTCGCGATACGAAAGGTGTCTTTAATATCACCGTGCATCAGAAGAGGCTTTTTGGAAATGAAACCAAATTTAGGGAGTATTTTAGAATTTCTACAGACCTTTTCGAATTCGTGTTGAGGTTTGCAAAGGACGACATTTCCAAGAAACCTACCAATAAAGTGAAATGTCCGATTTCTGCCAACACCATATCTTTGTAACTTTTTCCTCCAAAACAATGTATTGGTGGATGCTATCTCACCAAGTCAATTAAGACTTCGACATCTCCAGGTGTGAAGTTGTCACAAATGTTTTAAATATTTGTTAAATAATTCAAATTGTATTGGGAAATATCAGTGGTCCGCACACGCCGGCGATTCCGCTGCAATCATACTTGACAGATATCAACTGACAAGTCGGCACAATACACCAAGCAATAGAGCATAAAATGCGTGAGTTTTTAACAAAAATACTAGTAGGAAACTGACTATGCCATCACATGAAAGACAGTCCGTAGTTATATTCTGATATGTTTTCGACTCGCAACTGTTATTTATTAATTTGTTATAAACATTTAAATAACAAAAAACTTGTTTTCTAAAATTGTTTTGCGTATAAAATGAAAACTAATAGAGCAATCTGGTTGCTCCAACGAAAAGAATTGTAGATAATTGAAATACGAACAAAATGGTCGGATCATTAGCAACGGAGAAAAACTGGAAAAACCGGAAAATTTTGCAATTTTTTGAAAAATTCATAACTCCGCCATTTTTCAAGAAGTATGATTGGCCTTTCTCCTGAAAGTATTGAATCATCTGTAGTTTATGTGTGCACCAAACAGGCGCTGTCGGATCGTTAGTTTTGGCACAATTGCAATTTAAATTATTTTTTGCACTTTTTTGCTCTTTCAGCGTGCCTGGATGCTCTTGTGATTGCCCGATTTCAATTTCTCAAACAGAATATGACAGTAGAAGTATAGTACTACAAAACGTATATTCTCATTTTGCGCTGCAATGGTGCGAAATGTGTGAAAAATGCATGCAAACATGTCTGAAAACGACCGAGCTCGCGTTAGCTGCCGAGTGGTAGGAGAGAGGGGAATTCTTCTAATGAACGAGTTAACGAAATAGCGGTTTTCTCGTTTCATTGTTCAACGTGGAAATTTGGTTTAGAGAAATATTCCATGAAAGAATCAATTCCTACCATTTCAAAAATTGGGTCCCAGGAGTGAAACATATCCGTAAATCTGGACAGACGTCCTTTGTAAGTCCTGAAAAAAAAATCCTTAGACGTCGGCGTTGACAAGAAATATGCGTACCAAAATTTCATACATTTTATTCAGTTGTGTATAAATATGATTGAGTTATAAGGGATCTATCGGCGCAAAGGACTATTTGAAGTCAATTTGAATAACAAATTTCTCATTAAGCAAATAATTATTTTACTTTGTTCAGAGGTTCGGAAACATTTGAATAATGTATTAACAGAAACGAGAGAACTGACATAGATCCAAAATAATTATTGATTGTACTCCTCACCCGTTGCCATTCCTTATTCATGACTCACATTGACGGCCACTCCATTATTATTGAAAGTGAATGCCATGATTGAAATTGTAGGTTCCAGTATGGTTGAAAAGTTGGATATTTCAATATTTGAATATCACTCTATCGATTTGTAGGAGGTAATTTGTAGATAATTTATTTTGTAACATTTTGCTTCAATCCCTAGGAAAATTGTTGTTTTGTTAATCCTCAAATTGACAAAGTGCATTCTGAGATACATCTATTTAATTTTTTATCAACAAGGTACAATTCAAATTATGCCATACTTTTGCAATGTATCTGTAAGAATACGTTGGTATCCTGAATTTCTCTTTATCATGGTGTCATCCATTATGAATTTGGTAGCACTGATTATCGAATTTTGAATGGCTATGCCTGATGTGAATAGAGTCCCATGATTTGATAAGTCAGTACATTAAGTGAGGAATATGCATGTCATAAGTAGTCTTATTCCGTTCTTTTCTCAATTCCATGAATGTGGGTGAAAAAAGGCAACCGCTAGATGTTCCTGAATAAACCAATATGTCTACCGATAAGAGCTTTGTTGTGAAATTTTTAAATTTGATGGATTTTCTAGAATTAAAACTATTGTTAATAATTACAGTTATTAGTATTTTAGAGATACTCCCTGAATTATTTAGTTGTATGAGTTATAGAATTATAAGATTCTATTTGTGTTTTTGAGAGGACCTCAATAATTTTAGGTGAAGATGCCATTAGTACAAGTTAGTGCACCTTACTCTCTTCATTATTTTCAATCTCAATTTGTCCTTCTCTTGGCATGTTTCCAGATTTTTCCTTCATAGGGCGAACAAATAACCTATTCGGATGATGGAATCTTTTGACTCGAAATGACTCCTTTTTTCAGTTTTCTCCTAACGGTTAGAGGTTCAGCTGTAACAAGTCATCATTATGAAGTTAAAATGTTGGAGATACTATGATGTAGGTATTTACCATGTAAACAATAGTCCTGTTCTTGGAAGTGGAGACTGCAAATATGCATATTTTTTCTAATAGATTTTCCAATATTGAGCACCGACACGGCTCTCTATCACCAAGAGAAAAAAGACCGAATATTTGGGTACACAACAAAATTTTCGCGATTTGCTGGGTGCGGTTTTATGAATATTCTGCATCTTTATATTAACTAACACCAAACAACCAAACACCACAGTTTACAAATGCACTTCTTGGTGTTATCTGATCATGAAAACTTAAAAACTAAGAAATGAAAACATTTCATTTTACACTGCAAACAATAGACTATTGTTCTTTGTTCACTCTTACAGTAGTTGCTGGAGAAAATTGTTAGATGGCGTACACTTCTTTTTAACCCTCACTTAATTATTTTTTCGAACATTTTGAATCTGTGATATCATCCATTCAACCTACTATTTAACAATTATATTATCTTCTGGATTACTTAATATCATCTGATGATAATATTATAATGCAACAAAAAGTTAAACATATTCCAGAAATAGGGGATCATGAAATGATTTTATTTAATATTCGACTGAAATTAGTAATAAATGAACCTAAATACATTACCTGTAGAAACTTCAAAAATTTAAATTACAATCGGTTTAATAGTGACCTACAATCTATACCCTGGAATATTATATTTAAATTGAATGATGTAGACAGCAAAGTGCAATTCTTATCAAACAATATCATTAGTTTCCTAGATCTTCACGTTCCTTTACAATCCTTTAGAATTACAAAAAAATATGCTCCATGGTTAACTGATGCAATCAAGGCTATGATGTCTGACAGAGATAAAGCCCTAAAAAAATTCAAGATTACCAAAAGTAGCAACGACTGGCAATTTTATAAATAATTACGTAACTTAGTGAATGTCACAATTAAAAGAGAAAAAAAGCATACATTAAATTTAAGTTGAAAAATCAATCACAAAAAGTGAGGTGGTGTAGTCTCAAAACTATTGTGGGCTTTAAGAATAATCATAATGATATGGAAACCAGGAGAAGAGACATCAGAAGAAATGGAACCGACTGGCAAGAGAAACTCGGCCACCACGGACCAACGACGAAGAAATTAAAAGTACCATAATCAACATCTCATCAAAACCCCTGACTCAAGTAGAGGAGACCCTGCTAGAAAAAGGATTGAACTTCGCAGTTGCACCAAAAACGATACCTATCCTGGACATCGTGAGCTCGGTAGAGTCAACAAGCAACAAAATGAACCCTGTCCAGGCAGAAGAATTAAGATGGAAAGTGAAAGAGGTTTTGGAGAAGGAGCGAATCCCTCGAAAAAACATCAACACTGGAGAACAGAAGGCCCTGAAAACCCTGCAAATGGACTCCACCATTAAAATTCTCCCTGCAGACAAAGGAAATGCCACAGTCATCATGGACACCCAGACGTATGATGACAAGTTGGAAGCAGTACTCGAAACAGGAAACTACAAACTGTTACAGAAGGATCCAACATCTTCGATAGAAAGGAAAATCTACAGTACTCTGTCAAAGTACAAAACCTTTATTCCAGACAAAGAACGGACACATTTGACGCCACATTACAGTAAACCTCCTCATCTCTACGGTCTTCCGAAAATTCACAAACCCGACATGCCATTAAGACCAATCACCAGCTCCCGTAACTCACCGACCTATAACCTGGCGAAATACCTCCTACCGATACTACAACCCTTACAGGGTACTAGCAGTTCGTTCGTCAAGAATTCTAAACACTTCGTGGACATTATCAAAGATGTTGAACTAGGGCCTGAAGATCGTTTCATCAGCTTTGACGTGGAGAGCCTTTACACCAATGTCCCCATAGAAGAATCCCTTAACATCATCAAGAGGAAACTGGAAGAAGACATCCAGCTTCATGAAAGGACTGATCTCCCCGTGCAAGCGAAATTGGAACTACTGCAGTGCTGCCTACACAACTCATACTTTCAAGAAAAGAGCCGTTTCTTCTCCCAAGTTGATGGACTGCTGATGGGATCTTCTCTCTCTCCAGTAATCGCCAACATATACATGGAGTGGTTCGAGGAATTGGCTATCAGAGAGGCAAAATACAAACCAAAACTATGGCTAAGATACGTAGACGACACCTTTATCATTTGGAACCATGGAGATGAATACCTTGGGGAATTCTTCGCCAGAATGAATAACATGAGGGATTCAATCAAATTCACAATGGAAAAGGAAACTAACAGTACCCTATCGTTTCTCGATGTGAAAGCTGAAAGAACAGACACTGGAATCCTCACCTCTGTTTACAGGAAGAAGACACACACAGGACAGTACCTCAACTACGGCTCTAATCACCCAAACTCCACAAAGAGGGGAATCGTAAGAACGTTGGTGGAGAGAGCAATGTATATTTGCAACATCCAGGAGTCATGGGAGGCGGAAATCAACCACATCAAAAAGGACCTACGCCGAAACGGATACTCCGAGAAGCTCATAGGAGAAGTTCGGAAACAACTCGAAAAGACCAAGACAACCGAAGAAAGACCACAAAACCCCGTTCTCATTCTTCCCTATATCAGGGGTATCTCCGAGAAGATCAGAAGGATCGGAAATAAATACAACATCAAGAGTTGCTTTCAATCCGGCAGTACCTTACGAAGCTTCCTCACCAAGACGAAACCAGAGAACACAACAGAATCCAGTAAAAACTGTATTTACAGAGTCCCATGTGAATGTGGAGATTCCTATATCGGAGAGACCAAGAGGCCATTATCAGTAAGAATAGCCGTACACAAAAAGTGGACTCAACGAGGGGAAACATCAAAATCGGGAATTGCTGACCACGCCTGGACAAAACACCACCGAATTCTCTGGGACGAAGCTAGTGTTCTTCATAGAGAGGAACATTGGTTCAAACGGAAATTTATGGAAACCACCTACATAGAAGCCAAAGGTGCCTTCAGTCAACCAAGCGTGGAAATTAAAAACGTATGGAAACCGCTCATGGACCGTTTTGGAGGGAGAAAAAGCGCGAAACCACGCGCGCGTAATTACACTTTAATTACAGACCTATAAAAGGTCGCGTAGCATCTGATTTTGTCACTATTCACTAGAAGACGATTGCGGATTCAAGCAATTGAAACGTTGTGAAAAATTTGAAAGAGATAGAAATCTTTCAACCATTAAGATAATGGACGTCCGAAATATAAGTAATCATAATGATATGGACTTATCAAATAAGTGGAATGTGGATGAAATCAATGAATTCTTCCTGAATGCTGTTCCTAAATTGACTCCTGATCATGATACGAAACATTTCTATGAGCATAATATAAAAAAATCGGTACAAACAACTCTCACGTTTCAGCCAGTATCTGAAATTGATATTCTCAATGTAATAAAAGGCATTAAAAGTAAAGCTGTTGGACCAGATGGTATCAATATTCTTACTTTAAATTTGTGCATACCATTCCTGTTAACATTTATTACTCATATAATTTACTATTGTTTATTGAGTTCTATGTTCCCGCAAAATTGGAAAAAATCATTTGTTACTCCCTTGCCCAAAGAGGGTAATCCACAAATGTTGCAACAATTACGGCCGATCATTGTATTGCCAACTTTATCGAAGATTTTAGAGAAAACTATTAATATTCAACTACAGAGTCATTTGAGTCAAAATTACATAATATCTTCATTACAGTCTGGATTTAAAACTGGCCACAATTGTACATCAGCACTATTAAAAGTCTCTGATGATATTTTGGCAGATCTTATTTGACTACTCGAAGGCATTCGACACTCTTAATCATAATCTACTCTTTGCGATCTTATCATATAGTGGTTTGGATATTAAAGCTGTAGATTTATTTAAATCTTATCTATCTTAGAGAAGTCAAGCTGTGAAATACCAAGAAAGTGTATCAAGTTTTTTATCTGTGAGTACCGGAGTGCTCCAAGGATCAATATTGGGCCCTATACTCTTCTCTATTTATACATCGAATCTTCCAGTTTTTTTCATGTCTACAACATTACTATGCTGACGATACTCAGTCATACATATATTTCCTTGGATGAAGCGAATCAAGCGGTAACTGCTATTAATTATGACTTAAACAATCTTTATACATTTTCAATTAATCATTGTTCACAACTAAATGCATCGAAGACTATGCAATTATTTTTGGAATAAAGTTGATTCGCAGGTGTTCAAACAAGAATACTCCTCAAAGATTTTAACTAATGGTCATACAATACAATTTAACGAGAAAGTAAAAAAACCTGGGGGTGTGGTTTGATGAAAACTTAAGATTTTCGCACCATATTAGTTCCTGTTTACAAAAAGCCTATGCAGCTCTAAAACTTATATTTCTGTCTCGCCATGTGTTGGATAGATCGGTTAAAATCCTACTATGTGAGTCATTAGTATTATCTAAATTAAATTTCTGTGACATTTTATATAATTCTTATTTAAATTCATTTGATATAAATGGAATACAAAAATTGCAAAATTCATGACTAAACCTTATTTTTGGTATTCGCAAATTTGAGCACATTAAGCTCACATTCAAAATAACTAAATGGGTACGCATGAAAAGTCGTCGTGAAATGCATTCTATCATCTTTCATGTTAAGTTACTAAAAGAAAACTCTCCACCATATCAGTGTCTTAAAATGAAATTCAGAACTGTTGTACATTCTCTTAACCTAAGGCATAGAAATACTCTTACTGTACCTCGTCACCATACTGAGTTTTTCAAATGATCATTTTCTTATTGTATTGTAAACCGTCTCAATAACTTACCTCACGATTTTAGTTACTGATCTACAATCGTAAGGATGCCTCCCAGAATTGGTTGCGCAGTAGACAAAACCCTGGAGTGGGGCAGGAGCTCAATCTCTCTGCCTTATTAAACAGTAGTCGATCTTTGTCGCACATCTACTCACGCTTTCTATCGTTTGCGCATCTCAGAGACATCCTTACGCTTGTCGATCTTCTTCTTTTTGATTTTTATTGTTCTCAACAATAAATGCGTTATTCGGATCAAAATATTTTCTCTTGGCCAACTAATCGCCAAACCTTCATTCCTTCTTTGTTAATTTAATTTAATTCTTTATTATTCTATTTGCTGCCATTGGCTTTTTTTTGGGGTTAGATGGAAATGCATGTTTGAAATTGTACTTTATACATTCTTTTTTACATGCAAACTGAATCTCGCCCTAACTGGATAAACAATATGTAACTTCATTTCTATTAATTGGTAATAAAGACATTTATTATTATTATTATTATAAGACACGTGGGCCTCATTTATCAGAAACTGGACATTTTCCATGAACGACAAAACTAGACATCCAGTAATCTCTCAATGAGAGATCTTACAACCGAAACCCGGTTTTTTGCCGAAAGTACTTTTTCCGGGAATACACACAAGTTTAAACACCTCTGAATGCACTTCTACGATCTGATCACTGTTTCAATAAACTCCTATATGAGCGAAGCGGGAGACAGGAAAGGCTAAGAACCATAGAGAAACTAAAGTCTATGCTAAGAACCGTAAGCCAGAAAGCTGAAATCCGAGCGCATTCGCTAACACCAGCGGGGCAGCTCATCCGTTACCCCTCGGGGAGCAGAGGAGTTGTTGCAGGCCAGGGCGGCATTGGTTTCCGAAATTGAATCAATGAAGACACTACATTCAAGGTATGGGATCCAATTCCATATCTTGAGTGAACTTTTCAGTGAAATGGCATGTAAATTCAATACCTTAAAAAGTTTGTTTGTTTGTTTGCATTGTTAGAGCTTCTGACTCTGAGTCGAAAGGTCCGAAGTTCGAACCCTGGTTGGGCTGGGAGTTTTTAATTTCATTTAACCGATTAAATTATTAAAATCTCGTGGCTCGACTAGGGTGAGTCCTGCACGATTCACTGTTGCGTTCCAAGTAACAGTGCTGCACCTAAGGTGGCGTATGGAGTTAGTAACAAGGCCTACCAGAACAGATGGCTAATAACCATAGCAGTCGATGCCAAAGCACAAAAAAAAATACCCAAAATAGCATAAATCCAATTTTTGATACCCTGTATTTCGAAAACTGGTAATAGAATCGATGTGTGAATTGGACTACTAGTCTAACAGCTAGCAACGTTTTCGAAAGAGAATTTCAGGTAGGCCAGTTTTTAGATATGCTATCTCTCTCACTTTCCCGGACGTCATACGGGCTATCTCGCTAGCGGTGGGGGTCGCGTTCATCAGTGTGCACAGTACCTGTCCTGTACAAGTGAAATATTGATTTTTCAAAAAAAAATTAAAAAGGTTCCTTTTTTTATCAATTGAACTTTTTGACACATGAATCAATCATTGCCAGATATTTTTATCGTTGTTTAAACTATGCCAGACGCCAACTTTGAATGATAAAATATTTTAATATGACTGATATTTTCAAATGGTGTTTTTTAAGAACCTACAAACCCAAAATTAAGTTGCCAAACAATAATTCAGTTGTTTAACCTCCAGCCAGACCGATTTAAAAGTGAAAAATGTATGGACATGCGCTAGGTGCGCAAGCGAGATAAACGACAACAGCTGTTTGCAGCGTTGGCCGATAATGCTTTGGTGCGCTGGCGCTCAAGCCTTTGAGCGGCACTCAGACTGGCAAAAATTTTGCACAAAATTTTGAGCACAAATATAGATCTTATTTTTGTACAAAATATTGAATGGTCGTGGACCCCTCACACTACACAAAACTTATCCACAAAATTTCAATGTCAACCAAAAAATATCCCCACCTACATTTGCCACTGCCATGGCGACGATTGGAATGATATTTTGATGGAGCCAAACACGGTATGGCGCTAGTTGTCTCTTGTAGGAAACTGCAATAGGCGGGATATTTGAGTGAAATTCTGAGCGTAAAATTCAAATCAATTCTTCGTAGTATTTCATTCGATTTTGTTCCTGTGAAAGAAAAACAATGCTTATATACCAGCCTTATTGAAAAATTGCAATACAACCAATAATAGAAAAACTAAAAGTTATCCATAAATCAACATATTACAATCCAAGACCATCTGTAATGGTGCAACCAAATAGGTATTGGATGAACATTTGCTTGGCATCACTAAATCTTTAATCAGTACAATAAAAAAAAACTCATGTGTACACTGATTGTATGAACTTCAAATTTTCAATGAAAGAAAGAAACGAAAATCTTTATCTCCGTATCGAAAACGATACGGGAAAATTTTTGCCGGCTTGTTTACATTTTAGACAGTTATTGAATTCACGCAAACAATATGTAGAATTCCTTAGTTTTGATAATGCTGATTGCGATTTCAGAAAAAATAGTATGTGTACCTCGTAGTAAAAGCACATTCCCAGATTTCAATGCTTGTTGGCCTCGGCTTAACGCTTCGGCCAACAATTTACATTGTCGTCCGGGAATGTATTGCTTTTACTACTAGATACACAATATACTATTTTCTGAAATCGTTCAAGAATGACCACTTTCTTGGAGCAACTTCAGGCCTCAAAATACGCTAATCTAGTATTTTAGTCCGTTGCTAAGCAACGAACTTTCCCGGACCGTTTTCGGACCTAACGGTACGGGATTAGGAATTTATGTAACAAGTCCGGAAAATACTGTTTATTGGACGAGTAGACCAAATTCTAGGACGAGCGTTAGCGAGTCCTGGAAGTCTACGAGTCCAAAAAAACTGTTTTCGGACGTGTTGCGTACGTACACTATTTTTTCGGCAATCATGTAAAATAACAAATCAATGAGACAGACGAATTTAGTCTAAGAGACGAAGAAAGGTCGACTTTCACCCATCTGTTAACCGGATGAAACGATTCCAAATTTGAATATTTCGATCATTTCAGTTCTTATTTGTATTATATATTGAAATTCGAACAGAAGATAGGTACCAACAAAAACATTCTAAGTCTTATTTATATTAAAATTCGAGCACTTCCCGGCCTAGTCCGGGAAGTACGTACTTCCCGGACTAGGCCGGGAAGTGCTACTTTCCCAAAGAAAAAGTGTCCGGGAAGTGAACACTTCCCGGATGGTTGCCGAAAATAGTAATTTACGTAACAAGTCCGGAAAATACTGTTATAATATAATACTATTCCCGTACAAAAAACGATCCGAGAAAATTTTTGCCGGCTTGTTTACATTTTAGACAGTTATTGAATTTATTGATAATGCTGATTGCGATTTCAGAAAAAATAGTATGTGTACCTACAATATACTATTGTGACAGCTTTTACGCTCTAGAGCGAGAATATTGAAAAAACGCTAGATCTCCCTAGATTTTGTTGAAAACGAACCTATTCTTGCATGATGGAAAGTGAACACAAGAAATTCAAAGCACTCTAAGGAGCTGCGGTGGTGCGGTGGATAGAGATGCTTCTTACTAAACTGGGTTTTCTATCTTGGCGTGAGTTCGATCTCGGGCTTCGGTATTTTTTTTTTGTTTTAGGCAAGTTTTTTTCCTTTTGTTAGAGATGTAAATTATTGGATATTCGGATAGCTTATACTTGGGATTACTATTGAATGTAAATTTTCTCATAAGTAATATCACGTGCCTATGTTGAATGAAGTGTCTATCGTTTTTATGTCTAAGAGCTGAGTTTGTAGAAAAAAATCATGTGTGTACTTCGAGCACAAAGTGTCATTGTCGCTCTCCAAAGATTACCGCGCTTCGCTTTGCGTCGCGCGGTAACTCTCTTTGTCGAGCGGCAATCAATCACTTTGAGCTCTAAATACACAAATAGCTATTTTTAACTTCACAGAGACCTGAGAAAAAAGTTGAGGGGCGTGTCATAAATTCGGGTCGATTCTGTTTCTCAGTAGTAACCTTGTCATCATAGTAAGAAAACTTTCACAGCAAAATGTATCTCAATTTTGTAGAAAGCTTGTATACTTAATGCTTTATCGGCAGGAGATTATGTGACAGCAACATTTCCTGTCGAATGGTAGCCTTCTACAAACTTGAGATATATTTTGATGTAAAAGCTTTCTTGCTTGTATAACAAACTTGCCATTGAGAAACAGAATTGACCAGATTGACCAGATACTTTATATAATAAATGAATTATCATTTACATTATAAATAAATTGTACATTAATATATTCAGAGGTGCTTTCAAGCTACTTAGAACAATTTTGTGGTGTCTAAACATTTCCTGATGGAAGCACGGCGCATCGCGTTATACTCAGCCATAGCCGCATACGTTTCTATGCAAAACCGGAGGTTGAAAGAAGCGTAGTTTTATTGTGTTGAAGGAGTCTTTGCATAATAAAAAGAAAATAGTGTTGGTCAGGAATTATTTGAAGAAGCGACCGACCCATGGTCATCGTAATCTACTTCGCGAATTGAGCTTGTAACCTACACTTTATCAAAATTTCCTGAAGTAGGGAAGGGGTATTTGATTTTTTGATAAAATCCACAACAAATACAGTTGAAACATTGTGTTTTTCTCGATCTAGGTGTTACTTATAAACAATAACTAGTATGTATGTTGTTTAGTTCAATACATTGGAGCAGAAATGATTTTTCCTCTTCATTCCTCCTTGCCTTCACTTTCTTCGCAGCTGGTTCACTCATGTTCACGCGGCGACAGCTCCAGACAGACTGATGAAGTATTGTACAATATTTGTCAGCCCTCTCACACTGCGCTATCATACTACAAAACATTGACAGGTCCGCAAAAATTTTCTAAACATTCAGAAAACTTTTGAACGCCCCACAAAATATTGAATACCTCTTTTTTTGCACAATATTTATTTTGTCCTCACACTATCAATATTTTTGTACAAAACCGACTTTTTCAAAATATTGTGCAAAATTTTTGCCGCATTACAGTGGAACATGTTCTATAGGGTCTGTGGAATCATGTTGAAAACTGTAGTTGGTGCGAATGCGCCAATGTATGCGCCAATAATTCTCAAATTACAATGTGGTACATTTTGTTTTCAAAATAATACCACATCACTTCTCACTTTTAAATCGGTCTGGCTGGAGGTTTAACAACCAAATTATTGTTTGGCGAATTAATTTTGAGTTTGTAGATACCTACTTAAAAAACATCATATAAAAATTTCAGTAATACTAAAATATTTTGAAAAAAAAAAAGGTTTTCAAAATTAGCGTCTAGTTTAAAACAACGATAAAAATTTCTGGCAATAATTGATTCGTCAAAAAATTCAGTTAAAATAATAATATAAAAAAAAACCTTCTTGAAATAATTACAAAAATCAATATTTTACCTGTATAGAACTTCCAGCTCTAAAATGAAGATATGATTCGACCAAAAGAGTTTGTCCCCCTTATTCTGGGACACGCTGTGTAAATTAATCAATCTTATTCTGGAAATATCGGGTGCGTCGGACTGAAAAAGCAATCGGTTGTTGTACTTATGCATGTTATTTCACCGATACGTTGGTACAACATTATTTTTAAGATGAATATTATATTACGCTTCATACTGTTTTAAGGATTTAAGAAAACACAAACAGGAATGCTATACATGCGAAATAGACCTGGTAGCTAATGATTTGAGACATACTATCTTCGATTTGGAAAAATGGGCTGAACCAGAGAAACCCGAAAAGAGACTAATTAATATTCTAGATGGGGTATATATATACAGTGATCCATATGGTGTGGTCCTCATCATTGGAGCATGGAACTATCCTATTTTACTAACACTGGGACCATTGGTAGGTAAGTAATCTGGAATATTACTCAGAAGTTTTCCATTTTTTTTTATTGTTGGTAAATTCAGTATAAGTGTCTTTTTAATGATTGAGGAGGTCCAGAATGAGAGCTGAATCGATATGTATGTTGAGAACTACAGGGGGTATTTCTCTGAGAATTTGGATACGGGAGTTTTTTTTCCAATAGCATCATTCTCTATTTTTATTCCATTTTCAGAATCTACGATGAATTTCAACATCACTCTATTCGGATCATCATATGTCTAAAGGACTCCAGTTTTCAGTTATTTCATTCTTTTTGAAAAATTTTGCAGGTGCAGCCCTTTACAAAAAAATAATGTTTTGGAAAAAATTGACAGAATTTTCCTGAATGAGACCTGAAGCTTCCTAAATCTTTGGAAACTTTAAAATAAAATTATACGGGGTGCTCAGAAATTGGCGCGGAATTTAGCTATCTCGAAAATGGTATAACTCATTTTTTTCAAATGGTACCTCATTTTTTTCTGAACGCCAGTGGATTCCACGTTAAAAACTTGTAGGAGTTTATACTCACAACCCTATATCGCAATTAAACGTAGAAACTTGGGAAAACCAAAATTTCCCTATGGTTACTGAAGATATCTGAATTAACAGGAGGCTGTTTGGAATAATCGACAAGAAACAAATGCTGGAGTGCCAACAAACAATATTTGCTAATTATTTGACGTCAAAGTATAGTTACATCGAAGGCATTTATCAATTCCCGTTTAAAATTTAATAACGAAGATTACTTCAACTTATTAATAATTCACGTGGAATCTGACAAGGTTTTTAAAAAAGCCTATGAAACCTTCCGTTCGCGATACGAGGATAGACCAACACCCACTTATGGCATCCTGATGCGGCTCATTCACAATTGAACGCAATAATGCAAAAAGGAACCAAGCGACAAAAAGTTAATTTTGAGATATAGACCTTTAAAGTTTATAAATCATAATTGAATCAGTAAAAAAAATTTTCATTATTTTCCTTACTTATAACATATAGAAAAACATCCTGACTTCAATAGAGAAGAATCCCTATTAAAATTTTCTCAAACAACAGATTTTTTTGAAAAAAGTGCGTTGGTTCCTTTTTGCATTTTGCATTTTCAGGGAATTTTGGTAAACTTGAAGAGTAAATACAAAAATAATTTTATTTATATACAGTGTGTCCCACTTTGAGCAGCCACACCCCCATATTTCGTTGAGCATAAAATAATTCGAAATTTTCTTTGACTCAAGTTGTAGTACTCGTAAATACCTACCTTTATGTTTACGGAACCTTTGTATATCCATTTTCCACGGTTAACTACGACCAAATGAAAAGTGAAAAATTGGGAAAAATATACTAGGCATTTTTTTATCGAAAAAATAACACCATATTCTGTTTCAGAACACCTTAAATCCCCCAAATCTCAATGCTTGAATCATTTGAATATACAGGGTATCATCTGTAGCTGGTAGCATTATCAACTGTAATCCATAAATAATGCTTGGAAAATTTCCAAAATGTCTTCTCTTGTCACAGAATTCCCGAAAATATTTAATTAATACTTTGAAAAATAGCCAAATATCACTTTTCCAAGGCTAACTCTGATCAGAATGAATGATACCCTGTATATTCAAATGATTCAAGCATTGAGATTTGGGGGTTTTGAGATGTTCTGAAACAGAATCTGGTGTTATTTTTGCAATAAAAAAATGCCTAGTATGTTTTTCCCAATTTTTCACTTTTCATTTGGTCGTAGTTAGCCGTGGAAAATGGATATACAAAGGTTACATAAACATAAAGGTAGGTATTTCCGAGTACTACAACTTGAGTCAAAGAAAATTTCGAATTATTTCATGCTCAACGAAATATGAGGGTGTGGCTGCTCAAAGTGGGACACACTGTATATTTATAAAAAAAATATGTAATATCTTTTATACTTTAGGATATTAGGTTCAAAGTCTAATGGTCCCGTTCACCCATAAATATCATCTTCCACTGTCTCGTCTGCGAAAAGTGTCTAATAAAATTATCGGCAATCGTTTGGTATCGGGTGCAAGAGCGACTTATGTTATTCATAGTCTAAGAGTCGGAGAGAGATCGACCTTCACTCATCTGTTACCTGGATGAAACATATTTTTCATGAAAATTCGTAAATAGACTAATACGCCTAAAAAGCCTTGCCAAAATTTGGTCATGGCTATCTCTGATTTAATTCATTTAATTTTTTTTTCTGGGCCGCACTCATTTGTTAACCAAATGAATTTTATTTTAACCCATAATTTATAATATAAAGAATATGCCTGTGTGGTATTTCCTACCCATTTCAGATTATGACTACCTGGCAAGCAGGTATGAATAGATGAGTAAATTCAGGAATCTTCCTAAGAAGATGTTTGCTTCATCCAGTTATCAGATGGTTGAAGGTCGACCTCTTTCCGCTTCCTGTACTACTGTACAGTTTTCCCTCGCAATTCCTTTACCTGTTTGCCAAAGGGCATCCATTTTATTTATTTGTATTCCACTATCCAGAGGTCGACCACGAAGTCTTTCGGAAATATGTATTTTTCCTGTTATCGCTCCAGCATTCAAACTTTGCATCATTAGATTAAAATAAGACCAAAGCTATTTTCCTCGTTTTCAACCAGCTAATATATTCTCCATTAACCCCCTCCTTGCGATTGGTAATCTGCTTTTTTATATTTTTTGCAATCCCAAAAAAATGCCACTTCCTATTGGAGTCAATATCAAATGATTTTTCTCACCTTGGAATCAGCTCCATAGTACGCTGTGAAATCATTACCCAGCACTGATAAAGAACAAGGGTTGAATAGCTATTATTTGGCATTTTAAAACTCTTTCTGCATTATGCTAATAGGATCCATCTCAATGGTATACCGAGAAATTCTCTAACGGAGAAATACAATAAAAGAACCATTTCACATGGTTCTTTTTTGCATAACAACTTAGTTGATTCCCACGATTTGAGATGGTTCTCACATCGAAAACGAATGCCTAAATATATGAAATCCTCTTGGATATTCAGCCATCGTTTCATGCATAGAACTCAGTTTCGACGATCATGTCGCTTGGTTCTTTTTTGCATAACTTCGTCCAATTGCAGAACATTCGAACAGTTTGTAAGAAAGTAAGATAAAAGTGAACCTGTCATAGATAATGAAGTAACAGTCTTGGCATATTTCGGAGCGTGTCCAGAAAATTCCTTAGTAAATGCAGAGAGAGATTACGGAATACCTGTGATGAGTATTCAGAGAATTAAAAAAAAAACATAAGTACCATCCGTATTCATTCTCATTATTTCACAATTTGAGAGAAGGTGACGATCAAAGACGAAATGATTTTTGCGAATTCATATGAAAATTCAGGAAGCCTAACATTTTTTAGAAAATTGATTTGGACGGCCAACCGCCATAACTCACATTACTGGAGTGATATAAATCCACACGTATTTCGAAAAAAACAGTTTCAAGGTGACTTGAGTTTCATTGTTTTTGCTGCAATAAAAAATGACGTGCTTGTGGTGCATTTTTATGATATTGGAGATCGAAAGGTGATGAGAAAATCCGTTTATTTTTAGGTTAGAGATATCTCGAAATTTTATAAAATTATTAACATCCATTGAATATGAACTGGAATCAGTATCAGTACGACGTAGCTCCACTTCATAATATTGCACCTGTGAATACCATTTTAGACAATCATTTTGAAGATCGTTGGATGGCGAACAATGGAACCCGTCGATGGCCTCCTCGTTTGCCCAATATAACTCCATTGGACTTTTTTGTTTGGGGTAGTATAAGAAATATTGTCTATGCTGCGCTGCTTGCAATAACAAAAAGATTGCCAAGAGAGAGTTAGGAATGCATTTCGATATATTTTCCCGCACTAAATTCAGAGTGCTACACATGCCGGATTTTTGAGGAGAATCATAAATGTTTCTTGTTTGTTCCTGTGCGAGTTTTACAATTGTGAATGATCCGCGTCCATTGTCTACGACAGGTTTGATTTTCTTTTCTTTTCAACAAACTGCCCGTTTATTTACAATTGTAAATGACATGCGTCATGGTGTCATGAGTGTGCTTTGGTCTATCTGGACCATAGACATATATATCATATACTTATTCTAGAATGCTAATCTCATATGTCAAAGGTGTTGTAAAAAGTTCGGATTAGTCCGCAATGCGCATGCGCGTCATTAGGGTTTTTTGTAACATGCCCGGTTTTAGTGAAATATTATGGTCCTGGTGAAGATTAACAAATGTTGTTGATTCTGAATCTCGGGGAAGAGGTATTGGAAAACTCAATGTACTTATACCTGCTATTTACCGATTTGAATACATCTTTTCACATATGTATGATCCCAAATATTCAGCAAAGGCCATAAGAAAGTAGAGTACTGTTATTATTATTTATGAAGCGACTCACTGATTTTTGTTATCGCAATCACTTTTCAGCTGTAGATAAACTCTACAAAAAACCACGGAATCATACCAAGTAGTCACAGTGCGAATTTCAAGCAGGCACTAGATTGGAAAATAAATTGAAAGTACAAGAAACTATGAACAAAGATTTCAGCTAATAGTATTCATAATTTAAACTCAAATTTGTATTTATAAAATTGGATAAACATAATTTGTACGGGACATATAGGGTGATCATGAAAATTTTCGATAATAAAAATGACAAAATATCAACATTTACGAAATCACTCTGTAATCCACGATTAACTCGGTGAAATTCCTTTATTATTATTTAATATATTCATCATTTTCTCCTCAACACTGTCCCTAAAATTCAGTTTCCTACTATGACTAGTTTCATAGTTATTGATTCAGAAACTTATTACCATTTGCATGACGAGTTGAAGGAACTTGTTTACGCGTACATTCTACTAGTTTCCAAGATTTTTCACAAATATTGACACGTGAGAATGTGGAGAACAAAATATATGTAACATTATATGCAGGGTGATGACCAATGACGGTCCATCCAATTCCAACTACCATTTAGGACGTTTCTTTGAAAGTGGTTGACAATGTTTCAACTGTTAAAATCTACAGTCGTTATCAAGTGTATAATGCGACAATCTCAAGGATACTTCTTATATATGCTGTGGATAATTTTGTGTCATTAGCCTAGGGGTAATTTGGCGGTATTCAGGTAAGCTTGTTAATTACTGTGCCAGGTCCCTCCGGTACAGCATTGTTAATTCTTATCGCAATTTCAATTGATCCATGCCACTAATTAAGGGTTTCCACACATTACGGATTTCTATGCTAGCTTGACTAAAGACTTTGTTGTTCATAATATATGCGCTCTCTTTAAACTTCCTTCTATACCAGCCCTCTTCTTTATGGATGACTTCGCCTTCAGTCCATTTTATGTTGTGTTGGGTCGTCCAGACATGATCCGCTATTCCTGACTTTGATGTTTCTCCTCGTTGAGTGTTTCTCTTGTGTTCAGCGAGTCTAACGCTAAGTGGTCTCTTAGTTTCTCCAAGATAAGCTTCGCCGCATTCACAAGGGATGCGGTACATGCAGTTTTTGGAGTCAATGTCAGCGTTACGTGGTCTGGTCTTTGTGAGATGGCTGCAAATAGTGTTACCTGACTTGAAACATGTCCGTATTTTGTATTTCGACCCAATTCGCTCTATTATTTCCGATAGACCTCTAACATACGGAACGCACAGGGTGGTTTGTGTCCATTTAGGAACTGACTGAATATACGACACATCAGTTACACACATCAGTTACAACTCAGCATGAGCCAGATAAAATTTCTAATGATTGGATACTTTGACTCGCCCAATCGTGAACACGCATTGGAAAAAGCCATCGCTGCCCAGATTCAAATTCTCCTATTAGAAATAAAAGCGTTCTATCAATCATTTTCCCAGATAGTTTGTTTTTCATTCCGACAAAGCTGAAACCAACAAAATTCACTTAACTATCTGTAGGTACCTTACATTATTAAATTCATATAAGTGATGTGATCGTTATCTCTATTGTTTACCCTCTTTTACATTTTTTTTGATTTCCACATTCTTACTTTTCACTATTTGTGAAAAATCTTGGCCATTAGTAGAATGTACGTGTGAACAAGTTTCTTCAACTCGTCATGCAAATGGTAAGAAGTATCTCAATTATTAACTATGAAACTAGTAATAGCAGGAAACTGAATTTTTGGAACAGTGTTGAGGAGAGAATGATGAATATATTAAATGATAATAAAGGAATTTCACCGAGTTAATCGCGAATTATAGTGTGATTTCTGAAATGTTGATATTTTGTCATTTTTACCATCGAAAATTTTCATGATCACCCTATATATTCCAATGAAATTATGTTTATACGGTATCGGCTTTCTTCGGAGGGTGATAATTCACTTGAATATACAGGATATGTACGAAAGAACCGGCCATATATTTCACCAATTTTTCAAATCACCCTGTACGAAATGTATGAATTGTGAATAATGATGGAATAATAGAATATTGCATGCCAAAATAATTTTATCAATATTTCATCATTACATCGAATTTTCAGACATTACTAAAATGTTTTTATTTTTGTACATAATGATATAATCTGCACCATCTGAATGATATTTACTAATATGAAGGTACGTTGATGATTGGAACGAAGAAAAATGCAGTTGGCACTTTCAAATCTCGAGAAAATAATTAATTAAAAATTACTGATTTTTAACTTGAACGCCCTTTATTTCAAAATCTGTCTATCAACGAACTTTGCGATTCTGCACGATTATTCAGTACATCGAATACTACAATATACTAAAAATTCAGACAATTTCACCGAGAAACCATTTTACCTATAATAAGTGCGGGGTCCTTTCTCTCTTTCAAATGGCATGGGTTTTATTGCCTCATGACACAAAACTCTGAATTGGAACAGCAAATGATTTTCAAACTTCCGCAGAGAAAATTGGTGGGAATTATAGTAATGTTCATTTTTAAATTCTAAACGGAAAATAGAAATTTCACTGCGCTCAAACGTAAATTATTAGCAAATATTGTTTGTTTACACTTCAGCATTCGTTTCTTGTCAATTTTTCCAAAAAACCTACTGATAATTCAGATACCTATCTCTTATAGCAACACGGAAATTTTAGCTTTTCCAAATATCTACAGAAACCATTCAATTTAGATATAGGGTTGTAAGCGTAAAATCCCCCTACTTCTTAGCGTATAATCAATCCACTGGCGATGAGAAAAAGTGGGGTTGCCATTTGAAAGAAATGAGTTACAGAATTTCACAATCAAAATAGCCGAATTGGGCGCCAATTTCTGAGCAGCACGTATAATTTTTTTATGTTTCCAAATATTAATGAAGCTTCAGGCGTTATCCAAGCAAATTATGGCCACTTTTGAACTGACTATCTTCGTTTCAAAATTTTTTTTGTGAAGGGCTGCATCTATCAAAATCTTCAAAAGAATTCAAATAGGTTACTGAAAACTGAAGCGCTTCAGATATTATATGATATTTTGAATAAAGTAATATTGATATTCATCAAAAACAATGTTGGGGTCTACTTCCAGTATAACCGGATGTCTTAAACAACTGAAAACATTTTAACGAAAACTAGCTCATCGGAATGCAAATTTTCAGAAAAATACTTCCATTAGTTTCCCATACACATGTCAACTCAGCTCATCGTACATATAATGTCTATAATAATTGTGAGTAATTTTTTAGGCTTTTCAATGTATTCAATTTAAACCCATTACTGTCAAAACAAAATATTCAAGATCTTCATTGTTTTCCTGGATCTTCTCATGACATTTTTTCATTTGAGGTTTATTATAATTTATTTTCTGTAATATTTGATTTGATTGACTTGAAAAATGACGACCTTTTATTATTAATAAATAATATTTTACTTACAAATTGTGAAAGGCTTTCGCGGCCATCGTTGAATGAATGATGGTTTTTCGGGTTTTTAGGCCGACGTTTATTTAGAGAAAAACTCGACGTTTCGTCAACACGAGTGGTTGGCATTTTCAAGAGAAATGTTTACAGTTTCGATCACTGAACACTGAACACTACCAGTAGTGTTCAGTGATCGAAACTGTAAAAATTTCTCTTGAAAATGCCAACCACTCGTGTTCGCGAAACGTCGAGTTTTTCTCTAAATAAACGTCGGGCTAAAAACCCGAAAAACCATCATTCAATATTTTACTTGATCAGAGTTCCATTTTCAGGTGCCATAGCAGCCGGAAACACAATCATACTCAAACCATCTGAACTATCACCGGCCACTGCGTATCTTTTAGCGAATGTTTTGACAAAATATTTGGATCCCCAATGTTTTCAAGTCGTGTTAGGGGGTATCCAAGAGACAACAGAACTTCTGAAACAAAAGTTCGATTACATTTTCTTTACTGGGTCCACTAATGTTGGCAAAATAATCCATCAAGCAGCGACAGCAAATTTAACACCAACAACGTTAGAACTGGGTAAGATTATCATTCATTTTTATCTGGAGGGTGAAAGCGTTTGACATATTTCACAGAAATCTAAATTTTACATGAATTGACGCAAATGACCTATTTACCAGTTTTGAGGATTCATCTTTCATTAGTGTGAATATTTCCCTCATATACAGGGTGTCCGGTAAACCTTGTACAATATTGAAACTGGTGATAGACAAGGTCATGTCTGTTCAGAATATCGGAATTTCACCTTAGTAAAAATCTCAACGTTTTCGAGATAATGAGCATTTTTAAATTTCTGGAAAATCACTACCTCACTTTGGATTTTTGAGTGCCATGTCTACAAATTGAGACCAATTCAAATATCTTTGCTGGCGAAGATTACTGATGAGTGATGCTTTCAGACGTACAAAACAGTTTTTCAGAAAACTATACAATTTTTCAAGAAATAAGGGTAAAATGACAGATTTGAGTTTCACCAATTTTTTTAACGACAGTTTGACATTATTGTTTAAAAAAAACGTAACTAAGTGGAAGTGGATATTCATTACAAAAGAATGCCCATTTTGTCCAGACTCTACCATGGTATAAAACATACGATAATTATTTTTGGTAGGAGTAGAATTTCGATTATATTAGAGTGTGTATAGTGTTATTCTGAGATAAAATCAACTCCAGTAGACTTTGTCAGTAATGTCTTTTATTTTTATCGTATCAAGATGAAACGATTGAATAATTATGTTATTATCGTTATTATGTTATTATCGTTATTACGAATCCCCTGCTAGGAAGCATTCAATGAGATGTAAATAAGTGAATATTAATTCAATGTTTTTATTAATCAACCCACACTATAAACCACACTATGTCTTCAGTTCGACCAACTCTTGGAGTACATCATGACAATTCTCCAGTTTTAGTATTCAAGGACTTGTCAACAACTACGCATGATTTCGTTAGACGAGATACTCCTCGTTCTTCGTTGCAGCATCCGTATGATGGACCTTTTCGTGTTATCGATCGACGAGATAAGCAGATGATTATTCGTATTCGTGGAAAGAATACAACAGTCTCAATAGACAGAGTTAAGCCAGCCTATATTCTTTCTGACGAATTTCAGATTCCACAGTCCGTTTCATTCGTTCCAGTTTCTAAGACACCTGTAGCAGTGAGTGGACGATCGTCTAGCCAAGATGTACCCGCATAATACAATTCAAATAAAAAATCGAGATATGGATGAAACGTTGAATTTCCAGTTCGTTTCTCTCCAAGATGACTGGATAGTTATCAGTGTCTTAATCAATTTGCATTATTTAATATCTCTTTAGTTTTTTTCACGAGGAGTATTGTAGTGGCCATACAGTCGCTAGCACTTCGTATACTCTCAGATATTGTTAGTAATATCAAGAGCTATTGCGACGTTCAGTTTTGTAGAAGGGGAATAAATATAAAGTATTGAAGTTGTCATTAGAATTTTGCATATCATTAGAAACTCAATAAAATATAAATAGGAGGAACACAAAACCTCCAAAGCGTTAATAAATGATTTTCAGTACAACGTTTTGTTTTCTAAGATAACATCAGCTCAGGTCAAGTTTTTCAAGTACTAACCTGTATTTTTCAATTAGAATTCAGGAGTATACTGAATAATCTCAACTCAATGAAGGCGTGAAGTAAAATCAGTGAGTTTCGTTTCGTCTCGAATTCCACATATCATTTTGGAAGTAAAATAAGTGAGTTTCGTTTTGCTTCGAATTCCATATATCATTTTCAGATTACAGATTCAGTTATGAATTTGAGGTTGTGAGTTGTCTGAATTCTTATTTTTATTTGGGGTGATATTAGGTGCGTTTTATTGTAGGCAGAAATGTCCTACTCGTAGAAGTAGAATTTGACTCAGCTGTTTTTTGACACAAATATATCTACTTCCTCTACTTTTACTACATTCGAATTTGATGGAAGTAAAAGTAGATAATTGGTTGAAAAATTAATTTCCCTAAATCATAGCAGAAATTGACACTATTGACATTGCATTAAGCTATGGACCATATCTGTTCATCTCAGTTTGGTTGTATAGGAGGTGGGTTCATTTTGATTCTCAATTCATTGAGAACTTCTGTTGAAGCTCCCTTTGAAATCATATTCTATACAAATGGATACCAAAAGAGAAGATGGTAAAGGTGGGTTCATATTGATTTGAAATTCATTTAGTATCTCTGTTAAACCTTCTTTTTAGAAAGTGGCAAAATTTCGAAGACATCAGTGGGATGATATAGAAACATTGTGTCTAATTGATTTATGTATGATGATTAGAGAAAAATTGACCAGAGACATATCAAAAAAATATTTTTCAGTTCCTACTTGTTCCCAATCTTCAAACATGCAAACTCTTTTTGATTATTATGATTTATATTAGCTAGTTCGTTCTCTCAAAGCTGCTTCGAAAGTGGAAGGTGTTAGGTTTTGGAATCACTTCTTCATAATAAGTTTTACATACTGAAAAAGTTTTCTGAGTCAATATTATTTAAGGAATTCATATATATGATAACTTCATTATTCCACTTGAAATATTCCCGCCTAAATGATTTTCCAGTAAGATATAATACTGCTCGCGCCTTCTTCCATTGTCTGTTTGGGCTGTGGAATTTGTTAATTCAAACTAAGTATTCATAATGACTATCATTTTAAATGATGAAACATATAAGTTTCAAACTTTTTACAGAGATTTAGAGAATTTAAGAATCATTTGACTTCTTCTGGAAACCCTGAAATTAAGTTTTTATGATACTCGACTTTTTCTACTAGTAGATCTTAAACTCTGGTTGTCAATAAATCGCGGCTAATTCATTATCAAAGCAATTGTAATTCGATAACCTTTTCTGAATATTCAGTGTATTCATAGTTGGATAATGATTATACCTTAAAATCTCTATCTTTCAGGAGGAAAAAGCCCAGTTTACCTTGACGAATCCGCCGATATAGAAAAGGCAGCCAAACGTATACTGTGGGGTAAACTACTGAACAGTGGTCAAACTTGTATATCACCAGACTATATCTTGTGTACCAAATCGAGCCGAGACAAATTCCTGCAAGAAGCAAGAAAAACCTTAAAAGAATTCTATGGTTCCGACCCAAAATCCAGCCCATACCTGAGTAAAATTGTTACAGAGCGCCATTTCAATCGACTCGTGGGATTCATCAAATCCGAAAATGTGGCCATTGGGGGAAAGTTCGATAGTGTAGAGAGAATAATTTCTCCAACAATCCTCATCAACGTCGATCCGAATGACCCAGTGATGCAGGAAGAGATATTTGGTCCCATACTACCAATCATCACTGTACAAAATGTTGACGAAGCTATCCACTTTATCAACGAAAGGGATAAACCTTTAGCTTTGTATATATTTTCGAAAGATAAAAATGTTCAGAACAAGTTCCTCACGAGGACCTCTTCAGGTGGTGTAGCAGTGAATGACACAGCGACTCATCTAACAACGGAAAATTTACCATTCGGGGGCGTCGGGTTCAGCGGTATGGGTAGTTACCATGGAAAATATGGATTCGATACGTTTTCTCACAAGAAAGGAGTGTTGGTCAAGGATTTCGCGGGATTCACTGAAATGGCTCTATCGATACGGTATCCTCCTTACAGTAATGCCAAGACAAATATAATGTACTCAATTTTGAAGAAAAGAAGAGGAATTTCATTCAGTTATATAAAGAATGTCATGATTTTCACCCTAGGTGTTGCTGCTGTTTATGGTTTTCAGTATGTGAGCCATAAGATGGATGGTACCAAAGATTGAAGAAAAAACACGTCCCTTTTTCAATTTATATGGAATAACATAAAAACATTTCAAATTTTTCACTCAAATTGAAATCTGTATTTATTTTTGAGAAACTGTACTTAACGGTTAATAACATATTATGTAACAAGTGTTAAAACGTCATTTTATTCACGAGTCATGACTGTCTAGACTAGTTTATAACCATGTTACATGACAAACTTTTTTACGAACTCGTATTAAAACAACAAAATTGTATTCGTTTTTTTCACAAAGTGACGCTCAGTTTGGTTTTTGTATCGGGAATATTAACTATGGTAGTGCTGTTTTCATGTTCTCAACACGAGTTATCCATAATTATTTCCTCCTACTAGCTCGATTAATTCAAAAATTAGCTGAACTCCCAAAAAAATGCAAAAGGATTGAGAAGAACTAACACAAGGTGGTAGGTGATGTTGGTTGCATATGTGCGAATAAGAAGTTTCAAATAAGGCGTATAAACATAAGGCGACTCGACTTTGAATGACAATATGAATAAAGAACAAGTTCGATTGAATGAATGTTTATTCGACAATTACATACACACACACACACAACTCTAACAGTTTCTCTTGATGAAATATATGGAATATCTATTCAACAGTGTTTCAAGTGTGATGGATTATAAGAATACACATGGTTCTTCTTTTCTGTATACACTTCTTACAACTCTCTCGAACACTGCGTTGAAATAATCTATTCAGTTGCACTTGTTTAAAAAACTTTCATACAGAGTATCCATTTGCGCGTAATTCTTCGATATTTCGAAGGCACATAAGCGGTAGAGACTATAATGTAGAAGGAAATACTTTTACAGTTGCTCATTTTTTAAATATTTTCAACATTACTTGGTGTTTAATAAAAGCCGGACGAGTTTTTTTCAATAGAACACCCTGTACTTTTATTCAAAATTTATTTCTCCAAGTTTCACCTTTACATCGCTGTAAAAAAATGTGAATTGATTGCGGCGTTGCCATGTTTCAACTGATAAATCTATTTCTACCAGTATTGAAGAGTAATGATGAATTGGGCATGGCATATTCAGTTATTAAAATTCATTCGAATTTTTCATATGTCCAAAATAATTCGATTTCCTATCGATGCGAAAAAAATCGGTTGGGGCGTTGTCAAATTATTTTTATCCCTATGTTAAGATAATTTGTAAGTCATTGTCCTTTCATTTATTTCTATTGTGAAAATATTGCGTGTCAACGTTATAATCAAATTTCTACATGAAACAGTCATATGTTTTTAAAATAGAAACATTTACAGACTCTTCAATTCAAAACAAACAATTAGATTGTATTTTGAAAATTGGATCCAAAACACTAACTTTACAGATTTCCATACTATTAATAAGTTTTTTGAAATACACTTCCATTATTTGTGTAACGGCCTGTCAAACATACCCATAATCAAATATACCTTGAATTCACTTGAAATTATGCTAAATTCCCGCCAGAAATTCGTGCAGTGATCGAATATTGTTTGTATTTTAGAAGTTGCCAAATAATACACATTTTCTGTTGAGATGTTTTTATTCGAAGTATGCCAAATAATAAAGTTCGTAGTTGAGATAAAAGAGAAACAAGTAATGGATGAATTGAACCACATAAAAAACTATATCTTTTACAGTTGTTCGAAATGTCTTCTATTCTGATTGATACAAGCTTCAAGTCGTATTATTGAATTTTCCACCACGTTGAACAACATGATCGGTGTTATACCTATACTTCGTGTCATCGTGGTGGTAGCTATGCAATGAACCATAGATTTCACGTGACCCCATAAAACAACTCCATACTGGTCAAGTCGGGAGATCTCGATGCCCATTAAATTGCTCCTTTCCGATTAATTTTTGGAAATTATTGTTCAAGATGGTCCCGAACTTCTCTGATAGTGTGCAGCTGCACCATCCAATTGAAAATACATTTCATGTTGTATCACCAGTGAAACAAGCTAAAATCAGTTGGGCAGATCACCTTGTACAAACCGTAAAAATCTCTCATAGGTTAAATGCTACTGGAAGAAGAACGGCCAATAACGCAATCATGGATACGTCCCCAAACATTGAGCGACCACTTATATTGGAAGTTAGAAACTAGAACTTCATGTGGGTTTTCAGTAGCATGAAATTATGTCGATCAACAGAAATGTTGATTCATCACCTAACAGCACATTTTTGTATAATGAAGGGTTTTCTCCTATTTTGTTTCGTGCCCTTTAACAAAATGTAACTCGTCTTCCAAATTCACTTCCTGTAAATTATTGGTTGAGTTGAAAATGACATGAATGAAATTTGTGCTTTTTGAGGAAGTTCTCTACTGATGATTTCTTTATAGGAATCTAAATGTTTCTTCTGTCAAAACAACGTTCACTGGACCAGAACCGGTAATCGGTTTAGCCAAGAATGTCATAACAGCTTGAGCAAACAATAAAAAACTCGAGTACTGACGTAGTCTACCGGGCCTAGCCCATTTCAAAGCATTTATTGCTTGTACAAGGAAAAAACAGGACTCTAACAAACTGCTAGAACTCAGTAGAGCGCATCTCATAGTTATAGTGGGTTTGCTTACTGGACACTGCAACCTCAAACATCACATGCATAAAATCAGACTTGCACAAGATGCAGAGAGCCGGCTATGCATGGAGGATGATGAAACAGCTAAACACATTCTGTGTATATGCCCTGCAGCGGCCACAACCAGATTCTCAATATTTGGCGATACGACAGTATTTCGTCAAGAGATTGGATATACTTGGAGACAAATAACCATAGGGTGAGCCACAATAGGTCATTGGCCGCAGTGGAGGGCCTGATACGGGCCCACTCACGTTCAAACCTAACCTACTGTCGGTTCCTCAGTTACTGATGAAGCGATTGCAAGTTCATTTTTTTCTGTCAAAACAGTTTTTGCCCTTGTAGATATTTCATAATTCACGCTTCCCGTACGATCAAATATCTCTTTCAATCTTCTTAAGCATATATCTTGAGGGTGTCGCCTTCAAGGAAAATTTTGGGCATATACAGGGTGAGTCAACAAGATTCCCGTGGTCGATTGCTCCGTTGTGAATCACTATTTCGATTTCTTATATTTTTTGCCAAACGGACCATTTAAGACTATCTTCCAAAATTATTCTTATTCATACAGGGTGCATCATTGAAGCGTGGCCGACCAAAGTTGGTCTTTTTCAAATGAAACACTCAGTATATTTTCATATATTCCGATCCGCTGTTTCATTGGCTGCTCAACGATTTTTTCAATTTTGGATTCCGTTGCGGCGTTGACAAATTATATAAAAAATATCTATTTTGCAGTCGAAGTGGTGAAGTTAATTGTGAATATGGTGAATATTGTATAAATTCGGTACAACAATACGAACTTGGCCATTTTCAAACATCAATATTTTGATTTTTTCAAATGAAACACCCTGTAAATTATCATTCATATAAACTCCTTTTTAATGACTCTTCAATTTTTATCCTTGATGTCATGTGCCTAAAACAACCCGTTTCCGAGATATTGTGGTTTTTAAAGGAATTGTTCAATTGCAAATCAACAATCCTGCATATTTTTTACCTACACGTTTCTGTACAGAGAATACTGACACTGAATGCCGTTTTAATTATTTTGTCCTTTTTCAAGGGCATTCTTGAAAAATTATGAATAACTAGCATAGCAAAAGAAATTTTGAAAAGTAACTATTTTATCTAGTTTAGTTATCCCTGACTACCGCTGAAAAAAATGACTATCGGCATTTGTAAATAGAGGTAACTGTCAAACTACAATCCAGTTGTGTTGACAAATGTGGCATTATGAATTATTGTTTAGAGGAGATGGTTCAAATGGTTTATGCTTTGGGGGAAAGTGACGGTACCTGCTTACTGGCATCTAGATTATACCAACAAAAGTTTCCTGAAAAAAGACATGCGAACATTTCAAGCCCTCAAAACAAGATTTGAGGAAACCGGAACAGTATTTTACAAAAAGTTTGAACGTGCCCGTCCTGTAACGAATGATGAAAATACTCTTGATATTGCATTACATATTAACGATTATTTCACTTATGCTAAAATAGCGTGTTATGATTGGTTGAAATTTTTGTGATAAATGAAAAATGAAAACATCATGTTTTCGTTTTTGTAGTTCGGCTCTTGATTGGCTACTGGATATGTATATGATGTGTTTTCGATTTTGTAGTTCGATTCCTGATTGGTTATTATCAAAACACAAACTTACCACTAGCAAACTGCTATAATGACACAACACCAAACTTTGACCAAAACTAAATAAGCACTCACTATTAATTCATATCAACTTCACAATTTTCGACAAATTTTGCATACTCGTTGATTAATCAAATCACTAAATCAAAATGTTATCAAAACATAACCTCGAGCGAGAAGCAGTAGACTAGACATGCAATGACGAAACTACGAATGACGCGCTCTGTCATTGGTAACTGAAATAAAGGGATGTTTGAAATATCAATAAATGTTTTGTTACTTGAATAGTAAATGAATAAAAATTGTTTTGATTTTATTCATGAAAAAATCTTAACAAATACAACTCGTGTTATCGGCGATTATCATTAATTCCTTCTCGGTTTCGAAGCAAATTATGTTGCTTCAGGTAACCACACTCGCGCAAGCGCTCGTGTGGTTACCAAGCAACATAATTTGATTCTCAAATTCAAAAGAATTGCTATTTCGATAATCACTGATACACTTGTGGTATTACCTACGAGAATCCCCATGTGAGTACACGTATTCTGATTAGAGAGTTGGGAATATCACAGTGTTTCTCGGATGGTGAGAAAATGCAATTTCCATCCATATCATATGCAGTTGATGCTGGAGGTAACTGAAAGAGATTTTCCAAAGCGAATGCGGTTTTGCCAATGGAGTGTAAATAAAATCAGAGAAGAACATGATTTTTTTATAGTATGTTCTATTTTCAGACGAAGCCACGTTTCACAACAATGGTCATGTGAATCGGCATGATATGCACTAATATGCAACTGAAAATCCCCATTTCGTTAGATATGTCAATCACCAACAACGTTGGTTACTGAATGTTTGGGGAGGTATCATTGGACGGCGAGTGATAGGGCCATTTGTTTTCCATGGTTATCTTAATGGAAGAGAATATCTAAGGTTTTTGCCACAGCTATACAATTTATTAGATGATCTGCCATTGGCAACAAGGCAGAGAAGCAGAGAATGTGACTCCAACAAGATGGTGCGCCTGCACATTACCAGACTGATGTACGGGAATACATCAACAATACATTTCGTAGAAAATGGATAGGTAGAGGAGGGCCAGTTCAGTGGCCTCCCAGGTCACCGGAACTCACAAAAATGGATTTTTTTCTATGGGGATATATTAAATGGGTTGTTTATCAAACTCCGCCAACAACTCCTGGAAATATGAAAGCAAGAATTCGGACTGCTTTCAGGGAAATTTCAGAAGAATTGTTGGAACGTGTGGAGAATAGTTTCCAGAATAGATTGAGTCTGTGTATTAGTGAAAATGGCAAGCACATTGAACATTTGCTGCATTAATTATTGTTGTTTTCTTTCTTCTGATTTGAATAAATATGATAATTTGTTTTATCATTGGGTTGATATGATTTATAAAGTTTAATTCCAAATATGATATAAAATACGAATATTTTCAATATTTTCTGTGGAAAGACCCCCATCTTTAGGATGTCGAATATCTCGGAAACGGGTTGTTTTAGGCACATGACATCAAGAATAAAAATTGAAGAGTCATTAAAAAGGAGTTGATATGAATGATAATATACAGGGTGTTCCATTTAGAAAAATCAAAATATAGATGTTTGAAAATGGCCAAGTTTGTGTTGTTGTACCGAACATCCTGTATAATTTATACAATATTCACCATATTCACAATTAACTTCACCATTTCGACTATCGATTCCCGAATTATCTCCACTGAGTATTTAGAAACGTGAAATAGGAGATTTTTCAAAAAGAAGTCTGCAAAATAGATATTTTTTAGATAACTCGGCAACGCCGCAGCGGATTCCAAAATTGAAAAAATCGTTGAGCAGCCAATGAAAAAGTGGATCGGAATATACGAAAATATATTGGGTGTTTCATTTGAAAAAGACCAACTTTGGTCAGGCACGCTTCAATGATGCACCCTACATGAATAAGGAAACATTTTGGAAGATAGTCTTAAAATGGTCCGCTTGGCAAAAAAATATAAGAAATCGAAATAGTGATTGACAGACTAGTTACTTTATCAATAAAGTTCAGCAATATTTGCATTTTTTTTCTTCATACGAATAGTTGAAAACAGTTATATATTCGTCAATCAGAATGGATTGAGGCCACATGGCCAAAGTCATTTTTCCGGGCATTCAGGGCCGGTTTCACTCCAGCAATATTCCTCAACTTCCTTATTACGGACTATGCCATCATCATAATCTAGGAACGTTTTCAGGATAGGGTGCGGAATGAAACCACATGTTCAAAATAATTTTTTTCTGAAATCGTTCAAGAATGCCCACTTTCTCGGAGCAACTTCAGGCCTCAAAATACGCTAATCTAGTATTTTAGTCCGTTGCTAAGCAACGAACTTTCCGGGACCGTTTTCGGACCTAAACGGTACGGGAATAGTATATTGTGTATCTAGTAGTAAAAGCAATACATTCCTGAACGACAATGTAAATTGTTGGCCGAGGCGAAATCGAGTCCAACAAGCATTGAAGTCTGGGAATGTGCTTTTACTACGAGGTACACATACTATTTTTTCTGAAATTGCAATCAGCATTATCAAAAACTAAGGAATTCTACATATTGTTTGCGTGAATTCAATAACTGTCTAAAATGTAAACAAGCCGGCAAAAATATCGTTTTCGATACAGGAAAGTACTTTCCCTTAGAGCGCTTTCACACACACACCGGCAAAATCGGTGACGGTGCCGACACCGAATGCAATGTATTTAAATTATAATTTTCACACATACCCCGGTCCGACCTATTTGCCGGTACGGCCGCCGATTCCGATTTATGCAGCCGGCGGGGATCTCGACAATCGGAAGAAGGACCGGTCTCCAATTTGTCGGTTTAAGTGATTTCTTATGTACATTTGTCCACACACACACACAGGTTCTGACGTGTCGGTGACGGAGAGTATTTTGATACATAGCGATCATAGTATTTTGTATTTGATTGTACATTTTTAAATCCGTAACAGCACACATCGTTCTTCCTGCACTGTTCAATATACAGTGAGCACGTAAAGGTTGGAACAAATTCGTTAAAAGCTTGGTATGGCCATTGGGAAAAAAAGCTTAGATACTTCGATTTTATTTTTCAGTTGCGCATTTTTTTATCTACTTATATTTTTGATAACGTCATTACTGTTCGAGTTATGGCGTCATCATGATTTGTTTCAAATGAAAATACTCTATTTGATAATAACTTCAAAGATAACGCATTTTTCTGTATATGGACGTCATATTTTTTCTTATGTTACATAACCGTATGTTCGAGAAATAAAAGATTTTTCGTTAATAATAACATTAGGTCTGTTAACGAAAGCTTTCGACTCGAGGAATCCCCACAAAATAAATCTAGTGGGATTAGATCAGGAGATTTAGCTGGCCACTCTGAAATCCTCGTCCGCTATCGAAATTAACTTCATTAGGTTCATGAATTACTTTCACTTTATATTGGTGCCACTCACTCTTTTTAAGTCATTTAAAAAAAGATGTTTGACACATTGATTGCTCCAATAGACGCGTTCGGTTTTTACATATCTGTTTACTCGTTTTCCTCTGACAGCTCTGTTGAATCTGCTCCGCGTTCACCGAGGGCGAGCAGAGGGTGATCTGTTTGCTCTCAGCAAGGCGAACGAATTTGATCCTTGTCACTTTATGGTTCTGTGATTGTTTATAGTTTTTATTGTAATGTTCCTAATTTACAAACTTCTGAACTTGTAATTAATATGATGCATATTTTTAAGTTACTGCATACCAGAAAAATGAAGAAAGTTGCCGCAAAAAACAAAATTGGATGTGACAGATCTCAAATTGGCTCGATTACCTCTGTGATCACGTGGTTAACATCGAGATCTGCTCGCTCGGCTAGGAATTTCATTGACCGAACTCAGCTACTGCAACTTGACCCTGACTGTTAATATGTTTGTCAAATTCAACCAAACAATCATACTTAGCTATCAAATAATTGTGGTATAGATAAGTTATCGACATCATGGACCGAAAAGCAACGGATAGAGATTTTATTGATGTTATGTTATGGAAATAAGACGGTGAGAAAAGTCGAAGCAAAATTTTGACAATGTCTCTGATCGTCCAGGCGTTACGGAAGATCAACAATTGGACGTATTATGTATTATTATGTGGTGGCCGGTAGCTCAGCGGTTCAATGCATTGGACGAATATTGGATGTGTTGGCCGTTGAATCTTCAGCTTGCATCTGACCCTGTTCGAATCCGTAGTATGAGGGAATTTTTCTCCAGTACATACAGTTTTCTACCCGCACAGGATATGCCTTTGCGTACACTCTTCGAGTGTTCATGAGGGAGTATTATTATTATTATCATTTCAAGAAAATTCTCATAATCTTACTCTTCAAGTTGCATTGGAGCAATCAATGTATCGAACGTCTGTTTTGAAATGACTATAGAAAGAATAAGTGGCACCCATATAAAGTGAAAGTAATTCATGAACTTAGTGAAGGTGATGTCGACTGAAAACGAGAATTTTCAGAGTGGCCAGCTAGATCTCCTGATCTGACCACACTAGATTTTTTTGGGGATACCTCAAGTTCAAAATTCTTTTCCATGCGTCCAGGACCGGTTTCACTCCAGAAATATTCCTCAACTTCCTTATAACGGACTCTGCCATCATCATAATCTAGAAGAGTTTTCAGGATAGGGTGCGGAGAAAAATCACATGTTCAAAATAATTTTTCCGGGCATCCAGGACCGGTTTCACTCCAGCAATATTCCTCAACTTCCTTATTAGCGACTCTGCTATCATAATCTAGGAACGTTTTCAGGATAGGATGCGAAAAAAAAAACACATGTTCAAAATAATGTTTCCGTGCGTCCAGAACCGGTTCCACTCCAGCAATATTCCTCATCTTCCTTATTATGGTTTCTGCCATCATCATAATCTAGGACAGTTTTCAGGATAGTGTGCGGAACAAAACTACATGGACAAAATAATTTTTCCGGGCGTCCAGGGCCAGTTTCTCTCCAGCAATATTCCTCAACTTCCTTATTATGGACTCTGCCGTCATCATAATCCAGGAAAGTTTTCAGGATAGGATGCGGAAAAAAAACCACATGTCCAAAATGATTTTTCCGTGCGTCCAGAACCGATCGAACTCCAGCATTACTCCTCAACTTCTTTATAATGGACTCTGCCATCATCATATTCTGGGAAAGCTTTCAGGATAGAGTGCGAAACAAATCCAAATTGTCAAAATGATTTTTCCGGTAGTCCAGGACCGGTTTCACTCCAGCAATATTCCTCAACTTCCTTATTATGGACTCTGCCATCATCATAATTCAGGAAAGTTTTCAGGATAGACTGCGGAACAAAACCAAATGGACAAAATAATTTTTCCAGGCGTTCAGGGCCTGTTTCACTCCAGCAATATTCCTCAACTTCCTTATTATGGACTCTGCCATCACCATAGTCTGGAACATTTTTCAGGATAGGGTGCGGAAAAAAACCGCACGGTCAAAATAATGTTTCCAGGCGTCCAGGGCCTGTTCCACTAAAGCAATATTTCTCAGCTTCCTTATTATGGACTCTGCCATCATCATAATCTAGGAAAGTTTTCAGGATAGGGTGCAGAAAAACACCACATGTTCAAAATGATTTTTCCGGGAGTCCAGGACCAGTTTCACTCCTACAATATTCCTCAACTTCCTTATTATAAACTCTGCATGCCATCATCATAATAAAGAAGATGAGTGATATCGCTGGAGTGAAACCGGCGCTGAATACCCGAAATTTTTTTTTGGCCATGTGGTTCTTTTCCTCAATCCATTCATTGACACACTGAAATATACCGGGTGGCTACGGAAGTATTGCCTACGGAATATCTCAGTTATTGTATGAAGTAGGTTTGTGAAATTTGGAGCGTCGATATAATGACATTAGAGCTAGAATTTGAGCATATTGACATGTCGAAGTTAACTTCCGGTCTGACCGGAAGTAACATCAACTTTCTTATTTTAAATGGAAACCCTATTTTTTTTCTTTTCGCTTTATTCAGCATTCAATTCCCTTTCTAATGACATATCACAAGTTGGTATCTAACCAGAAACTAGATCAGAAAAAAATTATTATTGAAATTTACCGAGTAGGCCGTGGAAGCAAAATGAAAGCCAAAAATTGAAAAGTTGGCTATGGAAACCATACGTCACTTGATAACAGTTGTTACTACTGTGATATTTTATTTTCATTCGTCGGCGTTATAAAAAGCCGCCAAAAAAAATATTGGAAAAATTGGGAAAAAAACAATACTCTGTAGGTCCATAACTTAAATAGGAACATACAACTTTTTCTTGCCTGTACTATTCAGCATAACCATTCCTTTCTAATGATATAATAGAAAATAATTTTTTGAACTGAGATACCGAAAAATCCAATTATTATTCTTCAAATAACAAAAAAAAAAAGATTTATCAAAAAAAAATTCAAATTGATAGGATTAAAGATAAAATAAATTCAAAACAAATGTTCGAAATGCATTTATTGACTCTGGTGATATTTTCATGTAAAACGTTTCTCAACATTTGGGGCGTGATATCTTGGAAAGCTCTTCGAATTTTTACTTCTAGCTCGTGTAGAGTTGTAGGCTGTGTGGAATACACCCTACTTTTAAGATGCCTCCATAGAAAAAAGTCGCACGGAGTAAGATCAGGTGACCTTGGTGGCCACCTGACTGGACCATGGGTTGTTATAAGTCTCTCTTGAAAGCGATTTTGCAGATAATTTCTCGCTATTCTTGAATTATGCGGAGGGGCGCCATCTTGCTGGAAGTACATTCTCTCAGTTATTTCCGCTGGTAGGTTGTTAATGAATTCCGAAATTTCATTCTTTAAAAAATTAAAGTATCTCTCTCCGGTTAGTTGGCCTTGAAAAAGAATTGGGCCAACAATATGAGTTCCAACTATTCCTGCCCAAACATTCACACCAAATCTCTCCTGGAAGCCGCCTTGTCGAAACCGGTGCTCGTTTGCTATCGCCCAGTACCTGGAACAAAAGACCGTTCACACTTTTAGCACTTTACACTTCGACTATCGACAATAATCCAAATAAAGTACAGTACCTAACTTGTATTATTCCTGTTAAATAATCCATTGTTGGTAAATCTTGACTCGTCCGTAAACAAGATATAAGAGTTAAATAGGTGATTCTCAGCATTTTGTCGAAGAAACCAATTACAATATTCCAGGCGCCTTTCACCGTCATTTTCATACAAATGTTGATGCAACTGATACTTGAAGGATTTCAATCGATGTTTTTTCAAAATTTTCCTAGCAGAGTCCTTACTTATAGCTAATTCGGCGCCAATCTGCCTTGAGGAAATTGTGCTATCATATTGTACTAATTGTAATTTCAGTTTCCTCATTAATAACAAATGCTTCTTGGTCTTCGTGAACATCAGGCTCAGTTCTTAATTTTTCTTCAAGCCACTGGAAATACCTTCTTGACGGTTGCTGCCTCCCTGGATATCGCTCTAAATACAATCGTTCAGCGGCATAAGAATTTTTTAAACATTCACCATAAATGAGAAGCATGTCAATTTGTTCGGTTCGTGAATAACGGGACATTTTTTGAATATTCCACTAACTGATTTCGATTTCCAAACCCTTTCAAAATGGCAGAATCAAAAACACTACTTCGAACGTCAAAATAATATGGATAGCAGCGTTCGTGACAGCTCTCATTTCTTTTTTGTTTCATTCCAAAATACATCTTAATCAGCCTACTTGTTAATATTTTGGTTCGAATGATTATTGCAATGGAATGATTATTCTGAATATCACAAACATCGTCCATAGGTAGATATTAGAATATCTATGGACGATGGCACAGACCAAGTACGTTTATGTTCCTATTTAACCTAGAACCTACAGGATATAATTTATCATTCCACAATACTTTTAATTTAATTTTTGCGTATGGCGATAATCTGTTTTGCTATTTGAAGAATCATAATTGGATTTTTCGGTATCTCAGTTCAAAAAATTATTTTCTATCATATCATTAGAAAGGAATGGTTATGCTGAATAGTACAGGCAAGAAAAAGTTGTATGTTCCTATTTAAGTTATGGACCTACAGAGTATTGTTTTTTTCCCAATTTTTCCTATATTTTTTTTGGCGGCTTTTTATAACGCCGACGAATGAAAATAAAATATCACAGTAGGAGCAACTGTTATCAAGTGACGTATGGTTTCCATAGCCAACTTTTCAATTTTTGGCTTTCATTTTGCTTCCACGGCCTACTCGGTGAATTTCAATAATAATTTTTTTCTGATCTAGTTTCTGGTTAGCTACCAACTTGTGATATGTCATTAGAAAGGGAATTGATTGCTGAATAAAGCGAAAAGAAAAAAAAAAAGGGGTTTCCATTTAAAATAAGAAATTTCCGGTCAGACCGGAAGTTAACTTCGACATGTCAATATGCTCAAATTCTAGCTCTTATGTCATTATATCGACGCTCCAAATTTCACAAACCTATACTTCATACAATAACTGAGATATTCCGTAGGCAATACTTCCGTAGCCACCCGGTACAACTGTTTTCAACTATTCGTATGAAGAAAAAAAATGCTTATATTGCTGAACTTTATTGCTAAAGTAACTAGGCTGTGATTGACAATGGAGCAATCTACCACGGGAATCTTGTTGACACACCCTGTATATTCTAGAGGCTAAGAGACAATTACCATGGCTCTACTCCGAGAGTATAATTCATTTCAAACACTCAACATCGAACACTTTGAATTTCTGAAAATGAGTTAAAGTGTTAAAGTGTCAACAAAACATTACATTTTTTTTCATCGCTAACTGGGAAGATAAGACACGCAGATGTACTTATAAGGAACAATTTTGAAGATTTCTGCGCCACTACGGATAATGGGACCAGTTGACCAGACGTGCAATATCAAATCCATGATCCATGTGTGTGTGACTTCTTCACGTATTTCAGTGTATAATTGTGATCAGTGGATTTTTCAGGAAACTTGATAATAAATAATAGGTTGTCGGTCCGAGCTAAAGAATGTAATTAAAATAGAAACGTTTTGAATTTGGGTCAACTGTTTGAGCAGGGCCAGCAGATGAACTGCCTTTAGACCACTTTTCTGAAGGCCTTCACCACTGTTCTGAAGGCTGGCATTGCTCTTGACATACCGAAAATGTTGTGAAGTGTACTATTATTTCAGCAGCCTATCGAGTTTCAATGCATTGTTTCTGGTGCAATGGCTCTTATCAGGCCCGGACTGAGACCATTTGGGGCCCTCCGCTGAAACCTGTAAAGGGGCCCTAAGCCGGGGAGTATGGTATACCCCAGCAAGCGGGGGGTCCGGAATTTTTTTGAAAATTTGGGGCTTGAAAACAATGAAAACGCGTTTTTACGCCATTTTGGCACTTGAAAAAGATGAAATTCTGCTAGGTTATTATATGAATATTATGATTTTCCACTTTTGTTGACTTTATTATTTATTAAAATAAGAAATTCACAGTATTTTTAGGATACCACAACACTACAAAACACATGCTGTAGTACTGCCAATAATTACAACAGAGTTCAAAATAAAGTGCAGTATTTTATCCACACCAAAGCATTAATGAATTATGTCAAATTTATTTGTGTAATAAAAATAATGACAAACAGATTTTAGAGATCAGAAAAATAATACTAACATTTTAAAAAAACCTGTATATTTGACAATTAACAATTTTGTTATACTAGAATAGAAGGGGCTTAACTCATCTGAGATGATTCAACATTTTACTGCCCTAGCCCTAAAGTAACAGCTTCTTCGTTAGCAACTCACTTGTTAAAGCTACTTCATCTATTATTCTATTTCTGTCCAAATTATAAAATAAATCCCTCTCGACATTGATAAAAAGCAGACTGGACATAAGATCTTGGGCTAGTGGCGACCGAAGTCAATTTTTGACAATTTTATTAGAAAAAACACGTTCACGTGTGACTTGGGTACAAGGTATGGTCAGAACAAATTTATATGTAACATACAGGTTGGTAAACAGTCCAGATTGAGTAAGTTCAAACAGAACAGAGAAAATACAAGTCAAACACCGGAAACATCGTCTATTTTCAAAGCAGTGAATGTCAGCATTTTTTTCTGTTTCTGGATCTGTCTCCGTAGTTCTCAGTGGACTCTGCTGCTATGAAGTTGCTGTATTATTGTGCACTGTCGCAGCCATGGACCTATAAAGTATTGTACTGGACCAAGCTGTTTACATCCTGGTTTGAAGTCATGTTTTCCACAATTTGTATTCGTGATGTTGAGTTGGGCGTTGTCACATCGCGTAGGTAATAAGTCTTTATTATAGACAAAATTGTGTCACTATACGTATTTCATTCGATTACAATCGAAGAATCATGATGGTTACATTATCACACAACTCAAACGTGTATTACTTACAAGTTTAAAAATCCAAACTATCGAAAAAAAATCATTACTTGCGTCTTCAAATGGTTGTGAAGAAATTAATGTATCTGGACGTTTGTCAACGCTGTCGAATATCAATGTTTATGTTTTCCATAACAGTTCTGTCATGTTCTGTCATTGATTTTTTGTGTGATTATTGCTGAAATAGTGGTTTTTGAACTCATTCGTGATATATAGTGGCAGAACAATAGTAAGAGAATCATAATGGTGCAATCTTGTTGGGTTTGCAAACAATCCATGTGTTCGAACCCGAATATCAGATTCCATTCGTAAGTACCATAGGCGTTACAGTGGGTATCAATATGTTTTTGCCGAATGAAATGAAATCAATACGTGAATTCAAACCTTAACATGTGGAGATAATGAAATAGATACCTCACGAAACATTTAACTTCATTAGTTTCTTGGATGATGCATTAAAACAAAAAGGTTGCCAAAAAGTCCATGAAATGTCTATTAAAATTTTGATTTATCTTTAGGTTTCCAGCTGATGTCACAGTAGAAGCGGCTTGGTTGAAAGAGTTGGGGATGAAATGTTCAACTGAATGTGTTCCAAAGTCTGTTAGGATTTGTTCCATTTATTTCAAAGACACAGCATTCGAGATTAACCCAAGTGGAAGAATATTTTTGAAGAAAAGGGTTCTTCCTTTATTATAATATATGATGAATGGTATATCCCAAGAAATTCAGCTGCTTCAACTTCAGGGTAATTATTATCAGCCGTCAGAATTGTTATTTTCTATGAGTTATTTCAAATAATAACAGAGAATTGTATAAAAAAAAACCAATATATTACATATTTTCAGACTGAACGATTTCAGCAAGAAAAAATCGCCATTTGAAACACCACTGAAACACCGCCAGGTACAGATTCTGAAGAAATTGTTGATAACTCAAGTCCCCCACTGAAGAGGTGAGGACAAATTGAGAATAGTAAAAATTGTTTACTCAAATTTCGCTACTCAGTTTTCATCCACTTCAGGTTGATTGGCTTTGAAATACTGACGATCTGACAGATAATATTATTTAGGTCAATTTTATATTTTCTGGTTTGAAAAACAGGACAGAATCCCGTGATTTTTCTAAAGAAAAAGTGAGTAGTATTAGTTGGTAGCAGTATCATATCTATCTAATCTATGTAATATCTTTAAAATCAATTCTTGTATATTGATATATTTATTTTGGCTATGTCGGAAACAGCTTTAAAGATTTGGATCAAAATTTTTATTCTGATAAGGTTTTAGTTTTTAAGTTCCTCCATACAGACGATTTTCTTGAAGAAACTCGATTCCACTAATAATAATAATAATGATGTGAATTTTTAAATTCTATTTCCACCCACTTCCAATTATCGTAATCTGAAATTTGGCCACATATCAAGGACCGACGATAATACAAGAATTTCCTACTATTAATGTAATAAAAATAATGATAATAATAATAATTGTTATTTCAAATTCAACTTTCACCCTTTATTAATCCTCCGAATTATCTAAAATTTTTCAAAAATTTCCAGAACCAACGACAATACAAGAATTTCATGATAATAACGCACCTAATAATAATAATAATGATGAGAATTTTCCAATTTGATTTCAATCGTCCGTATGATCTGAAATTGGGCACACATAAACCGATTGCAATACAACGACTTAATTATAAAAGTTTAATGATAATGATAATAATGATAATGACGTGAATTTTTATTCAATATCCACCCACTTCTAATCATCCGAAAATTTTAAAATTTGGCATACTTACCAAGGACCGACGATAATATAAGAATTTTATTAAATTAATGTTTTATTGATAATAATAATAATGAGAAATTTTAAACTCAATTTCCACCCACTTCCAATCCTCTGAATAATCCTAAATTTAGCACACACATCAAGAACTGACGACAATACAATAATTCCATGATATCATTGTGATAATAATAATAATAATGATGAGAATTTTCAAATGCTTCTTTATTTACATCAGTACACGCACTTTAACACTGCAAGGGCTCTAAACGATTTCGAAGGGCACACACAATATGTCTGAAATGGTCGCAGTGTAAAGGCTTTTAGCGTGGAAGCCAAAAATTAATCTAATCTAATATAGTCTAGTAATCAAAGATATCTTCAAGCAAAGTTTAAGGGAACACAACTTGATGCCATGCAGGGCAGCAACAAGGCCTTCATTAACTGCAGATCATAGCAGATCACGGCCTGATTTTGCTCGTGCACACCCTCATTGGCGGAAAGCTGAATTATGTCGAGTGCTCTTCACTGATGAGTCAATATTCTATTCCATGACCAATAACATACGAATGCGGGTCTACAGATGTTTAGGAGAACGCTACAATCAATGTAACACTCTGTAAATCATTGCTTTTGGCGGAGGATCGGTAATGATTTGGAGTTGCATGAATTTGGAGGCACGTATGAAACTGGTAGTCATTTATGAAGCGAATTTGACAACAGTATGTATCCGAAATTCCTGAACCCCATGTTATCTGTTCTTTTGCTCCATTCATTGGTGAAGAATTCATATGATTGTACGACCATACGAGACCACACGGCCCGCCAGTATTTCCAGGCGATCTTGCCCGCGAGAAGTCCTGATACGCACCCCATCGAACATATATATGATATTCTTGGGAGATGAATTAGAGCCCTGCAGCAGCCCAAAGTTACTTTGAATGAGCTGAGAGACATTTTAGTGAATTTGGGATACATAATTGAATAAGGACTCTGATATTGAGTATAACAGGCGGTTATCATTGCTCGAGGAGGGAACTCAAGAAATAAGCAAATCATTTCAGAATAGAAAACAAATTCTTCATTTTTATTTAATTGTTGTTTTTGTGAAACTCTGTACGTACTTGATTTTTGATTTCTTCTAGAAAAAAATGTTAGTTTGATTATCTATATTGTGAATTTTGTTTGCATATTTTCGTAAATACATTAAAATTTCGTATTTCTGAATTTGAATAATATTCGCTGAAAATTTCTTTGTAATATTTATTCTTCACAGTATTCATTCATTTTAATATGAATAAGAACATGTATTTATTGAATATATAAATTACCATTTTCTAGTAAACTCATTTTTATTCTTTTTTTTTCAGTCGACTGTCTCCAGCTTTCAATTAATTGAAAACGAAAGTCTTAAAAGTCTTTTTTTTTTGAAAAATTTGTGAACCTAATTTTCTAAGGATCGATACTAATGTCAAATGTGTTTTTCTATCTCACGAAGTCCCATCGGATGTATATTCTAACACTTTCCTTGATATTTTCATCATTATTTCAAATTCAGCATTTTTTCTTGTGATTGAACCCTATTTTCAGCAAATGCGTGCGCTCCTGTCTGTTGTGGGAGTGTCACAGTCTATCGCTACCTTCTCTCTTACCCGCAGCCCGCGCGCCTAAAAACAGAGCGACTTCAAATCACTCCGTGTCGTAGGCATGGCAATGCTGAATCCATCTGTATTTATACGATATTATACGTCCATGGTGGCAGCTCTATCAACAGCCAATTTCTTTCAATTTTACACAGTTTAGAAACACTGTGAATGGCTTCTGTGGAAAATTTTTCGAGATTCAAGATAGTCAAACTTTTTGGGGTCCAACCAAGAGCAATCCTGTAAATCGTCTTTGTTTGATCAAAATATTTCTCATCCTCGCACAGTCTAATATATTAAAATATATAATTTTGTAATGATGAATGTCAAGATAGAGTCAAACTTTTTGAGGTCTAACCAAGAGTAATCCTGTAAAGCGTCTCTGTTTGCTGAAAATCTTTCTTCTATACTCTTCCTCGCACAGTCTAATATATCAAAATATACAATTTTTTAATGTTGAACTGTTGAATTCAGTAAGCTTCATCTTTTGATTTTTCACCAGGCATGAATGTTTTCTTTTACGTTCGTTTTCTCGTCCACCTCTAACTTAACATCGATGTCATTTTCGTCTAGCTTAAGATTAACTGCGCTTGCATATGTTTTTGTTTTTGCGTACACTACTTCAAAATGCGCGTCATTCCTCTTGTCCTCAACTTACTGGTGCAATGTTTGTACCAAGTTACAAGCTAAAGCATAATCAATGGTTTTACTTCGCAAGTACTTAGAAACAGGAGAAGTGACCAAAAACAAATCTAGTAAAACAAACGACACAAACAAGTTTTCAAATATGAGATTTCTTTAAAAACAGAAATGAAATTAAAGAATTTAGCTGGATTAACACTGTCTGATTAAGAATTATTCAACAATTGAGCCTTTGGGGCCCCCTCGGGCCGGGGGCCCTCCGCAATCGTGGACCTGCGGACCTAGCCAGTCCGGGCCTGGCTCTTATTCTGATTCATCCCACATGTGAATAAAAAACGATAAAAAACTGAATCCATACTTTAATATCAATTAACAAATTATCAGTTCCACCCTGAGTTCTCAATTGATGACAATCGAATCTAACCTACATTTCCTAAATCTAATAGCCACAGCCATAAAAGTCACATTATAAAATTAAAAACCATCAAACACTTTTCTCGTTAAGATACTTGTTTATATAATAACCGCCTACTGTCACTGCTACCCCCAAACCAAACATGAGGACATGAGGAATATATTTTGTTGGCAGGCATTTGTTGTTCCTGAAAAAAAGATAAGATTCAGTGATTTATCAAAAATAAAGAAAACGTAGGTATATCACTCGTTATCAAAATTAATGATGATTTATATGATTATCTGGATGAATGAAAATCTTTATTGGAATACACATTATAGGAAATAATTTTTCAATAGTGAGTGTTTCAAATCGAAAATTAAATACAATTAGGCCAAGCTGTATATAAAAATAGGAGGCTCTTTTCACACAAAATAAAAGACGCAAACGGCTCATACTATTTTTTATAGCATAGTTTGTAAATAAAAACCTCGGTTTTTGCCGAAGCAGAATAACTTTGAAGAATTTTTCAAAAGAGAAATAGTGAAAAATCTTACAATTTTTTTGTTTTTTCGGAAATATCTCAGAGATTATTCAAGGAATCGTTTTACAGTAGATGGTACTTTTGTAGAAATTTATAAAACCTACAAAATGGTTTTATAAACTCCCAGATCGGTACATTTTTCACTGAGAAAAACCGGAAAAACCTCGAAAAAGATACCTTTTTTCAAAAATTCATAACTTTTATAATTATATAATATATAAACAATATTGCGGAAACTGATAGATAATAAAATGTGGTTCAACTGTGCGCAAAATGGTTTCTGTCCGATATGTAGTTTTTGCACAATCGCGTTTTAAACAATTTAAGGGCAAATCTTTCTAAATGCGCCGATTTAAGGGAAATCGCCTTATTCAAATTCTGTAAACGGAATATGGAAGAAGAGATCAATATCGACAATTTGTATATTTTGGATATTCACCTGAGAGGTGTTGAAGATGTCACTGTAAGTTACTCTAAATGCTTCAAAGTGGCACCCGAAGTCGCTCGTATTTACTTCAGTTCGACTTTGGGTGACTTCGGATGACTTCGGTCACACTTTGAAGCGTTTTGATCAACTTTCAGTGGCATTTTCAACACATTTCCCTCAAATCGGCGTATTAGAAAGATTTGGCCTTAAATTGTTCATAACGCGATTGTGCAAAAACTACACTTCGGACAGAAAACATCTTGCGTACAGTTGAATCACATATTATCATCTATCAGTTTCCGCAATATAGACCGGGATCACACGCCTTTTTTCAAAAATGATTAATAACAGGCTGAATCTTCCTGAGTAGCTTAATTTTGCCCAACTTTTTCCTCTACAAAAATTCTCGATAGTGGTAGCTAATAAAATGCGCAGGCGTCAATCATGTCGATTTGGTGAGTGCAAAAAAGTCATTAATAACAGTTAGTTTTTCAGTTGAACCTCGAGATAATCCGATGAAGTACTAGAAAAAACTTTTATCCTACATGGATGGTAGGACTGAAGAGTCCCCCACTCCCAACATGTACCAATGACGTGGTCATGAAAATTCATCAATAACCAGCGGATTTTTTAACCGTTGCTTGGTCAATATTTGTATAATTGAATGGTCATATTATTGTCCTACAAATTAAATGGTAGGTGTTCCCAGTCCTTCGCTCCGAAATTGTCAATTCCATGGTAAAAAAAAAGTTATTAATAACTGTAGGACAATGATAACACATGAGAGGTAACTGTATTCTTCACCTAAATAATACAGTGTCCTACAAAAAAACGGGTATGTATCGCTAGTTCTACAAAAATTATTCAAAATAACGAATTATTTTGAAATTGTGGTTTAGCTAATTTAATATACTCTTATTCGTAAAGTAATGTTACTTTCGTAGTATAATTATCCATCATTGTTGAATTTTTTTTTTCTTATCTGAAATGTAAAAATAAATATAATAAATAAATAAATAATCATCCTGTGATAAAATAAAAAAAAAAACAAATAACAGTCAATGGTGGAAATTTGTGTCCACCTGCTCGTAAAAGAGCACGTACGCATCGCCACTCACAAGAGTCCTCGATGATACCCGAGAAACACGAGAGTCATTGTATTCGTGCCATGTACCGGAGTACGGATGTCTGCAGTAAGAGGTGTAGTGGCCACTGTACATGGTGCCTCTGTGATTGAAGAGCGCATATAGATTGTAGCGACAAGGAGAGACGTTGTCAGCGACGTAGTTGCTCAAATCTAATCCCACGAGCGGAAAGTATATGATGGCGTTGAGTTTGTCTGAGGATCGTTCGGACGACATAAAACGTTTCAGATGAATAATCAACACCTTCGGAAACTTGTAAATTGACAAAGATTTTGTACATTTCCTACGCTTTTTACATTTTGAACAAGTCCATACACTGACATATGACCGGTGCTTTGCGTGAAGGGCAAGGACAAATCCCAAAAGGAATCGAAGGTGTCCGAGCAGTGGCCACAGTAAGTACATTTCAGGGTCGATTTTAACTGACCGACGAAAATATCTACTATTTTCGAATTGTTCCTGAGTAAGTAACTATACCATGATACCTGTGCTCTTTCCTTATCGCTCAGATCTTCAACCATCTCTGTCAAATTAGGTTTCGGCTTCACCAACACTCTATTCACATCTTCATGCAAACCTTCCAGCAAGTACCGTAGGAATTCTTGTGTATCCTGTTGGTCGTAACCCAAGAAACGTGGCTCGAACCGTTGGATTTGGTTCTTTAATAAGACAGCGTCAACGATCCTAGGTGAAGAATCATCGAACCACAGATCTTTAATGACATCGGCGAAAGCTTTCATCAAATTACCCTTCATGATGGAAAGACTGACGTTTATGTCTTTCACATACTCGTCCTTCGTCACATATTCTAGAAGACATCTCGTATTGGAAAGACATTGGATAACGCTATTCATGTAACAAGTGTTCCCGATGTTCATGAGCCCATTAAGACCTAGAGTTCTGACGGCACCGACGTGTGTGACCGTTGCAGGCTTGAAGGTGTTTTCTCCATTGGAGCTGTATTCGCCATGGCAAATGTCATCCGAAAAATTTGTGTTCTGGCATTGCCTTTGACTATCGCACGAAAGACATGCCAGCGAATTCGAAATCTGGCTGCTAGCTAACTTACTGGATGAAAAAAAGGCAGACGTTGTCAATTGCGGAGGTGGCGATGGATCTTTGCCGCAAACTCCACCTGAGATGTTTTTCGCAAACTCCTTATTAACTACTGAATTTTGCGAACGATGACATTTTGTAGTAGGATTCATGAATAACTCATCAAAAGACTTGAGTAAGGGAATCGAACCAAAAAAGGAAGCTGCATTGCCTCTTTAAATTGCGAGACTGATTTTTTTAAATAAAAAGGAAGTTGCCCTTGGTCCATTGGTTTCTTTGGAAATTTTGTAGCCAATTTCTCTGATAAATTTCGAAGCTTGTGGCCCGAAAGCTCCAAAAGTTTCAATGCCAATAGGGTAAAAAATATAATTATCTCCCAAGTACTCATATTTTCTGATCTTCGATTTTTCTGCAGCTGCAGCTGCTGACCCGGGGGTAACTGAAGTACTAGGAACATGTGACGGTGCCAAAGTGTCTACACACGTGAAATCCCACACAACTGGTCTACCGCGCTGCCATGGGATGAGTGTCATTCCATCTGGTCTCTTACCATCATCGTTCGAGGTACCGCTTGGTTCCAAAACAGCAGGAATTTTGGCGGAGACTAAGGCACGTTTGATCAGATCGTTAACAGCTTGATGACGAGGAAAACGACCAGCACTCAATCTACAACTTAAACCATGTGTACCTTTGTTGTTGACTTCCGAACCACATCTACACTGATGCTGCACGCAAATCGCAGAACCCAAGCGGAAGCCAACTGCAACTCTGAATGATTCATTATCTAAAAGAATTCCAAGGGAGGATACTGGTAAAGCATTCAACCAAGCTCCTGCACCACTTGACGAGACTGCTTTGAGACGGGCCATTTCAGATGGAGTTGAAGCAGACTTCATGAGAAGCTCTGATGCAATATTTGTAACTGGAATATCCCAAGCACGCTGAAGATTTTTTTGTTCAGGTGGAACTTCCGAACAAGTTTGAGAAATCCAAAGATGTTCTCCTTCTTCCAAAGAAAAATCGGCTGGAAAACGCAAAGGCAAAATCGAATCAATAATGTCACCAACGCTATACGTAGATGAAAGAAATGTTGGCAATGCGAGAGAAGTTGTTTGACGAATGCCCAAACCTCCATTTGAAACTGGAAGAGTAGCTTGTATCCAAGTACCATCCATTGGATTATTCAAAATCAATTGAAGAGATTCCCGTACTGCTAAGTCGAATGAGTTCAAAAGAGGCTGTTTCTGCCAAAACGTAAATGAGCTTGGGAATGGCCAAACAATTCTTCAGCAGGTGAAACGCAACATGTGTTGGAAGTTTATTAAGGCGTGAGGACATTGTACGAAAATAGAGAATTTTACTTTCCAAACAGGGAGAAAGAGCTTCATCGGTGAGAGGTGCACCAAGTAAAAAAAGATTTGATCTTTCTATAATTTTGATTCCAGGAGCTAGACGATCGAAATTTGTGAAAATTTCAGCATCAAATTTATCAAGAAAGAAAAGTTCACATTTTTTGTAATTCAATTCAAGCCCAACTTCCTTGGTCTCAGATATAATGGTTGAAAAGGCCTGCAGAACTTCATTGTCGTCTCCCCCAGAAGAACCATCATCTAAATACCAACCATTGAATTCAGAAGTGATGTACTTTAAAATGTCGTTGATAGTTAAACAGAAAAGAGCTGGAGATAATGGGCCCCCCTATTGTACACCACGCTCTGAAATTATGATATTCTCACCGAAATTCAGAAAAGATGGCTGGTTATAGCTTTGAAAAATCAATGGATATAAATCCGGAATAATGTTCATAACAACTTTTAACATTGAAACGCGATCAACCATATTGAATGTATTCTTGATATCAAGCTTTAGAAATACTTTTCCAGATTTATCGTTATGATGGTTGATATAACGACGAGCAGCATGAGCAAGAGCCTCGCAACCACCAGGAGAACCGAAGCCGAATTGAATAGGACGAAAAATTTCACCAAGTTTTTCTCTCAATTTATAACAAGACAGTTTAGCTACCAAACGCCGAAAGAAATTACCAACAGCAATTGGTCGAACTCCGCCATCCTTTTTTTTAAGTCCACATAATGAATCTCCAAAAAAAACAGGGCAAATGTCACTGATGATGGAACCGGACAGTACAAAGTTGCAAAAAGCCATAAGCGAAGTTAAAAGCTTAAAACCAGCCGAACCCGCACTATAACTGATCAAATCCTGAATATGCGAAGGTCTCAGTGAATCTAAACCCCCAGATGAACTCGTACGAAAAGACCTTATTGATTTCCTGACATCCTCTTCAGATACGATTAATGGGGTAATAGCTGGAAATATCAGTGGGTTATGGCTATGTGGTGTGCTGGATTGAGGATGTTTTGAACGCAGTTCCATTAAAGTAGCTCTATCAAAACTTGCCAAAGTGTCGTCTGAGCACAAAATTTTGACAGCTGCTGAAAGATCTCCGTCTGAAACTTTATTCATCGCTCTTTTCAGCTTAACTGATTCCGAAGTAGAAGAAATTCTTTTCCGTTCTGAAGGAGATGGTGTGTTGGAGGAATCCTTAGCATTTCTCTTGATGATGCTTGCAAGTGAAATCCTACGATCACCATCTCTATTGGGAACATTGAAAGTGTTGTACGTGAACATCAACAAATTTTCCCAAGAAGCAACAGTGTTGTGCTTCATACAACTTTCGATCGAAGTGGAAAGAGCGGACGCGGAGACAAATCTTGCAGCTTTGGGTATTCTTTTCAGCACAATGCAATCACGTTTGAAGGCAGCTAGTCTGACATTCAATGGCGTAGATTTCTTGATCACAGGAGTGGTAATATCAATGGCAGCTGATGCATTTGGGCTTGGTACTGTATGAATCTTACTCAAATGAATTTTTAAACCAGTGGAATTTTTGAAATTCTTGCAGAAGTTTAACAAAATGACATTTTTTTATTGAATCAAAATCAATCCACACAACAATCAAACTGATAATTGTTTGTTCAATTCAAAAATATCATAATTTACGTGAAAAGTTTATGAAAAAAGTGGGAAATTTTGTTTAGCTTTCATAATGTTTATAAACATATTGAAAACAACAATAACAAAGTAAAAACATTGAAATAATCAATCTGCCATCAGGGACGGCTCAAATGATGTCGCATTCGCATTAACAGATGCAGGGAAATCCGGAAAAACCTGCAACAACACATCGTCGTCTGAAGAGCTGAAATTTATAATTGAAAACTTTCAAAGAGGTCAGACGAATTGTGAAAATCTGCTCTACGGTAAAATAGGATGTGTGGTATTTCCAGAGGCCTCAAAAAGTCCAGTTTGAAAGAGATATTATATTTTACGGGGGTCAAGTGGCCAAGTAGTTAAAATAGCGATGTTTTATCCACTATGGTCGCCGGTTGTGAGTTCGAAGCGCTAGGCTTCGAACTCGACTGTTTATATTTCTCTGATGGCCCGAGAAAGTGGAATAGCACGTTAAAAGTAAGAATTCGTTAATCCTTGGCTCTCACAAGTTTCTTCTTTTGAGGGCTGTTGTTCGTAAGGGAACGACATCTGGTTAACGGAAAAAACAATTTTGAACAATGAGGAAGGGAAGGGGAAGGAGTGGGAGAGCGTTTTCACCAGCTATTCAAGGAAGTATCGTAAGAAGAGATTTTTGAAAAATTTTATTGGATGCGTGTGGCTGTGAATCAGAGACTGACAGGACTTGCTGGAAATAATGGGAGTTGATGGGAGGATTATTTCATGAGTATAATTTCACCTCAATTCTCATATCCTAGTAACAGATATAAACAATTCGTAATAATTATTTAATTTTGTTCATGAGATATAGCCTTTCTAAGCATTCGAATTGTCACTAGCAATCATAATATGAATCCTCATGTAATTGATGAAGACCTACTCTTTTTCAGAGAATTTGTAAAATAAAAATAATAATTCACATGGAGGTTCTTCGGGTTGTAAGGCCGACGTATGTTTATACAAGATCTCGACGTTTCGCCAACACGAGTGGTTAGCATTTTCAAGAGATATTTGCAATTTTCTGATTTCTTAATTCGCTGTCAAATGCTTGAAATTTGTTATACGTTGTCTCAATAAATACCTGTGATTTGACGTTCTTACATCTGATTGGTCCATAGCGTTAGCTGACATCATAGAATCGTTCGTACCGTTATTTTGTGGGTAGGGAGCTAATTGAGAATTTTTGAGAACTGGAAGCCAAACCTTGTTCAATTGTAGTCCTTCTTCGGTTCTGTGGAAGTTGTTGTGGTGTTTCTGAATTTCAATTGCTTCCCGGAAGAGTCTTGGGTAATAGGCAGATGTTGAAGAGATGACTTGGGTTGGGTCAAATTTCACTCTATGGTTATCGTTGTTGAGAGTATGTTCTGCGACAGCGGATTTCTGTGTGTGCCCTAACCGACAGCAAGCCTTGTGCTCTTTGATTCTTGTTTTAACGGAGCGTTTCGTGGTTCCGATATAAATGCGATAAACCCCAGAAGAGCATAAACATACGTTGGCCTTACAACCCGAAGAACCACCATGTAAGTGACGATGGCCGCGAAAGCCTTTCACAATTTATCAGACGCCTCTACGGGGAGGAAATAGTTTTCCTTTTATCGAAGATTGGACCAGCTGAGGAAGAAGAAAGTCCAACTACTATCATCTTTAACTTTTCTCTCTCGTTGTCGCGATGACAAAGTGACCCCCAAATTCTTAAGACTCAATTACAACATCAAATCCACTCTAGCTCGAAGAATATATATCAGAACAGAGCATGCCTTATTACGAAAACGAATCCACTACACCAGGAAAGTACTAGCCCAAACAGACGAAGAATTATTGAACATCAGTTATAAACTAGCTAACAACATGCATAGGTATGATTGGGACAAAATCGATGCAATTTCATATCGAAATATGGAAAATGAACTCATTAGAAACACTGATAGACAGAAAAGCAAGTTCGAGAACTTAGAGGAGCTGACATTGTTTTTATTAATAACCAACAGAAGGTAAACATGTCACACACTGTAATCAACTCATCTGACCGCACTCTCTCTTCCACTGAAATCGCCGTTCTTTCTAAAGGCGGAAACTTTGCAATATCACCAACACGAATACCCAATGAAGACATAATAGCCAACATTGAAACTGCTATTAGAACCTTTCCCGAAGAACACGCAGAAGAAATTCGCACAGAATGTACACAAATACTACGTAAGGCTAAACCACCTAAGAGTAATGTGTCGAAAACCGAAGTACAGGTCATCAGGGAATTGAACAGAGATGAGAAAATTCTGATTCTACCGGCTGACAAAGGTAATGCGACCGTTGTCTTAAACAAAGAGGCCTATTTGAATAAGATAGATGTTTTACTGGAACCTTTGATATACAAAGAACTGAAACGGGACCCAACACAAGCAACCGTCCAAATCTTCTTCATTGGATGACAACACCAAAAAACGACTGTGTAGAATTGAGGCTCTCATTCCTAGGCTGTATGGTCTACCAAAAATTCACAAAACCAACGTGCCGCTCCGACCAATAGTCAACACTATTGGATCACCAACCTATGAACTTGCGAAATATTTGTCCACGCTACTACTGCCACACATTGGTAATACATCTTCCTATGTAAGAGATTCCACACATTTCATCGAAAAGATCAAAGAGATTACCATTGATCCAAATGACGTTCTAGTCAGCTTTGATGTAGTACCCCTGTTCAAAAAGGTCCCGTTAGATGAAACCACGAGGGAAATTGAACTACTTTTCCCAAGTGATATATCCAATCTCTTCAAAGTATGCTTAACATCATCATATTTCATTTTCAATAACAAAATATATGAGCAATTAGATGGTGGTTCAATATGAAGCCCACTTAGCCCAGTTATTGCTAATTTCTTCATGGAAAAACTAGAAAAAGAGGCAATTGAAACTGCAAATTTAAAACTCAAGGTTTGGTAAAGATATGTAGACGATACGTTTATAATTTGGAGCCATGGACCAGAAAAACTCAATGAATTCCTTAACCAAATCAATGATATACACCAGAATATTCAATTCACCATGGAAATTGATAATGAGAAGAAACTGGCATTCTTAGACGTTCCATTTCTCGAGAAGAAAGACGTCTGGGGCAAACGGTATATAGAAAACCAACACACACTGATCGATATCTCCACAATACCTCAAAACATCATCCGTGCCAAAAACAAGGTGTAATCAAGTCGATCGAGCTAGAAGAATTTGCGAACCTGAATACCTGGAAGCTGAACTGAAACATCTAAAAAACGCTCTTCTTTATAATGGGTACAAAGGAAGATATATTGAGAGGTGTATGAAAAATAGAAGAGAAATCAGAGACGGAAGAATCAATAGGTGACCAAATGACTGTCCATCCAGTGAACCAAGTAGTAGTCAAACCAACACCGAAAAAAGAGAAGCATTCTTACCATATGTTCCCAGAGTTACAGATCGTATTGACCGTATCCTACGAAAATATGAGATTAAAACCGTTTATAAACCTTCAAAAAAACTGAAAGACCACTTTAGATTAGCGAAGGACAAACGAGTCGTACTATGCTCTTCTGGGGTTTATCGCATTCCATGTTCCTGTGGCAGCGTTAATGTCGGAACCACGAAAAGCTCCGTTAAAACAAGAATCAAAGAGCACAAGGCTTGCTGTCGGTTGGGGCACACAGAGAAATCCGCTGTCGTAGAACATACTCTCAACAACGATAACCATAGAGTGAAATTTGAAGAAACCCAAGTCATCTCTTCAACATCTGCCTATTACCCAAGACTCTTCCGGGAAGCAATTGAAATTCAGAAACACCACAACAACTTCAACAGAACCGAAGAAGGACTACAATTGAGCAAGGTTTGGCTTCCAGTTCTCAAAAATTCTCAATTAGCTCCCTACCCACAAAATAACGTTACGAACGATTCTGTGATGTCAGCTAACGCTATGGACCAACCAGAACCAATAAGAACGTCAAATCACAGGTATTTATTGAGACAACGTATAACCATAGAAATATATATGATATACACTCTAGAATGCTCATCCCCATGTCAAAAGTGTTGTAAAAAGTTCAGGCTAGTCCGCAATGCGCAAGAGCGTCATTAGTGATTTTTGTAACAGGCCCGGTTTTAGTAAAATATTATGGTATTGTGAAGATTAACAAACATTAATTCTGAATCTCGGAAAATAAGGTAGGAAACCTCATTGTACTTATACCTATTATTTGTATTTAGCCGATTTGGAAACATATTTTCACATATTTATGATCCCGAATATTCAGCAAAGGCCATCAGAAAGTAGAGTACGGTTATTATTATTATTTACCACTCTGAAGCGACTGATTTTTGGTATCACATTCACTTTTCAGCTGTAGTTAACCAACAAAAACCTGCGGAACCACCCCAAATCGTCGGTGCAAATTTCAAGGAAGCACTGGATTGGAAAGTAAATTGAAAGTACAAAAAACTATGAAAATGTATTTCAGCTATTATCATGAATAATTTCAACTCAAATTGGATTTATAAAATTGGATGTTTTTTTTTCTAGAACGATTCATGTCAAAATACGCAACTGCGTTTAATTCAAATCATTTGAAGAGATTAAAAATATGCTATTTCTACGAGTAATTCTTGTTTTATTACCTTAGTGCAATTTCCACAATAGGGGTGCATGAAAAACTGAGGCCAGAATCATTTTCCTTACCATCAAAGAAAAGCACTTCCATGTTGATATTAATTTTCGGAGGTGATTCTATGGATGTTTAGTACTTTTTGTAGGAATCTAGAACTCATAATATAAGTGGTGTGCATGCTTACGCAGACACAGTATTGGTTCTGCACTAGGTTTCAAATAATTCTATTGTCGTTTTCACATGAATCTTCATGAGGAACATGTTTGCAACAAATTACAATTTTCTCACTCAAATGTTCTGCTGGGGTCTGTTCTTGAAAACCATAACCAAAAATCATGCCTTCTTTGTCAAGCAGAAATAATATTTTGAGCAAAGCATATAGGTACACAAAAATTTCATAATCTACCAAAAATGATTTATTTCAGGTATTTTTCCTTTACGCAACACTAAACAGTTCATTGTTTATTTTTAGGAAAAAACGGCTTTATTAGAAGTTGTATTTGAAGGAACAAAATTAATGAAAATTCACGAAAGATGAATGAATAACCAATGACAACAAACACCACACAAAACGACAAGAGAGAATCTGAAATTCTAAAAACCGACTCTGTCTCTGACAAGAGTGACAGATCTTATTGACAAGTCTTCCTGTTGATGAAAAAGCACCGTCGCAAGGTCATTATAATTACAGTAGCATAGGGTACATTATTGTTTTAAATAAATTTCTTTCCCTCCTAAAATTCGGAGTAATCTATCTCTAAAAGGTTCTTTTCGGTTTTAAAAAGTCCTAAATGCGCTTTCAAATTTCACTGTTTCAAATGACATGCGTTTTATTGCCTCATATCAAAACACTATGAATTGGAACTTCAAATTATTTTCATACCTGGCAATGATCTACCCAAACTACACCGATGACGCGCATGCGCACATCGTAAACGGGTCGCATACGCGGCATGCTTTTCGCCGTGAAAGTTGGCGGGATTAGCATTCTAGAGTTAGTATACAATATATATTTCTATGCGTATAACAAATGTCAAGCATTTGAAAGCGAACTAAGAAATCAGAAACTTGAAAATATCTCTTGAAAATGCTAACCACTCGCGTTGGCGAAACGTCGAGATCTTCTATAAACATACGTCGGCCTTACAACCTGAAGAACCACCATGTAAGGTACAGATATATTCATAATTTTGTAAGATTATTAGGGATTTCAATCAGCGGTGCTTGCCGCCGTGAAGAATTATTACAACTATTGATGCCATTGAAGATGCTGGATCTATATTGATTGTTGAAATACGTGATACGAAGACCTATTGTACAAGAAAGTTTACTGTCTCAAATTCTGATTATATTGAGATATACCGCAAGTATAGAGCACTACGGCCGCCTCATACGAAAAGTAGCAGATTATTTTTGAAATATTCGAGAGGACAATGTATCAATCAATATGTGGGGATTAATAAAATCGGAGAAATTCCCAGCTTGTTGAAAAATGGCTTGAAAAAGACATGTTAAGGTCTACACATGTCACTGTTTCAGGAGAAGCTCTGTAACACTTCTGGCCAATGCAGGGGGCAACATTACATCCATAAAACGTCACGGTTGCTGAAAATCTGCCTCCGTAGCAAAAGCATATATAGAAGATAGTTTGAATACCAAAATTGAGATTTCTAACAAAATATTGAATTGTCCATCTTCTTGCAAACAAATTAAAATATCTGATAAAATTGTGGAATCAACTCTTCAAGAAATATCTAACGTTTCTGATCAGCAGCAACATGGAATATCTTCGGGAATTTATATTAGAAGTAACTGTTCAACTATTATTTCAATAAATGAAATTGTTTTATGATGAATAATCAATTAATAATTGACTCCGTTAGAAATAAATCCTATACAAAGTAATATTTCATGTTTATTTTGTGAATTATTATGGCAGTGAAAAAAAGTAAATATTTATGCCGTAATAGAGATGCAGAGGTCAAGTTTTTTTGGCAGTAGTACAAAAATATTTTTTACCATTTAGACAATGTTCCGTTGATAGCAGACATGCAAAAATATATAGTTTGTTTTCATTAATGCACTAACATAACATCAAAGTTTGAAAACTTTTGCAATTGATGTGATGATTGTCTTAATCTACTGGCCTGATAACTGTGAAATGAAGTGATTCTACTGTAGAGGATCTAATTTTATTTGCAAATACCAAAATAAGAGAGAGTTGAGATGAAAAATGACATCAAAACACATTTAGTTGAGAAGATTCAGAAATGTTGTTTTCCACTGCTTACTGAGGTAGAAAATAACTCGAACTGTAGAAAATAATTCGAACTGCACCAAAATACAAATATGCCACGTAATTTTTTCCTGAATGTATATGTTCTAGAGAGACAGAGGTAGGTGGCCAATAATAGGTGTTCCATTTGAAAATATTTTTTTTATCGAAATGTTATGTGACTGAATTGTTTAATAAGTAAGTGACAAAAAAAATATTTCAGAAAAATTTATGTTTCTCTATTATGTGTGACTCGTGAATAAATAGCCTAAGCCAAATCGGACTTGTCCACGAGGAGAAATAATAAACTATTTTAATTTCAAAGGTTTCGAAAAAATGACATTTGACAAAAACCTTGAAATTGTTTTCACCTGTAGAAATTGAATATGTGAAAATATAAAGGTTGTCTTATTTGAAGAAAAAATTAAGTTGATTACATTTCCAGAAATACCGGCTATATTGGATTGTAATGTGACCAAATCCGAATTGGTTGCTTGAATAACTGTACCAACTCTCAGAAAAATCTGTTCACGAATGCAGAAGTCGATACCCTGTGTCACCCAGTATATTATTTCTCGATTTTTGTACAATCATTTTTTTCTGTGCTCCATATTCTTTCTCAGTCTATTCAGGATCTGTTTCTTTGTTGAACTGCCTGAGAGTTTTTTTTCTCAAAAAGTGACATGAAAAATTCTATGTTGCAAATGGCATAATACTGCGCAGTTTCACTCACCTGATGACAAACCTTAATACCCCAGTTTTGAATTTAGAGTATGGAGCATATTTCACCGATTCAGCTGTCTCTGCAATTATATTGAATGTTCTGCATAAAACTGATTTTTTATGAACGAATGTGTCGAATGTCTTCTTTCCGTGATAAGAGCCCATACCTGCAAAAAAAACAAAATATACTCGAAATGTTTGAATGTTTTAGACGATGTAGTAACTTGATTACTTATATTTCGGACGTCCATCATCTTAATGGTTGAAAGATTTATATCTCTTTCAAATTTTTTCACAACGTTTCAATTGCTTGAATCCGCAATCGTCTTCTGGTGAATAGTGACAAAATCAGATGTTACGCGACCTTTTATAGGTCTATAATTAAAGAGTAATTACGCGCGGTATTGTGGCGCGCAAGGTTTCGCGCTTTTTCTCCCTCCAAAACGGTCCATAAGCGGTTTCCATACGTTTTTAATTTCCACGCTTGGTTGACTGAAGGCATTGGCTTCTATGTAGGTGGTTTCCATAAATTTCCGTTTGAACCAATGTTCCTCTCTATGAAGAACACTAGCTTCGTCCCAGAGAATTCGGTGGTGTTTTGTCTAGGCGTGGTCAGCAATTCCCGATTTTTTGTGTTCGGCTATTCTTACTCATAATGGCCTCTTGGTCTCTCCGATATAGGAATCTCCACATTCACATGGGACTTTGTAAATACAGTTTATACTGGATTCTGTTGTGTTCTCTGGTTTCGTCTTGGTGAGGAAGCTTCGTTAGGTACTGCCGGATTGAAAGCAACTCTTGATGTTGTATTTATTTCCGATCCTTCTGATCTTCTCGGAGATACCCCTGATATAGGGAAGAATGAGAACGGGGTTTTGTGGTCTTTCTTCAATTGTCTTGGTCTTTTCGAGTTGTTTCCGAATCTCTCCTATGAGCTTCTCGGAGTATCCGTTTCGGCGTAGGTCCTTTTTGATGTGGTTAATTTCCGCCTCCAATGACTTCTGGTTGTTGCAAATAGACATTGCTCTCTCCACCAACGTTGTTCCGATTCCCCTCTTTGTGGAGTTTGGGTGATTAGAGCCGTAGTTGAGGTACTGTCCTGTGTGTGTCTTCTTCCTGTAAACAGAGGTGAGGATTCCAGTGTCTGTTCTTTCAGCTTTCACATCGAGAAACGATAGGGTACTGTTAGTTTCCTTTTCCATTGTGAATTTGATTGAATCCCTCATGTTATTCATTCTGGCGAAGAATCCCCCAAGGTGTTCATCTCCATGGTTCCAAATGATAAAGGTGTCGTCTACGTATCTTAGCCATAGTTTTGGTTTGTATTTCGCCTCTCTGATAGCCAATTCCTCGAACCACTCCATAGGAGAAGTTCGGAAACAACTCGAAAAGACCAAGACAACCGAAGAAAGACCACAAAACCCCGTTCTCATTCTTCCCTATATCAGGGGTATCTCCGAGAAGATCAGAAGGATCGGAAATAAATACAACATCAAGAGTTGCTTTCAATCCGGCAGTACCTTACGAAGCTTCCTCACCAAGACGAAACCAGAGAACAAACACAACAGAATCCAGTAAAAAGTGTATTTACAGAGTCCCATGTGAATGTGGAGATTCCTATATCGGAGAGACCAAGAGGCCATTATCAGTAAGAATAGCCGAACACAGAAAGTGGACTCAACGAGGGGAAACATCAAAATCGGGAATTGCTGACCACGCCTGGACAAAACACCACCGAATTCTCTGGGACGAAGCTAGTGTTCTTCATAGAGAGTAACATTGGTTCAAACGGAAATTTATGGAAACCACCTACATAGAAGCCAATGGTGCCTTCAGTCAACCAAGCGTGGAAATTAAAAACGTATGGAAACCGCTCGTGGACCGTTTTGGAGGGAGAAAAAGCGCGAAACCACGCGCGCCACAAGATCGCGCGTAATTAAACTTTAATTATAGACCTATAAAAGCTCGCGTAGCATCTGATTTTGTCACTATTCACCAGAAGACGATTGCGGATTCAAGCAATTGAAACTTTGTGAAAAATTTGAAAGAGATAGAAATCTTTCAACCATTAAGATAATGGACGTCCGAAATATAAGTAATCATAATGATATGGACTTATCAAATAAGTGGAATGTGGATGAAATCAATGAATTCTTCCTGAATGCTGTTCCTAAATTGACTCCTGATCATGATACGAAACATTTCTATGAGCATAATACAAACAACTCTCACGTTTCAACCAGTATCTGAAATTGATATTCTCAATGTAATAAAAGGCATTAAAAGTAAAGCTGTTGGACCAGATGGTATCAATATTCTTACTTTAAATTTGTGCATACCATTCCTGTTAACATTTATTACTCATATAATTTACTATTGTTTATTGAATTCTGTGTGAATAAGACTAGCCGAACACAAAAAGTGGACTCAACGAGGGGAAACATCAAAATCGGGAATTGCTGACCACGCCTGGACAAAACACCACCGAATTCTCTGGGACGAAGCTAGTGTTCTTCATAGAGAGGAACATTGGTTCAAACGGAAATTTATGGAAACCACCTACATAGAAGCCAATGGTGCCTTCAGTCAACCAAGCGTGGAAATTAAAAACGTATGGAAACCGCTCATGGACCGTTTTGGAGGGAGAAAAAGCGCGAAACCACGCGCGCCACAAGACCGCGCGTAATTACACTTTAATTATAGACCTATAAAAGGTCGCGTAGCATCTGATTTTGCCACTATTCACCAGAAGACAATTATAAGCTTGTTGAATACGATGTTTTATCTACAAATATTCCATTTATAAAACATATGTTCAAAGAATACTAAAAGGTTATAATGAATTATCAATATTCATTAATAGAAACAGGATATTGCGGTTTTGCACTTTTGCAAATCGTATTTAATAATAATATTAAAAGAGGACGAAAAAAGAACTAAATATCGATATTTACTCTTTGAACTCCACAGGCATTACCCAAACCATTCAGATAGAATGGCGTTCGTGGTGAAATGTTGGACACACTGCTCTATAATTTGAAAATTACACAGGCTTGCCGTTTATTGCAGAAATCTGTGCAAAATGAACACAGAAGGCCCTCTTTCTTGATTCACTTCATATCCCCGTCAGCAAATGAATACGCCTTTTCTTTCAGGTTAAGATTCTGTATCAATTCAGGTAGATAAGAAAATAACTGGGACCAGTATTGATCCTTGTGGCACGCCACATATGACAGTTTTACTGAGGCTCATTTCTCTCTCATGTATAGAAAGTGCTTTCTTTTACTCAGCTAATTAGGAAACCATGAGTGTACACGTCCTCTTAACCCTAAATTATATAAAACACCACATATGTCATGATCAACAGAATGCCTTTCTCAAATCAAGTGACAAAAGACCACCAAATTCTGCTTTAAATATTTTTTTTTTATAATATTCATAAAGGTCAGGTATCTCTTGATTTCCTGGATTCTCTGCCTTTTTGAAATGAAACTTGTCTCGTTCTTCCATTAATTTTGCAATGTTTCCATCGAACTAAACTTCAGAATTTGGGATGATTAAAAATAAGTCATCTGCATATATTGTGAAAAACTGATTTTTCAGAAATAAATCGGGTCTATTTACATATATTAAGAAAAGGCAGGGCCCCAGCACCGAGCCTGTGGCACACCAGATTTCACTGAAGTGTAGTCAGAATTATATTTTTTATTTCAGTCAGATCTATATTTCGACGAATTGTTTCCTATACGTCAGAAAAGATGATATCCAGCTCAGAGATTGTCCTCTCATTCCAGAGTCATATAGCTTTGATAGTAAAGTATTATGATTGACACAGTCGAGTGCCCTGCTCAGATCACAAAAAATCCCAACAGGACCCTCGGCCGCCCCAGTACATTTGATAATTTGACTATAAAAAGAGTGAATTGCCTATCTGAGAGTGTGATTCTTAGAAACATTAACAAATACATCAAATGTGAGACTTTTTATGAAGGGATACTGAAAATTTCCGTTGAAAAAAAAACTTGGTTGAAACAGACACATTTGGAAATATCACAATGACTAAATATGATGTAGTTTAATGTCGACGTGAAATAATTAAACAACAAGGTAAACTGGAAATACCTGGCAATGAAAGTGAGTACAAGTTACATACTGAAAAAAGGATTTAAAATCTACCGGTTTCTATACAAGAATAACAATGTTCCAGCGTGACTCACCTTGGACGAGCTCATTTATCAGTCACCACTACCAATAACTTTATTTCATATAAGATGTAATCCTTAATGATTTATTAAATTATTTGAATAGGGAAGTAAGAAGGTGCTATTTTTTAGCAAAAAATTTAAGTCTGTTTCAATTTCAATGTAAATATTGAAGTCACAATCAAGTATGAACAGAATGGCAAAATAATAATAATAATAGTTGGGGAGTGAAACACTACCATCAAGACACTCCTGGTGATAGTGCGACCGTTGTTGAGAATGGAAAGTACCAAATCTGTTGGTACTACTGATTCCCCACCCTCAGGCAAATACAAACCAATAAACCTGATGTGGTCTTCCTCGATCACGAAAATAGGACGATTTTCGTAATGGAGCTTTTACCCATGTGGTAATCAATTGTAAAATCCATTATACAGTGAAAACGTCAACGTTTGGTGTGGCATTTTCAACGAAAGAATTGTTGGCTTTTTTTTCCTGGATAACCTAATAGCAATTTTAGAAAATAATATTGAAAAAGATATTCAACTGTTTGAAAAATGGATAGATGAAATGAATCTAACCATTAATTTAGAAAAAACTGTTTATATGATTTTCAAACAAAAAAATGTTACCAAAATAAAATTAAAAATAAAAATAAAGAACAAAATATATTTGAAGTTGAAGAACACAAGTATCTAGGATTGATGATTGATAAGAATTTAAATTTTGAAAGTCATGTGAAAAAAATAAAAAAATCGATTATTCCTTTAATTGGAGCAATAAGAAGAATTGACTTTCTGAATAGTCAAATTCAGAATCTCATTTATAATGCCCATATTGTCTCACATATTAGATATTTAATAACAATATGGTCAGCTTGTAGTAAAAACCAAAAAGGTATCATTTATCGTTTGATGAATAAAGCAATGAAAGTAATTTTTAAAAAACCATGGGAAAATTGTACGAAGAAACCAGAAATTTCACATTAGGTAAACGAATAAAATTTGAAAGAGCAAAATTTGCTCACAAAGTAACAAATAATTAACAAAAAAGTAATAGCCATTTCAAAAAAAAATCAAAATTGCATGACCATAATATCAGAAATGCAAATAACTTACATTTGAATAACGTTCATTCAAATAAAGGCAAAAACAATCCAGTATCTAGCTCTATAGAAAGTTACAATGAACTTTCAGATGATATAAAAAAATCAAAATCAATATATATTTTTTCGAAAAAACTCAAACAAAATTTGTTATCATACTGATGTTCATCAAACTATTATGCAAAGTTGTTATAATTGTTATATTTAATTGATTTTAAAATTAGTGACACTTGTAATTATATATAATGTATCTTCCTTACACCAGAACTTGTTTTGTTTGGAAGATGTATTTTTCAATAAAAAAAAGAAATTCGTCTAACATTTTGCAAAATGATCTTCATGATTTCCTAATGGAATCGCCTTTAGCACAGATATAAAACTTAGTCTTTCGTTTAGATGGTTTCCTCGCTATAAATTCTCTGATAGGAACTGATAGGAAACTTGTGAAAGAAACTTTCCCTATGAAGTGGATGAGTAGAAATTCTCATTCAGAACCATGGGCCACCAGATCGCCGGATATCACCCCTTGTGACTTCTTTCTGTGGGGGCACTTGAAAAATAAAGTGCATGCCACTCCGCCTCGTTATGGAGAGGAACTTTTCATTACAATTAGGCAAGACTGAAATTATTCCTCAAACCTAAAGAAACGTGAACAGCCGTGAACAAAAATAAAAAATGTCTCGCCTCCAACAAAGTCAGCACATCTGAAATTGAAATTTCTGTTTTTAAAAATTTACAAATGATGCGACTTAACAGATCCCATTATCACTCAGAAATACTAAGATATATTTAGCATATGATTGAATCATCCAGTCTATATCTATAATATTGTAACAAACTGAGGCCGAGCCTATCGCCTCATTTGCATATATCGCTTCAACCGTGGACAACGATCATGTCACCACTCACGTTTGTCGGTATGCCGGCTGGTATTTTCTAGAACGCCCAAAGCCATCTAGTCGGACCAATCTAGAAATTCCAGAAAATATACCTCTGAATATCTACGGTTCGGGTTTTACTCAGATCTTGTAATAAAAAATTTGAAGCTTCTGAAGGAAACCAGAAGAAAATGTGGGACACTATAAATTATTGTCTGAGAGGTTCATCGAAAGTGAAAAATAATAAAGAGATTAATTCCATAAAAATTAATGGTAACATTTTTACTGATGGTCTAAACATTGTCAATATTATGAACAATCACTTTTCAGTGAGAATATATCAAACGAAATAATATCTTATTATAATAACTATCCATATCTGAATTTCTATCCGAGTTATAATGAATCCACTATGCTTTTGTTTCCAACTGATGAAAATGAAGTTATTGAAATAATCCACACCTTAAAAAAACATGTCCTGATTCTGAAGGTTTATTGACTAAAGATATAATTGAATTGAAAAATTTTTTGGCTGAACCCTTAACAAAATTAATCAATAAATATTTTACCTTGGGTATTTTCCCATTTGAATTGAAACATGCTTCAGTAAAAGCTATATACAAAAATGGAGATGCTGAAGATCCAGCAAATTATAGACCAATAGCCTTATTGAGTAAATTTTCTAAAATTTTTTAAAAAATTCTCAAAAAACGTATTGTTGATTTTATAAACAGAAAATATGGCTTTGATAGTAATCAGTTTGGTTTTCAAGAAAATAGTGGAACGCAAGCGGCGGTACTTCAAGTAATACGAGCAATTCAAAAAGGACTTGATATAGGAAATTATGTGGTCGCTGTATTCATTGACCTTAAGAAGGCATTCGATACAGTTGATCACATAAAACTGTTGGAATATTTGGAATCAATGGGACTCAGGGGTACTGTGAGAAATCTTTTGGAATCTTATCTTGGAAATAGGACAATCAGTACCAAATGCAATAACGCTGAGTCTGTTAGACTACCACTAAATAAGGGCGTTCCACAAGGTTCTTTTTTGGGACCCATCTTGTAATTATTGTATATTCAAAATATCTCTAAAATTGGTTTAGCAGGTACTCTTATATGAACACAAAAACTCACCCATTCTAGAAAACACTATTAATGAAAACATGAATAAATTTGAAAAATGGCTTTATTGTAACCTTTTATCAATTACCTAATACTGATAAAACTGAGTATACCATTTTCCAGCAAAAAAATAAACAGAATATTTCCCTCAACCTCAATATCAGAAATGAAGTATTGAAATGAACTGAACAAGTGAAGTATCTTGGTATTTGGATTGATGAAAAACTAAAATGGGACAAAACATATTGAGGTCTTAATAAAAAAAATATCTCCAATCATTGGTGCTTTGAGAAGATGTCCTAAACTTGATAAAACAATTATAAATATGATTCTACACTGGCATGCAAAATTAACCGGACAAACAAAATTTTGTTCAAATTCAATCTTAAATAACTTTTAAACCTTTTCATCAATTTCGATAATTTTTTTGCCAAGTTGTAGGTACTTTCATTGTTATCATTCTCTACTATCGATTTTGCAGAAAGTTCTTAAAGATTTGTCGTTATACAGGTTATGATAAAAGGTGCACTTTACCCCAACATTTCTGAACACCCTGTGGAAAAATTTGACTACTGGATGATAGGTCTTCGTACGAGATTTTAAAACCTGATCTTTCGTCAACAGTTCTTTTTTTGATTCATATCAATAACTGCATTCTTAAAAAAAAACGCATTTTTAAAGAAAACCATGCGATTCGTAACCATAAAAAAATTTTATTAAAAAAATAACAGTGTCAACAATGGTAATTAATTGGTATCAAAATCGAGTGTTTCCTCCCCGGGCTTGAATAACAGCTCTCATCCTTTCTGGCATAGACTGAATTAAACCAGCAACTGCGTCTTGGGGTATTTGCTCCCACTCGTTTACCAGCGCCTGTTCCAACGCAACCACAGTTTGAAATTCTCCATAGTTCTGCCTAAGCCTTCGTCCTAATTTATCCCACATATGCTCTATGGGGTTGAGATCCGGACTCCTTGGCGGCCAGTCGAGTACTTGGATACCAACATCATTGAGGTATTGCCTAGTCATTCTGGCTATGTGCGGCCGAGCATTATCTTGCATTAGGAGAAAATTTTCTCCTATAAAGGGCATATAAGGGACCACATGTTGTTCCAAACACTCCCTGATGTATCTGTCAGCATTGAGGCTCCCTCCCCGTAGCGAAACAAGATCTATGCGGGCTTCCAAGGAAATACCGCCCCATATCATCACTCCTCCACCACCAAATTGAACTCTAGGAGAGAAACAACATTGAGCATAGCGTTCTCCAGGCCTTCTCCACACTCTTTGACGACCATCAGGTGAATATCTCGTAAAACGAGACTCGTCTGTGAAAAGAACATTTCGCCAATCGTCCATATCCCAATCTGCATGAGTTCGAGAAAATTCCAAGCGCTGCCTTCGATGACCTGCATCCAATAGGGGACCTGTAGCAGGTACAAAAGATGATAGGTTTTGTTCCTTCAACATTCGCCGTACTGTGTCAGGTGAAACTACGGTACCATGAACATCTTCCAATCTTCGAGCCAAAGCTGTAGAAGGAATTGTTCTTTCTCGAAGAACTTGGAGTCTCAAAAACCGATCTTCAACTGCGTTTGTTGCTTTCCGTCTTCCCTGCCCAGGTCTTCTTAAGTACGAACCAGTTTCTCTGAATCTTTCTATCGCATCGGATACTGTACTGCGTGGAACAGCAAGTCTATCTGCGATATATCGAATGGCACGACCATCATCTTGTAAAGCTACAGCTTGCGCTACTTGTTCCAGTCTCATTTTATTAAAACTTTCTCGTTAGCGGTATACCTCCGAAACACAAATCACCTAGAGACACAACCACCTTAACATACACTATAAAGCAAATAAATCTGTGAATAATTGTTGACTACTGCTTAGCAAAATTCTTTTTGACAAGCCATAAAAAATGCTTAACTGAAACTTGTCATAACAAGCAAAGCCAACTTAAAAAAATCGCTTGTTTATGGTTACGAATCGCATGGTTTTCTTTAAAAATGCGTTTTTTCTTTAAGAATGCAGTTATTGATATGAATCAAAAAAAGAACTGTTGACGATCAGACTTTAAAATCTCGTACGAAGACCTATCATTCAGTAGTCAAATTTTTCCACAGGGTGTTCAGAAATGTTGGGGTAAAGTGCACCTTTTATCATAACCTGTATAACGACAAATCTTTAAGAACTTTCTGCAAAATCGATAGTAGAGAATGATAACAATGAAAGTACCTACAACTTGGCAAAAAAATTATCGAAATTGATGAAAATGTTAAAAAGTTATTTAAGATTGAATTTGAACAAAATTTTGTTTGTCCGGTTAATTTTGCATGCCAGTGTATATTCTCACACTCTCAGTCGCATTACTTATTTAATAAACATTTAGGGAGCTTATTCAAAAAATAAATTAAAAAAATTATCTGCTTTATATAGTATATCCTTGAAAGTACTGATCGTCTCCCATTTGAAATACCAGCTAATGAACTATATGCAATTACAGACAAATTTTCTTTAGATGATTTGTATAAAATAAATACCTTAAAAATTCATAGTCATCACACTAGACAAAGTAACTTGTTTCACCTTTGACAGCTGTTTCGTGCTAACGCACTCATCAGAAAGGATTTATGGAGCTCTCGAAATCAAAACGAATCCACTCAAGAATTAATACCGTGAAGGCAAGACAGATATAACAGGAAGTAATTTATGATTATGATTATGATTTTATCTATTTGATTATGATTTTTTATCTATATTGATTATGATTTTTATATATATTGATTATGATTTTATCTATATTGAATATGTTAATCCTTTTTATAATTTTTCATCAGTGATTTATGAAAGATTTGTTGAAATTGTTATTAATTTTTGTTAATTTTATATTTGTACAACTTCCTTATACCAGAACTTGTTCTGACTGGAAGGTATTTACACAAATAAATAAAAATAAAAGACGTACAAGAAAAAACATGACTTTGTTCAAACCAGAGCTGGAACGGGTACGGATGAATTGCACTAGAGTACTGGTTAACCGGTACTACCAATACCTAATTAAAGATTAACAAATTTGCATATGCTATCGCGTACAGTAAGTAGGTACTCCGACTGTAAGTACTCTAATTTCATGAGTACTTTTCACAAATAGTTTTACATCGAATTGAAATGATAACCAAAAATAATCAGAAATATCTTCTTCTTGGGTTTTGGTTTTTTCTGAGTGTTGCAGTACACATTCACAATTTTTGCATACTATAAAAAACCCATGCACTAACTCTATAATTTTATAGTTAGTTTTCAGTTTATAAAGATAAAATCACAAAAGCAGTTTGAATAAATCTCTTTCTCAAAGAATATTGAAAAACAAAACGAAATTATCATGGGTGAGGGCATTTCTCCGGGGATTGTTGACAATTGTGGCGAATGAGAACAACCAATCCATTGGCGCAGAGGAAGGTAAACAGGTATTGTTCCTCAAACACACTTTTTCAATGATAGGATAATCATTCAAGGAACTCAAACTACTCTTTTTCTCATCAAGGAATGTTTACAGTTCCTGTTCTATTCTGGAAATTTTCACGGTTGATTGTGTCGGATTTGTTCGGATGGATTATATTTACTGAGTACTGCCAGCTCTGGATCAAACGTCGTTTTGATAGCACTTTCACTAATTGTGGTGTCAACATTTCAGCAGAAATAATGAGCATACGAACTATCCCAGTTATAGGTGCCGTTTAGTTCGAAAGTGTACGATGGAAATTGTGGAGATTAAACCCTAGGTATTTTTTTAATGGAACATTTAATTAAGAAACTTATCTGAAATTTATAATATTAATTGTTTCCAAAATTATGGTGCTTTCCCACACAATACCAGAGCGGTTTGTAAATACCTCGATGGAAGATTTCCAGGTAGGAGGATTGGAAATATTTGTCCTGTGAAATGCTGCTTTGACACCACATGGTTCTTTTGAGGGAGCAAGTTGAAAATCTGGGTTATGCCCAACAAGGAGAGATTGACGTTTCAACAAAATAGACAGTACAGATCAGAGAGGATAAATAAAGTCAGTCTGATTTGAGGTAATATAGTGTTATAAAAATTGTGATATGGATTAGAAATTGAATTTTGTTTAAAATGAATCAGTGAGAACCGTTACATATACAGGGTGTTCCGAACTCGATGGCCTATTAAACGTTTCTGCAAAATGGGACGTAGGATAATTTTGAAAATTTGGTTTCTTGGATAATCAGTTTTGCTCTATCGATCTAAAATATTTACAGCGCAGCGGCATTGCCGCTTCTATCGAAAAGATGCAACAACTTTGATATTTTGAATAGAATACTCTGTATATTAATGCATTTTCTGCTTTGCTATTGCTTTCAGATCATCTTCATGCAATACTTCCCTATACCTTTCACTAGTGGTTTTCGAGAAAATAATTAATTTCCTTATTTTTTGTGCGGTTTCAATTTAATATTCATTACTGCAGTATTTGGATACGTAGAAAGCTGACATTTTGGATGTAGTTTGACAATGTCCTGTGTATTAGTTATAACTGGAGGAATTTGTTCTTCATCATACAGGGTCGTTGAAAATTTTTGATTTCACCGATAGATACAAAAGTGGTCAAAAGTGCATTTTTTCAATTGGAACACGCTGTATATTATCAGATATCTTGAAAGACAATTGAATTTCCTTCCAAATGATGTCTCATAGTCCTATACCTAAAGAGTCAGGTTTCTGAAATAAATGCAAGTTTTCTATAAAAATTGGATTATTTTGCCATATTGTACTGGGTATAGATAGAAAATATCACGGAACATGTCATTATGAAAATTTCAAAATTAGTACCTTCATTTATGGTAAAACTTTTGCGCGTTCAATAACGTAAATTTTATTAGAAAAATACCAAAATGGAAGACAATGATTATATAAATGAAGTTTTGATGAAATTTTATATTCTTCATGATCCATGTGATAAATTATAGCAAGAACATGCAAAAGGTTGTACAAAGAATGATCAATATACAGGGTATTACAAACTCAATAGCATTTTTGGATATCTGGAAGATAAATAATTTTTATACTTCTTTCGGACAGAAACTCATTTAATTTCATTGTTTGTCAAACTAACAGATCGTTTCGCTTTTTTCTGGCCACGGCACACTACAGATTATTTCAATCGGAAAATATTACTTATTTCGAATCGAATCATTATACTGGGAATCGAAAATGATGGACTGTAATGCATATTGAAATACAAATACTTCGAATCTGTTTTATATTTACTGTTAGATCAAAAACCTGCTTTCAAGAACACGCAGGATATTCAATGAACTTACCAAATGAATAGAAAAAAATTTAGAAGAATCGAACGGAATTATGCTGTGTTTGGTAATGTTGAGTCATTCAAAATGTATTGATTTCTGTGGATGGATTTCAACATGGACTTGTGAAGTACCAAATTTCCTTCAGAAAATAATATGGACAATATTTGAATAATATGAGAACAACAGTTAGGAACTTTCTGGTAATTTTCCGCTTCATGTATAGCGCAGTGTATATCGAGTGAGCAGAGACCTGACTACAACCTTTGAAGATCGGTGGATAAGACACTTGGCCACCGCGATCCCCTGAACTTTCAAATAAAATCAAATTTAACAGCAATTCGAAAACATGAATAAGCATCTAAAATGACCTTCATTTGTGTATTGATTGAAATAAAATTGAGTTCTGTTTAAGGTGAATCATGATTTCTCAACAAAAACACGTTTTTCAAATAAACTGAATGAGAGATAAAATTATCATGGAGAATTGTATTCCATTTTGATCATTTTCTAACCAAATTTATGTCAATGAACGACGAATAAAATGTTTTATTATTAATGTACTTATTTTCGAATAGTAGTAATACAAAATATGGCAAAATAATCCAATCTTCCATCATTTGAAAGGAAATTCAATTGTCTTTCAGAATATCTGAGAATAAACAGGGTGTTCCATTTGAAAAAGTACTTTTTTCAATACTTTTGTATCTTTTGGTGGAATTACAAATTTTTAACGAGCCTGTATAATATAGAACGAATTCCCCTAGTTATAACTAATACTCAGGACATTGTCAAAATATATTCAAAATTTCACATTGCTATACGTATCCAAATTCAAAAAAAAAATCCAAATACTGCAGTAATAAACATTGAATTGAAGCTATGTTTCTTACAAAAAATGAGGAAATTACCGATTTTATCGAAAACCGGGTAGGTATAGGTAAGAATCACATGAAGATAATCTAGAAGCAATAGCAAAGCGAAAAAGGCAATAATATACAGGATTTTCCACTCGAAATATCAAAGCTGTTGCTACTTTTCGATAGAAGCGGCAACGCCGCAGCGCTGAAAATATTTTAGATCGATAGAGCAGAACTTATTATCCACGAAACCAAGTTTTCAAAGTAATCCTACTTCCCTTTTTCCGTGAACATCTGATAGGCATAGGCCATCGAGTTGGAAATGAAAATTCCAATTCTCTGAGACTGCCTCACAAACAATAAGTATATCGAAATGAAGTAGATTGAAATTAAGGAAATACCGAGATATTCAGAATAATAAGAACGTGTTATCATTTTCATCAACGTTTTTTTATTTTATTTTTTAACTATCATTACGGTGGAAATGCCACTTTAACCACTTACCCGAGTTTCCAACTCCTCCAAAAGGTAATCCTTCAGCAATAAAATGCATGATAACATCGTTTACAACGACACCCCCACTAGACGTGTTTTCCAGAAATGCTTTTTTGACTTTACTCCTGGTCGTGAAAATATACAAAGCCAGCGGTTTTTCTCGTTCATTAATGAATTTTATGGCTTCGTCCTCATTGTCCACATTCACGATAGGGAGAATCGGTCCAAAAATTTCCTCCTGCATTACAGGGTCACTGGGCTTGACGTTTACTAAGACGGTTGGCTCAATGTATAGTTCCCTTTCATTGGTTTGTCCTCCGATAGCTATGTTCTGGTTTTTCAGTAAATTACTCAGTCGGTTGAAGTGTCGTTGTGAGATTATTCGCCCATAGTGTTGACTGTTCTTTATATTACCTGAAAAGTTAGCAATAACAAAGTTATGCGATTGTTCGAGAACGTTCGATAGAAATGCAGTAGAAATTTAGTAATTACAGCTATTTTCACCGGTTCAACTTAAGGTTACCTTACGACTTAAGTGGACCTTACATTACGATTTTGGTTTGCACCGCTATTTGAGGACAACACAAGCCTTAGTCAAGATAAGCCTCAGATTTTTCTGGTTTAGGTTCCACTTAACGACTTAACCTCACCTTTCCTACACCAATTATTTTCCTATTATTTTGGTGTTTAAAGTATTTTGAGCACTTTTTCTGGATTTTGCTGATGTGATTGTATCATTGTGTGGATCTGATTGTATTAGGGTTGAAAAAAAATTAGATGAAGACGACCTATAATTTAAATAATTTTTTTTATGATGTGCCTATGCAAGTGTACGAGAGGGGGCATTATTTGCATGGTTGACGAACTTACATTAGTTACATATTTCCCCCGATTTAGGGCGACCAAATCTACAGCTCCCTATATACTAAACCTGATTGAGCCTTAAATTAAATACCGCTATGATGTGAAGGTATAAAAATAATTTTCAGATTTAACACTGTACCTTTATCTCAATAGAAAATTGATTTATATCACTAACGAACTTTAAAATATTCTGTTGCCTTGTACTGGAGGAATGGCGATTCTTTTTAATTTTTCTTATTCATACAAAATTGCTAACAAAACATCTTTATGACGTTAACATTTTAGATGGATACTATTCTGTTTACGTATAAGGTAAGTCAGGTCAGATGACGATGGCTAATAAACTACGCATTTTAGCTAATGTGCATGCAGCACTCTTGGCGATATTGTGGCTAAATACTTTTCTCGGTTGAGAAAAATTTTCTGACAGCGCATGCGCAATGTGCATATTATTTAAAACTTTGTTTAACGTCTCGTCGTTGGTTACGTGATCATTTTTGCGCTGTTGCCAAACATTTCCAGTACTCAGCTAAGGTTCAGGCCAGGAATCAACGGTACAGGCCTAGTTTATCTTAAGGTGTACCTTGAGCTGATCCTCCACTTAGCTGAGTTTGTTATTAAGGAGAACCGGTGCAAATACCTGTAAGTGAGTTTTTTGGAGATATTCTGTAGCATAAATGATCAATCTATTATTTGTCTCTGAGTGATGGATAACGAGGAAAATCAAAATATATGTATTTATCGGGTTATATACGAATATCAAGTTACGGCACAAAAATCTGCATCGTATGGAGGTTCAGGTATTGTGGTGAAAAACAAAATTGCGATTTCCTGCAAAACTATTAATTATTTAAATGAACTAGCCGCCGAATGTATTTTTGTATGCTGTGCCGAAGAAGTAGGTAGAAATACTTGCACAATAAAAATTTATAGAACCCCAGATCAGTCTTTGAAATACTGTCTGTTGTCTTTGATCTAATTATGGGTGAATATGCGTTACCTAGTTATTGTGTGAGGAGATTTCAATATAAATTATTTGGATGGTAACCATAATAAAAAACTTCTCTTTGATTCATTCAATATGTTTGGACACCAACTTGAACAGCAGTCGGTCAACCAACTAGAATAGCAAAGTACGGGGACAGAATAACTTCATCCGGTATTGATTATGTGATATCTAACATCGAATACTTCCATCGTATGTTAAAAATCCCCAATGAAGCAAGACATTTTCGATCAATTACAGCGAAAAATTCCCGGCGGGACATTTTCAGGCTGTAAATTACCCGGTAGGTATCGAAAATTACCCGCTCGGTCCGTGTATCTATAGTAACGATTGTTAAAATGTACATTTGTCATCTTGATAGGCATAAATACTGAATTTTAAACGTCATTGAAATGCCACGTTTCGGGAATGATTCGATAACTCTAATTCAAGAAAAAATCACCAAGAGCAACTGGACGAGGAACACCATGCAAGTATAGTAGAGAAAATGAGAGACAATAATACTACTAACCTTAATGAAGAAACTAATGTAGCTAATGTAGCTATAAGTTCTACAAGTCATAAATCAATAGCAAACTCGAATCCATCAACAAGTAGTGCACCAGGCCCGAAAAATTCTAATTTTTACATCTGTGTATTCCACTGCAATACATGTAATTTTTAGGTTGTGTCCGATTTGTTAATTTTTATATAATTTATCCACAATCACCTTATAATTGAAGTTTTATCCACACTTATGAACCGTATAAAGTACCACTTTATCCACTAGTGGAATAATGAAATTACTTCATTCCACAAGTGGAATAATGAAAAATACAATCTTGAATATCAATCCCATTTTACTTATTTTCACCAACTTCACAAATTTTTACAAATGGAGTCGATAAACAATCGATTATACATAGCAACCATTCAACACCTCCCGATATTTTTGTATGTTATTTCAATGATTTTTGAGGAGGTGACAGCCGCTGTCAGAGCAAAACGTCAAATCATTTTGTGATGAAAAATTTCCGTGATTCTGATTCTAAATGAATGGGATTGTGAATAAAAGGTTGTATTGCATGCGTGTTTTAGATACATTTTATTTGCTTAAGAAATTTAAACGCTCGAGCTTCGCTCTCGCGTTTAAACATTCTTGCGCAAATAAAATGATATCTAAAACACTTATACAATAAATAAGTATCACATGTACCTACCTGCTTAATGTAAATTTAAATAAAATTTCAAACTCAGCACACACATTTTTGTTTTAACTCCGGAAATATTCTACTGAATTACACTCGTGCATCAAAATAAACCTGATAATTTTCCATTCAAGCATGTCAGTAAAAAAACTGCATTCAGTTATTTTCATATTTTGCTAAAAGAGCCCTCCTCCTTCGGAGTCGGGCTCTTTCGACAAAATATGAAAATAAACTCATGCAGTTTTTAGACAACATGCTTTCATAGAAAATTATCGGTAATTTTGAAGCACTTGTTTAATTACTGAAAATACTTCATGTGACATAATTAATTTGGGTGATCAGACCCTTTCGGGAAGATGCAGACTTGAAAATCTGTCGTTTTTCCAGATTTGAAGACTACCAACACCAGCATTATAACTTGGAAATATGATGAACAATCGATCGCCAATTTCAAACTGCTCCTATGTTTTCAAAAGGCAATTATTGGCATTCAACCGATGAAGAGACGATATGAATACAGTGTTGAAAAATGTCACGAATTATTTCAGTTGGTGTTCCAGTCTGTCGTTTCTTGAGCGCAGAACATCAACCATAACAAAGATGGTGGTAAAGATATAGCTAAATTGAAAGATCTCAACTGGTTACGATAAACAATCAACTCCTAGTTGACAAAACCTATAGAAAAGCAAAAATTATGTTACGTAAAAAATACGTCATACTACAAAAATATTACAATTCAACAAATAAATCAAACATCCTCTGGGAAATGGTAAATAAAAAATGTAACATAACCAAAAATCATCATACCAATAATCTTATCAAAAAACAAGGCAACCATTGCTAATCCAACGACTTCTTTGCAAATTCAGTAACCAACAAAATAAACTTCCTTAATCTTCCACGTAGCTTGTCGTGCAAATTGCTATATGTTCAGTGATTATTTTGAACTTTTTAGGAGAATTAAATCTGACAGCAAGTCGAAAACTATTTATTGATATGTCATTACAAAACATCAAAACGGAAAACATCTATTGCTTAGTTACAATAATTTTAGAATAAAAACTGCTTCTGCAACATTCTGCCCCCTGGTGCTAACTTAATTTTTGTTAGCACGGATTTCTAGTCGATGCAGCTTTCTGACAGGACGTTTGTATATTCCATTTGATGTTCGAATCTCTGCTGTCCTCACAACGCCATCTGAACCTTCGTATACATTTTCGACTATTCCCAGAGGCCAAACTCCCCGTGGCATACTGCTATCATTCATGACAACCATTTCACCGACTGTTAAATTTGGTTCGTCCTTATTCCATTTTGACCGACTGATCAGTGTTGGAACATATTCACGAAGCCAGCGTTTCCAGAATATATCTGCAAGATACTGTGACACTCTCCACTGCTTCTTTTGCACCAAGTCATGTTCGGTAAAAACCCCTGGTGCGATCACTTGCGAAGATTCTCCTATCAAAATATCATTTGGAGAAATGCTCACTAGATCTTGTGCATCTGTCGAAACATGTGTCAATGGGCGGCTGTTCATAATATGCTCTACTTCAGCGAACATTGTTTGAAAAACCTCTTCTTTGGGATGTCTTTCATTCATAATCGCCATCAGAGCCCTCTTGAAACATCCTATTAACCGTTCCCAGCTGCCCCCCATATGAGGTGCCGAAGGCGGATTGAATTTCCATTTTATACCCCTACTCGCCATGTCGTTCACCACCGATTCAATTTCTAAGTCTTCCAAAGCTTCCAACAGTTCACGATGTGCTCCATGGAAATTCGTCCCATTATCGGACCAAAATACTTCGACTGCTCCACGCCTTGCAAGAAATCTTCTAATTGCCATTATGCACGAGTCTGTATCTAACGAATGGGCAATTTCAACATGTACCGCTCTTATTGTTAAACACGTGAATAAGACACCATAACGTTTCTCCAGTCTTCTTCCAATTTTCACCTGGAATGGGCCAAAATAGTCGATTCCAGTAGCTGAGAATGGTTTCTGACAATTGAGTAAACGTTCTTTTGGCAAAAGTCCCATTTTAGGTTGAAGTTGGACTGCAGATCGGCGACGACAGTACATGCATTGTGATATGGCCTTTTTTACAGTAGAACGAATATGGGGAATCCAAAATCTTCTTCTGAGATCATTTATAAGAGTTTCTACTCCCTGATGAGCATTTTTTATATGGTAGTGTATGATCTTTTGTGTATAAGAATGTTCACCACCTAGAATAACTGGTTCTTTCTGAATGACAGAAACGTTGTCAATCCTTGTTATTCTGGTGGAAATTTTGATAAGACCATCATTGTCTAAAAAAATTGACAAATTATGAAGTCTTCCGTTGGCATTTCGTAGATTATTTTCTAGATTATATCTATCCGTCGGAAAACATGATATCTGCACGATCTTCCACCAATAATGTTCACTCCATTTTATTTCTTCGTCAATTAGACATTTTGATAGTTGTCTATTATCACCCTGAGTTCTCAAATTTGACGTGAACCGTTTTACCCTTGCAGTAATCCTAATGAGCTTCAACCATGTATAAAATGACTTGATGGGAATCGTTTCTATAGGTTTTTCTGCTATGGTTATAACTACTTCAGATTCAGGTTGTGTGAGGTCATTGGGTATTTTAGGCCATTTGTTTTCTGGTTCATAGAGGAAATTGGGGCCTTTGAACCAACCATTTTCAAAGCTTGATATACTTCTAGCAGTATCTCTAGTACATATATCAACAACATTTTGAGCTGTTGGAACCCAGTTCCATTGGCTGATGTCGCTATGTTCCAGAATTTCACCCACTCGTGTTGCCATGTATGTAGGTAGTTTTTTAACACTTCCAAGCCAACTCAGAACTGTTCGAGAATCAGACCAAAAATATTTCAGATCAATGCTGAAATCTAAATGTTTCATGACCTCAGTACAAAGTCTAACCCCCATCACCGCGGCAAGCAATTCAAGTTTGGGTATTGTCAGATATTTAACTGTTGTTGAATTTTTTATGGGAACCACTCTGGCTCTTGAAGCTACTAACATAACTTCTACAGAGTTCTCAAAGTGCAAGCGAAGAAATATTGCAGTAGCATATGCATCTTCGCTCGCATCCGAGAAAATGTGAAACTGAGTGGACAAGGCATTCTTCATATTACGAGAGTAACATCGGGGAATTTCTATTTTCATAGCTTCATTTAGTTCTTTCAACCAAAGTTGCCATTTTCTGAACATATTTTCGCTAATGGAATCATCCCACCCTATACCTGCTCGCCAAATATTTTGAAGAAGTATTCTTACCTTGATACTTATCGGAGACAACAGACCAATAGGATCGTAAATAGACATAGCCGTTTTGAGAACTTGTCGTTTCGTAGGAATTTTCAAACCCTTTAGAATGTCGTCAGATATTTTGTGAAATTTAAGTTTGAAGTGAAAGCAATCTTTTGATGAATTCCAGATCATACCCAGAATTTTTTCATCTTTTGTTTGTTTATCGACTTCCATGCTCGATTGTTCGGCTAGGAGATGTTTAGGTATTTTGTTAATAACTTCTGGAGAATTTGAAATTAAGTTTCGAATTTCGAAACCTCCTTGCATGTGAATATGAATTACCTCGCTTACTAACTTGACAGCATCCTCTACGGTGTCAGTACCGTCTAGGTAGTCATCAACATAATGATTGCGGATGATGGCTTCCACTGCTCTAGGATGAGAAACGGAATAATTTTCCGCATTGTAATTTTTTACGAATTGAGCCAAAAAAGGAGATGAAGTTGTCCCAAAAATCATTGCGATCATCCTATATATTTTTGGTTCTAACTGTTTATTCAAATCGCGCCAAAGGAAACATTGCATGTACGTATCTTCATCAGCAATCTTGACTCTATTAAACATTTCGCGAATATCTCCTACAAATGCGATTTTGTGTATTCTGAATCTCAATAAAATACCAAATATAGAAGTGAGCCAGTCAGGTCCAGTCAGCAGTAAATCATTCAATGAAGTTCCGTGAGCCCTAGCGGCAGCATCAAATACCACTCTTACCTTACCGGGTTTGTTGGGATTTTGAACGGGGAAGTGCGGTAAAAACCAAACTCTCTCCGCAGTTTCAAGTTGTAACTGAGTAACTGGGACAGCATAACTTTTGTCTAACAATTTGAAAATTTCAACCTTATAAGAATGAGCAAATTTGTCATCCTTCAACAAACGATTTTCAAGACAAACCAGCCTTTGCATGGCCATATGTTTTGAAACAGGTAGTTCAAAAGTATCAGTTTTCCATGGCAAACTCACTTGGTACTGTCCATTTTTGCGTTTGATGGATTTTTTTGCTATGGATAAAGCTCTATCTTCATCAACTGTTTTTTGTTTATTATGCTGAATCATTGCTACTCCAAAATTTTCCATTGTCATGTAACTTCTGACTAAATCATGTAAACTTTCATCTGCTTCTGGACAACAAATGAATGATAGTTCTGCACAGCTAATTTTATCGTCACTACCACTAACTGGCCCGTGAAGGGTCCAACCGATTATGGTTTTCGAAAGTATGGGTGACTTTGGATCTGGTTGGATCACTTGCCTCGATACAATGAGATGTGCATTATTTTGTCCAATCAACAGACTAGGCCTTCCTTTGATTTCTAAGTCTGAAGTTATTTGTTGAACAAATGGAAACTTTTCTAACAGTTTTTGAAAATCGTGAATTTGATATGTTAATTCAAGATTTTCAACGGTGCGGATATTATTAAGTTTGTGAAATTTTACGGAATTTTTTCCTGCAATTTCAGCCTGAACAATTTGGGATTGATGATCATATCGAAAAATGCCGCCTGTCCATTTACAACACAACGGTATTTTAGGACCTGTTAATCCAAGTTCTAAAGCCTTAGCAGAATCTAGTAATGTCGCAGTACTACCCTCATCGAGTAAAGCCACTATATCAAAAATACCATTTGGTCCACTCAGCTTCACAGATATAACCTTCAACAAAATGTCATTGTTGACATCATTCGTAGTTGTAGTTACCTCTGTAGGTTTGGGGTGGTTTTCAGGATATTTGTGTAAAAGTGGATTATGAAACTTTTCGCAATTACTAATACCGCATGTTTTACGTGTTTTGCATTTACCATGGTGTAGTTTCAAACAACAAAAACAAACATTTAGTTTTTGAACCATTTTCCATCGTTGTTTGACATTCGCATTTTGAAACTGGTTACATTTTTCGACTGAATGCTCACCTTGGTTGCAAATTTTACAAATTTTTAATGTTTTTGAATCTGTATTTTTGTTTTGACGAGTATCAATATTTTTTGAGAATTGACTATTACTATTATTATTCGAATGATAATCTATATTTTTTGATATAAATGTTATTCTTGACACAACCTCTGACATTTGTTGTACCCACCTTGAAAAGTCTTTTAATGATTCCCGCTGATTTTCGATTTTATTCTCGATAAGAAAGCTTCCCCATTGAGTAAGTAAATGAGCAGGTAATTTCGTGACAAAACTAGCTAAAATTTGTCTAGAGTCTATCATGAAGGTATTGAAATTTCCTTCAAGAACAGCAGATATATTCCGAACCGAACTACTGAAGTTCATGAAAGATTCCAGACTTTCAACATTTGACAACCGAAATACCTGTGATAACAATTCATCTAATATCAGTTCTGGACGGCCGTATTTCTTTTCAAGAATATCTAAGATTTCATCGGGATTTTGTGATGTTATGAGAAGCATTTCGACTGTTTTCTTGGCATCACCAGTCAAAGTATTGTTGAGTCTCAAAACATTTTCTTGAGGGGAAAATTGACAACTCTCATTCGATAATTTGTATTGCGAAAAATAAATTGGCCAAGCCAGGCAAGATGAACCATCAAAAGTCATTATATTATTTCCAATTGTTTGTCGAGCTAACATATGTTTAATAGAATTTGTCAAATTTTCTATGTTGATTCGTGATGAATCAACATGGTTATTCAATTCAGAAAAGTGGGTATTACCTGCATTGTTGGCCCAATTCTCGACATAGGAAATATTCGATTTCTCACCCATATCGACATCCGTGATTGAAACTGATGTGCATGCTTTCTCTTCACTTGTCTCTTTGTCCTCCATTTTGAGAATCTCTTCATATTTTGAAACATTCTTCTCTTTGTTCTTCAGACGAGTCTCATGAATGGTTAGAAGCTGTTGACATCTCTTCAATTTCAGTTCTCCGTTGGCGATATCTTGGGCAGGGGTATTTCCATCAAGTTTGAGTTCATCCAGTTCGCAGGCTAGGATAATCACCTCTTCTTGACGCTGGAACACATCTTCTTGAATAACTGATAGTTCGTTTTGTAAATCTAATAGTTTCGATTTTAGACTACTCTGTTTGGAACCAGATATTGTAGATCTCATGCTTGCTGCTGAACTTTTAATAATTGGTGCATTGTTGATTGTTCCTCCTATATTTCTTTGTTGACTGAGGCATTTTCTCACGGTTTTCAAAAATGTGTTCGATAAAATGTCAGCACTGGCATCTTCCGGAAATTGTTCATCAAAGAGAGTACATAACTGCTGAAGAACCAAAATGCTAAGTGATTTGCTAATCATTTCACAATGCTGTTTATATTCTGGGGTATTATCTTGGAAAGCAAAACCAGTAAACGAAAGGATATGTCTTCTTAGTGCGTTTCCCTTGAAGTAAGTCCCATATAACGCAAAATGAATGTTTTGTAGCATATATTTATCAGGAACATTTCTCAATTTTTCTTCCATTCCAGGTACGTCTCTGAGCATCATTTTCTGTGCCATAATCTCTTCCGCTTTCAAATCTTCGATGGATATATGGAAAGGTGCTGAGTTCTTTAGCTAGAAGGACCAACTGTCGTGCAAATTGCTATATGTTCAGTGATTATTTTGAACTTTTTAGGAGAATTAAATCTGACAGCAAGTCGAAAACTATTTATTGATATGTCATTACAAAACATCAAAACGGAAAACATCTATTGCTTAGTTACAATAATTTTAGAATAAAAACTGCTTCTGCAACATAGCTTGTGTACAAAAGTCGAACTAAAACATTCACTTCAATCTGCTTCATTCCCGTGACCCCGGAACAGGTTTCGTCTATAATTCGCAGTTGGAAAAAAAACTATTGAGCCGGAATAATAGATGGTATTCCTGCATTACTACTGGAAGAATGCGTAGATGAACTCAGCCCTTATCTTTCTGAGCTTACCAACCTCTCGGTAACGTCAGGTCACTTTTCAGAAGACTAAAAAATTTCGAAAGCAGTACCAGTCCTTGAAAAGAGGGGCCCATTACTTATAGAAAACTATAGATCTATTTTGTCTCCTCAGTTGTTTTTATAAAGTTATCGAAATAATTTCATCTTGTCAACACGGATTCTGTCGGAATTTATCAATCAAAACCGCATCGATAGATTAGTACAATACTGACACGAAAATATTGATCAAAATGAATATTCGAATTTAAATTAAAAACAATTGTTTTTTGATATCCACAATATATTACTAATTGTGCTAAGTAACGCGTTTCGCTATTACTTATAACTTTTGCTATCTTCAAAAAAACAACATTAATTCCGATTGTATAAGGATACTAGGATACCCATCATGTATCGGTCAAATCAACCAAGATAAATGTGTTGTTCGTTTATTCTTCGACGTATCTAGGGCTTTCGACATTACCGACCCCTACTTTCTTGGCATAAAACCGGATCCGACGGGTGAACGCAGTCCCAGTGAAGCATATGGTTAATTTCTTATAACACAGGAAAAACGAAAACTAAAATGGATAACGAATACTCGGATGTATTTGCCCTTATGTTGGGTACACCCCAGGGGGGAATTCTAGGTCCCTTACTGTTTTTGCTGTACATCAATCAATGAACGATGGCAGAGTATTAATTTGTGCCGATGATACCACGATAATTGTTTCTGTGGTGAGTCTGCAAGAACTTGAGACAACGGTTCTATCTGCAATATAAAATTTTACTTCGTGGTGTGAACACAATCACCTAATCAACGATTTGAAAGAAAATGTATATGTAGAATTCACAAGCAAAAGCAAAACTTCAAATTCTCTAACATTCGAAATCAACAACATACTCTACCAAGTTCCTAAGAACTGTAGTGGATTGTAATTTATATTTTGATATACAAGTTGAGGCAATGTGCAAAAAAATTGAAAGAATATATTATGCATTCCGAGCAATTGAAGAAAACTTTCAAAGAGCACATATAGTATAGTATAGTATAGTACGCACACTCATCTATTCATCGATAAGATCAAATATTAAATATAGTATGGGGACGTGCCTCTGACTCATTTAGAGTATGAGTAATACAAAAACGATTCATTCGCTTGATATTTGTTCTCGGTTATAATGAGTCATGCAGAGAAACTTTTGCCCGTAATAAAATGATGGCAGGCACTTGTATTTATCTATACAAATTATTGACACACACTCTCCATAACCTTCACAAATAAAAAAAAAAGATGTTCATGAGTACCCAACAAGGAAAAAATTGCATACATCTCCAAAAATCCAATAATATGCAATTCAGAAAGTATCCTGCCTACGCTGGATCGCTGGATCTTTCTCCTTCAACATGCTACCACCACAAATAAAGAATATCTCATGCTAAAGAAAATTCAAATGTGCGATAAAAAATATATCCAAGAATATCCGTTTTATTCGCTAGATGCATTCACTCAGTCTATTCAGTCACTACGCTGACACATTCTTAACTCTACATTGGTATTGCATTTTCATTTTTACTGTTTTTTCATATATACTTTTTTGTAATTTTTATATCTACTTATTTGTAATTTTTTACTGCCACTGGTTTTGTTTTTATGTCTCAGATATCTTGAGTATCATTTATTTTTATTGACCTATCCTATGTCATGCTCATGATCTCTAAGGAGTAATGAACATATCCATCTATCTAGCTATCTAAGCATTAGTGATATTTTCAGAATGCAACAATGGGATAAAATTATTTGTAAATTTAGAGAATTTCCAGAAAACGCTGAGATGATGTTGTTTTATTCATAGTGAATATTTTCAATTACTTTGACTTTCTTTCATAGCAATCTATCCAGCAAACCACTTGATCTACAAGTAATTCGGGAAAGTCCGTACTTCACTGAACATTTGAATTGATACTAGGAGCATCAATGGTGCGTTTTATTGTAGTTAGAAATGCACTTCTCGTAGAAGTAAAATTTGACACATCTGTTTTTTTGACACCAAATATATCTACTTCCTCTACTCTCGCTACGATCAAATTTGAGGGTAGCAAAAGTAGATAATTGGTTGAAAAATTAAAATTCCTAAATCGTAGCAGAAATTGACACTATTGACATTGAAAGTAGTTTGAAACATATTATGGACTTCAATTTCTGTACATTTCAGTTTGGTTTTATTTTGAAGCTCAAAAAACTTCATTTACACACATTAAAACGATTTTGGTAGTGACCAGCCTCTAGTTAAAATGAATATGAGTGTTATATGGACGTGAGTAAAGTTATAGATGGGAATGTTCAAATACGTATAGGTTGTACGACTTTTATTTATATAATAAAGAAGGTGAGTTCACATTGATTCTCAATTCATTGAAAACCTCTGTTAAATCTTCATTTTAAAATCATATCCTGAACAAATATACAAATGGATACCAAAAAAGTAGATGATGACCCTGAAAGTAGCGAAAGTTCAAAAACATCAGTGGGATGATATAGAAACATTGTGTCAAATCGATTTATGTATGATGAATTTAGAAAATTATCCAGACAAATATCAAAGAAATATTTTTCAGTTCCTATTTGTTCACAACCTACAAATATGCTATAATTTTTTAAAGATAATTCCGGCTTATTCGCTACTTCACTCAAAGCTGCCTCGAAATTGGAAGGTGTGAAGGTTTAGGAATCACTTCTTCATAATGATTTTTACATTCTGAAAAAGTTTCCTGAGTGAAAATTATTCAAGGAATTCGCATATATGATAAGTTTATTGCACTTGAAATATTCCCGCCTAGATCTAATCCTCGAATAGATATAATACTACTCGCGCCTTCTTCCATTGCCTATTTCGGCTGTGGTAGTTGTTAATGAAAGCAAATTATTTATTTCGAATGTATCATTTTTAATAATGAAAACTATGAGTTTCAAACTTTTCACAAATATTTAGGAAATTTAAGAATTATCTGACTTCTATTGGAAACCCTGATATTGCGTTTTTATGATACTCTACTTCTTCTACTAGTAGATGTGAACTCTAGTGGTCAATAAAACGCGGCTATACATACCATCAAAAAAATCTTCAATGGCCTTCTCGATATTTCGAATAAGTTCTTCTTGTACCTCTTTGGTGCATAATACGTAATCAGGGGATATACATATTTGGCCGGCATTCTGAGTCTTGCCCCAAATCAACCTTCTTGCTGCTAATTTCATGTTGGCTGTACTATCAATGTAAACAGGGCTCTTCCCACCCAATTCTAGTGTAACTGGAGTGAGGTGTTTACTTGCTGCTTGGTGAACAATTTTTCCAACCTGCGAAAATTAGTAAAATGAATGAATCAGTTTCAGATCATACTAAGATATCTTAGATTAGACAAATTTATGGAGACCTCTGTCAGTTACAGTTACTGAAACCAGACTTCAGAAAGCAATAGCAGCTCTGGGTTGCGTTCATAAACTTACTCTGAGTAAGGCCTGCTTACTCCGAATCGTTCGTAAACGTATTTTAGCTTTATGGAGTGTGCACTGACAATCGTTCAGAAACTTACTTGAAGTAAACTCTACTTAGTCTGCTTTTGAAAAGAGTAATGATCCACTTCGTCCTTTACGTTCATGAAAAATAAAATGCAAAACTCTTTTAAATTCTAGTATGAAACGTCCATTTTACGAAGAGTTCCACTATATTTTTTTAATTTTAAAAAACATCTCATTTGAAAGTGTGCTGCTGACGTCACGTTCATCGGAAATAACCCCCACCACAATCCACGTTCCGAAACATTCAATACCGTTCTCCTCAAAAATATATATTCTAGCTTGGTATAAGCCATTCAGAAATAATTAAATCTTCGTCACTTGATCGACTCATAGAAAAAAATCCACTTTCAAATTTCCTGAACGGGCTATCCTTTCGATGAAGAACGAGCATTGACAACACTTCAAATCATTATGACAGTTCTTATGCAACAAAGTGATCTCGAGATTTGAGGTTAATGTTTGTTTTTATTTTTTACATTCAACATTTAACTGATACATTCATTATTACTGTAGCGAGGTGTTATCATGATCGATCTGGTGTGAATTTATTTGTGTATTAAATATGGAAAGGCTTCAATGAAGGGAAGTTCGGATAATTTACCGAGGGTAGATTATGAGATGATTGACAAATATGAATTTATTGTTTGCAATGACTAAAATTTAAAATTGTTCCTTGAACGCTGCTTGAATACAGTAACATTCAGTTGGAAATGTTCTTCACAAAAACATAAATATATTTCCGCTTTTTACATAAGGTTTATTCATTGCTCCGAACCATATTTTACAATGCGCTTCTTATTTAGGAGCATAAAATATTGTTTATTAGAATATTCACTGGTGTTCAGACAACCGGGTTTGAAGCACTTTTTCGACATGTTCACAGTTATTGCAGGGATACAGATACAGGAATTAAGAAAAAAATTTAGAGCACAAACAACAAAAACATTTTAAAACTTTGAAAACCGCATTAACCTCAAAAAATAAATCAAGTAGGGCCTGTTCGTTTGCAGCATACATATTTGATGGAACTGCTCTTCTTGTATTAAATATTGAAGTAGGCAAACGAGTTAAACAGAGACGATTCTTATTGATGGTCCGTGAAACAGACCCATCTGCTATCAAATGACAACTGTCATGTATAATGAGAATTTGAGATTCCATGGTGCACAAGTTTTACAACGTTGCCAAGTCTAGTTTTGATGAACGTGACGTCACGAAACCAGTTTTCTTATGATTATAGAGAAAGTAGCGGTCAGAAAAAATAAATAAAAAATCCCGAGTGATATTAGCGTATACTCTTTCTAATTACAGTGTTCTCTCATATGTCGTGGAAAGGTCCATTGTCAAAGAAAGGGAACTCATTTGATGGTTTGTGTTTGTTCGAATATTTTGAAAGAAGAATAACCAGAATAATAGAGGTTTCGACAATTTATTGATTGCAATTTGTATTTCCACGATATGGATTTTAATATACCTTATCTGGCGGGGATGCTGTTATAACTGTTACATGAGTTCCCAAAATTTTTTGATGACATTCAATGTAATCTTAATCAATTAATAATGACAATGATCATACGAATGAGTAATATTTACTTTTGTTGTAGATAAAATATAACCAAACGAAACCTCATTTCCATGAATTACTATTGCCATTACTTCATGCACTATTGAAACTGTTTACGTTTGTAAAATGATGTAAACAACTGTAAATCCTCAGAAACTCTTCAAAATCAACTAAATCGCTACATGTGCTATTTGAGATTTTGGGGCAGTGTTTTGACGTCAATGCTATTTTCAGAACTGTACAGTAAGAAATTATTTTCATGCAGGTTATTCAAAAACCGTTTAGCTGGTAAAGGAAAGTTTTTGGATGCAAAAATGTTAACCATTTGATTTTTATACAATTTTTTTAACCATTTTAAGATATAGTATAATAAAGAAATACAAGTCATCTTGAGGAGAATCTTTTCATTTTTATAAAGTCGTCATTTTATATCGAAATGTCATAGATTTAAACATATTGAGAACAAGTGAGCTTGATATAAACATCTTTTAATTTTTATAACAATTATATATATTGAAACACCAGTCATACAACAATTATATTGGAAGCAAGTAATTTCGATATGACAATATTTTCATTTTTATATGAGTGTTTTTCAACAGTAATATAACTTTTTTGAAAAAAATACCCTGATCATTCTGAAAAGGTCACTGTTGGCGCCTATTCAATTCAGAAATATTTTAAAGGTTATACAATATAACAGGTAATAGATATTTCTCTCGGTGGAGGAGTTAGACACATTTATCTCTGTCATTTGTACACTACGTACAGTAGTAGACTCGATGTTAGTTACTCGAATAGGCGGAGTGACGAATTTCGAAGTACTACTGATGGCACCCATAATTTTATTTCGGTAGTTGACGGTCTTAGATTGGCGAATTTTTTATATATGCTATAAATGTTTCTAGTAATAGTGAACTTGCGACAGCATTCAATTTTTGTATTATTGATTTGAATGACAGCCGTAGTCCCCAAATATTCAATATTATTTATACAAAACTGGGTAAGTTCTTGCTTGCGACATGCGCCAGATATACCCATAACCAACATAAGCTAAAAAAACATATTCAAATAAATGTATAGACTTTGTTTAAATACCGATGACTAAGTAAATAAATCTCATGCGTAAAAATTTTAGCTTTTTTCGGTTTATATCCGTCACTTTTCCTTTTTCAAAATGCCTTAAGTTTACTATAATTGGAGATATCTACATTGTGGTGAATGGATAAAGTGGTACGCAATATAGAATAATTAGTCCACAATGTTGAACATTGGATTCCATTGGAAAGTTCACCTATGTATGCAAGCAAAACATTTTCAGAAAAGGAGTTTCTTATTTCCTTATTTCTTCGCCATGAAAGAAATTGATCGTGAGCGATTTCGTACCTTCTTTTGGACTTTTCAGGCAGTCAATTTAGTGACGTTAATTTGTGGCCTCTTCAATTTTAGGTGGAGTACATTGATCATCACTATTAATATCTGCATATGTTTTATGCAATTTAAAATACTATTTTAACATTCTTGTATATGATAAGAATGATGCATATGCAAAACTGACACCTCTAAATTTCATCTGACGTTTTCGCAATATAAATTTCAAAGCACAATTCCATTATGCAATACATATAACTATAGATACACATATCACTCTAGAGAGTTATTCAACTTTTCATCTCTAGGGTGATATTTGTTATTTTCGAAGTGACTAAATAGTGTGCCATATGTCATTTTCGCATGTGGTAGTCGGAAAAATACATTTCCATTCTGAATTTGTCTTATTTCGTCTACCACAGTTTTTTTTTCACCAATCCTCCCCAACTACGTTTAACGAACTTTGGTCGCTTATATCTCAGAAACCTACACATTTTTCTAATGACTCATCCCGCTATAACATAATAATATTTCAGTCAATTTGACCAAGAGGCAATTTCCCATGCTTTCAAACAAATTCCATTTCCAAATCATTCATTTACCTGTGTCGATCCAGTGAAGAAGATGTAGTCAAATTTTTCTTTTAAGAGCTCTGTAGTTTCTTCCACCCCTCCTAGATAAACTGGATAGCAATCGTTGTCCAAATATTTCGGAAGCAATGTGGCTAGAGCTTGAGATGTTGCCGGAGCATAATCTGACGGTTTTATCACGACACAATTTCCAGCTGCAATAGCACCTGAGGAATTTAAAAAACAGAGAGTTATTGAAAAGGCAATGACATTTTCCGATTATTTTTGATTTCATTTTATATAATTTTAGTAACTTTCAGATGTGAGCTTGACAATATACCGATTGGGAATAATACCATTGAAAACAAAAGCAGTTTAAAATTTTTAGGAGTTCATATCGGCCGTAAGTTAAAATTTGAAGACCATGTTGGTGCCATGTGTAACAAAGTGTCTTCTGGCTGTTATGCAGTCAGAGTAGTCGCAAATGAGCTGAGTTTATCAGCAGCCAAGACTGTTTATTTTTCTCTGAGATATGTAATTCCATTCCAACCAACCATATCAACCATACAGACATTTTCACGGATTTGTTTGGCTGTGTGAAGCCCTCATCCATCTCGAGCCATTCTGAGGAGAATATTAGCACCCATTGTCTAATTATCGAGAATTAGAGAAAAAAAGCAGCATAACTTGCCTAAATGACATCAAGAGTGAAGATATCTGTTATCTCTGAGAGTAAATGTTGTGTTCACTGATTTCAAACAAGCTTTCGACAAAAAAATAGAAATAACTATTTTTCAATCTAAGAAAATGCATTGTTATGAGGACATTGTTATGAGGACAACGAAGCAGAGAGATCCGATTATATTTGATTATATGATGGAAGGTGGTGTTCTAGAAACCGTTAGAGTGGTCAAAGACCTGGGTATTACATTTGCTTATTTGCTACCATTTTCAAACCATGTGAAAAATATAATCAAATCATCATAAGACAAACGTCAAATTTCATCGATATCAAGGGCCCATCTCATAATCATGTTGCGACTTGCCAATACATTCAACTGGATGATAGACATAGCTGGACAGTTTCTATAAATGTTTTATCAGAAACTTAAATTAAAATTAAACTGGATCAAATATCTGTAATTATCGTAGAACATTATGTAATCTCAAACTTTTATATAATGTTAATGCCTTTTGTAGGCCTGTTTGAATAATAAATAAATAAGTAATTATGTAAAGATTATGAGCAACGTTATAAGTAAGCATTGTGTACAATGCCCAAAATTAAAGCATGAGGTAAATCGGAAAAATTAAAGCTGAAATAATTTTTACACGATTTTCCAATTTCATCATACTTGAACATATTTGTCCATTGGCAACACGAAAATTAAATATATTATCAACATTTAATTTGAGATCAAGTTTCCTTAAAACTTCCCAGCCAGACCCACAGACTATTGTATTTGAAGCACCTGAATCAAGAAGCCCAAGTAGAGTTATTTAAAAGACCGAAACAGACAAATAGGGTCGCTCATCATTCTGCGCTTGAGCTAAAACCTAATCAAGAATAACCTTTTGTTTATTGGATAGAAAGAGATCAGCCGTGAGGCACCATTACGGTTATCTTCGGACTCCTTTATTGGTTTCCCGCACGCTCGTTACTTTTGGGACAGGTCCTTACTGTAAAGTTAGGAAGACCACATTAAAAACAATATCTAGTCCTAACGGATGAGGTACATTGCTTTGAAGTTCCAACATGTGAGTATGGCATCCACCTGACTTGAGGCAGATGTCCCTTCGGAATAAATATATGTCATGTCTGGCATATATGGTCTGGTATGTATTTGAAAATGTTTATTAGGGCTTACTATTGGACCTGTCAAAAGACCTGACCAATTAAAGGTCTGCAATCGCAGCCATCTTGGAAAAAAGGAGCTCGTTAATGGTCTTTGGTCTATTACTCTTTATTTATCAAAAAAGTTGTTGTGGTCATAATTTGAGAACATCGATTCTCTTCAAAAAAAGTTCAACTCAGTTTATTCATAAAATCAACATGTACTGAGTAAATCTACGACGAACTTGAAGCAGATCCCAAAATTGCCACAAACAACCAATCTACGCACAAATTAAGAATCATAACAGTGTGTCATGTGTAAATATGGATCGTTTATAAAGGGAAACATTCTCAATTGAAAATTGTACAAATACATGACTCCTCTGGTATTGCAAAAACCTACGATAAATTGAAGTTACTTTTATGTAATATCTAACAGAAAACAACTACTTCCCCAACTAATGCCACGCTGGACATTGAACTACTTCTGATAGATTTTGTGAAAGACCCTATATAACTTGAAGAAAAAACGTGCATTTTAATTCAGATAGATGATTATTTCTGAAATGTCCAGGTTCCATTGGAGATTCTTATCAATAATGAGATAAGGGAGAATGTTATTCGGAAGTATCACAGAAAATCGCTCATTTTTGCGTGAATTGCATATCTTTCGCTAGGCCTCCAATACATTTTGGTCAACAAAAATCTATTTCACTCTTCTAAGATCATCAGGGAGGTCGGAAGAATTGGAAACCATACCCTTCAGAAGCAATTTCACACTGTAATGATGGAATTTTTGGACTATTTCTTGTGCAGTGACACTTTGAAAATATTTTTTGACATAAAACCTGTCATGGGTATGGCATGTTGCTATTTTCCATCGTACAAGATAACCTCTCTTGGAAGGGATTCATGGTGTAATGGGAAACATTCTCAATTGAAAATTGTACGAATACGTGACTCCTCTGTCTTTCAGTCGCAGATGATTCCACAACTGACTTTATGAACATCCTGTTCATATTTTCAATAAAATCATCGATCGTTTAGTTTTACTGGTTGCATTGGCTCCATTGTAAATAAATATATTTTTATCAAACCGGTAAAGGAAAAAAATTGCTAGAAGGGTGTATTCATCACAGCAGTCACAATCAGCGATTTTCAAGCAAGGGTCAGGTGCGTAAAGTCATTTAACAAATGTAGAATGTTACATGATTGCGAACACTGATAAAAATAATTTTTACATCAACGCATAATTGCGTTGATTCAAAGAGATTGTATTCTTGAATAGTTCCAAGCAAATATATTGGTTTGATTTTTTGGCGGATTCCTCTTGGCCACTTACAAGGAAAATATTTTGAAACAAGTGAACACTTGCTTCATGAGTTAGTTGAGGCAAGAATATTTAAGCTTCAATAATGAGCACTTTTTTTGTTGAACCATGGGAGTAGGTTGAGACAAGAATATTGCTAAAAAATTGTTAAAATTGTTATTTCCGTCTACCGATTGCACCCTTACGCGCAACCCTCGGAAGTCTTCGAGATACTTTTTTGAGATAGGGTAGACGCAGCCCTTACCTTTTAACGTGTGATGCCATGCACGAGACCGCTGAATCGGTGGATCGAACCCACGACCCCACTCTTGTGAGGCAAACGCTTTACCAGCCGACCACCACGGCCATGCAAATTCAATAATGAGTACTATTCTTCTATCAACTTCGAGGTTGAATTCCAATCTGCACTTTGCACTTGGTCATAAAATACAGAATGGAAGCCATTTTCATTTTGGCAACATTGAATAGATTAAACAAAGCATAGATTCACAACTACGAACAATTTGGGTATAAATAATGGTTTTATATGAGAATAGTTTTAAGTTAAATAACTGTATTCTCATTAAAACCAGTTAGTAGTGACGCATATTGCAGTTTGATTGAATACATAAACAACGTCACTCGCTTTTAGACACAAAACTGTAGAATACCAAAATATATTTCACTCATTTTAACAACTGGTCCATAATGAGCAAAATTCAATTTTCGATATTGCATTTTTACTGTATAGAAATAGTTTCCACTAGGCACAAAACTAAGATTGATAGAGCATATCCTCATAACCTCCAACCCAAATGGTCAAACTGGATGAAATGTTCGAAATCGAAGTCGTATTCACATGTCGCGGTGCCACCGCTTTGATTGCTCATTGGTGGATTGAGTCACGTGGCACGGGTAATGATATCTACCAGGGAATCATATTCTTGTGTCAATAGGATTATGTTTCACAATGAGTTAATGTGAGTGTTTTCTAGGATGACGAGTAGAATGTTTTCACTGCAAGCAAATTCAGTTTAAGAGAATTTATGTAAAGAAGCAAACATCTCAATCAGTTTGAAAAGGGAGTATATTCATCAATTAGAAATAATTATTACTTTCAAAAGATTATTATATTCAAGAGTATGTATATTTTTGATTGAAGAAATCTTTTTTATCTGTGAAGGTGTAGAAAAGCAGGGATTGATTGTACAACGGTTTGCAATAATTGTCGAGGAGACTGCTTCAATGGACCGAAAAAGGCGATGATGAAATTGAAGACGGAGACAAGGACGATAACGCGAATGAAGAAAGGGCATCGTCAACCACAAGCTCGAGACAATCTTCCTATGCGGGAAGCATCGATTTTTTGTATTATGCTAAAGTGGTCGATGATAATAGCCCCAGTACCAGTCATACTACAAAAAATCAGCGCACTGAAACGTAATAATAAAGTGAATAAAAAAAGTGGAAAATGAACAGATTAAAACAATGATTGAATTTTTCCTAACGAATATAAATTTCTGTTTGCAGAGTTCCCACAGAGATTAATATGGACCGTTGTGCACTATTGAATTCATATTCCGCTGCTTAAGCCTACAGTTACAGAGAGAGAGAGAGAGTTTTTCTTCGATCGTCCATTAACACGGAAAATATTAGTTTTATGAAAAAACTGAAGTCAATCTTTTTTGTAGAGTTTTAAATTTCCTCAAATTCTGATCACAACTTTTTCCATAAAGTCAATAAATAAAGAGTTTTAGACCAAAACCCATAAAAGAGCAAGTTATTTTCCAAGATGGCAGCGAATGCGGACCTTTGATTTATTATTTTTATGTTTGCCTCGGTGCCTGGGCTACTATTTCTTTCAGGTTTGGAGATAACAAGCTGTTTTTGACAACCTCAAATCAAATCACTCAGAGATCAAAACACCCATAAACCATGTCAAGACACGCAGGGTTCCTTTATATTGCTCTATTGTAATCATTGATTGAGATAAATGCAAAATATGAACTCACCTACAACTGGTGCAAGAACTAGCTGAAGAGGATAATTCCAGGCACCAACAACAAGTACCACACCATAAGGGTCGTTGTAAATATATAAGTCATCAAAAAAGGTAGCAACTGTTTTCCTAACATGTTCGGGTTCCATCCAGCTCTTCAAATTTTTGAGACTGTCCAACAGTTCCTTTTCTACTATAGCGATTTCATGGGCTATGCACTCTTCGAAAGGTTTCTTCAAGTCCTGTTGCAAAACGTTACACAAAACATCCTCTTCATTCTTCAAAAATCTCAACAGATTCTTCAACTGCTTCTGACGAAACGAAAATGGTTTAGTTTTTCGACTTTCAAATGCTGATCTGGCTCTTTCCACCACTTGAGCAGCTGTTATTTTGTCATTTTCCACGTTTATAAGGGTGGCCCCTGTCAATTTCAACTTTTCGTCCATGTCCGCTGAACGGTGAATCTTCAACTGTGTTTATTCACATGAGTATACGTGCTGATAGAATTCGAAAACGTATCAAATGTAGTTGGCCTTGCTGGAAACAAGCAAGTTCAAGTGCTTATTTTAATTAATTACGTTCGGTAAAAAACTGATTCGTTACATTACAATTATTGATTTATTTATAAAGATATGAGTTCCCATGTGTATTTGTGATTTCAATTTACATATTCACAGTTCATTGAAATTTACAATCACCCAAACATTGTTGGAAAGAATACCAAGCATATCACTGACAGAAATTGTATCAACTTGCCAAAGGATTATTAATCGTTATGTGATCATTCTTTAAAGAACATAAACAGTTCAGAAATTATTCATGGAATAACAATCATAACAACCAAATTAACGATATTCTTCTTGAATTGTACCTATAAATAAAATATTCAGGGTGGGACACCGAAAACGAAACAGATCGAATATTTTCAAAACGCATGTTTTGGGGAAAAAATGCAAAAACACGTTGATTTTCTATCCAAAGGGGACATCTTCCTATCATAACCTCAACTGACATACCTCTCCCCGACCCCTTGATCACTATCACCCAAACTATTTGAATAGGGAAAGTAGTAAGTGTGGCACATCATTAAAAAGGTAATTTTATAAGGAACTCTGCCATGTCAATTTTCGCTACCTTACTTTTCATTTTGGTGCCCTCATGCGGGAAAAACAACTGTTCCTTATTCCAAATTGTGATACTTCATTTGCAAGCTGATTTGACATAAATTCGGTGACAATCAAGATGTATAGAAACCATGGTGTTATCACTGATTCGGTTTTGTTTCAACAAAGTTGTTGAGACTGTATTGCACTGATACCGTTGGCTTCATTCGTCGATGGATGGCGTATAAGTCGAAAATAGCGGAGTTTCTAACATTCCGAAGTACTGAGTCATAATTATTTGATTGAAATTTGAATGTTTACAAATTATGGTTAATGAATATCACAACAAATTAAATTCAATGTTGAAAATTACCCAACATGACACTTGTCCAAGAGTCATCATGAATCTGTAATTTTGCCGCCATCTGTGTGCTAAAGAGGTGAAACGGTATCAACGCAGTAAAAATATCACGAATCAAGTAGGCCGTACCTTAACACTTTTGTATGTCGGTTTCACAGCTATAAGAGATCACACCAGGGTTTCTATGTATCTTGGTGATAATGGCACTATGGAATTTTTCTGAAGGAAAAAACAACATGGCGGCTCCAAAATTGTTCCTAGTCACGAAATTTATATTTTCTATCATTTCCGTTTTGATGTTTTGACGACTTATTGGTAAATAAAGACAGAAATCGTTTCTATAATTAGAATGCATTTTTTTTCTTGTATTTATTTGAAAAGCAAAATAGAATCGTAAAAATACCTTGAGATCTAAAAACAATTTATATCAGATGCCTGGTTTCATTAGTTTGACGTTGCTCGTTAATAATCGTTCATTATTTAGACTTGTCAATTTGCACTGAACGTGAGTTAATTATTCAATTTATCGTGTTTTCTGATAGAAAATAGTCTTTCCGCGCAAAAATTTCGATTGCTCTAGTGTTTTTACGATGTTTAAAACGTCTGTAAAATTTTTATCAAAATCCCAGTTGGACCCATATTCTTTACCTTTACCCACCAAGCATGTTTTTTCTTCATTTCATTCGGCGTTCCTTCTTGTTGATTTTATTGTCATATCACCAAAGGTTCTATTTTCTTCATAACAACCAATCACAAAAAGTTTATTGAGTTCAAACACCGATTATTAACTCACTCATTTTTTTCTCACTGCTATACATTTCAAACTTTACCCATCATATATTTTCTTAAACAAAATCAATTTTAACTCTTCACCTCTTGTAACAATCTCATAAATTACCTTTTTTATTCGCTCTCATGAACTGACAGTCGGTATCTTGTCAAACTAATCAATTTTCTTGTATACAGGGCTCTTCATAATTCTTGGTGGAGAATCATTAATGTTTTTTTTGGAAAATAAAATGAAAGTACAAATAACTATGGAAATTTATTTCAGCTAATATCATGAATAATTTCAACTGAAATTGGATTTATAAAATTGGATGCTTGGAAGCTCGAGGTTTTTTTCCTAGAACGATTCATGTCAAAATATTCAACTGCATTTAATTTAAATCATTTGAAGAAATTAACATGCCATTTCTACGAGTATTTCTGATTGTGTTATTACCTTAGTGCAATTTCCACAATGGGGGGTGCATGAAAAATTGAGGCCAGAATCATTTTCCTTATCATCGAAGAAAAGCACTTCCATATTGACATATTTTCTGAGGCGATTCTGTATGTTTAGTACTTTTTGTAGGAATCTAGAACTCATAATATAAGCGGTGTGGCTGATACTCGAAATTTGTTTGCAAAAAGTTGTATCACTCGTGATGCATGCTTACGCAGACACAGTATTGGTACTGCACTAGGTTTCAAATTATTCTACCTATTGCCGTTTTCACATAAATCTTCATGAGGAAAACGACTACCACAAATTACAATTTTCTTACTCAATTGTTCTTCTGGGGTCTCTTCTTAACCCATTTACACCTACCGTCCTTTTAAAAGGAGTTCAAAACAAAACCTGTATTTTTCTGATTCAGCTGACGGTTTGAAGATGTTGCCAGTGTCACATTATATTTAGTTGACATCTTAAACAAGGTCAATCACGATCGTTAGGATTCTGTTAAGTTTTGGATCGATAGTGACGGTTAAAAAACGCTGTGTTTCTAGTGATTTTGCAATGAGTGACTCAAGGTAAGACATGTTGAAACTCGTTTATTTTTCCAATGTTGTTTTGATTATTTTAAAAAAATAACATAATATACTTACTTTTTTTTATATTTGTGATTATGTTTCACACTTCTCGATCAATCCAGGGGCGTTCTATTGAACGAGTCCTTTTAAAAGGACGGTAGGATTATATGCTACTATGCGTTTTTTTTGCAGGTATTGGAAAAAGCCACTAACCATGGCAGAGCTCTTAGAGGAATTGGAGAATGACTCTACGCCGGACATTCCTACAAGCATTATAATTTTTCCACCCGAAAGTGCCAACGAAAACTGCGATACCGATGAAGATTCTGTGGCCGAAGACGATGTAGTTCCGAATAATTTACCCGGAGTCCAACTAAGGGCCCCGGCGGAAATTGAATTTGACGTGGAAGGTGATGACGACTGGGACAGTGATGACGATCTACCACTGTCCACTTTTGTTGAAAGGCGACCTAAACTCAAAAAGACGTTTGACTATACTCTCAATGAAGATTTAGATTCTACGTTTATGCAATGGCAACCAGTTCAAACTGCACAAAGCAATCGTTCCCCTGGAAATATTTTCAAGCTGTTTTTTGATGAAAACTTGGTAGGAGAAATTGTCAATTTTACCAATATTTATGCACAGCAAAAAAACCGCCCCGGTAACGTTACTGCAGACGAAATGTACTGCTTCATAGGGGTGTTACTTGTCAGTGGATATACAACTGTTCCAGGGCGACATATGTATTGGCAAATTTGCAACGATACCCAGAATAAACTTATATCAGCCGCTATTTCCAGAGATAGATTTCAATTCATAATGAGTAATCTTCATTGCAATGATAATACTTCTCTTACTAAAAATGACAAGTACTCTAAACTGCGTCCTCTTTTCAACAGCCTAAATGAAAAGTTTTTTGATTATGCCCCAGTTGAAGAGAATCACAGCTTTGATGAGGCTATGATACCGTATTTTGGAAGACATAGCTGTAAGAAATTTATCAGAGGCAAGCCTATAAGGTGGGGGTATAAATTTTGGGTAGGTACCCTACGCCTTGGATACATTGTTTATTTTGATCCCTACCAAGGTGCGTCGACAACAATTCCGGACAAATATAAACACATGGGTTTGGGAGCGTCACTTGTTCTCCAATATGCAGATGTTTTAGAGAAAATGCCTTACCAGCCCTTTCACTTATTTTTTGACAATTTTTTTACATCTTTGTCACTTCTAAAGGAGCTAAAATTGAGGAACATCAAGGCAACTGGTACTATACGTGAAAACCGGATCCCTCAATCTCCATTTAGCAATGCTGCAGTTCTGAAGAAGAAGACACGAGGTACATTTGAATGGTGTGTTGCCGATAATGAAATCGCTTTATGCAAATGGAATGACAACAGCGTTGTTACTTCAGCCACCAATGCGTGTTCGGTTTTGCCAGTAAATAAGGTCAAACGATTTTCACAGGCTGAAAAAAAGCATGTTTATATAGATCAGCCTCAATTGATCAAGAAATACAACGAAAATATGGGAGGTGTAGACCGTAGTGACCAAAACATAAGCCAATATAGAGTTTCAATACGAGGTAAAAAGTGGTATTTTCCGTTATTTTCCCACTGTGTCGACATGGCCTCACAAAACTCGTGGCACCTCCATAGGAATGATGGTGATACCCTTGACCAACTTCAGTTTAGGAGGGACCTAGGGACACAGCTGCTCGAAACGTACAGGAAAACAACTGAGAGAGGACCTTCGAAATTGCCAAAAACCGCGCTCCAATTCTCAAGTTACGATAGACTAGATCATTTAGTTACATATCACGAGAGTCAGCGAAAATGTGCTGTGTGCCACAAAAAAGCAAATTTTGTGTGCCAAAAATGTGACGTTGGTCTTCACCCAAAAAACTGTTTTGTGGCCTATCATACTAATTAGTTTTTAAAACTTTTTGTATTTCGCTAAGCATTTTGTGAGATATAATATAAACATATTTTTGAATCTTTATTTATTTTTCTAATAGTAGCCCTTTATCCTACCGTCCTTTTAAAAGGACCGCTGTTTTTTCCAAAACTGCAAATCGAAAATTGTTTCTATGATTTTTTCTCGACTTATGGGACCTTCTATTAACAGTTTTTAAGAAAGAAATATACAAAATCGGAAAAAAATAGTTTCAGGGTCAGATGGGTTAAAGACAATAACCAAGAATCATGCCTTTTTTGTCAAGCTAAAATAATATTTAAGCTATTTTGATCAAAGCATATAGGTACACAAAAAATTTCATTATCTACCAAAGATAATTTATTTCAGGTATTTTTCCTTTACTTCCACACAACACTAAACAGTTCATTGTTTATTTGTAGGAAGAAACTGCTTTATTAGAAATTGTCTTTAAAGGAACAAGATTAATGTAAATTCACGAATGATGAAAGAATAACCAACAACAAACACCACACAAAACGACAAGAGAAAATCTGAAATTCTAAAAACCGTCTCTGATCTCGGACAAGAGTGACAGATCTTAGTGACAAGTCTTCCTGTTCCTGTCATTATAATTACAGTAGCGTAGGGTACATTACTGTTTTAAATAAGTTTCTTTCGCGCCTAAATCCGGAGTAATCTATCTCTAAAATGTTTTCGATTTTAAAAAGTCCTAAATGCGCTGTCAATTTTCTCTCTTTCAAATGTCATGTGTTTTATTGCCTCATGATAAATACTCTGAATTGGAACACCAAATTATTTTCAAACTTTTAGCAACGATCTACCCAATCTACACTGATGACGAGCATACACACATTGTAAACGGGTCGCATACGCGGCATGCTTTTCGCCGTGAAAATTGGCGGGATTAGCATTCTAGAGTAAGTATATAATATATATTTCTATGATAAATACAGATGGAGTTAGCATTGCCACACCTACAACACGGATTGTTTTGAAGTCGCTCATTTTGTTGGCGCGCGGGCTGCGGGGAAGAGAGAAGGTAGCGATAGACTGTAACCTTTCTACAACCGACAGGAGCGCACACATTTGATAAAAAAGCTGAATTTGGAATAATGATGAAAATATCAGTGAAAGTGATAGAATATACATGCGATGGGACTTCGTAAGATAGAAAAACTCGTATGACATGCCTGATATCATGCAATACTTCATTGACTGAGATAGTATCGTTCCTTAGAAAATTTGGATCACAAAGTTTGCAAAATAAAAAAAATTTGACTTTCAAGACTTTCGTTCTCAATGAATAGAAAGCTGGAGACAGTTGACTGAAAAAAAAAGAATAAAAAAGCATTGACTAAAAAATGGTACTTAACTTATATATTCAATAACTACATATTCTGATATAAATATTATAATAATGTCGGGGCGTGGCGCGGTGGTTAAAGCGTCCGACTCTGAGTCGCAAGGTCCGGAGTTCGAACCCTGGTTGGGCTGGGATTTTTTAATTTAATTCAACCGATTAAATTATTAAAATCTCGTGGCTAGACTAGGGTGAGTCCTGCACGATTCGCTGTTGCGTTCCAATTAACAGTGCTGCTCCTAAGGTGGCGTATGGAGTTAGTTACAAGGCCTATAAAGAACACATGGCTAATGACCATAGCAGTCGATGCCGAAACACCAAAGAAAAAAAAAATTATAATAAATGAATATTGTGGAGAATAAATATTTGCAGTAAATCCTAGCAGACTCTGGAACACATTCAATTAAACATTTCATCCCCAAAATTTTCAACCAAGCCGCTTTTTCTGTGACATCAGCTGGAAACCTAAAGATGAATCTAAATTTTGATATACATTTCTTGGACTTTATGGCAACCTTTTCTTTTTAAATGCATCATCTAAAGACCAACTGAAGTAGTAAATGTTTCGCGAGGTGACTATTTCATTATCTCCACATAGAAAGGTTTGAGTACTACAGGTATTAATTTCATTTTGTTGGGCGAAAACTGATTGATATCAACTGTAACGCCTGTAGTACTTACGAATGGAATCTGATCGGGTTCGAACACATGGATTGTTTGCAAACCCAACAAGATTGCACCATTATGAGACTCTGTCTATTATACTACCAATTATAACACAAATGAGTTCGAAAAACACTATTCCAACAATAATCTCACAAAAAAACAATAACATAATAACAATACTTTATAGGTCCATGAGCAGGCCCTCCAGATAATTTTGGGTAATTTTCAATAACGTTTGTTAACATAGGTTCAATTGTGTTTTCAAGCAGATCCAGATACATTTTCCCGGTTACATTGCATTCCAAATGTGAAGGGCTAACGATACGATTACCAAAAGTACCAGCCCATACGTTTAATTTTTGGGGATGCCGCGTATGTACCTCATGAAATATGTTGGGATTAGAATCAGCCAAATATCGACAATTATGTCGATTAACTAACTGTACCATTAAAAAAAAGGATTATTCTTCGCTAAAACAGGATTATAAACGTCTGCAAAATCTTCTCCATTCAGATCTTGCGTTAATTTAATTTCGTAAGTATGAAAGTACCATGCACACATCTTCTGAGAAGAAGTTTTTTGGTAAAAATGGCTGGATTTTCGATATGTTGTAGCTGGAGCCATTCTGAATAAATGTTTTCAGTGGCTCAACTCGATCGTATTAGAGTCCCTGTATGCAATTTGACATTAGATCGTATATTAGAGTCGGGACACTCTTTGACAGGACATCGAAAATACGGGTTTTATGTTATGTCTACATTGTGAGGACGAATGAGCACAAGGGCGTATCGTCCTGGAGGGAATATGTAAAAATATGTTTTTGGGTACACGTAACTGTGACGGTATCTTTCAAAATCGAATATTTGTCAACTGAAGCGAAATACTTAATATATTCGTACCGCAATGTGCTCGTTACAGAATTGTAAGAGTAATTCCAATGATTTATATCATTTTCGTGGGGAAAGCCGCGTAGAATATAATATCAAAGGCACGAATTTGTAAGGTGAATTAAAATGATAGGTCAAGAGTAATATAAGTATATTGAATTGGTAAAACTTTTGGGCAGAAGCGTTTCCTCCGATCGAGAAAAACTCGACTGATTGTATACAAGGATATTCAGAGTTTAAATAATATTTTTCATAAACGTACACTCCAATAAAGAAAATTTTAAGTGGTATGTCGCAAAGAAGTTGAAAACTGATGCTATTGCTGTTTCAAGAACGATTGGAGAGACTGAATCACTTGGTACTAGATCATTTCAAAATTTTCTCTGCATGGAGGAAGATGTATTTTCTAATGTTTTTGGAAGAAAACGACGAGTTAAAGTTGAAATTGGCCCAGTATGAAGTTTTCATACAAGAAAAAAATCTTTTAGATAATTTTTTGGAACGAGCTCAAATCAGAAATGAAAATTTGCAAACAAAGTTGAATGTTTACGGAAAATTTGTCTTCAACTCCGATCAACTTATAAGTAAAAATAGAATCCGTAATGGAAAAAGTTGGCGACCTGAGACTGTTGAGGAAGCATTAGTTATTAGATTCGCCTGTGGTACTTCTGGCTATGAAACCTTATTAAAACTAAATTATGCGTTACCTAGTATAAAAACGTTGAATCGCAAAATAAGTCACATCCAATTTTCTCCATGCATATTACATGAAATACTTCATTATTTGAAGATCAAAATTGATAAATTTTCAGACTGCATATTTTTGGATGAAACAGTTATAGAACCTGGAGAACAGTACTGTGTAGCTACTTGCACTAATATGGGAAGGGAAACGTTAGAAAAAGGGACAGAAATAGCTACTCATATTTTGGCTGTCATGTTAGGTGAAGTTTCAAGTGGATGGAAACAACTCATATCATATCTTTAACACGGGAGAAAATGAAGGGGGAAACACTTATTAGAAATTATAAACATATGTTCATCTATTGGATTCAATATCGTTAATGTCACCACAATCAAGCTATATGGAAATATTTCTGTCTGAAGTCAAAAGAAACGAATATTATGAATTTTCCAGCATACATCTACTAAATTTTTATAGCCTTCAGCTACTCAATTTTCATAGTCTTCAGCTACTCAATTTTATAGCCTTCAGCTAATCTTTTTCGACCTTCAGCCTTCAGATTTTATTGAAAAGGAAATGAAGTTGTTATTTGTTATCATTTCTGCATATTTATTCTGCCTTCCCACACAAGCTAGATATCAATTTATAGTTTATCTTTCTATTCGGTTCTGTCTTTTGCAGCCTCCCATCTAAACTAGGTATGTCAACTGTAGTCCTATTTGGTTTAATAGTCACTTAATTTGAATAATCATTTGTTGAACATTACTCACTCCCTAAACGAATCAGCAAAAAGTGATAACTTCCAGTAATTTTGAATAAAAACTTAGAATTCGCATTTTCAAAAATTTGGAGGGTTACAAGGAAAATGAAAGAAATTTATGAAAACGACGAGTAGTTATTAAAGAAAATTTCAAATAAATTTGATTTGTTTTTGCATACAATGATAATGGTCGTCAGTTTGATATGGCAAATCAGACAAAATGCAGGTAGGAGTATCTTACTTATTTTCCATGAAAGCTCTCGATGAAATTTTAAAATTCTGGGCAACGAAAAAATAAAGCCTATTGCGAATATGAAAATGTACTTGGCTAAGGTTGCCAGCAATACATCCGTTTACAAATGATGTCTTCCCTAAACCCGGGGTAGGATAAATAAATGATACTACCGTCGTCGTTGGAATATCTCTATCATTACTAGTTTGAAAGTGAAAAATTATTGGTTTTAATGTTCTACGATCGAAATCACCTAAAGTAGAACTCTTCAAATCTCATGTACTGATGGCTCTGTTGAAAAAATCCCCCTTTGCAGATATTCTACTTGCGTGCTTTGAACAATAAGATTTTTCTCACGCTATTTACCAAACGCCACTGTTGAGAGAGAGGGATATATATTTTGTACTGTCAATGCTATCGTTCGACCGTTGTCACATCAACGGTATAGATATATTTTCTGTTCTTGTTTGACTGATAGAATTCGCCATTTAAAAAATATATGGTTTTAGCATAATTTCTGAGATATAACCTAATACGTGTTTTTTCGATGTCCTGTCAAAGAGTGTCCCGACTCTAATATACGATCAAATGTCAAAATGCATACAGGGACTCTAGATCGTATTACTAGATTCGGCAGTAGAGGTGGCCAAATCATGAATTTTGTGATTTTTGGAGAGATTCAGCTGAATAAAAAAAATAGCAATATCTCTTTTATATCCAAAATTCTGTGCGACAGAGCATTCCTTAAATTCGCGGGAGATGTTTTTCCATAATACAGGAGAAAAAAACGCCACTGTTTTTCTACGGGGTTGTCAACAATTACTCAATTCTTCAGTGAATGAATTCGCCTACGAGGTTATAAGTTGATTGAGTTATCATTAAGGATCAATCAGAATGATTTGTTGATGAATTTGGAATAAGGATGGGTTTAATTTTATATAATTGTCATTACTGGAAATCACGAATTTTATTATATTTTTGAGTGAATTCAGATAAATAAAAAACATTTACATATTATTTGTAATCGATAGTCAATTGTTGTTCAACTGAGGGTTACGAAGATCGTGAATAATTCTTCTATAAAACAAAAAAAAGATTTTCGACAGGTTTCCAATATAATAATATTTTATGTGAAATAATTATACCTATGAAATATAATAACTATGAGCTGATTAAGCTAATAATTCATCTATAATACTTAATCATCTTATTGTTCCGAAAGCAATTTTTTTCACCTAAAAATTGAGTATATTGTAGAGTACCTAATAGAAAAACACTATCGTTTTTTGTATAATTGACAAATCATTCACGGGTCTTAGTAACGCTCAGTTGAACAACACTTGAATACCGATTACAGCATGATGTAAATGTTTTTCATTCATCTGAATACACCCAAAAATAATGAAATATGTGATTTGGAGTGAATATTTAATATATACACTCAGGTGCATAAAAAATAACCACCTTGAGTTGTGTTATTGTCATAACGTCAGTTTGAGAAAACTTTCATTCGTTCTATCAATGGCTTTCAGTAAAAAAAACTGTGCTAAAGCCATAACTCTTTCAGAAGAGGGACGAAATTATCAATATGTTGCTAGAAGAACAAAATAAATGTCAGTTGTTCTACTATACAGAGAATCGATCAAAGATTCAGAAAAACAGGCAGAAATGAATGCAGGCCTGGAAGTGGTCCAAAATTCAGGACTTTCATGCTGATAACAGTTATGTTGTTTAAACTGCCTTACGAAATAGACACTTAAATTCAGTGCAAAGAAAAAACCAACTTCGCGAAGGTCATGTAAGGTCATACTGAGCTAGTTTTGAATTAACAGCACAAAAATACATTGATGATATTTCAGGCTGACTATGTTGTCCCATATTCACACTTTATAGTAGACAACTTCCTTCTTATGCAAGACAATGCGAGACCACATTCCGACAGGTGTGTTACAGATTACCTAATTGAAGTTGGGAAAGAGAAATTAAATTGGCCAGCATAATCCCCTGATGCAAATCCTATTAGGCATGTCTGGGACTATCTAGGTAGATTTGTGAGAAGTCTCGAAAGACCACTTACGAACAGAAATGGACTTCGTGTTGCGCTCATAGAGGATTGAAATAACTTGCCCCAGGAGTATATTCGAACGCTACTTCATGGAATGCCTCGGAGATTGGAAGCTATTGTCCAAGCTATAGGAGGAAACACCCGGTATCGAGTGTTTCCTTTTCAACCGTTCGCTACTAATGTTATCGTTCAGTTGTTAATTTTTCCATATTGAAGAATAAAGATCACGCAGAGAAAATGCATTGCTATATTCAATAATTCATAAATTTGAAACGAATCATGATATCAAAATGAATGAAGGGGCAATGTACATATAATGAACCAAGCTTGCTTACAGGATAGTTTGAGTGTCATCCAGAAGCTGTATTTCACCACAGGGTGTCTTAAACTTAGATGATAGAATCATAACTTTGTTTTCCTTCGTATAATGTGTATAATTCGGACCTTATTAGGAAATCAGGTTGATGTGAATTAATTCAGGACAAATTTTCTTCCATTCATTGAAAAAAGTATCGAAATCGGCTTGAAGATAAAAAAGTTATTCAAGATCAAAATTTGTTAGCATTTCAAGGTGGCCGTTTTTTATGCACCCGAGTGTAATATGGACCCTTCCTTATTCCAAACACTTTGCATTCATAGCTGAATTTTATTTTGATCGATCAACAAATCATTCTGATGATAAACTCAATCAATTTATAACCTCGTAGACAAATTCATTCACTGAAAAGTTGAGTATGTTGTTGAGTATACCCTGTAGAAAAATAGGGGCATTTTTTCTGTATAATAGAAAAATATTTCTCACGAATTTTAGGAATGACCAGTTGCACAGACTATTGAATATAAATGAGATATTGAAATTTTTTAATTCAGCTGAATTTCTCCAAAAATCACAAAATTTATGATTTGGCGCACTCTAGCGCCGAGTCTAGTCATACAATCGAGTTGGGCCAATGGAGACTTTTACCATAGCATAAAGATTAAAAGGACATTATACAATGCTTTTACTCAGGATGACTCCAGCTGCATGCAACATATATAAAAAATTCAGCTGTTTTCACCGAAAGACTTTTTCCAAAAGATGTGTGGGTGGTCCTTTGTGGTGTTTGAAAATATGCCAACTGCTTGTTCGTGCGATATCGGAAACAGTTGCTAGCTGTTTTAGTATGAACTCATCAAATGGTCAATCGCAACATGGCCCAAAATTGCCACTGTTGTCGCCTCATGTCTGACTGGCGATGGCGGTTCATTTTACCGTTTTTTTTGCTATCGATCGGAATTTTGAATCCATTTCAGACACATACCAACTGCCGCTACACAGTCCTTCCAGGTTGTTGATTGATCCTTTCAGCAGCCCTTTTCGCACATCTATTGTTTTGATAATACAGTTCAATCGAGTAAACTCTCTCTGCAACTGTGTACACCATTGTTTCTTTCTAGTTTAGAACACCTTATTTCAGATAGCGATAGAGAAGAAAGCCTAGTGGGCTGAGATCTGGCGACCTAGCAGGCCATTTTACCAACGTACTACTCGAAGTAATTATCATAAAAATGTGTACTGTTCCATATGGTTGAACTCAATACTCTATTATCAATGACAAAAATAAAACAAATAATTTTTTTAAAAATTGGCCTATTAGTCTTTGATAGGTGATAAAATGCGGATAATTGAAATCAGTAATTCAATTGTTTTCAATAAATCATGCAAAAATGACATGCGTTACGGTTTCTTCTTCACATAAGAAAGTTACAGGACTGCAAATACCTGATTAATCCGCTATGCAGAATAACTTGACAAGGTCAGATTAATTCTTTTATTTTTCGGTTATGTTAGTCTATTCACAGACACTTTGGTTGCTTCCTTGAAATAGCCTTTTTCCAAATCTCATAACAATACCTAGACTCAATAACAAATATTGACATTGCACTTACCTGATAAATGCTCTTTCGAACTAGAGTGAAAAGGTGAAAACGTTACAATTATTTAATGGAACTACATTTAAATAGTTTTAATGACTGTACATTTTCACTGAACGTAGTTTTAATGATTTACACCATTGGAAGTTAATGACGTAGGTATTTATTTGATTATCACAACTAGTTTAATGAATACATGATGGGGAAATATAACTTGCTTCAAATACTTTATTCATTTCATGGTTAATATTAGTTCAGACTATTACTAACGCATCATTTTTATTCACTTACATTTTGTTCTTGATAGTTTCAGTTCGTTTATCAATAATGGAACCGTAAATAAGTACTTACCTACTCAAAACCAGTGTTGGAAAATACGTACTCAGTACAACATCCTGCTATATTTTGTTGTGCCTTCTGGTATATTCTTGAATTGATGTGATGTCAAGTCTTGTCATAATAATTTTTTTAGATATTGTCATTGAGTCTTTTGGAAAAGTAACTCAGGTGAACATACTTTGATGAATCATAAGCCGAAAACTGATTGTGAAGAAACTTTGACTTCAGTTTTAGGTCTATATTGGAACAGAGCGGCAGATACTCTGCAGATAAATTTCGAATAGTTCAAGAATGTAGAATTAGAAAAAATCACAAAAAGATCCATTCTTTCTTTGGCCCACCGTCTTTTCGATCCTGTTGGTTTGTGATGTCCTGTTGTAATTTTTCCTAGATTATTGATCCAAAAAACATGGGAGTTGAAGTTACCGTGGGTTGCAGAAGTACCTGAGTAAATAAAGGATGATTTTTTAGTATGGTTGAATGAAATTCAGATTTTATCACAGTTGACAGTTCCGAGATGGTTCTTAAATACAAATTCGACAATTATAACCTTGCACATGTTCTGTGATGCAAGTAAAGATGCGTATGCAACTGTTATTTTTTTGCGATCTATTTCGGATGAAGGCCCCTTCGTGCAACTAGTTCAAGCGAAAAATAGAATTTCTCCTATGAAGAAGATGACCATTCCTAGACTCGAGTTGTTAGCTGCTACAATAGGTGCTCGTCTTTTGAATTCTGTTGTTCATAATTTTGAAAATAAGAATATACCCTTGTATTGCTGTACAGATTCCACCACGGTTTTGTCTTGGATTCGTCGGGATGATTTATGGAAACCATTCGTGTGGAATAGAGTTCAGGAAATCCGTTCCGTCACTGAAAAAAGTAACTGGTTTCACGTTCCCGGTGATATGAATCCAGCGGACCTCTCTTCAAGAGGCAGTTCTTCCAAAAAATTGATTCAGTCGCATTGGTGGGAGGGACAGAACTGGTTGAAAAATGAAGCAGATTGGCCAAAACAAAATTATGATATTTTTGAAGATGAAATTATATTGGAGAAAAGGAAAAATGTTGGCACTCTTCTGAATATAAAAAAGGATTTTTCGATGTTTTATAGTCGCTTTTCAAAATATCAGATGATACTGAATCAAATGTGTTGGATTCAAAGATTCATTTTCAATTGTCGTTTTCCGAAGAAACGAGTTGAAGGAAAATTGACACTGGAAGAAATTGAAAATGCTGAGAAAATTCTCATAAGATTGGTTCAACATGAGTCATTTGATGGAGTCGGTGATAAACGTATATTCCCCTTATGTCCTTTCATGGACGATGAAGGTATAATAAGGCTGAAAATAAAAATAACTGAACGGGATGATACGAATGATTTTTTGTATCCTATATTATTACCTTCAAAACACCCTGTAGTTGACAAAATTGTTATGTCTTTCCACTTAGAAGGTTGCCATGTAGGAATACAAGGACTTATCAGTCGAATACGCCAGATATTCTGGATTATCAGAGGTAGGAGAACGTTGAGAAGCATAATTGGAAACTGTGTAATTTGTCGCCGACATGATAGCAAAAAATTTGAAGCTGATGCAGTTACGTTGCCGAGTGATCGAGTAGGAGATGCTGCAGTTTTTGAGATAGTAGGAATTGACTTGGCTGGTCCACTATTTTTGAAATCTAAGAGGAAAACTTGGATCTGTATATTCACTTGTGCGATATATGGAGCTATCCACATTGAACTTGTTTCCAGTTTGTGCACCGAGATATTTTTACTTGCTTTGCGACGGTTTATTGCCGGAAGGGGAAGACCCTCTGTCATTTATTCCGATAACGGGACAAATTTTGTCGGAGCAAACAACTTGATGAAAGGTATTGATTGGGGTAAAATACAAGAAGAGAGTACAACTCAACGGATCAAATGGAAATTCAACCCTCCTGGATCACCATGGTGGGGAGGATGGTGGGAGCGTCTGATAAGAATTTTGAAACAGTTGCTCAAAAAACAACTGGGAAAAGCTTGTGTAACATACGAAGAGCTTTTTTCTGTCCTATGCGAATGCGAATCAGTGATAAATTCACGACCTCTCACTTACATCACAGACACTAAAGAAGAATTGGTTGTACTTACACCATCTATGTTCTTACAAGACATTAAGGAAATTGGAACTGCCTGTTTAGATGAAATTGATGGTTCATCTATAAGACGACATCTGAAATACATTCAGAAAATTCGATACAACTTGAGGAAGAGATTTCGAGAAGAATACCTTAGCCAGCTTGTTCTACATACGAAGAGGCATACCTCCAGGGATATCAAGATGGGAGAAATAGTTCTTATCGAAAAAGAGCATTTGAAAAGACTTGATTGGCCTTTGGGTATGGTTGAGGAAATTTTTCCTGGAAAGGATGGAAAAATTTGTTTGGTGAAAGTTCGAACATCAACGGGTTGTTTGATGAGACCTATTCAAAGATTGTACCCACTTGAAATTGAGACCGATGAAGATCCTTGCATTAGATTTGATATACTAGAAAATATGAAGAAACGTTTTGAATCAGAGGAGGAAGTTAATGAGAAAGAAAAGCCTTAGTCTAATACTTCTGAAGAGGAAGATATTACAATTCTAGAGGAAACCCTTCCGGTTGAAGAAAGAAGACCCCTTAAGGTGACAAGATCTGGAAGAGAGGTGAAACCCCCGGTGAGATATGGATTCTAGATTTTCCACGGAATTTGTGTCACTCATTAGACTGACACAAGGTGGGAGTGTGTTGGAAAATACGTACTCAGTACAACATTCTGTTATATTTTGTTGTGCCTTCTGGTATATTTTTGAATTGATGTGATGTCAAGTCTTAATTTTTTTAGATATTGTCATTGAGTCTTTTGGAAAAGTAAAGTTTTTTACTGAAATCGTCGCCTATTCATATATTTCCAACCTTTAAATAAACTTCGAGCCCTTGATTCATTCAATATACCGGTTAGGTGATTTGTTTGCTACAACCAGGTTATCTAACAAATCATTAACACGATCGAGTTTCCGTATGTCCACGTAAATGAACCATATGCAGAGTATCGAGAAAATATCTGGTGTAACTTTATGAAGTACCATGAAATAGGTTCATTTCATTTCGTACGATGTATGAGCTCTGGGGCCCTATTCTCAAAAGTCGACTATCATATGTAGCATGCGACAAAATATGTCCATCGCCTTTCTCGAATATGCATTGAAAAGAGATGGAGATATTTTGTCGCATGCGACATAGGCTAGTAGACATTTGAGAATCGCACCCCTGATTGCGATATGCATCAAGATATTGTCGTAATTTTTCCACAACTGTCGCCAATGCGCTATCAAAAGTTGAAAGGTAACAGCTGCTGATGATGCTAAGTTTGTTGGCGAATCTCGCATCGAGTGAAATAGACGAAGTTTTGGTGTTTAGATAGTTTTGAAAATTTGATACAAGACGAAATAAATGTTTTTTCATTATTACATAAAAATACTGACAACATCAAAATATAATACGACAACACACACTTTCTTTTTAAATAAAAGAAAACAACTTGATCTGAAAATCAGTTTTCACACGGGGTGATCCTCAACACTTTCCCCAGAACCTAATTTTCTGAGTCCCAAAATGAAACGCAGCTTAAAAAATCGAATCTTGGGGAACTTCGTTGGAATGTCTGCCAATTGATTTTTTCCACTGGCATGAAAAACATCAAAATATCCTTTAGCAATTTTCTCTCTAATGAAGTGATAACGCACGTCTATGTGTTTGTACCGCTTGTGAAACTCTGGGTTTTTGATGAGATTCATAGAACTTGCGTTGTCCATCTTCAAAACAGGAACTGGTTATATTTGACTCAGAAGTTCTTCTAACATTTGATTGATTCAGCCAATACTTTCTTTAGCTGTTTCGCCGCCAGCTATGTATTCAGCTTCGGTAGTGAATATGAAAATGATTGCTGCTTCTTACTCATCCAAGAGATTGATCAGTTTGCAAATTTACTGACTCCAGTCGTGGACTTTCTGCCAATCACCTCCCCTGCATAATCAGCATCAATGAATATCTCAAGTGATATTCTGGAGTTTTCAGAATATATTCCATGGTCGATTGTATACTAATATTGGTACAATATTGTGAACATATTGGCGAAATATTTGAAACGCAATATTGGCAAGAAAAAAATGTGAACATTTGGCGATATTGGTCCAATATTACTTGAATAATATTGGCGAAATATTCTTGAACTAATATTGGCCTCAAAATGTTTGGCGATATTGGTACAATATCGCTGATACATTATTCTGACAATATTGGCACAATATTCAAAAGTTATATTATCGAGAAGTAAAATGTGAACATTTTGCGATATTGGTCGTATATTGTTTGAATATTTTAGAAATAGTTTTGGTGAAATATTCTTGAAGCAATAATGGCAATAATGGCATCGATATTGGTACAATATCATTTGTATATATTGGTGGATGTCAATATACCTTGGTAAATTATTGAATGTCTTTTAGTTGATGAAGGTGACACCAGAGTCTGCCTTTTGATCGCCATAACCACTGAGTGAGCTGTCTTGAAAACTAGTTATGGGTGTTATCTTCGGCCAGAAATACAAAAAAAATTGAAAGTTGGAGTATATCCAAGAGTGGAGCTCAATTAGACTCCGCCCACCAGTGTCTTTGCTTCAGCATTGGCCGGAGCAAATGTACATATTTTTTATTTAAGAAACCCGTTTTGGCTGAGAAAGCCAGTCATCCGGGAGCCACTGAAATGCTCAGTTGTTGTTTTGAGAGTAGTTCTTAAGTGTGGTAGCCCGGGTGGCTCACACAATCACCTATAGTTGGTAAAAGTATTTCTGGCCTTGGACTTTGAGGAATCTACAAGCCTGGTATAGTGTATGCAACCTTGTTGGGAACACCAACACTATACAAAAGAATTCGTAATTACTCCTACGATGCTGTTCCTGACTGCCATAATCCAAAGAAGAGTTCCGGAGTTGCTGGACAATTGCGACGATGCTGTACTTGTGGTGAAGAGCTAGCCGGATGAGGCGAAACATCCTCCAAATTCCGATGCCCAAGTTCACGCATTTCTTGACATGGGAAGTATTTAATATACTTTCGTAGGTTTTAGAAGACGTTCTATATGTAGAGCCACCTTGCGGATTTTTATCCAGGTTTGATCATGATATAATTTCAATATGTTCCATTGAATATTCGGCCAATATTCAAATTTCATCTCAATCTAGTTGTAGGAAACAATGTGAAAACAATATTGTTTTAACGATATCGATAAATATTATTGAACCAATGTTGACCCAATATTAATCAATAAGATTTGTTGAATATTGGCGAAATGATATTCACATACTAATTTTGATTCGAATCGGACCAGAATTACAAATTTCGTCCGCCATCTTGGAGCCACCATCTTGTTTTATTTGCATTGACGAACAAATCATAATTTCCGATCTTGAAAACCACCACATATCAATTTTGAATCGAATCGGACCATAATTGCAAATCATGTCCGCCATTTTGGAGCCGCCATTTTGTTCTTTCTCTTAGAAATATTGCTTGATGCATTGTCACCGAATTTATGTCAAAATAGCTTGCAAATGCAGTATCATAATTTGGAATACAGAACAGTTATTTTTCCCGCAAGAGGGCGCCAAAATAAAAAGTTATTTCGCAAAAATTGACATGGCTGAATTCGGTAGGAAATTCCCTTTTCAATGATGTGTCACACTTACTACTTTCCCTATTCAAATTGTTTGGGTGATAGTGCCCAAGGGGTGGGGGGAGAGGTATGACAGTTGAGGTTATGATAGGAAGATGTCCCCCTTGGATTAAAAATCGACCTGTTTTTGCATTTTATTCACAACACATGCGTTTTGAAGATATTCGATCTGTTTCGTTTTCGGTGCCCCACCCTGTATAACCAATATTGTATTATCGATAATGGTAGAAATTATTCAACCAATATTGACCCAATATTTCGTGTGATAATCTTCATTCAAAACTAGTTCAACCAATATTCCACCAATATTATTAATATAATATTGTTTGTTGAATATTCACCTATTGGACCAATATTGATTTTTCATTTACGCTCTATCTATATTGGCCCAATATGGAACCAAGATTCAGCCGATATGATGTGCTATCTGGGAAGACTAACAGCCGTATGCATAGTCAATCGCCAGCGACTCGCCAGAGTTTCGCCGTTCGCTACACAAGGATTATAATGCACAGTCGAGCTCCAAAAAAGTGACAACTACGCGAAAAGTCACATTTTGGCGAAACGCTGGCGATGTACCACTTTTTTGGAGCTCGACTGTGCATTATAGTTCTTGTGTAGCGAGCGGCGAAACTCTGGCGAGTCGCTGAAATTGACTATGCATACGGCTGTTAGTCTATTGCGTTTACTTATAATAATTGCAAAGGCTCCGATCTTGGCAGAAAAGCACGCGCGCGCTCGGCCGACATTTCGCAAATCTGCGCGCGCGGATTTGCAAAATGTCGGCCGAGCGCATGCGCATTTCCTTTTTCATGTAAATTTCCTTGATCTTAATGTAGGAAGACTAAGTCTGTTGCGATTATATATAAAAATTGCAAATGCTTTGATATTGGTAGAAAAGCGCGCACGTTGCGCGCGCTCGGCGCTTTGCCAACAGTTGGTAAATGAGAGCGCGCTTTGCCGATATTTCGCAAATCCGCTTGCGCTGAAGTATATACATTCAAGTATCTGCAAAATTGAATTTAAAGAGGTATTTTTTCAAAAATCTACTAAGACAGAACAATCCCAATGTTTTACTTTTTCTTTATTTCATGCTAAATATAACTGTTTCAATAAAATTCCATGACCCTGACATTTCCAAATTCAACCTCCAATTGGCTTCAACTCGAATTACGACCGTTAATTTATTTCACCTTACAGGTTAAAACGGAGACAGTACCATGTCGAATTCGAAGGAAGGATGTTTAAATATCTTGATTGTCATGGTCAGTTCCTTAAATACGAATTCATTTTCGAATTATAAATATTCATAATGAAGGAAGTTGTTAAGAAATTTTGACTTGAAGTCATAATTGATAAGTACAATTAACTCAGTTGTGCAATTGTCAAATAAGAATCTTGAGGTATGGGAAGATGCATGTAATCGTTTTCAAGCGATATTCAACACTCATTATTGGTTATCTGCAATTCTTATATGATGACATTATAGATGGAAAACCTTCAACATAAATAAGTGTTTACCGGCAGTAATTGATTTATTCATATTTATTTTTATAATTGCCCTAGAACTGTGGAAAAAGGGGGAGAAATGTAATTTCTTTTTGCGAATCTTACTGAAGAAATAATTGGAAGCAATATAATATTATACAGGGGGTCCATCCAGGAACTGCATCGATCAATATATAGAAAACCATAGGTGGGCCGAATTTGAAAATTTGGGAGTTCACTATTGCTGATAAGTGCTATCCGGCTAAAATATTTTGAAGATTCTGGCACTTCTGAATGTACCGGAAGTGGACCCCAACTTCGTTATTTTGAATGGAACACCCTGTATATTATCAAAGTTTTAGATTTAATGCATGATTCTGAACATGTTTCATGTATGATGTCATATACCCAAGTCTAACCGTTTTCAAAATATTTCAAATTTTAAGTTGAAAATTGCATTTGCATTTCATTTCTGGACATGATCATTTATTTTTGATTGTGTATCGATTTATTCGTAGGAGAGGACCCAGTTCAGTAGAATTTCGATATCAATTCGATTAGAGTTATACAGGGCGTTCACCAGAAAATGATATTGATCCGGTTGAAAAAATTATTGTAAGTCCTTTTTTTCAAATGAAAACCTCCAATTTTATATTCTCATTCGATTCGGCATCGAAAATGAAGCTAACTTTGAAAAAGGTTATCTATGCCTACTCTCAACAGTTTTCGAAATATTGGCGAATTAACATGTCTCAGTTCCAGAAAATCTCGTTTTCTTATTCTTATTCTTAGATGGCCATGGCGCCCGCAGTTGCGTTGGAAACAATCAACTGCCACGAGAATATCATTGTAATCAATCATGCCGGCTCGTTTGAATTATTCGAATGAAGATTATTTAAATCTATTTATTATTTATGGCGAATGTAATAGGGTTATCTCAAGAAACCCTCACAAAACACTGTTAAACGAATTATAGAAAACTTCAAAAACATTCCATCTCTGAAAAATACAAAAATGTAGATAAAGAAATTCTAAAACAATTCGAATGAAAGAGAACAATTTACGATATTGAGAGGTATACAAAAATTATTTGGTCAGTGAATGTTCGAATTGGCGCCCTTCAACTTCCAAACATTTGTTACATCTCACTAATAATTCTAATAATTTTCGTATTGAATCGGGTCTGAGATTCTCAAATGAATTCCTCACTCGTTGCATTCAATCTTCCACGGTAGTCAATTGAGTTTCATAGACTTGATTTTTAATTGTACCCCAAATGAAAAAATCGAGCACTAATAAATTTGGAGAGCGGGGCGGCCAAAGAAATGGTCCATTGTTGGCTATCCACTGGTCATGAAACAATTTTTGTAAACGAGTATTGACTAAGTGACCATCATGCGGAGGTGCCCCGTCATGTTGATAGAATAGGTTTCTATAATCAGCAATTGGTAAAGTGTCCAAGTACTCATTTTCGAAATTATGCAAAATATTCAAATATCCTTCATCTGCAAAAAAACTACATCTCATCCTATTCTTGTTTCGAAATTGAAATCTGATTTTGGTAAAGGTAAGCTTATCGAGCTTTGGCGCAATTAAAAAAAAAGTGATGTTACTTACGTAGTTTTGTCTCCTGAACACGAATCTGAAATTATTTTGCGGCGCTCTCTACTACTTTCCGAGATATGGCTCTCCAAACATAGAAAATTTACCGTTTTCAAACACGAATTTTTCAGTCAAAAATCACTCAAAGTTTTTCCTTCTTTTGATAGGCCCTTTCTTTACACACTAATCAACCCATATTTCACAATTACAAGCACTAAAAACATTATTTTCTAACAAAAAATCCACCCTTCTTTAGGACAACACATAACCATCAAATCTGGATATATTTATCATTTTACATGTAGTGGGTTGGTAACTGCGCGCGCTAACTATTCATTGACATCGATACAACAAATTATCTTTGTCCAGATGTATCTCCTTTGCACTGAACCCAAAAACATTCCCAATTTAATTGAAAAATCAATAAGTGCCAATCTATTGTTCACCTATATTAGAAATTCGTAGAATTTTAACATTTTCAGTTTATGATATTTACGTTAAATAAAACACCAAAATGGCAAAATTTAAACAATTGAACATAGTAATGAAGGAGAAGTTATCTGCCCAGAATCAAATTTGAATAGTTAGCGCGCGCAGTTACCAACCCACTACATATAAAATGATACAAATATCCAGATTTGTTGGTTATGTGTTGTCCTTTGTAATTGTGAAATATGGGTTGATTAGTGTGTAAAGAAAGAGCATATCAAAAGAAGCAAATACTTTGAGTGATTTTTGACTGAAAACGCAGAAGCCCGATAAGGTTACCTTTAACCTGTTTTTTACTTACCATTTAAGTTTTCTTGATAAAAATGCAGTGACACTTCTTATCGCACGATAAACATTGAACTGCCAAGACTCTTGAAAATTCAGTTCCCTGAATACATGCTGATTTGAGTCACTCCAATAATGGCAATTATGTCGGTTGAAGACACCATTCTTTGTAAATTTAGCTTCGTCTGTCCATATATTATCCAAAAATAATTCGTTCCCTTGCGACCAAGTTAAAACAAATTCACAAAATCTTCGTGGAAAATTTGTTTCTTTCTGGTGCTGAATTATGGAGAACTTATATGGGTGAAATTTATGTTTGCGCAGTATTCTGTGTACTGAGTTTTTTGACAATCCTGATTCTCTTGCAACTTGTCTCAAAGATATTGTTGAATATGCAGCAAAATATCCCAAAATGGCAATTTCAATAACTTCATCATCAACAATTGTCTTGTTTCTCTGCACTCTTGATTTGACGGATCCAAACTTTTTGAAGTTTTCTATAATTCATTTAACAGTATTTTGTGAGGGCTTCTGCTTCTGCGGATACCGAATAGCAAATATATCACATGTTCTTGAAATAACCCTATTACATTCGCCATAAATAAATAATAAATAGATTTAAGTAATCTTCATTCGAATAATTCAAACGAGCCGGCATGATTGATTGCAATGACATTTCCGTGGCAGTTGATTGTTTCCAACGCAACTGCGGGCCCCATGGCCAACTAAGAATAAGTAAACTCAAGAATACGAGATTTTCTGGAACTGAGACATGTTAATTCGCCAATATTTCGAAAACTGTTGAGGGTAAGCATAGATAACCTCATCCATTTTTGATGCCGAATCGAATGAGAAAATAAAATTGGAGGGTTTCCATTTGAAAAAATGGACTTACAATAATTATTTCAACCGGATCTATATCATTCTCTGGTGAACGCCCTGTATAACTCTAATCGAATTGATATCGAAATTCTACTGAACTCGGTCCTCTCCTACGAATAAATCGATACACAATCGAAAATAAATTATCATGTCCAGAAATAAAAAAAAAAATTCGTTCTGCAAACGCAATTTTCAACTTAAAATTTGAAATATTTCGAAAACGGTTAGACTTGGGTATAGGTTATACATGAAACATGTTCAGAATCATGCCTATAATCTAAAACCTCAATATACAGTGTGTCCTATTTAAAATAACGAAGTTGGGGTCCACTTCCGGTACAACCGGAAGTGCCACAATCTACAAAATATTTTAGCCGGATAGCACTTATCAACAATAGTAAACTCCCAAATTTTGAAATTCGGCCCACCTATGGTTTTCTATATATTGATCGATGCAGTTCCCGGAGTTTCTTTGAATTGCGGCGTCTATTTAAAAAAACAACAATAATTACAACGTTTTTGATAAAATGAGTAGTGATTCATCCGATTCATCGACATGTGAAAATATAGAAGATGAGGCAATTGAAAATGAAACTGAAAAATAATTTTACTTTGATTTTTGTTTGTTGTTGTGATTATAAATATATCAATGTATGTGAGTTCTGTTTTCTGTTCTAGTAACTAAGAAAATTGTTTATTATTTAATTATATGAGCAAAATTATGAAATCTGCCATTTTTTCTTTACCTACTGCTTTCTACTGTTTTCTTTTAGGCGAGTTGTTGTTTTTTAGTTTTTTGAGGTTGGCAACACTGTTGTCTACACTGGATAGAAGCTGTTACAAAATCGGGCAAGAACAGGAAATTATTGAGAACGTTGAGATAATTTATTGAAGCGCTTATCTGCGAATTCATGGCAATCGCGACCTCCAAAAAGATGATTCAGCGCGTTTCTAGATGGATGTTTTGTTTGTTTCTTACAAACTTGAAAAGCTCTTTCTCGGAGATGTTTTCTGAGCCGCGGTTGTTGTTCGTTTCGGGTTTTTTTATGTAAACTGATGATGATAATGCACAAACCAACTATTTAATCGAGTGCAGATTTCATTTATAGAATAAAAATACATGTTTCACATAGTCTGAAGAAGTACCGATAACAACGCTAGAGATCAGTCGCTTACCTACTCAACAGAACGAGAGGTAATATTATGAATACTAAATGATAGAAAATATGGAAGGGGACAGTATGATACAGCCCAGTGAACACAGGATATCCTTCCTATATATGGATATCCGTTTTATATCCATGATTAGTCCTTATGGACATGGACATTGCATGGATATCTATTGGATGTCCATATTCTACTAGTACAATGGATATCCGTTTGTGGACATCCAGTGGACATCCGTTTCCCATCTAAACTGACTAAAAATCTAGTTGAAAAAAGGGACTTCTGAAAAGTGTAACGTTTCTACAAGTTGATGTTGAACCTGAGGTATTCTGATGACTATCAATTATCAGTATTCACGAGGATGTATTGATATCTGGTTAGCCTAGACCAGTTCCCTGCATAAACAAAATATTGCGTTACCATAGCAACGAATAATAACTTATTAGAAGTGTCAGTGTAAAGTTTGACGTCAAAAAAGTAAACCAGAGTTACGCAATAAATTAAAAGAAAAAATATGTCCACCGAAATTGTGAAAATCGAAAAATTGGAGAATCGAGCCATCATCAAGTACCTGTATTTAAAAATGTGAAGAGGTAAGCAGATTTACGAAGATATGCTTGATCAATATCCTTCGTATGCGACCATGAAAAATTGGACTGCGAGCTTCAAAAGAGGTAAATTTTCCATTGAAGATGATGACCGATCGGGAAGGCCAGTTTCTGTGTCAGTCCCCGAAAATATCGATGCAGTTCATGATATGATTTTAATAGACCGTCGAATTGGGCTAAAACGGATAACTGAAGGACTGAATATTTCATACGAACGCGTTCATCATATAGTCCACGTCAATTTGGACATGAGAAAAATTGCTGCAAAATGGATCCCCAAATGTTTGAATGTTGACCAAAAGCGTGCAAGGGTAGTAGCAACGCGTTCGATCTGTGCTAGATTTGAAAACGATGTAGACTTCTTAAACCGAATTGTTACTATGGATGAGACTTGGGTACATTTCTACGATCCAGAAACGAAGCAACAATCGATGGAATGGCGACACTCCGGTTCTCCAAGACCTAAGAGGTTTCGTGTCCAAAAATCTGCTGGAAGAGTTCTTGCTTCAGTTTTTTGGGATTGCCATAGAGTAATCATGATTTATTTTTTGGATATGGGTAGAACAATAACTAGCTATTCGACATTACTGACCACTCTACGGGAAAAAATTAAAGAGAAAAGACTCAGAAAGCTATCCAAAGGTGTTTTGTTTTTGCAGCGCAATGCCCCTGCACACAAATCTCATGTTGCCATGCAAAAAATTCGTGATATAGAGTTTGAATTACTAGAACACTCCCCCTTATTCACCAGATTTGGCTCCGTCCGACTATCATCTCTTGCCTCAACTGAAAAAAAGTTTAAAAGGTCGTAAATTTTCTTCCAACGAGGAGGTAATAACAGCTGTGGAGATCTGGTTTGGAAAGCAAGAAGAAATATTTTTTTTTGAAAGGTCTAGAGACGTTGCAGGTTCGCTGTAATAAATGTATACAATTAAGAGGAGGATATGTTGAGTTATAAAATACTTTGACATTGAAATTTTGTTTGGTTCTATAGTAGGCTAAGAATTTTTCAATACAGGGTGGGGCACCGAAAACGAAACAGATCGAATATCTTCAAAACGCATGTGTTGTGAATAAAATGCAAAAACACGTCGATTTTTAATTCAAGGGGGACCTCAACTGCCAGACCTCTCTCCCCACCCCTTGGTTACTATCACCCAAACAATTTGAATAAGGAAAGTAGTAAGTGTGCTACATCATTAAAAAGGCTATTTCATAAAGAATTCAGCCATGTCAATTTTTGCCACCTAACTTTTTATTTTGGCGCCCTCTTTTGGGAAAAATAACTGTTCCGCAATCCAAATTATAATACTGCATTTGCAAGCTATTTTGACATAAATTCGGTGATAATGCATTATGGAATTTTGCTATGAGAAAAAACAAAATGGCGGCTCCAAAATGGCGGACATGATTTGCAATTATGGTCCGATTTGATTCAAAATTGATATGTGGTGACAAATTTCATCCACCATCTTGGTTTTTTGCATTGACGAAAATGTCATAATTTTTCACCCTGAAAATCCCCACATACTAATTTTGATTCGAATCGGACCACAATTACAAATTTCGTCCGCCATCTTGGAGCCACCATGTTGTTTTTTTTTCATTGATGAATAAATCATAATTTTCGACCTTGAAAACCACCACATATCAATTTTGAATCGAATCGGGCCATAATTGCTAATCATATCCGCCATTTTGGAGCCGCCATTTTGTTTTTTCTCATAGAAAAATTCCATAATGCATTGTCACCGAATTTATGTCAAAATAGCTTGCAAATGCAGTATTATAATTTGGAATACGGAACAGTTATTTTTCCCGCAAGAGGGCGCCAAAATAAAAGGTAAGGTGGCAAAAATTGACATGGCTGAATTCCTTATGAAATTACCATTTCATTGATGTGTCACACTTACTACTTTCCCTATTCAAATTGTTTGCGTGATAGTGCCCAAGGGGTGGGGGGAGAGGTATGACAGTTGAGGTTATGATAGGAAGATGTCCCCCTTGAATTAAAAATCGACCTGTTTTTGCATTTCATTCACAACGCATGCGTTTTGAAGATATTCGATCTGTTTCGTTTTCGGTGCCCCACCCTGTATATCCTCGTACATGTAGATATGCTGATGGCTGAACATGTCAACTCCAAAGTAGAGAACCAAATCTGGAAATTATACCTTCTGATTGTTGTATTCATGAAAAATATAATTCAAAAGTATGTGAAATATAAATGATCATTGAAAATCACTGTTAGTAGACGAATGAAAGCTTCTATGTTGTTCGCATGTTGATACGAAATCGGCAATATGAGCATTGACGAATGACAGTTGCATTGCATGTCGAAATGCAAAAGACAAAGAAACACGGTAATTGAATTTATGTCGTCTAGTGCATAGAAAAGAGTTGATTATGTACTGATAGTCTAGTTTTCGAAGGTGCTTTATTTATGTTACTGTTCGTGTTTACTTCACCATTCAAAATCCATGGCACCGTGCGCGAAGTAGTGTGCGAAATACTTACTTCACACACTATGTAAACTATATGGGATTTCTATATTTTAACCTTCATGGTCGTCAATCAAGCAAAAATCCAAGATATCATTTATTGTCAACAAATGCCATTTTATTTCCATTGTTACAGTAATTACTTGATTTGGAAAAACATTTTAAACCAGTTTCACATGCCACCGGGAGGCCCACAACTGGGATTTGGCACTAACAAGGTAACATTTATGATGATAAAAAATAATGAAGTTGATACTGGGGAAATATTTTTCTGTAAAATTGTTTACAATCGACAATTTTGTTTCAGGCCAAAGAAAAGCCACTGTTAACGCCACAGCAAAAGAAAAACAGGTTAAGATGTGCTAAAGAACATAGATCTTGAACATCTCAACAATGGCGTGCAGTACAGTGGAGCGATGAGTCCCGTTTAGAAGTGTATGTTGGACACAGTAGAAGTAGAGTTATTCGCAAAAAACATGAAGCCTTCCAACCGGACTGTTTAAAGAAAAAAGTCAAATTTCCTGCGTCAGTCATGGTGTTGGGCAGCATGTCAGCCAAAGGGGTAGGAAAACTTCATTTCATCCTAGGAATTGTGAATACTGTAAAATATTTGGACATATTAGAAGAATCGCTGTTGCAAGTCATGGAAGAATATTCGACATCAGGGCAAGATTTTGTGTTCCAACAGGATGGCACCGGATGCCACACTTCAAAAAAAGCTCTCAAATGGATGGAAGACTATAACATACCACTTCTGGAATGGGTTTTTAGTAGTCCCGATTTATCTCCGATCGAAACATTGTGGCATGCGATGAAAAAAGTGTTGCGCACACATTCTGCCAGAACAATCCCTGAATTAAAGAAAAGGCTTCAGGAGATATGGGATTCGTTTACATCACAATTTTGTAAAAACTTAGTGAATACTATGCCACAAAGAATTTCTGCAGTTTTGAAAAATAAAGGCGATGTTACCCAGTGTTTTTTTTTGTATGTTCTGTTTTGTTCACGTTTTTCTATTTGTTCCCAATTTCTATAAATTTATTGGTTTTTATGTATATATTTTGGTAAATAGAGTCTAATTATGTTTTTAAATAAATTTTTAAAAAAATAGTTCACGAGGTACTTTTATTTTGTCATCCTGGGACGAATTTCTGAAGAAATATAATGTAGGCCAACTGAAATAGGAAGGGGCTCGTAGAACACGGAGTGACGCAGGGCTCCATTCTCGGTCTCATACTATTCGTAATAAACATCAATGATATCTTCAGCTATTTATTGCCTAACATATGTGTATGTTATGCAGATGATACAACGATATTGCGAGCTGGCACTAGTGCTGAAGAGCTTAAGCAAACAAAACAGATTTGAAGATAATGCAGATGAATGGTTTTCTGTAAATATGCTAAAACTCAATAAAGAAAAGACGCAAAAAGTCCTATTTTCAACCAAGTCTAACTTGACATGTAATCACCACACAAAACTCCTAGGCATAGTACTCGATGACAGTATAAGATGGGAAAATCACGTTGACCAGCTTTGCAAAAAACTTGCTACACAACTTTACCTACTACGTCAGATGAAAAAAGTATTGAGTTTGAATATATTATCAATATCATATCACAGCCTATCGTAGTCACACTTCTCATATGGAATCTTACTATGGGGTAGTTCAACTCACTCAAGTAGAGCTTTTCGTATGCAGAAAAAAGCACTCCGTACGCTGGCGGGTGCAACACATGACGAACATTGAAAACCGCTATTCAAACAGTTCAACATCTTAACATTTCCCTCACTATCAATCTTAAATATATTGACACATTTCCGCAGAAACATCGACTCGTATGTAACACATGCAAGCATCCACAATTACCCAACAAGAAATGCAAGACACCTTACCACCAAGGCCTAAATTAACAAGATCCACTCACAACACTTTAGATGTTAATATATACAACAAACTTCCACCATACATCAAAAACATGAATAACTAACTGCAATCGAAACATTTCTTCTTGAAACATCCTTTTATTCGATAAAAAAATGCATGGAGACTCCATTCACCTATAGACACCTTTACTTTTAAGCATGATCTTCGTCTGCAGTGGATATATTATGGATTTTTTTGTCTTATCCTCTTTTATACTTTTTATATTTACATTTCATTCTATCTAAGCCATCTATTGATATTATCAATATATTTTATTGTATTCTATTGATTCCCTAATATTTCTTTTAACTCATATACATAACTAGTTAATAGTCACTCTATTTTAAATTGTTCTATACGAGGATATATTGAAATATTCTTAGCCTACTATAGAACCAAACAAAATTTCAATGTCAAAATATTTTATTACTCAACATATTCTCCTCTTAATTGGATATATTTATTACAGCAAACCTGCAACGTCTCTAGATCTTTCAAAAAAAATGTTTCTTCTTGCTCTGCTAACCAGACTTCCACAGCTTTTATTACCTCCTCGTTAAACTTTTTTTCAGTTGAGGAAAGAGATGATAGTCGGAAGGAGCCAAATCTGATAATAAGGGGCATGTTGTAGTAATTCAAACCCTAAATCACGAATTTTTTGCATGGCAACATGAGATTCGTGTGCAGGGGCGTTGTCCTGAAAAAATAAAACACCATTGGATAGCTTTCCACGTCTTTTCTCTTTAATTTTTTCCCGTAGAGTGGTCAGTAATGTCGAATAGTAATCTCCAGTTATTGTTCTCCCTTATCCAAAATATCAATCATGATTACTCCATTGCAATCCCAAAAAACAGAAGCAAGAACTTTTTCAGCAGATTTTTGGACACGAAACTTCTTAGGTCTTGGAGAACCGGAGTGTCGCCATTACATCGATTGTTGCTTTGTTCCTGTATCGTAGAAGTGTACCCAAGTCTCATCCATACTAACAATTCGGTTTAAGAAGTCTACATCGTTTTCAAATCGAACACAGATCGAACGCGATGCTACTACACTTGCACGCTTTTGGTCAACATTCAAACATTTGGGGATCCATTTTGCAGCAATTTTTCATTTTCAATTTCAATTTTTCATGTCCAAATTGACGTGAACTATATGATGAACGCGTTCGTATGAAATATTCAGTGCTTCAGATATCCGTTTTAGCCCAATTCGACGGTCTGTTAAAATCATGTCATGAACTGCATCGATATTTTCGGGGACTGACACAGAAACTGGCCTTCCCAGTCGGTCATCATCTTCAATGGAAAATTTACCTCTTTTGAAGCTTGCAGTCCAATTTTTCACGGTCGCACACGAAGGACATGATCACCAAGGGTATTAAGCATATCTTCGTAAATCTGCTTACCTCTTAACATTTTTAAATACAGGTACTTGATTTTCAGAATTTCGGTGGACATATTTTTTCTTTTAATTTATTGCGTAACTCTGGTTTACTTTTTTGACGTCAAACTTTACACTGACACTTCTAATAAGTTATTGTTCGTTGCTATGGTAACGCAATATTTTGTTTATACAGGGACTATGATAACTAGATATCAATACATCCTCGTATAATAACCAATTTTTGTACCCCATTTTGACCTGGTACAAATGTAATTATGCATAACGTTGCCTAATAAATTCTATTCTAGTCTATTTCTATTGTACGTTACATACACACAAAAAAAAATTAGGCTTGCGGAAATCTGTCGTTAACTCCAAAACCATAAGCGCAAACATGATGGTATCCATTCTCTACGAAAGTGAAGTCTAGTACCGTTACTCTCATTGTCGCATTTCAATTTAATTTTTTCAGTTTCAGGGCGACAAACACGAGGCCTACGTTCGACTCACTCTCAGTCAACACTACCGAGCTATCAAAGAAAAGCGCACTGAAATAACCAAGCCTTCTAGAGACAATGCAGTTACTTTCACTGAAGGATTCAACTTCAAAGTCACACCAGCTCAAGTAGACATAACAAGCTTGGCTTTCCACGTCTTTGAATCTACATCAGGTTATGGTAGGGGTACGTGTTCTGTTCTGTAGACTTGAGAAATTCCCATGTATATCCTCAGTCATATATGAAGCACAGTTAGCTCTTTTCCCTTTCGGAACCTTGAGAATAGCAATGAATAACTAAAGACTATTTGCACTTTTCCCGATGAACTCTCTTTTTCCAATAACCTAGTAGAGAGAAATTAATATTAATATCAATTTGCAACCAGGTACTTTTCCACAATCTTCCATAGACAGTAAGAAAAGTTAATGTTACAATCTCTTCACGATTATTCAGGACTATATGGTCACTGAAATTATATATTTTTCACGATCCGGTAATTGAACATACAGGGTGTCAATTTGAAAACTTCCCACCCTTAATATCTTCCTTCCAGTAAACAATATGAGTAATCGAAAAAACAGGTCAATTTTATTGTCAAGGGGGACACTTTCAAGGACTATTTGTAGCCCTCGTGGTTCAACCCCCTAGGAGGGGTAGATGTTACCCTTAGAATTTTAAATGGGAAGGGGGGTCAAGTGGCACATCATTTTGATGGGCGTTCAATTCTTGTTCCAATGGTACCCTGACTTATTATTTTTTGATGAGCATTTTCCGAAAAATTGCGTTCTAAACTAACAAAAGTAATTATTAGAACGCCTATACTGAGATGCATGGTTTGGCCAGAACTGGTTAGAATATTAGGTGGTACCGTTCCAACCCTTTATTAGGGGTAACATTAGCCATTAGCTCCAAACACTTTACATAAAAAAGTAGTCTAATAGTAAAACGTAGATGGTAGTAAAGTTGTGTTTATTAAATGCTGAATTTTTAAGTGTCATCGCAGAAATTGTACAGATAGCCTTCCTTTTTTGCTACTTCTGCTGTAAAAAGTTTCTGTTTTCCGGCAAAAAATTGGTTAGCAAATTTGAACTATGTGGTAGTATTGTGAATACCGTTGTACCTGTTGGGCTGTTTAGGAATTACTTTAATAAGTGTATAAAAGTGTAAAAATGGTTTACATTCTTCAAGACAGAATTGAAATGATTGTAATTTATGGCGAAGTTGGAAAGTGCGCACGAAGGGCGGCATGTCTTTTTAACGAAAGACATCCAAATTGTAATGTAAGTCACCGGTATGTGCTTGATTTGGTGAATAAGTTTTACGAAACTGGTTCAGTGACAAATAAAAAAAGAAATAACCCCAGAGTACTAAATGAAGCAGCTCAAATTGAAGTTTTGGGAACATTTGCTGCAGAGCCCACGAGCTCCTTACGATCAGTATCAGAACAGACGGGAATGTCACGCGAGACTATAAGAAAAGCATTGAAAATACATAAATTTCATCCATATAAAATGCAGATTCTTCAAGAGCTCCACGAGGATGATTATGATAGAAGAATAGAGTTTTGTGAAATCATGTCTCATCGAGTCAATACCATCCCTAATCTTCTGTTAAACATCTGTTTCAGCGATGAGTGTTCATTTTTTCTGAATGGCAATGTTAATAGACAAAATTGTCGCTATTGGAGTGACGAAAACCCACATATTTTTCGGGAAGGGCATACACAACACCCACAAAAAGTTAATGTTTGGGCTGGTATTCTTGGAATTGCCATTCTTGGTCCATTATTTCTGGAAGAAAACTTGACTGGCAATCTGTACCTTGATATGCTTGAAGAGACTATCGATCCTCTTATATCTCACGAGCTAGAAACTCAAATTGATGCAGAAGGTAATGAACTTTTGCAGGAGGATCTGTTACATTTCCAGCAGGACGGTGCTCCACCTCATTATTTTCTTCCCGTCCGACAGTGGTTAAACGAGAGATTTCCGGGTAGATGGATTGGCAGAAGGGGAGCAGTTGAGTGGCCTCCGAGATCACCGGATTTAACACCCTTAGATTTCTTTCTTTGGGGGCATCTTAATTAAATCCGTTGTTTATAAAACACAACCTTCTGATATTGACGAACTTAAAAGACGAATTACAGCAGCATGCCGGTCAATTCCTAGTGAAGTTTTCCGTAATGATAGAGGGGAGTTCGAAAACAGACTGTATTACTGTTTAGAGCAAAATGGACAACATTTCGAACAGCTAATAAGATAAGCGTAAGTAGATTTTATGTTGGAAATGTCTTTCTCGCAAATTAAATTTTATTGTGTAGAAGGAAAATAACCACCAAATAAAAAATTCCATGCGTAATAAATTTATTCCTGTCATTCAAGGGTTGGAGCGGTGCCACCTACTCTTCTAACCATTTTTATTAAAGGGAGTCAATACAATAATGCATCTCAGTATAGGCGTTCTATTAATTACTTCTGTTAGTTTAGAACGCAATTTTTCGGAAAATGCTCATCACAAAATAATAAGTCAGGGTACCATTGGAACAAGAATTGAACGCCCATCAAAATGATGTGCCACTTGACCCCCCTTCCCATTTAAAATTCTAAGGGTAACATCTACCCCTCCTAGGGGGTTGAACCACGAGGGCTACAAATAATCCGTGAAAGTGTCCCCCTTGACAATAAATTTGACCTGTTTTTTCGATTACTCATATTGTTTACTGGAAGGAAGATATTAAGGGTGGGAAGTTTTCAAATTGACACCCTATATTTATTGGTTCGATTAAAAGAGTAGTGGGTTATGTTTACAAAGGACCCCGCACAAATAAAATGGAAAATGGATCCCTGTCGAATTGGCTGAAAAGTCTCCATGGGCCCGAAACCTAAAAATGGTCAGTTTTTTAGGTATCGAAGGTCAAAAGTTGCGACAAGTGCTGATCTCTCACGCGATCGAAAAAGAATTCGCATCTCTTACTTTTGGTGATTGCATGCCAATGTGTGATACATCGGTGCAGGTGCATGTGTAATATGTGTATTTTTGTGTATATGGACAGGGTGGTGTTAGTGGTGGGAGAGATGTGGTTGTGGTGGGGATAGAGTTACTGGAGATCGAATGTGCAATGTTTGCACGTACGGAATGTTGTTAATACTCTCAAGAGCATGCTTTACAGGTTCAAATACTTTTCAAATATACTAGAAACTCACCATATGAAGATATTGTACTATGCCCTTATTGAGTCGAGAATCCAATATGGAGTACTAGTATGGGGAAGTGCCTTAGAAGTACACATGAAAAAGTTAATGATATTACAAAAATACTTCCTGAAAATCATTCATAAAAAAGTGAGGGACTACCCAACCGAAAAATTATCCACTGAAACGAAGATTTTTGACTTGAGACAACTCTACTATTTCAACTTAATGATACATACCATTAAAAATAAAAAAAAAAATCTACTTCAAACATTAGATCACACTTACCAAACTAGACAAAAAACAAAACTGCTTACGAAAACATCAGCAACAAAACAATCTTGGCCAGAGAAATCACCATTACCTATGCCAAAGAACGTATAATCATGCAACAGAATACCTGAAAAATGAAATAATCATGATAAATTCTATCAGCCTCATTAAAAAAATAATAAAACAGTATATATTCAGCTTACCGAGATAGGATATACATGCCCTTCTGAGCTGTATAGTAAAATTAGTATAGATAACAGGTTAGCAAATAAATTGATTAAATTAGTCATATGTATATAAGGAATAATTATCAAATAACCAACCCTATCCGAAACTACATCTTATAGTATATAAGTATACTACCGGATTCCCATGTACAACCCCAAGTTTCTATGGGATTCATGTTTGTTTACTATAGGTTATAGTTTGTAAACTTCACCACATTTATGTAAATTTTGGTAAATAAACGTTATTATTATTATTATTATTATTATTATTATTATTATTATATTATTATTATGTTTCGCTTCGACATGTTGATGTCGCAGTCTTCTAATGTGTTGTGTATATTGCACCTCACCGGACCTTTCAAATGTAGTTGAGTACGAACTATTTTGGAAAAAAGGCCTATTATTTTCATACATTCCTTATGAAATCAAGAAACGTATTTAAATAAGAATTGCTGCAGGGTTTGGATTTTATTGTTGTGCTCTGTTTCCGGCATCTATCAATGATTGAGTCAGGATAGTCGAAGGGTAACGAATAGCCTGATGACGTGCTTACCCCATAAACCATAGGACACTGGCTACATGTGCGCAAGAGCCAACAATCCGTGCCAGATTTACATTTACAATAATAACCTTGTATTGGGGTACGTTCCTAATCATTGTCGTCCTCCTCATCATCATCAATTGATCGGTATGAGATCCAAAATTTATATTTTGCTGCGTCACGAAATCTTGAATATACCCTTAATCTCATCAGTCCTGGTCGTGGCAATCTGTTCTCATCTCTAAACATCTCAACTTGAAACTCTTCTTCTTCTTCTCTTCGTAATTTATCTTGTATATAGCATGGTGCTAATTGGATTTGGTATATAACAGCTGTTAAATCTTTCAAATGCCCAAGTGTTGAAATTGGAAAGTCTAGTAATTGATCAGTAGCTAACAGGGCCCACTTTTGAGCATTTTTTGTATGTAGATTTTCTGCCTCAACTAAAACTCGAAGAACATTTGGTTCTCTTACTCTTTCCAATAATTTCCGAGAAGCTGCAGCATCAGCATTTTCCATAACAAGCAAGGGATTATACCTACCTATTTATAATGGCTCCTGCAATTTTGTAAAAGTCTCCCATATTTGGAAAATGTTGAATTTGTATCAAATGGGCCAAGAATTTAAAAATAGATTTAATGTGCCCATTTCTAGCTTCAACCACCCATCTATTCTTTGTAACCAATCGTGAGTCATTTGCATCTTCTGTAGATAATTCTTTTTGACCAGCCTGAACATGCGACGGCATTTTCCATGTAATTCCTAATCGGGCAAGTAATTCTGTGACATCACGATATCTTCTATCAAAAATAATTATGTCATTTTCCTGAAACCATCCAGTCATTCTTTCCGCATCTCTATCGAATTCATTCTGCAACATAGCTGCATCATTATTCCTCGCGTAGTGGGTGCATAACGGGCCCGATTGAGAGGCCTACATGCTTATGGCTTCGTCCGCCCACATACCTTGTTCTATCTATCTATCTATTCCTCGCGTCTGTACGACCCTTGCAAGTACATATCCATCTGGAGTGACTACTAGAGCAGGTTTCACCAAGTGTCGACCCTTATGAGTACAGTAAGTACAAGATGGCGGCGAGTGAAACAGTTGAGTTAGAGTGCTCTGACAAAAAGAAAACTGTAAATTCAATGTCGACTATATGAACAGTGATTCAAATACAAATACACAATATCTACTGAGTATATTCATCTCTTTCAATTTAAATATGCACGTTGATTCAAGCACTCGAATTAGTAAATATTCATCAACCTGTATCGACTACGTCTGTAGCAATTTTGATCCAGAAAAAGTTTTTTGTTCAGTGATCTCTTCTGGACTTTCTGATCATAGCGCCATTGAATTCACAATGCCTCTTATTGACTTTGAAAAAGAAAAGTATAAATACGGCAGACTTTACAGTAGCAAAAATTATGAAAGGTTTTACCAAAATTGCCTTGAACTCGATTGGCGGAACATTATGCTTCTTAGAGAGCCCTTCCATGCTTTCCACAATCAATAGGTCGTTTCCCATTCAGAAAATCAAAATGAAACGAAAGAAACCATGGATAACACAGGGGATTAAAAAGTCCTCAAAGAATATGCGATCCTTACATTATATCCGAAAATTCACTAACAACCCTTATTTTCATGAATACTTCAATAAATACCGAAGAATCTATAGAACAGTACTCAAGCTAGCAAAAGAAAATCACTTCAAGCATATAATAGACAAATCAAATAACAAAATGAAAGAAACATGGTCCATAATAAATGATTTGAGGGATAAACCTAAAAAAAGAATCGATTCAGAAATACCAATAAGTGCAAATGAAATGAACGATTTCTACTCTTCAATTGCCAAAAAGCTTAACGAAAACACTATAGTACCATACATCTAGAAGACTATGGAAATGATAATCATTTGATATTGTATGATACGAATTTTGACGAATTATGGGAGGTAATGAAAGAAATAAAAAATAAAAAAACAGCTGGATTTGATGAAATCTCAATAAAAATTTTGAAAACCTTCCAAGAGTTGCCATCAATACATTAATAGCACTAATAAATCTGTCATTTCGTGAGGGTGCATTTCCATCTTTTCTAAAAATGACCATAGTAATCCCATTACACAAAGGTAGGGACCTAGATAATCCCTCAAATTTTAGGCCAATATCGCTCATACCCACCCTAGCAAAGATCATTGAAAAACTCGTAAAAAAGAGACTCAATGAGTTCATTAGCAAATACGATATCATTCACTCAACACAATTTGGATTTCAAAGTAGAAAGAACACAAATGATGCAATTTTTTCCTTTCTGCATGAGCTTTACTCTAATATAAATACTGGGGATTTTTCCGCTGCCGTGTTCTGTGACCTTGCGAAGGCTTTCGACTGCGTAGATCACGGAATACTTCTGCGGAAGCTTCAACGTTATGGCTGTAGAGGAGTGACTTTGAATTGGTTTGAGTCATACCTCACAGGGCGTAGACAGATAGTAAAGACTAAGGAAATTTCAAGGACAGCTGAGATAGGCTCGGGGGTACCCCAAGGATCGGTTCTGGGCCCAATTCTATTTATATTATACGTTAATGATCTTTCTAATCTCAACATTTTTGGGGAAATAACATTATTTGCAGACGATACTACCATTTTGTGGAGAAGTAAGACCATTGAAGATCTGAACGAAAAAGTATATCGAGATATAAAAATTGTCAAATCATGGTGTGATTCAAACCTTCTATCATTTAATATCAAAAAAACGAATATAGTCTCCTTCAGATGTACTCTTCAAGAAGTGACCTTAGAAAATGATATCATTCAGAATAAAGACTGTATCAAATTTCTGGGTTTGAATATAGATAAAAAATTGAAGTTCGACACTCACATAAAACTAATGAAAAAAAATCTCAGCCGGATGTTTCGCAGTTAGAGTAATTGCTAAAGAACTTGGAGTTCCAACTGCAAAAACTGCATATTATGCTTTGATAGAGCCACATTTGAGGTATGGTATACCCTTCTGGGGAGTGTGTAGCTCAAATTTACTTGACTCGGTCCTCAAAATACAAAAAAGAGCAATTAGAAATATTGCCAAAATTGGACCACGTGAATCATGCAGGCAACTATTTATAGATAATAATATCCTGACCGTTGTAGCTCTCTACATCTTGGAAACTGTTTGTCTTGTAAGAAAACATATTCAGAAGTTTGAAATCGTTTCTTCTCGTTATTCCACACGACTAAGTTCCAAAAATAACTTGAAATTACCTATACCTTCGTCCTCTCTGATCAAAGATTCATTCATTTATAGCGGAATCAAGATGTATAATCATTTGCCAATCGAAGTCAAAGATTATAATGTAGATATAGAGATTTTTAGAAAAAACATAAAAAACCTACTATGTTTAAGGCCGTATAATACTTTGCAGGAATTTTTTGACGATGATCTGACAATAGATTAATTGTTTTTGATTGTTTTACTCACTTATTTTATTCTATAATTGTGCACTTTGTCTATTTTCGTACAACATTTTTATATATTTTATTTATACATTTATCTAAGCTTTGTCAACAAGATTTTTATCTTCGGACAATAAAGTATATTTACAATTTACAATTACAGTATGATTATCGAAGAGCTCCTCAATTACTACTTTTTGGAATAAAGCTATAAGTACAGTCGATAGCCGCTATAACTCTGGGAATATTTGGCTCTGGATTATATAGATTGTTGGCGAATTCTGTTACGTTTCTTCCAATATAAAGATCTCTTGTTATAGCATCAAATCCTTTATTACCAGGCACGAAACGTTGCATAAGTGATTGTCTAACCTCAGCGATTGTCAAGCTTGTTAACTGTCTAGACATACTAGTCAGAAAATCGTCCGAAAGGCCTTGACGCAGTTTACATAGAGACAGTAATAGATCTTTTTTGTTGACATCTCTCAAGCCATTTTGACAAGGTACCCTGTCACAATAAGTAAACAGGCCCAGAAACAATTCTCATCAACGAATCTTGCAAGATTCAATGCCACACTACGAAGAAATTACAGAGTTGAGGGACCGCGATAACGTATATAGTCTGTTAATCTAACGTAACCCGTTAATGAAGGGTTTTAGAAAACATTCTCGGCCATCCAAATGATTTCGACATGACTTCACATTGTCGCAGGAACATAAATATCTGCTATGATCAAAAGTTCTGCTCTACATTCCACTGATAATCTGTGTAGATCATCAACAGCCTGACAAATCAGACAAGTACTATTTCTGGACTGCAATAATACATTTAGTCTCAAACAAGCTGGATCTTGTTCCACAGCTATTATTTCATTTCTTATTGACTGATTACAGTTAGCACAAATTCTTGTATTAGGCATGACATCAAGAGGTGGTCTATTCAACCCCTTTCATCTTCGTATGGCGATTTCACATTTGTCGGCATTTTCTTCTCCGTCTATTCGAGTCATGAGTCTCGGAGTAAATCGCCCATCACATACGTAACAAATAAGAATGTATCTAACAGCCTTATTATTCAAAATAATGCGAGTATGAGATTATATAAAACATTAGCATTTGTAAAAACTTGACATTTATTGACAATTCAGAAATTGTTATTATTCCTGTCAAAACTGAACAAAGTCATTGCCATTATATAGGGTCAAAATCAAATGTGATCGCTTGAGAGATTTGCGCTAGTTGCAAATTTGACTTTCGATATCTAAATAGCTGTCCATTTTTAGGTCTTGGGCCAATGGATACTTTTGATCGAAAGGGTATTAACTCCAACATATCCAAATTTCAGCCAATTCGGCAGGGATCCAATTCAAAATTTAATTTTATCATTGCTTGGATCATGCAAAAAACGTATTGAGTATCATGAGCGGTAAGAGATACCGGTCTTAGGCAGTATTGTGGATTTGAACCCTAACAATCCCCTTGGCTATTCACAGCGATAGTAAGGCCCTCGATATCATATGGAGCCCTGCTGTGGTGACCAAAGGTTTAACAAGATGTGACAACCAGAGCGAGGCTGGCTAGTTTTCAAAGACTGGCCATGGTTGGAGTCACTGGTACTATGTCCAGCATATCTACGATCAGCCTGGACGTGATATTGAACCTTCGTCCTCTGCATTTGCATAAAATAGGAGAGGCGATGATAGAAGCCTCCAGACTAAATTGCCAGGGCCAGCTAATGGAGTGGTAATAACCTAGGCCTCTCAAACATAATGGAAGTCATGATATTCGACACATTTGAGATGATGTCGGACAGTACGACTCCATGCTTCTCCATTGATGGAACATCCACCACCATCATACAAGATAGCCATACCAATGCTGTAAAGAGGGCAAACTATGTACTCGTATGGCTCTAAGACAAGCAATGGAGTAGGGGCTGGAATGAACGGGAAGAGACCAAGGCAAGACATTATTTTGAGCCGTGACACTCACTCAATATTTCAAGCCGAGGTAATGGCTTTTTCTGGTTGCACGAGAGGGACTTTGAGAAGGGTCCCTAGAATCCAACCCATAGTATTTCTCTTCGACAGTTAGGAGGTAATGAAGTCCCTGCAATCATACAGGTTTTCTTCCAAACTAGTTTGGGAGTCTCACAAAAATCTTAGTTATCTAGGAGCCCAGAACCAGGTGGGACTTGTCTGAGTACCAGGTCACAGGGGCATCCAGGGAAATGAAAGCGCAGTTGCAGTAGCAAGAGTATTGGCAGCAACAACTCTCATCTGGCCGGAACCAGCCTGCGGAATCCTGTTTGTGGACATTGCTCTCGGAAAGATGATGATAATGTGGTCAACTGACCGACTCTCAAGACATCTCTTCGAACTGAGCCGGAACCCTCTCAGAAAGGTGGTAGGACTCCTAACAGGGCACTGCCACCTGAGAAAACACCTGCACATTCTGGGGATATACCCAGACTCCACACTATGCATGTTCTGTGATGAGTAGGAAGAAGCAGCCTCCCACATAATGAACGAGAAGCTCTGACCCGCATGAGGATGAATATCTTCAGACACTGCAGTGCAGAAGATAGCATTCCACAGGGAAGCCTCGGGAATCATAAGATCCGAAGTACTGACGAGTTAGACCTGACAGTGGAGAGCAGGAAGGTTTTACTCAAAAATTCCCGTACTCCGGCCAGTAGTCAGCCCCGCTAAGCAATAATAATAATAACATCCGAAATGCTTGTTTTTATAATGGACCCGCAAGGAACGTTATGGAAAATAGCTCTAGGTGAAATTTGCTGAAATTTGTAGATATCAATGTCCTGATTAAATGTCTTCATGGGTGCAAGGTCCAAAAATGAACAGTTTTTCAGATAATCAAGTTCAAAGTCTATCAAATTGACGTTTTCAGCAATCAGTGGTAGTTACGTATTGATTGGTCCAACGAATTGATATTTTCTTTTTCAACGGTCTCCCCCAAAATGGCCCATTTTCGATTATCTCGAAACTCGACCAATACGGTTTTTAAAGTCGCTGATAACAAATCTTGGTCAATAATTGGATAATTCACGGGGTTGAGGTCGGCCATCTTCTTAAAACCTTTCAGAGGATGCTGATTTGTTACGAAAAATCGAAAAATGGTTGTTTTTGGGGGCCATATTGGGATCACTGACGTCAATTTCCGAATGCTGTATTCAGATTAGTGAAAATCCCCTTGGTCAAGATTTCATCCAGTTTCGGTAATATCAAAAATAAGGTCATTGTGGAGGGCTGGCATATTGGGCCCAATGACATGAATGTTCAAATTCTGACCCCAGATTCAAGATCAGAAACCCAAAATATCCTGGGTCACGTAATGCGTAATGAATATTTTTAAAAGATATTTTATTGTAGGTTGAGACTAACCGCACCTAGTCATAGTTTCAAAAAGGGGTTAGATGTTAGATGTTAGGAGAAGGGAGCTGGCCCCTTGGCCTAATCCACTGCGACCTTTTCAGATCTATTGTGGAAGCTCCAATTGCTTATAGCACATCATCAAAAAGGGGTAGGCTCCTTCATATACTCTATTGTTAGAACCTACATTTTGGCAAAACTACTATTCGTTAAGTGGAAGATCATGTTGATGAGATACCTGTATCTACATTACTGTACCTACAGGAGGTCGAACATCAGGTACCTGTGCACACATCGCTTTTGTATTATGGTACCTGGGCTTTTTCTTCAAATTCCAGAATTCTGAAAAAGGACTTCTTTGAAGGACCACATTCGGACCTCTGACTTTTCCAATTCTGACCCCAGATTCGTAGTCAGAGACCCTGAGAACCTCTTGGGCCAAGTTTCCAGAATATGGAAATTAAACGTTTTTGGAAGAGGAGTTCACGCAATAAAGCGGTTTCTAGGCCGCTCTACCTAGCGACCAGAGGGAGAAAACTCCGAATCTCCGGGTTGAGACATTTATGTGAAAACAGAGTTCTATTGGGAGATCGTTTAGTAACGAACAGTCGTTACCAACCGATGATGAACCCTTTACTCCCATATACACGTACTGCGTAGGCTTATTATGGCAAGTACCTGTCAGAAAACAACTACTCTCCTGGCTAAGACCACGACGGTATTGAATTAAATCTAACAGATACTTGTACAATGTTCCTCAAAGCATCAGAGGACGAAACCAGAGGTGACCAAGCAATGGAGTTTGTAATGGTTTGGACGGGGAACATATGGCTTCAGTGCTGTCCGTGTTGACCTACCCTTGCACTGATGAGAGGCAACAACCTCGAAACTAGTCTGCAGGTGGTCACCCTGTCAAAATCAAAACATTATTCTGCTGGTTGGCCACAGAGGGGACTTACGATTGCGTCCTCTGATGCTTTGAGGAACATTGCACAAGTATCTGTTAGATTTAATTCAATGCCCGTCGTGGTCTTAGCCAGGGAAGTAGTTGTTTTCTGACAGGTCCTTGCCATAACAAGCCTACGCAGTAGGTGTATATGGGAGTAAATGGTTCATCATCGGTCGGTAAAGAGTGTTCGTTACTATGTTAGTTTTTGCTAGTTGATAAATTCTTTTCTCAGAAAACAACATTTCTTTGTAATGGGCAATATCTTGTTGATAGTACTCAAAGCTGTATTCGAAGCCGAAGTCAAAATATACTTCATTGTCGAAAGTTATAAAAACCCATAGACAATACTTCATAATCATGTTAATGTCAAATTTGATTGACTCATATTAACAATAATTAAAAACTGCAATGGTGTTACTTCCGACCATCTACACAACATCCCAGATCCAAATCCATCACACTCCCTTTCCCTATAGACTTTTCGAAACATGGGAATTTCTTGAGTGAGCAGCTTGTCAACAATTTATTTGCATTTTCATTGAAATGCTTTTTTATTAGTATGGGCTTTTATGGAAAAATCTGGCTTCTGGTATAGTTATTTATATAGCGACTCCTTTATGCACGCGCGTTTTCGAGTCGTAGGCGAGTTATGAAACCTCGCAAGTGCAAAAAAGAGGCTTTATACTTGAGTTGTCTAAATGATTTTTTCTAATACCCTTATTTTCAATGTTTTCATAGCAAACGTCTAATTTTTATTGTTTTGGCAATGACTGTGACATAAAGCAAAATTACTTTAGTCATTCACAATATATGCCATATCTTTTAGATCACTGAACATTTTCAGAATAGATTATTTGAACATTATCTCAAGTCACTCAAGTGAACATATGTACGTCAGCTATTTGCATGAATGAGGTGAGATCATCAGTCAGCCTATGAATTGAAAGAAGATTATGTAAACCAATCATAAAAAACTGTTTAAACCCACGAATTCTGATTCAAATTAATTTCAGGTCTCTCGAAATTTTACAGTACTTAAACACTATATCAACTAAAAATTTACGTTATCATGCAAATCGAGAGAAAAAGAGAAAGAGATCATCAGTTGGATCATAGATTTAGCTGCACTATACTATGATAAAATGCGCGCTGAGCCCCTATGAATCCTCAGCTAACGGTCTCGCCATCATTTAAAGAACAGATGACGATTTTTTATACACTGCGCCACAAAATTAACGCATAGTACTAAAAATCGAAAAATTACCTTGATAAAAATTTTTAAACCTACACTAATGGATGAGAATTATTTCTGTATATTTCTTTTTCCAAATTTTTCATGCACCCTTCTTGTGTTGAGTACCTTAAAAACAGTATTTCTTCACAATATTGAGAAAATGATAAGTAAACAAAAGTACAAGTAAAATTCTGTCATTGATGTGGTTTACTCAGCTTTGTACCCTTGTATTAGCACGTTTTATAGTAAGGTGAAATGGCCCAGAATGTACGTGAGAGCAGAAATCTATCGCCGGAGGAATGTGCTGCTGACATGGCATTGGTGGAAGAAGGATTGCCACAAGTTCAAGTGGCACTTCGACTTGGGGTGACACAATCCTCTGTACCCAGAGCACTGATACGATTTCGGGAGAGCGGTAGTAACCAAAGAAGACCTGGACAAGGACGACCAAGGGTGACAGCGGCGAACCAAGATCGATTTTTGCGAATGACTGCCTTACGAAGTCGATTTATTACAAGCACTGCACTGCAGAATAATTTTTCTCGTATTTATAATTACCGTATCAGTCAAGATACAGTTCGAAGATGGTTGGCAGAAGTCGAACTCAATACCTACAGAGCCGTAACTGGCCCCCTTCTAACCGCAGACCATCGAAGGCAGCGTCATCATTTTGCACAGGATCACCAAAACTGGGATGATCGTGAATGGGGCAATGTCTTGTTTAGCGACGAGTCAAGGTTTTGTCTTTTCAGTGATGACCGCCGTAGGAGAGTGTATCGACGTCCTGGTGAGCGATACGCCCAGTGCAACATTGTTGGAACGGTAAGCTATGGTGGAGGATCTGTTGTGATATGGGCTGTCATTAGTGTGGAGGCCCGCACGGAGTTGGTTGTAATTTGGGGAGGTCATCTGACAGCTGACCGATACATCACAGACATTTTACTACCACATGTGAACCCATATGCCCCCTTTGTAGGAGAAGACTTTTTATTAGTGCATGATAATGCACGCCCGCATGTGGCTAGAGTAGTACAAAATTGCCACTTTACGTTGGCCACCGACAAGTCCTGACCTTAACCCGATTGAACATTTGTGGGACAATATGGGTCGAAGAGTTAGAGCCTTACTGCATCCACCTAGGAACTTTCATTAAGGCTGATGGAAATATGGGATCAGACGACCCAATATGCAATCAGAAACTAAATTTCAAGTATGCCTAGAAAATGTGCAGCAGTAATAAAGGCAAGGGGGGACAATACACGTTATTAGGTATTGTAATTTTTTGTTAAATTTTAATTTAAAAAAAATAAATTTTGGGTAATTTTTTCTATGTGCCGTATTTTTATTTCTTACACTTTCTGAATCTCACAATCTGTAACAACGTATTCAAGATATTCCAATAATAATTTCAATTCATTGACGTGAGTCATGAAAAAATTCATAACATCAATTTTTCGATTTTATGGATTATGCGTTAATTTTGCGGCGCAGTATATTATTTTAATAAAATTAAGAGTTCTCTGTATGAGCTTCATTGAACATGATATGATTAAATATTAATAGCAACTGTCGTTTGATCCCCCATTATCTTTTCAGCTGACTATTTTTCAATATCGTCATTATAAACATTTGCTGTGCAAATTTCCATATGGCCTTAAATCCTTTTCATACTTTTTTCACATAATTGACATTTTCTCATTACCAAGTCTACCACGACTCTGACAGCTTATGCTTGTTTCTATTATAATAATAATACTATATGTTTATTTACAGAAAAAAATACCTGCAAATACTAAAGTTTTTTAGAGTTTGTCTGTAAATAAACTGTTCATTTCCACAAAATCTGATTTGAAGGGTCAGCTTGTAGGTGGTACTCACAATAGAGTTTGAAAACGTTCAAAACTATAAACTAGTTGAAAAGTAGTTTTTTGCTAGCTATTTCTAGACTATCGCCTACACACAAAATTTAGCGAAGTAAAATCATCATAAAAAAGTGCAACGCTGCCTCTTGGACTATAAGCACTTGAAATAAAATTGGTAATTGTGGACTCTACCTCCACAGATAATTCAAAATATCTCCACCACTCCTGTGGTCGTTGTATTACAGGTAGATACTTCTCACTAGGATTGGTTTCTGAGCAACCAACATTACACTTGCTTTTAATGCGTGCATTAAGCAGTTTACATGTTATAAAGTCATTTTGCTTCTGTTTACAAATGTCTTCAGGGGTTAATTATTTTTTTGAATGTTTATTGATTTTCTTGGGTAGAACAATGAAATGATTATATTCTTTTGAGAAAAGTCTGCCTACCTTCAGAATAAATAATTTAAAGACATCAACATTTTTCTGTATTTTTTTTAAATTCACAGTAATCCATCTAACTTATGAAGATTATTTCTAAACTAAAGGAGAGGTCAATAAAACACCGTGTATCATTGATATTAGAGAGTGTCATATAAGTTATGAAACACTGTCATAAACATCAAATTTAGGAAGAGTATTGTGTTTTGTATAACATAATTGCTGTGGATAAAATGTTGTTTGCATTCCATATCTTATGATAATCTCTTCCTTGAGGCAATGACTAATCATAGAAAAGGATTTCAGAATAATAAACATACAAGAAATCAAACACTATACCGGGTATCAACGACTTTTTTAGCCAAGCCATAGATACTAGAGTTCCAAAGCTATGCGATTTAAACTTGGCAGAGATATTGGATTCAAGAATTGGAAAACTTTCCAATATTTCATACTCCTCCATCACTGTATTTTTTGGAAATGAAATGGATGGAATGAATTTCTTTTCAAATACTTTTTCTATTAATCGTACTTTCTATCAAATAGTGTTCCTATCAATTGTATTTCTGATCATTTATGCTTCTATCAAATGTGCTTTTTCATTAGAAAATCGATCGATGTACTTATTTACTATCAAAAATGTACTTTCGATCAAGAGAATTTTTCTATCACTTTCTTTTGCAAAGTGGTGACCGGTAAAATTTTCTTAAATTTTGGGATGTTGTTGTACCCGACCTAGTAAACAAAAGTGTCAATAGTTGAAGCCGAAAATTGACTAGATTTTCAGATTGGGCGTTAACTCACGACATAGGTTTAGTTTCTGTTACATACACAAATGTACTACATGTTTTAGTATCACAACGGTGAATACGTATGATGGAAAAATATTCATATTCACGGGGTGACTCACAAATTACAGTAGTTTTTTGCGAAATCTCACTTTATCTAGTGTTACCTTAGGAAAGCATATTTTCGAAAGGTACCCACCAATATGGTATTTTGGGAAGAAAATATCGCATAATACACAATATCAAATTATGTTCTCCAAGGATTAGTTCAATACCCTGTACTAATGAATTTATTTGTAGGAAAGTTGATACCGCAAATATAAGGGTGTATCTAAGCTTCAAGATGTACAATGTGGTTTATTTGTTGAAAGGTATTCAATTTTAAGAAAAATACAAAAATCATGAACACTCTGTGTTCTGAAATTTTCCCAGTCTGAAGTAACAATTTTCTCAGTATATAATTATTTTAATAGCGTCTTGAGAGGTTTTATAGATACAGGGCCTTAAAGTGGAGAAATTTCATCAGGTTTCTTCTTCAGATTGAAAAACTGCATTGACTTATATTATGTATGTTAGTTCAATAAAAGTTTTCGTCATATGTACATTGAAAGGTACAGCTAAAAATATTTTCTGCTACTGGGTGATTCACGAATGAACACTCAATAATTCAACGCTTGCGTCACAGAGAATTTATTTCTCAAAGTTGATACATACACGCTCACAATTTCGAGGCTAAAAGATTTCCTTGTCATTACTTTCATACAGAGTGAGCCATTCAGCAAAACATCAAATATAATTATAGTTGTAGTCAAACATATAAGATAAATAAAAAAAGGCGCAAAAAATGGTCGATTAGCACGGAATTGATTCCTATGCCGCCGACCAGGGTCGGACTAGTAGATATGCCAATAAATATTGTGATGCGTGCAGATTAATCAAGTTAATTTAACAAAAGCACTGTAACTTTTGTATTCAGAATAATCCATTTTTATTATTATTAGTATCCTTAGATTAGGTAAACAACTGCCCCGTCGAAATCTAATTTGCTAATAGCTGCGCGTACCGCATACAGCTGTGATTTCTATTATAACTACGACCGACCCTGCATGGAAAAAAACATACCTAATTGCTGTGCGGGCCTTTACATCTTCCGCACCAAGTGTTACGTGGGGGCGATAGGTGGAATAATTTGAACGAATGTAGAGATGTCAATAATTTTATTTATTGATTTATTGCAATTTTTGTCTAAAAAACTGTTTGGTTATTGACAAAATAGGAATTAATTTCCTGGTAATTTCCTGAACTTATGTAAGTATTGATATTGACTCGCACTGAATTTAGCCAATATTATCATGTGACTACCATTAAGGTGTGTATGGCGAGGTAGGTACTATGCATTTTTGGCAGAAATATATACTTTTTAAATGATAACTTGCTCAATTTTTTTGAAGGAAATGTGAGGACTAGCACAATATTTGCTTATACAGGATGATTCCTAATGTGGACCGGTCCGTTCGTTAATTTCTCACATTGCAAGGAAAATAATGTCTATAGGTGAACATGTAAAAGACAACGATTTTCGAAATGCAGGGCGTTAAAAATGAAAATTAATATTGAATTTACTTTTATTAGTGGAGGATCACAAAATACCCAAGAGCAGATGAATAAAAATGTGATTTTACGAAACAGAATGTCCTATATATTGATTATATTCCCGAATTTGATTTTAAGATATGAGAGAACATTCAATTTTATGCAAGAAATAAATGAATCCAGTGAAAAAACGATGAGGTTCCACTTTTTTAAAAGTTGAGAAAAGCGAAATATAATGTGGAAGTGTCATCGTTTTTACACCGTGCTGACTTCTTTCGACCGCAGTTTTTTATGGAATGTCATTGTTTGTCCCCAGTACTTAAGGTTTGGTATGTTGATACTTCGAGCTATAAGCTAACAGATGCCGCTAAAATGTCGATTTCGGAAAATATGGAACCTCATCGTTTTTCCACTAGGCCCTTCAAATATGATTGCACTAAAACTCGATAGAAATCACCGATGAAAAACGAGAAAACAATATTCGGCACCAAAATTTAATGTAATTGTGTCGGATGAAAATTCCGTTCAAGACAAGATTTTTTAATTTTAGCACAATTAATCATTGACATACCATACTGAGAGCTTCCATCAGAAAAATTCACACAAGGTGCAAATCATCTATTAGAAAATCTTCAACCGCGAAAGTATTATTCCAGTTCAAAGTGAAGTAATTTTTCGCAACAAAATCTATATAAATAATGATAACGTGGCAACGCATTATCCGATCTGAAAATATAGGATTACAGAGAGTTCTTATAAATAAAACACAGGGCGATTAATTGGAAAGTTGAATTTATTTTCATGGAAAACCATGTTGGTATATGCTCTTATTTGGGAATTACCTTCTCTAGATTATTTTTAAATTATCTGAACAAAAACATCTGAATTCCTGACAATCCGGATGTTAAGTCGGGAAGAAAGCAGTACTGAATGAAAACTGTATATACGAGAATGTTGTAAATTTTTTTATTTGTTATTCTTTTTATTGAATAACTTTTTAATGAATGATAAATGGAATCATTATACTGCATATATTTTTTAAATTGTTTCTTTGTACTTAGTATCGATCTCTAGTATACTCGTTATTCTAAACAAAAAGAATTAATAAATCCTCTCTCAATAATGAATTTGATGCAATTGAAAAATTATTTACCTATGGTGAATTTACCTATAATGCACTAGCTATTTCAAACTCTTGCACCACTTGCCCCCAATATTATGTGGCCCTTTCCAGGCAGAGATGGACAAGATAAGACCATTTTTTGCGCCTTTTTTTCTTTATCTTATATGTTTGACGACAACTATACGCTTATAAATTATTAAAAAGTGTTCTTGCAATTTTTCATTTACAACAACTATAGCATTCGAACATTTCAAGCAAATTTTTGTATTTTTACCTACATCTGGTAGAGGATATCCATTAGTGTAGGGTATTGAATTAATCCTCAAAAAAAAATTATTTGTTATTGTGGTTCTCACTATGAAACACTCTGTATAAAAAATGTGTACTATGCGATATTTTCTATTCAAAATGCTATATTAATAGGTTCCATTCGAATATATGCGTTCCTAAGGTGACAGTAGACAAAATGAAATTTTGCAAAAAACTAGTTTCATTCATTTGTGAGTCAACCCGTACATAAGAATGATTTTAAACATACGTATCAACCAACCATTGTATTACTGAAACATGTGGTAAACGTGTATGCAACAGAAATTCAATCTAGACCGTTTGTTAGGGTGTATCCCAATTTTAATAATAATCGTTACTGTTTTGAACAATTATATTGATTAGCAAATGGACTGTAACAACATTAAACCAGAGTATAAAAAAATTCAATAGATGTCGAAAAAATATTGGAGCAGCTGTCACCCTGACATAACGTGAGTTGATTGTCCTCTCGAAACAGCGTTGCATTCCTTTTCATTTTTCTTCATGCCGCCCCCCTTGAAATGCATGACGTTTCAACCAAAGATAAAAAAAAATGTCAATTGAAATTTTAGATTGCATCTTTTCCAATTGGCAAAACACAAAGTTTATTCAATGCTCTCTTGAAGACACCCTTAGAAGTTCTTATTGTAGCTACACGTGTTATATTGTCTTTGCCACTGCACAAGTCTATGACGCGAGCCAATTGCCACTTTAGAGGGGGTAGATTTTCTTCTTTTACGAGAACTATATCGCCGGGTTTCACTTGTTCTCCAGGTAGTTGCCATTTGTTCCTCTGCTGCAAGAGTGATAAATATTCCCTGGACCAACGTTTCCAGAAGTGCTGAATGAGTTGTGTTAAATGGTGGTAACGAGTCAATCTGTTTGAATTCTGCTCCATAATGTCATCCTCGGGTAATGCTGTGATTGGAGCTCCAATAATAAAGTGACCAGGTGTGAGTGCTTGTAGGTCAGAGGGATCTTCGGTTAAAGGGATCAAAGGACGAGAGTTCATGCAAGCCTCAACCTGCGTCATCATGGTATAGAGTTCCTCGTATGTCAATATCAAATTTCCCAAAACCCTTCGCAAATGATATTTAGCAATTCTAACCCCTGACTCCCACAATCCTCCGAAATGTGGAGAACGAGGAGGAATAAAATGCCACTTCACTGATTGTTGTGCAAAGAAATCGAATATTTGCTTTTGATGTCCTTTGTTATCCAAAAATAAATATAACTCTTTCAAATAATTATTTGCTCCGACAAAATTCGTGCCATTGTCAGAGTACACGTTTTTCGGTAAACCTCTCCTTGACAAAAATCGTTTGAAAGAATTTAAAAAAGCATCTGTAGATAAATTCCCCACCAACTCCAGGTGACAAGCCTTTGTTGAAAAACAAACAAAAATGCACATGTAAGATTTTACGATTTTTTGACCCCTTATTTTAATTGCTTTCGTGTCGAAAGGACCTGCAAAATCTAAGCCGCAATTTATGAACGGACGGGATGGTGTTATGCGATTCTTTGGAAGCTCACCCATCATATATTGGCATTCTTTAGGCTTATTGCGAAAACATGTGATGCAATTACGTAAAACACTGCGTACTGTATTACGCCCTCCAATTGGCCAAAATCTCAATCGCATTGATGCTAATAATGCCTGTGGCCCCGCATGTAAATTTTTCAAATGTTCTTTCATGATCAACAACTTGGTGAACTTATGATTTTTGTCTAAAATCATTTGATGACGTTGGTCATAGTGTATGTCAGCCTTGTCCAACCTACCACCAACCCTCAATATTCCCTTATCATCCAAAAAAGGACTGAGTGAAATCAGTTTAGCAGAGACTGAACTCCTATTATTATTTTTTAGTACAGCCAAATCCATTGAGAAACTTTGTAATTGAGCTAGTTTGATTAAAATCACAAATGAATTTTCAAGTTCATCCACTGTCAAAGGTCCCGAAACCACTTTGCCTGAACATTTTTTGACGAATCGAATACAGAAGGCAGTTACCCTAACCAATCGATGATACGAGGAAAATCTTTGAAATATATTAAAATTTGAGTATCGGTCTACAATAAATGTCTGAGAAATTTTCTTCAACTCAGGTATTTCTGGAAGTTTGGTAAACTCAGATTCAGGCCATTCAGATTGTCCGAGTGCCAGCCAACTTGGACCTTTCCACCACAATGTACAGTTGATGAGAGAATCCGGATTCATACCACGTGAAATTACATCACTGGGGTTGTCTGTACCTTGAACATGATTCCAATGCTGCCCCGACGTCAATCTTTGAATTTCCGCTGCCCTATTAGCAACAAAAGTTTTGTAATGAGAGGGCTCTCCTGCGAGCCAAGATAAAACTATTGTCGAATCGCACCAATACCATACTGAATTTATGTTAAGATCTAACGCCTTTATGACATTGTCGGCTAATTGTGCCATGAGAAGAGCTCCGCAAAGTTCCAACCTAACTAATGTTATTGTTTTCAATGGAGACACACGTGATTTTGCACATAAGAGTTGTACATGATGCGTGTTGTCCATATCTGTGGTCCTAATATATATAGAACTTCCGTAGGCTTGCTCAGATGCGTCCGAGAAGCAATGAAGTTGTATTTCTGTTGCATGAGAGCAAACAGCTTGCCGCGGAATTTCAAGCATATTCAAATGATGAATACCTTTATAAAATTGTGTCCAAGCAGTATATATATCTAATGGAACGGCCTCATCCCAATTGAGCTTTAGCTCCCAAAGACGCTGCATGATACGCTTTGCCTTTATGATAGCTGGTCCCACTAACCCCAATGGGTCAAATATCTGTGAGATAATTGACAAAATTATGCGTTTTGTTACTCGATCAGATTTATTTTCGCAAGTGACCTTGTAATGAAGCTGATCTAGTTCAGAATTCCAAATGATTCCCAAAGTTTTTGTGATCTTATCTTCCGAAATGTAATGTTCAATCGCTCCATCTTTATTATTCATGTCTTCTAAAACCTCCATATTATTCGATAACCATTTTCTTAAGGTGAATTTACCCGAACTAAGTATTTTTGTAATTTCAAACTTTAACTGTTTTGCCTCATCTACTGTATTTGCTCCGGTTAGCAAATCATCCACATAAAAATCTTTCATTATAGCCTTGCTGGCTTTAGGATATATCCTTTCATTTTCAATGCCCAATTGAATCAAACACCTCACCGCAAGAAAAGCTGCAGGTGCTGTTCCGTAAGTAACAGTGTTCAATCTATAATGCTGGATCGATTGATCGGATGATGAGCGCCAAATTATTCGTTGAAGGTCACGATGATCTTCGGTTACAAGTACTTGCCTGTACATTTTCGCGACGTCACCTGCTAAAACTACCGCGTGTTTTCTAAAACGTAGCAAAATGTTAAAGAGATCCTCCTGAATTTTTGGCCCCACCATCAATTTACTATTAATTGATACGCCTGTGTCTGTTTCTGACGAACCATCAAATACCACCCTCAACTTAGTCGTAGTTGATGATTCTTTGACTACTCCATGGTGAGGTAAATAATAGTTGACCTTGAAAGAGTCATCAAATTGTGTCGAATCGATTCTACTCATGTGGCCCATTTCTTCATATTCATGAATGAAATTTGTGTACTGTTTTGCGAAGCCCTCGTTTCGCTCCATTTTCCGTTCTAAAGCATTGAATCGTTTGAAGGCTTTGCCTATAGAGTTCCCCAAATCATTTAAATCTCCCTTGATGGGTAAATTGACTACAAATCGCCCGTCATCATTTCGAAAAGTTGTTTCCGAAAAAATTCTCTCACACTCCTGTTCTTCCTTAGAAAACATTTTCTGATAAGCACCCTCCTCTATTTCCCAGAATTTTTTCAACTGGTCTTGAATGTCTACTGCTGATGCCAGGAAACAAGATTTTTTAATATTTGACGACCTCGTATCTTTATTATGTGCATATGCAACGTTTCCCGAAATAATCCAACCAAATTTGGTTTTTTGCATTATTGGTTGACCCTGACCAAGTTTTACTTGTCCCACACATAACAACTCCCAGAATATTTCTGCTCCTATTAACAAGTCTATTTTACCTGACATGTTGAAATTATTGTCTGCGAGTGTGAGATGCTGTGGTATATTTAAACCGCCCCTTTTGAAAGTAATCGCAGGTAAATCATTTGCTATTTTGTCCAAAATTAAAAATGACAATTTTACCCTGAATGCATTTACCTTTGAAAAAATAGTTGTGCTGATGCTTCCCGAAATATTTGCAACGTTTTGATTGATGCCTATAATGGGAATGTTAACGGTTTTTGGATTGATTCGCAATCGCTCACATAAATCTTTTGATATAAAATTAGATTGCGAAGCTGAATCGAGTAGAGCCCTGCATTCATGTTTATTTCCAAATTTATCCTCTATATATATTAGAGCAGTTGACAGCAAAATTTCCGTTTTTGTGACAACATAAGAAATTAAAGCTGAATTTTCCCTACCCTGATCTTCTGACATTTGTTGAACGTTGCTGCTTGGAAGTCTGCGTTCCACTTCATGACAAGTATTGGAACTGTCAGACTGAGATTGCGTGCTTTGACCTACACCTATTTCATGAAGAAGTGTATTGTGCTTCTTCCCACAATGTTTACATCCCCTAGATGTACAACTTTGAACCCGATGATCAGTACCAAACCAATTCCAACAAAGATTGGATTTCCGTACATGTTCCCTTTTTGCTTCGTTTGAAAGACCCAAAAATGTCTTACAATGAAAAAGCATATGATTATCTTTGCAAACTACACATGTTTGTTTAGTTGTTGCGAATGATTTATTTGTGATGGGCCTATTATTTTTGTATTTATTTGAAGCTTCTCCCCGTGAATCAATTGACATCTTGTTCAACATTTTATTTGAGTTCATAACCTCCAATAACTGACATCTCTTACCAAGAAATTTAATGAAACTTGCCAAATTTGAAAATTTTGTTGTATCATTTTCAATTTGCCATTCTCTTTTTGAGAGTGGATCTAACTTCTTTTCCAAAATGTAAATTAGTAACGTGTCCCATGTGTCTACCGGTTGCCCTAATGTTTTCAAAGCTCGTATGCTTTTATTAATATCATCTAAAAACCTCCTCAACATCCCATGTGATTCTTTAATGATAGGGGGAAAGTTGAACAAAGTGTCAATGTGACTCAATGTTATCAATTTTTTGTTTTCGAAGCGTTCTCGCAATAATGACCAAGCTGTCGTATAATTGTCATCTGAAACTTCCAAGGAATGCAAAACATCAGCCGCATCGCCTTTTAGTGAGTTTTTTAAGTAATAAAATTTCTGAACTGCACTCAAATCCGAATTAGAATGAATAAGGGTATTAAAGGTATCGTAAAACTCTGACCATTCTTTGTACCCGCCACAAAAAGTTGGTATTTCCATGAGCGGAAGTTTGACTGTTGGCATTGCCCCCCCTGGAGTTTGTTGAGAATGTACCGCATTGCTTTGAATTTGATGTTCAGAGAATTTTTTCTTTGCCTCACCAAGTACCCTGTAAAAATTGCTTTCAAATGTCGCCCTTTCCTCTACTAGTATATTGTCCCCTTTCAATTCCTCAATTTCACTCTGAATCTCCTCAAATTGATCCCACAATTCTTCGCCTTTCTGAATGCGAAGACTTAATTGGTCAAACTGATCTGGAGTGAAATTTGTCAAGAAATCTTCAAGTCGTGTCAATTGTGAGTAAATGTTCAACCTTTTGTTCTCTAGTTTTTTCGTTCTAGTCATTTTACCGATATGTCCTAAAGTCCTGTCAGATGACGCAGTTAGAAACAAGCATGTACCCAGAACAAGGATGGGATATAGGTAGGATGCACTCACCCCGTCTCAGCTACTGTATCAATGTCCTCCTGCTAGCGCTGCCGATTTGCTGTTAGCCCTGCCGCTGTGTGCGTTGAATGTTCCACCTTGCCTGTTTCCTTCTCCAGAAATATCCGTATTCGAATGGACCAATGTTAGGGTGTATCCCAATTTTAATAATAATCGTTACTGTTTTGAACAATTATATTGATTAGCAAATGGACTGTAACAACATTAAACCAGAGTATAAAAAAATTCAATAGATGTCGAAAAAATATCGGAGCAGCTGTCACCCTGACATAACGTGAGTTGATTGTCCTCTCGAAACAGCGTTGCATTCCTTTTCATTTTTCTTCACCGTTAGTTAACAATAAAAAAAAATTCCTAAAATCTGGGCAATTTTCAACTTCCCCATTCCGTATCTAGAAAACGACATAGGAATGAGTTGGGCCTTTTGATTGATACTTGGATTGAAGATCTAGCACCAGAACTATGCAGACTGTACAGGATGAGTCTAGCTGGATACCACAAACCTGGAAATCTGTGAACGTGGTCTTCATTCCGAAACCTGGCCGAAACTCATACGACCAGGCCAAGGATCACATACCAATAAGCCTTTCTCCTTTCTCCTGAGAGGACTAGAAAAACTGACTGACAGGGACATATAGACCGGGATCCCACGCCTATTTTCAAAATTGATTAATAACAGGCTGAATCTTCCTGAGTAGCTTCATTTTGCCAAGACGCCCAACTTTTTCCTTTACGAAAATTCTCGATAGTGGTAGCTAATAAAATGCGCAGGCGTCAAACATGTCGATTTGGTGAGTGAAAAAAATTCATTAATAACAGTCAGTTTTTCAGTTGAACCTCAAGATAATTCGATAAAGTACTCGAAAAAACTTTTGTCCTACAAAATGGATGGTAGGACTGAAGAGTCCACCACTCCCAACATGTACCAATGACGTGGTCATAAAAAATCATTAATAACCAGCGGATTTTTTTACCGTTGCATGGTTAATATTTGTATAATTGAATGGTCATATTGTCCTACAAATTGAATGGTAGTTGTTCCCAGTCCTACGCTCCGAACATGTCAATTCCATGGTGAAAAAAAATTATTAATAACAGGCTGAAACTTCCTGAGTAGCTTCATTTTGCCGAGACGCCCAACTTTTTCCTCTACGAAAATTCTCGATAGTGGTAGCTAATGAAATACGCAGGCGTCAATCATGTCGATTTGGTGAGTGAAAAAAATTCATTAATAACAGTTAGTTTTTCAGCTGAACCTCAAGATAATTCGATAAAGTACTCGAAAATACTTTTGTCCTACAAAATAGATGGTAGGAAGAGTCCCCCACTCCCAACATGTACCAATGACGTGGTCATAAAAATTCATTAATAACAAGAGGATTTTTTTACCATTGTTTGGTTAATATTTGTATAATTGAATATTGTCCTACAAATTGAATGGTAGGTGTTCTCAGTCCTACGCTCCGAAATTGTCAATTCCACGAAAATTCTAATGAACTGCGTAGGCGAAAGTCATGTTGATTTGGTGAGAGCAATAATTGTATGGTTAACCATTCGTTTTACCCAAATCTGAAGCTCATGGCTAATGGTGAAACAAACCAATTGAATTAACTTCATTTCAAGGCAGTAAAATCAATCTATTTGACCGTAAGCCACGGGCTCAATCAACATGCCTACAGATATTTCGATCATAGCTTCTGAAATAAAAAATCTAAATATTTTGTAATTAGGCACATTTATCCTCATTTTTGATATGATATTATGAATCGATTTGATTTTTTGCTTTAATTCGAAATCGATTTTTTTTAGAAATAAACACATTAAATCAAATTTGTAGCTCGTAAGTCCCTCCATTCGAATGAGAAATTATATTTCACAAAGGGAGGTGCATTTCATAGCATGACAAGACACTGTTCAAAGAAATAGATGAATATCAATAACATCATCATTTTTATTTTACAAATTCTAATCATACATAGGAGAATTGATTATATTATTGACTACAGTGTAGAAAATCAGTTTGGTTTTTTCTGTATTATGAAACATATTTCTCACGAATGTCAGTAATGACCAGTCGCTCACTAGTTCAATATTGGATATGAATGGTATATTGATATTTTTTTATACATTCAAATTCTTCCAAAAATCTCAAAATTGATGAAGTGTCGCCCTCTAGCGCCGAATCTGGTAATACGATCGAGTAGGGCCAATGGAGACTTTTACTCAGAATAGCTTCAGCTACAACATACCAAAAATTCAGCCATTTTCACAGTAAGACTTTTTTTCATTAAAAGTTGCATACGTTGTTGTTTAGAATTAATTTTTCCCTTACGAAGGACAGCCCTCAAAAGACGAAACTTGTGAGAGCCAAGGATTAACGAATTCTCACTTTTTACGTGCTTTTCCACTTTCTCGGGCCATCAGAGAAATATAAGCAGTCGCTAGGCTTCGAACCCACGACCGACTACCAGATAGGATAAAAGATCGGTATTTTAACTACTTGGCCACTTGACCCCCGTAAAATATAATATCTCTTTCGAACTGGACTTTTTGAGGCCTCTGGATATACCATACATCCTATTTTACCGTAGAGCAGAATTTCACAATTCGTCTGACCTCTTTGAAAGTTTTCAATTATAAATTTCTGCTCTTCATACGACGATGTGGTATTGCAGGTTTTTCCGCCCCGGAGGGCAGATTGATTATTTCAACGTTTTTACTTTGCTATTGTTGTTTTCAATATGCTTATAAAAATTATGAAAGCTAAACAAAATTTCCCACTTATTTCATAAACTTATCACGTAAATTATCATATTTTTGAATTGAACAAACAATTATACATTGAAAGTAACATTACTTCACGAATAAAAGTACATTAAATGAGCTAAACCACAATTTCAAAATAATTCAATATTTTGAATAATTTTTGTAGGACTAGCGATACATACCCGTTTTTTTTGTAGGACACTGTATTATTTAGGTGAAGGATACACTTACCTTTCATGTGTTATCATTGTCCTACAGTTATTAATAAATTTTTTTTTTACCTTGGAATTGACATGTTCGGAGCGTAGGACTGGGAACACCTACCATTCAATTAGTAGGACAATATGACCATTCAATTATACAAATATTAACCAAGCAACGGTAAAAAAATCCGCTGGTTATTAATGAATTTTTATGATCACGTCATTGGTACATGTTGGGAGTGGGGGACTCTTCAGTCCTACCATCCATTTTGTAGGACAAAAGTTTTTTTGAGTACTTTATCGAATTATCTTGAGGTTCAACTGAAAAACTAACTGTTATTAATGAATTTTTTTCACTCACCAAATCGACATGATTGACGCCTGCGCATTTAATTAGCTACCATTATCGAGAATTTTCGTAGAGGAAAAAGTTGGGTGTCTCGGCAAAATGAAGCTACTCAGGAAGATTCAGCCTGTTATTAATCAATTTTGAAAATAGGCGTGGGATCCCGGTCTAATATGGGAGGCAGCTTTCATAGACCGGCCATTACATATAAACCAGCATGCCTATCTAACGGGAAAATCGTGTGAGACGGTCTTGCACCAATTGGTGTCAGGGATGGAGGACACTCTGACGAAGAAAGAAATAGCACTATGCATTTTTCTAGATATCGAAGGAGCCTTTGACAATACATCCTTCGAAAGTATGGTCTCAGCGGCCAGGAGGAGAAGCGTTGACGAAACCAACTGCAGGTGGATAAAATCAATGCTCCAAAATCGACAGGCTCATACCAACCTGTTTGAAGACTCCGCGAAGCTGGAAATTGCCAGAGGAACCCCACAGGGAGGGATACTATCCCCCCTACTGTGGGACATGGTGATAGACGAACTTCTGGAATCTTTTAACAATCAGGGATACTACTCCCATGATTATGCGGACGACGTAGTAGTCCTCGTACAGGGAAAGTATACCTCTGTGCTAATGCAAAATTCACTGAGGACCGTAGAGGAATGGTGCAAAAGAGAAGGACTGAGGGCACACCCCAGCAAAACCACACTCATTCCCTTCACACGCAAAACAATTCAGGGGGACTTGAAGTCACCCAAATTCTTTGGCGCAACACTACAAGTCTTGGACAAGAAACTAATCTTAAACATGCATCTACAACATGTAGTCAACAAAAGCAAAGCATCGTCCATGATGCGCAGAAGAGCTTTTGGAAAAACATGGGGACTGAAACCGAAAGTCATGCACTGGCTTCACACCGCGATCATAAGATCCAGAATCATATAAGGTTCACTTTTGTGTTGGCCCAAGATGAGACAGTCGAAAACCATCATTGGTAAAATACAGAGGCTCGCCTGTCTGTGTATCACGAGTGGTATAATCAGCACTCCAACCGCTGCTATGGAAATTATCCTAAACATCCCACCTTTAGACATCACAGTCATGGGGTAGGCGAGGATGAGTGCATACAGACTCAAACAAACGGGTAATTGAATAACCCAACCACAAATTGGGCACACCAAAATCATCCATAAAGTCAACATTACCGAACTGGAAATGATATCAGACAACATGCTACCACAATATTCCTATGAAAAACCATTCAAAACGCAGCTCAAATGGAACGAATGGGACTCGGGAGTAGAATCACTTTCATCTGGAAACATTATCTGGTACACAGGTGGTTCAAAAACCGATGAAGGAGCAGGAGCAGGAATATACGGGGTGAGGCCAGTTGGCAACAACACCACAGTATTCTAAGTAGAGACACATGCCATAAGATGAATCTAGACCGTGGATATGAAAGAAAACACAACCACATTCTATCTGACAGCCAGATCGCTATAAAAGCTCTGAACTCAATACAGATAAAGTCAAAGCAAGTCTGGGAATGTCTTCAGAGCCTCAATGAACTGTCAAAACGAAACAAGGTTACACTTGTGTGGGTGCCAGGACATAGGGGAATTGAAGGTCATGAAAAAGCAGACCAACTTGCAGAGAGAGCATCTGATCACCTTTCACAGGTCCAGAACCAGCGTTTGGAATTAGCAAAACCCGATGCGGAAACCTAATCAATGAGTGGCTGAAATCAAAACACCAAACGTATTGGGACCAAATCGAATGGCATCGACACAGCACAGCAATGGTGAGGAACCTGAGCCAAACACTGACGGCTGACACACTCAACCATAACAGATCTAAGATACGCACGATCACCGGCTTACTAACCGGACTCTGCGGCCTTAGGAAACACCTACGCACGGAATAAATAGAGAAACCGTGGACGTAGACTCTGTGATGACGAAGAGGAAACAGCCTCTCACATCATCTTTGACTGCGACGCGCTGCTCAACAAGCGCAACAGAAAATTCGGACAGATCAACCTAGAAACAGGCATGAATCCGAAACACCTAGTAAATAGACTACTGAACCTGTTGAAAAACACAGGCCCATTCAACTAGGAACCACTGAAGACAGAATAATACAATATACCCCATCTGGTTTCAGTGTTGAGGGAAACCTCAAAGTAAACCCGGTATCTCGCTCGTCAGCCTTTAACAAACCAACCAACCAGGTCGAGAACAACAACATACCAAAGTTTCAGGAAATTTGACCGGTCGCCACTTTGCATAAGAAAAGTGTGGAGTCCTTTCCGCGACCCCTCTGTTTGAGTTGAGATTTCATGCTATCCGTAGAGAGCGCTTGCAGAGTATTTTTTGTAGAATCGCTGCCAAGGATCTGACGAATATAATTCTATAATCGTCAAATTCTTGACGACGAAATTTGCATTGTAAACGATAAAGTGAATAGCAATACTATGAACTTTGAAGTTGTCTGTGTCCTATACAAATCAATGTAAAGTCCGCTAGTCGCCATTTGTTAGGAGCTTAATATGTTGTCTAATGTATGGTAGGTGCCACTTTATCTCGTGTTTAGAAAAACAAGTTGCACTCCCAGAATCTCCAAGCAGAGTATTGGAGAAGTTTTCGATATTAATCGGAGATTGACGAAATTCAGATAGTTCAATATTTAACACCAAGTCGACTGGTAATTTTACACGGATATCTGGCAAATACCTTACAGAAAAGACCTAGATTTCAGACAAAGGAATTGATGAAACTCATAACGCCTTTTATTCCGTTTCAGACAAACTCATAGGAAAATGTGTCCTGGGATCATATATGTTCGCAAGAGGGAAGGCTCTCATTCAGTGGAATACAGCTATGGCCAACCCAATGGAGCAATGCCAGCAATGGCACGTTTTATCGGAATGAGTAGTGATTTTTTTCAGAATAGATTGGATCAGCAGGGTAGGAACTGAATTCTTACCTGACAAAATTTAAATTATCTGAAATACCATGCGATAAACAACATTTTGGTCAGGAACGGCTATGGATATTTTGTAATCATGTCATAACAACTGTTAGTAATCATTCAATTATGGTACTTTCTAGCAGAAATGTAAGTTAGTTAAGACAATAAATACTCCAAAAATACATATATGTCCTTAAATTCCCAATTGCCTGAAACATTTTCCGATCTGTTACAAATGGCTCATTATTATTTTTATTATTATCATTACTATTATCGACTTGATTTATAGACTACAAACCCAGGCCAATTTTAGAGGTGTCATGTGACCCAGCATGAATTATATTCAGAGTTATAGTACCACACGAAACAACTTCTTCACGCACTTTGCCGTCAGTTTTGAGGGGTGCAGGTGAGTACGCAAGTGAAAGAAAGTTTTCATCGAGGGGTGAGGTTTTTCGACAATAGATTCTTGCACGGCAATTTTCAACATGACAGATCGCTGAAAAATAATCAAGTAGGACCTACTGATATTACAAAAAGAATGGTACTGAAATCCAGGAAAAATTTTAATTTTCCGCAACTTTTCGTCCTCAATTCAGGTGATTTATTACTATAGGCATTTGTTTAATCTAATTTTCATAAATATAGATAGAGAGCTGCCTATTAGATTTACTGACAGGTGATAAAACCATCTGCTGGGCATAAAATATCATTCTTGGCGTTGCCCCAAGTCGCCTGGATGTAGTTTTCGAATTTCTCCAGGTCAAGGTCAAGGAGGGGGAGGAGGGCGTTTGAAAACCAGTCAGATTATGACCGATTGCTGGTTTTACATTTTGGTAGACATACCTACTGCCCAGTTTGAACAGCGGACGAGGTTAAGTTCCAGAGTTATGTCGAAAAACCTGCGATATGCCGAAAAACCCGCGAACATTCGCGACGGATGAAGTATAGAATGTTGAGGATTTACTGTCATCCCACCAATTATTTGAACTTGCTGTTCTTCCGGAATGTACGTATGACCTGGGTGCTTCTTGTTCTGAACACTACTGGTAGTTGTAAATTTGGATACAAGTTCCCTTAAGGTATTTGGAACGCTAGAGCAGTTTTTTTTACAAATACAATGAAAATTCAGTATGATATTCCTCGACAGTGGCTACATCAGCTGACTTTTTTTGAGAGATTTCGTCCATTTAGAATCGTAGATATTTGTACTCAAAGTTGCTCCGTAATAGACTTTCAAATCATAGCACCATAGGACAAATGCCATCATTGTTTCAAATAACTCGCTGTACAGAAGAAACGCGTCTTAAAAATTTGATGAAAAACTAACATATGCCAATAAACACGATAACAATTCTAATTTCCAAATCTGGAATAATTTGTCCATCTAACTATCGAAATACAAGCTCCCAATGTCGGAAATGTGTTAATCGATGAGAGCATAAAAATGACAATCAAGAGCAATGGCAACAACGCGCTGCAGCTCGTAAGGAACTCGAGAAATATATCCCGAAATAAATGGACCAGGAAATATAGAAAATTTAAACTGTAGAATTAGAGAGTCGTCGTCGTCAAAATATAATTATATGGGAATTTTGGAGAAGACTAGACGTGGAGTTGGAATAATTTTCTGAACAAAATGGTAAAAGAAAATGTTTGTTTATTTTTTTGGTTTTCGTAGTATATTTTACCTCTCTTTCTAGTTTGGCCCGATTTCATATGCGTCGGAATTCATGATTTTTTTCCTGAAGTTCTGCATATTTGCATAAATCAAGAATGATCATCACCATTTTTGATTTTTAACTTTCTTTTTGCAGCCAACATCGCTGTCTCTTGTGAATTAAATTGGTTCAAGACATTCCATTAACAATTTAGCAGTTTTCAATCACTTTTAAGCAATCTGGTCGTCGGGAACATATAAGTTACTGACATTGATACTTGCGACAAAGCAGTGTTGCCAAGCGCCTCCGACACTAGATTGGATGGTTGAAAGGTGGGGAAATCGTACACCAAATTTACTTTTACCATCGATGTATGTCTAATGGGCCGCAAATAGAAAACTTGAAAATAGTGCTTCAAATTAAAGAGGCTCGAAGTTTAGGTACAAAGTGAAACGCTTATGCAGCATTATCATTGAAACTTGATTATAATCAGGAAACATGATGTTCTCCTTCTGCTCGCTAGGTGGAGCGGCCTAGAAACCGCTTCATCGCGTGAACCAGAGTTGACCAAGCAGCGGAGTGTGTAACGGTTTGGACGGGGAACAGATGGCTTCAGTGCTGTCTGTGTTGACCTACCCTTGCACTGATGAGAAGCAACAAACTCGAAACTAGTCTGCAGGAGTTCACCCTGTCCAAATCAAAACACAATTCTGCTGGTTGGTCACAGAGGGCACTTGCAATTGCGTCCTCTGATATTTTGAGGAACGTTGCACAAGTATCTGTTAGATTTAATTCAATACTCGTCGTGGTCTTAGCCAGGGGAGTAGTTGTTTCCTGACAGGTACTTGCCATAATAAGCCTATGTAGTAGGTGTATATGGGAGTAAAGGGTTCATCATCGGTCGGCAACGACTGTTCGTTACTAAACGATCTCCCAAAGAACTCTGTTTTATTCACATAAATCTCTTAACCCGGAGATTCGGAGTGTTCTCCCTCTGCTCGCTAGGTGGAGCGGCCTAGAAATCGCTTCATCACGTGTAGCAAAATAGACTTTAGGGGGGGCTCAGGGATAAGATAAAGTCCGGCTGGAACGTAGTCTTCAACAAAAACCACTGATGAAGTGTTGACACAATTTATTTAGCAGCTTAATTGTAAGTAGGTACATCCGCAAAACAACCTGAAAGGAATAACACAACTAAACTACCTAGCAGTACCCAGCCACCAAGCAAGCAGTCAGAACTGATAAGGGTCTATTACATACCTGCGGTAACGTGTAGTAAAGTTCAACAACGATATCACCAGAAAACAAGTATGTTACACGAATCACCATTCACCAACTACTCAAATGAATCGAATGCCTACAAATACCCACGAATACCTCTCTCTCGCAGCTGCGCTATACATGGCTACTTGATAGGGAGGTCGGCGATACAGTGCCTTAAGTAAGGGTACCGGTACCCAAGGCATAATATTGTCACACACGTGAACCAGAGTTGATCGAGCAGCGGAGTGTGTAATGGTTTGGACGGGGAACAGATGGCTTCAGTGCTGTCTGTGTTGATCTACCCTTGCACTGATGAGAGGCCACAACCTCGAAACTAGTCTGCAGGTGGTCACCCTGTCCAAATCGGAACATAATTCTGCTGGTTGGTCACAGAGGGCACTTGCAATTGCGTCCTCTGTTGCTTTGAGGAACGTTGCACAAGTATCTGTTAGATTTAATTCAATACCCGTCGTGGTCTTAGCCAGGGGAGTAGTTGTTTTCTGACAGGTACTTGCCATAATAAGCCTACGTAGTAGGTGTATATGGGAGTAAAGGGTTCATTATCAGCCGGTAACGACTGTTCGTTACTAAACGATCTCCCAAAGAACTCTGTTTTCTTCAGCAAATAATTTGTCAACAATTGTTATTTTTGTTAATATTGTTATTTCCGTTAACCTATTTTACCCCTACGCGCAACCCTCAGTCTTCGAGATGCTTGTGCGAGCTAGGGAAGACGCAGTCCCTACCTTCTAACGTGTGATGTCAAGCACGTGACCGGTGAATCGGTGAATCGAACCTACGTCTCTACGCTTGGGAGAAATAAATACCACAAATGAATAAAGTATACAGTGAGTTAATATTGATCAATGTAAACATTTTGAAACCCATAATGGGGTCTGTTCCCGAGTAGTATTTTTATTTCATTTATTTACTAATTTTTTTATCTCATCATCTTATGAAGATGATGTTATTAATCGAAACTAGTCACAAACTAAAAATCAATCAGTAGAAAAGCGACAAAAGTATTTCACTCTATTCTTGTGTGTCAATTGTCTTAATTTCCAACTTATAATAATAATAAAACAACAGGTAATAAAATAAAATTTTATTAAAATTTTATCAATTAGTTAGTTTATAAAAGTAAGAAAGTACGAATGTAAAAAGAATGACTGATAATTGAAACAGTGAACTAGTAAGGATCAGTGAATTAGTAAGAATATTAATTTCGCATGCGTTATCGAACTGTGGATAGCAATACATTTACAACAATAGTTGGAGAATATCTTGCCATTTGAGTTCTCTTTGATTGATTGTTGCAATAGATTGCATACATAGTATTGTCACAAACTACTTCCATACAATGCGTATATATTACGTAAATAGAATCTTCGCTTCATTTAACTTTAGAACGGGGCATCTTATCGCCTCATACAAACAAAATGAAATGGCATTATACTTCTACAACTCTACATCAAAATGTACCCATCTCATTAATAATATGCATGATGTAATAAAAAAACTTCCTCCAACAAAGATTAACTTGGTGAAAAATAAATAATGGAAAACCTAAACTATCATTATTTTTCGTGTCATCTCCAAGCTACCGTTCAACCAATGATTCAAATTTAGTTTTTTATCCACAATCACCTTATAATTGAATATGACACTAAGGTAAACACGATTAAATTTCCACAGATTTATTGTCTTCGCGACATGTTTCGATACACTGTATCTTTTTCAAGCGAATGTAATACATTAAATTATTCTACCTTGAACATTGAACATTGAACAATAGGTAAAACCCACAACAAACACCATTTTTCTATTTTTCATAAACCTTCCCATACTGACATCACCATTCATAATAATTCGATACATCCATATATACATAAAATATCAGCATACCATAGTATGATACATAGATTAGTTAATATTCCTCTTTCTGAAGAAAACTTCTGCAAAGAATTAAATATCATAAAACAGATAGCAGTTAACAATGGATATCAAGTCAAATTAATAGAGAATATTCTTGCTAAAAAATTACATAGAAAGGCTATCCAAGAAGTGTACCCCACTATGAGGAACCTTGACAATAATTACAGAACATTAACTTATTCAGGGCCCGTTTCAGAAAAAATAGCGTCATTTTTGAAAAAACAAAATTTAAGAGTAGCATTCAGAACAGATAACACGTTGGGAAGGTTTATTAAAAATAATAAAGATAAAACACAAAAATCTAAAAAATCAGGAGTTTATAAATTGAATTGTGGTTCTTGTTCCAAAGTATATGTAGGCCAGACTGGTAGACCATCCAAAAGCCGTGTACGTGAGCACCGTATGAATTATGTAAATAATAAAACACATTCAACATATGCCAATCATATTTTGGAAGAAGACCATGACTTCAATGAAAACTTTGAAATCCTTCATGTTGAAAATAAAGGTATTAGACTTAATTATTTAGAATTCTTGGAAATTAATAAATTGAAAAATTCGAATTGTTTACTAAATGATCAATTGGACCTTAATAGTTCCCCTTTGTTGAACCTTTTCAACTAATTAAGTAGTAGATATGTTTTGAGATTTCCAGGTATCTACCTACATTGTATTGTCAATTTTATTTTTATCATAGGTAGCTCCTAATTACCTCAATTGTTAAGAAGGGTATTTAAGTAATGTTCAAGGTAGAATAATTTAATGTATTACATTCGCTTGAAAAAGATACAGTGTATCGAAACATGTCGCGAAGACAATAAATCTGTGGAAATTTAATCGTGTTTACCTTAGTGTCATATACTATGAATTTCCATCAAGTAAAGGCCACGTCAATCCAAAACTTATAATTGAAGTTTATCCACACTTATGAACCGTATAAAGTACCACTTTATCCACTAGTGGAATAATGAAATTACTTTATTCCACTAGTGGAATAATGAAAAATACAATCTTGAATATCAATCACATTTTACTTATTTTCACCAACTTCACAAATTTTTACAAATGGAGTCGATGAACAATCGAAAATACATAGCATATTTTTGTATGTTATTTCAATGATTTTTGAGCAGGTGACAGCCGCTGTCAGAGCAAAACGTCAAATCATTTTGTGATGAAAAATTTCCGCGATTCTGATTCTAAATGAATGTGATTGTGAATAAAACGTTGTATTGCATGCGTGTTCTAGATACATTTTATTTGCTTAAGAAATTTAAACGCTCGAGCTTCGCTTTCGCGTTTAAACATTCTTGCGCAAATAAAATGATTTCTAAAACACTTATACAATAAATAACTATTTGACATCATGAAAATTATTAATGAAAAGAATTAAAAAATTCTATGTAATTTTCCTATTTTCAAGCATCCGCAGAACCAATCTGAAGAAGCAAAACAATGTTGAAACAGTGACTAAGAATATCTTTCATTCGAGAAACACGTTTCCATTTATATGTTTTTGTTGACATCGCTTTCAAAAGAAAAAATGTCATTGTTATGTCATGAAGTAACTAGTAAGTAGTAGTAAGTAGTAATTTACGTAACAAGTCCAGAAAATACTGTTTTTTGGACGAGTAGACCAAATTCTAGGACGAGCGTTAGCGAGTCCTGGAAGTCTGCGAGTCCAAAAAAACTGTTTTCGGACGTGTTGCGTACACTATTTTTTCGGCAACCATGTAAAATAACAAATCAATGAGACGCATTTATAGTCTAAGAGACGAAGAGAGGTCGACCTTCACTCATCTGTTAACCGGATGAAACACACTTTTTATGAAGTTACATAAGTAGATGAATTCGCCTAAAATGGGTTGCCTATCAAAAGGTGGTCATGACTATATACAGTGAGTTTCAAAAATTTGCACTATAGGAACTTTTTTATTATCGATTTGTCAGAAAATTTTATTCTTCATAAAAATTGGTGCATTACGGAATACTTGTATTCGAATTATCAAAATTCTAAATTTCCAAACGGTGTACAGGGGGGGGAACAAAAATAGAATTTTGATCAAGAGTAAACTGCCCTGGCTGTGATTCCAAATTTGAATATTTCAAACATTTTAGTTTTTATTTGTATTACCTAAATATTGAAATTCGAACAGAAGATAGGTACCAAAAGAAACATTATAATTCTGATTTATAATAATATTTATATTAAAATTCGAGCACTTTCCGGCCTAGTCCGGGAAGTACATACTTCCCGGACTAGGACATGAAGTGCTACTTTCCCAAAGAAAAAGTGCCCGGGAAGTGAACACTTCCCGGATGGTTGCCGAACAATGATATTTTATTCGGTTTTTACCAAGTGTCAATGTGTGTAAGATGGGTGGACGTCAGCAGTTTATAATTGCAGTAAGAGTAAAGGTCAATTTAGTTTACTCAACCTCAAAAAAAAATTAATTTATGTCAGTTACATCTCCTAAATACAAATCTGAAATTTGGAGGGGGTCTTAAATACTTTTAGAATTAGGTCCTTTTGAATCATGCTAATCGATCATGAGACTTTCTAGTCGAATCCATTTTTGTAATAAGGATATGCACGGCTTACTATTCGAATTCATATAAGGGTGTCCCACGAAGATTAGGACAGAGAATATCTCGGAACTGGAAAGTTGCCCAATGAGCTTTTTGTTTTCCGTCACGTGACTTCAGCTTCAAAATTATTAATGGTACAACCTGTATATTTTGGCATTTTTATGTTCCTCTCGATAAAGCACTTTCAACAAACTATCACACTTGTGATCAAAAACGATTATTTCATGAAATACAGGTACTTCAATATCCCTTGTCCCACGACGCGACGTCTGAAACGAGTAATTGCCAAATTATTTAGGTTTAGGGTCACCCTGTGTATTTGGGCAGTTCTATATTTTTTGTGATAATGAAAATAAGGCAAAATAATATCCATCTATATTTTATTAAAAAACGACGTGGGACAGAGGATATTGAAGTACCTGTAGTTCTTGAACTATTCGTTTTTAGACCACAAGTGTGAAGTGTGTTGGAATCGTTTTTTCGGGAGGAACATAGAAATGCCAAAATATACAGGTTGTCCTATTCATAATTTTGAATCTGATGTCACGTGACCTAAAACATTGAGGTAACATAATATCAAAAAACGCTACACCAATTACTTTATTTTACAACTCCAAAATTACAATTCTCCACTACTCTCGAGTTCAGGGATATTCCTTGTTCTAATCTTCGTGGGACACCCTGTTTAAGCAACGACTTCCCAGTTTTCATATATTCAATTGTTTCATTTTCGTTGCTAGAATTATTGTGTGTAGGAAGTTGTTGCTCGTGTTTGAAAACGAATATTTAGTCGCACATCTCCCAAGTGACCAACTTTTTAAAATAATGAAAATTACTAAAATGCAGGTTATGTTTATCCAGACATCGTCATCCAAGTAAATCGGTTTTTTGTGTAGAACGTATGGTTTTAGTGCTTGTAATTGTGAAAACGAGTTGATTTTCTCCTGAGAAAATTGTACGAGTTTTCACTGAAATACTCTTGTTTCAAAATGATCAATTTTCAAGATTCAGGACAACTCGAAAATAATTTGAGAACCACTCAATTCTTTCGGATTAGTTTTCAGGATGTGAAACTAGGTAAGTAACACCACTTTAAATTTTTTCTTTTTTTTGGGGGGTTGAGTCCAGTCTGAACTCACCTTTACCACTGTAAGTACATCACTCATGATTGAGTTCTAGATTTATACAATTTTTATTGTAGGTACATGGATCAGTTTGAATTTGAATATTTGTTGGCTGCTGGCTATCATTATTGAGATAGATGGGTAATTTCTTCATGCTTCTTGAAATATTCAGTCTCCTGTCATCATTTCCATGAATTCTGAAATACATAAATTGATTAATGAAAAAAACAGAATATTATTAAAATCTGTGGTAACGATGAAATTAATGATAATAAGACAGTGAGATCAACAAACCAGCACTCAAGATCTGGAAAGACTATTCCAGGTCAGGTATGTATGTATGTATGTAACAGGGGTGGTTTGGCATTGGATGAATCCATTTGCCACAGACTTTTGTTAGCGTAGAGCTTCAGAGATCTATACCAATATTTTCCAAAAATGTTACCAAAATGTCAAATATATCTTTATTCTGCATATTGAGTAGATATGTTATATTTAACGGAAATGAAATATTATGTATTCGTAGCAGATTTGGGAGTCGTGTTATTTCTGGAGTGTGATTCAGCAGGAAAAGAATATGTGATTTAAGTCACAGATCGATGAGTCATCGCATGTGCAATAAGGTGTTTGGGATAAACCGATTTTATATAAATGGGCTGGAAATCTGCCGTGATTTAGTTTAAGTCTTGTTATGGTGACTGCTTTTTTTCCTGCTTAGAATGTAATCTGACAGGTGTGGAATTCTCAATGGTAGTGTGGGATGTATGAGTGTGTACTGATTAGTGGAAGTTGCGGTGAAGTCCTGGCAATGATTCTCCCAACTTGTTCTCATTTTGTTTTTTTTCAGTTTGACTATATCATTATAAGGGTGAGTTTCGATCATGTTCGTGGAATACGTTGCTATTTTAGCTAACTTGTCAGCTATTTCGTTTCCCAATATTCCGCAGTGGCCCTTCACTCATACCATGGTAATGTTCACATTTGATTTTGATAGTGTTGATAGGTGTTGCTTTATGTTACATAAAGGGCGAGAATTCTATATTTTATAAAAATTTAGATTGTTCAAGGCATTTAGTACAGATTTAGAATCGGACATTAAAACTACATGTGTTGTTACTATATGTTCAATTATCCACTTCAGAGATTCTTCAATGGCTATCATTTCTGCGGAGAATACCGAGCAAAGATCAGGAATTTTACCGGAATAGCTAAATTTGGAATTTGGAGAAATATAAAAGGCGAAGCCCGTTCCGTTGCCTGATTTGGATCCATCTGTATAGATGTGGAGGTGATTGGTATAACAGCTCAATATGGATTGGAGCAGTGCTTGGTTATAAGAATTTTTCTCGTTATATTCAGGGAATATAACAGTTGTCTTGAACATTGCTGCCTATAGGTCGAGATTAAATATTTCAGTTGGTTACACAAGTGTGTGTTTATATCTGTAAAAGCGTCAGCCAACAGAGGAGTTTTCTTCAGATTCCAATATTCATAAGTGAGATTTCCAATGTATAACTTACAGCTGCCCCTTGCAAGTGGGCCATCCGTGGAGAAGGATTTCAATTTGATAATTTCTTTCGATGCTAGATAGGTGCGTCTTATTCCAAGGGGCGGTTCTTGAGCCTCAGTTAAGAGTGCTTGCACGGGTGATGATTTCAGTGCTCCTAAACTTATTCTAACGGCATTATATTGTATTCTGTCAATCACGCTGAGATGACAATCCGCTGCAGAACCATACAAAACACTTCCATAATCTATGATAGAGCGAATATATGCCCTGTAAAATTGAAGTGCGATATTAGGATCTGCACCCCATTTAGTTTTTGTTACACATCTTAGCATGTTGATTCCCTTTTCGCATTTGATCTTGGTGTTTTCTATTTGTTTATTCCATGTCAGTTTACAGTCCAGGACAATTCCTAGATATTTATAGTGTTTTTTGACAGGAATATTCAGGTCACTCATAGCGATATAATCAGCTGTATGGAGCCTGTGTCTCGTGAAGAAAACGACTGCAGATTTTTCGGGAGACAAGCTAGATTGTGTCCACTTAACCAATTTTTCAGGCAATAAACGACATATTTGAGTTCCCTCACACATAAACCGAAAGATCTCTGTACAGTATAGAAGCAGAAGTCGTCAGCGTACTGTATACATTTTATGCTCTCATCAAAATATTCATGGAGTTCCCGGGTATAAATATTGAATAACAATGGGCTCAGAACCGCTCCTTGAGGTAGACCCTGATTCACCCATCTAGGGCCATGTAAATTATTGTTTTGGTCCTTAATATATATTTTTCGGTTTCTGAATATGTCAACGATATTGCCTGATGCTTTTGAGCCAATTTTCACGGAATGTAACTTTTCTGATAGAATGTTCAAGTCAACTGAATCATAAGCGCCTTTTATATCGACTAATAAACAAGCCAAATAATGGTTATTAGTGAATGTGTTCTGAATATCAACCACCAGATGGGAGACCGCTTCAATCGTACCGAAGCCTCTACGGAATCCATATTGAGTTTTTGGTAATTTTGAAAAATGTTCGAGATACCAATCTAACCTAGCCTTGATCATTCTTTCATACGTTTTTGTCATGCATGACATAAGTGATATGTGGCGATAAGATGAGGTCAGATTGGGGTCCTTGTTCGGCTTCTGTATCAGGATGACAATCATTCCTTTTAGTTGTTCCGGTAAATCACCATTACTCCACCAGTTATTATATAAATCTAATAATTTGGTTTTTGCGCTATTTGTTAGATTTTTTAAAATATTGTATGTGATCATATCTTTACCTGGAGAGCTCTTGCGGGTTATATTTAAAGCCGATTCTAGCTTTGTGTAACTGATTTTTTTTTGCAACAATTCGTTACTTTGTGATGGGAGATTTTGTGGAACATTGGAAACGATATCTGGTGCAAAGTATTTTAATAATTTTTCAATTGTTTCTAGGGGTACATGAGATTTGCCAACAAATTTTTTTATTAGAAACTTTTTGGATGAAGCTCCATATCTTACTAGGGGAAGTGTTTTTATTAAGATCACTCAAACTTGCTTGACATTTGGTTTTGAAAAGGAGTTTTGTTTGAGCTTCCGTGTTCTTAGCATCAAGATAATTTTCCCAATTTGACGTTTGTTTGTATTTCCTATAGCTTTCTCTCCTCTTCATGACCATATGCGAGCATTCTAAGTCCCACCAGATCGGCCGAGCTACTGAATGTAAAAAGGGTTTGTTTATCAACATCGATTTACGTAATGCACCATCAACAACATCTAAAAAGTTCATAAGGGTAATTGAGTTTGACTCGTCCTGATGTAGGAACTTATTGTCTAACTCTGTTCGAAACAGTAACCAGTCTGCAGATTTTTCGTTCCATTTGGTGGCTGGAAGAATTTTTTTGGGGCTGATTTCGCAATTGTATTCGATTACAATTGGAAAGTGATCAGATCCCATCCTATCGTCTGAGACAAGCCATTTGATTTTACTCATTAGGTTGGGAGAAGCAATGGTGATTGAGAGAAGATCCCCACAAAGTGTGATGGCAATTAAAGTCACCACAAAATATAGTACTTTTGGGGACTTGTGAAAACAGTTTTTCCCAATCACTGGTACTTACGTCTGTATTGGGAGGTTTGTAGACAGACACAATTGAAAGCTTGGGCTTCTCTAAATATACTGCACATACTTGTTGAAATTTCTGGAGAAATTGACATTTTTGTAATGTAACTTTTTTCCTATCAGAATAGCAACACCACCTTTTCCATCCGTTCTGCTGTTTTGAACGGTGGAAAAGCCATGAATGTTCATTGAAGTTGTTTTGAGCCATATTTCCGAAAGAACAAGAATATCAAATGGATTCCTTGATAAAAAATTCAATGAATTGGGTTTTCGCTTATTATAGGATAGAACGTTCCACTGAAGAATGTTGAGTGCCTTAGTAGCTGGATTCATCTCCACTTAAACTGATTATTTCTTATGATTTATCAATTTCTATTTCAATTATAGAATTTACGATATTCCTAATATCAGTTTGATTTTCCAATTTCTTATCATTATTTTTTTTTCTGGTGTTCTGGCATCGACTGCTATGGTCATTAGCCACGTGCTCTGGATAGGCCTTGTTACTAACTCCATGCGCCACCTTAGGAGCAGAACTGTTAATTGGAACGCAACAGTGAATCGTGCAGGACTCACCCCAGTCCAGCCACGAGATTTGAATAATTTAATCGGTCAAATTAAATAAAAAAATCCCAGTCGCAACTGGGACTTGAACTCCGGACCTTTCGACCCAAAGTCAGACCCTCTAACCACTGCGCCACGCCCCGACTCTTATCATTATTATCTCCATTATTACTATTTGCAAAGTTTTCTTGAATATAAGTTGTTATTCTTGCAATTAATTTCTCTTTATAGTGAATGAATTCATCCCTATAGGGATTTGGGAGAACTGTTTTCTTTTCTTTTTGGACTTGGAATTTTTTTGTGATTACTGGAGATGCAGGAGGGGAACGCAGTTTTCGTTTTTTATTTGGTGAAGGAGGTCTTGACGGTTTATTCAAGAAGGGTCTTGAAGAATTTTGAGATGGAGAGTATTCGGGTAGTGGGGGAAAGTTATTTGTATTGTTCAATACAGAAAAACGATTGTTCGTCGTAATTTTTGCATATGAGGGATTATTGACAACTTTTTCAGCATCTTTAAAGGAAATATTTCGGGTGGCCATTTCTTTTTTAATTTTATACTGATGCGAATACATTGGACAATTCTTTGAAACCTAATTATGGTTATTAGTTTTGCAGTATATACAGAAGGGTTCAGAAGCTTCGCAAGCGTTGTTAATATCATGAACGTCACTGCATATTTTGCAACGTTGTGTTTTAGATTTACAAAGTTTAGAGGTATGCCCGTAACGAAGACACTTAAAACACTGCACAACTGGTTGTATATATGGATCTACAGTGAAGTACGCTAGGTTAACTCTCACTTTTTCAGGAATGCTGTTACCTAAAAATGTGACTATTATCATTTGCCTATCAACCAACCGTGATGTACCATCTTTTTCAACAACCCTTCGTTTCATGCGTTGAATTTCGGTGATTTTGGAATTATCTGTTTCTATGTTTTCCAGTAAAAAACTTTCGGTGAAAAAAGTATCGACTAAACGTATAATACCTTTTCTATGATTGAAAAATCTTGGGATGAATGCTATCAAACTATTTTTTGTAATTATATCATGGCTGAACTAATAAATTGGCGACTGAATGAGGTTTGAAAACAATCTTTACTCTATTCACCCCTACGGAAATTATATCTATGACATCATTTTTAAATGTACTTTGTTCTAGGAGATAATAGCCAATTTTCATCGGGAAAAGTCTACCAAAGTTTTTATTCTGATGTTCTTCGTAAACGAAATACGGTCCCTTATCCGCAAGAGAATATTTATTTGTGAAATCGAAAGAGGAGAGATCTTTAAATCCACTAGGAAGTACATTCTTATCAGGTGGATCGGGCTGTTTTTTGCCGCCCGTTTCTTCATCCATTTTTTTAAATTTACTACGAACAAGTCTCAATAAAAACTCACCGCAATGATTTGGATGTATATCAACAATATTTAAGGATACTTATCTAATCATACAACACAGCACTGTTATCACAACTGAAACACTCTCGTATAGGTCTAGACAGGTGGCCTGCCGATACGAAACTGTCCAGGTCAGGTCTGATCTGTGCTAAATAAATAATAATCAAATAATGGGAAATGAAATAGCTCTTGAAGAAGGAAACATTATTCTGGAAGTCACCGACCAAACACTGAAATATGAAATAACCCACTTCACAGCACGTATAGTTGATTTGGTGGTATTTCATGATGGTGACCAGCTCTGATAATCCTTTCAGTCGACTCTTATAACAGACAGGATTTACCAGGATTCTACATTCGACAGCTGATTCACAAAGTTATTTATATATCTATTTCTTTTTTATTTTTCCTTGGATATGTTTCTAAAGCCGCGTTTTACGTCTACTAGTAGAAGTAGAGTATCATAAACACGGAATTTCAGGGTTTCCAATAGAAGTCAGATTATTCTAAAATTTCCTAAATATCTGTAAAAACTTATAGTTTTCATTATTATAAATGATACATTAAATAAAAATAATTTGCTTTCATCAACAACTACCACAGCTGAAATAGACAATGGAAATAGACAATGGAAGAGGATTAGATCTAGGCGGGAATGTTTCAAGTGCAATAATAAACTTATCATATATGCGAATTCCTTGAATAATTTTCACTCAGAAAACTTTTCAGAATGTAAAAATAATTATGAAGAAGTGATTCCTAAACCTTCACACCTTCCACGTTCGAGGCAGCTTTGAGTGAAGTAGCAAATAAACCGGAATTATCTTCAAAAAATTATGGCATATTTGTAGGTTGGGAACAAATAGGAACTGAAAAATATTTCTTTAATATTTATCTGGACAATTTTCTCAATTCATCATACATAATCGAGTTGACATAATGTGTTTCTAAATCACCCCACTGATGTTTTTTGAACTTTCGCTACTTTCAGGATCATCATCTTCTTTTTTGGTAGCCATTTGTATATTTGTTTAGGATATGATTTTGAAATGAAGGTTTAACAGACGTTTTCAATGAATTCAGAATCAACATGAACCCCCCTTCTTAATTATATAAATAAAAGTCGTTGTACAACCTATACGTATTTGAACATTTCCATCTATAACTAGTCTCCTCATTTCAATTAATGCGTCATAGCTGCACGGTCGCTTGCCAGTTAATTAACTGCAATCTATAGTCCACGTTAAAAAGAGAATGACGTCATATTTGGTAATTTAGTATATCCGACACAACACCGTTAAAATTCCTAATGAAATGTTTTCAGTAGCGATGAAACTAGTAAATTTTTATTTTATGAGTTGCTCAACTGGCAGAAAAATTTCAGACGTTGCCGAAGCGAAAAAAATTCGAAAACTGTCATTAGGAGCGTTTTATTGTAGACAGAAATATTCAACTCGTAGGAGTAGAATTTGACATGGCTGTTTTTTTGACACCGAATCCATCTACTTTTTCTACTTTCGCTACGATCGAATTTGAGGGTAGCAAAAGTAGACAATTGGTTAAAAATAAAATTCCCTAGATCGTAGGAAGAAATTGACACTATCGACATTGATGAAAGTTCAAAATATTCCAATTAACTCACATTAAAATATCCTTTTTGCTAGTGAAACAGCCTCTAGTTGGAATAAATATGAGTGTTGTGGACGTAATGAAAGTTATAGATACAAATTTTCAAATACATTTAGGTTGAACAAGTTTTATTTATATAATAAAGAAGGTGGGTTAATATTGACTTCAAATTCAATGAGTCCCTCTGTTGAACCTTCTTAGAATCATCGATTTATTTATTATGAAAAGATTAAATTTGCAGAGTCGTTAGTTTAACAAAAGGCACATTTTTGAAGAAATATTAGATGTTCTTATTGAGAAAGCGCATCAGGTTTCCCCTCTGCAGTGCTTTCATTATCTATTTGGAATGTGGCAGTTGCTAATGCAAGTAAATTATTCATATTGAAGTATTATTAATAGTAATGATAAAAAATCTGTTTCAAACTCTTTACAGAGATTTAGGAAATTTCAAAATTATTTTACTTCTATTGGAGTCCCTGAAATTACGTTTTCATGGGGCCCTACTTGTACTACTAGTAGATCTAAATTCCAGTGGTCAATAAAACGCAGCTATGTCTGACAGCTGTAACTTTGTGGTTCAGTTTGTGTATTATTTCGTTTGATTCCTTACCGTTTTCTGTTCGATAATCAAAAGAGTTCTTTTCAGAACTAATCAATTCTTTCTTCAAGTCCTGCGTATATTCAATATGCCCAAAGCATTGCCAAAACAGTCCCAACAAATAATAGCGTCTTTAATAGACTACTTTGAAAAAGAACGTAAGAATCAAGGACCTTTACTTCCACTAACTGCTGTTAGAGACGTAAGTTATATTAATTACCTATCCTACATCTATAAGAACTAATGAAAAATTATACAGTGAATGTATTAATGTTAGGTGAGATTAAATATTTGTCAATTGTTGATTTCATAGGGTGGCCGATGGCTTGAAGTTGAGTATTACTACTGTAAACTGTTTTGCAACTAAATCTTAGTGGTAAAGTATTCAGCAGTCCATCAAAACAACGAATACGGGTGAAACCAATGGTAGATATCGATGATTTCGATCAAACTGCCATTCGATATGACGTGATCTATGATATGTACAAAACCAGTAAGTATGTTGTATTGATTTATTCAATATACAATATTTAACAACAATAATATCAGAAAGATGAACTGGAAGAACGTGATCTCAAATGTTGTAAAACATCTTTATAAAGAATTCTGAAGAAAATTGGTTCCACATAGATACAAAAAAGATGAGTCGTGGTTTGATGGATCTGCCTAGTACTGCAATGAAACGTATACACTTTTTACATGATTACATGAAACTTTAGGAAGAGGGTTTACGCCAGTTTGTATTATTGTATGAAACTTGAGTATTCAAAGATGGTACCATTAGGCGATCCTGACAAGATTCCAACGTTATATTTCATTTTGAATGAAGATATTTTGAACGAATTCAAACAAAATATTTTATTTTTCATAACCATATAAAAAAAGTGCAACTCTGATTGTATTACAACTAGGTGGGTATAAGTAGTTAGTAAGGTTAATAGCTTTCACTGATATTTGAGACAGTCAGTCAATATAATATTTTTTTATGATAGTAAAAACAAAAACTCATCAACATTATAAAAAAAACTTAAAAGTTCGAAATAGTGCACATGTTGGCAACGCCGTAACCTGTCATCTTGTGACGTCATTCTCATCCTAACGTAAACATATAGTTCTTCAATGAGGAGACCTTCCAGTGACTCGACCCTACTTAAAGTCAAATATGCTTGGCCAGCAGCGAAGAGCTCTGGGTCTAGATAAACAACGGCATGGTCAACATTTTGTTTTCACAAGTTTTCGCAACATTTTCGAAAAGATTAGAGGTAGCGAGCCCACCGGCAGACATATTTTTTGTCGTGATTTTCCATGTATGAAACCGTTGGAAATTTTTCCGAATTTATATGCGTTCTCTATCTAGCTTTTGAGGGGGAAATAGGGTAATTTTTTTTTAAACCGTATTATTCAATGGTCAGAGAATTTTCACTATTTTTATGTATTTTTTCAATTTCTATTTCGCAATTATTCCTAATTTTTTACTTGACAGGAAAAGGAGCCCCTTGAATGATTTTTTTTTCATCATTATATTTCATTTCCAAAACTGTTGAAATATTTTCCGAATTCTTTTGCGTTCTCTATCTAGCTTTTAAGGAGGAACAGGTGGGGTGAATTTTTTGATCATATTATTCGACCTTCAGATATTTTTCACTATTTAGAAGTATTTTTTCTGATTTTAATTCCGTCAAGAAAACTTCCGAAACTCTACGCGTTCTCTATCTAGCTTTCGGGAGGCAGGGGGGACAATTTCTTCGACATGAATGTATTATCATCGCAACTGAATCAACATGTGAAATTTAAATTCCATAGGATAAGAGAAAGTGGTTCTGATAGAGCTTGCAAGATTTGTACTCATCTAACACACACTGAGCAAGTTAAATAAAAGCTTTTAACTTTCAATTTTAAAAACGTTCCTAAATTTCTATACTTCCTGATTTGTTGATATTGAAATATTCTGTTGTTATTCTTGATTTAAATAATATCTTTCAACTTCGTATTGAAATGTTTCCACTCGAACTGAAGATATTCTGAAAAATCATTCTGGACCAAAATCTGAACATAAATCCAGTTTCGATATCAAATTACTCATTACCTTAGATACTTTCACTTCCTTCTGAGTTAAAACACTCACCATCAAAGTCGACGGTTCCTGAACCATCTGTATCTATTTCAGCTATGATACCATCAAGTTCTCTACTTGTTATCTTATCATCTAGAGCTCTCAAAATCTCCTTCAAAGTGCCTGTCGTGATGTATCCATTTCCTTCTTTATCGTATAATCTAAAATAAAATTTTAAATAAGATAGTGAGTTACAATTACTAAATCAGCCAATGAAGTATCTAGGTTTTTTTGTAGGGAAGTGGTGGGGGGAGTAATTTTGACACAATTTTTGAATGAAACAATTTATTGGATTTAAAAATTATTGCTTACAATACGAAATCTGATCATTTCTATTTTTTCAAAGAAAATTCTTCAGTTGGAAAATCAATGTTTGTATGAATTCATGAGTGCTAATCCTGTGAGACGTTCTTAGCAACCAGTTTCTAAGTTATGTTTTTAGTCCCTCTTGAATGGAAATATTATCTTTGTAGTCCAGATTTGTCGTAAAATTGTTCAGTGGTGAAGTGTTACACACTCTAAAATCACTCTAAAATCACATAAGACAGTCAATAAGAATATGGCTTTTTTCTCCAATACGTTTTTCAAAAATCAAACTGAGCCTCTAGTATATCCATTAATATTATTATCATTATTCGGCGATGCTGGCCATCGGCAAACATGAAGGTATAGACCGTCAGATAGTGACAGATTTAGGTGCTTCATTTTCACATACAAGCCTCGAATAGGGTTGAAAAGTAAGTCGATGTTGAGTAAAATGAAGGGAAATTTACGAGTGGCTCGTGGGGAAAACATAGGGAAAAATCAAAAAGAATTTCCATTAAATTTTCCGACGACAAAATCTACTTTTCCATTCACGCCACTCAAGCCATTATGTTTTTCGGTCTAGTGACGATGTAGGTTTTCATAGTTTCGATGGGCTTGCGTAGGAAAACCTGTTAAAATCTCGATTTTTCTTTACAAGATTACAGCCTCATTTTAACCCTTTAGCCACCTTCAAGACTCAAGCCTTTGATCTTCTGAAGCCAGGTTATATTGATTAATGATTAGGTGAACACGGCTCGCGTTAAAATATGGAAAATCGAATTTTCCATATGTTATCCCCAGGAGCCACTTGTAAATTTCTCTCCATTTTACTCAACATCGATGTACTCTCAACCCTATTCGAGGCTTGTATGTGAAAATGGGGCACCTAAATCTGTCACTATCTGACGGTCTAGTAGTTCTGCGTAGAATATGTCTGCTCCAAGCTGTCAGGTCTACCTCGTGACTCCGGATCTTCTAATGAACTCATGGAGATTTCTGACGAGGTTTTCCAGTGGAATGATATCTTCTGAACTACAGTTTCCGAAGATATTTCGTCCTCATCATAAAACCTGCATAGTATGGACACTTGGTGTTTTTCCACCAGCTGCAGATGTTTTCTCGGATAAAAGTGTCCTGTCAGGAGTCCCACTAGCTTCCTGAGAGAGTTTCAGCTCAGTTCAAGATAGCCGGTCGGTTAGCCCCAGCATCATCATTTTCCCGGATTGCCTGAGGCATACTCCCAGGAATAATGACGATAATTCTCAACAACAGGCTGGTTCTGATCCAATCAGAGATGTTGCTGCCCCAGCTCTTACTAGGGCATCTGCGCTCTCATTCCTCAAGATGCTCTGTGACCTGGTACCAAGTCAATTCCCGCCATGTTCTGTGCTCCCAGGTCGTCGAGGTTTTTGTGTGCCAAACTAATTTGGAAGAGAACCTGCATGATCGCAAGACATTTATTGCCACCTGACTGTCGGAGAGAACGCCTAGGGTTGGATTCTAGGTCCCTTACTCAGAATATCTCTCGTGCAAACGGAAATAGCTATTATCTCGGCTTTGGAAGTAGAGACTTGAGTACCAAGGCTTAGACTAATGTCCTTCTTCGGTATCTACCCGTTTGTACCAGCCCCTACTCCTTTGCATGTCTTAGGTCTTAGAGCCATCCGTATACCAGATTTGCCCTTTTGACAGCATGGGATGTGACTTCAGCTATGTATTATGGTGGTGTATGGAATAGGTTTAAGTCATTTTGTCCGACGACATCTCAGAGGTGTCGAATCTTATGACCTCCATTATGTGGCAGTTTAGGTTGTTGCCTATCTTCATCAGTCTTGACGCTTCTATACTTTCCCCCGCTACAATAGGCAAATGTAGAGAAGGGAGGTTTAGTATCACCTCCAGGCTAATCGTAGATGTCCTGGACTTGGCACCATACCAGTGACTCAGAGAAGGGACAGTATTTGCAAAGTAGCCAGCCACACTTGTTCTACCTTTGGCCGCCACATACGTTATCAAGTGCCCCACTATTACCTAATGTTCATATCTACAGCGTTTGTAGGGTTACATCATTAGTATGTTTGTTCCAGGTGAGCTTTGAGTCTAGGTTTGAACCATAATATTTCAACTCTCCTGTAGGCTTTCACCAAAGATGCAATAAGCTCTGTTGTTCTCTTAAAAAATGTAAGCAACAGTGGCTTTTTCTTATACTTGCTTGAACACATTTGAATGTTCATTTCATTGCAGATTCCCCATTATAACCATGATGTATGATATTTTTGCAGTCAACATCCATCAAGGTCATGAAGGGATGTTAGGAAAGAATGCGCTGGATTCTGACCAGTCTTACTATCAACTTTCACAAGACACAAAATAACGTTCTTCATAACATACAAATTGCTCAGATTTTCCATATATTCCGCAAGCAAGCACTATGTAATATCACGGTGAAATTTCGTGATATGTACTGTATATTTTACAACACGTACCTAGAAATTTCTATTTTCCAGAATGTTTAACCGATAATTTTTATATTCTGTTATTATTTCCTTACTGATTTTATACTGATACCAATTTTAAAACTGGGATGATGTTGTTTTGTAAAAATTCATCTGTTTCATTTTTACAATATTGATCATGAATAAACAGGTAAAGCTTTGAAAAATTCTGTCTTTTATATTGTAATAATTTGTCATGCAAAAGTACATCACAAATACTGTATTTTTGCACCGTAATTATTTGCTGCACAATCTGTATAAGCTACCCTTCCAACCTCTTTCATGAAATATTCAGTTCTTGAAACATTTAGGGTGGAAATATCGTACATACAGGGTAATCTATATCTCTCATTTTGATCGTCTGAAGTAGATAATTTGAAATAGTATTGAGATTGATAACCATAAGATTATTATTATTGAGTACGGTTATTCTGGACTTTCATTGTCTAAAAAAGAACAAAGAAAAATTCAATTCTCTGCAATTTTTAATCACGACGTTTCAACTGCTAAAATCTACAGTCGTTATCAAGTGTATAATGCGACAATCTGAAGGATTTTCAATTGATCCATGCCACTAATTAAGGGTTTCCACACATTACGGATTTCTATGCTAGCTTGAGTGAAGACTTTGTTGTTCATAATGTATGCACTCTCTTTAAACTTCCTTCTATACCAGCCCTCTTCTTTATGGATGACTTCGGCTTCAGTCCATTTTATGTTGTGTTGGGTCGTCCAGACATGATCCGCTATCCCTGACTTCGATGTTTCTCCTCTTAGTTTCTCCAAGATAAGCTTCGCCGCATTCACAAGGGATGCGGTAGATGCAGTTTTTGGAGTCAATGTCAGCGTTACGTGGTCTCGTCTTTGTGAGATGGCTGCGAATAGTGTTACCTGACTTGAAACATGTCCGTATTTTGTATTTCGACCCAATTCGCTTTATTCTTTCCGATAGACCTCTAACATACGGAACACACAGGGTGGCTTGTGTCGGCTCGTCTAGTTTCTTGTTCTTATCCCCCCTGCGGGCTAGAACCTCTTCTATATGTTTTTTGGGGTACCCATTTCGTCGCAGATCTTTCTTGATATTGTCCAATTCGATGGTAAGACTTTTATCTGTGTTACATAGGTTGTAGGCACGGTCCCCCACCGATCGAACAACTCCTGTCTTTGTAGCACCATACCGGACAATACCTGAAGTTCGAATCCGTTCCGTATGTTAGAGGTCTATCGGAAAGAATAAAGCGAATTGGGTCGAAATACAAAATACGGACATGTTTCAAGTCAGGTAACACTATTCGCAGCCATCTCACAAAGACGAGACCACGTAACGCTGACATTGACTCCAAAAACTGCATCTACCGCATCCCTTGTGAATGCGGCGAAGCTTATCTTGGAGAAACTAAGAGACCACTTAGCGTTAGATTCGCTGAACACAAGAGAAGCACTCATCGAGGAGAAACATCTCAGTCAGGGATAGCGGATCATGTCTGGACGACCCAACACAACATAAAATGGACTGAAGCCGAAGTCATGCATAAAGAAAACGGCTGGTATAGAAGAAAGTTTAAAGAGAGTGCATACATTATGAACAACAAAGTCTTCAGTCAAGCAAGCATAGAAATCCGTAATGTGTGGAAACCCTTAATTAGTGGCATGGATCAATTGAAATTGCGATAAGAATTAAAAATGCTGTACCCCTAGGCTAATGACACAAAATTAACCACAGCATATATAAGAAGTATCCTTGAGATTGTCGCATTATACACTTGATAACGACTGTAGATTTTAGCAGTTGAAACGTGATTAAAAATTGCAGAGAATTGAATTTTTCTTTGTTCTTTTTTAGACAATGAAAGTCCAGAATAACCTTACTCAAAGTGAAACATTGTCAACCACTTTCAAACAAATTATTATTATTATTGACAAAAATGTTAGGCTGCAAAGTAATTAGATGATAGAGCTTCTGATAATGACAAGTGGAAGAAAATTGATAAAATTGGTAGGTAATTGAAAAAATTTTGAAAATGGTATCTGTCCAGATCATTCTTGAATGCATTAACAGAAGTTGCAGAAGATTCTTCTATAAATGCTATCAAGAACGTCTGTTTGAAAGCAAAAATTATTTGAACTTCCTATAATCTTCTCATTTATGTACTTGAATTCATGGAAATGTGTTAAACTTTCTAGAGTTATTTACGACGTTTGCAGATAGTGGTTTTTTCTTATTTCGGAATAAAAAACAAAGTTTGTTCAGTATTCGTTAAGAATCGACCTACAAGGATATGAGTCGTCTTTGCATATGAGTCGTCACTGACATATTTCATCCTCAGCTTACATTTTTCCAAACTCCAGGGTACATTCGAACTGTCACAAGAATATATATTAGAAAGTCCTAGCGGACTCGTGGTGTTACCGATCAATTTGATCTCTTTGATTTCTGATAGAATTACTATCGATAGTATTGGGAGCATTCGTGTCATCACCCCATATAGTACATTTTCTGATCTCAACATGGACTAACCTGAAAGCTTCCTTAAGTTCCTGTTGGGTTGACTCAGCATCATCCTCTTCAAGAAAATGCGTTGCAATGTCACAAAAACCATCGAAGTTCACTTGACCTGTACGATCGGGATCACTTTTTATAATTAAATTATTGAGCTCTATCTCATCGAATAGTTGTCCCATGGTATTGAGAATAGTAGCAATTTTGATGGTTTCAATGTATCCGCATTTTTTTGTGTCAAACATTTGAAAGGCTTTCCGCAGAATCACCATTTTCTGTTCATCGTCATTCTGAAAATAAACGAAATAATACAATGAAGTGAAGAACTGTGAGACTATGGTTTCTTCCAGAATATGTTTACATTACGTTTTATGATTTCATGATCCTTTCTTGATTGAGAATACGTCTTGAATCAAGTAGAGTATACTTCCACTTGAAGGAGCCATTATATGGCCAAACAATTGTGATTTAGTTACAGACTTGGTATTCAATAGAAACATCGTTTCAATTTCCTTGAAACCAACAGACTTGCAATAGCCTTCACCCTCTGAAACCTCACAAATGTCCCGGAATAGATTTAATGGAAGCTGAGACGTTGCAAAATAACGCAAGAGAGATATATCCACTACTATGTCACCTTATAAACAAAATAATAGTAGGATATCACAAAAAGGGAGGAAAAAAAGTTCCGTCAAACTACAAACTGCATTGATATCAAATTTTGCTAAGAGATTTGAAAAGATACTGAAAACCAGGCTAGACAGGTGTTGAACGCAACATGGTATTCTCTCTGCTGAACAATTTGTTTTCCGAAAAAATAAGTCAACCTAGGATGCGATCTCTACCCTAACAAGACAAATGTATGACGTACAAGATAAGGGAAGAGTGTCGCTTTGTTTGTTTGTTCCTCGACCTTGCCAAGGCCTTTGACACCGTGGATCATTCACAGATGTTGGAAGCCTTGGATAGTATTGGCATCACAGAAAACGCCTGGAATCTGTCATATTTGGACTTGCGAAAACAATTCGTAATCATAAATGAATTTATGATTGAAGAAAGAACTGTAGTTTGTGGAGTTCCACAAGGAACAGTTCTAGGGCCAATTCTCTTCATGATTTACATAACAGCTCACTCACATTGCAATCCTGTGGAAGCATAATCAGTTACGCTGATGATACGGATATGTTCTACAGCGCATATTCCAGGGACAACTTGAACCGTATTGTTGAAGAAGATTTCAGTCATCTGATAGATTGGTTCTATCACAAACTGCTCACCATCATTTTTACATAACCATGTTCTTATCGATGAGCTATTATTCTTTCAACTTGCCCAATTATGAAAGAGGATGTTTTATCAATCACGGAACTACTTTTGGAATCAATACAACGGACCAAATCAAATACCTCGGTATCAATGTTGACAGACACTGAAGATGGAGCATATATATTGACAACGTAACAAATGTTCTTAGAATAAAATTCAAAATAATATCAAAGATACTGTATATCCCGGAACTGCCCACAAAATTTTAGAATCTGTTTACATAACTTACAAAAAATACCACACAATAGAATCTCTGGAACAAGTAACACATATTACCTGACAAATAACAGATAGAAAACTGTGTCTTCCCACCCCAAAGTCGGCCTCGACAAAAGTTTCTTTAATTTATGAGAGTAAAAAAATATATAATCACATATCCGCAACTCTAAGAAATGGGGATATGTACAGTAAATTCAGAAATGGTGTTAAACAAGACATATTAAAAAAAGCCTATACACTCGTGATGAATTTTACAATGATACTTTGATATAATCCTTAATTTAATTTGTTTTTGATTGTGTGACGTATCTATAGTAGTGTATATACGAGGATGTATTGATATCTAGTTAGCCTAGACCAGTTCCCTGCATAAACAAAATATTGCGTTACCATAGCAACGAACAATAACTGATTAGAAGTATCAGTGTAAAGTTTGACGTCAAAAAAGTAAACCAGAGTTACGCAATAAATTAAAAGAAAAAATATGTCCACCGAAATTGTGAAAATCCAAAAGTTAGAGTATCGAGCCATCAAGTACCTGTATTGAAAAGGGTCAAGAGGTAAGCAGATTTATGAAGATATGCTTAATACCCTTGGTGATCAATGTCCTTCGTATGCCAGCGTAAAAAATTGGACTGCAAGCTTCAAAAGAGGTGAATTTTCCATTGAAGATGATGACCGATCGGGAAGGCCAGTTTCTGTGTCAGTCCCCGAAAATATCGATGCAGTTCATGACATGATTTTAACAGACAGTCGAATTGGGCTAAAACGGATATCTGAAGCACTGAATATTTCATACGAACGCGTTCATCATATAGTTCACGTCAATTTGGACATGAGAAAAATTGCTGCAAAATGGATCCCCAAATGTTTGAATGTTGACCAAAAGCGTGCAAGGGTAGTAGCATCGCGTTCGATCAATACTCGATTTGAAAACGATGTAGACTTCTTAAACCGAATTGTCACTATGGATGAGACTTGGGTACATTTCTACGATCCAGAAACAAAGCAACAATCGATGGAATGACGACACTCCGGTTCTCCAGAACCTAAGAAGTTTCGTGTCCAAAAATCTGCTGGAAAAGTTCTTGCTTCAGTTTTTTGGGATTGCCGTGGAGTAGTCATGATTGATTTTTTGGATAAGGATAGAACAATAACTGGAGATTACTATTCGACATTACTGACCACTCTACGGGAAAAAATTGAAGAGAAATGACGCGGAAAGCTATCCAGAGGTGTTTGTTTTTGCAGGACAACGCCCCTGCACACAAATCTCATGTTGCCATGCAAAACACTCGTGATATAGGGTTTGAATTACTAGAACACCCCTATTATTCACCAGATTTGGCTCCGTCTTACTATCATCTCTTTCCTCAACTGAAAAAAAGTTTAAAAGGTCGTAAATTTTCTTCCAACGAGGAGGTAATAAAAGCTGTGGAGGTCTGGTTTGTAGAGCAAGAAGAAACATTTTTTTTAAAGGTCTAGATACGTTGCAGTTTTGCTGTAATAAATGTATCCAATTAAGAGGAGAATATGTTGAGTAATAAAATATTTTGAGTGAAATTTTGTTTTGTTCTTTCTATAGAAGGCTAAGAATTTTTCAATATATCCTGGTATCTGTTGTTTTGTATAATTGTTATAATTTTATTTTTTACTCATTTTATTTTTGCATTCTAGGCTCATATGCAATTTTTTATAATTGAATTGTTTGACTTATTAAGAGTTGTGAATTGTATCATGAATCGATCATTTTGTTTTACCTTATATATTGTCTGTTTTAACATATTTATGACGTGTTACTATTAATTTTTAACTTTATGACATATTCGTGAAAATTAGTTTAAATTGCAAACTGTTTATTTTCAATATTTAGTTAATTTTTAATTTTATGAGCTTTGTCAATAAGAATTTGTTTCTTCGACAGTTAAAGTATATTTCTCTCTCTCTAGAAGACTAAAGAATACCTTTTGTCTAATTGACCAAAAAGGCGGACGTCACTATGGCGCATCGGTTGTTGAGCTTATTTTGTTCTCTCTAACGAGAGAAACTCAAAACTCAACAGGTGCCTCGGATGCCAGTTATTTGAAGCGGTATGCTCCACTCTCCCTCATTCAATTCCGAGAGAGGCCCAGGGCAGCTTCAGATGGAGATACGGGATCCAGGGGTCAAATGTACTGATTTATGAGCAATAGTGAGCAAGGGACTTGAAATTGTTATTTCCGTCAACCGATTGCACCCCTACGCTCAACCCTCAGAAGTCTTCGAAAGACTTGTATGAGATAGGGAAGACGCAGCCCTTACCTTTTAACGTGTGATGCCATGCACGAGACCGGTGAATCGGTGGATCGAACCCACGACCCCACGCATGCAAGGCGAACGCACTACCAGCCGACCACCACGGCCGACTGCAGGCTTTAATTGCAACCCTTGCAATTCATGGAAAACCGGCTGCTTTGCTAACTGTCAAAGTTTGCATGCAAGATGGTGTAGTAAGAAAATAAACGAAAGGTGTACAGTGACAAATGGGGAATTTATTGAAGTCTGTCTTCATGTGGTCACTCAGTTACAATGACAAATTCTACCCTTACTAACTAAAAAACCCTATTTTTAACGAACGGTGAAACAGGTTCGGTACGGTAAGCGGGTTCTCGGTATTTCAAACGGTTCGAGCAAGTAAGGCCTTTCAGAGACGTTCTACGGGTGTTTCAATCAGATCGATTCGTATGCGAAGCGATTTACTCAATTTTCGTAGCACATGGTATGTTTAATAGATTGAGATTATCGGTGACTATGACGAAGGTGCTCTGAGAAACTTATTTGTCAAATACCCAGTATATTTGCCCTTTCATCCAGCTCTTTCACGGCCCACGGCACGTTAGCCACTTCCACTATTTAGTAGACAGAGACTTCCAATTGTAAGGAATTCGCGTGAGTTCCGCCAACAGCAACTTTGACAATACCTTAGGAACACTAAGCAAGGCTGTATCGAACGAGACCTTATCCGGCCAGTGACAGATTACTCTATCCCTTAGGGATGCTAGTGACGCACAGCTACTGTGACGGTCGTTGGAAAAATCTCTAGTTTGAGCAAAATCTCGTTTGAAACAAAATATGCACACAGATTGATTTCTCCACGGTTTTAGCAACGGATCGCGATTAGATCCAGCCGGCGGCAACTTTGACAACACCTTGGGAACACTGAGGTAAAACAAATACTCACTTAACATCTCTTCCTGCCAGCAGCAACTTTGACAACACCTTAGGGAAGAGATTCCGAGTGATTACTTGAAACGGCCGTCGGAGAAATCTATTCTGATAAATTATACGGATTTATGAATAAGTCACAGATACCAAAAATAATGAAAAACTCTCTAGTTAATCGTTTCTGATTGCAACACTTAATAAATATCAAACGGTCAGGCATATAATGAGAGATAAAATATCGGAATGCTTACGGTTATTTTTCACTTGTTAACGGATGCACCACGGCTCGAGAAAATACAAAAACCGATGGATACTCGGAAAAGTCTAACTTGGCAAACTAATTCTTAATCGCTTCTACGGGAGTCACAATTCAAAAAGCCCTCTCTTGAAAAGGGTTTGCGTATTTATAGCAAATCATTGTAATGTCAAGGCTGTCGTGTACAGCGGATAAAAAAATACAAAAAAGTCTGACTTTTTAAATTGCTGAAAATCTTTGGATGAAGAAATGGAGTTGGAAACCTATTGAAAAGAAAATTTTTAAAGGACAAGAACTAATCGTGTGCAAAAAGGGACGGCACTTCTTGGTGAAGTAGGGAATCAGTAAAACCGGTGTAGAGCAGCAAGGAATCGAATTAACTTTGTAAACAAACGAAAATGAGGTTATATCCTCCCTTACGGTTTCGGAACCTGTTTTGCCGTTAACATTATTATCTGAAATAATCCCTAGCATAAAAGTAATAATAAATATAATAACAACAGTTAAAACAGTAATAAAAGTAGACAGAAATCTTTGGGAGATCGTTTCCAAATCAAAACATAATTCTGCTGGTTGGTCATAGCACTTGCAATCGCGTCCTCTGATGTTTTGAGGAACGTTGCACAAGTAGCTGTTAGATTTAATTCAATACCCGTCGTGGTCTTAGCCAGGGGAGTAGTTGTTTTCTGACAGGTTCTTGCCATAATAAGCCTACATAGTTAGGTGTTTATGGGAGTAAAGGGTTCATCATCGGTCGGTAACGACTGTTCGTTAGTAATAAAAGTAATGACAATAATCATAATAGTAACGGAGGAAACGGTGAAGCCAAACAGTATGCACAAACTAGAATTCTCGGAAAAAGCAAAACAAAGAAACTCTGAAACATGAAATGGTAGCCCAACTAATGTGCTTCGTTGGGCTACCATTTACGACCCATTTCAAGTCGGAAAATTATGCTTCGTTGCAACGTAAACAATATTTTTTATGGATCCCCATAAGAAAAAGTCCAGTTTTGTTAAATCTGGTAATCTAGCAGGCCACCCGACAGGTCCATTCCATCCTATCCGTTTGTTGGGTAATACCTCATTTAAATGATCTCCCACTTCTCCTGAATAGTGAGCAGGGGCGCTATCATGTTGTAACCACATTCTATGGCGAAGATCAAGACGAATATCTTTCAACAAACCTAGAAAATCATTTCGTAGGAACTAGAAAGACATTGCTTCATTTAGATGTTCTTAAAATAAGTATGGCCCAATATCGTATTCTCCAACGATTCTTCCCCACACATTTATAGACCACTTATGTTGATAATCCACCTGCCTCAATAAGTGGGGATTTTCTGTCCAATAATAATGGTAATTATGTCGATTTACAAATCCATTTTTATGGAATGTCGATTCATCCGACCATAACATGTTAATGAAAAAATTGTCGTTTCGACGAATTTTTTCCATGGCCCAAATGCAAAATCTCAATCTTTTTTCAAAATCTGCATGTAATTGAACATGACATGGATGAAAACGATGCTTCTTCAAAACTCGTTGCACTGATCTCTCTCTTATATCCACTATTTCACCAATCTGCCGTTGAATCCTACGAGGATATTCTTCAACAGCAAGGAAAACTCTCAATTCATTATTCTCATTAGTGGCTGATTTGATGCTCTCATGTTTAGAATAATTGATACATCCAGTTTCCACAAATCTAGTCAGGACCTTTCGGGATGATCTTCTTCCTGGAAGCCTTCTATCTGGATACTGTTGAGAATAAATTCTAATGGCCACTAAACAATTCCTTTCTGATACACCAATATGAAAATCGTATCAACCAAATCAGTTTTTGAAAACAACATTTTGATTAAATTGGATCGAAACTTCTTGATATAGCAACTTTCACTAAAGATTTCAATTCGTACACTGGCATTCACTAAAGATTTCAAACGTATACAAATTGGCAGGAAAATATTTTTACCTGACAAACTAATTGATTTTCAAAAAATCGTTTATTCGGTTTTCCTTGAAAGGTTTTTATCTTCTAAAAGAGTAATTATGGGCATGAAGCGATAATTTACAGAAAGGCTTAAACAAAAACTATGCCTCAAATGAAGGAATTAGAAGAAAAATATGTTAAAAACATCGTTCGCAGTCGTCAAATATGAATTTCGTCGTTCATTACAATTATGGCGAAGGAATAGGAAGAATTTCTACTTTTCGAAAAAAGAGCTTTTTAAGGAAAACTATTGATATTAACCATAGGGAATATTCGAAGAAATTTGTAGAGCCTTTGATGACGCTTCCTACGGATCGATAATATACCGGGTGTTCTATTTAAAATAAGGATGATTTTGCACATTTTTATCTACAAAGTTTGGCAAGCTGTTTTTGCACCCTGTATATCACAGGTCGATTTTAGATATATCGTTTGAAAGAGTCACCAACGGACATCATTTAACCAACATCAAATTTTAATGGGACTTTGTACAACTTTATAATTTCAAATAAGGTGAGTCACTAATTTAAAAAAAAAGCTGTCATATTAAAAATCTCGAAAACCATCAATATTTTCGAAAGAAAGACTTCAATAAAGTACCTTTTATTTTACATGTAGAAACTGACCAGAATCGGTCTTTCGAACACAGAATTCAGCTCTGAATTCAAGAAAATGGAAGACATGTTGAATATATTTTGTAAATTGTCAATTTAACTTTCATTGAACTTTTCTTGTTACAGTTTTGTTATTTTCAAATTTGACAATTCAAATAACTACCTGGAGCTTAAGCCCAGAATTTATAATTAATGAATATTCACCATAACCTGAAATATATTGATTTATTAGTAACATTCAATGTTTTTTTCTTTCTATAATCGTGTTCGGTTTTATACTGCACGAGATTTGTGTGTAAAATTCTGCATCAAATGAAAACAATAGGTTTTCCATTTAGAATAATGTGAGACTACATATCATACAAACATGAAAAAATTGTTTGGACACGTTATAGGAAATGTACATAATTTAACATCCTTATTAGTCGACTCAAATTGTTTGGTTTCGCCATAAACTGAAGACTGAAAACCGATACGACCGAAACTTCCCTCTCAAGTTGTGAGCAGATTTCATCCATACATCCTTCGATATATTCTTCTTTTAAAGTCAGACTACTAGCGAGCAACTTCAAACGAGCCATGGAACCAAAATTGTTGCCTCATGGATCTTATGTGAGAAGTTTTTTATATCACAGGAAAATCAAAGCGAACGCAACGTAATTTCCCAAGCAGACGAATTGAAATCAATTTCAAACTCCGGTAAATCATATTTAGTTTGTCAGATCAATATTAGAAGCCTAAGAAACAAAACGGAAAAATTGGAACTGTTAGTGGAATCACTGAACTTTCCGGACATAATCTGTGTTTCAGAAACATGGTGCAGAAATTATGAAATTTTATTGATAAATTTGAAATAATATCAGCTAGCTGACTACTTTTGCAGAGACACCAGTAATGGTGGAGGAGTCGCAATTTTTGTACGAAATGACGATAATTTTAAAAGTTTTAAAAAGTTGACTTTTTTAAATTCTGAAAAAAAAATTGAATTTGCCATGTGTGAAGTGAAATTATCGAATACTTCTATTCTAGTGTGTTGTACTTACAGATCACCTACAGGCATCTTTGATGTTTTTACTGAATCACTGGCAGAATTGATGACTGAAACATTAAAAGACAAATCTACGCTTTGACATTTTTTGTGGGGACTTCAACGTCAGATTTGACGATCCTAATTGCCGAGAAACACGCTCTTTGGAGAATTTATTTCTATCATTTGGACTCCAAAAGACAATTCATGAATATACACGCATCCAAAATAACCACAAATCCACAATTGATAATATTTTCAGCAGTGTTGATCCCAACTCCACAAATGCAGAAGTAATTTATAGTGATATATCTGATCATTTCATGCAGATCAGCTCTCTAATTTTGGACATTAAGGAACAAAATAAGCCAACAGTCTATAAACGTATTTTCAACAAACAGGAAAACATAAATAAATTCCAAAGTGAACTATCAAAGGTCGACTGGTCCTTTTTATATTACGATGACTCTACTCAAAATAAATTTGAAAGTTTTCTCAAAATTTTTATGGAAAACTTTCTACACTGTTTTCCGTTGGAAAAATCTTTACCAAAAAGCAATAGGAAAACCTTGGTTGTCTACAGAAATAATTAACGAAGGACACTTATTGAGAAGTTTATTCAGAGAATATAAGGTTACTCAAAATGAAAGTATTCATCATAAATATAAGTATCCAAAACGAGAGCATGGTAAGAGAATTGCCGAATCAAAAAAGCATCAAATAATAAATCAAAAACGACATGGCAAATAATAAAAAATGAAATTAATATAAACAAGCCCACTAAACTACCAGAGTTTTTTATTGACGATACGAACAAACAGCTTTGCAATCCAAATGAGATTGTTGAGAGCTTTAATAATTTTTTCATCAACTCGATAAAAAAACTAACGGAAAATATGATTCCACCTAATATTTCCAACACTAAAATAAACGTCCAATCACTTTTTTTAGCCCCTTGCACCGAGGAGGAGATATATCATATAATATCAGTAACAAAAAAAAAAAATTCTGGTTTTGACGATATACCATGTTCTTTATTAAAACATGTGGCAAATTATGTCGCTAGTCCTCTTACTCACCTAATTAATCTTTCATTTTCAGAAGGAAGTTTTTCTGATGCATTATAAATGGCAATCATTCAACCAATTCATAAGAAAGGCGACGTTCAAGATATTTCTAATTATAGAGGGGTGGCCATATTATCAGTATTTTCCAAGATTTTTGAAAAGGCATTTTACCAGAGACTTGTAACATTTCTTGATAATAATAAATTGTTTAGTCCCTATCAATTCGGTTTTAGAAAGGGGTTGTCTACACATCAAGCAATCATAGCATGGTATAATGAAATTCCTCAAAACTTAGATGAAAGTAGGTTTGTAGCCTGTCTTTTTTTCGATTTAAAGAGAGCATTCGAAGTAATTAACATCGAACTCCTACTTCAAAAATTACAAACCTATGGGGTACGTGGAAATGCTATAAATTGGCTAGAGGGATTTCTTTTAAACCGTTCGCAACGTGTTAGATTACGAGTTAACGATATTTCGTATTGGTCTGGAGTAGAAGAGATAAATAGTGGCGTCCCGCAAGGGAGTTTGCTAGGACCCCTATCATTTATAACCTTTGTAAACGATATAACTCATATATGAAACTTATTTATCTTTATACGCAGATTACACTTCTGTAGCGTGCTCTGGTGATTCAGTAACAAATCTTAGTAACACTTGTACTGAGTCTGCAAATTATATCAATAACTATTGCCAAAATAACAGCCTAATATTAAATCAAAGCAAGACTGAATTAATCATGTTCTGAGGGATTTGAACAAAAGTCTTCTTATAAAATGCAAGGACCAATTCATTGAACAAAAGCAAGTAGTAAAATTCTTAGGAATCTTGATTTACTCTAAACTTTCATGGACGTTTCAAATCGATAACGTTCTAAAAACTTTAGCGAGACACTGTTTTGTAATCTGGCAACTTCGATCGAGAATTGATCACAATCTCTTGAAACTTTACTACTATTCATACGTTTACTCAATCATGAATAACGAAACATGATGTTTAAACCTAGGATATTTCCCTGTCGCCAGTTGTTTAAACAACTTGAGCTTTTAACGTTCCCTTCTCTATTTATTCATAAGAGTCTGTTGTATATTAAGAATAATCCAGCTATTCTAAACTAGTCTCGCGGAACTGATGTGCATAACTTAAGGCAAAACTACAATATTAAAATACCATCTCATCGCTTATCAACTGTAGCTAACAGTCCCATAGTTCTGCCAGTGAAATTATACAATAATTTACCAACTAGAATCAAATTGATATCAAATGTGACAAAACTCAAATATGAAGTGTGAAAACTTTTAATTAATGGAGTTTTTTATTCAGTTCAGGAATATGTTTGTTGTAATCTGTCATAACCACTTTTATATATACTTGTACATTGTTTTATACACACTATAAATTATATAACTCTTTATATATTATATTATTACATATTTGTTAAAAAGATCTGTTCGTTTTTAAAACATATATACATTGACAATATCCTATACGTATGTATGTATGAGTCTGAATGGAAATAAAGAAATTGAATTGAATTGAATAAAAAAGGACGTTCATTAAAATTATGGCGAAGGAATGGGAAGAACATCCATTTATCGAAAAAAAATCGTTTTGAGACAAAACTATTGATTTTAACCAGGACATTTCCTATGAAATTTGTAGAGCCTTTGTTGGCGCTTCTTACGGATCGATAATATACCGGGTGTTCCATTTAAAATAAATAAGATTTTGCACATTTTTATTTACAATGTTTGGCAAGCTGTTTTTCGCACCCTTTATATAACAGGTTGATTTTAGATATATCGTATATTTGACCAGAAACGAATTTCAATGGTACTTTGTAGAACTTTATAATTTTTAATATAATGAATGACCAATTTTGGAAAAAAAACTGTCATGCTGAAAATCTCGAAAATCGTCAATATTTTCGAAAGAAAGACTTCAATAAAATACCTTTTATTTTTCATGTAGAAACCGAAAAACTTATAAATAATACAGGTTTCCATTTAAAAAAACAAAGTTTAGACCCGCCCAGAAGAAACTGATCACCCTGTGTAAGTTTCATTATTTTCATTTTGTAGAGCTTAGAAAATAATATTATTAAAAAAAAAAATCATCCATCTATCCTTTACCGTAATGGAGATATGGAAGACCGCGCCCTTGTTGCAGGACCCTGTATTCAGAAATACACATGAACTGACGATTTTGGACGTTATGGATCAATGTTCACACTTTTACTATAATTCCAATGGAATCGCAAACTGTAATGCTGTGCAAAACACCATTAAGCAACGCAGTTTTCGTAGCAGCAAGGTGAAAATATTTTTTCGGAAATTCTGCATTTTGATGGGATATTATGACTGACAATCCCATTCATGTATAATAATTCCCATTTGTGAATACAAAAATCGTAGTTTGCTGTCGGCTAAATAGGAAGGAAGAGAGTTTGCAAGTGGATAAAAATATCGGATAAATTACGTTACCGTAGCAACCCTAGCATTTAGGTACTGTCTGTTTACCAAGCAATGCACGTCAATTTGACAATTATAAATGTCAAAAACAGAAAGAATTAAACAGCATATAACAATTCCGAAAAGTATGTCGAGATTTGGGAATATTTGCAATGCAGAAATAGTAAGAGAGATTGAAAAATCAACTCCAGAAAATACCAAAAAAACTCATTCCTCCATATGGAATCAATTTAGTGAATTTTGTAAACAACGAAACTTCAATTTGGAAACCAAACAGTCAGTGAAAAATGTGGCAGAAATATTGATGGACTGGGGCTTCAATATGAAGAAAAAGAATGAAGAAGATTATAAAGAATACGTGGTGAAAACAATGTGGAACACAACAGCGAAAATGTTGCAAAACATGTATTTCGAAAAATTTAATGTTACTTTCAACCCTTTCACTGATTTGGCATTTAAGAAATCCCGTGATGCACGTAATTCTAAGCGAAAGATCTTACAAGGTAATTTACAAAAACGTAAAAATAGTTCAACAGCATTAAATTGTTAAAATGGCATTAATATGGGATGAGAATAGTCCTATAGGTCTTTTAAAAAGATTTTTTCATATCGCTGCATATGAATTAGCTTGGCGAGGAGGTGAAGCTGCAAAGTATAAAGTACACTATTTTAAAGAAGAAAAATCAAATAATGGTGATTTAACTGGTCGCATTGAATATAATACAGTTTTTTCCAAGACATGTCAGGGTGGCTCAAACAAGTGCTGCGATAGTAAATGGCTAATAAAGAACATAGGAAACCCTAGCATATGCCCAGTGACATTGTTTTATAAAATATTATCACATAGACCGAACCATATTACAACTGATAGATTATTTATAACTCCCAATCCGTTTTGGAAAAATGATTCATCAAAAGGTTGGTACAAAAATGTTCCTATAGAAGTCAACGAAATTCTTAAGTGGACATAAATTTCAGCTGAAAAAATTGGACTGGATACAAAGAATAAAAAAATGTCTAATCATTCTCATCGCTCAAGCGCCGTATCAACTTTAGCTAAGGCAGGTATTAATGAACAAGAATTAATTAAAATAACTAGACATTCCTCTTCGAAGTCTATAAAGCCTTATCTACAACTTGATAATGAGCATCATTCGCATCTTGTGACAAATCTCCGAGATAAAGCTTTGAATAATGAATTAGCCACAGTGCCAACAACATCTATGTCAATGTCAACAACAAAGTCTACATCAGTAAAGGAGCAAATGTCTGCTGGACCAATTGTATATAATAATTGTATTTTTTACAATTGTTCTTTCTAAACATTATGTTTCTACTCATTGTTCATTTAGTTTGTTAAATAAAGTTTAATTGAATTGAGTTTTTTATTCATGGGATTGTCTTACCAAATACCACGCGAGCTCAGATCTAGCAGGATATTTTTTCCGGTGGTTTTCTCATACTTACTTTCATTGGCAATTTAACGAGAGCTGTTCTGGCAAAATCACGAGAGCGTAGCTCGAGTGATTTTGCCTGAACAGATCGAGTTAAATTGTCAATGAAAGTAAGTATTCGAAAACAACCACAAAAAATATCCGGCTAAATCTGAGCTCTTGTGGTATTACCCCCGATAATTTATTTCGATACAAAAATGACCTTCTCAATTTGGGGATAAAACGAATATCGTTACCATTTTCTTCTATTTCTAGGAGTTTATTTTTTCACCACTACCTCACTACGACTACAATTCAAAAATGAATGCCAGACTGGTAATATCAAACATTTCACTAATTATTATATCCTAGCTTATACTTGCTTTCTACTTTGTTATCCTAACTGGATCTAAATTCGTTCCAGCATACAAGCGGCTAGAAAATGTGAAAATATTGCAGCGACTATCCATTATCAAGTGAGAAAAACCATCTCTGACATGTGGTTGATCATTAGTGCGTTCAATCAATTTAGATGATGACACTTCACGGACATATTTACTGCTAGTTAATCTAAATAGGTTGAGGGTGTTCCTAATCCTAACGAATTGAACTTTCATAGAATATCCATTACTAATACTCTTGAAAGAACCGTTTGATGTATATGGTAGATAGAAGGGATTTCAAGTACTGAATTCCCAAATTATTTAATTGGGTTGCTGAGTTTTCTCCATAGAAATATATATTATACACTTACTCTAGAATGCTAATACCGCCAATTTTCATGGCGAAAAGCATGCCGCGTATGCGACTCGTTTACGATGTGTGCATGCTCGTCATCCGTGTAGTTTGGGTAGATCGTTGCCAAGTTTGAAAATAATTTGGTGTTCCAATTCAGAGTCTTTTGTTATGAGGCAACAAAACACATGTCATTTTAAAGAGAAAAATTTGACAGGGCATTTAAGACTTTTTAAAACCGAAAAGAACCTTTTAGAGATAGATTACTCCGAATTTTAGGCGCAAAAGAAACTTATTTAAAACAATAATGTACCCTATGCTACTGTAATTATAATGACCGTGCAACGGTGCTTTTTCATCAACAGGAAGACTTGTCACTAAGATCTGTCACTCTTGTCAGAGATCAGAGACGGATTTTCTCTTGTCGTTTTATGTGGTGTTTGTTGTCGTTGGTTATTCTTTCATCATTCGTGAATTTGCATTTAATCTTGTTCCTTTAAAGACAATTTCTAATAAAGCCGTTTCTTCCTACAATTAAACAATGAACTGTTTAGTGTTGTGTAAAGGAAAAATAAGATACCTGAAATAAATCATTTTTGGTAGATAATGAAATTTTCTATGTATCTTTATGCTTTGCTCAAAATAGCTTAAATATTATTTTAGCTTGACAAAAAAGGCATGATTTTTAGTTATTGTTCTTAAGAAGAGACCCCAGGAGAACATTTGAGTGAGAAAATTGTAATTTGTGGCATACATTTTCCTCATGGAGATTCATGTGAAAACGACAATTGAATGATTTGAAACCTAGTGCAGTACCAATACTGTGCCTGCGTAAGCATGCATGGCAACTTTTTGCCACACCGCTTATTATATTATGAGTTCTAGATTCCTACAAAAAGTACTAAACATACATAGAATCGCCTCAGAAAATTAATGTCAGTATGAAAGTACTTTTCTTTGATGGCAAGGAAAATGCTTCTGGCCTCACTTTTTCATGCTCCCCCATTGTGGAAATTGCACTAAGGTAATACAACCAGAAATACTCGTAGAAATAGCATGTTAATATCTTCAAATGATCTAAATTAAATGCAGTTGCATATTTTGATATGAATCGTAAAAAAAACCTCGAGCTTCCAAGCATCCAATTTTATAAATCCAATTTGAGTTGAAAATATTCATGATATTAGCTGAAATAAATTTTTATAGTTTTTGTAATTTCAATTTATTTTCCAATCCAGTGCTTCCTTGAAATTCGCACCAACGCCGACGATTTGGGGTGGTTCCGTAGGTTTTTGTTGGTTAACTACAGCAGAAAAGTAAATGTGATACCAAAAATCAGTCGCTTCAGAGCGATAAATAATAATAATAACCGTATACTCTACCTTCTGATGGCCTTTGCTGAATATTTGGGATCATAAATATGTGATAAATATGTATTCAAATTGGCTAAATACAAATAACTGGTATAAGTACAATGAGCTTTCCAACCTTATTCTCCGAGATTCAGAATTAACGTTTGTTAATCTTCACAAGTACCATAATATTTTACTAAAACCGGGCCTGTTACAAAAATTACTGATGACGCGCATGCGCATTGCGGACTAGCCTGAACTTTTACAACACTTTTGACATGGGGATTAGCATTCTAGAGTAAGTATATAATATATAATTCTATGGTTTTCTCTAATCGAGTATTTCAAAAATCAGAGTTCCCTTGGAAAGTAAAGTGTTTTGCATTTTACTAAATTTCAACTTCGACATCTATTTTACAATTTCTATGCATTTTACTTCTGGTAAAAACAAACAATTGGTACAAAAGGTAATTCAATTATAATAATAATAAAAATTTATATTGGATAAGACAACAAATTCACATATACACGTCACGTCATTGACTGTGAGGACGTGTGAATTCTACCATATACGAGGATATGTTGAAAAATTCTCAGCCTACTATAGAACCAAACAAAATTTCAATGTCAAAATATTGTATTACTCAACATATTCTCCTTTTAATTGGATACATTCATTACAGCAAACCTGCAACGTCTCTAGACCTTTCAAAAAAAATGTTTCTTCTTGCTCTGCAAACCAGACCTCGACAGCTTTTATTACCTCCTCGTTGGAAGAAAATTTACGACCATTAAACTTTTTTCAGTTTAGGAAAGAGATGATAGTCGGACGGAGCCAAATCTGGTGAATAAGGGGGGTATTCTAGTAATTCAAACCCTAAATCACGAATTTTTTGCATGGCAACATGAGATTTGTGTGCAGGGGCGTTGTCCTACAAAAACAAAACACCTTTGGATAGTTTTCCGAGTCTTTTCTCTTTAATTTTTTCCCGTAATGTCGAATTTTCACAATTTCGGTGGGCGTATTTTTTCTTTCAATTCATTGCGTAACTCTGGTTTACGTTTTCGACGTAAAACTTTACACTGACAATTCTACTAAGTTATTGTTCGTTGCTATGGTAACGCAATATTTTGTTTCCGCAGAGAACTGGTCTAGGCTAACTAGATATCAATACATCCTCGTAGTGATATTTTGGAACCTTTGGTGTGAATACAATTCAAGAAAAAAAAATAACTACCCAAACACCTCTAGTTCTGCATCATCAAAATGTTGGGAGGAAAAATTTTCAACAATGTTGATGGTTTTCGAGGAATTCTTCTTTGGTTTTTCATTGAGTAACTCAATTGAGTTACTCAAAAACCATCAACATTGTTGAAAACCTTCCCTCCCAAACTTTTAATGATGCAGAACTAGAGCTTTTGAATGAAGGTCTAAATTTTGGTATTAGTGTTCCCGAGCGGGATCTGGAGGAGGTGGTGTGTGTTGAAAGCGCCATTCAGAACTTGCCAGAGACGTCTAAAGGTTTTGTTCGGGAGGCATGCAAAAATAAAATTGCGAAAAATATTAGTAAAGTTAAAAATAAAAATTTAAGCAAGTCAAACAAAGAGAAGAAAATCATCAAAAGATTGAAGGAAAAAGACGTTTTCTATCTGAAAGCAGATAAGGGTAATGAAGTGGTGATAAATCTGACTATCAAGAAAGGGTAGATAATCTCATTAATACCGGTCCATATAAACAGTTGACTAGAAATCCACCTCCCAAGATGGTTTCAGTTGTGAAAACCATCCTAAACGAATGCAAGACATTGGTCAAATCGAATTTGAAGAGAACACTACAACTCTCGAATCCGAACGTACCAAAAATATATTGTCCACCCAAGATTCACAAACCTGGGAAGTCGGTTCGACCAATCGTCTCGTCAATAGTGTCCCCCACATACAAAATGGCGAAATGGCTCAACCAAGCCTTAGTGTGAAAAATTCACTAGAATTTATCGACGTGAAACTGGAAGAAGAGGAAATCTTAATCTCTTTTGATGTAAGTTCTTTGTTTCCAAGTGTCCCAATACCCAAAACTTTGGAATATATGAAGGAGATACTGCTGACCAATGGTATTAGTGACAAAACAGTCAGAGAGTAATCAAAACTCGCCAGACTTTGCATGAAACAAAATTGCTTTCAATTCAATAACTGCTTCTCGAACAACTAGAAGGTACAGCCATAGGCAACTCTCTGTATCCCTTCCTAGCCAACTTATTCATGACTAGATTTGAAATGGAAGCAAGGGAGAGCTTCAGATATTTTCCTAGGGTATGGGTTAGATACGTGGACGACGTGTTCGCTATCTCTGATACGAAACAGGTCGATATAGGTAGTTTTATTTCAGAATTGGATAGCCAGTTTCAAACCACATCGTTCACGTATGAAACTGAAAACAAAAAACAGCTGCCATTTTTGGATGTGTTAGTAATTAGGAATAACCAAAATCAGCTTGAATTCGATGTCTACAGGATGGACACGAGCACACTCAGATACATCCACATCCACACAACACAAAATGGCGGGACTATATTTCTTGGTAAATCGACTCTTGTCGTTCCCACTCAACAAAGAAAGATTTAATACTGAGAAAATGATAACCAGGGAGGTGGCGGTTATTCTGTGGACTTGGTAGAGAAATTGATTAGAAAACATAGATTTAAAGAAACCCTTCGTAGCTCTTTGACTTTTCAAAAAGAGGAATACCCTTCTGAATATTTCGTCATAAAAGTTGGGGATTCATGAAATTAGCTGTAAAGACTGCGAGAAAAAGAATTTGGGTCAAATTCGAAGGGCCATGAAAGTACGGTTCAGAGAACAAATTGCTCATATCCGATATTCAAGACCCGAAAAATTGAGTGTGGCCCAACATGCTTTGGATCACGACCACAGATTTGATGACACAAGCTTGAAATTAATCAGACAGGTTCATGACCGTAGACTTCTCGATGCATTCGGGAGTCTGGAAATTGCCAAGTTCAAAAATAGTATGAATGCTGATAAGGGTCCTAACCCTTGCAGCCCATTATTCAAGTTCGTAGTACATTGAAAAGTGTTTCTTTTCGTTTTTTCTTTTCTTCACAATAAATTCATAAGTTATTGTTTTTCCAAGAAATGTGTGTCATCAAATCCAAAACAAGTAGGATAATATTAAAATTAATTCAGTTCAAGTAGTTCACTTTCCTCAGCCTTGGTGGAACAGGAGATAAAACATCATTTACAGGTCTATTCACTATCTTTTAAAGATATGGTTAGCAGTCATTACCAAGCGATAAGTCATTAAATAACGATGAAATCAATACGATTCTGTGTATTTAACGGCTTATTGCTAGGTAACGACTGCTAACGATATCGTTAAAAGTTAGTGAATAGACCTGTTAGAGGGGATCCGTCCTGAGAGTAAATATCTTATGGGTGATGAGTACTCTTTACACTTTTGCCAGCAAGAACCATGAATGGGCACTCGAAATGAAACATCTTTATAGAGGGAGCCACTTGTCGGTACAATAACACGACCTCACAATAAATGCATGCCTTTACCACCATACTGGTATACTTTATACCAATATTGTAGAGACACGTATTTTCAACAATAAATTTGTTAAAATTCAAATTAAGAATAAGCTCGACACATTATCTAATAAGAAATGTTATTCCGCAGTCAGCATAGCTTAGAATCATGAAAAAAAAATCAGAAGGGCATTTTCTTGGGAAAATATTGTGGAATGTGTTCATGTCAATAAAGTATTGTCACACGAGAACTTTCTTTGTCGAAGTAAACTTGACATGTATTAATGAGAATTTTGTTGCCTGGCAATTTAACGAAAAAATCTGCTCCTGAAAAAATTACGAGTCCGTAGGACGAGTAATTTTTTCTAGCAGTTTCTTGAGTTGAATTGCCTAATGGCAACAAAATTCGAATTATAAATGTCAAGTTTACTTCAACAAAAAAAAAGCTAGAGTGTAATTCGGTAAGACAATTTAATGAATATGTGAATCAATAAATTAAAAAATGAGATGTAAATTAGTTTATTCAATTTAACGGAAAAGTACAATTGTTAAAAACACAATTATTAAAAACACAATTATTAAAAAAAGCTTGATTTTCAGAACTTTCTTGTATTTTGTTAATAGTTTGCTGCATGCTAGTATTTTGAGCGGTGGTAGTAACTGTTTCCTAGACGGTAGTACGATTGGAACCAATGATTTTTTTTATGATGTTCTTCATCTAACTCGTAATTTTCACAAGTTTTTGTTCACCTATACTACACCTGGATAATTCAGTTACGGCAGCAGCTCGATTAGAATGGTTCGTAATTTTCACCCACTTGACATCAAGTCCAATTTTTTTCGTCGAGGATTTGGTCCATTTAGATATTTAATTTTTTTCAATAGGAGAATGCTTATACCATCCTTTCGAATTTGTTTTTTGCCAGAAAGGATTTGGAGTAAAAAAAATTTTACTGAACATACACATTCTTCTTCAGTGTTTGCTACCAACCATTTACTGTCGGCTAACTTCTGATTTCCACCTTGTGTTGTCTTCGAAAACACTGGGTTATATTCAACTCTTCCAGTATCCCTTCCACGGTTGTCGGTCTCGATTTTGAAATAGAATACTTTACAATTTGCTTCTTCTCCACCTCTCCAAGCCAATTCATAGGCAGCAATATGATAAAATTTTCTTTGAAGGCCTACAGGTTCTTCTTCACTCCAGAACAGTGCCATTTCAAAAATTTCTTGTTTTGTGAGAGCCTTAGAACTCACCTTCCTTTTTTCTGGGATTGCTTGCAAAATTTTGCGTTTTGTGTCTCGTGCATTTCTCACTTTCTTGAAATGTTTATCCGTGAACGGATTAAAAATTCTTTTATATTCTTTAAAGTACTCCTCTTGTTACATTTTTGCTGAAGTGTTCCAAATCGTTTTGACTGCACTCTCTTTATAGTCTTCTCCATTGCTCTTCTTCATGTTGAATGCCCAGTCACATAAAATAGAAGCTAACTCTTCAGTGGAAGTTTCTGCAATGAGTTCATTTTTTTTTCCAAACAAAACATCGTAAATTGTTGCCAAATTGACGTAGTTGAATTCACAGTATTGCGGGCACATTAATATTGATGGCTTCTTCAATTTCTCCACTAGAAGACTGTCCAAATCGCGACATTTCCACAAATAAGATACTTTTCTGACAACACAAGTTTGAGAAAAATTGACATAACGTCATTAAAAATTTGTTTACAATGCTGGTTGTCTTTCTTTCAAAAGTTAGGTTCCGTTTTGTCGCTGGGAAAGTTCAACTATACTGAGTTCAGTTGCTAAGGAACTAGAAATTTCATTGGCTAATCCCTAGAAACTGAAGCGAGCTTACTTAAACTTCTGGTGAACTCGTTTTGTACAACCCGCCCATGGAATATATATTTCTATGGAAAAGTTAGGGAAAACTTTTTTCGCTGTCATAATGACAAAACACCGCGACATATGGCAGTTTAAGGTTCCGTCAAACCGACGCGGGAACGCGGGAGCGGGAGCGGGAGCGGGAACGGAACTTTGGAACCGTACAAATTGCTAGGAAAACAGCACACGTATCAAATCATGCATATTTCGTTGCTTGTATGCATTTCCGAATACCAATAATCACACCGGTATGTCCCACTATGGATTTTAGTATCGGATTCATCTCGTTCCCGCTCCCGCTGCCGCGTTCCCGCGTCGGTTTGAGGAAACCTTTAGTGCATGAATTAAATTGTCAAATGAATCCAGTAAATGTCCAGATAAGAACCATTACCGAAATTGGTGAAAACCAATTGTTTCAGAACACTCCATTTTTTTCAGTCCCTAGTTCCATAAACAAAATACTTCATTTTCTATTTCAGTGTTCATCAATAATGATATTGGGTAATTTTTAAAGAATGCTGTATTTCGTAACGCCTAGGAAAATTAATAACGTCTAAAAATTAACCAGACCACAGTGAAATATAACAGCATATCACCGTGTTATTTATCATCATACCAGGTAAAATTACTTTGGCAATTGTCCAAATAGATGAATTTCACGCATTTTTCATATTCATATTAAAGCACGCTGCAGAATCCACTGTTAATTAGGACATTGCTCATAGTTTTCCTTTTATGTTTTGCCAAGTAATTACTTTGTGTAACGATTGGAAAATTGTCTCTTGAATTACTAAATTTTTATCACGTGATCTCTTGATGATTCGGAACGCCTTTTATTTCCGAGAAATTCAATCAGTCTTTCCATGCAGGGTATGTATTCTTTCGCCTACCATATATGTAAATGAATCAAATCAATCCTTGAAATATGAGCGAAATTAACGATGGCCAAATGCCAAATGCAAAGGCCAAGAAATCTGAGAAAGAGAGAGCAAAATTAGCGTTTATCGCCCCTTTGGCTGCAGTAGTTATTAACGTTACAAGGCCGATATGTAGCAAATAACGGATGAGGTTGAATATTGTAATCCGAGGCGCAGCCGAGGATTATAACAACCGAATCCGTTATTTGCGTATCGGCCGTGTGTCGTTCAAGACGATTCGTAATTGTAACGTCATTTTTTTTTGCGTGTTCGAGAGTGTATTCACTGGTAATCCATCCAACTATTTCCAATTGTACACGAAGTAGGCGTCCCCATTGCATAATACTACCATGTATATCCATTTTACATTTAAGTCATCATGTTTTGGTAACGTCATATTTCAAGTTATCCCAAGGTTATTAATTGTCATTCGTGATTTATTTGTTTACTTTTGGAACTCTGTTAACACTTATCATTGCACGTCTGGGGTGTGCGCACCAAGCGGAGTACGCCATATACTTGTGGTTGTTGTGACTTCTGCATTCAGCTGGAGTAGCACAGAGTGGCTTTTGTTGGTTTTATAACTGAAGAGGCGAAATGGTTTATGCCATGCAGTATTACTCAGGCGTGTTTCACTTGAGAATAGGGTTTCATAATATCTTTTTAGCTAGTGGAAAAAGAATAATGAGTTGAGAGTGTAATACTCTTCGAGAAGTGTACTTGGCAACAGTGCACATGGATTTGAGGTGAGGATTTGAGAACGATTCTCCATTGGTTATAGGAATGGTAAATGTGTAAAACAAGTTATGGGCAATCATACTATTGGAGCTGTTCCCAAGAAAATTGCAGCATTCCTAAAATTGATAAAATCCTCAGCTCTACACAGGGCACTCGTTTCGCAGATCTTCGGCTACTATGCTTATAGAAAATGGTGGCGACCTGCTATCGGTAAAAGAACTTGGAGGTAGGAACTCCTCTGCAGTGGCGGAGTCGTATATTGAAAATTCAGTTCCAAAGAGAATGAAGATAACGAGACAACTATTTCATAGTAATGAGGCCACACCGACGAAAAGTTCAAATACTGGTGCAGATGGTAAATCTCTCATCGATGGAATAGAAATTTCAAATATTAGCAATTGTCAAATTATTTTTCAATTTATAAATAGTTAGTATTTTTGTTCTTTTTTTTCTTTGGTGTTTTGGCATCGACTGCTATGGTAATTAACCATGTGTTATGGGTAGGCCTTGTTACTAACTCCATACGCCACCTTAGGTGCAGCACTGTTAATTGGAACTCAACAGTGAATCGTGCAGGACTCACCCCAGTAATAATCATTATAATTGTTATTGTAAGCAGAATAAAGTTTTGAAAATATTATTTGAACAAGTGATTTCCTAACGGCCTCCGGCCGTCAAAAAATCTTAAGAGGCCATGAACGCGGTCATATTTGGGACGTTTTTTTGGAAAAAAAGAGTCGATAACTCAAAAACGGTTCGTCGTATCGATTTCATACAAGGACAGGCTTCTAGAGGACGTTCGATTCTATGTACCTACGTCTGCGGCAGCACCTCACGATATATTTCAAAGATAATCGAGGTAGCTGCAATGGTATTCCTCTTCCATTGAAATTGGAAGCAATCTTCATCCAATCGAAATGAATTTGGTATCAAAAGGAAGGTTAAACATTGATCTATGTACGAGCTGTAATGTTTTTTGAAATTAATTGTTCATTTACCCAAAAAATTATTTCAAATTAACTGCATTTTTGGGACATTTTAGAATTTTTTTTTGTGAAAATGTGAAAATTGAAATTTCAATTTCCATTACAGCACGTACCTAGAATCGAACGTCTTCTAGAATCCTGTCCTTGTTTGAAATCAATACAACGAACCGTTTTTGAGTTACCAATTGACTCTTTTACCCTGAAATCCACCCCAAAAATGATCGCGCTCATGGCCTCTTAACAGACGGATGCTGTTAACATTAACTTTTCAATTGTCATCGCAATAACGTTTAATCAAAATAACAGTACGGGATTACGAAAAATTCATAAAAACACGATTTTGTAGTTTTTCACTATCTAGACACCTTTGACCGTCACTTGCGTAAATTAACGTTTCTCGTAATAAATTTTCATTAAATGTCGGTATAAATCAAAGTGGTAGACGAAAAACAGTTGTATATGGCACGTGGAGAAAACACTTTAGCAACTCCTAGGTATTAGCTGCCATCGTTTCCTTCGCTCGTTCGTGCTCGCTCGTGATGGACGACAAAAAATATAAAAGCGGGAAATAGCTATTTATATATTAAGAGCGCAAAGTGATTGATTGCCGCTCGACAAAGAGAGTTACCGTGCGACGCGAAGCGAAGCGCGGTAATCTTTGGAGAGCGGAAATGACACTTTGTGCTCGAAATACACACATGATTTTTTCTACAAACGCAGTTCTTAGATATAAAAACGATCGACTATTCATTTATCATAGGCACATATTACCTCTGAGAAAATGTACACTCAGCAGAAATACCAAATGTATAAGCTATCCAAATATCCCATAATTTACATCTCTAGCAAAAGAAAAAAAGGGAAAATAACTTTCCAAAGGAAAATAACTTGCCAAAAAAAATACCGAACTTCGAGATCGAACTCACGCCGAGATCGATGCCAGATTGTTAGGAAGAGTCTTCAACCTTGACACCACCGCAGTTCCTTAGAAAGCTTTGAATTTATTGTCTTTAGCTTCCATGATGCAAGAATAGGTTCGTTTTTAACAAGACCTACGTTTTTTTTCAATATTCTCACTCTAGAGCGTAAAAGCTGTCACAGAATGACATTTGTCAGAAAACGTCAACTTTGCGTTGAGATCTGAATGCGTCAAAGGCTAATTTGGTAAGCGGTAATAGAAAAAATCATTAACAGCATTAAACCTACTGAAAGAGGAGCAGAATATTGTTTGAATGACGGCAAACATAAGTTGGAGTCGAAAAAATGGAGAAGGGTGGAACAGAGTGAACTTTTAGGGGTTGAAAGTGATATTTCACGGTTTTCCGCGATTGACAACGAAAGTTGTCCTCTTATCGGAAAAAATTGATGAGCAAAGTTGTTAAAAATAAAAAGATCTTCAACTTTTGTATCAAACATTTTTCCACAACACTTCAAATTTTCCGGGTAAGTCCGAAAAACCAATTTTTCAGTTTAAAATTTTTTCTCGCCCAAAAATCTCTTTCTTCTCACGATATTTGGTGAACATATAACTCAATATGTTTCAAGTGAGCTGTAATTTTTTTGCGGCCGAATACAGATTTTTCCTTTTTTTTTTAAACAAATTGCCACGATGATTTCCTGCATTCATAAGATTGTTGTTTCGAATAAAATTATGTAATTTGGTCAGTACAAAATACTTGTTTTATTAAAAAACTTTGACGTTTCGAAGACTATCTATTAACAAAATTAGATGAAAATTCAATTTTTATCAGGGTTGTAGATAATAAGATATTTTTTAACCAGTTATTTTTCGTCTTCTTATGTTATTTTCATTGTAATTAAAACACACCTGATATTTTAAATTACCTCATTTTTTACCAGTAATACCCTCATTTATATAATAATAATAACAGTATGAAATGGTCTTTATTCATCAAAATTACACAACAATGGTATATTCAAGGAAAAAAATTATGATAATCAATTAAGATGAATAGGCGAAGTACATCTCAGGCTGATTTTCAACTAAACCCAAAGAAAAAGAGACAGTACATAAATGATGTAACAAGAAAAGAAGATTATTAATTACAATACAAAATCAGAAAATTAGTTGAACCTATAAAATCGTTTGCCTATTTCTCTGCCAACTTGTGATACAATTTTTCATATTGTGATGAGAAAATAAATTTTTAATCGCTTTTTAAAATTAATTATTGTGTAGGATCTAATTTCCTCCAGGGTGTCCGGTAAACCTTGTACAATATTGAAACTGGTGATAGACCAGGTCATTACGGTTCAGCATATCGGAATTTAACCTCATTAAAAAAATCACCATTTTCGATAATGGGCATTCTAAGAATTTCTGGAAAATCGCTTCCTCACCTTGGATTTTTGAGTGCCACGTACACAAATTAAGACCAATGCAAATATCTTTGCTGCTGAAGAATTCTGATGAGTAATGATTTTAGACGTACAGAACAGTTTTACAGAGAGTGAAATTTTTTTTCTAGAAATGAGGGTAAAATGACAGATTTGAGTTTCATCAATTTTTTTGAAAAAAAGTTTGACATTATTGTCTGAAAGAAACATAACCGATTGGAAGCGGATATTAATTTAAAAGAATGCTTATTTTGTCCAGACTCTACCATAGTATAAAACAAACTATAATTACTTTTGGAGGAAGTGATTTCCATTGAATTAGGCGTGGTTTTATTCTAGGCTTCCATCAACATTTATACTTACGCCCAAAAAGATGAAATGTGGAAATGATTATCAATAATAAAGAATGAACTGCTTGGTAGCATTGTATAGTATGCCAATAAATTTAATTTTTCATGTGATTAAGCCTAATAAAATTATCGAAATGAAATGTCGATTATCCGACATGGCACCGATTAATACGAATTCTTGTGTTATGTTGTTGTTGTCATAGTTTTTTGAAATTATTACGGTTGTTTCATTCAGAGGTATTTATTTCTTTGTCATGCCGTACACACGTTATACTCCCCGAGAATATGCGCATATGCACTACATTTGTACATTAATGGTGAATGTGGAGGTAGTGCTACTGCTGCAGCAGCGCTTTATGCAGAACGATCTCCGATTGCACAATGCCGCTCAGAGAATCGCTGATTTGGGGGCTATAACCTATAACGCATTTGAAAAGGTTCTTCTTGAAATGTCGTCTCTGCGTACGAGTGGATGGAAAATAACATTTTTCTCATAATATTCAGTGCGATGTTGAATAATCGTTATTGTGGTTTATAGTGTATGTTGATTCAAAAAAACGTTTAATTAGTATTTACTTCTTTACGGCTCATTGAATGCTTCTAAGCACTCATAATTATTTAATCATTTCATATTGACAGGATAAAAATAAAAGACATTACTGACAAAGTCTGATGGAGTTGATTTTAGCTCAGAATATCATAACACTCAATATAATCGAAATTCTACTCCTTTCAAGAATAATTATCGTAAATGTTTTATACCATGGTAGAGTCTGGACAAAATGGGCATTTTTTTAAAATGAATATCCACTTCCACTTGGGTATGTTTTTTTCAAACAATAATATCAAACTGAAGTTAAAAAAATTGGTGAAACTCAAATCTGGCATTTTACCCTCGTTTCTTGAAAAATTGTGTCGTTTTCTGAAAAACTGTTTTGTACGTCTGAAAGCATCACTCATCAGTAATCTCCATCAGCAAAGATATTGGAATTGGTCTCAATCTGTAGACATGGCACTCAAAAATCCAAGGTGAGGTAGTGATTTTCCAGAAAATAAAAAAATGCTCATTATCTCGAAATCTCGAGATTTTTACAGAGGTGAAATTCCGATATTCTGAAAAGTCATGACCTGGTCGATCTCCAGTTTCAATATTGTCCAAGGTTTACCGGACACCCTGTATAAGGTACTAGTACTCTTTATTGGAATAAAACCATAAAAATTGATTTTTTTCTGCTTGAATGACTGTGATTCCAAATCTGAATATAGTTTCAAATTATAAACAACTTCTGTGAATAAATATTTTTGATAATGTCAAAAATAAGGGAAGTTTAGTCTTGATCAAAATTCCTATTTTTGTTCACCCCTGTACACCGTTTGGAAATTAGGAAATTTTATAACTCCTAAACAAGTTTACCTCTATGTAACAATTTTTGTAGAAAATAAAATTTTCTGGAAAATGAATAATAAAAAAGTTTCCTACACGTATACATGCCAGAGTGATTTATTTTTGTTTGAGACAATTTCGCATGCTCCAATTACTCATTTGTGGTTTTTCTGGAGACATGCCGACATGATTTATTTTTAAATGACTGTGAGCGTTCAGGATGATAAGTTTGTCTCCTCTGAATTCGCGTGAAACAGTTGAATGATGTCGATGGAATGCTCAAAATATAATATGGCGCTAGGCGGTTGTATAATCAGACACTTCGGTAGCGTGGGTGGAAGCCCATAACGAAAGGACATTTCCTCTTCAGTTATTTCAGGCAAGTTTTCAAAAGAAAATAATTTCAGCTGTTTACTAGCAGGGGACCTTGTTTATCAAGAGTGGAACTGCCAAAAAAACAACCATTTGTGACATGTCAGATGAAAATAAACTATTTAGAATAATACAAAAGCTGATAACTCTTTGAAGCAAATGTCGGGAGCAAATAATAGCATATTGTGTGAAATAAGTTATGAACGCCCTTTTAGTAACGAATAGGTATTTCAAGCACGACCGCAGAGTACCAGAGCGAGTATTTAATGAACTATTGCTTAGAGAATAGTTTTATATACTACACTTTTTCTGCGATCTCATATTTTAATAACAAAATTTTATTTTTAGCTTATATTCAACTTGCTTTATTCGTATGTCGGTCTGTCTTTCCGGGTTAGAATTTGCAATCAAAATCATCATCGTTTATTCACATAACGTGGTGGAAAACAGATAATAAATTCTAATAACTAAAGATACTAATAATAATAATAAGTATAAATCTACATAAAATGGAATTTAAAACATATAAAGGTAAACAAAAGTGTAAATAAACATGTACAATATCAGAAATTTTGGAGACGTGTAAATATATAAAATAAGTACAGATAGTATAGATAAAGTAAACTAAGACAGTTACAGGACAGTTAAGAAATCATATATAAAATAAATCAGATGGAGTATAATAAAATCACTTGGAAGTTGAAGCAATCACAAAAACGTGTAAGGATAAAATAAGTCACTTGGGAAGTATGAATAAAATTACTTATAGGTTAAAAATTGTCTTACGATCTATCAAAATTAGGCAACTGTTCATGTTGAGATTAATGAAACTGAAAACGTGTGTAGAGTAATGGTCGGTACAGATCCTTAATTTATTATATATTAATTTATTTTTATTACATCCTTTCGTAATAGAGCCTTTTAAATGGCATTATCAAATATTTGATCAATTCTTTCACGAGGTTGAATTATTAATTCATCGACAGCTTTCTTTAGTTGTGAGAGTGATTTCCGGGACTGTATACTTTCTGGTAGGGAGTTGAATACAGTTGGCCCCAGGACCTCTGACCTACTTTCTTGGATGCACATGGTACAATATATTCATTTTCATGTGTGATATTATACTCATGGCTCGGCCGACTTAGTTTTCCTTTCTCTTTGAATTGGTTTTCCACAAGTGTCCTATAAAATAATTGTCTTAGCTCGAACATCCCAGATATCCCTCACAGCTTGTCACTACTATATCGGAAAGGTTTGTTCAATATTAGTTTCAGGAATTTTCTTTGTATCATGTTTAATGGACGTAGGTAAGTTTTGGATACCCCTCCCCATCCTATTAGGCAGTATGTCAAATGACTTTGTACAAGACTGTAATAAACAATTTTATGCACTAGCGGGCGGTAAAGTACACTTTACCGCCCGGTTCGCCGGGCGTAAAGTGGCACTTTACCGCCCGTGGGCGCATTATGGCCCGGCGGGTCGTAAAGTAGACAAAATTCTCAAATTGTCTATACTCACACATCATTTCATGCAATTCCTAACACGAATTAGAATCATATCAGTTCAATAGAGCAACACTCTTTCTAACATTTGTTCTTAATCGTTGGCAATTCTTTCGGTGATGATCTATTTATTTGAAATAGATTCTCCAATATAGCACTCAGCTACTATAGTTTCACATTCCTCATATTATGTTACCCTTAATTATTGTATGCATAACGTATGAAACGTGTAGACCATTGCAATTCAAGTCAGTATTTGTGATTCGCGCTATAAAACCGCTAGTGTTTGTATGTATCACGTGCGCCATCGGGCCATCATCCACGCCGCAGGCCATAAACGCCTACTTTACGCCCTTGATACATAATTAACTATTATGCACTAGCGGGCGGTAAAGTACACTTTACCGCCCGGTTCGCCGGGCGTAAAGTGGCACTTTACCGCCTGTGGGCGCATTATGGCCCGGCGGGCCGTAAAGTAGACAAAATTCTCAAATTGTCTATACTCACACATCATTTCATGCAATTCCTAACACGAATTAGAATCTTTTCAGTTCAATAGAGCAATACTCTTTCTAACATTTGTTTATAATCGTTGGCAATTTTTTCGGTGATTCTATTTATTTGAAATAGATTTTCCAATATAGCACTCAGCTACTATAGTTTCACATTCCTCATATTATGTTGCCCTTAATTATTGTATGCATAACGTATGAAACGTGTAGACCATTGCAATTCAAGTCAGTATTTGTGATTCGCGCTATAAAACCGCTAGTGCATAAAATTTTGTATGTATCACGTGCGTAAAATGCGTTTAAGGCCTTCGGCGTGTGATGGCCCTCGGCTAACGCCATCGGGCCAACATCCACGCCGCAGGCCATAAACGCCTACTTTACGCCCCTGATACATGAATAACTATTTTCTGTTTCATGTCCAATCTGTTATTTAGTTGGCGGAACTTATAAAGAATGCTTCTTAATTTTTTTAATAAATGATGTATATGAAATTTCCATTTCAAATGAGTGTCTATTAGAACTCCTAAATATTTTATATTTGTTGTTGAAGATATTCTGAATGAATTTTGAATAGTTCAAAATTGGAAGTGTGGAAAGGAAGATTTATAATTACAGAAAGGTAAGAAAAATGTATTTTGATGTTTAAGGAAAGTTGTTTGTAATTAAACCAATCTTTGATCATTTCCAGATCCTTCTCTGCTTATTCTTTGACCTCATGCCAGGTTTCTCCAGAATAGAGTACCGCAGTGTCATCTGCAAAACTAGTTATTTCACCGGACGATCCTATAGAAAATAATTGGTTCACATATATACATAATAGTACTGGACCTAAAACTGTTCCCTGTGGTACTCCACATTCAATTTTCTTTTCAGTACTCTTTATATTTCTGATTCTCACAATTTGTTTTCGATCTATTGAATATGATTGTAATAAGTTGAATGCATTCTTTCTTATTCCGATGTTCTCCAGAGTGGTAAATAGAATAGAGTGGTTAACTATGTCAAATGCTTTCGATAAATCGATGAAAACTCCTATTGACGGTTTGCTTCTATCTAGTGCTCTGTATATGCTGTCAGTTAACTGTAATAGGGCATTTTGAGTGCATTTTCCTTACTGAAAACCAAATTGTGATTTTGATAATATTTTGTGTTTTTGGATGAATGAATTTAGTCTGATTTTAATCAACTTTTCTATAATTTTGCAAAGGTTTGTTTTGATGAAACTGACCTATAGTTAAACACTTCATCTTTACTTCCACTTTTATATATTGGAGTTACTATCGATACTTTTTGACATGATGGGAAGGGTCCAGTTTCCACAGCCTTGTTGAAAATGTGTGTTATTGGTTCAGCGATGAATCCAGCAACTAGTTTTAATGTTTCACCCTTTAATTGTCAATTGTGTTTTTCAAGTCCCTTCATAACGTTTGAAACTTCTGTTGGGGTTGTAAGACTTAGAAATATAGATTTTTCGTTCATATATTCATTGTATCTATGGTTTAATGTTCTTTTGCTTTTTTTGTAAGATTTTTTCCTGTGTTAATATACGTACTATTAACCATGCATTACCCGCACTACAAATAATGACACCATTGCCCGCGGGTGAGCGCTGTGCTCATGTTTACCTATATTCTTAAATTATTGCATAAAATGACGCAAATATGAAAAAGCTTCCTAAGTCATTTAGGTAAAATAAAATAATTTATAATCTGAAATAAAAACAAATTTATTGCATTATGTTAATCTGAAACAAAACGTTAAAAGGTGAAAATATTATCAGAAGGTATTCAGTTAAAAATTGCACTTTGTACACTTTGGTGTCTGGTCTCCTTTGAATCCATTATAATAATACTCAAATCGCCCTATGAAATTATTATAACAATTATATTTCCTCATTAAACTACAATTTTCTATAAAAATTAGCAATATACTGCCACTGTTACCCGCAAGTGAGCGAATCGCTCACTTTTATTACTTCAAACAAATATCAAATGACACTACCTACATTTATTACGGCATAAGCAAGACTGAATGACTTGGAAAATATGTTTCTAGGATTACCTAGATGGATATGTACATTATTGGAAAATTGTGTAATTTATCGCACATTTTAAAAAAAAAGTGAGCACCTCGCTCACCGTGCAGGTAACGCAGGGTTAAAAATGTCTACAGTATCATTCATATCATTAATCATGTTTCCATTTTCAGCTTTTACGGAATTTATTTCAACTTTTTTTTGATCTCCACAAAACATTTCATTTATGTTTCTCCAAAGGTTAGCAGCATTGTTTTTGTTTTCGTTAATTTTTCTTTTACAGTATTTATTTTTTGTTTTTTGTATTATCTTGTCAAGTGTGCTTTTGTAATTCTTGTATTCTGCTTTGAGTCGTAAGTTAGTTGGGTCGTTTTTGAGTTGTAGGTATAAAATTTTTTTTTGTTCACTGATTTGACCAGGGATGTAGATATACAATCCTTCCTTTTTTTCTGGTTTCCTTTTATTGAAATATAACTGGTGCATTGCTCAGCTTCATATTGTAAGTGTGCAACAAATCTTTCAGCTACAGTATCCAAGTTACTATATGAGATGATGTTTTGCCAAATCGTGTTTTTTTATATTTAGAAATAATTTTTTTTATTGATTTGCCTTATGACTTTTTTATCATTTACTTTTGGTTTAGCGTTTTTTTTCGAATACTTATTGAACATAGTGGCTGAGTTATGTCTGTCAAAGTAACTATCGGGATTGAAAATTCGAAATCTTGTATATTACAGGGTAGAGATGTGGTCAAGACAGGCTGCAAGACGCGTTGGTGAATTTATTATAGATTTGTACCCGTCATATTCGTCGAGAATGTTGATGTTCATATCCTCAACAATGAAATTACATTTATGGTTATTTATTGCCTGGGTGTATAAATAATTCTGTAGATTCTGATTGAACTGGTCGATACAAGTAGACCTATAGAAGGTGTGGATAACTATGGGTTTACCAAGGAAATCTACTTCTAGTTTTAATAATATCGAGTCATTGAAATTCGTTGACCTTGTTATTGTTGTTGTTTTAAATCCCGATAAATTCACACAACTAAAATCTGATCCCACAAATCATTTCCAAAAGCAAGTCAGAACTACCCTAAGAGACACCAACTGTATTCTAAGTGATTGGGAAAAAACTAGGTCAACAATTATGAACCCAAAACCTCCTTCTCTTTATGGTTTATTGAAAATTCATAAAGAAAACAACCCGATAAGACCGGTGTGCTCCTATATTGATGCCCCTTGCCAGAAAGTGGCAACCAAGTTGGTCAGTCTAATTCCAAAATATACGAATTTTAATTCAGAATTTAGCATAAAATACTCAAGCTCCTTAGTAAATAATATAGAAAACATTAAGCTCAATAGTAACTGTAAATTTGTATCGTTTGATGTCAAAAACCTCTTTCCAAGTATTCCAACCGCATTAACATTAGACATTCTCAAAGACTTGCTGGAACAGCACAACAATCTCCCAAGTATCACAGAAGAAATCCTAAATTTAACCAAATTGTGCATAAACCAAAATTACCTGGAATTCAATAATAAATACTATTTGCAGAAAACCGGCCTCCCCATGGGTTCACCATTATCCCCTTTACTTGCCGAAATCTTTATGAACCACTTGGAAAAGCAAATTCATAAATCTAAATTTAAACATTTGTTCAAATATTGTTATCGATATGTAGATGATATTTTCGTTTGCTGGATTGGAACGGTACGTCAATTAAATATTTTTCTTAATTATTTGAACGGTCTCAATCCTAACATAGAATTCACATCAGAAATAGAGGATGATAACAATTTACTAAACTTCTTAGATCTAACTATCTCCCGTAAAAATAACACGCACGGCTTCTCTATATATCACAAACCCACACATACAGACACTACAATACATAAACACTCCATGCACCCACAATCACACAAACTAGCAGCATATCATTCTATGATTCATAGACTGGTAAATATACCTCAAAGCGATTTAGATTTCAAGTGTGAGTTAAACAGAATTAAACAAATCGCCGTAAATAATGGATATGAAACATCAATTATAGATAGACTGCTTAAACAAAAACAAAACAAGAAAACTCTAAATTTAATATACCCGCATATCAAAGTAAAAACCGATCAACGTTTTGCATGTCTAACATATCTTGGTCAGCATACGAACAAAATATCCCGTTTCCTTCAGAAACGGAATATAAATGTTGCATTCAAAACCAACAATAACTTATATTCCTTTATTAACAACGCAAAGTCTGTACGGGATAAATTCAAGAAGTCGGGGGTTTACAAACATGAGTGTGAGGATTGCAATGCATTATATATAGGCCAGACAGGCCGTAGTTTTAATCAAAGATTCGGTGAGCATTTGAGAAGTTACAGATTAAATAAACAGGACTCAAACTATGCCAACCACCTTATTGACAATAACCATAACTTCACACAAAACCCTGAAATTTTGCATATTCAACCTAAAGGTCAAACATTAAACATATTAAAATCCATAGAAATCAAGAAACATTTACGTAACAATAGCAATTTAGTTCTCAATGACCAAATTGACCTGTACAATTCACCTATAATTAATTATCTCACTAGTAACTACTCAAATGCTCCCTAATCCAAGCTATATGTCATTAGGAAATTTCATACCTGCAATTGTCATTAGTGAAATTTCATGCATGTTATTTTAATATTTAAGAAGGTGATTTTGACGTTTCTTTAGTTGATAACTCGCTCAGATGATGACACCGTGTGTCGAAACAATTGTAAGCACGTTACAAGTATATATTTTTTGTGTAAATTGGAAGATTTTATTTCCTCTTTATTTATCACTTATATATATACGACATTTTGGTTAAAATTTCCATCGTTGTAAAGCATTCTATACCCTGACATGTTAAATATACTGTGATCTTGAATCTTTCTTGTTCCTGTGAGAACAATGCAATCAAATTCGAAGTCAAATTGTGAGAGGAAAATTTTGAATTAATCTAAGTTTTTTAAAATACTTCAAATATTATTATACACTAGTTTGAAATTATGTGTTTGTTGGTTAATTTTCAGGACCTCATTTGTTTGGGATATTGTTTCTAAGGTGAAAGTATCAATTTTTTTCAGTTCAAAGTCTCGAATATATGGATCCATTATAGCCTAGTTCAATAATATTTCAAAGACAAATACGTTTATATAAAATGCGAAAAGGCGTTTATAGAAATCATAAACCTGACTTCGAAGAAAATCTTTTGTGGCCTCATCAACTTTGTTTAATTTCTGTTCTCGTTTTCTTTTACGATAATGATCTACAACATCCCCTTGTTTAACCACTCTGTAAATAGTTGAATGCCCCAAACTGGTGAGATGAGATATCCTTCCGAAAATTGCATTGTCATATTTGTCGTTCATTTCCTTTTTAAGATTTTTATGTATATTTAGAACAAGTCTTTGGGTCTGAACATGAAGATCTTTGTTTTTAAATTCCCATTGTACATCAGGTTATGAGTCTTGTTCCTCACGTTCTTCGAATGGTCGCCAAAATTCCATGTTGCAACACTAAATACAAAACCATTCATACCAAAATTTTAATGTTGATTTTCACACTTTTAGTTTAAAAAACTGCGACATATGTTTTGCAAATACAATGGATTCTTCAAGCAGAAGTATACTGAGTTATACTATTACTTTCTTCCTTCTTTTATATTCCCAAAATGTTAATTAATTTGGGAACAGTTTTATACCTGTTTTCGGATAACTCTATGATAACAAATAGTGTTTGTCAATAATTAATTACATTTATACCTAGTCTAACGGCAAAACAAATTAAGTAGAGAGAAAATATTGAGTTCTGTTTGATCGTTCATTACGTACGCCACTGTTCTTCTTTTCATAAATGTCACCAGGCTGCCGGACAACAATAAAAATATTAAGAGGTGATTTACGGTAATTTATGCAACAGGCTGTCAGCGCATTGCATGCTGCAATGCGCCTGCATTCATCAGAATGCTGAGAACTAATTTTGTTCACACTCTGTAGTGAATGGTGCTAAATTTAGGTTGTCAAGACAATCAATTTGTTAAACATTGATTGTCAGTAAACACATTCTTCTCACTGAAAGCTTCCTGGTGTCGATCTGTTTATATTTAATTAACTTTGTACCTGCATTTAGGTAAGTTGAGGCTAATGATCGAAGAATTCGTTTCATTCCGAAAAGTATTTTGTGAATTACCAATTTATATATATTTTAGTGAGAAGTTTGTTGATAAGTAAACTGTACGACTTGTATTTGGAGTATCATTTCGCAACAAAATAGAAATACATTAGTATTATTTACGTCCCTGAGATCTTCATAATAACTTGTTTTGCAACAACTGCCCGGCTAGCTCAGTCGGTAGAGCTTGAGACACTTAATCTCAGGGTCGTGGGTTCGGGCACCACGTTGGGCGCCAAGTTGTTGCAAAACAGGTTATTATGAAGATCTCAGGGACGTAAATAATAATAATGTATTCTCATTTTGTTGAGGATACTCCAAATACAAGTCGTACAGTTTACTCATCAACAAACTACTGAAATATAAGAAATTGGTAATTCACAAAATACTTTTCGGAATGAAACGAATTCTTCGATCATGAGTCTCAACTCACCTAAATGCAGGTACAAAGTTTATTAAATATAAATTTTTAACAAATTGATTGTCTTGACAACCTTAATTTAGCACCATTCACTACAGAGTGTGAACAATAGTTGCAGCAGAAATATTATTGCACTAGGCTACAATGGATCTTTATGCTGGACTTAAAGTATGAAACATGTAGAATGTGCAGACATAGGGTTGTCTATTATTTACCTGGACGAAATACTGGGTTGCCAGGTATAAACGGGTATGTCGATACCAGTCACTTTCACTTGATGTGATGATAGAACAAAAATCATATCAGCACAAGCGCTGTTTTATTGTGAACACGTTGATATAGAGTTGTTTGCGAAAAATTTGGTCCTAATTGAGGTTTGCGAATTTTAAAGATTTAAATTTAAACGCTTGTGGAAGAGAGTGACAGAGAGATCCGAGGTAAGTATACCGTGTAATAATAAAGGACCGAACATCGCAGCCGTGTCTGATGGGACCCTGAATGTAAGAAAGCTAGCTTTAACGAACAATTTTTAAAAGTAATTTGTATTCATGTGCAATTGAAATAAACAATCAAACAAATACAGTCCACTCATATTTCCTTCTTTATGTAAATTTCCCACAAATAACATGAGTCTTAGCAATACTATCGATAGTATTTCTGTCAGAAATCAACGAGATCAAATTGCTTGGTGATACCTCGAGTCCTTTAGGACGAATGGTGTTACCTCAAAGCAAATGATCGAGTTTTAGATTTCTAACAGAATTATCGGGGGTAATACCACGAGTGCTCGCAATACTATCGATAGTAATTCTGTCAGAAATCAACGAGATCATATTGCTCGGTAACACCACGAGTCCTTCAGGATGAGTGGTGTTACCTCAAAGCAATCTGATGGAGTTTAAGATTTCTGACAGAATTATCGATAGTATTGTGAGCACGAGTAGTATTTATTGAGATAATTTCACGAAACAAGAAAGTAAAAAAAGTTCCATTGTCGTGAATTCTTCAATATTTATGGATAGTGACTGATAGACATGAAGTCTGCCAGACTGACACCCATATTAGTAGCAAGATGATATCCGTTGTTGTTTGGATACGTGGTTGCCATGACAAAGTGGTATTACCGGCTCGAAACCTAGGAACTGCGTATTATCGAGGCATACGTCCCTCACTGGTCCTAATATTGCAGGAAAGGAGGGTTTCATACGGCGAGTGAAATTATCGATAGTATTGTGAGCACGAGAACTACTTATTGAGATAATTATACGAACCAACAAAGTCAAAAAAGTTCCATTGTCGTGATTTCTGTAGTTATGGGACAATATCATGGACCAAGCTGTTTACATCCTGGTTTGAAGTCGTGTATGGCCACAATCTGTTGTCGTGATATTGAGTTGGGCGTTGTCACATCGCGTAGGTAATAAGTCTTTATCATAGACAAACTTGTGTCACTATACGTATTCCATTCGATTTCAATTGGAGAAAGGTGATGGTGACATTATCACGCAACTCAAACCTGTATTACTTACAAGTTTAAAAATCCAAACTATCGAAAAAAATCATTACTTGCGTCTTCAAATGGTTGTGAAGAAATTATTGTATCTGGACGTTTGTCAACGCTGTCGATTATCCATGTTTATGTTTTCCACAAAGTAAACTTCTGACAGTTCTGTCATGTTCTGTCATTGATTTTTTGTGGGATTATTGCTGAAATAGTGGTTTTTGAACTCATTCGTGATATATAATGGCAGTACAATAGTAAGAGAATCATAATGGTGCAATCTTGTTGGGTTTGCAAACAATCCATGTGTTCGAACCCGAATATCAGATTCCATTCGTAAGTACCATAGGCGTTACAGTGGGTATAAATCTGTTTTCGCCGAATAAAATGAAATTAATACGTGAATTCAAACCTTTACATGTGGAGATAATGAAATAGATACCTCACGAAACATTTAACTTCATTAGTTTTTTGGATGATGTATTAAAACAAAAAGGTTGCCAAAAAGTCCATAAAATGTCTATTAACATTTTGATTTATCTTTAGGTTTCCAGCTGATGTCACAGTAAAAGCGGCTTCGTTGAAAGAGTTGGGGATGAAATGTTCTACTGAATGAGTTCCAAAGTCTGTTAGGATTTGTTCCATTTATTTCAAAGATGCAGCATTCGAGATTAATCCAAGTGGAAGAATATTTTTGGAGAAAAGGGTTCTTCCTTTATTACATGATGAATGGTATATCCCAAGATATTCAGCTGCCTCAACTCCAGGGTAATTATTATCAACCGTCAGAATTGTTATTTTCTATGAGTTATTTCAAATAATAACAGAGATTTGAATGAAAAAAACAATATAGGATTATATATTTTCAGATTGAACGATTTCAGCAAGAAAAAATCCTCAACTGGTTCCACTGAAACAGCCCCAGGTACAGATTCTGAAGAAATTGTTGATAACTCAAGTCCCCCACTGAAGAGGTGAGGACAAATTGAGAATAGTAAAAATTGGTAACTCAAATTTCGCAACTCAGTTTTCATCCACTTCAGGTTGTTTGGCATTGATATACTGACGATCTGACAGATAATATTATTCAGGTCAATTTCATATTTTCTGGTTTGAAAAATAGGACAGAATTCCGTGATTTTTCGAAAGAAAAAGTGGGTAGTATTAGTTGGTAGCAGTATCAAATCTATCTAATCTATATAATATCTTTAAAAGCAATTAATGTATATTGATATATTTATTTTGGCTATCTCGGAAATAACTTTAAAGATTTGGATCCAAATTTTTTTTCAGATAAGGTTTTAGTTTTTAAGTTCCTCCGTACAGGCGATTTTCCTGAAGAAACTCGATTCCACTAATAATAATAATAATGATGTGAATTTTTAAATTCTATTTTCACCCACTTCCAATTATCATGATATGAAATTTGGCCACCTATCAAGGACCGACGATAATACAAGAATGTCCTACTATTATTAATTGTAATAAAAGTAATGATAATAATAATAATTTCAAATTCAAAAGCAATTTCATGTATTGATTCAATTTTCAATTGAGAATGTTTCTCTTCAAAAAATTCAAATTCAACTTTCACCCTTTATTAATCCTCCGAATCATCTAAAAGTTTTCAAAAATTTCCAGAACCAACGACAATACAAGAATTTTATGATAATAAAGCACCTAATAATAATAATAATGATGAGATTTTTCGAATTTGATTTCAATCGCCCGTATGATCTTAAATTGGGCACACATAAACCGATGGCATTATAAGGACTTAATTATAAAAGTTTAATGATAATGATAATAATGATAATGACGTGAATTTTTTATTCTTTATCCACCCACTTCTGATTATCCGAAAATTTTAAAATTTGGCATGCTTACCAAGGACTGACGATAATATAAAAATTTTATTAAATTAATGTTTTATTGATAATAATAATAATGAGAAATTCTAAACTCAATTTTCACCCACTTCCAATCCTCTGAATAATCTTAAATTTAGTACACACCTCAAGAACTGACGACAATACGAGAATTCCATAATATCAATGTGATAATAATAATAATGATGAGAATTTTCAAATGCTGCTTTACAACAGTACACGTACTTCGTCACTGCAAGGGCTCTAAACGATTTCGAAGGGCACACACAATATGTCTGAAATGGTAGCAGAGTAAAAGGCTTTTAGCGCGGAAGCCAAAAATTAATCTAAGCTAATCTAATCTAGTAAAGATATCTTCAAGCAAAGTTAAAGGGAACACAACTTGATGCCATGCAGGGCAGCAACAAGGCCTTCATTGACTGCAGAACATTGCAGATCACGGCTTCATTTTGCTCGTGCACAACCTCAATGGCGGGAAGCTGAATGATGTCGAGTGCTCTTCACTGATGAGTCAATATTCTGTTCCATGATCAATAACATACGAATGCGGGTCTACCGACATTTAGGAGAACGCTACAATCAATGTAACACTCTGTAAATCATTGCTTTTGGCGGAGGATCGGTAATGATTTGGAGTTGTATGAATTTGGAGGCACGTATGAAACTGGTAGTCATTCATGAAGCGAATTTGACAACAGTATGTATCCGAAATTCCTGAACCCCATGTTGTCTGTTCTTTTGCTCCATTCATTGGTGAAGAATTCATATGATTGCACGACCATACGAGACCACACGGCCGCCAGTATTTCTGGGCGATCTTGCCCGCGAGAAGTCATGATACGAACCACATCGAAAATATATATGATATTCTTAGGAGATGAATTAGAGCCCTGCAGCAGCCCAAAATTACTTTGAATGAGCTGAGGGACAGTTTAGTGAATTTGAGAGACATATTTGAATAAGGACTCTGATATTGCGTATAACAGGTGGTTATCATTGCTAGAGGAGGAAACTCAAGAAATTATCAAATCGTTTCAGAATAGAAAACAAATTCTTCATTTTTATTTTATTGTTGTTTTTGTGAAACTCTGTACGTACTTGATTCTTGATATCTTCTAGAAAAAAATGTTAGTTTGATTATCTGTATTGAGAATCTTGTTTGCATAATGTCGTAAATACATTAAAATTTCGTATTTCTGAATTTGAATAATATGCGCTGAAAATTTCTTTGGAATATTTATTCTTCACAATATTCATTTATTTTAATATGTATAAGAACATGTATTCAATGAATATATAAATTACCATTTTTTAGTAAATGCATTTTTATTCTTTTTTTTCAGTCGACTGTCTACAGCTTTCCATTAAGTGAATACGAAAGTCTTAAAAGTCTTATTTTTTTTGAAAAATTTGTGAACCTAATTTTCTAAAGATCGATACTATCCGAGTCAATGAAGTTTTTTATGACATCAGGTATGTCAAATGAGTTTTCCTATCTCACGAAGTCCCATCGGATGTATATTCTAACACTTTCCTTGATTTTTCATCATTATTTCAAATTCAGCATTTTTTTCTTGTGATTGAACCCTATGTTCAGCAAATGCGTGCGCTCCTGACTGTTGTGGGAAGGTCACAGTCTATCGCTACCTTCTCTCTTCCCCGCAGCCCACGCGCCTAAAAACAGAGCGACTTCAAATCACTCCGTGTCGTAGATATGGCAATGCTGAGTCCATCTGTATTTATATGGGCAAAATGGTTACCTGCTATTTCTTTGTTGTTATTATTTTGTTATTTCAAAAGAAAAAGTCGATGGTTTTCGCACCATTACAGATTTTACAGTGTCATTCATAACGATGTTTTTGTCAATCACACGAATATCAACAAAACACAAACTTGAAAAATAATTTAATCATAACATGCTAGAATACAATGTTATAACAGAATGATTTACAAATAATAGTTCTTCATTGTCTTTTATCAAGTGTTGTAAACTGGAATTTTGCTAAATACTATACATTTTTATTTCCTATATAAGTCCTGATCCTTGATGTTGAGTTATTTAGTCTCCAGTCATCATCTCCATGAACTCTGTAACAAAAGTGTTCGTCAGTTCTTTGAGAATGATTGGAAATTTAGACATGAAAGTTGCATACTCTACTTCACTCTACCCTACCCATTTCTAATAGAAAGCGAAAGTGCATCGAATACTTTAGAACACTTCTGCATATTTTTCTCCTCTTTTAGTTGAATGAAATCATCCATGATTACTGAATATTATTTTTGAAAATTGTCAAAACACAAAATGCAGTTGAATGAAATCTGTTCCAGTTTACACTGATATATCTATCGCTGATCATATCATGTTTTCATCGTTAGCAATTTGAAGTTGAAGAAAATCAAACATTGCTCAAGTAATTGCAACAGAACAATTAGATGGGGATTTTTCGCTTTTTTGCCATCGACAGCAAAAAGCTGCCCAAAAACCAAGAAAATCGCCATCTTACTAACGATAGCAACGGAAGTCTTGACAATTTTATCAAGTCTTCAAAAAATGTCGTACCTTTATTATAACGAGATTTTTCTAAATTAATAGTTGATACTCAATAAAATTAGGAGTTGATGTTTCCTTTGAGTAACTATGAACTCAGTGTGTCCTGTATCAAATAGCTCAATTGACACCACAATAAAATGGAAATCAAGAAGTTTGAAATGTAATTATATTTATGAAAATGATGAATTGGATATTATCACCGAAAAGCATATCAGCATTATTGCTATGAAATAAGATTTCTTCTATAATATTTTAGTCTCAAAGAAAATGCATTCTAAAACTATTTCATACAAATGCATGTCATGTTCTGAAAATTATTTTCGTCCATATATTTTTATGAAAAAAAGCAAGCTCTTCGTTTTCCAAAGTAAACGCTAATCATGTCTCAGAAGAATCATGATTCGTTAAAAGAAAATGAATTTCTCACCATCAAAATCAACAGTTCCTGAACCATCAGTGTCAATTTCGGCAATTATTCCGTCCAAATCCCTACTTGTTAAGTTGTCATCGAGAGCAGCTAGGATTTCTTTGAGTGTTCCAGTGGTGATATATCCATTTCCTTCCCTGTCATACAACCTGAAAAAGAGATGCGGAATCATGAGTAAAAAAATTTTAAAATCTGTTATCAGATTTTGACTTTCAAGTTAGTTATTGAAAATAGTGACCAATAAGATCTGATCGCAATTTTCTTGAAAACCACTTTCGCGATTTGAATGTAATTGTTTGCAGAAAATGTCCATAGTTTAGGTACATATGTTTTATTTTTCTCTATCACCCGTGAAACATTTAATTCAACCGATGTGAATCAATACAACTGGTAAAAATAAATTAAACAATGTTTTAGCTAGATGTTTTATTCTAATATACCTAAATTTTGAAAAAAATTAGCTATTTCTTTCTTTTTTTTACATTTTTCTCTACCTTCAACAACATTAGAAGCATATATCCCTAATTCTCATTCCTCTAGGAAGATGCTTGACCAAAATTTCAGGTAGAGTGCAATTTACATAAAATGCTTTCAGCTTTGGAAACATTATTGATTCCCAGACACAAACGTTTCTGTGTATTCTTTTTACATTGAAATCATCTCTCGTATATATAACTGAATCTCAATATTTTCTTCCAGTTATATTGAATTGAATATTGAATTTGATAAAAATAATTGTGATTATTCTTCAACAAGAATGATTAATGAAAATTAAAAAAAATGGAGTGAGTAAATTCGAATGATTACGATTCTCGATATAAATTCCGCCAAAGAAACAAAGCCGTAACAATCACCTGGTATTAAGTCAATGTTTCGTTTGTTTACCTTGCCGCGCTGCCCCATTGGAATATTCAAGAAAAGTCCGCTGTAGCTTTTCAACTTCAAAGGGACATAAAAAACGGTGCGCCGCCCAAATAAACCGTTTTATTGGAAACCAATGTAGAACTGAGTTGCCGATATGGAAGTCACAAGAATAAGTAATTTAGTAATTTGCGTAAAAATATGCCACTAACTCCGAAATTCTCGCAAAATAGCCCTGACGATGTGGACAGTGTATTTCCTGATAAATATAAATAAAAAAAAATTTAAGACAAGATTTTATTCAAATGCACTGAAAACGAATATTTTCTTTAGATCATTCGTAAAATATGTCATATTGAATTATTTAGTTTTGAGAAACTCATCTATTCCAACAACTTCTAGATACGGATTTTGAATAGAATCTGACCTTAAATCACGGGGCTGCCATCTTGAATTTTTTTATTTTGACAAAAAAAGTCAAAATTACTGATCCAAAGAACCCCTACATTCTAATTTTGAACGGAATCGAACAGTAATTATTCGTCCACCGTTTTGTAGCTGTCATTTCGAATTATCAAACATTGACAAAAAGTCATGTTTTGGATTGACGTGGCCTTTACTTGATGGAAATTCATAGTATATGACACTAAAGTAAACACGATTAAATTTTCACAGATTTATTGTCTACGCGACATGTTTCGATACACTGTATCTTTTTCAAGCGAATGTAATACATTAAATTATTCTACCTTGAACATTACTTAAATACCCTTCTTAACAATTGAGGTAATTAGGAGCTACCTATGATAAAAATAAAATTGATAATACAATGTAGGTAGGTACCTGTAAATCTCAAAACATATCTACTACTTAATTAGTTGGAAAGGTTTAACAAAGGGGAACTATTAAGGTCCAATTGATCATTTAGTAAACAATTCGAATTTTTCAATTTATTAATTTCCAAGAATTCTAAATAATTAAGTCTAATACATTTTCAACATGAATGATTTCAAAGTTTTCATCGAAGTCATGGTCTTTTTTCCAAAATATGATTGGCATATGTTGAATGTGTTTTATTATTTACATAATTCATACGGTACGTACGCGGCTTTTGACTGGTAGACCATCAAACGAAATAATTGACCCTATTTTTATTGAAAAAAATTTAACTGGTCAATTGTATTTAAACTTATTGGAAAATGTAATCGATCCACTCATAACACAGTTGATGAAGAAAACCCGCTTCTGGATGAACAAAATTTATATTTTCAACAGGACGGCGCACCGCCACACTACGCATTGCATGTCCACAGTGGCTCGACAAATGGATTGGCAGAAGAGGCGCTCTGGAATGGCCGGCGAGATCTCCGGATTTAACGCCATTGGATTTCTTTCTCTGGGGTTATTTGAAGATCATGTTATACAAAACTCCCCCGCAGGACATTCAGGATCTAAGACAAGGATTACTGACACATGCAGACAAATTAGTACCGAAACATTTACAAAAGTCCAACAGGAAATCAAAAATAGATTGTACTTTTGCTTAGCTACCAATGGTGAACATTTTGAACACCTAATAAAGTAAGGTACATTTATTTAATTGCAATAGCTATTATTTTATTTTTTATTACATCAATTTTCTTTTTGTCCTTTCTATGAGAACGGATCAACCAATTTCAATTTTCCTAACGGGGTTGAGTGTGGATTTTTAAGATCTTTAAAACGATGTGTTACAAGATAGGGGGTGCCATTTAAAATTATTGAGTGGGGGTAGCTAGGGGCAAGGGGGTTAAACCTAAAATACCACTGGCACTGGTTTTAAACTTTCCCCTCGATATCTAAATTGACGTGTTTTTTGCCTACGGCAAATTCTCCCTGCTAAAAGAAGTAATGGGGATGGGAAGATTTGCAATGAAGGCACTGTATATTCCATACGATATTCACAAGCAAAAAACTCGAGTGTAGACGCGTTCGGTCTATCTCTCCATACGACCAATACCAAAAGTTTAATTCAATAAAGAGAAATATCTTTTTTCTTATATCAAATAAATTCGACAATAACAACAATTAAAACCTATTTTAAGGGCAAAAACTTCATGTCATTATTGTAAGTAGGTACTTTATTTGATAGTAGGTAGCACTACTCTATATTTGAATTTCAGTTTGATAATGGCAAGTAAACACTGTCTGGCCCTTTTTTGTCCTAGTGGCAATTACAGTGAGACCCAGTCCCAAATACAGGTGCTTTTATTGATTGCCAATACTAAAGTTTTTATAATGATTATTTAAGTTTATTCTCGGTGTGATGTCACGTATTGTTGACGTGGAGGCTTATTTGTCATATCGTATGATAAAACTAAGAACTTGGCGTTGGTATCCAGCAACATTCTGTCTAGTATGGCGGTGTTCTAATCCTGAAGATTTCGCACGCTTTTTAGTGCATTTGATATGGATTAAGATGCAGGTATAATAAAAGAGTTAAGTTCGAAAATGTTTTTTTTATAATTTCAAACGGATTTTTTTGAGTAAGTTCTATTGATTCGATATAAGATTTTTTTCGTATGCTCATTTTGTTGAGATGAAAATGAAATGAATTGCTTACCAGGTACATAACAGAGTAACAAAATAGATAAAATTAAAACAATTATGCTGTTGGGTAGTCTTTCGCTATGCGCGAAGTGGTAATGCAGTCAAGACTAGATTTAATTTTCATTAAAATGCATTATTTCACTTTCAGCGGTTGAACTGTTGAAGAATGTCATACCAATCATATTCTCACGATAGTCATCAAAATCAACAAATATTATATTCTTCATCATAATGCATTCTGAATCATGATGTATCCACTTCCCAAAATAAACTAATGGTTTCAAAACATAGATGCAATTAAATTAAAATCCATGTCATTCATTAATTAACATATTTTGAAATTCGCATGGCATAACATTCAATCACTAACATGCAGAAACTGTTTCCGTTTTTACGAAAATAAATCATGTTTTGCGTGTTTCATAATTTATTGCCAGTTAATGAGATGAAATACCATAACTGCAAGAGTGTCTTTCTCAGAAATATTGAGGAAAATTCTAATTCACACTAAAACAATAAAAATTTCAATATGGCGTTAGTAAGTTTTATTGAAATCTAATGAGAACAAAAAATAAAAACTTTCCATTAAACTTCCCAAATTTTCGGAAATAAACTACACATAAAGATGATATATGGACAATTTGATTTAAGAAAAGTATTGATGGAAGATTGAATTCTAGTTCCCATATAAGTGAATTATTTCAAATATGTGAATTAATATTGTTTCTTCAAATACAAACCTAATTTTCAGGATACACTTGTATATGACAGATGAATTATGTTGATTAGAAAATTCGTTTCAAACTACATTGGTAATCAGATTTTAATCCTATATCCAAAACTAAATTATGATTCTGATCCTCTAAATAATCAATTAGTTTTCATTTGACACAACGAAATACCATGCAAGTCTTGATGATTTTCCTTATAATCCAACAATCACACTTTTCTCACTGATGACCTGTTATACAATGGAGAAATAGTGAAAAGATAATTTTTCAGAACTACTGCAAAGGTATTCAACATATGTAATTCTTTATTTCTCTGGGTATTTGCTAAGGAAATAGTTGTTTGTGTCGAATCCTTTTCATCATATGGGATACTATAAAAAGTGATATGGATTTAATGAGAGCGATAGAAAGGACAAAAGGGTAAGATCTCGTTATCATGTATATTCGAAAATTAAACGACAAATCGAAACTTCAACAAAATAGCGATTTGAAGAGTAAATAAACAGAGGAATTCACGAAAGCTGTAGTAAATACTGCTTGTTTGTATGTGAAATAAATATATGGTATGTGTAAAACGATAAAATATGACTATATTTATATTTTCCATATTTTCTGGTATGACTGTATATAATTTTGGACATATACCTATTATGACATTTTTTTTATTAATTTTTACATAAGAGTGACTAATATTTGAATATTTCATTTTCAAACACATTTAACTACGATTTAAAACAGTACAGTTGTCATGTGTCGAAAACTTAAGCTTCTGTATATAAAATTTTTCAGAAGAATATAATTTTGTTTGGTTATATATTATTTTGAGTATCTATTTCTAGAAAACGTTCAGGTTTTGGCAGTTGGCGACACCATCCCATCCTACGATACCATATGACAGTTGTGAATGAAGAGGAGAATAATAATATATTGTTTTGAGTTGTTTAGTGTCTGAAAAGTTCCTCATGTCGCTGAATCGTGAGAGTAGCACTATAATTTTTCTTTTCATGTTACTTATTTGTAAGTCCCATCGTAAATGTCTATCAACCAATATACCGAGATATTCGAAACATTCAGTTTCTGGGTTTCCAAGTTGGGAAGTCCATTTGCGTAGCAGGTGAATGGTATATATTTGGTTTTATCACAGTTAAGTGCGAGTTTATAATGTCGGAACCATTATTCGATCGATCTGAAGTCAGACTCGGCCTTTTCCTTCAAACGATCCCATGTTTCATCTTGATATAAAATGGCTGGATCGTCAGCTTAACTAACAATTTTGCCTTCAGATTTCATTCGGAGTAAGCAATTTATATATGAACAGTAGTGGTCCTAGTACGGTTCCCTGTGGAACACCACAAGTCACAGTCCTGGAATCACTATAACTGTGTCATTTATGTTGACGATTTGACAAATAACTTTTCAATAAAATCCAAATTTTTTCCCTCATTCCGCAGTGTTCAAGCTTTTCCATCAATAATGAATGAGAAACAGAATGAGGAACTGAAAACTTTTCAATCTATTACTCACAGAATTATCTACGTCACACATTTGAAGATATTATTTTCCACTAGTTGTGCATATGAATGAAAGCTTGTCTTCAACAATATTAATTACGTTATTTTATTTTGAATTTTTTAGTTCTTAAGCAAAATGTATAAGAGCCGTTATCTTGGATTTTTGAATGATGTCAATATAATCATAATATCCGACCTCAAAAACCCTAACATGCCAATTTTGAATAGACTCGGACCATAATCACAGAACTCGTAGGTCACTTTGATATTATGAATTTTCAGAACAAAATCTCTGAGCCCGAAAACCCCAACATATCAATTTTGAATTGAATCGGACCTTGATCACAAAACTTGTAGGAAATCTTGAAGCTGGCATGATGAATTTATGAATTTTAACAAAAAAAATCATAATCTCTCGAATCGGTCCATGATCACAAAACTCGTTTGCCGTCTTGGAGCCGCCATATTGAATTCACGAATTATGCCAAAAAATTGAAAGTCTCCAACCCCGAAAACCCTCAAAGCATTGTTTAAATATAACATAGTTAGTCAATGCCTGTGGAAAAGGTATTGGACACAAACGCGAGTGTCATCTAGCGTGATTAGTTACAAACATGAATATTTGACGTCATTTTAATGCAGGTTTCTTCAAATAACCCGGATTTTAATGCTTTTCCATTGTTTTAATCAAGTTACGACATGACTTAGAGGCCAGATCACTGAAGTTACGACATGACTTGGATGCGAGCTCACTATCGCCATCTACATGTCGCATCCAAGACAAAACTGTCAGCAGTAACTCTCATATACCAAGAGCTAGTCCGTCACTGTCTATAGAGAACGGCGGCCATGACACGTCCAACTACGTCACATTTCGTCAAAAATGTTCTTTCATCTCTTTCTACTAGTGTCCCCATTGTCTTATGGGGATTAAAGTCTCCTTGTTAAATTTTAGTCTCCTTGGAAAACCCTCACATATTGAATTCATAAAATTTGACACAAGAGTCATAATCTTCACAGTTGTTGTTCAATAATTGTTGGTCAATAATTCAATTGAAGTTTGCCATAGGTTAACTTAATTACAACACAATTCGATTCGTTTTGATATCAGTTTGCCACTTACATAAGGATATAACCCTACTGCAAAATGTTAAACTGAAAAATTCTGATATGGATGTATATGACAATAAAGCATTTTGTGTAGACGAGGAAGAGATTCGTTCCATAACGCTTTCGACCGATCTTGTGGTCAACATTAAACGATCAAAAAAGTCCTTCGAAAAAGTTTGAACATCCCACTAAAAGATAGTTATAGTCATGTTTATACTTTTAAACGAGACTTGTTAGAAGTTCCCCCTCCTCCGATGTGAAATTGGCAGATCTAGGATAACCCCATTTCTCAAATATCACAGTTAGCGTTTATTTCTTCAAAAATAAATTGTTCCACAATTCACCCAATGAATGATATAGGTATAAGCAGCTCGGTATCCATCATTTCCATTCCATTTTTGTGTGTAAATTCGATTGAATGATGAAAACAACTAGTTACTCACTAACATAACTAATTTTTGTTGGAGCCGGTATAATAAACATCTTTCGAATGTAATTTTGTCAACTCAACTTCAAAATCGCAGTATCATAAAAGTCCCATTTCTAAAATAAAAAGATGAAGAAGAAGGTGAGTAGGTGACCTAGAATTTTTCGTAATTTCTCGTGTAACATGTGTGATGAAAATAATAATACTGATGAGCAATAGATTGGTGAAAACCTCCAAAATCTCCAGCAGGTACCAAAATTGAACCAGTTGCACAAAATCTGAGTGTAATTAACAATTGTGCCACTGGCGACAGAAGATGATTTCTAGAAACGAAAATATGAATAATTCCACACCAATTAGAAACGAGAAATGCAGACTTATTAGTTGGTCTTTGCATATTTGCTTCACTGTATACCCCATTAACAAGCTTACAGGTTTTCTTGATGATCGAAATCGGTTTTCAAATTCTATTTCGTTCCACAAAATGAACCGATTTCTGAATATCCTTTGTGGCCGAGGACCTTCAACAATAATCACATCATCTTCTCTATCGTCGGTTAAAAACGTCCTCAAAAATAACCTGTATATCGTTTGCTAACATTATTACGAAAAAAAAACAGTGAAATTTAGGTTTTATGTTAAATTATTTACAGAAGAACTGCTGAAAACCACCGTGTTTTACAAAGTTAACTTCAAGTGATACCCCTTCCTCTCGATAACTCAACTACATATTGAAGTTCACTATAACATGTGACTTCATTCCACAAGTTAACTTCTAGTTATCTGTCAAAACAGTTTTATAATACCCGCCCTTAAACACTTCAAACTTTTAACCACTAGAAAACAAAATAATCTTTTGGTTGAGTTGTTAAAGAGACAACCATATTGATTTTATTGAAAATCAGATGTGGAATAATCTGCTATTGAAAAACAGACTTTAGTCGCAATTTTCCATCGTTCAAGATAACCTCTTGGAAGGTATTCATGTCAAAAGGGGAAAAATTCTCAATTGAAAATTGAAACAAACATGACTCCTCTGGAAATGGAAAAACCTACGATATTATATTGTGAAACTGAGCATAACGTTGAAGAACGATGCATATTTTTTGACTCCATTGCAGGCAGAGTCTGGAGATAGAGTTAAATCAAGCTGGAAACGTTGGTGGTCCAATAAGGAACGTAGAACTGTAAAACAAAGATTCATATGTTGATTTGCTTACCTGAAGGCCTCTTTTAACTCCTGAGTTGTGGTTTCTGCATCTGCATCCTCTTCCAAGAAAAAATTGGCGATGTCACAGAACCCATCAAAATTTACTTGTCCCGTTCGATCGGGGTCGTTTTTTGTGATGAGATTGTTGAGTTCGACCTCGTCAAAAAGCTGGCCCATCGTATTGAGGATGGTGGCGATTTTTATGGTTTCGATGTAGCCCGATTTCGTGGTGTCGAACATCTGAAAGGCCTTGCGGATAACCGCCATTTTCTGATCATCGTCACTCTGGAAAAGTACAGATTTCAATTAAATGCACATATTCAGAAGTTGTACGATACTATAAAAAGTTGAAAACAACTTAAAAACATTTCAATAGGAGTTTAAGGAAACTATTTTCTCCGCAGTCGTTGTAGAATTCAACAATTTCAAAATTAATTTTGGCAACAGAGCTATTTTTTGTTATGGAAGAAATATTTAAAAACACTCGCATATGCATTTTGCATGTATTTTATTCCAACATTTGTTATGAAATAATAATACTTGATAACACTCCCACATAAACACTCGACTTACTGTTGGCATTTAATATGTGTAAATTCATCATGACTGATAAATATGGAGGAAATAAAAAACTTCCAATAATTTACACTTAAAAATTATATATATATATATATAACGGTATCATCTTCTGAGTTTATAACTCGTCGCTCAGATGTAAGTGGTTTCCAAAACTCAATGGTTTAAGTAATTACAAGAAATGAAGTGGGTGAAACATAAAGACTTAGTAATCAAAACCATCAAATCAATAACATCGATGAAGCGGGAAGAAATATCACAAAATCATCTCCACAACTTTAATTTGACAACATCAAACTAATGGGGGGGTACATGTTTCGGATTCAGCAAGAATCCATCTTCAGCCGTATACAAGTTCTACAACAAATATGTATAAGGCTGAAGATGGATTCTTGCTGAATCCGAAACATGTACCCCCCCATTAGTTTGATGTTGTCAAATTAAAGTTGTGGAGATGATTTTGTGATATTTCTTCCCGCTTCATCTATACCACTCCACTTTGAGCCGAAATGGACTACTTCCAGAGATTCAATAACAATGAGATACGTACTGGTAATAACATAACATAAGATTTTATAGACTAGTAAGTAACTCGTTCACAGAGTTTTCAAAGCATATCGCTGAAAATAATGATAATAATATAAAATTCATAGGTTAAAGATACCTATTCAAGGAAATGAAACTGCACATTTTAAAAATATATTCAATTATTGTCGAAATTGACAAGATTTGAAATTTATTATTAGGCGATACAAAAGAGTTATATCCATTATTATACAGGGTGACTAGCATCGAAAAAACTCATTTGAAATTGAAAAACTCGACATGAAAACCTATAAATAAGGATGGATTTAGCGAGGGTAATATATGAAAATATAAGTAAAAAAGTTATTGGGTATAACCCTCAAAATGTTGTGCAACCGTAGACACGTGTTTCGAGCATAAGCTCTCATCAGTACGGTAAAATCAAGTGCGAAGATGTACAACACTTGGATGTAAAAACTTCATATATTGCCCCTCGCTAAATCCACCCTTATTTGTATTTTCCTGGGTAGGATTGTCACGCTGGTAGCTACAGCTGCCTCCGTGGCGACGTTAGTTGTTGCCTTGTAAGCACAAGGTCTTCTAACCGAAGCCACAAATGTGTGGTTGGCTTCCTGTTGTTGACTTCCTTTGTTTCTGTTTTTACATCCAAGTGTTGTACATCTTCGCACTTGATTTTGCCGTACTGATGAAAACCTATACCAATACCATCATCATATTGTATTCATTTCCATTAGAAATATTTACATTGTGTTGGTACAGTCATTTCATGCAGTATACACAACAGTTGAAACAGAAGAAGAAGAAAAGAAGAGGAAAAGAAGAGAAAGAGAATATATACAGTTCACAGGTCTTACACAGTGCTTAACATACAGAGCACGAAAAAAAAATCATTCTTTTTATTCAACATTTGTCATTAAGATATGTTTTCCAGTTTGACTTTCAGTCAATGACCTATCAGTTTTACGTAATTTGGCAACTTATTCCCTGAAGAAGTAAGACGGAAGCGAAACCTTCGGCGACGCCAACGTCTACTTCAACAGGCTTAAAATTTCGATAATCATGCTTTTATGTTTCAGATTCCAAGAAGAACCGACCAAGTGGTAAACTCAGTAAATTCAATTCACAACACTTGGCCCTCAGCCAAGTGTTTTTCAGGCCTTCAGCCAGTTTCAGGGGGCACCATGCACATTAAGTAAAGTCATTGTAAAATCAAATTAAACTCATGTCAGATATAAGAGAGTTTCAGGCCGAGAATTGGCCGAGCACTCCATATCAAACGATCAGATTTTATTCTGCTGATCGCCAATCATCAGGATGAGGAACCGCTTTAACGAGCGGGGGTGGTGGATAGGGGGGGTGAGCTTTCGAGTACGTACGAGTGCTGGGGCGTTCATCCTTCTGGGCCTCAACCTTAGGGGGTGCATGGTGGTGGCAACTTATTCAATAGTTTCAAACTCATATGATCAGGTGGCCTGTAAGATATATTGTTTGAAATTGTCGGTGAAATTATTTGCCTGTTTCAATAAACATAAATACATAACTCATAAACAAATGGGCATATCAAAGGCGAAATATTGTATTTGATGAACAATTATCTACATGACACTCTACGCCTGACTTATGCAATGTATTTAGTACTGCCTTTTTCCATAAGGATAGCTTACCTATCGACAAGATTTTTATTCTGAAAAACTCTTATTTCATTGGTGTATATGATTATACAGGGTGTCAATTTAAAAACTTCCCACCCTTAATATCTTCCTTCCAGTAAACAATATGAGTAATCGAAAAAACAGGTCAATTTTATTGTCAAGGGGGACACTTTCAAGGACTATTTGTAGCCCTCGTGGTTCAACCCCCTAGGAGGGGTAGATGTTACCCTTAGAATTTTAAATGGGAAGGGGGGTCAAGTGGCACATCATTTTGATGGGCGTTCAATTCTTGTTCCAATGGTACCCTGACTTATTATTTTTTGATGAGCATTTTCCGAAAAATTGCGTTCTAAACTAACAGAAGTAATTATTAGAACGCCTATACTGAGATGCATGGTTTGGCCAGAACTGGTTAGAATATTAGGTGGTACCGTTCCAACCCTTTATTAGGGGTAACATTAGCCATTAGCTCCAAACACTTTACATAAAAAAGTAGTCTAATAGTAAAACGTAGATGGTAGTAAAGTTGTGTTTATTAAATGCTGAATTTTTAAGTGTCATCGCAGAAATTGTACAGATAGCCTTCCTTTTTTGCTACTTCTGCTGTAAAAAGTTTCTGTTTTCCGGCAAAAAATTGGTTAGCAAATTTGAACTATGTGGTAGTATTGTGAATACCGTTCTACCTGTTGGGCTGTTTAGGAATTACTTTAATAAGTGTATAAAAGTGTAAAAATGGTTTACATTCTTCAAGACAGAATTGAAATGATTGTAATTTATGGCGAAGTTGGAAAGTGCGCACGAAGGGCGGCATGTCTTTTTAACGAAAGACATCCAAATTGTAATGTAAGTCACCGGTATGTGCTTGATTTGGTGAATAAGTTTTACGAAACTGGTTCAGTGACAATTAAAAAAAGAAATAACCCCAGAGTACTAAATGAAGCAGCTCAAATTGAAGTTTTGGGAACATTTGCTGCAGAGCCCACGAGCTCCTTACGATCAGTATCAGAACAGACGGGAATGTCACGCGAGACTATAAGAAAAGCATTGAAAATGCATAAATTTCATCCATATAAAATGCAGATTCTTCAAGAGCTCCACGAGGATGATTATGATAGAAGAATAGAGTTTTGTGAAATCATGTCTCATCGAGTCAATACCATCCATGATCTTCTGTTAAACATCTGTTTCAGCGATGAGTGTTCATTTTTTCTGAATGGCAATGTTAATAGACAAAATTGTCGCTATTGGAGTGACGAAAACCCACATATTTTTCGGGAAGGGCATACACAACACCCACAAAAAGTTAATGTTTGGGCTGGTATTCTTGGAAATGCCATTCTTGGTCCATTATTTCTGAAAGAAAACTTGACTGGCAATCTGTACCTTGATATGCTTGAAGAGACTATCGATCCTCTTATAACTCACGAGCTAGAAACTCAAATTGATGCAGAAGGTAATGAACTTTTGCAGGAGGATCTGTTACATTTCCAGCAGGACGGTGCTCCACCTCATTATTTTCTTCCCGTCCGACAGTGGTTAAACGAGAGATTTCCGGGTAGATGGATTGGCAGAAGGGGAGCAGTTGAATGGCCTCCGAGATCACCGGATTTAACACCCTTAGATTTCTTTCTTTGGGGGCATCTTAAATCCGTTGTTTATAAAACACAACCTTCTGATATTGACGAACTTAAAAGACGAATTACAGCATCATGCCGGTCAATTCCTAGTGAAGTTTTCCGTAATGTTAGAGGGGAATTCGAAAACAGACTGTATTACTGTTTAGAGCAAAATGGACAACATTTCGAACAGCTAATAAGATAAGCGTAAGTAGATTTTATGTTGGAAATGTCTTTCTCGCAAATTAAATTTTATTGTGTAGAAGGAAAATAACCACCAAATAAAAAATCCCATGCGTAATAAATTTATTCCTGTCATTCAAGGGTTGGAGCGGTGCCACCTACTCTTCTAACCATTTTTATTAAAGGGAGTCAATACAATAATGCATCTCAGTATAGGCGTTCTAATAATTACTTCTGTTAGTTTAGAACGCAATTTTTCGGAAAATGCTCATCACAAAATAATAAGTCAGGGTACCATTGGAACAAGAATTGAACGCCCATCAAAATGATGTGCCACTTGACCCCCCTTCCCATTTAAAATTCTAAGGGTAACATCTACCCCTCCTAGGGGGTTGAACCACGAGGGCTACAATTAGTCCGTGAAAGTGTCCCCCTTGACAATAAAATTGACCTGTTTTTTCGATTACTCATATTGTTTACTGGAAGGAAGATATTAAGGGTGGGAAGTTTTCAAATTGACACCCTGTATGTCTATTACTTGAACTGTTTGATTTATAATGGACGTTATGGAATACAGTCTAAATAAATCACATTCAAATTAAAGTTGAGTTTGGGGTACTCCAAGAGCGATCAATCACTACAGTGTTCTTGTTCTTGAAATTATAACGATTACCTACTTATCTACCGTTTTTTACGGATACTGTGTATGGTTGTAACTATTTCATTTATTGCTTATAGACGTTACATTTGTGATATTAAGAAGAATTGACCCAGAGGAAAATGAAGAAAAATTAATCATAACACGAGGTAGAAATTAACAATAATATTCGGGTACGTCTAAATTGTTTCACATCAACCGAAAAGAATAAATCATTTGAAACAAAACGCTACTCATACACCCAAATGGAAAAAACAGTTTTATTCAACCGGTAACAAAAATATTGTCGATTACCAAGGTACTCATCTGGCACAGGTTTTCAAGGTCGGTTTTTTATTTTCAATTTTTTTTTTCGATTTTGGACACCCTGTATGATAATGGATACTAATTTTTTGAAACTCATGTTTATGCTTACGAGTGCATTCCTTCCCCCACTTCTAATAACTGTCAATACTTCCTAATTTCTAGAAGAAATGCATGTTTTTCCAGAATGAGCAAATTCACTTTCTTGAACGTTTTTCAACGAATGACTTTGCGATTTTATAATTTTCAACGACAAGCTTCGGAAACTCTAGGAATGAGATACCTGTTTGTTATATTTCCATTCATGTTCATACACAGCGTAACACATTGTAATTGATTTGAGCATTTTGACTGCGAACAATTTTTTTACTTCATCTCCTTCAGTACTTGCATTTACTCAATTTACTGAGTTTTGGTGTTCACTGTATGCATGAGAATATTACTGATCCTTGATTTGACTGAATATTGGCAATAAAAATGCATCGCAATAAAAAAAACATAATTTTTTTATGGAAAATGTCTTAAAATGCATTTTGAATTACTCAACTTTGCCGTCCTCTAGCGATCCTCTTATAACTTGTCAAAATTGTATAGCAAAATATGATAATATTTTGCTGAAAGCAATTTTCATAGGGTTTTGTGTCCTGTCCTTTTGGCAGAGTGGTGCATTTACCTGACTAACAATATGCGGTTCAGAAAATTCCTAAATTCCGAGGATAATAATAACACTTATTCACTAGTATGTCCGGAGGAATCTGGAAATAATGGAAACTCTGGAAGTTGTTTCACTTGGGCGCCATATTGGATTTTTCTGTTATAACCTTATCAGTGATGTATCAAGAACACTATCACATTTTAAAAAGAAATTGCAATCATTATTCCAATCAACTGGCTATAAATTATAAAGGAAGAACTTTTCTAAGTATACCAAAACACACCAAACATTTTATGAGAGAGGGTCCAACTCTAAAGCCATTGAGGAATATCAGTCATGCGCGACTGAAATAAGAGATAGCAATAATGATTAATGATGATTTTTCAGATATGTTCATTCTGTAATTTTTTAAACCGCATTTTTGTAAATAATTTAGTGAAAATTTGACGTGTAGAATTTCTCGGGTCCATATTTAACTGTAAATCATTTTATGCCTGAACTTCAATTTAGCCGTATTTATCAAATTTTCGTCAGTTTCCTCGTCCATTCAGTATCGGTATTTTTTATAGAGTTTTCATACTCTGTGTAATTTTGACTCAATGACTTGAACATGCTAGGTCTTAGTACATTAGGATTGAATTAAGTGAACTGCATACCAAACAACCATGGTGTTTTTTTGGACCTCGTTTTCTCACACTTAAAAACTGAAGTTGTCTTAGCAGATGAATTACTTCTGGATGTTCATTATCGTCATAATGCTTATAGCTTTGATATTGATGTAGTAAATGCTGATGAAATATTGAAATTGGGAAACTATTACTACGATTTCAAAAATATGAACGTAACTGGAATCAATGACTTTTTAGCATTGGCTAATTGGGATTATATGTATAGTCTAAATGATATTAATGTAGCAACTCAATTTTTCTACGATGTTTTATATAACAGTATTGAGCTTTTTGTACCCATAAAACGTTTCAAAACATCAACTTATCCAATTTGGTTTTCCCAGGAATTAAAATCTCTAATCTTCAGGAAAAAACAACTACACAAAGAATTCAAAAGAACAAATGATGATCACACTTATCTTGAATTTTCCCAAGTTCGTTCTCAATGCAAAGAACTGAGTAGAAATTGTTACAAAAATTACCTAAACAATATGGAATTAGATATTCAACAAAACCCAAACTTGTTTTGGAAACATATCTCCAATTTACGCAAAGCTTCATAATATCCTCAATCAATATATCTGGAGAACCAGATCAGCTGTAGTGGAAATGATTTAGTAAATTTGTTTGCGCAACACTTCGCAAAAGTTTATTCAAACACATATTGTAAAGTTCCTAACTACAGTTATAAAGATACAGTTGATATAAACAATATTAATATTGGATTGGTTGATGTTTTTGATGGTATTCATAAGTTGAAGTTCAAGTTTTCTTGTGGGCCTGATGGTATACCGACGGCATTGTAAAGAGCTGTATTACACCTATATTAAAATCAGGCAATAGGGAAAATGTAACAAATTATAGAGGTATTTGCATTCAGTCTGTACTCGTACCTAAGTTGATGGGTAAATTAGTAACTTGTCAGTTGACCTGGGCCTGCAAGAATATAATAATACCACAACAACATGGTTTCTGTTCAGGACGATCTACTATGACAAATCTAATAACATATGAACAACATTTGTTACATGCCTTGGAGAAAGGTAATCAGATAGATTCTATCTATACTGATTTCTCGAAGGCCTTTGATAGGGTCAATCATTTGTTATTGTTGGAAAAATTGAAAGCTCTAGGTTTTGGTACTGGTATACAAAATTGGATAAAAAGCTTCCTAACACAACGTTTTCAGTGTGTTAAAATTAATAATTACATTTCAGAAACAATTCCTGTAGCTTCCGGTGTACCACAAGGATCACATTGTGGACCATTATTGTTCAATCTATTTGTTAATGACATTGGCAATTGTTTACAGTATGCAAAGTTTTTACTATTTGATGATGATTTGAAATTATATTCATCAGTTAGCGATGTCTTAGACAGTCAAATTCTTCAAAACGAATTACATATTATATATGATTGGTCCTCAACAAACAACTTGTACTTGAACATACAGAAATGTCACGTCATCACTTTTTCCAAATCAAAAAACATCCTTTATTATGACTATAATATTGAAGGAAAAGTACTGGACAGGGTAAACGAAATTAGAGACTTGGGGATTACTTTAGATCAGCAACTAAACTTCAAAAGACACTTCAATACTGTTTCTGCAAAGGGAAGCAAAATATACGGATTTATAATATAATATTATTGCTGTCTTATAAATGTAAAATATGTAACTTCTCAGTTCGCTGTTACAATTGTTATTATTTTGTTTCTAATGGTGAATCCGTAAATAAATAAATAAATAAATAGTTCGATGTGGTTGTTTCGGGATACAAGTTTAAATTCATTTGCAATGTCCACAGACTATTTTTATTGAATTTGTGATATACTTTTCTCATATCTTTTTTTCCTACACTCGTGAAAGCCATTTATCGACATAACTTCAGAGGCTTGCAAAATAACAGTGTCATAACATGTGACAGATTGAAAATAAAAGTTAGAAAGATCGAACACAAAGCCTGGTTAGGTCAATCAATAGAGCATTTTTTCCCAACAAAAATACTAGTAGGAAACAAACTGTGCCATCACATGGAAGACAGTCCGTAGTTATAATCTGTTATATTTTCGACTCGCAACTGTCATTTATTAATTTGTTATAAACTCGCACAAGTTACGACTTCTGAGGGCTGCCGTTCGTAACTGGACGACAGCTGGTTAACGAAAAAAACAAACAAATTCAAATATCAAAAAACGTGTTTTTTAAATTGTTTTGCTTATAAAATAAAAACTAATAGAGCAATCTGGTTGCTTCAATGAAAATAATTGTAGATAATTAAAATACGAACAAAATTCAATATCTCCCCGATCGGATCATTAGTAACGGAGGAACACCGGAAAATCCGGAACATGTCACGATTTTTTTTTTAAATTCATAACTCCGTAATTTTTCAAGAAATAGGGTTGGCCCTTCCCATGAGAGTATTACTTTATGTGCGCACAAAACAACGGAGATCATTTGTTTGGGCACAATTGACATATGAATTTGTTTTTGCACTATCTTGCAGCGTGCCTGGATGCTCTAGTGATAGTCCGATTTCAGTTCCTAAAACAGATTTTGGAAGTAGAAATACAGTTCCACAAAACATATATTCTTATTATGCGCTAAAATGCTACGGAATGGGTGAAACATGCTTGCAAACATGACTGAAAACGGCCGAGCTGACGGAAGCGGTCAAGTGGTAGGAGAGAGCGGGAGATGAGGAGAAGCGTATTATCACGTAACCCGTTCATTAAAAGATTTCCCCCCATCCCGGACTCTCCTACCATTCGGCAGCCAACGCGGGCTCGGCTGTTTTCAGTCATGTTTGCATGCATTTTTCACATATTTCGCACCATTGTAGCGCAAAATGAGATTGAACGTTTTGTAGTACTATACTTCTACTTTCATAATCTGTTTGAGAAATTGAAATCGGGCTATCACTAGAGCATCCAGGTACGCTGCAAGATAGTGCAAAAAAACAATTTAAATTGCTATTGTGTCAAAACTAACGATCCGACAGCGCCTGTTTTGTGCACACATAAAGAACACATGATTCAAAAGGTCAATCCTACTTCCTAAAAAATGGCGGAGTTATGAATTTTTCAAAAAATATCCCAAAATTTTACGGTTTATCCATTTTTTTTCTCCGTTACTAATGATCCCACCGGGTCGTAAAACATCCCATTTTGTTCGTATTTCAATTATCTACAATTCTAATATTAATAATAATAATATTTATTTGCATAAATATAAACTATTCACATAGTTTTTGAGAATATAAATAAGGCGAATTTATGGTAAATGTGACAATTCCTTACAAACAAACATGGAGGTCCCCACTAAAACCGAAGTTGTGCGTGTGTACTAATTTGTTGCTGAAATGCAATATGTATTGATTCCAGAATTTAACATATATTGAATCTTTTGCATTTTTATAGCTAAATAAATGTGCATGTTAGTACGTTATGAAAATATTACAGAATTAAAATTAACTAATCTATATGAATTAACTAATTTTTCTAATAAAATATGATCCTTCAATCTAAAATATATTATAGTATATATCAATGTGACTAGTTCGAAGTGTAAAGGTAAAAAAGTAAATATGCGAGGAAGTGGTAGAGTAGTGTAGTGTAGTGTTAATGTGGCTGAAAACGAACAGTACTTTATTATTTTTCGGTATTACTCGTAAGTATATTTATTATGAACAATATTCCTATTCAGGTCAAGCAAATACCTCTTGAAAATTTTCTTCAAAAGGTTTATATTATGTATTTTGCGTATATATATATATCTTGTAAATTTCAGGTAAGTAGTTGAATATTTTACTGCTGATATAATTATATGTATGCTGTCGAATGGTTTTTTTGTTGTAATGACCTGTACGTTACCCTTAGATTTATTTCTGCTATTATAATTATGTTCGACATTTCGACGAACATTTTTATTCCTGTATATAAATCAAATGATGTACTTGTGACTCTCTGAAGATATAATTCGATGGATAATCTTTTTTTGCAGTAAATTATTCTGAGTATTTTTTTGCAATACTTCCATTAGTTTTCATTCTATGCGCAAAACAATAAGAAAACACGTTTTCTGTTATTAGAATGTTTATAAGATATTAATAAATGACAGTTGCGAGACGAAACATAATATAACAGAATATAAATACGGACTGTCTTTCATCTGATGGCATATATAGTCGGTTTCCTACTAGTATTTTTGATAAAAAATCATTAATTGTATGCTATATTGCTTAATGTAGTAAAAGTCAAAATATATTTCAATACCAGAAGTTTTTCCACTCATCTACAAAGCTTTTCAACTATAAATAAAAATGTAAATTGAATTTGTTATGTATTATAAACTATAATGGTGATAGTCTCCCCGATCTGAACATAAGTCCAGATGAAAGAGAGTACAACCACCATATGAGCTCCAGGGTGAATTACCAAAAATGGTGGCGCATTTGCTATTCCAACTGCAGAAAAAAACCGGGAAAAAACTAGAGTAAAAAGCTTTTTCTCAATATCTCCGATTTTTTAATAAATTTATAAACTTGTGATTCATCATTGAAATGGTAAGAACCGATCTCATTCAAAACAAAAAGAACACAATACAAAACTCATTAGGAAAAATAAAGTTGATGATGAGGGGAAATGAAACGTCGGATAGAAAATCTGGAAACATCATTATGTAGCAGACAAAAAATTGGCAATGCAAAACTGCAATTCATTTTTAAGTCCTACAAAAAATTAAGACAAAAACAAACAACAAATTTTCCAAAATTTCTTTTTTTTCCGGGTATCCCTGTACATACTCGGAATTTCGAAACTTTCTCAACGGCATCTTGTTAGTCACGTAAATGCCCACCTTTACCCCATGTTAACCATCTTAGTTTTCCTTATAGTTTCCGAGACCCCAATTGTGACGATGAAATTTGAAACACCAGGTATACATATGTGAAGACGAAATGGGGTCAGACCGTTGTCACTCGCCTATTATTTCACTTTCAGGCACACGTACTCACGATAATATCCTTGAAATTCGAAGAAAAATCACTGAACCATACAAGAAAGTGTAGAGTTTACTGAATGGATTCATTAAGAATAAACTAAGTAATGAATATGTTTATGCAGATTCGAAAAACGTGTCTCGCTTCGAAATAATTTTAATAACTTTTCATTCCCACATGGTTCTGTATTCCGAAGTTGAGCGCTGAAAGCATACTCATCGGCATAACAGAAATATTTTACATGAAAATCTATTTTTGATTTTCCACGTTATTCGACTATTGCTGTTCAAGGAATTTCTCTTTCAACACTGTTTGAGTAATCGTATCCAACCATTCATTCACTTATTTTAACATCTCATCGAAAATAATGTTTTCACATACCATCTTGGTTATTTTTTTGAATGTCAGTTAGAGTTAAAACGAACACTAGTGGCATCGACGCTAAGTGATGATTTTATACTTCTCCCACTCTGGCCTTCACCGTTTGAGAAAAATGTTTGCGAATTATTTTCAGAATTTTCAGTTTTAAACTACTAGAAAAGTGTAACGTATTGTTAGCTGTCAAAGTCAATGGCATAGTAATTAACGCTTTGATATTTTTGGTTATTTGTTTTAGATACACATGCTTCATAATCAATGGAATCCAGAAATATTGAATCTATTAAAATGAGTTTACCTTAGTAGAGGAACATTAGACAAAAAAGTGTATCTAGGAACCGGAAACTACTATAATTTTGATGATTTTCGGTAATTGAAAATTCTCTCACCTTTATAGATTAAAAATTAATGATAATGATAGTAATAATAAAGGCTTTCATTGACAGGTGTGTGACAACAATGTAGTACAACGGAACAATAGAGAATAAAATTAATTAGCAATACTATAGCTATATAATGAGTCGCAATCAATTTTTTATGCATTACAGTATCTAAAAGTACCTGTCAATTGGCAGGGTTCAAAAAGTGTCCTAAGACCAGTTTTGCTCTTCTACCCAACCGAATATACAGTACGATGCAAATGTATGGAATAAATTCATTATTTCTGAACATAAACATATTTTGGAAAATTCCTCGATCACGTCGATTTTCTTTTCCGATTGGCCAATTTCTAAACCCCACCCAAAATATATAGGTTTATCCGCATTCGAGTAAAAATGAGTTTAGTGAAATTTTTAAATGGGACACCCAGTGTTTTTTTCCATATTTGGTTAGAGATCGTCATTACAAATCCGGCAATACCAGGTCTGATGGGATTAGGTCCAACGGCTGCGGAGATATGGGCAAAAAACTTCTCCATATGCTCAATGAGTGCAAAGGAGACTTTTGACCTTCCGAATCGTGTGTTGTCTCTCAGTCATACTCATTGGACATACGAGGAAGTTTTTTGCCCATATCTCCGCATCCGTTCGACATAATCCCATCAAACCTGGTATCACAGGATTTGTAATGAAGACCCCTAACCAAATATGGAAAAATACACTGGGTGTCCCATTTAAAAATATCACTAAAGTAATTTTTGGGATTCAAAAATTGGCCAATCGGAGAAGAAAATCGACGTATTCGAGGAATTTTCCAAAATATGTTTATATTCAGAGATAATGAATTTATTCCATACATTTGCATCGTACTGTATATAATCATGTATTCCTATTTTATATATAATAATATACACTTCCCAAGAAATTAACGCACCACCAAAATTTAGGCAAAAGTTTAAGATACATTTTCGTCAAAACGACTCGACCGATTTGGACGTTTTTTTTTTTGAATGTCAAGTTATTTTTTTCTGAAAGTCTTAAAAATCGATCCAGCATTACGACAACGTTTTGTAACAGCTCGGACACTCCAAATTCAGCTTCGAGATGCTAATGGTTTACAAGTTTGTACAGAAACTGCTCGTCAGCGATTAAGGGAACATAATTTGAGACCTAGAATGCTCGAGGTCCAGCTTTTACTAGAGATCATCGGAGAGCGAGGCTAACTTTTGCCATTGAACGTCATAACTGGTTAGTGGCTGAATGGCAACATGTATTAAATACGGAAGAGTCCCGATTTTGTTTGTACAACAATAACATGAGTGTGCGTGTATATCGACGCCCTAACGAACGGTATGCTCAGTGTAATTTCTCACATTCCACATTATTCCGAGGAGGATCTGTGATGGTATGGGGAGGCATTTCTTTGACTGGTCGCACGGAACTTGTGATCATTAATGGAAGCCTTACAGCTGAAAGGTACATATGGAGATTTCAGAACCACATGTAGTGCCATTTGCGCCATATATAGGGCAAGAAGGATTTTTGTTGATGCAAGATAATGCCAGGCCTCACGCCGCCTGAGTTGTGAGAAATTATCTATGGCCAGCTCGGAGCCCCGATTTGAATCACATAGAGAATCTCTGGAATATTTTTTGGAGAAGATTACAAGAGGAACGTATCTTGAATACTTTGGAAGACGCCCGGCAGAGACTGATTGCAATTTGGGAAGACCTGGACCAAAGTGACATAAGGTTTCTTATTTTATAAGTATGGTTTGTCGTTGCCGGGAAGTTATTCATGCCAGAGGTGGAAATACTAGCTATTGACACTACCTGTCAACTTGTTTCTTTTAATTTTGTTTCGTTTTTTCGTTGTTAAATTTGTATCTTCATTTTCAATAAAATCATGGTATAAAATGGTGTTTCTCGAGTAATATGGAAGATAATGAAGTGAATCAAAACAGAAAATGTTGAAAAAAGATAAGGCTAAAGACTAAATCATCATAATCCTCCGAATCAAACGAATCACCCATGTTTATGATTACTGGTTCAATGGATGGCAAAAGGAAATATTCACGTTCTTTTGAAATCACATGTGAAATGCATTATGTCCTCTCTTAAGATTCTCCTAACATTTTCTACTACTTCTCCGCTTAGATTTGGACATTGATTGGATTTGTTTTTTATAAATGCACAAACCAATTCAATGGGATTGAAAACACAATAATACGGAGCGTATGACCAGAATGTTTACAAAGTTCATCAATAATAATTTATTTTTCAAAATTTTCATTTGTAATTATATACGTAGTATTACCTCCTTCGTGGCTTTTTGAGGAATATTCAATTTTTTATAAGCCATAAATTCCAAAATGTCTCCTCTTTTTGTTGCTTTCGTCGGTATTTTTATCTTTTGACGCGAGTGGTATGACGCATTATCCATTACAATAACAGAAGTTGATTTTTGGTTTTTTATTTGTTTTACTGATAACAGCAACGCGTTCACTACCCGCGTGTACAATAATTAAACGTATTCCTCTGGAACATGGTGCTTGGAGACAACAGTTTTGGGAGTTATCTACCCATCCATACCGAATCACATCATGACTATCGAACCAAGTCTCGTCAAGATATACTATATGGTCTCTTCGATTCCCGATGTTCTTTTATTTGCCTTTGCAGAACGAGCCGGGGTGATTCCATTATTGCCATTCGCTGATTTAGTTTTTTTGTGTTTGAAACCACAGTCTAATTTGGCGTTGTGTTTCCTGCGACTTATATGTATACTCAGGATAATCAGATAATTTGTTTTTGATTGATTCCAAGGTAGGTACCTCGATTCGTTTATAGAAATCATAAATTTGCCTTAGATTAAAATATTTTGTGGCCTCATCAACTTTGTTTAATTTGTCACAGTTGTAGTTCATTTCCTTTTTAAGATTTTTAGATATATTTAGAACATGAAGATCTTTGTTTTTAAGTTCCCATTGTTCATCCGGTTGTGAGTCTTGTTCGTCACGTTCTTCGAATTGTTCATCAGGTTGTGAGTCTTGTTCCACACGTTCTTCGAATGGTCGCCAAAATGCCATGTTGCAACACTTAATACACAAACGTTTATACTAAAATTTAATGTTGATTTTCACACTTATAGTTTAAAAAACCGTGACATATGTTTTGCAATAACAATGGATTCTTCAAGCAGAAGTATACTAAGTTATAATAATTCCCCATTAATTTGGTAACAGTTTTATACCTGTTTTCGGATAACTCTATGATAACAAATAGTGCTTGTCAATAATTAATTACATTTATACCTAGTCTAACGGCAAAACAAATTAAGCAGAGAGAAAATATTGAGTTCTGTTTGATCGTTCATTAAGTACGCTACTGTTCTTCTTCTCATAAATATCACCAGGCTGCCGGACAGCAATAAAAATATTAAGAGGTGATTTACGATAATTTATGCAACAGGTGGTCAGCGCATTTCTGATTGCTTTCCATGCTTCGAACGGTTACACGTAAAATATACTCAATCTGGTCTACTGTTTTCTTTATATAGGGAATAATATTTATCTATTTTCCGTGTTCATCCTTCATTCGTTATTACACCATGTGCTATTTTGAACTAACCCTATATATTGAGCTGAATGAAGTCATATTCAACTGAGATTGGAGAAACTATACTCAATCTGGATTAATTAAATTTTCAGCAAATGAGTGAGATGACATTATAGTTGATTCCATGGGAGAGACAGAGACATAACTGTCGATTAAAACAGTGCATATGGGCGTAATAGTTTAGATGGTGAATGACATTCTTTAAATGATGTTGGAAGGATCGCATTCTAACCATTAGTTAATCAATCTTGAGTTTAACTGGAACCTGAAAAACTGGCTCTCAGTAATAACACTTCACAGAGCGCTTCGCGATGCGACAGATACAATAGAACTGACAATTACAGCAACTCATACTTGTTTCAGACTGTACTCAGCTCTTTTGCTAACGCGCATCGATGGGCGTGGCGATTCCACATTCAGAGCTAGATTTGCCAAGCTGTATGTCCAGCGTAATGATTGGCAAATCGTTGGACATTGTCTTCCGTTGTTGAGCAATGTTTTTCTTGGGTTGCGTCGTGCCACTCGTGCCATAGAAGACAATGCCAATACGCATTCGGAACAACCCTATTCCTCTAGCTCCCTCAAAGTCGTATATTCATATTATTGGTGTCCAATTATAGTTTTGAACGCATTGAAGTAGTAGTATTCATACTATTGGTGTCCAATTATAGTTTTGAATGCATTGAAATCGTAGTATTCAAAAAATCCCTACAACTTCTAGGCCCTCCAACTTCTGAGCTTTTCGAGAAGAGTTTGCGCGAAAGTACCCCCCCCCCCCCCAGTTGAGTCGTAGTATTCAAATCTCTACAACTTTTAGGCCCTTCAAGTTCTGAGGCCTCACTTGTTTATCCTACTGTTCTTCACATTTATCGAAAATGGAAATTAATTATTACTTGAACTATTTCAAAATTATCAATGTGCGTTATGTAACTTTATTTTTTAACTATTCACTATTCAGGGTATATCAAAATTTGTAATCATATCTCATATGCATTTTACCACTAATTGCCTTCTGCATTTATTTAATAATTTTCAAACACTAACAATACCTATGTTGCTATCAAAATGTTGCTTCTTCGAGAGTGTATTCATTCACTTGTAATCCATTCCGCTCTACCTCAATTGAACATACAGGTTTCACCTACTGCACGGTATTCTGTGTAGACATCCCCAATGCCTATTTTCATAATACTACCAGGTATATACAATTCACATTTACGTCATCATGTTTTGGTAAGATCATATTTCAAGTTATCCCAAGGTTAGGGTTATTACTTGTCATTCGTGATTCTGCGGGGCTTTATACATTTTTCATTCCACGCCTTGAGTGTGCGCCCTAAACGGAATTGGCCATAAACTTGTAGTTGTTATGACTTCTGCATTCAGCTGGAGTAACACGGAATGACATTTGTTAGTTTCATTACCGAAGAGTCGAAGTGGGTTATGCCATGCAGTATTACTCAGGCGTGTTTCATTTGAGGATAGGGATTCATAATATCTTTCTAGCTTGTGGAAAGAAATTAATAATAATAATAATAAATAATTTTTATTGTGCACGTTAAATTACACAATAGGAATCCGATATTGCGCAAGGCATTTTTCAATCGGGCCCTTATAAATACATCAAACATTTTTTAAATTCATGATAAAGATAATAATAGATAATAAATAACAATAAAATAAAAATGCAGAACAATAATTATACATGGCATACAAACAAGTTTCTAAAAGAAATGTTTGAATGAGAAATAAAATTAAGAAAAATGTATAATCGGCATTATCGGCATTGTGTGATTTGTGAGATGAGCAGTTCTTTTTTAAATTTATTTCAGAATTAAGTTACATTTATTGATCTTTCATACATCACATAATGTTGATTGAGGATTTAACATGCGACATACTCGAAACAAAATTTAAATTTTTCAGTTTTATGCAAAGGTATTGAGAATGTATCTTTATTTCGCAGTGCAACAGCATGTGTATCTGATCTCTTTGACAATAGAGTAAATATATATGAGGTTATCTCAGTTTGTAGTAAAGTGAACAGTAGAACAGCAAAGTATAGCTCAAACCTCATATTAAATTTCAGAATTTGCATTTCATTATAATAAGGTGTTACGTGGTCCCTTCTCTCAATGGAAGCATAAGAGAATCTTAAACAGGAGTTTTGCAACTTCTGAAGTTTACTTTTGAAGGTCTCACTCAAATAGTTGTAATATACACAACTGCCATATTCTAGGAAACTCAAGATCACAGCATTAACAAGACGCCAGTTAACATCCGACGGTAACACATATTTATACCTCCACAAAGCTTTGAGCTTCATGTAGCAGGTACATAGTTTCTTAGTGGCGTGCGATTCAAAAGTGAGTTGTTCGTCCATTATGATTCCTAAGTTTCTCACTTTCTCACTAAGTGTTATCACAGTATTGTTCAAAGCTATTTCGCGAGTTTAGAGATTTTGCTCTGTTTGTGTGAGTTTTCGTCCCTATGTTTTATTTGCGTTCATCTTGAGACCGTTATCCGAGGACCATTGGCTTATCCGCTGTAAATTAAGGTTTAGTTCTGAGACCAGCGAATCTACATTTTCCGGAAAGCATGCTCTGTAGAGTTGACTATCGTCGGCATACAGATGCAAATTCCAGTTCGGTTCAATACATGCGGGAAGGTCTGCAGTAAAAACAATAAAAAGAAGTGGACCCAGCACACTACCTTGGGGAACCCCGCAGAATGTCTGTCTTGGTTTAGATAACTGGTTACCAATTTTGACCTGTTGAACTCTTCCATTTAAAAATTGTTTTACTAGAATAAGTGCTTTGAAACTGACGCCATAAAAATTGAGCTTAGCCAAAAGTGAGCTATGATTCACTAGGTCGAATGCTTTGCTGAAGTCCAATAAAGTAAGGTAAGTTACCTAGGCATTATCCATGCTTCTTGTGAGATCATTCGTAATTTTGATGAGGGCAGTCGTGGTGCTATATCGTCTCCGGAAACCTGACTGTATATCTGGAAGAATATGGTTGGTTTGCAAGTGAACAGTTAATTCGAATGCTAATTTTTTCTCTAATATTTTAGACATTGTTGGGAGTATCCCAGTAAACACAGGATATCCTATGGATATCCATTTCATGTCCATAATTGGTTCTTGTGGACATGGACGTTAAATGGATATCCATTGGATGTCCATTTCTGCTAGTACAATGGATATCCGTTTGGGGACGACATCCAATGGACATCCATTTCTTGTCCAAATTGACTGAAAATCCAGATTAAAAAAGGGATGTCCTCTGGACGTCCATTGTACATCCTTCGCCCGGACCAAGTGCGCATATGTTGGTACCAATGTCCCTGTCTCAGTTGGCAACTACCGAAATCGGTAATGCAGACATTGACAAATATGAACATGCAAATGAGAATGACGCTTGACGCTAGTTGCAAGAGGAAGAAACAAACAGACAATTTTTAATTGTTTGGGATTAAATTCGTGTCGTATAGTGCTCGGAGCCCTCGGAGGTGCTTTATTTATTACTGTGTTCACGTTCACTTGGTTGACTATTCAATACTCATTTTGACTCACAGTATTCATATCAGCTAAAGTCTCGCTGAAGTAACAGTAACTGATTGCAAATTCCTGTGGCATTGACAGGCTTTGAAACTGATTGTCGTTTGATTCCAAGGTGAAGGGTGTTTGAGTAAAGATAAGGTGCAAAATAAAACTGGAGGAATAAAATTTTCACGAAATATTACAGAAGAGTAAAATAGGAATTCAGTGCTACCCCATCCATTCGAAGTGGTGATTGACTGTCCTGTTGTTGTTGTCCATTGCACAAAAATGGATGTTCAACTCATAAAATTCTGAAAACATATTTTTGTATCAAATACTCAACTCATTATTGATTGTTTTTCAGGCACAAATTCCTGATGGAATTTAGAAACTGAATTCAGTTTCTAAATTTTTACCCCCGGAATACGCCCTTGAAATATTTGTATCGAATTCAATATATCCAGTTAATGTCCATAAAATATCCCGTTTATATCCATAACATCCAGTTCATGTCCATTTCATACCATTAAAGGTACATCAGATGTCCAATGTAGACCCATTAGAGGTCCATAAGAAGTCCAATTTAGGTCCATCAAGTCTAATTTAGGTCCATCAGAAATCCAATTTAGGTCCATCAGAAGTCCATGCTATATTTATCATGTCCAGTGAATGTCCCTTTTGGTCCAATGTATATCCATCCTTAGTACACACTGGACATCCAATGGACGTCCAATTTTGTGGCATATGGATATCCAGTGGATATCCATGATACTATAAAATATAGAGATATGCTCACTAGAAGAACGCAATTGAGACACGGCCGCGCATGACGTCACTAAGTGACAAATATGCGAATTTTGTCCTTATTGCACCGTCTGATTACATTAGCTTTTGTTAGTTTTGTGCAAGTAAATCCGTTTTCTCATTTACTGAGTACTATGAATAGACAAAATGTACCATTTATGTGTACAATATATATATATATATATATATACCTGCCCCCTGTACAGCTGGTATTTAGACTTTGAAAGGAGTAATTGAAGTTTGGTTGAGTGATATTCAAAATTTGTTGTGGGTGAAGCAAACACTGAATATTGATTTGTTGGATCAGATGCTCTGTATAATTCATCTGAGACTGATAATGGTAATCAGTAAAAGCCACCGTCGGAGACAATGACCCAGCGGATAATTTTGTTGTTGAAAGGAAAGTATGGCTTTATCTGCACAGCATTTATTAGTGATGTATCCATGTCACAGAAGATGAAATCTCCAAGTCTAGGTGCATAGAACCCCTCCAACTATATTAAATATGAAGATGTGTTCATCAACAATGCAGACTTTGTGATAAAAGAACTTCCCGCAGGAATCTCAAAGTAAATGTTCATTACGAATGTGAATTCTGCTGACAAGTTAAGAGAAAGCTAGGAAAACTTGTTGGGTACGCAGCATGCAGGAAGCATACTGCTCTTATAACACTTGTTCCAATATTTCGATTAAGTCTATCGTCATCATCTGGGAAAGAGTGTCCCTGAGGTTGTATTTTAAGCTTTAAATACAAGTAGCTATGTTGTACGTTTTTTGAATTTTATTATTGTTGTTTCCGACTATAAAAGTTTAATTAATGGTGATGGCAACCTTTAAAGACTCTTACTAATTGTTTTAATATGTACATTGCAATTGTTAACTTATACTTTATAATATCTATGCACACAACCGCACGGACACTCCAATTCCCTGATGATGACAATAAACTTTGTTGAAATATTAGAACAAGTGTTATAAGATTATACTTGCTGCATAAATTTACGGAAGGTACAGCAACTGATTTCAATTTAGGTCGCCTTGCAGAAAAATCCATCGGCCTATGTTTCAAACTATAGTCCTCTTTTAGAAAATGCTCCGAGTAAATTCTGGCGTTGGTGACATTGAATTTAAATCGCTGACCACACCTTTGCACCCATATTCCGCATAAAGTCGTATTTTTAGGAAACGAAAAATAGCTGCACTTGGTTTTGGCCTTTAAATTGTTGTTATTATTACAATTTACAACGGCGAACATAACCATTTTCGTTCAAAATGAGGCAAAAACACTTTGAAAACACCCGTTACCCATAAGACAACATACAGCTGATCACTACTTTTGTCACTTACTGACGTCATCGATAGGAGGGGCGTCGAGGGAAGATGCGCGTGAGCATATCTAATTCGTTTGTAGTATCATGGTGGATATCCATAGGATATCCTTCTGGACATGAACGGACGTCCAATGGATATTCGTTATGTCCATTGTGGACATCCTTTGGACGTCCATTGTATATCCGTGTGTTATCTGGGATGCTAATTGGGTGAAGATCATACAGGTCGACGGCTTTTGGTAGTTTGGGCAATGGTAGAACAATGGCTTGTTTTCATAATTTGGGTATATCTCCAGTTGTGAATGAATGGTTGATGATATTTGCTATGGATGACTTGCAGTAATTTATGACATATTTTAACATTTTGAGGTTTATGTTATCCACTCCTGTCGTATTTGTGTTTACTGAGTACAATAGTTTTTCTACTTCATCACCTGTTATTGAATTCACTATTTCCATATTCGTAACATATTCTTTTTTGTTATTCGAGTAGAAATCCAGGATAACATTATTTATGGCAACTCCTCTTGTACAGTCAACAAAATAATCATTCAGAAAATCGGGGTTCTGTAATTCTGCATCAATTTCACGGGTGGGTTTTCCAAGGATGTTCCAGTGGGAGAAGTCTTTCCAAAGTTTGGCTGGTTTATTTTTATTAGCATTTATTTGATTCTGTATATAAGCCACTCTTTCATTCCGTATTGCATGCACTAAGTAGTTTCTGAGGTCCTTATAATACTCCAGGCTACACTGTGATTTATTTCTCTTGTACTTCTGTACGCCTTGCGTTTGAGTTTACTAATTAGCTTTATTGTGTCTGTAATGCCTACATCCCTAGTCGATATTTATGTTTTATTAAAATTGTTTTCATCGGAGCGTGCATATCAAAAAGGAATATTATTGCAGATTTCAGAAACTCTAGTTTTTGATCTATATTTGATAAATTATTGATGTGGTTCCAATCTATCATGCTCGAATCTCTCTGGAAAGCTTCAATATCAAACCGAAAATAATCACGGTAGGTGATAGTTTTAGGCGTCAAGTAATAAGTTGAGAGTGTAAAAATCTTCGAGAAGTGTACTTGGCAATAATGCACACAGATTTGACATTTCTAGTTGTTTGAAGAAGATTAATTAGGTAGAGATCACTTTGAAATAATTGGGGCAAATGAGTTGTTAAGATTTTTTTTCCATTTGAATCATCCGTGAAGGGATTATATTCTGCAACTGCCAAAAGGTTCCAGTTTTCGTTTTGTCGTTTGAATTGCTTTGTATGCATATTTCTGAACCTTTTACCTCTAGGAGGACTCTATAAACCAAGTATCTCAGGTAAGCTCCTCGCACATGGTATTCTTTTATCATTTGGCAGTTCTCCATGTACTTTAGGATCTGATTAGTTAGGCCTTTTGTGTACTTGACCCCTATGTACCGCTGTTAACTCTTTGACCAGGATATTTTTACATCTGAAAGAGCCTTTCGAAAGCATCTTCCACTGTGGGAGCACTTAGAGCTGTTCTGGACAGAGGTATTTATTGGGTCATCCAAGTTGTTGAACAAAATGTCAAGTTCTTGTTGCATTTCAGGGTTTATTTATACGGCACTAACGTTCTGTCCCTAATACAGTATTTTTTTCATTCCTGGATGAAGTTTTAAGACCCTCCGTGAAAGTATGGTATGTCTTCCTGGTGACAATCTTCCACCTACAATAGCCATTGATTAGGGCATTCAGGTACTGGTAGCGTAAACTGCCGAAGAAGCAACATTGCAGCTACGATCAATCTGGTTGTACCACCCTAGTTTCCTGTACTCGTAGCAGAGACTGTCAAAGCAGCACCATTGTAGCTACGATTAATCTGGTTGTACCACCCTAGTTTCCTGTACTCGTAGCAGAGTCTGTCAAAGCAGCACCATTGTTGCTAAGATCAACCTGGTTGTACCATTCTAGTTAACCGACTTTTCACTCCAACTACTAAATCTAACACTAAGTATCCTACCGCGTACTGATATCCTTTTCTTAGCATAGTCTTTCACCTAATGCTAATGTGTGAGCGCTACAAGGTAAGGTGCACCATACTATTGCGGATTGTTTAAGAGATATTCATTTCTCCTACACTACAGCGGTAAATGTAATTGTGTGTGATATTGGATACATTTAACCTTTTTCTATTCACTAGTGCCTGTTTAATCTCACCTAAGAGGTTTGTTATTGTTTGAAACATATTTGGTAATTGAACTGTACCTGTAGACCAGTTGTAATATTAATAAAATTCAGGTATTTATTCAGCTAGTTAGTGTACGGTACCCGTAGCAACCATTTCGCTACCATCATTTTTCATATTAATAATTATACTTCATTAAACAGTAAGCTGCTTATCATTTAGAGTGTGGTAACTTTACTTTTTAATACTGTTCATGTTATATGGGAATCATTATAGATAATCCGTATGGTGAGCTTGAGTTCATATATCTGGAGCCCGCATTCTTCCATCTCATCACAATTTATTTTGTTATGACCCACTCCCGTCTCCACTTGAGTTAGTCGCGAGCCACCCGTCACTCTGACAGCTTAGTTGCCATCATCAAAGCCAAAAGCTAATTTAAAATCGTGGCAATTATTGGAATGCTTTATTCCCTCATCAAGAGTTCAAAAGGGCGGAAAATATCAGTAACAGGGTCACCGAGGCCCTGAATCAATCCCTATAGCTCTGTGTATTTTTTCAACCCATAACGAAAAAATGGATTAGAAAACCCAGTTCCATGTTTTCCAATTTCTGTTTACATCTATTGATATTTTTATTTACCTATATATAACATTACTCAGGAAAATGCGAATGCTAAACGATGCCAAAACTTTTAATAATCATTTGTGTCATGCCACAACAAAAATTGAAGGAATAATCGCCAAGTAGATCAACGGCAACATTCACACCTGAAAACTTGTGTCTAATCATGTGAGTTTCACTCTATAAATAAGTTATCGGAGCAAACAACTGTATACTGCTTTGTGTTCTGAAAATAATTCACGAAGTATTAGTTACAGTAGGTTTTGTTGAATGAACAATATGTATTAAAATGAACATATGGAATATATTCTAGGCATCTACGTCATTCAAACTACGTAATTATTAAAGAATTATTGGAATTTTTGCAAACAGGAAAAATCTCTCGTAAGTAGAGACTAGGATTCAGCCAAATGCCGATGCGATAATTTTGATGCATGATCGAACTCCGCAAATTGCATTGTTCGAATGAATACGGATGTTCACAAAAAAATAAAATCGCTCTTAAATGCAATAAAATCATCAAATATGAGCATAAAATTAAATATGTGAAGTTTAATGAAATTCTAAAGAAACTTTTAGGCCCAAAATGTCTGAGAGAAGTTGCCCCATTCGTTTGAATGCAAACACACTCGGATTGGAACATAGAAATATAGTAACCACTAGAACGCCAAACCCGCTGTCCGAGATTCAGTCTCCTCACAGGGAATGATGACCGACCTTTGCACTTGCGCATTATTGCTATTTCTTGGTCACGTCGTTGCCAAGTTTTCTTTTTTTTTCGTGTTCCAAATGAGGTTCGAAATATCATCAGTGGTTAGGGCAGGTAGTGGTAGGAAATCCAGTAAACTTGGCAACACTGCCTTAATATCCTATCGTGGCGTATCAAGTGAAGAAAGATGACAGTGTCGGCTTCTGAGTTTTGGCATTGTTAGGTTTTAGCAGTTGTTCAGGGAAACTGTGTGAATCTGGATAACACCAATATATTGGCAACGACACGAAGCAAAAAAAATGTATGCGTACTTGAATTTGGATGATATATCCATTATAAAAAAATATGACATTGATGTCAACGACATGTTAATCGAAGAAGTGCATTTTTTCATTTAATTTCATTTCTCCCTTTTCTTTGAGTACTCTGACTGAAAATGTGGTTACACATATATATCAGGATTTGTTGTTAAATCTGTAAGAATATTTATCAAATGTAGAGTATGTTTGTCTACTTTCGAAGACATTACCGAATCTTCTGCAGATGCAGAAAGCTTTAAATTATTGAATAGAAAAAAAGGTGGTCTCACAAGGCCATAACAAACTGTTATAGATACTTGTGTTTTCTGTGAGAGAAAAATCCGGCAGGTTCTTGCAATTACTGATAATTTTATGCCAAATAAAACGAAGTTTTTGGAAACTTTCATTCACCAAACTTCATCAATAATATTTCAGGATGAAAAATTATTCAGCTCCATAATAAACCACATTTTCGATACATCTCCCTATGAGGTGAGTCACAAATTGAAAATGATAAAAACAATAACAAGAATTTACACCAGAATTAGATTTTTCAATATTGCAATGTCGCAAACTGAGAAAATTAGAGGTGAATAGAAGTGAAGAACACTTACAAAATTTATGATATTTTCCCATCAAAAGATTTACAAACAAAATTTTCGTTTGATAGAAATAAGTTTGTAACATCACAAAATAAAATATATTGAGAATTATTATAGTCCTTTTTCCTCCAATCCTACCATTTCTCCTTATTTGAAACAAACTGGAACAAATATCATGTAAAAGTTTGAATTTTTGGCTTTTTATATTTATTTCTCTGAACATTCGAAAATCTACTTCTTATCACAAAAAATGCAATTCAACAACATTTACAATGATAAATGAGAACCTCTGACCGAATGCAAAAATGTAGTTTCTTACCCGAGAAACTATATTTGACAGATTTTTTCCCAATTTTATATCTCCAATCATTGACCTTCATGTTTTTAAACAAAAATGGTGGAAAAGTTATAACAAAGAGTCAACAAGTAGTTTGAAAAATTTGTGATGTCTTGTCAATAAAAGCCTTCGTTATTATTATTCTTTTTACATACTTTTTGCATTAATAACTAATCAATTAATCAATCGATTTGTAGAAGTAGGAAACCAACTTCAATATCCAGAATTTCGAAAATCAAAAATATGACTCCATAAAGAAAGTGTTTCCTCACTTTGATATGGATTTCGACTATAATAGACTCAATGGTTTAGGCATGAAGTCGTTGGACACACAAATTGAGTTTTTTTTTTCTGACCCACAGACTGAGTGGAATCAATTCCCACCAAAATATCAAAGGACCCCGCAAATTCCTTATGGAATTTGGGTCCCGGTGGATTATTTTGAATTTTTGGTATGATGTAGTCCATGTTATTCTCAAACAAATGTTACCATTGCGCCAATCCAAAAAAATGAACAGTTTTGCTGCTAGGGGGCGTTGAAATCACCCCTTGCGCGGATTAGACTATTTACTTTTGAACCCGGTAACAATATTTTCACTTGTTTCATTGTTGCTAATGTTGCAAAATATTGTGCTGTTTTATAAAAAAATTCTTTTCCCCTCCCCTTTTTCCCCCAACCCCTATTACGAAACGCAAAAAAAATATTTCTCGAATGTCTTCAAATGTATCGTCGAATGTTTAAATATGCCTAAATAAGGAAAATAGCAATTTTTTATGATTATCCCCCCACCCCCAAATGACACAAAACGAAAAAATTTCGGTGGATTTTTCTGAATTTTTAATATGATGCAGTTCAAGTTATTTTGAATAGAAATAAATCGGGTGACAAACCCCAAAAATGAATAGTTTAGATGCTAGGGGGCGTCGAAATCATACCTTGCTCAGAATAGATTATTATTTATTACAGGCGGAAACATTATCTCTTCGTATTTTTGTTTTATTTTATGCCGAACAATTGTGTAAATTTTTATAAATTGAAAATCTAAAACCTCCCTCTTACCCCCTATTTTAAAACACGAAAAAAATTAATTCCCGACTACTTGTAAATGCTTTATCAAAATAAATGTATTAATCAGATCAAATTGAAGAAATCGTACAGTTGTTTTACCTTTCCCTCCCTTCAGGAAAATATTGGTGTAGTTCGCTGACTTCTTAGCAGGGCGTAGTTCGTGATTTTTGAATATCAATTAATTGTGCGAATATCTTGAAAATAAATAAAAATTAGATATCTACAATTTGAATTTGAGGTGGTGCCTGAATTATGTTTTTTTCGTGTTTTGAAATAGGGGTTGGAGGTAAGGGGAGGTTTTAGATTTTCAATTTATAAAAATTTACACAATTGTTCGGCATAAAATAAAACAAAAATACGAAGAGATAATGTTTCCGCTTATAATAATTAAGAAGCTATTCTGAGCAAGGTATGATTTCGACGCCCCCTAGCATCAAAACTATTCATTTTTGGGGTTTGTCACCCGATTTATTTCTATTCAAAATAACTTGAACTGCATCATATCAAAAATTCAGAAAAATCCACCGAAATTTTTTCGTTTTGTGTCATTTGGGGGGTGGGGGAATAATCATAAAAAATTGCTATTTCCCTTATGTAGGCATATTTAAACATTCGACGATACATTTGAATGCACTCGAGAAATATTTTTTTTGCGTTTCATAATAGGAGTTGGGGGAAAAAGGGGAGGGGGTACGAATTTTTTTTACAAAACAGCACAATATTGTGCAACATTAGCAACAATGAAACAAGTGGAAATATTGTTACCGAGTTCAAAAATAAATAGTCTAATCTGCGCAAGGGGTGATTTCAACGCCCCCTAGCAGCAAAACTGTTCATTTTTTTGGTTTGGCGCAATGGTAACATTGCTTGAGAATTACATGGACCACATCATACCAAAAATTCAAAAAAATCCACCGGGACCCAAATTCCATAAGGAGTTTGCGGGGTCCTTTCAATTTTTTGACGATCACAATAATTTCTCTCTACTTGGTCGCGAAAAAGCACAAAATAGAAGACCTACACTCAATATTTTTATTTTGAAGACGTCAATTATTGATTTATTGTATATATCATTAAAGGAAAACTCTGTTATATTGCAAATGCTATTACCGACAACTTATACCAGATGCAGGAACAGAAAGTCAAAAATCCTAAGACCGTCCCTAGTGACACTTCCGCTTTATTGCGCATACTCATAGGTATGTGTATCTGCCGTAGGGGGACCACGTTATTCTGAACTAATTGGCGTTCTATGTATTATATTTCTATGGATTGGACTGACATCACTGATGTGATCGTGAGTACCTCGCCAAAATGAAAATGAGAGCAATGAACGTTTCTCGTATGTATCATTTATTTATACGAAAATTCAAACAAGTTCGAACGTTTTGCGGGAGAGTACAAATAAATGATAAGAATAAAATCGACAAAGTCGAAGTACCCTTCTCTCCAAACATTTCCACAAAGTGGAAAATATGAGTAAAAAATCTGACAGAAAACAACTACTTTCTTGGCTAATGCCACGGCGGATATTGAACTACATCTGACAGATATTTGTGCAACGTTCTTCCAAAAAGACTCAAATGCAAGTGCTTATTGTAAACAAACAAAAAATGTTCCTTAATTTGGCTGGAGATGACCACTTGCAGACATGTTTCGAGGTTATTGCCTTTCATCAGTGCAAAGGTAGGTCCGACAACTTTGAGTTGTCTTGTCCGTGCCAAATGAATTTTACTGTATTTTTATGCAATAAAGAAAGCAGTGCGTTAGTTCAAATGAAAGAACTTCTAAATTTGAGCCCATAGATCACGGTGTTCCTCAAAGCTCCGTTCTGGGTACACTTTTGATTATTGTTCATATAGTAGACTTTCTTGCCACCTGCATTCAGTCACTTGTATGTTATTTGCTGATGATTCAAAACTGATTCACTCAACTCCTCCAAACGTGTGCCTAAACGTTTCCATTGCAACGTTGGAGAGGTAAGCGGAATAATGTTATCTGCAATTTGCTTGAAACTGAAAGTGGCTCACACAAATCGTCAGAGCTTCTCCACAAATATTCACTTGGGAGTCAAAGTTTGGGAGTTACTCTCGATGATTCCCTAAATTGGTCAAAACCTATTTATTGAATTACTCTGCTCTAATCTAGTGCGATCTTCATTATAAGATAACTGAGGGGTGTTGTGAGTTCGGATGTTCTGCTGAAAACCTTTTATGCATTTTTTCACTCACACATAGCTGGTATAATTATGGGACAATGCGACTAATTCTGTAAAAATCTTCTAACTAAACTAAAAAAGTTGTTAGAATTAATGCGTTCGGAAGTTACAGTGGCCACTAACTGACATTATACGTCGTAATTGTCCACGTCCAAAATCGTCAGAAACTTTCGAAAATCGTATGAGTTCCCAATCTAGCCTTCAAGTAGGTAGGGGGGTAAAATTGTAAAATTATTCGAAATTAATTTACTCCACGTTCGGATGAAGAAGGGTTCAAGCCTCTGACATTTTTCTTACAAGGTAATTTTCCATAAATTATGTTCGTATAAATTATTGTATTGTCAGCCCTTCCTATTACGTGTAGAAAAAAATTAACTTGATAAATGGATTGCAAATATTTAACCGGAAAAGACATACGATTAAAGCAAGTTAAATGAAAGATTGTCAAAAGAAATATGTTTCGCCAGTGATTCGTCACTCACGAATTATAACTCTGTCTCTTTTTTATAATAATAATAATATACGTATTTATTATTTTCAAAAGAATATTACAAAAAAAAATCTGTAAAACATGTTTGGTATAAATAAAGGGCAAAGTTGAATTCATCCAGAGAATAACTTCGCTAAATGAATTGTTCTTCCACTCGACCCATGACATGTCTCCATACATGTATCTTCCTACATATTTTCATAATACTATAAAAAATAATAATAAAAAAAGTGTAGATTTCCTGGTAAACAAGAAAAATAATGCATATTTGTTGATGCAGATAATAGACGTCAGCGTGCTTTTTCTGCTGTCTGCTTGAAGCACTGCCGAAGGTATTTTCCAAAGCTCTGATCTGAAAATAACACCGAATCGGACATTTTTCTTTCACCACGATATTACCTCGATAATATTCGGAAATAGTTCAAAACAGGTCAAATAGGAGGGCATTAAAAATGATAAAATTATTAATTTTGGTTGATGTTTTAATAAATAGTTAAGTTATTCCAATCAGAATTTGTCAGTCCTCTCTTCACCAAGCCTGGAGAGCTGGTACATGGGCAGCGTCTGCTAGATGGTTTGAAACTACTGCTGGAGCTGAGTAAGTGGCCACCAAAGGTTTGCTGATAACATCACTTTTGTAACTATGGCTAACTGCTGCTGTAACAGCGATTGGAGCTACAACTTTTTGTATCACAGGAGCAGCAACGACAGCTTGGGCAGCATATTCTGTTACCACAGGCTTGCTGATGACGTCACTCCTGTAACTGTGGCTGACTGCGGCTGGTACAGCAACTGGGGCAACAACTTTGTGTACAACAGGAGAGGCAATAACTGCAGGGGCAGCATATGCGGTTACCACTGGTTTGCTGATGACGTCATTTCTGTAACTGTTGCTCACGGCAACAGGAACTACTTCGACTACCGGCGAAGAATAGGCGACCACTGTAGGGGATTCCCAAGCAGAGTATCCAAACCCACTTGGTTTAGCTAGGGCTACGGCTACGAGAGCAGACAACACCACCAATTTGAACATTTTGCAAAATAGGTCTGTGTTGCGAGTCTTGAAACTGACTGAAAGAAACTGATGCCCATTCCAATATCTTCCACGTTTCCACGACAGGCAATATCTGGTTTGTTGAAGGAGATACACAAAAATGTTTCATACAAAAGTTTTAGGAGTTCATGAGAGCTATATTTTGATATAATTTTTAAATATACAGGGTGTTTGGTGTAGGTGCTACAGACCAAAATAGTACTTTTCAAAATAGAACGCCATGTATATTATCACATATTCAGATTCTACGTTGTATTCTGATATTATTTCACGTTTGGTTTTTGAAATTCGCTTACGGCGTTGTTGAGTTATTGCTTAAAATGTAAAGTCTTGAGAACGACTATTATTTTTTTAAATATCTCATACAATTATTCTCTCTACTCTGCTCAGATCACATGAAAATTAGTCAAAATTTTGGGTGTTCGAAGTAATGGTTTCAAATTTGAGTTGTGGAATTCAATCAGGAATCATTTTGAATATGAAACAATTGCGAAATTGAAAGAGGTGTATTCGAAAACAAATCGTTAATAACAATGTAAATAATATAACTTGATAAATCATTTCATAAGATTGGTAGGTACCTAGATATAAGTCATAAAAATTGTTCAAAGTGACGCCCATTAGATATTATACAGGCTTCGAAAAGTCGAATCACTTCTCTCGTACAAGTCGCTTATAATATTAGGCGTAATATCACTGCACGCTAGTCGAATTTTCATTTTCATATCATCCACATTCAAAGGGGGAGTAGTGAAAACAATATCTTTTAAATAACCCAATAGGAAAAAATCAAGCGATGATAAATCTGGGGAACGAGCCGGCCACCGAATTGGACCTTTATTACCAATCCATCTATTTGGGTACGTTCTATCCAGATATTCAGTAACAACCTGTGAATTGTGAGGAGGAGCATCATCTTGTTGCCACCAAATTCCTTGTCGTTCTGCTATGGGAATATCTTCCATCAACTGGATCAAATCATTTTCTGGAAAATGTAAATATCGCAATCCATTGAGATTTTCATTGAAAAAGTAAGGTCCTATGATGCGGCCATTGAACAATCCACACCTTACATTAATACCCCAAGTAGTTTGAAAATTTCTTTCACGGACCTAGTGGGGATTTTCTTGAGACCAATAGTGACTGTTATGTCGATTCACAACTCCATTATTGTGGAATCGCGATTCATCGTTCTACAAAATTTGACTGAATATGTTAGGATTTTCATGTAATATTACTTGAATACAAGCAATGAATTCATGTCGTCGTTCAAAGTCCGTGGGTTTCAAACCTTGTACCAACTGAATTTTGAATGGGTGGTATTTATTTTCTTTCAGAATTCTCTGTACATTAAATTTACTCACACCGACTTCTTCTGCAAGAGTAGGTACGGATAGAAACATGTGAATGAATAATGATATAAGCCAACACATTGATCTCTAAATCTTCAGTTCTAACAGATCTCGTATGATGACAATGCTTTATAGTAGAAGCAAATGACCCAGTTTGCAATTTTTCTTCAACTCTAGAAGAAGTCATTCGTGACGGAATGGGTCTGTCTGGAAAACGTTCTTGGTATAGACGTTGTGCTTGACGGCAGTTTTTCTGACATTCCCCAAAAATTAACAACATCAATGCAATCACTTGGACTAAACGCGAAAGGCATACTGGAGTTTTCGCACAAAGAACACAGTTACTGTTTTGCAAAGAATCACCGAATCGAACTGGACAGTAGATACAATTCAACAACATAAGCTACTTGATGAAATTGTGCAATATAAAGCAATTCACCCTCAAGTTAGTCACATTCTCAAGAATTTCAATATTATATTCAACTGATATCAATATCGTATCGTAGAGGTGAGAATAATTCAGTAGTAGTCTAGTTCAATTTAATAAAAAATATAGACTGGATTCCTGTACGAGTAAATAAGTTTTTTTGAAACCTTATATTTAAGGAAACAACGCCGTAACCAAATTTCAAAAACCAAACATGAAATGATATCAGAATTTAACGAATCATCTGAATATGTAATGATATACAGGGCGTTCTATTTTAAAAAATGGAATTTTGTTCTATAGCACCTACACCAAACACCCTGTATATTTAAAAATTATATCAAATATAGCTCTCATGAACTCATAAAACTTTTGTGAAAAATATTTTTGTATATCTCCTCCAACAAACCAGATAATGCCTGTCACATAAAATTTGGTACACCCGGTATAGTCTTGAAAAAAAAACACGTGTCATTGACGAGAAGGAAATAATTTAGACCATACTTTCACCACCACCATGGTTGTTTAAAAATCAAGAAGAATTCCTGCTGAATTATGTTGGCAATATACAGTATCCATTCAGAGTTATCAAATTATTCAAATTTCAGTATTAGAACAAATAAAGTAAATATAAGTTGAAAACTCAAATTTATTCTTCAAGACGTATTATTCTCATAGTGTACAACGTTAGCGGTTTTGCAAGCAAACGGCCAACATAGGTGTGAGTTTCACCCATAATACCACTAGAGCTACAATTGTGACTGGAAATTTTTTCTAGCTCATGAATCTTTTGTAAATTCTCCAGAGTCGAAGAAGAGGGAGAATTCTTTAATAAATATTCCTTAGCAAGAAAAAATTTCCAATTTTTAGTTGATTTCGAGTGGTATTTGGTAAAAAAATATCTACCGAATTGTTAGAAAATACTAGGATATTGACGTTTTTTGATGCTTCTGAAATTCAAACAGTAGGCTTTGTATTTCAATTCAAAAGGATATAGAGAGAGAGAACATGCGTTTATTATCCAAGATATAAAACCTCATTGAGAAACACTGTTAACCTAACCAAACATATAAATAAATAAACACGATCACAACCAAATAAATATGGTTACAGTATAAATATAGTTACAATAAAATAATTCATAATATGTAAATAATCACATCCAGGTAAAGACATACTTATGTTATTAAATAAAATTACATCAGTATTATACCGCCTCATCATTAAAATATTCTGTCAAATTATTATAGGCTTCAGATGACAGTCTTTCATGTAATTTTCTCCTAAATGCTTTGAGAGAATTTGAGTTCCTAATATCTGCTTGTGGTTTATTATACATTTTGACACCTCTGTAGATTATGGAGTCTTTAATCAGTGTGGACTTAGGATTGATCAATGTTAGATTAATTGCATTTCTTGTAGTGCGATTGTTATTTTCGTATGAAGATTTATTCTTGTAAATGAGACAAGTAGCTTCTAATACGTAAATTGACGTTAGTGTTAGTATGCCGTGTTTAAGGAAGAGGTTTGCAAGAAGTCAACCTATTTACTAGGTATAAGTATCGTACTTCCCGCTTTTGCAGCAAAAATACACTCTCAAATAGTTCATTACTGCAGGATCCCCAGAACTGAATTCCGGATCTCAGGTTTGACTCAATGAGAGCGAAATAAACATTTTCAGCAGCAGCATAACCTAACTCATTGGCTGTAGACCTGAGGGCAAGATTTGCCTGATGATAATTTTTTTGACAATGATAATAATAGCTATTTGTGTATTTAGATTACCGCGCTTCGCTTCGCGTCGCGCGGTAACTCTCTTTGTCGAGCGGCAATCAATCACTTTGTGCTCGAAATACACACATGATTTTTTCTACAAACGCAGCTCTTAGACGTAGAAACTATTGACACTTCATTCAACATAGGCACATAATATAACCTATGAGAAAATTTACATTCAAAAGTAATCCCAAATGTATAACTAACCAAATATCCAATAATTTACATAACAATAATAAAGCGTCTTTATTCACTACAAAAAATAAACAGATAATGACAAAAATTGGTCAAGAGTGTTCAAAGGCCTTACTGTAGTCCAAGAGTATCAGACATGTCGAATTACCTTCGTCGAGAGCTTTGAAAAGGTCATCAGTAATGGACAAGAGTGGTGGTGCTGTGATGACTTCTAAAACCAGATTGCACTGAGGTGATAATTCTGCGTTCGTTCACAAAATGGTTCATCTGATCTTTCAATATCAGTTCCACAACTTTTGAGAAGGAAGGTAAGATTTTAATAGGTCTAAGGTCAGAGTAGTCAGAGGGTGAATTACACTTGGCTAAAGGTAATACCATTTTTCCAACAATTTGGGAATATCCCGGTAGTTATTATTTTATTAACGAGAAACGTGATGTGATTAAACAGAAATGATTCGATGAGATTGATTATTCGGAGAGAGATGTCATCGGAGCCAATAGCATTACTTCTAATATGGTGAAAATGGGTTTGCACCGTTACGCTAGAGACAGTGGAAAAATAAAAATTGTTTTCAGATTCTTGAGGGTCAGGTTGTGAAACTGTATTGAAATGTTTATTAATGCGATTGACATCTTTGATATCGTTTGGAATTTCTATACAATTTCTTTTCCTCAGGATATCTAGAGATCTTAAAATGATCCATGTAGCTTTCGAATCTTTTCTTGCAAGGACAAATTCTAGATAGGCTTTCTTCTCCCGACGTATGGCATTTGTTGTGTAGTTTCTGAGTTCTTTATAACCGTTCCAATCTGCAACAGACAGCGTTTTCTTATATTTTGCCCATGCTCGATCTCTGAGAGAGATCATTTCTTTCATATTGTGGGTTAACCAAGGTGCCGGAGGCAAATTATGTTATCATTCAAGAATGAAACCATTTGATCAACATCATCGATGAGATAAATATAATCCCAATCGATGTTTCGGATATCAGGGCAAAAGAGGTTATTGTCAAAATTGCCAAAATTACGAATAGAAATATACTTCGATTTTTTATATTTTTGAAAAGTATCGATTTTGCAAGACACTGCCATATGATCTGATATTCCCCAAATGTCAGTGACATCGACTGATGATACCTTCTCTCTGTCAGAAACAAACAAAATATCTAAGAGAGTTTGATAGGTCCAAGCACCTCGACTGACATTTCTTTTTGGTCGTAATTTTCCACGTTCGGAACTATGGAAAAATTATGTGAATTCCTTTGCCATATGCATTCTCGATATAGTTTTCATGTAGTCAAGAGATAAAATTATTCGAAAATAAATAATTCGACTGTCCGACGTTTCTCACTATTTTTACAGATTTTTCAGATTTTATTTTCTCGAGATTTGACATTATTAGAGAAGGGGGCTACAAGCCGACTGACTGACATTTCTGTTACATCGTAATTTTCCACATACGATACCGTGAATTTTTTTTAAAATTCCAGCGTTCTCTATTTATCGTTCAGAAGGGTATGGAACTGAATTCATTCGATATTAAATTATTCGAATTTTTTACGGATCTGTTTGATTTAATTTTCGCAAGTTCTCGCACCTTTCTTCGATAGAAATGGGTCCGAGACACCCCAGCCCACAATTATTTTTGACGTCTTTTTCGACGTGCGAAACCATCGGAATCTATTCCAAATTCCTAGGCGTTATCTATTTAGCCTTCAGGAGGGGCAGAAGGGGATTTTCTCACGTTATTGTATCGTCCGATGTTTTTCACAATTTTTAATGCTTTTTCCGATTTTGTTTTCGTGAGTTTCAGCAACTTTTTTCGTGGAAAGGAGGGTCTGAGCTACCTGATGGAATTTTTTCACATCATTATTTTCCACGTCCAAAATTGTTGGACATTTTTTACAATTTTACAATTCCTACAAGTTCTCTATTCAGCCTTCATGGAGGTATTGGACTGAAATCTTTCTGAAGTTTTTCCGAATTACTTCGCGTTCTCTAACTAGCCTTCAGTGTGATCAGAGGAGTTTTTTTTATTATTATTGTTTTGTCATCGGCTCCTACAACGTTTACAAAATTTCAGCTGTATCGGATACAAGCAAATAGGTACTTGAAAACTGATTGCAAATTTTGAACCGGAAAGACAGACAAATGAACAAAGCAAGTTGAATATAAGCTTGTACGAATAACTATGTTATTAAAAAAAATAATAATAATAATTTTTGGATCCAGTTCGAAACAAGTAATGTACGAGTAGTATATATAAAACATTAGAAAACGATGAAATAATTTTGGTTGATGTTTTAATAAATAGTTAAGTCATACAATCAGTATTTTTCAGTCCTCTCTTCACCAAGCCTGGAGAGCTGGTACATGGGCAGCGTATGCTAGATGGTTTGAAACTACTGCTGGAGCTGAGTAAGTGGCCACCAAAGGTTTGCTGATAACATCACTTCTGTAACTATGACTAACTGCTGCTGGAGCTGCGATTGAAGCTACAACTTTTTGTACCACAGGAGTAGCAACGACAGCTTCAGCAGCATATGCTGTTACCACTGGCTTGCTGATGACGTCACTCCTGTAACTGTGGCTGACTGCGGCTGGTACAGCAACTGGGGCAACAACTTTGTGTACAACAGGAGAGGCAATAACTGCAGGGGCAGCATATGCGGTTACCACTGGTTTGCTGATGACGTCACTTCTGTAACTGTGGCTCACGGCACCAGGTACCACCCCCACTATCGGGGAGGAATAAGCTACCACTGAAGGGGATGCCCATGCAGAGTATCCAAAACTTGGCTTAGCTACGGCTACGGCTACGAGAGCAGACAACACCACCAATTTGAACATTTTGCAAAATAGGTCTGTGTTGCGAGTCTTGAAACTGACTGACAGAAACTGATGCCCATTCCAATATGTTTCACGTTTTTATATTCTTCAAAATAAGGTGGAACTTGTTATAAAAAACAACGTGTCATTGGCGAGAAGGAAATGATTTTGATAATACTTTCGATCTTATTTCGGTCATTCAAGTTCCTTGAGGAAGGTCGATAAAAGTTGCACCATGATTGTTTAAAAATTAAGGAGAATTCTAGTTGAACTATGTTGGCAATATACGGTAGCCATTCAAAGTTATCAAATCATTCAAATTTCAGTATTAGAATATTGAACGAAATAAATATACGTTGAAACTCGAATTTACTCTTGAAGACATATTATTTTCATAGTGTACACTACGCATGTACAACTAGAGCCACAATTATTACTGGAAATTTTTTCGAGCACGCGAATCTTCTGTAAATTCTCTCGAGTAGAAAAAGAAGAGGGAGAATTATCTAATGGATACGGTAAGAAAACATCCACCGAATTGTTAAAAATACTAGGATATTGACGTTTCTGAAATTTGAATTTGAAATTTAAACAGTAGGCTTTGTATTTCAATTGGAAAGGATGATAAATGATATTTCATGTTCGAGGTGTCAAAGGTAAAAAGTAAAGTGTTTTTTTAGAATGTCTCGTTCTACGTATGGTAACTTTTGTCGGTTTCATAACTTACTTTTTTTTAGAGGAGTAGAGGGTTCCAAGCCCCCTGACTCACATTTCTTTTTCGTCGTAAATTTCCACGTTCAAAACTATGGAAAATTTATCTGCATTCCTATGCCATATGTCTCTATGTAACTTTTTTTCACGGATTTTTTCTATTCTGTTTTCACGAGTTTTGACAACATTTTTAGAGAAGGGGGATGGCTACAAGCATACTGACTGACATTTCTGTTACATCGTAATTTTCCACGTCCGGAACCGTCGAAAAAATTTCCGAATTCCTACGCATTCTCTATAAAGTCGACGTTCCGATGTTTCTAACAATTCATATGGATTATTTTGATTTAATTTTCGCGAGTGTTCGCAATTTTTTTCCGAGCACCCCGATCACTATTTTCATGTAATTTTCCTCGTCCGAAATCGTGGAAAATATTTCCAATTTCCTACGCGTTCTCTACATTGTCTTCGTGGATTTTCCTTTTCTTTGAGAGTTTTTCATTACGTTTATAGAGAAGAAGGGGGTACAAGCCTCCTGACTGACACTTTTGTCTCATCGTTATGTTCCTCGTCCGAAGCAATAGAAAATTTTCCGAATTTCTACGCATTCTCTATCTAGCCTTCGAGGGCAGGGGGCTAGACAATTTCAAAATTGAATCATTAAATTTTCCGATGTTTTTACAATGTGTACGGATTACTTCAACTGCATTTTCGCGAGTTTTCGAAACTTTCTATCGAACAACATTTTCAAAGTAATTTTCCACGTCCGAAATCGTGGAAATTTATCCGAATTCTTAAGCATTCTCTATCTAGTCTTTATAGAAGTGAAGAGGAGAAGAATTCGAAATTAAAATATTCGTCTGTCCGATGTTTTCAATATTTTTATCAATTTTGCCGATTTTATTTCCACAGGTTTCCGCAACTTTTTCAGAGAAGGGGTCGGGTATTCAAGCCTCCTGAATGACAGTTTTATTACGTCGTAATTTTCCGCGTCCGAAATTGTCGAAAAATTTTCTGAATTCCTATGCGTTCTCTATCAAGCCTTCAAAGGGGTAGGGAGTGAAATCTACTAACACTTTCTTTCCGTCGTGTATTTCTACGTCTGAAACCCTTGGATACTTTTTCGAGTTTTTACGCATCCTCTATCTAGCATTCAGGGGGACTGGGGGGCATTTATTAAAAATTCAATTATTCGACTTTCCAATGTTTTTCATAGTTTATACTGATTTTTTCGATTGTATTTTTAAGATGTTTCGCAACTTTTTTCGAGGATAGGGATGTTCCGAGCACCCTGACAGATTTTTTTTTCGTTGTTATATTCCACATCCGAACGTTCTCTATTCAGAGTTCAGGGCGGTATCACGGATTTATCGATTTAATTTTTGCAAGTTTTCGCACCTTTTTTCGATAATTTTTTTTTTGGCGTTCTCTATCTAGCTTTCAGAAGTGGCAGAGGAGGATTTTTTTGAGTTATTGTATTGTCCGATGTTTTTCACAATTTTTTAGGATTTTTCCAATTATATCTTCGTGAGTTCAGCAACTTTTTTCGATGAAAAAGCTCCCTAAGGTCCCTCATGGAATTTTTTTACTTCGTTCTAAAATCGTTGGAAATTTTTTAGAATTCTTACAAGTTCTCTATTTAGCCTTCGGGGAGGGGGGAGATGGGACTGAAATCATACAATTTTTTTCCGAATTACTTCGCGTTCGTTCTCTATCTTGCCTTCAGTGTGACCAAAGGAGAATTTTTTTTTCATGGGCTTCTAGAACGTTTGCAAAATTTCAGCTCTATCGGATTCTAGCAAATTCTTGGAAAATGGATTGCAAATCTTCAAATGGAAAGACAGACTGACAAATGAATAATGCAAGTTGAATGGAAGCTTGTAAGATAAATGTCCAAGAAACGAGGAAGCGGCCCAATGTTAAATGTGCAAAAATTAATATCCGAAAAATAAAAATATGAGCGTATAGGAAATTAAATTTCAGGATGAGTTTCTGTTTCATGCGACTCGATCCTGATTACCGAACATAACCTAAAAAATTGGCAGAGTTGCAAAAAGCGATTTTTTGTTGATAATTAAAATACTACAGCTCCGATCAAAAAACGTTAAATAAGGAATTTGTATGTATTAAAAAGAGCTATCAATTGAATGATCTATAATTTTTTGAAATCATTGATACTTATCGAGTTATATCGGAAAAACCGTAAAAAATCGGGTTTTCTATATCTCGTTTATTGTAAGGTATTGAAAATTGTCACTTACAGTTTTGTGTAGCTTATGGCAAGCCAAAAAAGTCTTTTTCAAAAAAATTGATGAATATTGATTATTTTTCAAAATATATGAAGTTTTCTCAAAAAAGATGCTCTCTCAATATGGCTACTCTTGCTCGGGGAATGGTGCTACAGTAACGATTCATGGCTTATTTTTTTTTCTGTAAGAGTTGTACTTTCATATTATCGAATGAGTATATTGATTTTATTTATTTTAAGTGTCAAAAAATTACTTAAAAAAATTGCACAATTTTTTTAGGTTTTTTCTAAATAAATTTCTTAATTTTGTTTTCATAGAAATGACTTTTATGAAAATAGATTTCTAGCATGACTTCACGCATTAAAAAAATTGAATTCCTACGATCACTAGGAGCCGAGATAATTTTTTTATTTAAAAAAAATGTTGAAGGCGCGATAATCATCGTACAGCAGTCACCTTAAAGGATATTGAGGTTGCATACCTATATTTTCGATAAAAAATACTAGGATATGTCTAGTTCATTTGCAGTATTATTAATTGAGAAACAAAGTGAGGCGTGCAGGCGCGGAGCGATGCAATTTTAGCGGGTGGCGCGTTGGGTTAAAAATACTGTTGACATTAAAGACACTTTCGTCCTGACAGTGTTATTGAAAAAGAAAAGAAAAGTTATTGGTTGGTTCAATTTCAAGTACTAGTGTAGGTACATTGCAAAAGAAAACGTAGGTGAACAACAAGCCGAGATACACAATATTTTTCAAGCACAAGCCACTTTGAACGCACGAAATAAGTTTTCAGTGCTATCCCCACCCCGCCACCCGCTACAGCTATCGCGATCCGTGCCTGCACGCCTCACTTTATTCATCAATTAATAATACTGCAAATGAACTAGACATATCCTAGTATTTTTTTATTGAAAATATAGGTAATCAACTTTAATATCCATGAAGGTGACTGCTGTACGATGATTATTGCGTCTTCCAGATTCTTTTGAAATCAAAAAATTATATCGGCTCCTAGTGATCGTAGGAATTCATTTTTTTTTAATGTTTGAAATCATTCTAGGAATCCATTTTCATAAAAGTAATGTATATAAAAACAAAATTGAGCAATGTATTTAGAAAAAAACATGTAAAAAAAATTGTGCAATTTTTTTAAAGTAATTTTTTGACCCTTAAAATTAAAAAAATGAGTATCGATAATATGAAAGAACAAATCTTATGGAAAAAATGAGCCATGAATCGTTACTGTAGCTTCATTCCCCGAGCAAGAGTAGCCATATTGAGAGAGCATCTTTTTTAAGAAAACTTCATATATTTTGAAAAATAATTAGTATTCATCAATTTTTCAAAGAAATACTTTTTTGGCTTGTCATAGGCTACACATAACGATAAGTAACAAGTTTGAATACCTTACAGTTAACGAGTTATAGAAAACCCGATTTTTCACGGTTTTTCCGATTTAACTCGAAAAGTATCAATGATATCGGAAAATTATAGGTTGTTCAATTGATAGATCTTTTTAATACCTACAATTTTCTAATATGACTATTTTTGATCGGAGCTGTGGTTTTTTTATTTTTTAGGTTATGTTCGGTAATCACGATCGAGTCGCATAAAATAGAAACTCATGCTGAATTTCAATTTCCTATGCGCTCATATTTTTATTTTTCGGATACTAATTTTTGCACGAACTTTTCCCTATTGCTTGGACTAAAATAGTATATTGTGTATCTAGTAGTAAAAGCAATACATTCCCGGATGACAATGTAAATTGTTGGCCGAGGCGTTAAGCCGAGGCCAACAAGCATTGAAGTCTGGGAATGTGCTTTTACTAAGAGGTACACAAGCTATTTTTTCTGAAATCGCAATCAGCATTATCAAAAACTAAGGAATTCTACATATTGTTTGCGTCAGTTCAATAACTGTCTAAAATGTAAACAAGCCGGCAAAGATATTCCCGTATCGTTTTCGATACGGGAATGTACTTTTTCGGAAACCATCCGGGAAGTGTTCACTTCCCGGACACTTTTTCTTTGGGAAGTGCTCGAATTTCAATATAAATATTAATATAAATAAGGATTAGAGTGTTTCTGTTGGTACCTATATTCTGTTCGAATTTCAATATATAATACAAATAAGAACTAAAATATTGGAAATATTCAAATTTGGAATCACAGCCAGGATAGTTTACTGTTAATCAAAATTCAATTTTTTATTCCCCCCTGTACACCGTTTGGAACTCGAATACAAGTATTTTATGAAGAAGACGCCTGAAGTTGCTCCGAGAAAGTGGGCATTCTTGAACGAATTCAGAAAAATATAGTTTTTCTGAAATCGTTCAAGAATGCCCACTTTCTCGGACCAACTGCAGCCCTCAAAATACGCTTATCCAATATTTTAGCCCGTTGCTAAGCAACGAACCTTCCCGGACCGTTTAATACTTTCCCGTATCGAAAACGATATTGGAAAGTACTTTGCCGGCCTAGGCCGTCAAAATCGGTCTTTGGTTTATGGTTGTCACTTTGACGTTTCAGGAAAGCACGTAATTTCGAATCCTCAATTTATGATAATGCTGATTGTGATTTCAGAAAAAATAGTATGTGTACCTCGTAGTAAAAGCACATTTCCAGACTTCAATGCTTGTTGGCCTCGGCTTCGCCTCGGCCAAAAATTTACATTGTCGTCCTGGAATGTATTGCTTTTACTACTAGATACACAATATACTATTTTCCCGCTGTCGACACTGTAAATAGTCCATACATGCTCAGCAACAAAACAGGTAAATGGCCTATATCATTCGTTTCCTAATTCATCCTGACAACGGAATGTAAATAGTGTCATTTACATGCCTAGTGTAATAATGACTTTGACTTTGACAAGTAATACCTTCAGCTTCATTTTTATCAATTTTTAGGTTATGAGACTTTTTGAATATTATTGTTGTCTGTTCATTCTGTAACTTAGTTATAAGCAACTTAGAATGACATAGCGGAACGAATAATCATGAAGGAAGGGTAAGAAAACAAACTCCAATCCAGGCAAATTTTAAGAAATGTCAACAATCAGCGGGAAAACGTTATAAGTAACTCGGAATGTATCGACTGTTAACATCCTCGGCAAATGACAAACCTCGGCTTTGCCTCGGCTCGTACTCGCTCACCTTGATTGTTAACAACTCTTTACATTCCTTGTTACTTGAATAACTATTGTTAGTGATTCTTCATTCACAAATTATAACTTTGATATGAAAATAGCACCAATTCGTATATTTTTTTTCACTTTCACTGCATTATTCTCTTAACAACCATATTTCTGTGTCATCTGAAGATGAAAAAAATCTAATTTTAATTTTTGGAATCAGTTCGAAACAGGAAATGTAGTATAAAACATTAAAAAATAATGAAATTATTTTGGTAGGTCTGTGTTGCGAGTCTTGAGACTAACTGACAAAAACTGATACCCATTCCAATATGTTTCACGTTTTTATAGTCTAGAAAATAAGGTGGAACTTGTTATAAAAAACAATGTGTCATTGACGAGAAGGAAATGATTTCGACAATACTTTCGATCTTATTTCGGTCATTCAAGTTCCTTGAGGAAGGTCGATAAAAGTTGCACCATGGTTGTTTAAAAATTAAGGAGATTTCCTGCTGAATTATGTGGGCAATTATAATATCCATTCAAAGTTATCAAATTATTCAAATCTCATTATTAGAATATTGAACCAAATAAATATACGTTGAAACTCGAATTTATTCTTGGAGACATATTATTTTCATAACTAGAGCTACAACTAGAGCTACAATTATTACTGGAAATTTTTTCTAGCACACGAATCTTTTGTAAATTCTCCCGAGTAGAAGAAGAGGTAGAATTATCTAATGGATACGTTAAGAAAATATCCATCGAATTGTTAAAAATACTAGGATATTGACTTTTTTGATGGTTTTGAAATTTAAACAGTAGGCTTTGTATTTCAATTGAAGAGGATGATAAATGATATTTCATGTTTGAGGTGTCAAAGGTAAAAAGTATAGTGTTTTTTTAATAAGAATGTCTCGTTTTACGTATGATAACTTTTGTCGGTTTCATAACTCACTTTCTTTAGAGAACAGCGATTGGAGCTACAACTTTTTGTACCACAGGAGCAGCAACGACAGCTTGGGCAGCATAAGCTGTTACCACAGTCTTGAAAATAAGGTGGAACTTGTTGTAAAAAACACGTGTCATTGACGAGAAGGAAATGATTTCGACAATACTTTCGATCTCATTTCGGTCAGTCAAGTGCCTTGAGTAAGGTCGATAAAAGTTGCACCATGTTTGTTTCAAAATTGAAGAGAACCCCTGCTGAATCATGTGGGCAATATCCTGTATCCATTTGAGGTTATCAAATTATTCAAATTTCATTATCAGAATATTAACGAAATAAATATTCGTTGAAAACTCAACTTATTCCTCAAGACGTAGTATTTTCATAATGTACAACGTTATAGTAGGGGAGCCCACGATGGTGAATGGTGATTTAATCGAGCGTCATCGAGACCTATCGGATTTTGAAAATTAGATGGTAGAAGAAAAAAATGGGATATTTGATGTTTTTCTCCGGTGGGGAGAGCGTCTACATGCTTCAAAAAATGTAAAGAATGGCAGTTACATGGAAATATTTGAGGGCGTCAGTAATTTTTCCTGGCAATAAAGTTGAAGATGCTACTTTAACAGTTTGCCCAACATCAGGCAACATAAAGGACCCCGCACTTTTAATAGGTAAAATGGTTTTCGGGGAAATTGTCTGGATTTTTAATATATTGTATATTGTATTATATTCGATGTACTGATTGAACGTGCTGAATAGCAAAGTTCGTTGATGATAGATTTTGAAATCAGTAATTTTTATTTAATTATTGTCTCGGGATTTGAAAGTTCAGACTGCATTTTTTTTCGCTCTGATCAACAACGTATCTTCATATTACTAAATATCATTCAGATGGTGCATATTATATCATTATGTACAGAGTGACAAATAAAAACATTTTAGTAATGTCTGAAAATTCGATGTAATAATGAAATATTGATAAAATCATTTTGGCATGCAATATACTATTCTTATTCCATCATTAATTACAATTCATACATTTCGTACAGGGTGATTTGAAAAATTGGTGAAATATATGGCTAGTTCTTTCGTACACATCCTGAATTATCATCCTCCGGAAATGGCTGACACCGTATAAACATGATTTCGGTGGGATATATAGGGTGATCATGAAAATTTTCGATGATAAAAATAACAAAATATCAACGTTTCAAAAATCACCCTGTAATTTACGATTAACTAGTTTAAATTCCTTTATTATTATTTAGTATATTCATCATTCTCTCCTCAACACTGTCTAAAAATTTCAGTTTCCTATTATCACTAGTTCCATAGTTATTAATTGAGAAACTTATTACCATTTGCATGACGAGTTGAAGGAACTTCACGCGTACATTCTACTAGTGGCCAAGATTTTTCACAGATAGTGAAACCAAAAGGGTGAAGATTAGAGATAACAATAACATCAGATATATACCGTATAAACATGATTTTGTTGGGATATATAAGGTGATCATGGAAATTTTCGATGATAAAAATGACAAAATATCAACGTTTCAGAAATCACCCTGTAATTTACGATTAACTCGGTGAAATTCCTTCATTATTGTTTAATATATTCATCATTTTCTCCTCAACACTGTCTCAAAAATTCAGTTTCCTAGTATGACGCGTACATTCTACTGGTGGCCAAGATTTTATATTATATAAGTATACCAGGAACAGTTGAAACAGCAACACGAATGCTAGAAAAATCACATGAGGTGAATCTAGTACAGGCACGTGTTGAAGCCTAAAATCTTCATTTGAGAAATGGTCGATGGGTTTTACTCAATCATTATCATGGTCCTGAATTCCTCTATTTGACATTGGAATACTTGAAAGATTTAACAGGCATTTATCATATTCAATTATAAGCTGCATATATTCAGGATAAGCTTCAAAGAGAAGAAACAAATATACTGGAAGTGGACGAATCCATTGCTGAGCCTAATCTTGTACGATTACGGATTTTCTCAAGATTCAGGAATGCTACCAAATATATGCTGTGGGTGATATACAATATCGCAGACTTCATAGAGTCTCCAAAAACTTGATATTGTTGTACTTGCAAGGCAGGGGCTAGAACATTAGGTACTTGTGAACATGTAGCGTATGTTTTGTGGTTCCTTGGATATGCAAGATATGTGTAAAATCATCGATATCCATCTACATCACTTTTGAACTGTATCATTGATACTGCAAACACATTAGAACCTGAAAATATCGATCGTGGTTCTAAAATAATCATTGAAGTACTGTACCAAAGCCCCTCTCGATGACTGTTTTTATAACCAAAGTTCTGACCGTAAGCATGTCCTTTAATATTATATTTCTTGTTGTACAAAAGTTATCCGGTGCTCGTCAATGATCCAAGATTCAAAATAATCGGAAATTCCATAAAAAATCTTCAAATCTTCAAATCGTCAGTCCTTGGGATTACTCCTCAGATTTTTTTCTAATGAGACCTTTTAAAAAAGGTATCCGACAATATTTGTCCTTCATTTCTCATAAGGAAACTTCTACGGTATCAAGTCCAGTAGACATTAGTCTAAGGCCAAGGTCCTTGTTCAATCGGCATAACTAATCCAAGTAAGATTAATCAAACACCACAAACTAGAGATTAATTCACCGCCCGAAATGATCTCAAACTCCCACCCCATTCATAATAACAGGAATAGTAGCCATTTAATGTGATACATATCTCCATGATTCCTCATTTTCAAAACAGCACCCGAAGCCCAAAGAAAGCCTTGCAAACGTCATCAAACTCCAGTCCCTGTAAATTGTCTTGATGTTTCTTTTTCATTCACTTTCCGTCAACGACAGAATCAAAATGTACCCGTTAGCCAATAGGTGTTTCTTGTTGTATGAGGACCGTAGCGCTGCTACGGGGGAGGTGGATTCGGTTAAGGCTGTTCCTTGTCACCTTCAGTGATAAGTGATTTCCCGTATAGGGGCCTCATACACGATTGGGCGAGTCAAACTATTCAAGCATTAGGAATTTTATCTGGCTCATGCCTGAGTTGTTAGTTGTAACTGATGTGTCGTATATTCAGTCAGTTCCTAAATGGTAGATGGAATTGGATGGACCGTTATTGGTCATCAATCTGCATATAATGTTACATTTATTTTGATCTCCACATTCTCAAGTTTCACTATTTGTGAAAAATCTTGGCCACTAGTAAAATGTACGCGTGAACAAGTTCCTTCAACTCGTCATACAAATGGTAATAAGTTTCTCAATTAATAACTATGAAACTAGTCATAGTAGGAAACTGAATTTTTGAGACAGTGTAGAGGAGCGAATGATGAATATATTACGTAATAATAAAGGAATTTCTTCGAGTTAATCGTGAATTACAGGTTGATTTCTGAAATGTTGATATTTTGTCATTTTCATCATCGAAAATTTTCATGATCACCCTATATATCCCAACGAAATCATGTTTATACGGTATCAGCTATCTTCGGAGGATGATGATTCACTTGAATATACAGGATGTGTACGAAAGAACCTGCCATATATTTCACCAATTTTTCAAATCACCCTGTACAAAATGTATGAATTGTGATTAATGATGGAATAAGAAAAGTATTTTGCATGCCAAAATAATGTTATCAATATTTCATTATTACATCGAATTTTCAGACATTACTAAAATGTTTTTATTTTTCACCCTGTACATAATGATATAATCTGCACCATCTGAATGATATTTAGTATTATGAAGGTACGTTGACGATAAGAGCGAAAAAAATGCAGTTGGCACTTTCAAATCCCGAGAAAATAATTAAATAAAAATTACTGATTTTTAATTTGAATGCCCTGTATTTCAAAATCTCATCAACGTACTTTGCGATTGAGCACGTTCAATCAGTACATCGAATACTACAATATACTAAAAATTCAGACAATTTCACCGAGAACCATTTTACCTATAAAAAGTGCGGGGTCCTTTATCGTCAATATCCATTTTAGCGTCCATAACATCTGTATTCGTTTATGGTGGTTCCCTATGCAACAATCATGCATCCATAGAGAAATCGTCAATTAACGACAAATCATTCGTTATTAGGGGTCGTTAATGGACGATTTCTCGACATCATGCATTAATAACAAATCGTTCATTATTGACCCATATTAATGAACGATTTCATTTTCATTGAAGAACATTTTACAGACATGTTAATACGTGGTAGGCGGAAAACTACATTGAATGCTCGAATTGACGACCTCTTTGTGGAATGCACATACGTCGTCTTTCCGTACAATTTCTGTGGCAATTTGCTAGCATCATTGGAATAATGCTATCACATGCATCTCTTATTTTTTATTTGAGATTGTTGATATCTGTACTAGCTGTCGAAAAACCTTATCTTTTACTTATCAATAGACAAAAAATATAAAGGAGTAAGGTCTGGGTATCGAGCTGGCCATGCAATTGGTTCATTGTTTCCAATCCATTTTGTTGGGAATATTGCATCTAAATGTTCCCTTACTATTGCTGCATGATGGAAAGGGGTACCGTCTTGTTGAAAATATTTTATTTAACGGCGGATGTTCAGAGGCAATTCATCTGAGTAGCCCTCAAACTCAAAGAGAGTTGCTGTGAGGGAGGCCCTGTCTATTAAAATCAACGACGATATCATTCCCATTGTGAATGAAGCTAAAAACTTGGGTCTTTGGCTAGACACCGAGTTGAGGTACTCCAAACATATCAGCCACCTATGCAAAACATCCTTCGATGTTCTAAGACAACTCTACCCTAATAGAGACTTATTATCGAGAAATATGAAGTTAGGCCTGTGCGAATCCCTCATTTTCTCTAGATTGGCATACTGCGATACTATCTACGGGCCTGCACTCCTACAAACTGAGGCCACGCGATTACAAAAAATACAAAACAGCTGTATTAGATTTTCGTATGGTGTACGCAAATATGACCATATCAGTGCATCCTTCAAGGACTCGGGCTGGCTCAAATTAAATTATTATAGAGAAATACACACGCTAACACTCACACACAAAATTTTAACATCGGGTAAACCACCTTACCTCCGTAAAAAACTAGTATCGCTGACACATAAAAATTCCTCTCGAAATAAATCCACATTACTAATTCCAAGGCACACCAAAACGATTTTTACCAGAAGTTTTTCGTATAGCGCAGCTAAACTTTATAATACGATTCCCTTGGAATACAAAGAACGCTCTTTGAAAAATTTTAAAAAAAGATTAAAGGCCCTGTTCCTAGCGAGGCAGCAGTGACGGTGGACGACGACTACATGTTCCTCATGGCTATGAATATACCTGAAATTCCTGATAACAGCTTAGGTATGTAGGTGGAGCGAATCAAAGTACACGCGTTTGTTATGTTTATTGTGTTATATGTGTATACACCCCTGGTTGGGTTTAAAAGCAGCTCATATAGCTGAATCCCGCCATTTCATTATTTATACTTGTTCTCTGAAATATGTACCTTTTAAACAAGCATGTATTTAAATAATGAATAAAGACATGTTATTATTATTATTATTATTATTATTATTGGATAAAAAATGTAAATACATTCCACCATTCAAACGCTCATCGCGAAAGAAACGACCTAATATGCTTGTTCCCAAAATTCTCAACCAAACATCTATTCCGACCCTTTCCTGGAAATCTAAATGTTCATTTGTATTATTCCACCAATAATGGATGTTTCTAAACCAACCAATGTTGGTGAATTTTAATTAGTCCGTCCTTATAATTTTTACAAATATTTCCAACTTTCTTTTTCTACGTCTCAACCACTTCGCAAATCGGATTCTTCTTCCGTAATCCCTTTCATTGAGGTGATCAACTTTGCGTATCCTGTAGCATTTGTATTTCATCTTTTTTTAAATATTTTTAGTATATTTTACAGAAATCCCTAGTTCGTAGGCAATTTCTTGTGAAGAACAATCTTGATTATAAATATTTTTGCAAATGACCAATACTAGATCAAAAAAGTTTTTTTCACTTTGTTTACCTTTATGAGATAATATTTGCTTATTCAAAACATGTATTTGATTCCTCACACTTCCAGTAACAACACATTTTCTAGTTTTATTTCTGTCAAATGCACCAGTCTCTCAAATTTCTTTCTAATCGTCTGGACATTTGATTGTTTGGAATACGACGATTCGGGTATAGGTCACCATACATATTTTTTGCCAAAAGACGATTTCTATTCGATTTGGCGTGTTTAAAAATGGTAAATGAAGTGAGATGCTATTTAATTGTACCAAATTACACAACAATCGTATCTTGACAAAAAACTAAAGTTTTCGTTACTTCCAGGATTGAGAATTTTAAAGATATTTCGTATAAAAATTGATTCAGGAGAAATCAGCCTTGCAAGGATTACGGTAATACAAAAATTTCCAAAATGGAAGAATACGAATGTTCGTTGTGTTGGGGTATCTTCTTATCGAAATTATTGGGTGATGTCTGAAGTATGCCAATAGTTGAATGAATTTTGAAGAAATCAAAACAATTTACAATAGAACTAACGACATGACCAATTAAATTTGTTGTCACTGATGATGCTAGTTATTTAAAATGAAACTTTATAAAAATATCAACTGTGATATAGCACTGAATTGTGATTTCATCGCATTATCAATATTTGTATTAAAAGAGACAGGTCCGTACATGAAAAAAAAGTTAATTGTGGCCGTGTTGTCATGAAACGTTGAATCGTTATAATACAGTTTAAATAACTTGTTTGATTGATGATCTATTTATTTTGTGGAAGTTCATGATGAAATAAGAAAAGGAAGAAAAAATATAACTTTTGTCCAGTTTCCACTAACACTTTACTACTTTATTACGACCGGTTTCGGCTTTTACACCATTTTCAAGTAACTGAAAATGGTGTAAAAGCCGAAACCGGTCGTAATAAAGTAGTAAAGTGTTAGTGGAAACTGGACAAAAGTTATATTTTTTCTTCCTTTTCTTATTACAGTTTAAATACTTTTCCATTTCTTATATTTTCTGATATAAGAATTCTAAGGACCAGGTGACCTCTTAGCGGAATGGCAAAGTTGTAGATACTGAAAAAATTCAAAAGTTTTGTTTCCAACACTTTTCGACATAACCTCAAATTAACCGTCAAAATGGCGAAAACCGATTAATTTTGTTCTCGCGTATAAATGATTCAATTTACATGAAAATTTGTAAGAATGTGCCTTTTTTGGTGTCGAATGATCATGATTTTTCGCAATTCAGAGGAAACCAGTTTTCGAGTCATGTACATTTTTCGAAAAAAATACCCTTATCTTCCACGAACAATTGTGATGGTAATTTTTTTTTTCCGAAGGTCTATAAGTCATCATTTTAAGTGTTGAAGTGTCTTCTCCAAAGGGGTCTAAGTAACTTGGTGGTTTATTGATCGTTAAACCACTTAACATTGAGAAAAACCGACAACAAGTTTCTCTGAATCATAATTTTCTCAATATTTTCAATGATTTTCAATAGAATAAAAATTATAGTGATAAATTAATTTTGTAGTGTAATCATGTACTTATTCAAATATTTAAATGCAGTTAATTTAATATAAACTACTTTTTGTCATGAAAATAACGAAGAAAGTCGAGAATCATTGAAAGTATTGAGAAAATCATGATTCAGAGAGACATTTTTCTCAATTTTAAGCGGTTTAACGACCAATAAACCACCAAGTCACATGGACCATTTGAAAGGTGACATTTCAACAATTAAAATGTTCAAGAAAAAGGAAACTACCCAAACACCAAATTACGTCACAATCACACTCGACGCGCGTTTCGTCAACAAAGTTAGCATCTTCAGAAGCTAAAAGCTTACTAAACAACTTATACTAACTTACTTCTATTTATACCACTATTTCTTAATGGACGTCAAATTATCTAACATAACGAATCTACCTACTCTACCAACTACTTATCTGAGGGGCAACCGCACTCATTATCAAATTTGCCTACCTTTGTTGTTTACTATTCCTAGCAATTTACCTGCACTAAATTAATTTTAATGTTATCCCACTTGTTTTGGATTTGTTGTCACAAATTTCTTGGAAAAAACAATAATTTATGAATTTAATGTGAAGAAAAGAAAAGTAAACATTTTTCAATGTACTACGAACTTGAATAATGGGCTGTAAGGGATAGGACCGTTATCAGCATTCATACTATTTTTGCACTTGGCAATTTCCAGACTCTCGGATGTATCGGTCTATGGTCATAAACTTGTCTGATTAATTTTAAGCTTGTGTCATCAAATCGGTGGTCGTGATCCAAAGCATGTTGGGCCACACTCGATTTTCCGGGTATTGAATATCGGATATGTGTTCTCTGAACCGTACTTTCATGGCCCTTCGGGTTTGACCCAAATACTTTTTGTCGCAGTCCTTACAGCTAAATTCATAATTCCCCGACTTTTCTCTTTCATCTATTTCATCTTTGAGAGTACCCAATACTTGTTGAAGTTTACACGATGTTTTGTATACCACCTTCATATTGAGGGTTCTGAAAATACCTTCGAAACCTCAAGTAACTCGAGGTTCGAATGGGATGACGACATATTTAGGAGGGTTTTCCTCCCTTTGAAAAGTCGAAGAATAAGCGAAGGGTTTCTTTAAATTTATGTTTTCTTATCAATTTGTCTACTAAGTCAGAATAACCGTTCACCTCAGCCACCTCCCTGATTATCATTTTCTCAGTTTTAAATCTTTCTTTGCTGAGTGGGAACGACAAGAGTCGATTAACCAAGAAATTTAGTCCCGACATTTTGTGTTGAGAGCAATGGTGGAAGCTCTCAGGGATGTATCTGAGTGTGCTCGGGTCCTTTCTGTAGACATCGAATTCAAGCTGATTTTGGACATTTCTAATTACTACCGGCCGTTTGCACCAATTATAGTTAAGTTCTAGTTAAATTAAATCCACAATTAAATCAAAATATATTTGTACCACAAGGTTTGATCTATAGTTATCATGTTGATTTAATTATTAGTTCATAGTTAATCCTCAAATAGTTAAGCCATATTATAATTCAAATTGGTGCAAACGGTCGTAATACATCTAAAAATGGCAGCTGTTTTTTGTTTTCAGTTTCATACGTGAACGATATGGTTTGAAACTTGCTATTCAATTCTGAAATAAAACTGTCTATATCGACCTATTTCGTATCAAAGATAGCGAACACTTCGTCCACGTATCTAACCCAAACCCTAGGAAAATAACTGAAGCTCTCTCTTGCTTCTATTTCAAATCTACTCATGAACAAGTTGGCTAGGAAAGGAGTCAGGGTTGCCCATGGCTGTACCTTCTAGTTGTTCGTAGAAGCAGTTATTGAACTGAAAGCAATTTTGCTTCATGCAAAGTCTGGCGAGTTTTAAGTACTCTCTGACTATTTCGTCACTCGAAGGTATTTTCAGAACCCTCAATATGAAGGTGGTATACAAAACTTCGTGTAAACTTCAACAAGTATTGGGTACTCCAAAAGATAAAACAGATGAAAGAGAAAAGTCTATTTATGAAATTAGATGTAAGAACTGCGAGAAAAAGTATTTGGGTCAAACCCGAAGGGCCATGAAAGTACGGTTCAGACACATTGCTCATATTCGATATTCAAGACTCGAAAAATCGAGTGTAGCCCAACATGCTTTGGATCACGATCACCGATTTGATGACACAAGCTTAAAATCAATCAGACAAGTTCATGACCATAGACTTCTCGATGCATTCGAAAGTCTGGAAATTGCCAAGTGCAAAAATAGTATGAATACTGATAAGGGTCCTATCCCTTACAGCCCATTATTCAAGTTCGTAGTACATTGAAAAATGTTTTCTTTTCTTTTCTTCAAAATTCATAAATTATTGTTTTTTTCCAAGAAATTTGTGTCATCAAATCCAAAACAAGTAGGATAACACTGAAATTAATTCAGTGCAGGTATATATTGCTAGAATTAGTAAACAACAAAAGTAGGCAAATTTGTTAATGAGTGCGGTTGCCCCTCAGATAAGTAGTAGGTAGAGTAGGTAGATTCGTTATGTTAGATAATTTAACGTCCATTAACAAATAGTGGTATAAATAGAAGTAAGTTAGTATAGGTGGTTTAGTAAGCTTTTAGCTCCTGAAGATGATAACTTTGTTGGCGAAACGCGCGTCGAGTGTGATTGTGACGTAATTTGGTGTTTGTGTAGTTTCCTTTTTCTTGAATTGTATTCATACCAAAGGTTCCAAAATATTCATTTACTTATTTAAAATGTTCACTCATACACCTTCGAAGTACCAAAAAATATCAAGTCAATGATCATGGAAGATAATGGTATTTTTTTCGAAAAATGTGAATAATTCGAAAACTCGTAGCCTCCTGATTTGCAAAAAACTCATGCTTATTCGACACAAAAAAAGACATATATCTACAAATTATCATATGAACTTAATCATTTATACGCGAGAACAAAAATACTGAAAAATCGATTTTTTGCACAGACATAACCTTTAAACTAGACTGCTAGTACTCATATGCCCACCACTCGAAAAACTCATCCAATTGAATATCCTAAAATTGTGTCTGCGCAATGCGCAAGAGCAAACAAAGAATTTGATATTTGACAATCTGGAGAGCCATATTGTTATTTGTTCACTGGCGTTACCTTGAATAAATAGATTTTGTTAAAATTAAGTGTTTTGTATTTTGGTGTAGGAATTAGACAAAAAGCCACCCTGAAGGTGTTATGTTTCATGATGTTACGAGGATGTATTGATATCTAGTTAGCCTAAACCAGTTCCCTGCATAAACAAAATATTGCGTTACCATAGCAAAGAACAATAACTTATTAGAAGTGTCATTGTAAAGTTTAACGTCAAAAAAGTAAACCAGAGTTACGCAATAAATTAAAAGAAAAAATATGTTCACCGAAATTGTGAAAATCGAAAAATTGGAGTATCGAGCCATCATCAAGTACCTGTATTTAAAAGGGTTAAGTGGTAAGCAGGTTTACGAAGATATGCTTAATATCCTTGGTGATCAATGTCCTTCGTATGCTACCGTGAAAAATTGGACTGTAATCTTCAAAAGAGGTAAATTTTCCATTGAAGTTGATGACCGATCGGGATGGCCAGTTTCTGTGACAGTCCCCGAAAATATCGATGCAGTTCATGACATGATTTTAACAGACCGTCGAATTGGGCTAAAACGGATATCTGAAGCACTGAATATTTCATACGAACGCGTTCATCATATAGTTCACGTCAATTTGGACATGAGAAAAATTGCTGCAAAATGGATCCCCAAATGTTGGAATGTTGACCAAAAGCGTGCAAGGGTAGTAGCATCGCGTTAGATCTGTGCTCGATTTGAAAACGATGTAGACTTCTTAAACCGAATTGTCACTATGGGTGAGACTTGGGTACATTTCTACGATCCAGAAACAAAGCAACAATCGATTGAATGGCGACATTCTGGTTCTCCAAGACCTAAGAAGTTTTGTGTCCAAAAATCTGCTAGAAAAGTTCTTGCTTCAGTTTTTTGGGATTGCCATGGAGTAATCATGATTGATTTTTTGGATAAGGGTAGAACAATAACTGGAGATTACTATTCGACATTACTGACCACTCTACGGGAAAAAATTAAAGAGAAAAGACGCGGAAAGCGATCCAAAGGTGTTTTGTTTTTGCAGGACAACGCCCCTGCACACAAATCTCATGTTGCCATGCAAAAAATTCGTGATTTATGGTTTGAATTACTAGAATACCCCCCTTATTCACCAGATTTGGCTCCGTCCGACTATCATCTCTTTCCTCAAATGAAAAAAAGTTTAAGAGGTCGTAAATTTTCTTCCAACGAGGAGGTAATAAAAGCTGTGGAGGTCTGGTTTGCAGAGCAAGAAGAAACTTTTTTTTTGAAAGATCTAGAAACGTTGCAGGTTCGCTGTAATAAATGTATCCAATTAAGAGGAGAATATGTTGAGTAATAAAATATTTTGACATTGAAATTTTGTTTGGTTCTTTAGTAGGCTAAGAATTTTTCAATATATCCTCGTATGTTTTAAGACTGAATATAAATATTTATTGATGAGGAGCAATATCAACGTTTTCCTGGAGTTTTGGAGAGTTGAACAATATTTCTACTCATTTGGTAATCTGTTGAAAAAAATTAAACCAGCACTATCAGGAGATCGATATGAGATTGAATGTCTAGTTTGCGCAATTTGATAATTATCTTTGAACCTGGTGTTTTTATCATGAATCTGATATTTTGATAAATTGATTTTTATTATTGAAAATATATCTGCGTAATTCAAATATAAATAAGTGAAGGTAATGTTACGATATTCAATTTTATAAAAAATCTATGCCGTCCCGAATCACCAGATATAGTTCTAATTATTCGTTTTTGTACAAGAAAAACGTTATTTGCATGTGCGGATCAACTACAAAATCACACCGTATCCCAACCGTGATTCCACCTGTACGAAGTAAATTTTGAGTGTTTGTTTTGTATTCTATACTTCCCTTAAGTTTCTGAGTAAGTAATTATGGAAATTAAGATTTTGGTCCAACTTATCACAGTGAGTTCTCCAACTTAACCTACCATCAAAATGGATACCTAGAAATTGAACACTTGTACAATTTTGAGCCGCTTGATTATCACTAATTTCGATATATAGTTCTGAGCAAGACCTTTGGTAATTCCGGAATCTAAGGAAGTCTGTCCATTCAGAATTTGAATAGAGTTAGCCAAAAACCATACATTCAACTTTTGGAAAATATCGCTACACTGATTTTGTAGAGAAAAATCTTTTTTTTATGTTGGATACAATCACAAATTTATCATCAGCGTATATGGTAAGTGCAGATTGACACGTTTAAGTCATCTGTATATAAAATTAATAGTACCGGTCCCAACTCTGAGCCCTGTGGTACTCCAAGGGAAATGTCAGTTGCTGAGAATTGCTTGGGTACCTACACTCCTTTTACTCCTTCAAGGTGAAAGTGGGAGCTTTCGTACTAGACCCATTAAATTTTCCTGAATTACGCCAATGTGATTCTGACAGATAACAGACACAATGCGCATGTCCTGTAGCCACCAGTCAATTTCGTAATTGGATCAATTTCAATAATATGGTATTGGCGGTCTAGTTTAAAGGTTATGTCGTTGTTTTTTTGCCATTTTGACGGTTAATTTGAGGTTATGTCAAAGAGTGTTGAAAAAGAAGTTTTTGATTTTTTAAATATCTACTTTTCTAACAAATTCCGTTAGGTCAGGTTTCGCCAAAAATCGCAAAAAAAAACATTTTCAACCCCTAAACTGTAACCCCTTTTCACCATTTTGAGTGTTTTCGTGTTTCAATATTTTTTTTCCTAAAAGTTGGAACCTCAACAACATTCTTCGCCTGGTCCTCGCCTGTTACTTCTTTTCTACAACTATTGAAAATCATCGAAAATATTGAGAAATTCATAATTCAGAGAGACTTGTGTCGGTGTTTCTCAATTTTAAGCGGTTTAACGATCAATAAAACCCTAAGTCACATAGACCATTTGAAAATAGACATTTCAGCAATTGAAATGATCACTTAACTTACAGACCTTCTAAATACAAAAAAACACCAGAACAATTGTTTCTGGAAGACAATGTTTTTTTTTTCGAAAAATGTACATAACTCAAAAACTAGTCATCTTCTGAATTGTAAAAAATCGTGCTCATTTAACACTAGAAAAGATATATGCTTACAAATTTTCATGTAAATTAAATCATTTAGACGCGAGAAAAAATCAAATACTGAAAAATCGGTTTTTAGCCATTTTGACCGTCAATTTGAGGTTATATTGAAAAGTGTTCAGTGCAAAAGATTTTTTTATTATCTACAACTTTGCCATCGAACATTTTCCTCTAAAAGGCCACGTTTCGCTGAAAATCGTAAAAAACCGTTTTCGACTCCTAAACTGCATCCCCATTTCACCATTTTGTATGGTTTCGTGTTTAATTTTTTTTTCCTTAAAGTTGGAACCTCATCAACATTTTCCACTTGGTCCTTGCCTGTTACTTTTTTTTCACAAAAATTATAAAAGCACTAGTATAGAATCATATGACAAATGTTCAGTTCATACAAATAACGCTAGGATAGGATTGAAGTGAATCAAGTAATTACAAACTATATCCATGTACTAACAGCAACGCCTTCGCTGAAGGTCAGATTCTGAATTCGATTGAAAAAACAGACAAATATATTAACAGGTAGTAATGATTCGAGTTTCTTTGTCAAGGTTGTGAAAGATTGTTATCCACCACACCCAAAACTTATGATCCACTTCCAGTAGCCCAAATTGTTTGCACAATGATGAAAACGTTTTTATTTTTATCAAATAGTCCGGAAAAGGTGAACCTATCCCATTCGATGTCCTGTCAGTCAGGTTTTGAATAGGGTATATATTTTATACAGATTTCAATGATTGTGACATGTAAATCTGTATTACGGCGTTGTAGGTTTCTTAATAGAAGTCGCACTTGACATGTACTTTGCTTTTATTCGTAGAAAAACTCAATTTTCCTCCAACAATAGTACTGAATCTGGTAACAACGGGATACGGGTCATGTATATAGGAAACAGTAGTTATAGTCTCTGGTTACTGTATTCAGAAAGCCTTTATTCAATTTTAAGAGGCCATGAGCGCGATCATAATTGGGACGGTTTTTTTGGTAAAAGAGCCGATAACTCAAAAACGGTCAGTCGTATCGATTCCAAACAAAGACAGGCTTCTAGAGGACGTTCGATTCTATGTACCTACGTCTGCGGCAGCACCTCACGATGCATTTTACAGATAATCGAGGAAGCTGCAATGATATTTCTCTTCCATTAAAACTTGAAGCAATCTTCATCCAATCGAAACAAATTTGGTATCAGAGGAAAGTTAAAACGTTGATTTATGTACGTGCTGTGTTTTTTTGAAATTATTTGTTCATCTACCCAAAAACTTGCTTCAAAGTAACTGCATTTTTGGGACATTTTTGATATTTTTTTTGTGAAAAAGTGGATTGAAATTTCAATTTCCATTACAGCACGTACCTAGAATTGAATGTCCTCTAGAATCATGTCCTTGTTGGGAATCGATACGACGAACCATTTTCGAGTTATCAATTGACTCTCCTTAAAAGCGCCACAAATATAATTGCGCTCATGGCCTCTTAAAAGTGACATAGGTCAAAATCAGCCTGAGAGATTCGTTTAGTTATTATGATTGGATCCAAGCCTCTGCAATGGGGAATAGCTAGTTTTTCCGACGATCTCCTTGAAATACGTATCATTTCGCACTGTAAACTAGTACACAAAATTAGATATTACGCACTAGGGCGAAATATTTCATTTCGCACTAGTGTGAAATGAAATATTGCGCACAGTCTCCTCGCTCGGCGATTGGTGCGATTACCAAATATAGTTAACTATACTCTAATTTTCACTCATAGGTACCTGTGACAATAACGTATCTACAAACGAATTCATAACATTATAGTGTCAGTGTCAATGTGATTTACTAAGTAGATAGGTACCGAATCGTAAAATTTCTTCAGTTTTCTTTGGTACAAAAAAATATACAGTGAAAGTATGCTCAGCTTGAATATCGAAAAAACTAAATTCATCACCTTTTCATCCACAATAAGAGATCAACCCATAAATGTAAATATTCGACTTCATGGAGCCGTCTGTAAAGATGACTCCAACTGCTCCTATTCAACCATAAAAATAATCAAAAATATAAAGTACCTAGGTGTGATCATTGACCAACACATTCGTTGGAATGAACACATAATTCATACTACAACAAGACTCCGCAAATTAATATTCAAATTTTACCAGTTAAAAAATATCCTGAACAAAAAAAATAAAATAATGGTGTACGATGCCTTGGCTGAGTCCATCATTCGTTACTGCATTGTTGTCTGGGGTGGGACTTTCAGAACCTCCCATCACTGCTTAGAAGTAATACAAAATACTCTACTGAAAATATTGTTTAATAAGAACAGGAGGTATGGAACTGAGCAACTCTATAATGAGATAGGAGTTTTAGATCTTAAACAGTTATATTGCTACCAATGCCTTATCTGGATAAAAAACAGTACACCCCTCATTGAAATACATTATCATCATACCCGAAGAGCGGCAAGGCAGGAAATTCCTATCCCCTTGGATAGAACCACAATCACACAGAAATTTGTAACCTACCATGGCCCTAAACTTTTCAATCTAGTACCCTCTGACACTAGAAATATACAAAATAAAATAAATTTAAAAAACACGCCAAAATGTTTGTACTATTACATTATAAGGATGTCCTTAAACCAATTTTCGAATAACCATGTACATTACTCTGCAATCACTAAGTCCTTTTCATTTTTCTGTTTTCCCCTCCTCATAATACCAATTTAGATAATACGAATCTAGATTATAGTTTCTCTTTGTTAGTATTCAACATAAAAATGTACGATGAGAGAATGACCCACAATACAAGCTGAGCTTAGGTGGCCTCTCTTATCGAAAAAAAAATTGTAAAGATCTAACTGAATAAAACTTACTTACTTACTTACAATGTCGTCTGACGATGAAATGTTAGATTTTACTCCCCCAGAAGTATGCAATTTAGCAAACAACAACGATGGAATTGCTGCCAGAAAAATCAAAACAGAAGTATAATTTGGCGTACGATAATTTTATGGCATGGAAAGAAAAAAGTAACGCAAAAAGCTTCTCCAAGGTAATTTTATTGGCTCACATAGGAGAATTAGGAAATAAGTACCTACTAGCCAAGTACTGTCTGGGCAATTTATTCTATGTTACGAACATCCGTGATAGCTAAACATAACATAAACATTGGAAATTACCTGAAATTGAAAGCGGTACTCGAAAGACGCTCAGTCGGATATAAACCAAAAAAATCAAACATTGTAAATCCTCAGCAAATCAAACAATTTATGGAGACTGCTCCGGATGAAAAATATTTGTTAATCAAGGTATGTTTTGATTTGCTTTTACAGTTGATTTATTTAGAATGAGGATTTTTTTTAGAGAAGATTGAAATTTTACTAATTCACTACTCATATTTTGTGTGAACAAATTGTTGTTATTGACAAACAAATTTGATGTCATTGAATAGCTCAGGGCGTTAATGCACCAAACATTCGACACGGGTAACAAAACAGAATATATGGAGTAGGTTCGAATCTTCGCGAAATAACTTTGTTTTATTTGAATGTTTCATAATTAAAGAGTGATACTCATGTCACCTATAACCTCACTTTTATAGTAGATATATTAAACAAATTGTCTGTATTATCTCTTTTTTTAAGATAGAGTGCTCACTACTATAATCATAATAATAATAATGTTTATTCATCATCATATATCAAACATGCATACATTTTGAGCATATAAATATAATACAGTATTTACCAAAATTAATTTACATACATAGTTATGTGAACAAACAACAAATCCACTAAGGCAAAGCCAGGGCGTGGATTGTTGACATATAAACAAACTTGTACGGTTACATTATGGATAGGATAAATAGCGTATGATATTCATAAAAATATAGATAAGTTTGATATTACAACAATAATGTGAAGACAGTAAAATCAAATCAAATTAAATCACTTTTTGAACTCACAGAAAACTATAGGACAGGTCATATACGATAAAACTTACAGATTTACAATTCAAATGCACAACAACAATACTAGGTGCAGATAAGTAGGGACAGTGTAATCAGATTAATAAATGAATCCCTATCACTGATGTTAGCTTTGACATACATCAGAACTTGAAATATGTAAATGCATGGCAATGTAAGGATTCTAAGTTTGATAAATATGACTCTGCAAGCAGTTCTTCTTTTAACTCCTTCTATTGTCCTCAAGGCCCTTTTTTGTAGTATAAATACTCTTCCTGCTTGAGATGACATTCCCCAGGTGATAATTCCATATGCGATTGTGGTATTTCTATCAATAATTTTTCTTAGCTGGTAAATACTTTAGCATAGGGATGCAGCTTTCTTGTATACGATATCTATATGACCGTCCCACTTATAGTTTTCAGCAATTTTGTAAGACTAGAAATTTTACATTTGTTACCTGCTTTATAGTTCCAGAAAATTGCTTGATTAAGAGGCTTGAGTCTGAACTTACCTGACTGAATTTTATAAATGCTGATTTATTTGCATTACAGATCAGGTTATTATTTGTATACCAATTTTGTGCCTTTAGTATTGTTTCACTTACACTTTCAGTCAAAGAAAACAGAGTACTGGCGCTTATCAAAAAAGAAGTGTCATCTGCATACATAATTGCATTTTGAAATGAGAAATCGTTAACGTAGATTATGTGTAGTAGTGTCCCCAAAATCGAGCCTTGAGGAACCCCTATATCATTTCCCAGTTGATTAGATTTATTTCCATTTATAGACAGATAGTGAGTTCTTTGATGTACGTAGCTTTTAAACCAAGAATGTGTTACACCTCTAAAAATAAAAAATAAAAAATAATAATAAGAGGAATAACAAATACTTGTATTTGTATGTATATATTTTAATGATTCTAGGTTGCTTTAGCATTCGCTATAAGCGGAGCCCTAAGACGAGCTGAATTGGCCAATGTGAAAATGAACGATCTGTATGATGCAACAACTGCATTAATTGTAAAGGTTCCGGACACCAAAAATAAAGTACCACGAACTTTTACATTAACAGGATCATTTTATGGAATATATAAAAATTACGCTGTTCTACGTCCCAAAACCATGGTGGATAAAAATAACAGATTCTTCATTAATTACCAGAAAGGCAAATGTACCTCTCAGTTTGTGGGAATTAACAAGTTTGGTGCAATGGCCAAAGAAATCGCTACATTTTTTAAATTACCAAACCCAGAAAACTAGACTGGCCATTCATTTAGGCGTTCTTCAGCTACAATACTAGTGGATAGTGGCAGTGACTCTGAAAAAGCATGGCGGCTGGAAAAGCAGCACAGTTGCAGAGGGTTTTCATTAATGAATCAATCAATAAAAAAATGGAAATATCCATTCAAATACCCCAATCTATTGAACATGCAACAACTTTCTCAACAGAATTATTCGGTACTAGCTCGGTATCAGTCCCTACTGCGAGACCATCAATCTCCACTACAGTTTTAGACTAATAATAATATGACAGTAATTAATAATCAAGCCATTCAAGGTTTGATAAAAGAAAATAATAGTATTTCGTTTATACTGAACAATTGTTCAAATATTACCATCAATAACAATTTTTCTAATATTTCATAAATACAGACCAAAATGTACCCAAATATTTTTGTTGAATGTTCAATAAAATGTGTTCTCTTTGTGCGATACATCTTTCTTATATGCTTCTTCAGGCAATTGAATTGGTTTCCTGTAAAAATGATTTGTAAGTAGGTATAATACAGTCATGCGAAATTAAAATCCGACATACCTATGTTTTTGATATAGGTCGTCGGAAAAGTATAGTGTACAGCTGAATTTGGATATTTCATACTCGTTTGACAAGATTATGAACCACGAGCCGTATGCGAGTGGTTCATTATTTTGTCAAACTCGTATGAAATATCCTATTTTCCGCCCTAGTTGCACAATACACTATTGTACTTTTTTTTAATGCCAAAATAATTCACAATATAAGCATGAAATATTACTTTTTGAAGGATTCATTTTTAACAGAGTCAGTTATTAATTGATTATTCATCATAAAACAATTTCATTTATTGGAATAATAATTGATAGTAAAGTTTGAACAATTACTTCCAACATAAATTCCCGAAGATGTTCCATGTGTTAGGGGTTGCCACCCGGATGGAAGGAAATACTGTTATTTCACGAACAAGTATATTTAATGTATAAGCAGTAACGGTTCACATGAAATCTAGCTATAGACTGACCTCAGCAACTCCTATTTCTATCTTAATCTAAGTATTATGTAAGCACTTAATCATATTTATGCGTCTGACTAATGCTTCAGTGTATCGAAGATATACCGTCATGTACCGGGATGATAACACTCGGCCATCCTGCGTCTCGATTGTCCTCAATTGATCTTCGATACCCAACCTGCAACAAGAAATACACTGAAGTGTTATCAACCCTATGTGAAAACTGTTAGTAGCATCCTTCACAACACTTGTCGGTAGTTCCGAATGGTGCCGGCATATGGGCATTTCCATGTGTTGCCAGCATACGGGCATGTCTATATGTTGCCAGCATACGGGCATGTCTGTGTTGCCATCATACGGACATGTCTATGTGTTGCCATCATACGGGCATGTCTATGTGTTGCCAGCATACGGGCATGTCTATGTGTTGCCAGCATACGGGCATGTCTATGTGTTGCCAGCATACGGGCATGTCTATGTGTTGCCAGCATACGGGCATGTCTATGTGTTGCCAGCATACGGGCATGTCTATGTGTTGCCAGCATACGGGCATGTCTATGTGTTGCCTCACCTTGTCTATGTTCGGATTTTGAATAGTTTCATGTGTTCGAGACACACTACGGCTTCGTATGGAATCCTGGATCTAGTTGCATGAATGTCTTCTTTGACCTTTTCCTTTTACCGCACTACAGTCGGTGAATATTGTGAATTGGGAACCTAATAGGTAGTGACGGAAACGTTCTAATGTTTTCACAATAGCCAATAACTCCAATTCAAATGAGTGATAATTTTGCTATTCTTTGCTAGTTTGTTTACTGTAATATGCAATGGGTTTCTCACCAGTATTCGTTATTTGCATCAATATTCCGGCTAAACCGTCGCGACATGCGTCGGTATAAATGACACTTTTGAGACTAGGATCAAAAATTGTTAAGATTGGTTTAGCACAAATAATTTCTTTCAATTCATTCACTATTTGTGTGTGAGATTCACTCCATTTCCACTTACAGTCCTTTTTAATAGTGAGGTCAATGGACGTGTTTTGATAGCGTAATTGGAGATGAATTTTCGGAAGTATCCAACCAATCCCAAAAACTGTCTTACTTGATGAACCGTCTTTGGAATTGGGAATCTCATTACAGCTTCCGTTTTCTCATCATTGATCGAAATTCTATTATTTGTTATAACGTAACCCAAATAATTTATTTCTTCCTTAAGAAATTTGGATTTTGATAACTTTATGGTCAGTCCAAAGTCCCTAACAATCTCGAATGTTTTTTTAAGCAATGATAAACCCTCCTCGATCGATTTAGAAGGTATGATTATGTCATCCAAATATGGGAGCACTCCATATGATCGCAAAGGTTCAAATACCTCAGACATCAATTTTTGAAAGAAACTTGGTGAATTGCACAGACCAAAGGGCACCCGAAGATATTCATAATGACCTTTGAGTGTGATGAATGCTGTCTTGTGAACTGATTCAGGGCTCACAGGTATTTGATGATAACCCGAGGCTAGATCTAATGTTGAAAATACTTTGAACCCCTTCAATGAGTCAATTAAATCCTCTATGATGGGTAATGGAAATGAATACTTTTCGGTTATTTTATTCAAGGCTCTATAGTCCACTACTAAACGTTTTTCTTTGTCATTTTTGTTTACTAGTAGTGCCGGGCTAGCATATCCCGAATTACTTTTTCTGATTATACCAGCTGATAGAAGCTCATCTATTTGATTCCTCATTGTTGTTTTGTCACTTTCTGATATCCTGTATGGGCGACAGGAAATCGGTGTATTGTTTTTGGTTTCAATTGTGAGAGCAACTGAGTGTGACTTTCCCAATTTTTTCATTGAAACGTACATACAATCTTCAAATTCGTTAATTAATAAAAATAATTGAGCTTTTTCTGTTTCTGATATTTCTCCATGGATGATGTCGAATTTAAAAGGAGTCACCTCGGTTTCATATTGCAATGACCTGCCTGCCTTTTGGAATGTTAGCTTATTACCTATTCGATGGTAGGAAATGGCCTCATTCTCCGTAAAATTGCGCCCAATAATAAATTTGGTATCGTTGAGGAGCTCATCAGTAATGTAAATTTGACAATGAAGGCAGCATTGGTCAATTGAAATAGTTACGAAAGTACTCTCATATACATATATTGATTGCCCTGTGAACCCTGATAGTTTGACCACCTGGTCTAATTTATGAGTTTTCAAATTCAAATCAAAAGCTAATTTTCTCTCCATAACGGAACAGTCACTACCTAAGTCTATGAATGCAATTGTTCGCATACTGTCAAGTAAAACCTCCTTATTGAATTTTTTTGCAGACTCTTTCCTTATCATTTTGATCTCCAACTTTGGAATGTGCTTTTTGCGACAGACAGATTCAATATGACCAAGAGTTTTACAGAAGTTACATACTTTATTTCTATGTGGGCAATTTTCCCTTTTGTGGCCAATTTTACCACATGAATTACACTTTCTTAAAGACTTATCGTATGAATTGATTTTATTTCCTCTCTGTCTATTTGAATTATCACGAGGTTCTACCCAGGCATTATGTATATTGGAACCTTTGCTTGTACCTGGCAACGAGAATTCTGGAACTTTAGTTTTTGCTTCGCCATGGAATGATTTATTACGTAAATATGCAGCTAGATCAGTTGTGTTCCGAATTCTTGCAGCCTCGGCAGATGATTTGATATTTTGGTCACCTATTGCTCCCAAAATCAAGGATATTTTATCCTCTTCTGAAATGTTGAGTCTCAAGTTATCAATTTTAGCCAAATGTAAGAAAAAAATTCATACAAAGATTTGCCTTCTGCAGGTTTATGATTCATTAGGTCCTGGAATAACGAGAAAATGTCCCGCCTGCATCGGAATGTTTCCATCAGTCTTTCTTTCCACATCTCCCATGTGAACAAAGACCATTCAACGTCATTGGATACAAGACTGTTATACCAAATTCGTGCGGTTCCTACTAATTCAATGGTAGCTTGAAAAACTGTATTTTCAGAAGTCCATTCATAAATTCGAGAGCTATGATCTACTATTTCCATCCAACGGTTAATATCGTTTATCAAAGGATTGAATTCAGGGATCACAGATGAAACACCTACTGGCTGAATCGATATGCCACTTACCCCTGGAGTTCTTCTACTATCAACAGTTTGTCTGGTACCTTTCGCTGCCTTATGTGTTTTCCTTTTGGACCTACGGCGTCTTCGTTTACCATCGCTTGATGATGAGGAACTAGTAGATGAATCAGACGTTGACAAACGTCGTTTCCTTCGTTTTCCCATACTGCTGAGTTCTTGTCACCACTTCTGATGTTAGGGGTTGCCACCCGGATGGAAGGAAACACTGTTATTTCACGAACAAGTATATTTAATGTATAAGCAGTAACGGTTCACATGAAATCTAGCTATAGACTGACCTCAGCAACTCCTATTTCTATCTTAATCTAAGTATTATGTAAGCACTTAATCATATTTATGCGTCTGACTAATGCTTCAGTGTATCGAAGATATACCGTCATGTACCGGGATGATAACACATGTTGCTGCTGATCAGAAACGTTGGATATTTCTTGAAGAGTTGATTCCACAATTTTATCAGATATTTTAATTTGTTTGGAAGAAGATGAACAATTCAATATTTTGTTAGAAATCTCACTTTTGTTATTCAAACTATCTTCTATATATGCTTCTGCTACGGAGGTAGATTTCCAACCACCGTGACGTTTTATAGATGTAATATTGCCCCCTGTATTGGCCAGAAGAGTTACAGAGCTTCTCCTGAAACAGTGACCTATGTTTGTAGCTCTCATACATGTCTTTTCGAAGCCCTTTTGCAATAGAGCTGGGAATTTCTCCTATTGTATTATCCCCACATGCTGGTCAATACATTTTCCTATCGAATATTTCAAAAATAATCTGTTACTTTTTGTATGAGGAAGATTTCAATTTGATTATCCTGTGAAAGAGGCGGGCAGAATGCAAAAACCTCTGTCGTTCCAGAAAAAATCATCGAGTTTGTGTGATATACCTTGTCTTATTCTAACACTAAAAATTAAGGGTAGGCAAGAATTTTGCATAACTTGCAGTCGACGTTTATCATCTGCATCTAGAAAGGGACCACACACTGCATCGCAATAATTAAGCCTTGAATTAACTAGAGTGTCGCACAAAAGTTCTTTCCTTTTCAATTCAAACAATGGTAGGAATTGTAAATGAGTTTCAAGTTATAGAATGCAGATCGCCTAACATTGTTTAGGTGTGATTTGAATTTAAAGTCATCATCGAGAGCGAGTCTTAGATTTTTAGTACTTGTCTGAGTCTGAGCAATGTCTGAATTTGTTTTTGAAAGTGCAGAATCTATAGACGAGAAATCCGATGTGTAAATTCAGAAGAGAAGCGGGCCAAGAAGAGATCCTTGCAGAACTCGCTTTATAATCGCAAGAAGTGTGGAAATACTTTCACCAAGTTGACTCTCTGACTCCTATTTCTCAAGTATTAGTGAAAAAATTTTGACGCTCTTTTGGACTTAATCCTATGTAATGTAGCTTAGCGCATAACATGTTGAGACTCAGTGTCAAGAGCTTTACTAAAGTCCAGGAGAACCAAAACTGTTACACATTTTTCATCCAATCCTATCGAGATATCATCACCTATGTTCAGCAAGGCAGTCTCACAACTATGGCTCTTCCAGAACCCTGATTGCTCTTCAGGAATGATAGCAAACTTGGTTTCATTTTGTCGCAATTGATTTTCTATACTTCCCTTTCCAATATTTTGGCTAGGCAAGGCAAAAGGCTTGGCCTAAGGTCTTTGAAATGCTCTTTTTGTTACTTTTTAGATATTGATTGCACGATTGCTTGTTTCCAACTATTAGGATAAACATCATTTACCAAACACTCATTGATGATATGTGTGATAAACAGTAATATTAGTGGGCAGCACAATGAGCTACAGATTTAAACCATCTCCACCTCGAGCATTGGACTTCATACAGTAAAGAATAGTTTGTACCTGTTTTTCCGTCACTTCTTGGAGTTTGAATTTATCAACATTTGGGAGAATATTTTTGTTATAGAATATTATCATATTTCCATGTGGTATTATTGTAGGTATTACATTGTCATAACTATCATTTAAAGAGTTGGCCTCACTAAAGTTTGGGAGGATCTCGAAGTTATTTTTCTTAACTATATTAAGAATTTTGAGATCTTTCCAGACCCTAGAAACACCCTGAGTAAGAGTCAAATGAACAAAGTATGCTTTCTCCTCGACGATGTGATATTTCTCAGTGGTTTGTAATAATCAAAATGAATTGGATTTCCAGTTTTTTTCCATCGATTGTATGCTTTATTTACACCAAGCAATAGAGCATAAAATGAGAGAGTTTTTGACAAAAATAATAGTAGGAAACTGACTGTGCCATCACAAGGAAGACATTCCGTAGGAATATTCTGTTATGTTTTCAACTCGCAACTGACATTTATTAATTTGTTATAAACATTTGAAAACAAAAAATGTGTTTTTCTATTGATTTGCTCATAAAATATGGCAAATCTAGTTGCTCCAATAAAAATAATTGTAGATAATTGAAACACAAACAAAATGGTATGTTTCACGACCCGGTCAGAACATAAGTAACGGAGAAAAACTGAAAAAACCGGAAAATTTTGCGATTTTTGAAAAATTCACAACTCCGCCATTTTTCTAAAAGTAGTATTGGAATTTCTCAAGTATTGAATCATGTGTACCTTATTGTGCAGAAAACAGGAGCTGTCAGATAGTTAGTTTTGGCACAATTGCAATTTAATTCTTTTCTTGAAGCGTACCTGGATGCTCTAGTGATAGCCCGATTTCAATTTCTCAAACAGATTATGAAAATTAAGAGTATAGTACTACAAAACGTATATTCTCATTTTGCGCTACAATGGTGCAAAATTGGTGAAAAGTGCATGCAAACATGACCGAAAATGGCCGAGCCCGCTTTAGCTGTCGAGTGGTAGGAGAGTCCGGGACATGAGGGGAATTCTTCTAATGAACATGTTACGTAATAATACGCTTCCCCTCATCTCCCGCTTTCTCCTACCACTCTACCGCTTCCACCAGCTCGGCCATGTTCAGTCATGTTTGCATGCATTTTCCACCAATTTCGCACCATTTTAGCGCAAAATGAGAATATAGGTTTTGTTGTACTATACTTCTTCTTTCATAATCTGTTTGAGAATTTGAAATCAGGCTATCACTAGAGCAACCAGGCACGCTGCAAGATTGTCCAAAATAAAATTTAAATTGCAATTGATGTGCCAAAACTAATGATCCGATAGTACCAGTTTTGTTCACACATGAAGTACACATCATTCAAAACTTTCGTGGGAAATTCCAATTCTACTTCTTGAAAAGTGGCGGAGTAATGAATTTTTCAAAAAATCGCCAAATTTTCCGGTTTTGCCAGTCTTTCTCCGTTACTAATGATCCGACCGGGTCGTGAAATATCCCATTTTGTTTGTATTTCAATTATCTACAATTCTTTACATTGGAGCAACCAGATTGCTATATTAGTTTTCCTACGAGCGTGTGGAAAAGTAACTTTTCCGCACGATTTTTCGTTTTGAAAGTTCTACTTTTCCGCACGATTTTTACTTTTCCGCACGAATTTTACTTTTCCGTACGATTTTTACTTTTACGCAAGATTTTCTCTTTAAAGCACAATATTTTAATTCAAGATTAGTATATTGTACAATGAGCATGAAATGACATACATTTCCCACGAGTAGGTAGGTACATGAAATTTTGTAGTACGAGCGAATTATTTTTTTCATAACAGATTCTATCAAAAACGTCGACATTGAAAACAAAAAAAAAGTATTTCCCAGGATTCGAACCACCTACCCCAAATTACCATTAACCAAGCGTGGAACGACTGCTCCCTTACTTTGCCAACTGAGCTATTTCAGATTTTAATTCAGTTGCTATAATACCATATAAAATCCTGTCAAATTTCAAATATCACTATTTATTTTGATAATGTCTTAATTACTTTATATTTTGAAATTAATTTTATGAAATTTACGGAATATTGGAAAGTTATTATCAAACAGTCGTTAATAGACTAGATTCGATCTCATATTATAAATCTCACGGAAAGATAAAATCATGCGAAAAACTTACTTTTCCGCTATAGTGCTGAAAAGTTACTTTTCTGCACAATTTTTATATTTTTGAAAATGAGGATATTTAGGACTAACTAAATGATCTATGTAACTATTCTGTCTTATGTGTCATTTTGTAGCATTATTAAAAAATCTTGTTTAATAAAAACCTTTTTTTTTCATAAATAAGATGGACAAAAACACTCGTAGGAAAAACTTTGTACCTAACTCTTGCGGAAAACGTCTTTTCCGCCCTTGACGGCTTGCCCGAACTCCGCTCCGCGTCGTTCGTGCAACTGCCGTCTCGTGCTGAAAAGTACTACTTTCCGCACTTGTTAGGTAAATAACTATTTTAATTTATAAGCAAAGCAGTGTAAAAAACACGTTTTTTGTTATTTGCACATAACAGAATATAACTTCGTAATGTCTTCCCTGTGATGGCATAGTCGGTTTTCTACTAGTATCTTTGTTAGGAAAAAATGCTCTATTGATTGATTGGCCTAATTCCGCAGAGACATTAAAAGTTTTTATATTATCTGTTATCCACGAGGAATATTTTTTAGTTATTCTGATGTCTCTAAATGATGCATGGAGTTTGAATAAACCAAAAATATTTTCACCAAGAAATTTCACCTTGTCATCTGTGTCATTTATGGCATAGATGAGATGAAAAGGAAATGTTTGAATATCTGAATAGAATTTAGATACATTTCGACAGGAAACACAATAGTTGTATTCTACCCAAAAATTTCCGAAATCGGTGATTTTACGTATCCATGGCAACAATTTGAATTCGAGCTGGTGCCTGAATTAATTTTTTTCGTGTTTAAAGTATGGGTTGAGGTTAGGGGAGGTTTAGGATTTTTTTATAAAAAATTACAGTTGTTCAGCATAATCTATAATATAATAATGAATAGTTTATTCTGAGTAAAGTATGATTTGAACGCCCCCTAGCATCAAAACTAGTAATTTTTGGGGTTTGTCGCCCAATTAATTTCTATTCGAAATAACATATTCAGAAAAATACACCGAAATTTTTTCGTTTTGTGCCCTTTGAAGGGGGGGATAATCATAAAAACTGCTATTTTCCTTATTTAGGAATATTTAAACATTCGACGATACATTCAAAGACAGCCGAGAATTTCTTTTTTGCGTTTCGTAATAGCAGTAGGAGGAAAAAGAGGGGGTAAGAATTTTTTTTATAAAACATCACAATATCGTGCAACATTAGCAACAATGGAACAAGTGGAAATATTGTTACCGGATTCAAAAATATATAGTCTAATCTGCGAAGGGGTGATTTCAACGCCCCCTAGCAGCAAAACTGTCAATTTTTTGGGGTTTGGGCAATGGTAACATTGTTTGAGAAATAAAAAGACTACATCATACCAAAAATTCGAAAAAAATCCACCGTGACCAAAATTCCATAGGGAGTTTACGGCGTCCTTTCATTTCATTAACTTCAAAAACAAAAAAGTTATAGGGGCGAGTTACCTTCCGTGAACACCTGGTATTGTATTTTTTGTAACTCTGATAATAAATTTTCTCCCATATAATGCATACGTTATTGCCCATACTGTATTAAATTAAAGGAAAAAGTTGTTTTCAGTTTTTTTTAATGGTAATGAAAATATACAAAGCCAAAATATGTCAGTCCTCTCTTCACCAAGCTTGGATAGCAGGTACATGGGCGGCGTAAGCCAAATGGCTGGAAACTACAGCTGGAGCTGAGTAAGTAGCCACCAAGGGTTTGCTGATGACGTCACTTCTGTAACTATGGCTAACTGCTGCTGGAACAGCGATTGGAGCTACAACTTTTTGTACCACAGGAGCAGCGACGACAGCTTGGGCAGCATATGCTGTTACCACTGGCTTGCTGATGACATCACTTCTGTAGCTATGGCTGACTGCAGCTGGTACAGCAACTGGGGCGACAACTTTTTGAATAACCGGAGAGGCAATAACTGAAGGAGCAGCATATGCGGTTACCACTGGTTTGCTGATGACGTCACTCCTGTAACTGTGGCTCACGGCACCAGGTACCACTCCCACTACCGGGGAAGAATAAGCGACCACTGAAGGGGATGCCCATGCAGAGTATCCAAAACTTGGCTTAGCTACGGCTACGGCTACGAGAGCAGACAACACCACCAATTTGAACATTTTTGCAAAATAGGTCTGTGTTGCGAGTCTTGAAACTGACTGACAGAAACTGATGCTCGTTCAAACCTCAATCATGTTTTTATACTTTTGGACATAAGCCGGAACTGATTGTGAAAAATGTAACCGTGAAGTTTACAAGGGAATGATCTAATTTCGACAGTACTTTCGATCTTGTTTTAATTCGTGAATTGGACCTTGAATAAGGTCAATTAATCTCGCACATGTTAACGCCTTCAATGAAGGTTTGGTCAGTCGAGACAATGTCCATTATGGGAGAGTGGTTTACTTGAGCATGTCCTACACATTTCAGTCATTTAGGTACGCTACAAATAACTCAACCACTAAGTCGTTATTTATAAAAAGTATAAGTGGAAACAATGATTTATATTGAATAGGTGTTTGAATAGAAAAACTGGAATTATCACGTATAATATCCCTAGTGTTTCAATCATTACAGGAAATTTTTGGAGTCAGGATGTTTTAAAAATTATCCCCAGTCGCAGAGGAGGGATAATTTTCTCAAAAAATCCTGCGCTACTGAAATTTTCGGTTGTCAATCCAAGAACAAGGAAGATTCGGTTTAAAAAATCCGTATCAAAATATTTAATAAACAAAACGGCATTTTAGAATTACGGTTACCAATAATTTTTATCATTTTTATGCAAGAGTGTAATTAATTGGAATATTTCACAAATAAATGAATATTGATTTTTTGCTGAGAAATATCATAGTACTGACAAAGAGTATGAATATAAGCCAATCAATAGAGTATTTTTTATTAATTTGTTATAAACATTTAAATATTTTTTTTTTAATTGTTTTGCCTATAAAATGAAATGCAATAGAGCAATTTGATTGCTCCTATGAAAATAATTGTAGGTAATTAAAATACGAACAAAATGGAATTTTTGGAGACCCTGTCCCTGGAGGAAAACCGGAAAAACCGGAAAATTTAACAATTTTTTAAAAAATCCATAACTCCTACCTTTTTCAAGAAATAGGGTTGGCGCTTCTCAGGAAAGTATTGAATCATTTGTACTTTGTGTATGCACAAAACAGGCTCTGTCGGATGATTAGTTTTGGAACAATTGCAATTTGAATTTTTTTTGCACCATCTTGCATCGTGCCTGGATGTTCTAGTGATAGTTCGATTTCAATTCCTAAAACAGATTTCTAAAGTATAAATATAGTACCACAGAACGTTTATTCTCATTTTGCGCTAAAATGCTGAGAAATGAGTGAAAAATGTTTGCAAACATGACTGAAAACGGCCGAGCTGCTGAAAGCGGTCGAGTGGTAGGAGTGAGCGGGTGATGAGGGGAAGCGTATTACACGTAACCCATTCATTAGAAGAATACCTCTCATCTCCCGGACTCTCCTACTACTTGGCATCTAACGCGAGCTCGGCCGTTTTCACTCATGTATGCTTGCATTTTTCACCCATTTCGCACCATTGTAGCGCAAAATGAGAATATACGTTTTGTAGTACTATACTCCTATTTTCATGATGTGTTTGAGAAATTGAAATCGGGCTATCCCTAGAGCATCCAGGCATGCTGCAAATTGCAATTGTGTCAACACTAACGATCCGACAAGGCCTGTTTTGTGCACACATGATTCAATACTTGTATGAGAAAGGACAATCTTACTTCTTGAAAAATGGCGATGTTATGAATTTTTAAAAAAATCGCAAAATTTCCTGGTTTTTTCAGTTTTTCTCCTTTACTAATGATCCGACAGGGATGTGAAAAATCCCATTTCACTCGTATTTCAATTATCTACAATTCTTCTCATTAGAGCAACCAGATTGCTCTACTAGCTTTAATTCTATGAGCAAAACAATTTTAAAAACCACGTTTTTTGTTATATAAATGTTTATAACAAATTAATACATGACAGTTGCGAGTCGAAAACATAACACAATTGAACTACGGACTGTCCTTCATTTTATGCTCTATTACTTGGGTTGTGTTCCAAAACCTTACTCTCTTACCCAGAGTCTACTTTCACTGTTCCGAAACTTACTCTGATAAATTATTTTGCGTTTGTCAAACGTTCAAAAACCTGTCGGGTTTACCCCAGAGCTTACTCAACCGTACTCTACCAAAAAGGAGGGTAGAAGAGTACTCTGACAGTTATTCTGTCACATTTTTCATTTTAAAAGTATGTTATAACAAATAGATTGTTCTGTCTGCTTTTATCTGATAAAATGGATTTCTATTAATTTTATAAGATTAATAATATGGTTATAGAATTCTGCTGATTTTGTATTGACGTGGATACATAATTCTCAAAGTTCGTTTAAGATGAATCAGTGTCATAACTCCCTGCATCCAATCATTATATAGAGATGTTTGCTTCTAAGGTTTGCTTGCTAATAAGGTAGAAACCCCGACAAGAATTCTAGTGTCAGAGACAACTCGCTCAAAAAGAGCCAGAAAAAGTTCATTTGAATGATTCAGCTACAAGGTACCTGATATATTTATATAAAAATAATCAGAAATCCATCAATAATAAAACAACAAGAAACGATTGAAATTTCATTTGCTTTCATTTGCTTTCCTAAGATCATCGAACACTGTTCCAAAACCTCTTACTCCAGGGTAAGTTTTGGAACATAGCCTTGGTGTAATAGACACGCTAGACATGCGACATTTCTTCACTTTTTGAAGTTTAACTGACATTTCTCAGAATTTTTTGTGCTGTCATGGCGACGGAATGTTTTCGCAGTGCAATTACCGGGGGTAATACCACAAGTGCATTGAAAATTACCGATAATTCTGAAAAAAACGTGTTTTTTTAAAAACTGCACGAGTTTATTTTTTTCGTTGTTTCAAAGCATAAATTGCCCGACTCCGAAGGAGGAGGGCAATTTTTTGAAACAACGAAAAAAATAACCGAGTGCGGTTTTTTATAAAAAATACACGTTTTTTTCAGAATTATCTGGTTAATTTTCAATGCACGAGTGGTATTCGGTAGGAAATTTCACACCTCACTCTTATATGAACACTTGTAGGTAGATGACACATTTGAAGTCTCACTTCTGACATTAAAATCGCGCGACTTCACTTGAATTGACATCTAATGCGATAATTGCACTGCCGTGACGCGAAACGCGTCACTACAGTGCAATTATCGCTGTGAGCCAGCGGTAATTGCATTCCTCTTATGGACGTTTTTACACGTGAGGGAAATTTCCATTGTAATTTTTCTATAATTGCATTCCTTTTATAAGAAATTTTATAAATGAGGAAAATATTTGATATAACACAATAGTTATTTGTTTTACTAGGCATAAAAGCACAAGATTTAATGCCGCGGCTGGTGTTTCATAGCCGAGCGTAGCGAAGCTATGAAACCAGCCAAGGCATTAAATCTGCTTTTCTGCCGTGTGAAACATATAATTTTTTCTTCAAATTTGTTCCAATTCCACGCAAAATCGACTTTTTCATATTTAAATTGCGTTTCATTATCAATATCCAAATAACTAAATTATTTTATCAAAGGTAACTGGGCCCTGCGTTACTATGTTTACCGCTGATGACGTTTGTTGAATATGTTTGTCATTGTCAATTTTGAAAAGTTGTCATGTTAGAAATGGATTTACTGCAAAGTGAGGATGAATTGATGCAATTAACACCACCTGAGATAAGAGACCAGGCGCGAGATGTGGAATTTAACCTTTCACCGGAAAAATCAAGAATTGTATATGAACTCACATACACCAGATTCATGGAATATAGACAGAAGAAAAATATAGGATCTTTCTCTGAAAATGTGCTCATTGTCTATTTTTCCGATCTTTCAAAGAAATTGAACGAACTTTTTCTGCCTAGGCAGTAAAAGTGGACTTTTTCTGCCTAGGCATTAAAAGTACAACTTCTAAGCCTGCCAAGTGTCATTAAAAGGCCGCTTTTAATGTCATTTGGAAAAAAAATGTATTTCACTAATGTTTTGGGAAACACCTAATTTATGAAGATCAAAGCCAAGAAAACATTAGAAAAAAATAAGATTTTTTAAAACACGAAACTGCATTCATTGACTTTAGTAACACAAGTTTGGGTAAAAATCAATGGCTTTACGCAGTATGTAATATTTGTTGTCACCAAAGGTTGAGGAAATAATCATACTTTTGCTCGAAAAATATAACAAATAATTGGGAGGGATCAAGCTAAAATTGTCATCACATGGCACTGGATAGGTACATGTATTCCTGGGACAGATTTATTTTAATTTTGGATACATCATTCTAGAGGTCAAAAAAAGGAACTTTCTTCATTAGCCTTTTTTTCTGGACCTACAGGGTGAGCTTAAAAATTGGGTTGAATGTTTAGCCAATTGTGGAAAATACTGTCTGCAAGTAGATTTTTCTTGATTTTTGGGTATAATATGCTGTGAAAATTATCGATTGACTTTGAATATAACTATTGATGCCATTGAAGATGCAGGATCTATATTGATTGTTAAAATACCTGATACGAAGATCTAATACGAAAGAATGTTTACTGTTTCAAATTCTGATTATATTGAGATATACCGCAAGTATAGAGTACTACGGCCGCCTCATACAAAAAGTAACAGATTATTTTTGAAATATTCGAGAGGAAAATGTATTAACCAACATCTGGGGATAAATAAAATAGAAGAAATTCCAAGCTTGATTGCAAAATGGCTTGGAAAAGACATGTATAAAAGCTAGACAGGTCATACTGTTTCAGGACCAGCTTTTTTTCTCTTATGGCCAATGCTGGTGGAACGTTACATCCCTAAAACGTTACGGTGGCGGAAATCTGCCTCCGTAGCAAAAGCATATATAGAAGATAGTTTGAATAACAAAATTGAGATTTTTAAGAAAATATTGAATTGTCCAACTTCTTCCAAACAAATTGAAATATCTGATAATATTGTTGAATCAACTCTTCTAAAAATATCTAAGGTTTCTGATCAGCAGCAACATGGAACATCTTTGGGAATTTATCATAGAAATAAATATTAATTACTTGCTCTAGAATGCTAATCCCGCCAATTTTCACGGCGAAAAGCATGCCGCGTATGCGACCCGTTTACGATGTGCGCATGCGCGTCATCAGTGTAGTTTGGGTAGAACGTTGCTAAGTTTGAAAATGATTTGGTGTTCCAATTCAGAATGTTTTGATTTGAGGCAATAAAACATGTCATTTGAAAGAGTGAAATTTGACAACGCATTTAGGACTTTTTAAAACCGAAAAGAACCTTTTAGAGATAAATTACTCCGAATTTTAGGCGCGAAAGAAATGTATTTAAAACAATAATGTACCCTATGCTACTGTAATTGTAATGACCGTGCAACAGTGCTTTTTCATCAACAAGAAGACCTGTCACTAAGATCTGTCACTCTTGTCAGAGACAGAGTCGGTTTTTAGAATTTTAGATTTTCTCATGTCGTTTTATGTGGTGTTTGTTGTCATTGGTTATTCTTTCATCTTTCGTGAATTTGCATTTTGTTCCTTTAAAGACATTTTCTAATAAAGCCGTTTCTTCCTAAAAATAAACAATGAACTGCTTAGTATTGTGTAAAGAAAAAATAGCTGAAATAAATCATTTTTCGTAGATAATGAAATTTTTTATGTACCTATATGCTTTGCTCAAAATAGCTTAAATATTATTTTAGCTTGACAAAAAACGCATGATTTTTGGTTATTGTTTTCAAGAAAAGACCCCAGCAGAATATTTGAGTGAGAAAATTGTAATTTGTTGTAGGCATTTTCCTCATGAAGATTCATGTGAAAACGACAATAGAATTATTTGAAACCTAGTGCAGTACCAATACTGTGTCTGCGTAAGCATGCATGGTGAGTGATACAACTTTCTGCCACACCGCTTATATTATGAGTTCTAGATTCGTACAAAAAGTATTAAACATACACAGAATCGCCTCAGAAAATTAATGTCAACATGGAAGTGCTTTTCTTTGATGGCAAGGAAAATGCTTCTGGCTCACTTTTTCATGCACCCCCATTGTAGAAATTGCACTAAGGTAATACAACCAGAAATACCGTAGAAATAGCAATGTTGTAGAAACGTGCTAACTGAATCGCCCTGTTTAGTGAATCAAATACATTATCTTAAATCTCAACGCCTTGCTCGATTCTCAGTTGTTTGCGGTCGTCATAGCGACGATTATTGACAGCGGCAGCGACAGCGGAATAAAAATTTGTTTGAAATCTCTCTGAAAGACACAAATTAATCACGGCAAATGCCTCTCTTTAGCAAAACTCTCGAAAGCGCAGATCTCAGTATGATTGTATGATATGGAACAATACTTATAGGAAGAATTGTAATGGTCCTTCGTTATTGTTAATGTTTAAAAATAAATCTTCAAAACCGAACCAGTGGATTTGGAATAACAGTTTGTGTGCAGAGATACGTATTACCAGATTGTTTGTAACCCCCTGCAGACTATCCCTACATTTGGTCCAATCGAGCCGGAAGTGAAGAAAGAAAATTTCAAGTAAGTTTGATCCATTTTTCAATCGTGAAGTAGCAGCCCAAGAGACTCTCCCATAGAAACATTACTCTTTCAATTTGCTCGTTCTGTTCTATTGTTGAATGATATTTTGAGTAAGACAGAAATCTTTGGGAGATCGTTTGCTAACGAACAGTCGTTACCGACCGATGATGAACCCTTTACTCCCATAAACACCTAACTATGTAGGCTTATTATGGCAAGAACCTGTCAGAAAACAACTACTCCCCTGGCTAAGACCACGACGGGTATTGAATTAAATCTAACAGCTACTTGTGCAACGTTCCTCAAAACATCAGAGAACGCAATTGCAAGTGCCCTCTATGACCAACCAGCAGAATTATGTTTTGATTTGGACGGGGTGACCACCTGCAGACTAGTTTCGAGGTTGTTGCCTCTCATCAGTGCAAGGGCAGGTCAACACAGACAGCACTGAAGCCATCTTATATTTTGAGTGTTGTCGTACAATTTGTTGGCTATTTTCAATACGATGGATGTAGAAAAACTTAAAAAGGATAGGAAAAACGCTAAAGCTCGGATGACTCGTATACAAAATTGGATTGATAATAACAAAGACTCTGAATCTAATGTGGAAGAATTTCAAAATAGGGAAGAAACATTGAGAAATGCTTTTCAGAAGTATAGTGATGCTCAGGATGAACTCGAAGACTTGGTTGGTGTGGAGGCCTCTGAAGTTGTTGAGGATATAGAGAATAAGTATTATTCAACTTTGACCATTATTCAACATAAAATTAAGAAATTGTCTCCAACTCATGTTCCGCGTCAAACTGACACCAAAAATATGTCTCAATCAAATCAAGGTTTTGTAAAATTGCCTGATATAAATTTAATGCCGTTTGACGGGCAAATCTCGAATTGGAAATCATATTTTGAATTATTTACTGCTCTGATTATAGAAAATACTTATTTTATTGATGTTCAGCGCTTCTTTTATTTGAAATCGAGTGTGAAAAATGAGGCTCTTTCTTTAATCAACCATCTCGAACTTACAAATGAGAACTTTGAAATAGCTATAGAGACATTGAAAGCTAGGTATGAAAATGTAACTAGTGTTGTCAATAGTCATATAAAAAATATCTTTAATTTAACTGCTGTAGCAAGAAATTGTACATCTGCGCTCTTGAGAGAATTTGTTACCATATTTGAACAAAATGTAGAATCTCTCAAAAAACTAGATGTCGATGAATCAAAACTTTACGATTATCTCCTCATCTATATTGCCGCTCAAAAATTAGACTATCACGTGAAAAAAGACTTTCAGCAGAAGTGTGGCAAAGATATTTTACCAACTGTGAAAGATTTTTCTAATTTTTTGAAAGAAAAATGCGTTGTTATGGAGAATTTAGCAAGTGGCGATTTACAACCTCAACGAAAAAATAACTGCAAAGTTTCTCTTCATTCACAAAATACAGCGCGTTCTAATTATGGCTCTTTTGATTCAAGTAGACATTGTGTATTTTGTAATACTCTCGGACATCGTATTTATTCGTGTCAAAAGTTCATAGACCTTCCATATTCAGAAAAAGAAAAATTCATTAAAAATAAAAAAATGTGTTATAATTGTTTGGGTAGTAAGCACGATATTCGGAATTGTGGTTCAACACAAAAATGTAATATTTGCAACAGAAAACATCACACAATAATGCATATACAAAGAAATAATGTTTTTACTGCTAATTCTCAGAACAGAAACGATTCTCATCTCAATAATTCAGTGTCAACAAATAATTCGCAATATAGTTTGCCCCAAAATCAGAATATCATCACCTCTACACTTCAAAATAACGATAATAATGACTCTGTACCCAGTGGAAGTAACTCAAATGCAGTAACATTATCAGCTTTTGCTTCCAAAAACTCACATGTTTTTCTAGCTACTGCCCAAGTGACTATGTTTTCAAAACTTGGACACCCAATTAATGCTAAAGTCCTTTTGGATAATGGAAGTCAAACATCTTTCATCACTCAGGAATTGGTTAGAAGAATACAGGGTGTAACTTATCAAAAAGTAGTTAGCATTTCTGGCATTTCAAAAATGAGTTCACTCTCAAATCAAATGGTTGACATTTCTTTTCATTCTAAGATTGATAAAACACAAGAATTTCGGATATCCTGTATTGTTCTAGATAAAATCACTCATACACTTCCTCACGTTTTTGTAAAAGTTAGTGAATTAGGTATTCCTAACCAAGTTATGAGTGAACTTGCCGACCCTGAATTTTTTGTTCCATCTGATATCGATATGCTTATTGGTGCAGACCTATTTTATGATGTGATATGTTCTGGAATTCATAAATTAGGTGATGGTTTCCCAACTCTGCTGAACACACATCTAGGATGGATAATTGCTGGTAACATACCACCCCTATGTGTATCTTCTACTGGTATATCTCGCACATTTCACCTAGAAAATCAAAATATTTATAACAAAGTCTCATTTTTTGCTCAAACCTCAGAAGTCGAGGATTTATTATCAAAATTTTGGATTTTAGAAGAAATTAATCTAGAACCCCCTCTTAAACATGAAGATGAAATGGCTGAGAACATTTTCAATTCTACTACTATTATTACAAGATGGTAGATATCAAGTAGATATGCCCATGAGGAGCCCTAAAGAATACCTCAAACTGGGTGATTCCTTAAAACTCGCACAAAAAAGGTTTGTCACCCTGGAGAAAAGATTTAAAAATGACCCTTCTCTGTTCTCTAACTATAAAAAATTTATCGATGAATATATTTCTCTTGGCCATGGAAGATACGTACCCCTCTCTCTGAAAAATTCGAATAATGAAAATAAATATTTCATTCCCCATCTCTGTGTTGTGAAGGAATCAAGTTTGACAACTAAATCGCGAGTCGTTTTCGACGCTTCCAGTAAAACTTCCTCTGGCATATCTCTTAATGATGTAACTCTAAAAGGTTATAGAGTCCAACCAGAACTGTTCGATATTCTCTGTAGATTTCGAACCTTCAAGTTTGTTCTTACTTCTGATCTCGAAAAAATGTATAGGCAGGTACAAATAAATCCAAAACAAAACTTCCTGCAAAACATTATATGGAACCAATTTCGCACCTTTTGCTGCCACTCGAGTCCTCAAAGACATTGCAATCGCAAACAAAAATAAATACCCGTCCGCTTCAGATGCTATTCTGTCTCAGTGCTATGTAGATGATATTCTCTGTGGTTGCGATACGTATGATAGCTTAGAAAGGTTGTACTTTGAACTCAATTCTCTTCTAAATGGTGCTGGTTTCAGATTACACAAATGGTGTTCCAATTCTCAAGAGTTCCTAAATAAAATTTCTCAAGAAAATACTCCTGAATATGATTTTAATTTCGACGAATCCCCTAATACAGTTTTAGGTCTGAGATGGCAACCCTTGAAAGATGTTTTAATCATTTCAACTCCCCCAATATCTTTCGAAAACCCTCCTACAAAAAGAACAATTCTTTCTGCCTTAGCCCAATGTTTCGATCCTCTTGGATTAGTAAATCCAGTAGTTGTTAAGGGTAAAATACTTATGCAAAAATTGTGGATGAGAAAATTGAATTGGGATACAGAAATTGTAGAGGATATTCTTTTAAACGAGTGGAAAATATTTATAGAATATATATCTTTGCTCAACAATTTGCAACTCCCACGATATATATTTTTGAATAAACCCATAACCAAAATTGAACTTAATGGCTTTGCAGATGCAAGTATGTCCGCTTATGGAGCGTGTGTATACATTCGTTCTTTGTATGAAGACAATTCAGTACATTGTAGTCTCATATCAGCCAAGTCAAAAGTAGCCCCAATCAAAACGATCACCCTCCCAAGACTTGAGCTGTGTAGTATGCTTCTTTTAGCCAAACTCACATCGAGAATTTCCAAAGTATTCAACTCAAAGTTAGCCATTGACTCATTCAATTTGTGGTCTGACTCTCAAATAGCTCTCACTTGGTGTAATAATCATCCAAGTAAATGGTCTGTTTTCGTCTCCAATAGAGTGTCTCAAATACAAGAAATTACTTAAAATTTTTGTTGGAGGCATATAAAGTCAGAAAATAATGCCGCCGATATATTATCTCGTGGAATTTTCACCAAAGATGTCATTGATAGTGGAATTTGGTTTCATGGACCTAACTTTCTGCGTAACCCAGAGCTGAATTTTGATGATTTCAACACCCCTATTTGTACAACTGAAATCCCTGAAGAGAAAAAAGTTTCCTTGATCTCTACTAATGTTTATGAAGAATCTGCATTTTGGGAGAGTTTATTCACAAAATTATCTAGTTTCTCTCGTCTACTACGTACTTTAGCATACGTACTTCGATTTGCTCATAACTCAAAAAATAAGAATGGAAAGTACCTTGGTCTATTATCTATAGCAGAAGAAGATATAGCCCTAATGCACGTTATTCGAGTTATTCAAAAAAAGCACTTCAAAAAAGAACTTTTAGAGATCGAAAGGAATAAAACTATCTCCAATAAAAACTTTCATTCACTCAAACCCTTCGTAGATTCTGAAGGTTTTCTGCGTGTAGGTGGAAGATTGGAAAATGCCGATATTTCCTTTGATCAAAAACATCCACTTCTGTTACCATCACGCAATCTCGTTGTGTCTCTTATGTTAGATCATGAACATAAAAGATTGGGACATGCAGGGGCTCAAACTGTATTGTCCAATTTTCGGTTGAGATTTTGGCCCTTGAACGGTCTGAGAGAAGTAAAACGAATAATTAGAAAATGCATAACTTGTTTTCGTTTTCGTGCTATCCCAGCTCAACAAGTAATGGCTGACCTTCCTCGAGTCAGAGTACAGCATTCAAGACCTTTCCAAAGGGTTGGAATTGATTTTGGTGGACCATTTGATATAAAATCTTCTCGATTACGAAAAGCTCCAATAATCAATTTTTGTCTGTATGGTCACTAAAGCAGTTCATCTAGAACTTGTTTCCAGTCTCTCAAGTGAAGCTTTCCTTATGACAATGAGACGTTTTATTTCCAGACGTGGCAATCCGACTACAATATATAGTGATAATGCCACCAATTTTCTAGTTGCAAAAAACCAATTGAAAGCTCTTTATAATTTTTTTAAAAATTCGGTCAACTATGATACCATAAGAGATAATCTCTCACAAAATAAAATAGAGTGGAAATTTATTCCACCCAGATCTCCTCATTGGGGAGGAATCTGGGAGGCCGCTATTAAAAGCGCCAAATATCATATTCGCAGATTAATTGGTAACATTCAAGTTACTTTTGAAGAATTCAGTACCATTCTTTCCCAAATTGAGGCTATTATGAATTCGAGACCCTTGTGCCCCCTTTCTAGCGATCCCTCTAATTTTCAGTGTTTAACACCTGGTCACTTTTTAATTGGTACCAGCTTAACCGCTTACCCAGAAAAAGATTTGTCGGAAATTCCTGAAAATAGGTTGGATTTCTGGCAAAGATGCTCTAGAATTCAACAAAATTTCTGGAAACGCTGATCTCTCGATGTTTTGAACCGTTTCCAACATAGACCAAAGTGGTTATATTCAGCAAAGAACCTCAAGGTCAATGATCTTGTTCTTCTAAAGGAAGATAATATTCCACCATTTCATTGGCCTAGAGCTAGAGTAGTAGAAGTACATCAAGGTAGTGATGAAAAAGTAAGGGTTTTCAAGATTAAAACCATAAATGGTATTTTTACTCGGCCAATAACCAAATTGTGTCCCTTACCCAATAATGATGATATCGATTTTCAATAACAAAACTGATATTGTTCTTGCTATTATCGTTAGCATTCGTTTCATGAGTTCGTAAATATATATTTTTTGTTTTATATTATTCAACTTAGTAAGTATATATAGTTATCTATTTGAAGCTCAAAGCTTCAACGCGGGCAGTATGTTGTAGAAACGTGCTAACTGAATCGCCCTGTTTAGTGAATCAAATACATTATCTTAAATCTCAACGCCTTGCTCGATTCTCAGTTGTTTACGGTCGTCATAGCGACGATTATTGACAGCGGCAGCGACAGCGGAATAAAAATGTGTTTGAAATCTCTCTGAAAGACACAAATTAATCACGGCAAATGCCTCTCTTTAGCAAAACTCTCGAAAGCGCAGATCTCAGTATGATTGTATGATATGGAACAATACTTATAGGAAGAATTGTAATGGTCCTTCGTTATTGTTAATGTTTAAAAATAAATCTTCAAAACCGAACCAGTGGATTTGGAATAACAGTTTGTGTGCAGAGATACGTATTACCAGATTGTTTGTAACCCCCTGCAGACTATCCCAACAAGCAATTCAAATGATTTGAATTAAATGCAGTTACGTATTTTGACATGAATCGTTCTAGAAAAAAAAACACGAGCTTCAAAGCATCATCCAATTTTATAAATCCAATTTGAGTTCAAATTATTCATGATAATAGCTGAAATGAATTTTCATAGTTTTTTGTACTTTCAATTTATTTTCCAATCCAGTGCTTCCTTGAAATTCGCACAGACGATTTGGGGTTAACTACAGCTGAAAAGTGAATGTGCTACCAAGAATCAGTCGCGTCATAGCGGTAAATAATAATAATAACAGTACTCTACTTTTTGATGGCCTTTGCTGAATATTCGGGATCATAAATATGTGAAAATATGTTTCCAAATTGGCTAAATACAAATAACAGGTATAAGCACAATGAGGTTTCCAACCCTACTCTCCGAGATTCAGAAGTAATGTTTGTTAATCTTCACAAGTACCATAATATTTTACTAAAACCGGGCATGTTACAAAAATCACTAATGACGCGCTTGAGCATTGCGGACTAGCCTGAACTTTTTACAACACTTTTGACATGGGGATTAGCATTCTAGAGTAAGTATATAATATACAGGGTGTCCGGTAAACCTTGTACAATATTGAAACTGGTGATAGACCAGGTCATGACTGTTCAGAATATCTCACCGTTTTCGAGATAATGAGCATTTTTTTAATTTCTGGGAAATCACTACCTCACCTTAGATTTTTGAGTGCCATGTCTGCAAATTGAGACCAATTCAAATATCTTTGCTGCTGAAGATTACTGATGAGTGATGCTTTCAGAAGTACGAAACAGTTTTTCAGAAAATGATAAAAAACTTCAAGAAATTAGGGTAAAATGTCAGATTTGAGTTTCACCAATTTTTTTAACAACAGTTTTGACATTATTTTTTGAAAAATTATAACCAAGTGGAAGTGGATATTCATTACAAAAGAATGCCCGTTTTGTCCAGACTCTACCATGGTATGAAACAAACGATAATTATTGTTGGAATGAGTATAATTTCGATTATATTAGAGTGTGATGTTATTCTGAGCTAAAATCAACTCAATTAGACTTTGTCAGTAATGTCTTTTATTTTCATCCTGTCAAGATGAAATGATTGAATAATCATGAGTAATAACAAATCAACTGCTTAGAAGCATTCAATGAGATGTAAAGAAGTAAATACTAATTCAACGTTGTTTTAAATCAACATTCAACATACACTATAAACCACAATAACGATTATTCAACATCGCACTGAATAATATTACAAAAATGTTATTTTCCATCCACTCGTACGCAGAGACGACATATTTTCAAGATGGACCTTTTTAAATGCGCTATAGGTTATAGCCAGCAAATCAGCGATTCTATGAGCGGCATTGTGCAATCAGATATCGTTCTGCTTAAAGCGCTGCTGCAGCAGTAGCACTACCTCCACATTCACCATAAATGTAGTGCATATGCACATATTGTCGGGGAGTATAACGTGTGTACGGCATGAGAAAGAAATAAATACCACTGAATGAAACAAGCGGAATAATTTTTAAAAACTACGACAGAAGTCACAAGTGGTTCAAAGAAAATGTGACAGTCACCTACCAGATTTTTTCAATTCTATTTACAGAAGATGCGTTCATGCACAATGCTGTATTTTATTTTTCCATTAGGAAACTATTGCTTCTACGGACACAACACAGGAGTTAGAAAAGTTTTTAATTTTCGACAAGGATTCACCTCCTAAAAATGTTTGCATTTATTTGGTTATTGGGTATATCTGTCGGTCTCTGAAACTTCGTTGGAATCTGGATGTTGGACCATTGCGACATTTATCATAAGAATTCGTATTAATCGGTGCCATGTCGGATAATCGACATTTCATTTCGATAATTTTATTAGGCTTAATTACATGAATAGTCAATTTTATTGACATACTATTTAATGCTATTTCTTCATTATTAATAATCATTTCCACATTTCATCTTTATAAAATCAAAATAAAATAATTTTTGGGAGTAAGTATAAAAGTTGATGGGAGCCTAGAATAAACCACGCCTAATTCAATGGAAATCATTTCCTCCAAAAATTATTATAGTTTGTTTAATACCATGGTAGAGTCTGTAGACATGGTAGTAGAACAAAATGAGCATTATTTTGAAATGAATGTCCACTTTCAATTGGTTATGTTTCAAACAATAATGTCAAGCTTAAAAAAAATTGATGAAACTCATATTTGTCATTTTACCCCCATTTCTTGATTTTTTTTTTACTTTCTGAAAAACTGTTCTATACGTCAGAAAGCACTACTCATCAGTAATCTTCATCAGTAAAGATATTTGAATTTGTCTCAATTTGTATACATGGCACTCAAAAATCCAAGGTGAGGTAGCGATTTTCCAGAAATTCTTAATATGCCCATTGTCTCAAAATCGGTGATATTTTTACTGAGGTGAAATTCCGATATTCTGAACAGTCATGACCTGGTCTATCACCAGTTTCAATATTGTATAAGGTATATGGAATTAATGCTGAAAATAATTGTTCAGACTTTACTATTATTCCAATAAATAAAATTGTTTTATGATGAATATTATTTTGTGAATTATTTTGGCAGTGAAAAAAGTCTTTTTTTCATGCTGAAAAAAAGTAAACATTAACGCATCGATAGAGATGCAGAAATGTCAAGTCTGACAGTTGTACAAAAAGAAATATTTTGAAATTGCTCTTTCGTAGACATAGATGAGGTTTATCGTTTCCATTGAAACGCACAACAAAATCAATCAACAAACATACTCATTCAAATCACGTTTGGGTACGTTATAGTCATTGTCCCTGCTTTCTTTTATGTCATGTTGTTCTCGTCCTATTCGCCTTCAAATAACTCGTTCGGATTATCATTTTAGGCACCGGTATCGAATTACAAGAAATGTAGACTCAAAGCGGATTTAGGTCACCTTGAAAACATGTGGAAATTTTAAATTTTTTTTGTTCCTGGTTCAGCGCACAACTTCTACAGCCTGAAAATACTCAATGTAATCTACTTTCGCTAAATGTTTTTTTTTAGTATTTGTCGCTCGATTTAAATTTTGGACGATTAAATAAAAACATTTTCTTGATATTATATTTAGAAACGAAAATTTCTTCAGGTCATTATTTTAAATAAATTGGAATCTCCTACCTATTTAAAAAGCGATATTGAATAATTTGATGTAACTTTTTAACGTAGGTACTCGCAAAGTGTCTAATGATTATTCTTAATTTCGAATTATTCATCACGTTTCTTGTGTAGTATGAAGTATGGAATTCCTCTGTATGTTTTGAACGGCTATACTTAAACTAATGATATCTGAAATTTGAGAATCAACGGGTGTAAACTTCTCATAACGCCCGGGACGTTATGGAGGGCATTATGACTCATAACGCCCACTAAATGTTTTTTTCTGTAGTTCAATAAATTAATAACTAAGAAAAGTTTTATTTATGACTGTACATAAAAAATAATTATTTTCTCTCAAATAGAAATTACAATTTTCAAATGTTCCTGAAAAATTAGTACCAAGTTTGAAGTTCTGTGAGTTGACCGATGATGAACTCCTCAGTATGCATTAGGTTTCGTTCAGAAAGTTAACATTTTCTTTTTCGGAAACGGAATTGTATCAATTTTGTTCTTCGAGGAGACACTTTCTTCAATATAGCTCTCTGCTACCGTACTACTCTTCCATTTTCCATGTAATTTTATTGTTTCAAAGGAAGCACCACCTTGAACAAGAAGCGTTGACGTTCGGCGTAGACAATGTTCGGTGTAACCTTTCGGGTTTTCCAAATTAAGGTATTTCGCTATGATAGAAGGAACACTTCCTATAGTATGTTTACCTACAGGTAACTCAATGCATTTATTATTTCTGTATATAGGTTAAAAAAACCGACGTTGTTTACATCCTTTTGGTCGTAGTGCAATGTACTTTTTAAATAAGTTCAAGGCTCCTATTTCGCCTTCTTCAACAATGGTGAAACTTTTAGAGGTGCAGGTCTTGGTTTCTGGTCCCTTGATCAGTAAAACGGCTCCTCTGTCTTCAATGTCATCAATTGTCATCTTGACCAATTCATCACGTCTTAAGCCTCCAAATACTACGCGTATTACCAGAACAACTTTATGTGGCAGAAAAGTATCATCTGGAGTTTTTCTTATGAAAAGTAATACTTGTCCACCTTCCAACACCTTTGATTTTTTAGGAATGTATCCTTTTGATTTAACTTTCAGAAAAGCCATCAGTTGACTGTATGCTTATATAATAATGTATTTTCTACGACCATTAAGAAAAATTATCATTTCAATTGCGTCTTCGATTAAGAAACCTACCACGTTGTAACACCGATTTTCATTTTCCACGGGCTAGCTGTATCGAAATATTTCATTTCCTACGACTTTCATGAACTACTAGACTGTCATTATAGGTAGCATGGACGTATAATATCGTATAAATACAGATGGACTCAGCATTGCCATACCTACGACACGGAGTGATTTGAAGTCGCTCTGTTTTCAGGCGCGCGGGCTGCGGGGAAGAAAGAAGATAGCGATAGAGTGTGACCTTCCCACAACAGACAGGGGCGCACGCATTTGCTGAAAATAGGGTTCAATCACAAGAAAAAAATGCTGAATTTGAAATAATGATGAAAATATCAAGAAAAGTGTTAGAATATACATCCGATGGGACTTCGTGAGATAGAAAAACTCATTTGACATACCTGAAGTCATAAAAAACTTCATTGACTCGGATAGTAGCGATCCTTAGAAAATTAGGTTCACAAATTTAAAAAAAAAGACTTTCAAGAGTATCGTTTTCAATTAATGGAAAGCTGGAGACAGTCGACTGAAAAAAAAGAATAAAAATGCATTTACTAAAAAATGGTAATTTATACATTCAATAAATACATGTTCTTAAACATATTAAAATAAATGAATATTGTGAAGAATAAATATTCCAAAGAAATTTTCAGCGCATATTATTCAAATTCAGAAATACGAAATTTCAATGAATTTACGACAATCTGCAACAAAATTCACAATACAGATAATCAAACTAACATTTTTTTCAAGAAGATATCAAAAATCAAGTACGTACAGAGTTTCACAAAAACAACAATAAAATAAAAATGAAGAATTTGTTTTCTATTCTGAAATGATTTGCTAATTTCTTGAGTTCCCTCCTCGAGCAATTATAACCGACTGTTATAGTCAGTATCAGAGTCCTTATTCAATTATGTCTCCCAAATTCACTAAACTGTCCCTCAGCTCATTCAAAGTAACTTTGGGCTGCTGCAGGGCTCTAATTCATCTCCAAAGAATATCATATATATGTTCGATGGGGTTCGTCTCAGGACTTATCGCGGGCAAGATCGCCCGGAAATACTGGCGGGCCGTGTGGTCTTGTATGGTCGTGCAATCATATGAATTCTTCACGAATGAATGGAGCAAAAGAACAGACAACATGGGGTTCAGGAATTTCAGATACATACTGTTGTCAAATTCCCTTCATAAATGACTACCAGTTTTATACGTGCCTCCATATTGTCGTTGGTTCTGGAAATTTTTGAAAAATTTTAGATAATTCGGAGAATTAATAAAGGGTGAAAGTTGAATTTGAAATTCCAATTATTATTATTATCATTATTTTTATTACATTGATAGTAGGAAATTCTTGTATTATCGTTGGTCCAGATTATGATAATTGGAAGTGGGTGAAAATAGAATTTAAAAATTCACATCATTATTATTATTATTAGTGGAATCGAGTTTCTTCAGGAAAATCGCCTGTATGGAGGAACTTAAAAACTGAAATCTTATCTGAATAAAAATTTTAATCCAAATCTGTTTCCGAGATAGCCAAATTAAATTAAATATATCAATATACAAGAATTGCTTTTAAAGACATTAGATAGATTAGATAGATTTGATACTACTACCAACTAATACTACTCACTTTTACTTTCGAAAAATCACGGGATTCTGTCCTGTTTTTCAAACCAGAAAATATGAAATTGACCTAAATAATATTATCTGTCAGATCGTCAGTATTTCAAAGCCAAACAACCTGAAGAGGATGAAAACTGAGTTGCGAAATTTGAGTTAACAATTTTTACTATTCTCAATTTGTCCTCACATCTTCAGTGGGGGACTTGAGTTATCAACAATTTCTTCAGAATCTGTACCTGGGGCTGTTTTAGTGGAACCAGTTGATGATTTTTTCTTGCTGAAATCGTTGAATCTGAAAATATGTAATACATTGTTTTTTTTTATGCATATCTCTGTTATTATTTGAAATACCTAACTCATAGAAAATAACAATTCTGACGGCTGATAATAATTACCCTGAAGTTGAAGTAGCTGAATATTTTGAGATATACCATTCATCATATAATAAAGGAAGAACCCTTTTCTTCAAAAATATTTTTCCGCTTGGGTTAATCTCGAATCTGGAATGGAACAAATCCTAACAGACTTTCGAACACATTCAGTTGAACATTTAATCCCCAACTCTTTCAACCAAGCCGCTTTTACTGTGACATCAGCTGGAAACCTAAAGATATTTCAAAATTTTAATAGACATTTCTTGGACTTTTTGGCAGCCTTTTTGTTTTAATGCATCATCCAAAAAACTAATGAAGTTAAATGCCTCGTGAGGTATCTATTTCATTATCTCCACATGTAAAGGTTTGAATTCACGTAATAATTTCATTTTATTCGGCGAAAACAGATTGATACCCACTGTAACGCCTATGGTACTTACGAATGGAATCTGATATTCGGGTTGGAACTCATGGATTGTTTGCAAATCCAACAAGATTGCACCATTATGATTCTCTTACTATTGTACTGCCAGTATATATCACGAATGAGTTCAAAACCCACTATTTCAGCAATAATCCCACAAAAAATCTATGACAGAACATGACAGAACTGTCAGAAAACATAAACATTGATATTCGACAGCGTTGACAAACGTCCAGAAACAATAATTTCTTCACAACCATTCGAAGACGCAAGTAATGATTTTTTTCGATAGTTTGGATTTTTAAACTTGTAAGTAATACAGGTTTGAGTTGCGTGATAATGTCACCATCACCATTCTTCATTATTCGATTGTAATCGAATGGAATACGTATAGTGACACAATTTTGTCTATGATAAAGACTTATTACCTTCGCGATGTGACAACGCCCAATTCATACACGACTTCAAACCAGGATGTAAACAGCTTGGTCCAGTACAATACTTTATAGGTCCATGATAGGTAGGTCTTAACCATGGACGTATAATATCGTATAAATACAGATGGACTCAGCCTTAGATCATATTATATGCTTACGCGACTCAGCATTGCCATCCCTACAACACGGATTGTTTTAAAGTCGCTCATTTTGTAGGTTCGCGGGCTGCGGGGAAGAGAGAAGGTAGCGATAGACTGTGACCTTCCCATAACCGTCAGGAGCGCACGCATTTGATAAAATAAGGTTCAATCACAAGAAAATAATGCTGAAGCGTTAGTAGATCCTAACGCCCATCGGGCAACATTCATCCCTCGGGCCAAAGGCACTCGGGTGAATGTTACCCTCCGGGCGTTAAGATCTATATAAGGCACTTGCTACATAAATAGCTATTTCTTGTGGTAACTGGTGACGTAATTATCATAAATGACGTCTCTGTGTTATCGTGACTTGAAGTAGGATATGTCCCACAGCAGTGACATCTCGTTTGAGAGGCATTCAAAATACCTTTTCAACCATACTAATTTCGTTTCGGTTTGAAAACTTTGGAAGAGTTCAATAGATGAAAAACTAAAATTTCAGTCCCCCTCATACAGCATTCTCTTCAAAGTTACGATACCAGCACGTGAAACAAGAAGAAAACTTGGACGGAACGTAACCGATTTAAATATGGACCTAGCAAAAATTCTAGAATGGGGATTCAACAACTTGGTCGAATTCATTGCGAATACAACCCTCCGAGCAATAAAAGATATAGATACGGCTAAAGAAGGTTATATAGAAGAAGATGATAACGATGAAGTTTACAAAAATGATGGTAGAGGAAATGAAAATTTTTAAGAAGAAACTGAGAGAGGAAATGGAAATCTTGAGGAAGAAACTTTGCAAGATATACGAAGGTCTAGGAGAACAAGAATACCTCCAAGATAGATTAATGATTTCTATATGCACAACACACGTTGTTATGGAAGCTGCATATCACTAGCCTTTGTGGTAGTTTGTGGCTGAGGGGTAACCTCCGAGTTCGGAGGGGAAGATTTGTTATTTTTATAATATTCGGAGGTGAGCTTAGGACCAGTGGCGGCGTGCTGATAATTTTTTTCAAGTTATATTTTTATCTTCAGACGACCACATGCCTGGTTGGAAAGCAGGTGTGTTGTTAAGATGTCAATAAAAATACTTCATTGTGCGGAGAATAACATTCTTGCTGACAAAGCATAGAATAAGGTCATAAAAACTGAAAATATAATTGAAAGAGCCAATTTTTTCAAATTGTTGAATCACATCAGTAAACTATGCTATACACTATATACAGTGTGTACATAAAGTAAGGAATAAATTCAGTATTTCTGAATGTAAAGATATTTCGGAAAAATCCTCGGACAGGTCGACCTGTCCGAGGATTTTTCCGAAATATCTTTACATTCAGAAATGATAAATTTATTCCTTACTTTAGGTACACACTGTATAAGATATACATGCATTATGATACATATAGGAATTTAAAGAATGTCATTCACTATCTAAACTATCAGTTAGTTACCTGGAGCGGACGCCCTAGCAAAAGGGGGGGGGGCGAAACAACGTTCACTGGACCAGAACCGGTAATCGGTTTAGCATATAGCACTGCCAAGAATGTCATAACAGCTTGGGCAGACAATAAAAGACTCGAGTACTGGCGTAGTCTACCGGGCCTAGCCCATTCCAAAGCATTTATTGCTTGTACAAGGAAAAAACAGGACTCTGACAAACTGCTAGAACTCAGCAGAGCGCATCTCAGAGTTATAGTAGGTTTGCTTACTGGCCACTGCAAACTCAAACATCACATGCATAAAATCAGACTTGCACAAGATGCAGAGTGCCGGCTATGTATGGAGGATGATGAAACGGCTGAACACATTCTGTGTACATGCCCTGCAGCGGCCAGAACCAGATTCTCAATATTTGGCGATACGACAGTAATGCCAGAAAACCTGGTAAATTGTCCTCCCAATACATTCCTCAATTTCGTTAAGAGATTGAATATACTGGGAGAAATATAACCATAGGGTGAGCTACAATAGGCCATTGGCCGCAGTGGAGGGCCTGATACGGGCCCACTCACGTTCAAACCTAACCTAACCTAACCTACCTGGAGTTCAACTGGAACCTGAAAAACTGGCCCTGAGGCAGAAAAATAAATTTATTTTGGAGTTGTCAAAAAGTAATGTCTTAACTTGTCTAGAGTTAGGCTCAGGAAGCGATCGATATTACAAGTCTGTCTGGTGGGAAAACGAGAATTTCTCATGTTTCTATTATTTTACTTCTGTTTCTTAAACATCAAACAGTCTCTATTATAAATATTGAGGTGAGAGTCATTACAGTTCATGAGTTAAATAGGGGCCGACATGTATCTCTGAAGACATCTCTGCAAACATACCAAACAACAACTCTATTTTGATGTAGTCTTGATTTGCTCATAGAGTGGAGCGGTGACTTGCTTATTGTAAATCGTCTGTCCTGCTTGAAAACAAATTGAAATTTTGGATTGCATTCTTCTATTCCTTTGCCGAAGTACTCTAATTTTTTGTGTCTGACGGATTATAATTCTTGTTGCTACTTTTGAACACTTCTGGTATCATCTGTGTCCAAATCATCGGTTTCACGAATTCCTCTAAAATATACATATAATTACCAACATAACTGCCAAGTTATTACATTGTTATAGTTGCAGAACAGTGAAGTAAATTCCATGACCAACAAATTCAAACCAGAATAATATCACTCAGAGCCGGCCTTAAGGGTGGCCAAGCGGGGCGCCGGCCCCGGGCCTCGCGCCTTTAGAGGCCTCGCGCTACCGAAGGTTTCGTTAATAAAATCATACTGAATACAATTTAAAAAAACTTTTACACGTTATAAATTTTCTGCTACTACTGAAATTCTGATAATGCTCGCAACGCCTGATTTTCTTTAACAGGAAGGAACCAACCTCCTAAGTACGGAACTGTACTTTAGGCTCTACAACTCTCCCGCCAGTCCCGCCTATCTACATTTAGGATGATCACGTGTTAGAACACGACATGTCATTAGTTGCGTTCAGCCGTTCAACATCATAGTTTCGTATTTATGTTTAACAGTTCTAAATAACTGAATATTTCTTCATTTCGTGTACCTATACTCTATAGTCTATATTGACGACATTAACGTGATCGTGTTTATGTAGTCGCAGACAGATTTATTATCGTTATTCCATTCGTTATTATGGGCCGAGACCGCGATAAATTTAGAAAATTCACCAGTGGAAATAAAAAACTATTGAACAAATGATCAAAGGAGACATTCTTAAAAAAACAATTTGGTGCGATTGATAAATTCACATCAATCACATCTTCAACAGTAAGAGAAACAGTGAAAACCGCGAAACCAATTCATGACGAAGTTCCTTGTGCAAGTTCTTCTGGAAACGTAAATAAAAACAATAACGCGATCGTTTCATGTTTCATTTTCACTCAGTGAAAGAATTCAAATTATTATTTTATTATGAGTTTTGTTTTGATGTTTCGTTTGAATATTCAGAGTTTTATTTTCGTTTTCGTTTTTGATAGGTATATTACGTAATATACTATATATTGTTTTGTTTAGATTTTGTTACATCTTTCATATTATTTTATCTAGTATTAGTTATTATATTATCAAAACATTCAAAAGTGTTTTTCCCGCCAAATAAATTATTGATTTAAATTATGTATTTTATATTTTGAACATATATTTAGTAGGCATGCCATTCGAGAGGTAGTAAGGGAAATGTGAATAAATGAGAACATTGAGTAAGCATTTCTTCAAAGGATAAAAATATAAATTTATTAATAAATAAAATATATGAGGGCCTCGCAAAACAAGTTGGCCCCAGGCCTCGCGCTCACTAAGGCCGGCTCTGATATCACTATACTATGTATTAAGTACTCGAAAGACATTCCAACAAGACTTTACAATCTTTATAAATAACTAGGCACAGTGTATCAATAGAATAGCTCGGAAAACATATCTATGGCTTGCACTTCTCTTTAAGGCTATAAATCCTATACAGTAACCAGCAATTTTTTTATACAGACAGGAAAGCCTATTCCAATTTGAAATTCCTCAGAAAATATTATTCTTCAAAAAATATTCCTGCATTTTCCCAACCACGAAATTCACCATCCAAACTGTGCTTATTTCCATTTCTTTTCTGTTTACATACGGTCTTGACGATCGTGGTCATGGGTATTGCTTTGGTTGGGCTTCCGGCACTGAGATGGCGCTCGCAGTTTGGAATTAATCCACTGTGCGGGCGCGATCTCAGTTTCGGTCTGTAAATGGGTTTGGTCGTCGATTCATTCGTTGCAGTCATTAGTTATTGACTGCTAGACCTACCCTATACTGATGAGGAGCAACACTCCGAAATCGATATATAGGTGGTCCGAATGTTTCGATGAACATTCCCATGCAACCAAGCAATTGCAGAGAGAACCTTGTAGGAACTCTGCACGGAAATTTCATCAGATGTAATTCAATGTTCGTCGTGGCATTAGCCAGGAAAGTAGTTGTTTTCTGATGGATTTTCGACCCAACTTTCCTATTGTATAGGATTTTAGCAGTGAGCAGTCCTCCGGACATCTTATGCCTCTTATTTCCATTGGTCTAAGAGGGACATAAAAAATACAAAGTACAATACCTACACAAAAAAGTCTTTGAAGAAGTGATTTATATATGTATTTGAGAGAAAGTTTTATATAGAGAATCATAGCCTTCTATGATAAAGTAACAATTTTGGAGTCCATCACTTTCACATCACTTTTACGGATTAAAGGAATTCAATGATGAATCTCCTGGAATTGGGAGTACGGGCTCTCTCAAAAGATTAAAACTAATACGCAACCCATTGATAAGATTGTAAACTTGCGATGATTTACAGTTTTCCATTTACAATAATGAAGTTTGTATCCACGTCCGGTTTAACCGAAAGCGCTACGCTACTGAAAACATTCCAGATCGATTCATGTTGATATGTGTGATATTCCTTGTTTACAAAATTTTATTCAATTGGGAACATCGAAAACTTCTGATGACCCGAATACTTACGTGATATAGTCCCTGTGATAATCCAGTACCCATCAGATTGAGTCTATAATAGCTAGTGTCTTATGATTTGAATTTGGTTATGAATAGTTGAGATGAATAGTTGAGAAATTTCTCAAAATCAGTTTGCAAAATGGAAATGTGCGTTCTACTTGAAAACGTGAAGAGTTAAATATATGAATGAATACTAGTATTTGATAGACAATTAAATTTGACATTTGCTCTTGACATAAAATACAGGGCGTTCCATTTAAATTAAACAAGTCTTGCCTTAATTTTTACACACCTTGTATAAGTTAGTAAATATTTCACAACTGCTATATGAAAGTTATTCAGTTAGTAGTCTCTAGCATTTTGGTTGAAAACAAGAAAACACTGGTTGAGAATTTGAGCATTAAAGCTGATGCTGCGTTTTCACAAAACAAGAGATTTTTCAAAAAACCATAAAGTTTAGGTGAATTAAACCTTCATGAAACTTACCTTTATTTTTATCGTAAAATCCGAAAATGAAATAATATACATTAAAAAATAACATCTTTGATATGTTGCGTGTTTTTGGCACACTCTGCACAACATGAAAATATTTTTGAAATATAGGGCCAATAGGTCCCTATCCATCGTAAAGAAAAAACTTTCAATAAATCAAATGCTTTAGCCATAATGGTTCGTGTCGAATAACGTGAATAACCCTGTACGAGTATAGTCAGTCGAATACTGTTCGTTTTCTCATTGTAGGATTGCCCCGTCATTTGAAGTCACTCTGTGTAATTCGGTGAACTGATGCATTATGAAATTTAGTCATACTTCGTAAATGTGAAAGGTGATAGCAACTAGAGTGCAGTATAAAATTAGACAATTATGATCTTCCACACATCTGTCGATATGTGAAATAAATGTTGCGTTAAAATGACATTGTCAAACACATGAGACCTATTTATCAATTAGAGCACAAACTAGTTCAAAATGCACCTGTTGCATCAACTACAATAACAGCTTGTAAATAGAATTATTAATATTTTGTTATGTAACAATTTGCTTGCCAAAATTCCTGAACTGTTGATTACATTGTCTATTTAGTATTATCGAGAGTTGGCAAATTGTTCCATCGATAACGATTATGAAAAAACTGTCATGTAATGAATAATATATGAGAACAAGAAACATCATATTGAAAACTATATTCTCATCAGCTCGGTTATGTTAGCTTCCGGGCGCAGGAAGGGGTAAAGGGGGTTGGTTGGTTGGTTACAGACTGACGAGCGAGATACCGGGTTGCATATTCCCAGTCAACACAGAATGGTCTCAGAGATGGTAGTGGGATTCACATTCATGTTTCAGATCACACCAGTGAATCGCAAAGTGACTTCCATTATTATCGCATAAACCTCTATTCGGTGCCCCGTTGGTCATGTCGAGACATCAATGTGATGCAAAATGTGACTCGAAATTAGCCCAATGTGACATTATATTTATACTTCGGAATCGAATGCACATTGAGGCCCTTTCGATGTAACAATGTGAAATTGAATGGACTGCTACTTATTTAAAAATGCGCTTCACTTTCTGATTCACCTGTATGTCAAGAATAAAACAAAGCTCAACATATATAGAAATTATACCTCAATATATTATTCTTACTAATGAATTACTGTTCATATGGATTGGAATGCTAAAAAACAAATGCTGATTCCGTAGTATATACTTCTCACAAACAAAAAAAATTTTCAAACTATGTCTGAATCATGAAAAAAAAACATTTACAGAAATGTAGAAAAATCTATAATTCAACTCCAATCCTCTGGATAGCATTTTCTTCGCGGCAAAATCAGTTGGTACCTATCCTGAAAATGCCAAATTCTGTACCTAAATCACTGAATTTACCTTTCTGTTTCTACTCACCGTTTCGGTCCTTGAAGAGATACAGTTCTTGGTAGAAATAATAATTGGGTATTTTTAATAAACAAATTTGATTCAACTATTGAAATTAGAAGAAGCAAACAGAACACTACACACTATCAGAAGTAGGTACCTATAGAATATTTAAAGAATAGCGTCAACCAAATACAAATTCTACTTGACTCTCGACTCGACAAAAACCTCTGGCCGCTGGCCATTTTGTGCCGTGATGGTGATGTCACGATCAATTTTGTTACCAACCTAATTCCTTTTATACCGACAAAATCGTAATTAAACCAAAATTCATGTTAATGTGCTTCGCAGTTTTCTTCACATTTTATGCTCAAAGTGACACTAATGAGAAGAGAATTGTGAACAATTCATAACATTTGGCATCACTAAGTGGTAACAATGACATCTAAATGCAACTCATTTTGTTACCATAATAATCAAGAAAGCAACATCTAGATGTTTGTGTTAACTGGGTTTACACCAAAGAGTACACCAACTGACATACACTACTTGACTTTATGAACATCCTGTTCATATTTCCAATAAAATCAACATTCCATACCCATGACAGGTTTTATGTCAGAAATATATTTTAAGTGTCACCGCACAAGAAATAGTCCAACAATTCCATCATTACAATGTGAAATTGCTTCTGAAGAGTATGTTTTCCAATCCTTCTGACCTCCCTGATGATCTTAGAAGAGTGAAATAGATTTTTGTCGACCAAAATATATTGGAGGTCAGCGAAAGAGATGCAATTCACGCATCAATGAAATGAGCGATGAAATGATATTTTTAAGTATAGATAAGAATCTCCAATGGAAACTGGACATTCAATAAATAACCAACTATCTTGAATGAAAATGCAAATTTTCAATTTCAGATTTTTTTCTCTCAAGTTATACAGGGTCTTTCTCAATATCTATCAGATGTAGTTCAATGTCCAGCGTGGTTTTAGCCAGGGAAGTAGTTGTTTTCTGTTGATATTACAAAAAAGTTATTTCAATTTATCGTAGGTCTTTTCCATTTCCAGAGGAGTCATGTATTGGTTCAATTTTCAATTGAGAATGTTTCTCTTCACAACATGAATCCCTTCCAAGAGAGGTTATCTTGTACGATGGAAAATAGCGACTAAATTCCAACTTTCAGTCGCAGACGTTTCCACAACTGACGTTATGAACATCCTGTTTCCTGTTCATATTACCAATAAAATCAACATCAACACTTCGAACCTGTTCTGACTTCTGACAGCATATCTGGAGCCCCATTTCGAAGAAATAAATTCAGTTCGAATAAATGACCACAGGTGTAAAATGTACACACTAGATAGTTAAGTGATATCTTCAAGATGAATACAGAGACTTAATAAACTGACGATTACAAAACAAATATACTATTTGTTCTATTGTGCGACAACACCTTTTAACTAGTGAAGTGGGCGCCACAAATGTCACCTACTGGTTAAAATTAGTTGCCCACTGATTGAAATTAAACAACAAACAATAACAAACACAAGTTTGCCCCGAAAATAATAAGGCAAAGGTGCTGTTCACCGGTAGAGTTTCGTCCCAGAGATTTCGTTTTAACAAAAATACACTGGACACCACGAAAATAAAGATCCTCAAGTATACCTCAAAAAATGCAAGTTGATTGTGTAGGTGGCGCATTCTCTCTCTCTCTCTCTCTCTCTTTCGTTTATTGGCCGTTACTTCCAGTGAGGTGTAATTGGCCAGCTCTCCTCTCATGGGTAAACGGGAATCCGTCCCGTACCGGCCTGGTTACCGGCGTAATTACCGGGAGCTTCGTCCGGAGGATGGAAAAGGTCTTGCTCGAAGCAATTTCTCCACCCACAAAAATTTTTACAGTTTCTTATAATTTTTTCAATGCACGTGTTACCACGACATGTGGTATTACGGCGAACTTTACAAACATTTAATAAACTTTTTTCAATGCACGTACTGATTCAATGACGGCAGACATCACAACACATACTACTTTTCAAAAAATATTTAAAATTAAAATTCTATAACCTGACTTCCAGCACGAGGCCGCCATCCGACCTCTACCGCTGCCGGAAGTCGAATCCAGGTGGCGCATTCGTACGGATGTATTTCTGCCTAGGTTCGTCGTTATCGGGCTAGATGTCTCGCGTGTTTGTACCAAACGCAATTTCCACTCAGAGACTAAACTAATAAGGAGGGTTCAATAAGCTCTAGCCAATCAGAATCTTGTAGCATCAACGCGTCATAGTGACGTACTTGGATATGAGTACAGAGTCGAACTCGAACCAAGCAACAAAACTGTCAGCAGTAACTCTCATATACCAAGAATTAGTCCGTCACTGTCTATAGAGAAAGGCGGCTATGACACGTCCAACTGCGTAACAGTTCGTCACAAATGTTCTTTGATCTCTTTCTATCAGTGTCCCCATTGTCTTATGGAGATTAGACTCTCCTGTTAAATAATGTTTAGTCTCCTTGATTTCCACCATACACTAAATTGCGCTCCGACCAATGCTGGTGTTAAAAACAATTTTCGTTTTCGTTTAAACACTATAACTGTGTAGTTATTCTGTCTACGCAAGATTAGTCAGGTTAGTTTGGCTAGTAATTCACAAAGAGAGTAAACTAACAGGAGGGTTTAATAAGCTCTAGCCAATCAGAATCTTGTAGCATCAACTCGTCATAGTGACGTACTTGAACATGACTACAGAACTCGAACCAAGAAACAAAACTGTCACATGTAACTCTCAGTTACCAAGAGCTAGTCTGTCACTGTCACAGAACTATATCTCTGGATATAGTTCTGTGGTCACTGTCTATGGAGAATGGCAGCCATGACATGTCCAACTACGTCACATTTTGTCACAAATGTTCTTTCATCTCTTTCTATCAGTGGCCACATTGGGTATTAGACTCTCCTAGTCAAATAACGTTTTTCTCCTTGAGTAATTCACACATTTTTAACTCATTTTGCCTTCTTCTCGTCTTTTTTTTAAATACACCGCCAGTACAGCGGTCAATCACAGAGCGCTTATGCCGTGCATTTTATTGTCGTCTAAACATGTACAGATCGACAAGCGTAAGGATGCCTCTGAGATGCGCAAACGATAGAAAGCGTGAGTAGATGTGCGACAAAGATCGACTACTGTTTAATAAGGCAGAGCTATTGAGCTCCTGCCCCACTCCAGGGTTTTGTCTACTGCGCAACCAATTCTCGGAGGCATCCTTACGCTTGTCGATCAGTAGACTTGGCTCAAAGAGATTAAACGTTATTTGACTAGGAGATTCCAATCCCCATAAGCATTGTTTGTATATAGTGAGATAGTTAGCCAACCTTATGGAATATATATTGGATTCAAATGGATGCGACATGTAGATGGCGACAGTGATCACGCATCCAAGTCATGTCGTAACTTCAGTGATCTGGCCTCCAAGTCATGTCGTAACTTGATTGAAACAATGGGACAGCATTGAAAAAGGTTTTTGAAGAAACCAGCATTAAAATGACGTCAAATATTCATGTTTGTAACTAATCACGCTAGATGACAGTTGCGTTTGAGTCCAATACCTTTTCCACAGGCATTGAAACTATCTTCTATGTATGATGGACAATAATTGGTTGGAATAAGCGGACCAACCAATCATTGACGAATATTCTTTCTTATGACTTAAAACGTATGACTTATGACTGTTCATAGATATATATTATAGATATTTTATGATTTCTATGTGACTGTTGCATAAATCCACCATTACACAATGCCATTAGACAAAAATAGCTGCTTTCCATTTAACGTAAAGAGCTCCTCAGAGCTACCTAGAGCGTATGACCATGCGTTCCATTTAGTGGGGCTTCAAGCACCGATTGACATTCCCCTTGCCCTCGAGCACCACCCGTTTTATTGCTGCATGAAGCACAAGTGGACAAAAGTTAAAACGCGAAAACACAGATTTTTGGCGAAAAAGTCAGTGATAAAGTAATTTCCGATCTCAGGGGCTTGTAGCTCTGGGGCTTGACAGTCCTAAATGGAAAACGCCTAATGGGAGCACTCATAGAAAGAGATGAAAGAACATTTGTGTCGCAATGTGACGTAGTTAGACATGTCATGGCCTCCGTTCTCTATAGACAGTGACGGACTAGCTCTTGGTATATGAGAGATACTGCTCACAGTTTTGTTGCTTGTTTCGAGTTCGACTCTGTACTCATGTCCAAGTACGCACTATGACGCGTTGAAGCTACAAGATTCTGATTGGCTAGAGCTTATTAAACCCTGAGGAAAGTGTGTCGTCACAAATGTCACACTTGTCAAAAACTGATTCCAAGCAAAGAATTTCAGGTGACATTCTCTTTTGATGATTTGCTGCTTTACTTATTAGTTTGTGTTTGGTTGTTCGGATTTTGTTTTCGTAGGCAAAAGAAGTTGAAAAACCTTAACGGAAACAATCGGTCCGATTCTCTAAAAAGTGGTTAACACAGTGGATACTTTAATAACGTTGTTAACAACTACTTTTTTAACCACCGTAGATTTTCCACTATTCATATTTGGTATTCTTCAAATACGAAATTTATCAAGGTGGTTAATTTTTCACATTTCCACTCAGTGGTAAATAAATGTGGAAAAGATAGTAACTCTTCTTCTTTTTAATTATAATTTGCTACTTTTCTGTCATTTTAACGTCAAATAACCTCATTTTTTTATTTGGATTGGATTAGGAGTTGTAAATATAAAAAAGTATTTTGTCTTAGGTAATATTAAGTATTTTGTGACTTTCATTTATATACGGGACTGGAGTTTTTTGTAAATAATTACAAAAGTTTTTTGTTGGTGAACAATAAGGTAGGTATCCTGGAATGCATACCTGTATTACACAGGATCTCTGCTCATTGTTTCATCTATGTGATCTTTTAGTAGCAACACAAAGTAATAAATACCTATGCCTCCCAAAACTACACGAGGTCCAAGGGTCACCTCAGACCAAATGGAATGTATGTTGATGTATATTGCTGATAAAAAGCAAATAATGTTGTCAGGAAGAACACATCCTTTGAATGCCAATGAAGTAGATGCAGCTTGGAATGAACTTGCAAGGAAACTCAATACATTAAATGGCCCGTCTAAAACAGTGGAAGAATGGAAAAGATTCTTCATTGAATTCAAATCCAAAACCAAAAAGAAGGCCAGAGATATTACTGTAAATCTAAAACATACTGGGGGAGGAGGAAAACCAAAACAGCTTACCGATATTGAAGAAAAATTGATGTCACTAATAGGCTGGGTAACCATAACTGGTTCCAGTGAATTGCCAGAAGAAGTTGATTTAACAACAGATGCTGATTTAGCCACTATAGAGTTGGCTACTGAAACACAATTAAACTTCGAAGACCAGGAAAATGTGATAATAATTGACGAACGGCAATCAATTGAAAATGAGCCAGGTACTTCAGGAGTAATGGGTAAATATATATATATATATATATTAAAATACTGCCGTCCTAAGCAGAAAGGGCGTATCTGCAAAAAATGTGAACATGGAGATATTGGTTTCTGTAGTCTTAAAACCCTATAAATTCAACTTTCTACCAAAAAAAAAATTACGTAAACTTGAAATTAAGTAGCCAAAGTTGATCAATCGTTTTTCCATTAGTGCACAAGTTTAAGACTTTTCGTACTTAAGAGCAAGTTGTACATTACCAACTCTCTCACTCCCTCACATACAAAATATTGCCGTGCAAGGGTTTCGTAGTTCCTAACTTTCAAGGTTTATTTTTCATTAATAGTGGATGAAAAAATTTGGAAGTGTTGGTAAAGATCTAATCTATGTTCCTGTTTTCTCACTTTTTCGAAATTTGATTTGGTTCTTTAAAAAAAAAAAAAATTGGAAAATTATCAAAAAAAAACATGGATATTTGCGATTTTTTTCAGAAAAAACTAAATCAAATTTTGAAAAAGTGAGAAAACAGAAACGTAGATTAGATCTTTACCAACACGTCCAAATTTTTTCATCCACTAATAATGAAAAATAAACCTTGAAAGTTAGGGACTACAAAACTATTTTGTAAGTGAGCGAGTGATGTACAACTTGCTCTTAAGAAGGTCGAAACTACAGAATCTCAGCTTCAGAGTTTTTGCAGATACGCCTTTTGTGCTTAGGATGGCAGAATACTACTCTTCAATATTTGTGTTACCAATGCATATTTTTTGAGGTCCAGGGGTCTGATTCTCAAACGTTTACTACCCCATGTCGCATGCAAAAAAATATCTTCATTTCTTTTCAATGCACGATCAGAAAAGGAAATGGGCATATTTTGTCACTTGCGACATGGGGTCGTAGACATTTGAGAATAAGGACCCAGTTTTCCAGAAATCATTCAATTTGTGTGCAAGTATTTTTGGCTTGAGGAAAATATTAATGATTGATTATCTTACTCCTTCTTTATGTAATCATATTTAAATTTTCATCTTTTTTAGGAAATGATCTGACTGAAGAAACTATTGTGTTACAAATTAATAAGGAGGATGTTCCCACAGTATCAAAAGATACATTTTCTGCAGCAACACCTGCGAGAACACCTGTGTCCAGGAAGAAAAAACCAACAATAAAAAATAATTCAACCAGTAACATTCTCCTGCAATCATCTAATGCATTCTCTGAGAGCTCTAGAGAATTGAGTGCTTCCTTAAAAGATTTTTCTGAGAGCATAAAAATATTTGCAGAAAGCATAAAAGCCCTTGCTGATAGCATTCGGCTCTATGCAGAAATTAATCAGGAAAAAAATGTATGAGTACCTTTTTCAGTTGAAACTGATTCACTTTATTGTGATTTTGCTAGGATTTTGTTGTTTTGAAGAATTTTTGTTTATTTAATTTACATAAAACTATATGTAATGATTATTTTATAAGTTGAAACTGATAGGTAATCTTAATTGTGATTTTTGTTATGTTTTGAAGAATTTTTGTTTATTTAATTTATATAAACCTATATTTATTAATTGATTGTTTTTATTTACCTCTTGAACTGTGTGAAGACAAGTAAGACACAGACTAATTCAACATTTTTCAATCTGGCTGTCAATTTTATGTTCATATAATAAATTCTTTATATTTTTAATATAGAGATTTTTTTAATAATAATAATAAAAGATTTCATTGACAGTCTTATTTACTCAGTATATTCATTGGTAATAGTCATAACACTAACAAAAGGCAGAGTTAGTGCTTTGCCTGTTAACATAGTTAACAGGTGTACGCTCTGTTACACTCAACCTTTAAATAATAATAATTATAAATTTTTTATATAAATTCGGTGAGATTTAATTACCTACCACCTCAAAATGAATTCTACATGATGAAATAAAAATGAGTCAATGTGGTTTTCAGATTTAATCTAGCTATGAGAATATACAGAATTGTATTTTGATTTTTGTTCAAAAATATGAACAGGATGTTCATAAAATCAGTTCTGGAATCATCTGCGGCTGAAAGACAAACTTTAGTCGCTATTTTCCATCGTTCAAGATAACTTCTTGGGAGGTATTCTTATTGAAAAGGGGAACATTCTCCACGAAAAATGTGATTTTTTTGTAATATCTAACAGAAAACAACTACTTCCCCGGCTAAAGCCACGCTGGAAATTGAACTACATCTGATAGATAATTGTGAAAAGAAAAAATCTGAAAGTGAAAATTCGCATTTTCGTTCAGATAGTTGATTTTTTAAATACCTCTAGATTTATTGAAAATTCATTAAATAAATGCGAGAGAAGCGAACCTTGCTTCAATGAAATGATCGATTTCTGTGAGTGATATTTTTGAATAACATTCTCCCTATCTAATTTATTTAATGAATTTTCAATGAAACCAGAGATATTTAAAAAATCAACTATCGGAATGAAAATGCGAATTTTCACTTTCAGATTTTTTTCTATTCAGTTAGTCATTTCACAATATCTATCAGATGTAGTTCAATGTGTAGCGTGGCTTTAGCTGGGGAAGTTGTTTTCTGTTAGATATTATAAAAAAATTACATTTTTCAATTTTCACGGAGAATGTTTCCCTTTTCAATACAGAATTGTATTGTTTTATTCATCCAGTCTCCTGATTAATATATTTCTGATGTGCCTGCCTGTCGTTAACATGTCCTCTCGAAATTCTGGAAAAGAAAATGTGGTTTGCATGAAAAGAATTTGAGATGACTCCAAACATTATTGGAATAATTATGACTGATCCCATAATCAAAGAAAAAACAAATGATGTTTATATATGGAATCTCAGAGCAGAATATGAAATACAAAATCTAGATCATATAAACAATCTACCAAAATTTTCAACATTCATTTCCATATTTCCATCATTGTATTCATCCAAGTCATAATTTTCGATTTCTTCTATATAATTGTGATCTACACAAATATTATGTAAAACTGCAGCTGAATAGATGATAAGTCCAGACATTCTGTGTCCATAGTGTAGAACTCGGTGACGCAATAGACTTCTGAATTTTTGTTTGAGTGATCCAAAACATCTTTCAATCACAATTCGGGTGCTACAATGTTTTTTGGTATATCTCCATTCTGGAGTATTTTCTGCAGCATCTGGTATAGGTGTCATAAGCCAGGGTGACAACGGATATCCAGAGTCACCAAGTAACCATGATTCCTGATCACCTTGCTCAAAACACCTTCTCAAATATATATTTATGTTTGAGGTAGTCCATATTGCAGCATCATGCACAGAACCTGGATATCTAGCATTCACTGCTAACAATTTCATTCTAGAATCACATACCTGAAACCACCCAAAAAATTAATATCAGCATCTACTGAGTGCAAAATAGTAGTTTATTGGAAACTTCTAAGTAAGTTATGGATGTTAGAAACCAAATACTTACTGCTTGTACATTGATACTGTAAAAGCCTTTTCGATTCAGATAGGCAATTCCAGGGTTGACATCATCATTGATTGGTGGACAAATGATAGCAACATGGGTACAGTCAATAGCTCCCAATACATTAGGAAATTGGTGCTTTTCCATAAATCTAAAATTTTCAGCTTGATCATAAAATTGTAATTATAAGCTGTAGGTATAGGTATGCTTACTTTCTTTTGATTTCAAGTTTCTCCTCTGGTTGAGTTGGAAATTTCACTATATTTGGAAAAACATGTAAACCAAGAATTTCAATTATATCCTTAATTGCCCTACTAGCACTTGGCTGTGACATAGCTACATTACTATCACTGCCTAATGAACCCTGATAAGACCCCTGTGCTAATAAGTGTAAAGCAGCAAGAACCTGGAATGAAATTTTGAAAATATTTCTTTACCAAATATACTGGGTGATTTATCAATGAAACAAAGTTATTGGTCATGGAAGTGTAAACTAAAATCATATCAACTACGGTGAACTACATCCCCAAGCAATTACCAGAGAAGTATCTTATACATACTCAGTCCTGAACTCTCTGATTTACCTTAAGATGTAGTGGTATAAAAGTAGCCCTTCTACCATGTTGAACAACGTGAGGTTCTATCAAAGGCATCAAAACCTCCAACACCAATACTTTTGGCATGTGATAGATCTTCCTAAATTTCAGATCACTAATGCTGAATGGGTTTGTAGAGTCTCGTAAAGCTCTATTATTGGATGCTATCTGTCTCCTGAAAATATTATTTTTTCTGTAGGTATACATACAGGTACTTAAAAATCAGTTATATCTTACCGTTGAATTATTTCCTGAGCAACATCCAATATTAAAAAATGCAAAAAATTTCCTGCAATCATTACTGCCATTTTGAATCATTTAAATGATTTATTTTTCCACCAGTAAAATCTGGTGGATAAATTAGTCACTTCATTAGTGGTAAACCAACGACAAGTTGTTAATTTTTTTTCCATTTTGACCTTAGAGAATTGAAAAATCGGGAAGTGATTCAAATAACCACTGACCTTCCTTTTTGCCACCCAAATGACAGTTGTTTAGATAACCACTTCCTTAGAGAATCAGACCGAATATCGGTGTTATTGGACAAGCTGATATAAATTCGACGGAGGTTTGTTTGGAATCAGTTTTTGACAAAAATGACATTTGTGACGTCATCACTTTCTTCGTCTATTAGTTTAGTCTCTTTGGACTTGGCATCATAGCTGTTTTTTGTCGTTGAACCGTATTCAATAATGTTTTAAAAACTTTTTCAATTTACGTCATAGAATTGACTATGGCGTCAAATTGGTGCAATTCGTTTGAAAACATTCTGTCTATGACGTCATTGTTTCAACGCTAAAATGAAAAGTTTTTAAAACGGTCCAAATAATTTTAAAAAAGTGATACGACAACAAAGTTGTTTTTTGTCGTTGAACCGTATTCAATAATGTTTTAAAAACTTTTTCAATTTTACGTCATAAAATTGACTCTGGCGTCAAAAAACATTCTGTCTATGACGTCACTGTTTCAACGCTAAAATGAAAAGTTTTTAAAACGGTCCAAATAATTTTAAAAAAGTGATACGACAAAAAACAGCTTAAACAGCTCAAATTATTGACAAGTGTCAAAGTCATATGTCATGTCATAGTCATGTCAAGTGTCATCTGTCCTCGTTGACGTGCTTAAACTGCTTAAAAAAATTTGCTTGTAATTGTTATTTGAAAAAATACTGTATTCCTGAGTTAGTTATATTTAATACATTCAAAATGCCAGATCACTTGGGAGATGATATGAGAAAAACAAAGGACACAAAAGAAGAACCAGAGAAGGAAATAAAATGTAAGTAAAATGTTAACTTTCAACACATCCAGGTTCGTTATGCCCATATTCATTTATTTTCTCCTCAGCTTTGGATGAAGGAGACATAGCCTTGTTGAAGACATATGTAAGTATATTTTTGTGTTTCCTAGCATTATGAAATGTATCACTCAACATTTTCACATGTAGGGACAGGGGCAGTACACAAAAACTATCAAAACCTGTGAAGATGACATCCAAACGATAATCAAGCGAGTGAATGAATTAACTGGAATTAAGGAGTCTGATACTGGGTTAGCTCCACCTGCTCTATGGGACTTGGCAGCAGATAAGCAGACATTACAAAATGAACAACCACTGCAAGTTGCTCGCTGTACAAAAATCATAAATGCAGATACGGATGATCCTAAATATATCATCAACGTTAAACAATTCGCCAAGTTCGTTGTTGATTTGGCAGACTCTGTTGCTCCTACAGATATTGAAGAAGGAATGAGAGTTGGGTAAGTACAGTTTCGATAATATCAAACTCTTTTACTCATTAATCGATAATTTTTGGGTGTGATATAAGTTTCATTATTCTAAAAAACGGGTTTCAACTATATCTTAATCTTATAATGGTTATGATTTAGAACCTTCATTGTATGTTTATATATATATATATATATATATATATATATATATATATATATCATGTTTATATGAGCGCATTTAAATTATTACTATTATTATTTATTGCTTTGTCTATGAAATTTTTGAATCTTCTGACAATAAAGTACTTTGATTGATTGATTGATTGAACATGCAAGAAATTCAATCTAGTGTGCTAGACTCTAACAGCCGTATGCAAAAGAAGTTATAAATTACAGGGCATCTTCGAAATATTCTTGTAGGTCGTAATAGGCATAATTCCTATGACTCTTTCTGTTGCAAGAACATTTACTGATTTTCTCTACTTCCTCCAAAGGATATATATGATTCTGTACAAAATATGACTTTTGAAATAAGCATAATATACCATTTTCATAGAAATGGTGTTATATTATTTCATTACTCTTACAGCCGTATGCATAGTCAATTCCAGCGACTCGCCACAGTTTTGCCGTTCGCTACACAAGGATTATAATGCACAGTCGAGCTCCAAAAAAGTGACAACTACGCGATAAGTTACATTTTGGTGAAACTCTGGCGATGTACCACTTTTTTGGAGCTCGACTGTGCATTATAGTTCTTGTGTAGCGAGCGGCAAAACTATGGCGAGTCGCTGGAATTGACTATGCATACGGCTGTAAGAGTAATGAAATAATATAACACCATTTCTATGAAAATGGTATATTATGCTTATTTCAAAAGTCATATTTTGTACAGAATCATATATATCCTTTGGAGGAAGTAGAGAAAATCAGTAAATGTTCTTGCAACAGAAAGAGTCATAGGAATTATGCCTATTACGACCTACAAGAATATTTCGAAGATGCCCTGTAATTTATAACTTCTTTTACCATTTTTACATTGTAGATAATTAAAATATAAACAAAATGGTATTTTTTACGACCCTGTCGGATCATAAGTAACGGAGGAAAACCGGAAAAACCGGAAAATTCAATGATTTAAAAAAAATTCATATCTCCGACATTTTTCAAGAAATAGGGTTGGCCCTTCTCACGAAAGTATTGAATCACGCGTACTTTGTGTGTGCACAAAACAGGCTCTGACGGATCATTAGTTTTGGCACAATTGCAATTTGAATTTTTTTTGCAGCGTGCCTGGATGCTTTAGTGATAGTCCGATTTCAATTTCTAAAACAGATTTTGAAAGTGAAAGTGAAAACGTATATTCTCATTTTGCTCTAAAATACTGCGAAATGGGTGGAAAATGCATGCAAACATGACTGAAAACTGCCCAACTGGTGAAAGCTGTCGAGCGGTAGGAGTGAGCGGGAGATGAGGGGTTGCATATTATCACGTTACCCGTTCATTAGAAGTATACCCCTCATCTCCCGGACTCTCCTACTACTCGGCATTTTTCACCCATTTCGCACCATTTTGGCGCAAAATGGGAATATACGTTCTGTAGTACTATACTTCTACTTTCATAATCTGTTTGAGAAATTTAAATCAGGCTATCACTAGAGCATCCAGGTACGCTGCAAAATAGTGCAGCAAACTTATGATCCGACAGTGCATGTTTTGTGCACACATAAAGTACACATGATTCTATACTTTCATGAGAATGGCCTATCTTACTTCTTGAAAAATGGCGGAGTTATGAATTTTTCAAAAAATTGCAAAATTTTCCGGTTTTTCCAGTTTTTCTCCGTTAGTAATGATCCGACAGGGTTTTGTGACACATCCCATTTTATTCATATTTCAATTATCTACAATTCTTCTCATTGGACTCGATTGGAGCAACCAGATTGCTCAATCAGTTTTTATTTTATAAGTAAAACAATTTTTAAAAAACACGTTTTTTGTTATTTAAATGTTTATAACAATTTAATAAATGACAGTTGCGAGTCTAAAACTCAACACAATATAACTACGGACTGTATTTCATGTGATGGCATAGTCGGTTTCCTACTAGTATTTTTGTTAAAAACTCACTCATTTTATGCGGGCACAAATCGTCTGCCGATGATTTTTCTGATATCTACTTGGTAAAATCATTGGCAGACGTTAATTAATTGTTCAAAAATCACATTTTTCATTACGTTTAGACACGAGGATGTTAACACTTAGTACCAACTAGAAATGCTGCCAATGTGTTTTCGCTGGATTTTTTAATCAAAAAATTTATTCATACATGGCAGTCAGTTAATTGTTCAAAAATCCAAAATTTTTAAAAATTTCAATTTTCAACATGCGGCTTAATAGCACTGATGGCTATTGGAAATTTGAGCTATTCATCATCTGTTACATAACGAAAATGCCTATATCAATGGCAGACATTCGTCTAAAGGACAGCTGGACATGTCGCTAGCTAGCTGCCGGTCTAAAAATGCTCAGGTTGAAAGCAAGGGAGTCCTGTAGAAGCGAATTCAAGAAACATAAAAATTGAAAGTTTGATTTTGTGGAAGAAATTCGTTTAGGGCATGGTCTTTTTTGTATTTTAGCCTAAAATGCAAAAATGTAAACTAAAGTAAATCTATTCATTTGCTATTTTACACTTGTATAGCTTTCCTTGAATTTACATTTCCACTTAAGTTGGCAACATGTAAAAAACTTTTTTATTATCGGTTTTAGGAAAAAAAAGTATTTCTTCTTAAAAAGTTCTTCAGGTTCTGGAACCTAATTTTGAATAATAAAATCTTTCCATTTGTCTGTTGTACACGAGTAGTATCAAACAATTGGCGACATGGAAAACTTTTTTATTGTCGGTTATAGGAAAAAATTATTTCTTCTTAAAAAGTTCTTCATTTTCTAGAACCTAATTTTAAATAATCAAATCTGTCAATTTGTCTGTATTGTTAAAAAATATGAATTTGGTACAGGAGTGAAGAACTTTGTGACAATATCGAAAATTGTTATTGTGAAAATGAAAATATGCAATGATATCCATCTAGGCTGAAAATAAAAAAAAAAACGGGTTCAATTCTCAACAACTTTTTATGATGAGAATTTTCAATATTGTCACAAATAAAATTACTTCATATTTTTCACATTACTCGTATACAACTTGAAAATTTTAAGATTTTATTATTCAAATTAGGGTTCTGGAACATACAAAACTTATAATCATTTCTAATCACCTCACTATCAAGGTTGGAAGAGAGAATATTCATCCTTCACCCGTAACTAAGTTTTTGGGAGTAATGCTCGATAGCAATGTACGAGGGTGGCCCCAGAAATACCTGGCCCAACAAAGAAAACACAAAAATTTTGGAAAAAATATATTTATTTTCAACGTAATCTCCTTTTAGCTTCACGCTCTTTTCCCAGCGATGTTCAATAAGTTCGGTACCCTTTTTATAATAAGAATCGTCAAGCTCCTGAAAATAGCCATTACCTGCCGACGTAACCTCTTCATTGTTGGAAAATCTTTGACCACCGAGCCATTTTTTCAAGTCTGGGAACAGAAAATAATCCGAGAGGGCTAAATCTGGTGAATAGGGTGCATGAGGTAACAATTCAAACTTTAATTCATTAATTTTGGCCATTTGGGCAATAACGGATGTGTGAGCTGGTGCATTGTCTTGATGAAACAAAACTTTCTTCTTAGCCAAATGCGGCCGTTTTTGGATTTCTTTGCTGAAACGTTGCAATAAGTTCGCATAATACTCGCCGTTGATAGTTTTCCTTTTGCAAGATAGTCGATGAAAATTATCCCACGCGCATCTCAAAAAACCGACGCAATGACCTTGCCTACAGATGGAACGGTCTTTGCCTTCTTTGGAGCCGGTTCTCCCTTTTCAGTCCATTGTTTTTTGTTTCGGGTGTGAAGTGATGGACCTATGTTTATGAAACGGCACAAAAATTCGGCTTTATTTCTTTGAAACTTTGCCAAACACTCGATGAAAATATCTTCACGACGCTGTTTTAGTTCCATTATGAGCAAACACGGCACCCATCTTGCGCACAGCTTTCTCATGTCCAAATTTTCAGTTAATATGCGATGTACCGCACTTTTTGAAATGCCTACTATGTCTGCTAGCTCGCGCACTTTCAGTCGACGATCATCCAGTACCGCTTTGTGGATTTTCTTCAACATTTCTGGTGTCGTCACCTCATTTGGTCGACCACTGCAATGCTCGTCTTCGCAGGTCGTACGGCCTCGTTTATATTGGCTCTGCTAGCCAATATTATACTGTTGATAACGAAGGAACAGTCTCACCCAGAGTAGAATCTAGTTCAGCTTTTATATTGGTTGGGCTAAGGCGTTTCAAATAAAAGTATTGTATCACATAACGATGACCAATTTTTTCCACGTTTACAAATTCACTGAAAACGTTTACTATTGATGGCTGCCAACTAAACTAAACAACGTGTCGTCTACAAACTTGAAACATATGCTGTATAGATTGTGTACTTTCTAATACAATGGTATGTTTGAAGCAACTCCCGCCATCTCTAGGTCAGGCCAGGTACTTATGTGACCATCCTCGCAGGTTGGGCCTCCCACATAGATTCAGTCTGTAAAAACTGAACAGTGCTTATTATGTTATACTACAACTAAAAAATACATTCAATACTGAACAGCTACTCCAAGTCTACTATTCACTAGTATATTCACATTTAGCATACAATATTGTTCTGTGGGGAGGTGCAACCACTGTACCCAGAGTTTTCAAAACGCAAAAAAGGATAATTAGATTGATTTTCAACTTAAAATACAATCAAACATGTAGAGAACATTTCAAGAAACATCAAATCCTGACACTCTCGTCAATTTATATCCTCAACTATATTCTGTATGCCGGAAATAACTCTTCTGAATTCTCAAAAAACCGAGATTTCCATAATTACCCCACAAGATATGCTGACCAATTTTGTATTCCTAAGCACTCAACAGCTCTCTTTGAGCATAGCCGACCGGAATTATCCGAGAAAATAATAGCTATTATACGAGAGTAGAAGACTATACTTTCTCTACGACTATACGATAGTCGGAGTCTTATTGAAATCTAAATATTATTTATGAAAATAAGTATATATTATAAAGTAATATAAGGTATAATAACAATTATACGGTGTTCATTCATGAATGAATAAATGCCTTAATTGAAAATAATTTTTAAAAAAACTTCCAAGGGTGGGATTCGAACTCACGCCTATATAACTACCTTCGTTATACATTTACTTCATGTACACGCTTCTACCAAATGAGCTATAACAGGCACTCGAAAATAAGTGAATGAAATACCTACTAGAGAAACTCTGACCAAGAACTGAGAGAGTGTGGAATGTTCAAGTAAAAATTGTTTGACATACCTTTGTTGCAAGATAGATTTCATCTTCCTCACTATCACTGCTTTCCCAATCCGCTCTATTCATTTTTATATTAGGTACTTGTCACACAGATCAAAGTTGAAACTAAGAAAATAGTCAATCTGACATTCGCGGATGCCAAGCTGTGACAAAAGTTCAATCAAGCAAAGCCTTCTTGAGAAATTTGTTTGTTAAACCGAGTGCCGTTGAATAATGAGTTAGGATCAACGGTGTCTTGGAATCATCTTTATTCTTCAATTAAAAATCAATATGTAGGTAATGAACAATAGTCGTAGTTTGTCATTATATAATTATTATTATTTTATGAGGAATTAATTTTTTTTCTAAAATAAAAAAAAAGTTTTTCATGTCACCAACTTAAGTAGCTTGTATAGTTGTTATTTTCGACAACAATTTAAAATCTTTCGCCTACTAAGTAATTATGTGAGTATTTGAAACATGTTACATATGCCTATTGTTGAAATTTGCAAGTATTATACCAAAGTTATCACACCATAACTTACTTCAATATTTTGTGTATTATGTATTGTTGCCAATGTTATTGTTTATAGTGTTGACCGTAACAAGTATCAAATCCATATTCCACTTCCTCCCAAAATTGACCCCACTGTAACTATGATGCAAGTTGAAGAAAAACCTGATGTAACCTACAGCGATGTTGGAGGTTGTAAAGAACAAATTGAAAAGTTGAGAGAAGTTGTAGAGACACCTTTGTTACATGTAAGTAGATTAGTCAGTCATGAGCTGCCTGTTCTTAGCTAAATTTCATCCACATCAAATCAACAGAAGTGTTTAAGATACTTTTGATTCTTTCATCTGGTAAGGCTGTGCTATTTCGAATTGTTAATGTAGATGACATTGGTCCAAAAAAAACTGCGGTCGAAAGTAGGCAGTACAGTGGTAAAATGATGAGACTCCCACTTTAGATTTCGCTTTTCTCATCTTTTTAAAAAGTGGAACCTCGTCGTATTTCCACTGGACCCTTCAAAACTAATGTCCCAATTGATTTGGAAAATTGTCATTTCAACAGTGATAAATTGAAATTTCAACAAATTATTAACAAACTGTTTGACCACCGTACAAAAAAGTTTCCGACAAACCAACTGTTTTTTGGCTGCAAAGTCTACAATAAACCCATGGGCCAAGCTGTAGATAAAAATAAGAGGTTTATTTCACACAAAATAAGAGACGCAAACGGCCTATATTACTTTTTATAAGATAGTTCGTGAATGAAAACTCCGGTTTTCGCCCCAGCAAAATCGCTTTGTGGAATTTTTTAAACAAGTAACAGTGAAAAAAATTTTAACTGTTTTTTTTTGCGAATATCTCAAATAGTATTGGAGGAATCTTTTCACAGTCAAGAGAACTTTTGTAGATAATTATAAAACCGACAAAACGGTTTTTTACACTACCACATCGGTGCATTTTTCACTGAGAAAATCCAGAAAAACCTCGAAAAGAGACCATTTGTCAAAAATTCATAATTTTTCTAAATCTGAAGCTGGACAAACAATATTGCGGAAACTGATAGATAATAACAATATGAAGTTCAACTGTGCGCAAGTTGGTTTCTGTCCGATGTTTTTGAACAATCGCGTTATAAACAATTTAAGTGCAAATCTTTCTAAATGCGCCGATTTAGGCTAGGCGCAAATTGGGATACATATAGCGCGTGTGAGGTGACGTGACACGAGAGACACGACTCGTACATGCTACACGTGCTGCGTGGTGATCCGCATATTGAGACACGCGGTTTCAAATAGGAAACGGCGGAGTTTGGATTTGATTGGTAGTTCGCGACTAGCCGGCATTAAAAAATATCTGACATTTTCGACAAACGAACGAAACAATTTTTGTTATTGAACTTATAGACCGTCAGATAACGACAAATTTTGCTGACTAATTTTCTCGTTTCTGGGATTTTAACCACTGAAAATGATATCATTGTTGAGCTCAAGAAATGAAAATTTAGCGATCGGACGTGTGCTAGGCAAATAGAAAATTGATTTTCCTTTTGCAGAAAAAAATTGTTCAAGTTTTTTATTTTCTCGTTTATGGCATTCGAATACATGAATAGGTATAACAATCTAATAGAGAAAAACCAAAGCCATAAGGTTTGTAGATACTCAAAGGGTTGAAATAAGGGAGCAATCTTGTAAAAATTTAATATCGTTAGGAACCCCAAAAAAAAATCCCGATAAGCCTCTATTAACTTTTCTTCTGTAATTTTTTCGTAAAAAAAAACAAGGAAAACACTTATTGTACACACACGCGTGGCACGGCAAACTGTGTCTGAACTACTGCGTGACACGTCTGTGAGATGACGCGTGTCGTGCCAGGTCGCGCTGCATCGTCAATTTGCGCCAATGTATTCCTGTAGATTACAAAACAACGTGCTGTGCTGTGTCACCTCACACGTGCTATACGTGTCCCAATTTGCGCCTAGCCTTAAGGGAAATCATCTTATTCAAATTCTGTAAACAGCATTTGGAAGTAGAGATCAATAGGTATCTACAATTTGTATATTTTGAATTTTCCCCTGAGAGGTGGGAAGTGTGAAGAAAATGTCACTGTTCAAGCATTAACAACATCCACTCGCAACACTTTAGATGTTAATATATAGGGTGTTCCAAATTAAGTCGGCACCGTTGCCAACTCAGTTATTATTGATGCTACGAATTCGGTTAAATGGGCAAACTAGTAGCATTTTTAATGGCCTTCTCGATGCCGAAAACAAAAAAAAATTGATAGTCGCGTTTTCAGTATATTTCATAAAATGATATTTTTTTCAATAGAACACCATATATTTTTTCATGCATTTCGATTCGTAATAACATTCTCAACAACAAATCTCATTTGACTTTTTTTGGTAAAGGTGAAAATAAGACAGCTTTATTAATAGGAAACATTTATAACAAACGGATTTGATAAAGCGCTATAAAATATCGAGTTAATGTTCAAAACACCGCCTTCCTGTTGAACACATATTTGGGCCCTCCTATTGACACTATTAATCATAGTTTTAATATAATTTTTCAGTTCATCTACATTATTGTTTTATTTTCTACACCTCATTTTTCAGAAATCCCCAAAAATAAAAATCTAGAGGTGTCATGTCTGGTGAACGAGGGGGCCACTTAACAGGACCATTTGTAGCAATCCATCTGTTTCCAAAACAGCCTCGCAGCATTCTTTTTACGCCACTGACATTATGTGCTGGTGCTCCATCCTGCTGAAAATAGCTCATCTGACGAGCCTCCAGATCAAGATCATCGAAAAACTCTTCCAACACTCTTGTTAATAAATTAATGTAACGGGGTCCGTTCAAAGAACCATGATAGAAAAATGGACCGATAATTCTGCCTCTAAATAAACCATACCAAACATTAATACTAATTCGTCTTTGCGGATTGTGGGGATGGACTAGAAATGGATTATGTCTACTCCAATAATGAAAATTTTTTCTATTATACATCCCACGATTTGAAAAATTAGCCTCGTCGCTCCATATAATATTTCTATAGAAGTTTGGATCTTGTCTGCATTTATTCATAAACCACCGTCAAAACCCCAATCGTCTCTCAGGATCACCAGGTTCTAGTGTTTGCACTGGTCTTAACTTATAAGGAGAAATCTTATGTTTCTTCAGAATTCGTTGAATACCAGACAGTGGAACAGCTATTTCTCTAGATAAATCTCTGATTTGGATATACCTCAAAGTAGAATAAAACGTCAATTTCTGTATCTTCAGATATTACAAAACAGTTTTGAGTTCTCCTCTTCTCAAAAACTTTTTCATTGTTCCTGAATCGAAGATGAAGCACAGCAAAAAAACGACGATTAGGTAATTCACGATTGGGGAGCGAAGTGCTGTAGTGTTGGAGTGCTCTTTTTTCTGTCAAACCAAGTAGGATTCTAACATATCACATTTTTCTTGATGGGAAAACCGCATTTCGAAAAATATTCGAACTGTAGTTGACAGTTACATATTTTATGACATTGTCATGATATACTTGAGAAAATTTGACAAATAGTATTTCAACAAATTTTCAAGGAAACTTGATTGCTCATAATAATTATGTTTTATCGAATCAAACACATTTTTTCCAACCACATTCATATGACCCTCCAGTATTTCCTGTTCTGTACAGAGTAGAACAGATTTTAGTCACGTGGCCACAAATTAATCGGATCAATCGGTAATAAACGAACGAAACGGACGTTGGCTTGACTTTGACATGCTATTCACCAATAACTACATCCAAATTTGCATCGTTTTTTTCGTAAATAATCTTCAAGTTTGAAATTTGAAAGTTTTGAATATTGCAATAACGAATATAAAAAAATATTGTTGGTTTCTGTTTGGGAAAATCAAATCATTAATTTTAATAATGATGAACATAACCTCACACTTTCAAATTAATCTTATTCGTCTGCCAAAATTCTCCGAGCAAACAGATCAATCTAAGACTGATCGGATTTGAATAACTGGACGATCAAGAATTACCTCCCTTACAATCGCTTGCAATAAACGAACGATCCAGACTAATCTGATCAGTCCGACGTAAAAACCGAACGCGACCATATTTTGATTCACAAAATGAATGCGGCTAGCGGAATGGCTTTAAGATAGAAATTATCGTTTTGTACATCAATACCAAATAGCTCAGTGGTGTCAATTGAGTGGTGCGACATGATGATCACGGGTTTCACGAGTTCACATCCCAGCGCAATTTTTTCTTTTTACTGTCTTATTTTGCTATTAGTAACAAAATATTGTCATTCGTATAAGTACCAAAATTGGGTGTTTGGACAATCATGAGGTTTTATTCGCCAAAACAAAGAATTTTTTTGTACTAGTGAAAGAAATAAATATTTCCACATAAGTCGCTCATTTTCCACTTTAGGAAGAAAGGTAACATGATCTTTGTTGTTGAGAATGTTAATATAAATCAAAATGCATTGAAAAAATATTATTTTATGAAATATTCTGAAAACGCGACTGTCAATTTTTTTTTTGTTTTCGGCATTGAGAAGGCCATTAGAAATGCTACTAGTTTGCCCATTTAACCGAATTTGTAGCATCAATAATAACGGAGTTGGCAATGGTGCCGACTTAATTTGGAACACCCCGTATACAACAAACTTCCACCATACATCAAAAACATGAATAACTACTGTTATAAAACTGCAATCAAGTCATTTCTTCTTGAAAAATCATTTTATTCAATACAAGAATATATGAAGACTCCATTCACCTAGACACCTTTTTTCGTCTGCATTGGATATATTATGTGAGAAAAAAATTTTTTGTCTCTTTCTCTTTTATACTTTTTATTTTTACATTTTATTGTATTCTATTGATACCCTAATATTTCTTTTAACTCATACATAACTAGTTATTAGTCACTCTATTTGATATTGTTCTATATAATAACCAAATTTTTGTACCCTATTTTGACTTGCTACAAATGTAATTATGCATAACGTGGTCAAATACATTCTATTCTATTCATTAAATTAAATTTCAAGGTATTTATTTCATTTATGAACATTTTCAGCCCGAAAAATTCATCAAACTTGGTATTGAACCACCTAAGGGTGTTTTACTCTTTGGACCACCTGGTACTGGTAAAACTCTTTGTGCCAGAGCTGTAGCCAACCGTACGGATGCTTGTTTCATTAGGGTCATCGGATCTGAATTGGTGCAAAAATATGTAGGAGAAGGAGCAAGAATGGTTAGGGAACTTTTTGAAATGGCCAGATCTAAGAAGGCTTGTCTCATTTTCTTTGATGAAATTGATGCTATTGGAGGAGCAAGGTTTGATGATGGTGCTGGAGGTGATAATGAGGTGAGAAAATACTTTTACCATATGTGTTTTTCAATGAATGACAGAAGAGTTGCATGAGGTTCAGTTTAGATTATGGATAAGTGTTTTCAAATAATTCTTAATTCCAAATAGCTTCTAAAATTTTTTGAACAATGCAGGAGATTATTTATACAACTCTTGAAAACAATTCTCATGGCTGATTGCAGGAAACTGATAATAAATTTCAAAGCCTGAACCATCAATTTTGATTCATCTGTCAATAGTATGTTTCTAGTTAGGAATAGGTTATCTACAGAGTATCCAAGAAACTTGTTACACCCTCGGGATTTTTAAATCCATTACAAAGTAATTTTGTTAATTTTATTTCTTGCAAGTTACCAATATTCAATTGAGTACAATGAAAACATCCAGCAATTTTGACGAAAATTTCCAACTATGAATGAAGAAAAAGTCGATTCTTCATAATGTTCATGTTGAGGTGTTGAGCAAAAAACTGTCTTCAGGATGTTATGCCTTACGAGTTGTATCTAAAATTGGGTATGACTACGGCCAAAATAGTGTACCATGTGCTAATTGAGTCGCACATTAGGTGGGGAACCTGCAATAAACAGTGCTTCAAGATGATTTTCATTCTTCAGAAGCGTGCTGTTCTTTATATCTGTAAGGTTGGGCCTAGAGTCTCTAGTAAGGAACTGTTCAGAGAGCAGAAAATCCTCACCCTACCTTCTATTTTCATTTTGGAAACGGTATGTTTGGTTCATAAAAACCTACCAATGTATAATATCACCTTTGGATCAACCCGCCAAAATAACAAAATAAGGCTACCCATTCAAACATAAAATTTAATAAAAAAACTATACATATACATTTATAATGCCGCCAAACTGTACCACCACATTCCAGCAAACATCAGACATTGAGTCATTAGTTTTATTCAGGAGATCAGTGAAGTTGATTCTCACAGAAGAGGCATTCTAAGATGTCAGTGAATACTTCAACAAAACATGAGTGACATTTGATTTGCTCAATAATTAAAATTGTATTTTGTTTTCAACCATGTACCTGTATTATTTATATTATTTATACCATTTAAGTTAAATGTGTTCTTTATATTTATACATGCAATTCGTTTTACAGTAGTAGTAGTAATTACGGTTGCACAACATTTTGAGGGATATACCCAATAACTTTTCTACTTATATTAACTTTAGATATGTCATGACTGTTTAGTAGACTTTGTCAATGAGGTGCGAATCTTCAGATAAGGAATATTTTGATTGATTGATTAATTGAAGAAAAATGCAAGAAAATTAAATTTAGAAGAGATATCCTCAAGGTAAATAATAATATATATATATAACAATGTCCCGAAAGATCTCAAGAACTATCGGCCTCAAATGAAATATGTCAAATTATCTAATTGAAAAACCAAGGTTTCTCTTTAAACAATATACATATTTTATCTCTAGCCTCAATCCCATATTTTTCTTAAACTTTGTTACTTCTATATATTATTTTCTAAAATATGTTTATAACAAGTTGTACCCTGAACTTCTTTTGCGTAAAGTCTCGGTGTGTGTTACTCGACTACAGATGTCGCCACTTGGTACATTTCTCGCACTGTGTTCAGTTTTGCGTAGGAAAGTCAATTATACACATTTTTTATAAAATATGGAATGGAACATTTTTTGGAAAAAAATCGTCATTTCAGAAAATCAATTCGGATTTAGAAAAAACGTTTCGACCCAGGATGCTGTCTGTCATCAACCATGGCTATTTTCTTGGACCTAGCTGAACCTTTAGAAACGACTATATATGAAATTAGCGAATATTGAATTTCGCGGGAAACTTTATCTTCTCAAAAATTATTTGGAAAACGAATGTGTTGAAATTGGTGAAACTAGAAGTAATCAAAAAATCTTTCAATTTGGTGTGTCACCAGGGAAAGTTTGGGGCCACTGCTATTTGCTATCTATTTCAATAACCTTTTTATAACAATACTATTATAGGTGAAATTCATAGTTTTGCAGGTGAAACAGTTGTATTATGTGTAGAAAAAAACTGGATTGATTTACTTTAGTTTTTAAAAAGATTAAAAATTGAGTTGATTATGCCCTTCTCACAATAAACTTTGATAAAACGAAATATATGCCATTCCCATTTTAGGGCCACTAATACTTGATAATAAATAATAATACTAGAATAGAATAAACATATAGTATCAAGTACTTACGGATTATGCTTGACAGACATCTGAAATGTAACGAAAAAATAGTATTCCTGTTGGGAAAATTACGAAGTTTATTATCAAAATTCGTATCTCAAAACAGTCATGGGCATAAAACCCTCGATATTCCTTATTTTTCATCAATACAGTCTCAATTGAATTATGGGACTCTGGCTTGGGGGGTAGTCATGAAATCCCACGTCAGAAATCTTGAGGTTCTTCAAAAATGGATTTTTAAAAACATATATAGTAGGAGTTCTTTATATCTTATATCCAAGTGAAAAACTGTACAAAGAATCAAAGAAAATGGACATCAGACAATTATTTGGATACAACATGATTTATATCTAAAAGTAAACATAAAGAGAATATAAACTTCAAAAATCATATTCATAAAACAAGGAATAAAAATCCCAGTCGAGCAACAAGATTTCAATAATTCAATTAGTCAAATGAAATTGAAAATTCTCAGCCGCAACTGGTGCTCGAAATCCGGACCTTTCGACCCAGAGTCGGACGCTCTTACCACGCACGACATATTTTGAATAGTTATTGCCATTTTACTATGATTTGATTCCAAATCATACAAAACGATTAAATCATCATTCTCTTTCAAAAAACAAATGAAAATGGATTCAAGAGTCTCGTCGAAATTTATTTCATGATATCTTTCACTTCAATCAACTCAGGTAGCTTATTTTTTATTATCATTTCATTCAATTTTACTTACTTATTTACTTCTTCTTCTGACAGAAGAACACGCAACTCTGAATTGTTTAGGGCCAGTTTCACAGGTTCCAGTTAGAGTCCATATCAATTAGGTAATGGTTAGATTATGAACTTGTCAACGCCATTGAAAGAATGTCATACACTGTCTAAACTTTCAGTTAGTTATCTGAAGGTTAACTGGGACCTGCGAAACTGGCCCTTAGAGTGCCATTTTATTCAACAAACTTCGGGTGAAATGAGCCTATGACTAGACTTCAAGGGACTGCCAATATTTAACAGATTAATATTGACTTATTTTCAATCATCGCCATCTTCATTCAAAAGGAACAATAAAACAATAAACATTGTGAGCTTGTATACTTATGTGATATCTTCTGTACCAATTTACTGCTCCAAAACGATCAGATTTGATTATACTGTTTATTACTCTATACTCAATTAAGTATTACAAATCAAAGTTGTCAAATTGACTGAACTATATTGTGTGCTGTAGAAAAATCTGATTTTAACCAAAGCAAACAATTGCATAAATATTCTATTGAAGAATCGATAAAGTAACCCTCATAGAAGATCTACAATTGTGGATTACAAAAATATTCCTGTTTCTGGCCGAATTTTTGTTGAAAATCTGGAAATTTTACATTTATCATTATCTTGTCATGAAAGGATAATGTTATAAATTGACTACAACAAGGATTTCCCTCCATCTCTCCCATGTACTTGGAATCGGATGATGGTGACTCTCCTGGAAGACCCTATTTGCCCCCTAAATATTCAAGAAGTCCGAATAATGATAATTGTATGAGAGATTTCCACATTTGCTCACAAGATCTCCTAGAGTATGGAACATCAAAAAATCTCATGAAAGAAAAGCATATAAATGTACAAGAAAAATGTGGAATATGTTCAAGGATTATAAAAGACAATGAAACACATTTATGTTGTGAAGGTAGGTGCATGAAATCTTTCCGCACTGCTTGTCTAAATATTTCCCCTATTCAATTTCAACAAATAAAATCGCTAAAAGAACTCATCATGTGGCTCTGCAAAGATTGTAAACCACTTATGAAGAAATTCAATGACCAACACTTATTTTCCACAAGTTATGGCAATTTTGATGAAAATGGATGAGAAAATTGATAAAATTAGCAAAGTTGATGAAGATGGTAGTAAAAATTCCAAAACACTATATTCGAGAGTTGTTGAAACCAAGGAAAGGGAAATGGCAATAAAAACAAATCAACAAGCAATAATTATAACCAATGGAAAAACAATCTGCAGAAATGACCAATACTATCATTAAGCACAAAATCAATCCTCGTATCATCAAAGCCCCAGTTTCCTCATATAAAACGGTAAAAAATGGAAGCGTTATCATAAAATGTCAAACTAAAGAAGCAACGGAAAACCTTTTCAATCTGGCTAAGAATACACTAAAACGAAATTTTAAGGTTGAAATGACCAAACAAAGAAAACCAAAAATTGGTATGTTAGGATTGGAAAAAAAATATATACGAACAGTGATGAATTGTTGCAGGAAATTAAAGATCTTAATTATTAAAGGATTATTTTGAAAGAAAATATACAAGGCAGTCAAAATTTTACAAAAATGGATACTCTATGCTGAAACAAATGGAAGAACATATATTTCCAAAGTTGATGTTATAAAGTATCTAGGAGTTCATTTAGATTGCAACCTCAAGTGGCATAAACAAATTGCTGAATTGATAAAAAAACTGAGGAAAACACTTTATAAATTTAGATTGTTGAGAAAAATTGTCAGTCGTAAATTAATTATAAGTTTTTATTATAGCCTCTTTCAGTCTATCTTGGCCTATGGTATAATAGGTTGGGGAGGCATTTACAAAAAAATTCAAAAGTATACTCGTATCTTGAAAATTATTTTTAAAAAACCCTTTGATTATTCTTCTAAAATTCTGTTTGAACAATATAAAATTTTATCTGTCAAACCATTATTGTATAAAGCATCGACAGTTTTCATAAGAAAAAAAATTCAAATTGATAATCGTATACAACATAAATATGAAACAAAGAATAAAATGGATGGTTGGATATCAACTGAAAAGTTCTCTACAACTTTGATGCAACAACATGCCATTTATATAGGTAAAAAGATTTATAAAAATTTGCCAGTTTCTTAAAAAAAAGCTAGTTTTTGTGGATTTAAAAATAAAATCAAATTCTGGTTGATTGAGAATTCTGAAAAATTGGAAAATTATTTGTATGTAAAATAATTTCGAATTTTGATGTTTTAATTAGTACCAACTTAGTTTTTTGTTATTGTTTTTATTTATACAAAATGTGAGTAATGTTATTTAAGCATACATTCAAGTTCATTTTGCTATTTTTTTCTCTCTTTATATTAAAAATCGATATTGTATTATTAACAATGAATAAATAAGTAAAATAAATTAATTAATTTATCGAGAGGCAATATATAAAAATATAAATAGAAAAGTTATTGGGTATATTACGGTTGCACAACAGTATGAGGGCTATACCCAATTACTTTTCTATTTATATTCTTAAGTATTACTATAGTTAGTTTAAATAAATAAATAAAATAAAAATCAATAAACCCAAAAGTGCTATTTAAAACAAAGTACAGTAACAAATTACCACTGTAATTTCAATATAAATGTAGGAAAAATTTAAAATGAAAAATGTACTTTGTTAGTTTTTCAGTTTAAACTCTGATCACTTATTTGAATTTTTTATGTCTACAGGTTCAGCGTACTATGTTGGAATTAATCAATCAGCTTGATGGTTTTGATCCACGTGGTAACATCAAAGTCCTCATGGCAACCAACCGTCCAGATACTCTTGATCCCGCCCTCATGAGACCCGGACGTCTAGACCGTAAAGTCGAATTTGGGCTACCTGATCTCGAAGGAAGGACTCACATTTTCAAAATTCATGCACGTTCTATGTCTGTTGAAAGAGATATACGTTTCGAACTCTTAGCTAGATTATGTCCCAACTCAACCGGTGCTGAGATAAGAAGTGTTTGCACTGAAGCCGGTATGTTTGCAATAAGAGCAAGAAGAAAGGTTGCTACCGAGAAGGACTTCTTGGAGGCAGTCAATAAGGTTATCAAGTCTTACGCCAAATTCTCTGCTACACCCAGATATATGACTTATAATTAGGTTTTGTGTGAATGATTATTCCCATGATAGCATGGGAGAGAATAAACAATGCTTTTTGATAATTCTGTTTTTTATTGTAGAAATTACAGGGTGTAATCTAACCTCTTGCACTCCCGTGAAGGAGGGGTGTATAAAGGCATGTTAGAACGAATGGCAGGTGTGAGAAATGCGAAAAAATAATGTTGAGAGTTTTAAAAATTTTGTGAAATGTGGATCGACACTTTGGGAACCTCTGCTCGCCATCCTTCTAGAACAGAAAAGGCAATTGCCTGCCGATGAAGGAAAGACAATGAATGTCGAACTGAAATAAGATTACGTTTACAGAGGTCTAGAGAGTCTCTCACTCATAATTATGGGTTGCAAGCTGATGAAATAGGAACGTATCACAGCAAAATGAAACCAAGTTTGAAAACCAGTTTGGCCCGAGTATCCAAACTGGTTTACTGGTAACTCAAGGCAGCACTAGTTGTTGAAACTGTTTTTGTATATGTTATTTACCTCTGTATATTTTTATTTTACTATTTGGCGACAAATGTTGTGAATGTACTAATTTATCTTTGAAAAACCTCGGATTGAAATACTTATGACAGTTTTCCAAAAATTTATTTTTTCTTATTGACATTTTCATAGGTGCTTCAATAGTAAAATAAAAATATATACAGAGGGAAATAACATATACAAAAACAGTTTCAACACTAGTAGCTGAAGACATAACACATCACAAGTTAATCAACAAAACAGTTTAACAGTGAATTCACACAGGATTCTTTTTATGACCGGACCATGGGTAGATATTTTGCAAAGATATGCTAACAACGAACAACAGCAACGTTGTTGCCAGTTCTCGCGCGTTCACGTGGTAAAGTCTTGTTTATATCTTCGCGAACTTCGCAATTTTTCTGCGAATAAAATGGCTGCCGACATGGTTCTGCATCAACGATTGGTCCGGCATGACTGAAAGCCATTTTATTCGCAGAAAAATTTCAAAATACGCGAGAGTATGTAGTCCATGTAATTCTCAACCAATGTTACGACTGTTCCAACCCAAAAAAATGAACGGTTTTGCTGCTAGGGGCAGATTAGACTATTTATTTTAGAATCCGGTTACAATATTTTCACTTGTTTCACGTTGCTACTGTTGCACAATATTATGCTGTTTTATGAAAAAAAATGATACCTTCCTTCTCCCCCCCCTTCTTCCCCCACCAACTCATATTACAAAACGCAAAAAAAAATCTCGAATGACTTCAAATGTATCATCGAATGTTTAAATATGCCAAAAAATTATTTTGAATAGAAATTAATTGGGTGTCAAACCCCAAAAATGAATAGTTTTGATGCTAGGGGGCGTTGAAATCATACCTTGCTCAGAAAAGACTGTTCTATATTTTTTTTCTTTGGTGTTTTGGCATCGACTGCTACGGTCATTATATAGCCATGTGTTATGGGTAGGCCTTGTTACTAACTCCATACGCCACCTCAAGAGCAGCACTGTTGATTGGAACGCAACAGTGAATCGTGCTGGACTCACCCCAGTCGAGCCACTAGATTTTAATAATTTAATAGGTTCAATTAAATTAAAAAATCCCAGCCGCGACTGGGGCTCGACTCCGGACCTTTCGACTCAGAGTCGGACGCTCTAACCACTGCGCCACGCCCCGACATACTATTCAGTATTATAGGCGGAAACAATATCTTTACGTATTTTTTTAGTTTAGATTATGCTGAACGTAGCATCAAAACTATTAATTTTCGGGGTTTGACACCCAATTAATCTCTATTCAAAATTACTTGAACAAGTATCGTATTGAAAATTCAGATAAATCCACCAAACTTTTTTAGTTTTGTGCCGTTTGGTGGGAGGGAAGATAATCAGAAAAAACTGCGAGCTATTTCTCTTATTCAGGCATATTTAAACATTCGACGATATTTTTTTTTGCGTTTCATAATAGGAGTAAAGGAGTAAAGGAGAAAGGAGAAAGGAGAAAGGGTAACAATTTTTTTTTATGAAGCAACACAATATTGTGCAACATTAGCAACAAGTGAAAATATTGTTACCCGATTCAAAAATAGTCTAATCTGCGCAAGGGGTGATTTCAACGCCCCCTAGCAGCAAAACTGTTCATTTTTTTGGGTTGGCGCAATGGTAAAATCCTCATACAACGGTAATAACATTGGGTGAGAATTACATGGACTACATCATACCAAGAATTCAAAAATATCCACCGTGACCCAAATTCCATAAGGAGTTTGAGGGGTCCTTTGGTAAACTGCATCCCGATAGATTCATATTCACCATTTCGGGATTTGCAAATTTGCGGTTGGACTTATGACGTCAAATATTCATGTTTGTAACTAGTCACGCTAGATGACACTCGCGTTTCGGTCCAATACCGATTCCACAGGCATTGACTAACTGTCTTATTTCTCTTCAAACAATGCTTTTATTTAAAAAATGATTCAGCCGTTGTATGAGGATTCCTCATACAACGGTTCAGCTATCAAGTGTAATACGAGTTAGAGTAAGATGCTCCTCTGCGCCGCCATCTCGTGATAGGAACTTACACTTTTTTGTCGAGTTGCTTCTCTAAAGCGCGGTGTTTGTATGTAGCCTTTGTTTATATAGAAGATAGTCAACCTTATGGGATTATAATTGGATCAAAATGGATGCGATATGTAGATGGCGATAGTGAGCTCGCATCCAAGTCATGTCGTAACTTGATTGAAACAATGCAACAGCATTAAAATCAGGGTTTTTTGAAGGAACCTGCATTAAAATGACGTCAAATATTCATGTTTGTAACTAATCACGCTAGATGATACTCGCGTTTGCGTCCAACACCAATTACACAGGCATTGACTTCTTATATCAATACACAGGCATCTTACTTCTATATAAACAATGATGTAGCTTTGGTTAATAGAGGAATTCTTCTTTCGACAGTGGAAATAAATGTGAAACCTTTGTTCAAACCAGAAGATGGCGCTAACGCCGCTAACAGCGTTAGTTGAATAATATAGAAGCATTGGGCTTGTTCAGCCGTGCTCAACAGTTGCCAACAGTTGAGTGATTGATTAGTCGTCAACTTGTTTGGCTGAACGGTCCGCTTTTCCATTGACTATGCTCTCACTGATCACCAACGGACTCAACACGTTGTGATTAATCTCTACGGTTGAGCACGGCTGAACTCTACCAAAGTCTAATTCTTCTTTAGACAATGATAGAAGTAAGATAGTCAATGCCAAGGAGACTAAACGTTATTTGACAAGGAGAGTCTAATCCCCATAGACAATGGGGGCACTGGGCACTTCTAGAAAGAGATGAAAGAACATTTGTGACGAAATGTGACGAAGTTGGATATGTCATGGCCGCCATTCTCCATAGACAGTGACGGACTAGCTCTTGGTATATCAGAGTTACATTTAACAGTTTGGTTTCTTGGTTCGAGTTCGCCTCTGAGCTCATGTTCAAGTACGTCACTATGACGCGTGGATGCTACAAGATTCTAATTAAACCCTCCTGTTAGTTTACTCTCTTTGAGTCAATGCCTGTGGAAAAGGTATTGGACTCAAACGCGAGTGTCATCTAACGTGATTAGTTACAAACATGAATATTTAACATCATTTTAATGCAGGTTTCTTCTAAAAACCCTGATTTTAATGCTGTCCCATTGTTTCAATCAACTTATGAGATGACTCTAAGCCATTGTCTAAAGAAGTATTAGGCAATGTCTAAGCCAGATCACTGAAGTTACGACATGACTTGGATGCGAGATCACTGTCGCCATCTACTTGTCGCATCCATTTGAATCCAATATAAATCCCATCTTTTTCCGATGGGGACATGTAGAGATCATCTTTATTGACTGAATCTGGTAGAAATTGGTAAATTTTCAGAAAAATCAGACCCGGTAGCAAACGTGCTATGCTATGACTTACCCAAGAAGAAGAATTGGTTTTTCGTAAAAAAAACTACCTACTTGGATGGCTTAGGCATAATTCCTCAAAACGTATCGTTGGTTCTAAGTAGTTTACATTTAAAAAGCCGGCTACTCACACGCCTGCCGCAGGGGCAATCTAGGGTGCAGGGTGATTGGGGCAATCTAGGAGGCATCTCTACACACGTACCTGCCGTTCAGTGCGACAGTGAACGTACCGCAGAACAGACTCTCACTTGAGTCGTGAAGATGGTGCCAACACTTTCAAAAAATCAAAAGATCGGCATTGCCTTGGCTGCTTCCGTGATGCTACAGAAGAAAAAACGAAGTACTGGATGAAGAATTGGTTACAGAAACGAAAAAAATTGTGTCTTTTTATCTCACATATGGGACCGGTCTTTAAAGACTTCTATAACCCGCGTCCGCCAAACATATGGTTGTTCTCGATTTCCATGATAATATTCGATCCACCTCAGCGAGATGCACAATAAAAACGAAGACTCCGCACGGCTTTTTCTACAGAACTCAGTCGAAATTGCCCCAATCACGCTACACACGCGAGTTGTGGCAGGGCGGTTGATGCCGATCTAGGAAGCAAGGAAGGTCCGGCGCGCCCGCTGCCCTGCAAAAGGAGGCGATCTAGGAAATTGGCCCTGCTTGCCTACACACGTCACAATCTAGGAGGCAATTAAGGGTCAACCCCACTTTTACACCCTAGATTGCCCCTGCGGCAGGCGTGTGAGTACCCGGCTTAAGACTTTTCCTAAACATTTCTTGCAATTCAATAGCTGGACTTTTTTTAAATCAACTGCGCAAGCCTCTACGATCTTTTGCTGTAATTTTATTGCATATGTATGAAATATTCAAGATATTTATTAGATTTTTTTTTAATAATTTTGCAAATGCAATTGCAATTGTAGGATATAAATACTAAAAATACTTTTCTAGCGGGAATGGTTTTTAGAAGATCTTTGATTCTTCCATGAACAGTTCTTCCTTTTTTCAACTTTCAACAGACACATTAATGGTAGAAAAACAATGTGAGACTGGTATTCCCTTGATTTGGTTTTCAATACTTAGCTGTTCTTCTCCTGTAGTGCCCGGACTTGTTTTTATCTTGTATGGGAGTTTTGTGACTTGTCTGATGGTCATTCTCCTGACCACTTGATCCATCGGAGAAAGTCCAGATGGAGAAGCAACCGCAATTTTATTTAATATGGAGTTATCTTATTTTTCTCCTGTATGTACCATTCAAATAACAATAAAAAAAGGAAAATAAGAAATTGTTGGGAAAATCTCTTAGGTAACATAGAAGAAGTCAACCAATAACCAATTCTTCCATGGCATTGGGTAAAAATGGAGAAAGAAATAGAAAAACCAACGAGACCTGTTTACGAAAATCGTAGAAATGCCATCTAAAGTATGAAAAATAACACTTTTTCTGGTCCGGATGGGATTTCTGTTTTTTCAATAAAAAAATTCAATTCTTTCATTGTTAAATAAATTTGTCATATTTTAAATTTGATATTTTCTACAGGAAAATTATCCACTTCAAGGACTATTATTATACCTTGAAAACAGGTGACAAAAAGAATGACACAAATTTCAGACCCATATTACACTTATTGAAACTTTAAGAATTCCCAAAGTAAAGTAAAACAAGAATCTTTGAGAAATGTATTTAAAATAGGGTGGTACACTTAGGCAATTAAAATAATATTCTTTCTCATTCACGATTTGGTTTTAGAAAAAACAAGTCAATCGAAAAAACAGATAATAAAGCAAATTGACAATTTCTTCCGAAACCAAGAAAAATGCATAACTTTATTCTTGAACCTGGCGAAAGTATTTGATACGACATTCTCGTTCAGCTTCTAACTAACACTGGTATAGGAGGAATTGCTTCAAATATTATTGATGATTATTTATTAAATAGACTGAAAATCGTGATTCAGTTAGAAACTCATCACCAATAACCAGAGGTGTGCCACAAGAGAAGGCAATGGGGCCAATACTGAGCTTGTTGTGTAATCATACTTTTGAAATTGCTGATTTTGCTGTTGGAATAACATCATTCGATAACGACCAGGTACGATGAGGTACAAACTCTGTTTGAAAAGATGATATTCACCCTCCTAAGCAATAACCTACTGGAGTGTCAACGTTGAAAAAACTAAATATTCATCATTCGCCAACAGAGATCCAACGATTGAAAATGTTATTAAATAAATTATTTATCATATGAAAATGTTCTCTATTGTAGCTGTTCTTCCATAAACGAAACAAAAACGGGGCCAGGCAGCCGAGTCGTAAAAGCGCCGATCTTTTCTATCACTCTGGCTGCCAGTTGAAGGTTCAAACCCTTGCGACTGCAGACATTCTTATGGCTCGAAATAGTGATAGGAATTGCACGTAAAAAGATGAGATCTCATTAATCCTTGGCTCGCATGAGTTTCGAGTTCTGAGGGCTGCCGTTCGTAAGGGGACGACAGCTGGTTAACGGAAAAAAACAATTTTTTAAACAAAAAACAAAAATACTTGGGTGTATCAATGCCTCGGATAGAACAATCGTACTGTTCTCGGGTTACGTAAACGAGACAGTTTTTATCATAAAATCACCAATTTACATCAGATTGACAAGATGAAAATAAAAAATAAAAATTACTATTGAAAAGTCACATTGCAACAGAAATAGTGTGTGTTATATAAAGCACGTTAGTAGTGTAAGTTCATCACATAACAATTAAATACATTAATTTTCACAAAATCAAAAGTATTTATTAGCCTGTCTCAGTTCATATGATTTTCTATTTTGAATGTTAATATTTGCAATAAATCTCAAAAGGCTTAATATTTCCGAAACAGTTTAGGATGGATACAGGATATTACACATGGAATATGTCTAGAATTGTCTGAAGAATCCAAAAATTTAATAAAATATAGGGTATTGCATTTGAAATAAGAAAGTTGGTATTGGTCGCTGTTACATGACACACTTTGTATAAAAACTTTTGGTTCTTCTTCTGAAGACCAAGAGTTTTCTATTCAAACATACTGATAAAGGAAATGTCATTACTTCGAACTTTTCAGCTGTACCATGAAACATGCTCTATTATCTTTAAACATAGTTTTAATGGTTCCTTAATATACCTCACTCAACATGTTGATTGGTTAAGGGTCGATTCTGTTTACAAGAATAAAATATAAAATTAGTAATTAATTGCACTTGAAATAACAAATAATATTTGTTCTCAATTTATATATGATAACATCTCACATGTCACAAAGAGTTCAGATTCTTGGAAATAGGGTATACCTACAATTGATAAATTTTTTCACTTATAATTAACGAGAGCTTTTTTGTCAAAGTAAACTTGACATGTATTAATGAGAATTTTGTTGCCTGGCAATTTAAAGAAAAAAATTGCCCCTGAAAAAATTACGAGTCCGTAGGACGAGTAATTTTTTCTGGCAGTTTTTTTTAAATTGCCAAATGGTAACAAAATTCGAGTTATAAATGTCAAGTTAACTTCGTCAAAAAAAAGCTAGAGTGTAATTCGTTAAGACAATTTAATGAATGTGTGAATCAATAAATTAAAAAATAAGATTAGTTTATTTAATTTAACGAAAAAGTTCAATTATTGTCAAAAACACAATTATTAAAAAAAACTTTCTTGTCTTTTGTTAATAGTTTGCTGCATTCTAGTATTTTGAACGGTGGTAGTGACTGTTTCCTGGACGGTAGTACGAATGGAACCAATGATTTTTTTATGATGTTCTTCATCTAACTGAAGGTACGGTTTTAATGACGATGGGTTGCTATGCCCCGTAATTTTCACAAGTTTTTGTTCACCTATACCACTCCTGGACAATAGACGAGGAAAGTGATGACGTCAAAATTGCCATTCTTGTCAAAAACTGATTCCAAACAAACTTCCGTCGAATTTAAATCAGTTTGTCCGATAACTCCGATATTGTTTCCGTTATAGTTTTTGACTTCTTTTGCCTGAGAAAACAAAATCCAAACAGCCAAACACAAACTAATAAGCAAAGCAGCAAATAATCTACAGAGAATGTCACCTAAAATTCTTTGTTTGGAATCAGTTTCTGACAAGTATGACATTTGTGACGACTCACTTTCCTTGTCCATTCAGTTACGGCGGCAGCTGGATTAGAATGGTTCGTAATTTTCACCCGCTTGACATCAAGTCCAATATTTTTTGCCGAGGATTTGGTTCATTTAGAAATTTCATTTATGCCACAAGGAGAATTCTTATACCATCCTTTCGAATTCGTTTTTGCCAGAAAGGATTTCACATGTGATATGGTTTCCCCGTCTTCCCATAATTTGTTTAAACAATTTTACTGGACATACACAATCTTCTTCAGTGTTTGCTACCAACCATTTACTGTCGGCCAACTTCTAATTTCCACCTTATGATGTCTTCGAAAACACTGGGTTATATTCAACTCTTCTGGTCTCTCTTCCACGGTTGTCTGTCTCGATTTTAAAATAGAATACCTTACAATCTGCTGCTTCTCCACCTCTCCAAGCCAATTCATAGGCAGCAATAAGATAAAATTTTCTTTGAAGGCCTACAGGTTCTTCTTCACTCCAAAACAGTGCCATTTCAGAAATTTCTTGTTTTGTGAGAGCCTTAGAACTCAAGTAGGAGATTTGAGCCGGTTCTGGGCCTCCCCCCTCCACTATGACGTCATAGTTGACCTTGTGGTGACCTTCAGGGATGACCTTGGTGCATAGGTACCTTTGTGTAGGTCTATGACCTTGGCATGCCCTAGAGATGCCTTTGAAATTTTGTGTTTGACCTTGATTTATATTGTTGGGAGAGGTGTTCAGGGTTTGTGTTTGACCTTGAGATGACATTGTGATGACTTGGAATTTTTTTCATACACGGACAAGTACTTTTTGTAAGTACACATATTTTTTTTACCTCCATGTCTTGCATGACCTGCATGTATACCGACTCAGCTACTGTGTATGATTCTTGTGGAGTGCACATGAAAATCTATACCAAAGTATGGAGAAGGTATACGTCTGCACACCACGGAGATCCAGCCCGATATGTGAGCTCTGATTCCTCTCCCGTGATGTATACCTTCCGATGGTGGTGGGAGGAGAGGTCGCGTGACGTCAGCACTAAGCGCACGACGATCCACTGATGTGTGTCAGGCCCTCGCTCCCGACACGGTGGATCCGCCGACGTCACACACCCATACGCTGTGGCGATCTAACGACTACTATTAACTCTCCGTCCTCTCTGTGTTGATACGGTGTTGGATGCGTTAACTGGTGGGGAGGGCTCTGTGACGTTGCATGAGTAGTCGAAGCAGATAGAATTTGTTCACCCTCTCTTCCACTCATCGAAATAATATTTAAAGGTGGTGAGAATGATTGTGAAATCAGTATTTCATTGAGTTTTGTCCTGAAGAGACATCGAGAAAATGTATTCCTGTGAATGTGGTAAATCGTTCACTCGTAGTGATAATCTCCGTCGGCATCAACTCCAAAGTTGCCAAGGTGGCCCTTCTGTGAAAAGGATTAAGTTAGATGCGGCAGCATCGACACCAATGTACACATGCAATTGTTGTAATGTGTCAATTCCTGCTTCCCAAGTTAGTTCTCACAAAAGAACTCTCCAGCACAAGAACAATGCATGTGTTCAAGTAAGTGATGGCATACAAATTATAAGGAATGCTTTCAAGTGTAGAATTGTGAGCTATCGCGTGGAAAGTCCAAATGTTTACACTGAATATATGCCGTTCTTCAGTGAGATCAGAGAAAAAGTTATTGGATTACTTGAAGAGGCAATAAAGGTTCACAAGATCTTTAAAGTGAATATGGAAGTATTTGGCAGCTACATTGTCCAAACACGGGATTTGAGTGATACCAAGTCATTCAACTCACAAAATAAAATTGTGGATCAGTCTACGGATTTGGGTGCATTATTCGATGGATTCCGTGATGTCATCATTGCTCAGACTACGGAATTTGAAGAACGTGATTCAGGTATAAATAAGGTTTCCTTCTAATTACATGAATATTAAATTATGTTTATGTTTCAGGATGGAGTTGTGAAAAAGTTATGTTCCTCGAAGTGAACATCAACAAGTATAGTCCACTCAGCGGATGTTCGTATGTGAAGCTGCCCGAATTCATTGAGACAAGGAAAGGTGTTGTGAATATTCGCAATGAAGATCAACATTGTTTTGCATGGGCCATCACATCTGCATTGTTTCCTGCGAATGGTAGAGTGTCAGAAGTTTCCTCATACCCCCACTATTCCAATGTCTTGAATGTAACAGGTATGGATTTTCCAGTTAAACTTCAAGCTATAAAAAAGTTTGAAGACATGAATGATATTTCAATAAATGTTTATGGGTTAGAGTCGAAACTTGATAAGGGTAAAATGAAATATGAAGTGGTTGGTCCGTTGCGTTACTCACAGAGAAGACTCAGAAGACATGTCAATTTGTTACTTATAACAGATGATTCTGGCAATAGTCATTATTGTTGGATTAAAGACCTTTCTAGGTTAGTTTCAAGTCAACTATCTGCGCATGAGCATAAAAAATATTTTTGTGATGGATGTTTACTGTATTTCTCTCATGAGCGATTATTGTTACGTCATCAGTTGCATGACTGTAATCACTTGAGCACTACAACACCATCAGTCAATTTCAGAATCAACAAATATGGTAAAATGATACCGGGGAATATACTTATGTTTGAAAATTTTGAGAAACAGATGAAGATACCATTTTTGGTTTATGCCGACTTTGAATCAGTTCTCAAACCCATTCAAACTAGTCAACCAAACCCTAAACACTCATACTCGAACAAAACATACAAACATGAACCTTATTCATTTGCTTATTCGATAAAATGTTCATACAATGATAAATTAACTAAATTTGTGACATATAGGGGTGAGGATGCAGCCGAGAAATTTGTTAAAAAACTTGAAGATGATTTAAGGAATATTTATCACAATCATTTGAGGTATCCAATTCCTATGGCTGCACAAACCCCCGCGGAAGAAAAAGAGTTTTCTTCTGCACAATTTTGTGGTATATGTGATAAACCATTCTCGGGTGGTGATGTGAAAGTGAGAGACCATTGTCATCTCACTGGAAAAAAAAGATCACCTGCTGCACATTCCGTATGTAACTTGAATTTAAAACTACCTAATTTTGTTCCGATAATTTTCCATAACCTGAGTGGGTATGATTGTCATTTATTCATAAAAGAACTGTATAGAAACAAAGACAAAGTGGATGTTATCCCACAAACTAAGGAAAAATACATATCTTTCACCAAGCATCTATTTACTCACTCATACACTGACAAAGATGGAAAAGTGAAAAAGAATTATTTGAAAATGAGATTCATAGACAGTTTTAAATTCATGTCGAATTCTTTGCAGAACTTAGGTGCTAACTTAACATCCGATCAGTGTATTGAGATGCATAAACATTTTCCACAAATTGACAAATTCAATTTGATGAGACAGAAAGGTGTTTTTCCATATAACTTTGTTGACCACATTGACAAGTTGAATCATCCAACTCTCCCCACAAAAAATCAGTTTTATGACAATCTTAACGGAGAGCATATACCAGATAAGGATTATATGAGAGCGAAACGTGTTTGGCATTTATTCGAGTGTAAGAGTTTGGGAGAATACTCGGATTTATATTTGAAGTCCGATGTGCTTCTATTATGTGACATATTTGAGAATTTTAGAGACATATGTTTAGAGAAATATAAATTAGATCCGGCACAGTATTATACAGCACCCGGATTATCATGGGATGCAATGCTAAAGTATACAAATATTGAATTGGAATTATTGACAGACATTGACATGATACATTTTTTCAAGAAAGGAATACGTGGTGGAATAAGTCAGTGTAGTGGAAGGAAGCATATTGCTAATAATAAATTTTTACCCGATTATAACCCCAATGAACCTTCATCATTCATATCATATTTAGATGCCACCAACTTATATGGTCACAGTATGTCACAACCATTACCCACCAATGATTTTGCTTGGCTAACACCCAATGACATTTTCAATTTGGACGTAATGGCTGTGGCATCTGATAGTCCATACGGTTATGTTCTCGAAGTGGATATTCATTATCCCCAAGAATAACATGACAAACATGCTGATCTCCCTTTTCTCGTTGAAAGTTTAATACCTCCACATTCCAAATCGAAAATTCCTAAATTAATTCCAAATTTAAATGACAAAAGAAAATATATTGTACATTACAAAAACTTACAGCAGGCTGTGGCCAATGGTCTTATGGTCATGAATACACATAGAGTGCTGAAATTCAAGCAGTCATGTTGGATGAAACCTTATATTGATTTGAACACTGAAATGCGCAATCGCTCTAACAACAAAGCTGAAAAAGATTTCTATAAACTCATGAATAATGCAGTTTATGGGAAAACGATGGAAAACGTTGATAACAGAATAGATGTTAGATTGGTGACGCATTGGGAAAGCATCAAGAGGAAAATGGGTGCTAGCACCCTAATATCACGTCCTAATTTCAAAAGCTGTTCAATTTTTTCCGAAAATTTTGTTGCTATTCAATTGGGCAAAGTTAATGTATTGTACGATAAACCACTATATTTGGGATTCTGTATTCTAGAATTATCCAAAACAGTTATGTACAACTTCTTCTATGGATGTATTAAACGTCATTATGCAGAAAATGCTACCTTACTCTACACTGACACGGATTCTTTAATTTTGAAAGTAAAAACTGATAATTTTTATGAATTCATTACCAGCAATATAGGTGAGTTTGATACTTCCAATTACAAATTAGGAAACCAATTCAATATTCCCATTACAAAGTCAATTCTGGGTAATTTCAAAGATGAATTTCCGAATGATCCCATAATTAGCTTTTATGGTACCGGTGCTAAAGCATATTATGTTCAGTCTGTAGGTAGTGAATTCAAGAAAGCAAAAGGTGTCAAAAGATCCATCATAAAGAATGAATTGACATGTGAAGATTATAAGAAAATTGTAGAACAGGGTGGTTTAATATTTAGGAAGATGAACTCGTTTAGAAGCATATTGCACGACATGTATACTGAATTGAAAAACAAAGTTGCATTGTCGTACCATGATGATAAACGGTTCATCATTCCCAATACGACACAAACTCTTCCTTGGGGTCATAGCGATATAGAATTCTACCAGAATGACCCAGAAGAGAATATTCGTTGGGTTTTCAATATTATTCAATCTTTTTCCCAAGAGAGTCCTTTAGATCAATTACTTCATTTATTAACAGCTGAATTGAACAAATGAAATATCATTCAAAATGGAAAATTCACCATCACTATACATTTGTATTTTATATGTGATTACGCTTATTATATAAAAATAAAATTGTACTAGTCAATTTTAGCTGATGTCTTGTCCTGTACCAAATATAATGTATAGTACTCTTATTGTATAAAAGTCACATTATACTAGTCAATGTTAGTTTATGTCCTGTTACCAAATATATTTTTTTTTAAATAAACATGTTATTCTGAATTCCTATTGTTTCATTTGAGTTTTCAACATACCTACACAGAGATATATACGAATGATTGTTTTAAAATCATCAGTATGAAAGATATCAAGGTGGGAGAAAGATGTCTAAGGCTATCGATAAATTCGGTCGTACACGAAAATGGGGTGCTGTTAAAGTTCGAGTTCTTCAAGGTTCTCAAGGTCCCCAAGGTATAGGATTCAAGCTTTCACCTGATGACCAATATGATGTGCAAGGTAAAAGACTGAAAAATGTTGGTGAACCGATAGATGAGAGTGATTGTGTAACTCAATTATATCTCAATGAACAAATCAAGGAGACGAAGGCACGTGTCCTCAAAGCCTTGCAGGCTGCCATACTTGCCACAACGGCTAAGATTGTACCTGATGCCCGTCTAGCATTCAATGAAAAAATAGAGGAGGTAACTGATGATCTAGATCGCAAATATAGTAATCTAAAAAGTGATGTGGATATCAAAGTATGGGATACCACAGCTACAATTACACGAAAAATAACAGAGTTGACTAGTGACCTCGATCATAAATGTAATCTAATGAAAGAGGATTTTGAAGTTACATCTGCAATGATGCAAAAATATGATGACTTGGAAAAGAGGTTAGCCGTATTAGAGAAGAAATATCAGAGGTTAGCCGATTTGGATAGGAAACATCCTGATATTTGGCTGACACATAGACCAACACTTTGGGCTCCAGGCAGTGATCCAGACCCAGCTGTTTGAAAGAATGAATCTGTATTATCATAAAAATCTATAGAATAAATTTTGTCATACTAAAGTTATTTTTATTTCAATACTATAATGATCCTCATACATTCACATACACTGACCTTTTGGCTAATAAATATTATAGAATTTGATATAAATTATCAGAAAATACAATTAAGATAAAGTGATGAGCAATGCCCCAACACGCATTGCCCAGTGTGTACCAACCAACAAATTCAATGTACACTCCTTTTTTCACTTAATCCTTTTTTTTATTTAATTTTTTTTTTATTTATCTACAATACAAATAACCTAATCAATATACAATTTAATTTAATATATACATCACTTACATCACTTACAAACAATTAAACCTATATAATAAAAATTATCCTAACCTTTGGAGAGTTGCCATTATCCTCTCCTTGGTAGCCGCCACTCGCGCTCTGACGGACTCCAACCTGGCGAACCTTTCGACCTCCAGGATGCCTTCCTGTCGATCTCGGACCGTCAGCTCTGCCAGTTGGCGGGCAATTTCTGCCCGCGCTAATTGACTCAGCTGGTAGTCACGTTGGGCATCATCTATCTCACCCATTAGCTGGTCTATATCCGTTTCCAGAGTGGGTGCGATAGATTCCAAGGAGATGGGATTCGCGATGGCAACTTCCTCCACCATAGGAGCCGGTTGGGTGGCTTCTTCAGCGGTTGGAACAACTTCAACAACTGGTGGGAGTGGTATGTCGGCAACTGTTGGCTCTACCGGTACAACTAAAGGTGCAACCGTTGATGCAACTTCAACTGGTGCCACTATAGTTGCAACTGGTGTTACAACAGGCGTCACAACAGTAGATGATGGCCATCCTCCGGTATAAGGATTGGTACTATTGCAATTATTGCGATACTTGCTGATAGGACCAGCCTTACGCCTACTGTTGTGACCAGATGACGTCTTCGATGAAGATTTCTTTGGTTTTTTAACCACGAAATCATCATCGCTGGCCATCAGATCTATTACCGTCACACTACTTGTTGACGAGTTTGCTCTCTCTTTACGGGATCGTTTAAGAGCATCTCCGTTAACAGACCCACATGGTCGTTCAAGTTCTTCCAATCGCTCACCTTGTGATGGTATCATCGGCGACAGCACCTGAGGGACTTCCACATCCTGCTTTATGATTTCCAGCAGGTCATCAAATTGCGTCGACACGTCTAGTGCTGGTCCTTGGCCGCCGATGAGGTTGGCAAGTGGTGATGATGGGCTCCGCTGACGTCGTCCATCAGTATCCAACCGGATATTACTGAGGATGGTGGCTACTCCAAAGGCTGTGGCGAATGATGTAGATTCCATTGCTAAACAATAAGAAAATGAATTAAACGAGTTCATGAATATGTGATTAACTTACCTTCGGATACTCTTCCTGGCTGACTTCTCGATGGTACTGGGTGCTGCTGGTGGATGGTGACTCTTAGGAAGACTGAGTCGACTGAAGAATATTCGGAGGGAGCTCTCGTTTTAAACACTCAGCTCACCTCCCACTCCCTCTCTCCTCCGACCTCTGACGTCATAAACCAACTCCATCATAACCACACTGGAGGTTTTTCACCATCATCTTCGAAGAGGTCATCACCAAGATGATCCCCCACGTCGTTTAAGTTACCAGCAGCATCTTCTTCATCGTCAACTACTGCTGCTTCCTCGCGCTATTTTTCATAATATGAAAAAACTTTATAAAAACAATTTGTACATTTGATCTAGAGGAATGAAAGTGTTCCTATACATTTTTCTGATACCTCAAGTTTTTGACTTTGTGCGAAAATTGATCCTTGTGGGATACCATATTTCATGCTATTTTTCATAATATGAAAAAACTTCATTGAAACAATTTGTACATTTGATCTAAAGGAATGAAAGTGTTCCTATACATTTTTCTGATACCTCAAGTTTTTGACTTTGTGCGAAAATTGATCCTTGTGGGATACCATATTTCATGCTATTTTTCATAATATGAAAAAACTTTATTGGAACATTTTGTACATCTGATCTAGGGGACTGAAAGTGTTCCTATACAATTTTTTGATATCTCAAGTCAGAGTGAGGACCACTCACCCTACACCTCAATAATGTTCTAACTCACGTTTCACCACGGCTTTGGTAGGCTGGGTCGGGTGCACGTCGGCTTCTACCTGTGGCTCGAACACAACTCATTTTCTCGGCTAGGCTGGTCGGTTCCCCGTGACTGGTCTATCTGCGGCTCGTACACAACTGCTCTTCCGACTAGACTCTAGTCGGGAGCTCACCTGGCTATTCCCCCACCAAAGTTCAGTCAGCGCTGCGCGACTCGTTTTCGGTACCTAACAAATATTTGTAAAGTGCACACTTACTCTGGTGACGTCAGATTCGGCTGCGTCACGTTCTAGTCTCTGGCGGTGGCCATCAGTCACGATCTTACTCTCTGGCTGGTCCTCGATGTCAACTGCCTTTCCGCTGGGCTAGCGAAGAACTGAACTTTCGTTTTGATTCTGTCGCCTTGAAGGCTGATCGAGTCGGAATTTCACTCTCGCGGAGAGGGAGTTGCTGTCTGACTGAACTCTGGGCATGGTGGGGTCCAGGAATAACGCTTACTCAATCGGGACGCGTGTATACTGAGGATCTTATATACACAGGGATAAGTCATGGAATATATTTAAAAAAGAATGGTATTTTTAGGCCCATTAATAACGGAGATATACATGAATACTTGTTGCTTCTGCCTTGCTTATAACTAGAAAATAGTTACTTCGTTACACTGTCAGGAAACGAAAGAAGTCCTTGAAATTAGATAAATTTAAATTCATAGGTGAAAAAGCAAGTTCATATAGTATTAACGGATGGAAAAAACCTGCATTTTCAAAGGTGTCGAGTACACAATCATCTACAGACGGAGAGGTGGACTTTATTACGTTGGGTAAGAGATTGGCTGCCTTTTCGTAAGAATCAGAAGCACGTGTCAAGCAAATAAACGATAAATTGTTAGCTTTGTCAGATGCAAGGTAGAATTCATTTGAAAATATTAAAAAATATGGCAAACCAACAAAAAAAAAGTATAATTTTATGGTAAGATATCAAAGGTCACCAAACGAAAAAAAAACGAGAAATAAACCTCTATTATCAACCCCGCCTCCCCCACCTGGGGTGATAAACAGAAATTTATTTCTGGAGGTGATCACACACCCATCCAACTGAGCTATTTGGATTACCAAATATATTAGTCAAAAATGTTCTATATGCGTGTCGGGTATAGAGCCCCTGAATTTATACAACTAACAATAATTTTTTTTTGATGCATAACCCAGAATTTTTATATTTTTCATTGAGAGATATTATCAGTTTGAATGTTTTCCACCGACAAACTTTTTCTTTATTATCATTCATGAGTGAGATATGATTTTTCAAAAACATTTAAATTAATATTCAGACGTGAAAATTTTTTGGTGCATAACCCAAATTTTGTATATGTTCCCTCGAAAGATATGATCAGTTTGAATGTTTTTCACCAACAAACTTTTTCTTTATTATCATTCATGAGTGAGATATGATTTTTTTTTTAAATTAAATTAATATTTAGACGTGAAAATTTTTTGGTGCATAACCCAAATTTTTTATATGTTTCTTTGCAAGATATGATCAGTTTGAATGTTTTTTACCAACAAACTTTTTCTTTATTATCATTCATGAGTGAGATATGATTTTTTTTTTAATTTAAATTAATATTTAGACGTGAAAATTTTTTGGTGCATAACCCAAATTTTTTATATGTTCCCTCGAAAGATATGATCAATTTGAATGTTTTTCACCCACAAACTTTTTCTTTATTATCATTCATGAGTGAGATATGATTTTTTTTAAAATTAAATTAATATTTAGACGTGAAAATTTTTTGGTGCATAACCCAAATTTTTTATATGTTTCTTTGCAAGATATGATCAGTTTGAATGTTTTTCACCAACAAACTTTTTCTTTATTATCATTCATGAGTGAGATATGATTTTTCCAAAAAATTTAAATTAATATTTAGGCGTGAAAATTTTTTGGTGCATAACCCAAATTTTTTATATGTTCCCTCGAAAGATATGATCAGTTTGAATGTTTTTCACCAACAAACTTTTTCTTTATTATCATTCATGAGTGAGATATGATTTTTTTTTTAAATTTAAATTAATATTTAGACGTGAAAATTTTTTGGTGCATAACCCAAATTTTTTATATGTTCTCTCGAAAGATATGATCAATTCGAATGTTTTTCACCCACAAACTTTTTCTTTATTATCATTCATGAGTGAGATATGATTTTTTTTTTTAAATTAAATTAATATTTAGACGTGAAAATTTTTTGGTGCATAACCCAAATTTTTTATATGTTTTCTTGAAAGATATGATCAGTTTGAATGTTTTTCACCAAAAAACTTTTTCTTTGTTATCATTCATGAGTGAGATATGATTTTTCAAAAACATTGAAATTAATATTCAGGCGTGAAAATTTTTTGGTTCATAACCCAAATTGTTTATATGTTTTCTTGAAAGATATGATCAGTTTGAATGTTTTTCACCAAAAAACTTTTTCTTTATTATCATTCATGAGTGAGATATGATTTTTTCAAAATTCAGTTAGTAGTAAATTTGAACCGCTTCTAGGCCCTCCCTCACCACTATGCCGACTGGAGATTTTTGTCACTATGAATATATGCAATACGTAGGTGTGAATCAGAACTATTACTCACATGGATCATTTTGTTCTAAATCACACCTTCGCATTATGTTACGAAATGATTTCCATATTTATAGTTAATTGGGAAAAGTTTATGTAGGTGACATAGAACTATATACACATCTGGAGAAGACATCGGTTGGAAGAACACTGTATGTTCTCAACACTTCTTATTCCTATGAAATTTGTAGAGTTAACTCCTGGGAGGGATATTTACTCCCTCTCCTTCTACGGTGGTTTTTTGTCATGTTCTTGTGCGCATGTACCAGTCGGTTTGTTGGTATAAAACGTGAAGTCGCATCAACATCAGCACCATTTCTATCCACATTCCATTGATATATCACACATTCCTCCGAGCTAAATAATCATGAACTCACTACCAAATTTATCTGTTGAAGAAGGTGCAATGTCATGTACTCCAACAAATCGTGAGTTTGGTTTTGAAAATATTCCGGTATATCACTTGTCATCCCAAGATTCCACCGATGACTTCAACTTCGAAGCTTATCTAAAGATGACAGATAAACCGGAATCTTCAGAAAGTGCTGATCCAACCCTTTCACAGCTGTCACTACCCGAATGCCCTCCACTCCTCTCTTCTCTTAGTGTGGATCATAAACCGAAACCATCTAAGAGAAAGGGTACATCTACTGTTTCTAAACCCAAAAAAATAACTAAGGGTGTACGGAAACCCCGTAAGAAAAAGGTAAATGACACCTTAAAGAAAGTGATGGGTGATTTGGGAAATGTATCGCTTCATTCTTTCGGTCCACTGCAGTGCTGTGGGGACATGTTGAAGAAAGCCAAATGCCGCATCGTAAAAGCGAAGGTCACCATCGTCAAATGCGATGACGATATTCAAAGTAGCAGCATAGACGAGGTGGCTCTTCAGGAGCTCGATGCAAAGATTGCATCAACAAAGGTTGAACTGATCAAAATGTGTAAAGATGCAGATAAACTCCGTTCCAAAATCACACAGGAAAATCAGTCCACCCATTGTTTAAAAGTGCAAGCTGAGATGGAGCTTCAGGAGTCCACTAAACTTTTTGATACGGCAGCATCTGTACGTGATAAGTGGCGAAAAGAGTTTGATCATGCTCTTCAATCTGATACTGATTAGCTCTGAGGATTATGAAATGTCATCAATGTTGTGGGTTGAAAATATATAAGCGGGAATGGGGTATGCATTTAAATAGGTTTGGCATACACAGAACGTTGCGATTGGCTGGGGCAACGTTTACCGCTACAATATTTTTTCAATTTAGTCTACTTGAAATGACAACTCAACATCAATTTCACCACTTTATTCCACAAAACATTAAAGTTAATACATATTTAAACCATGTCACGTTTATCAATCCATGAATTGTGTTCAATGGGAAGACCTAACCACTTCACATATAGTTTATCTTTTTTACTCTTCAGCACCTTCTCGACGAGATAAATGTCAGGATTTTCCGTTTTCAATAACTCTTCTTCATAAAAACATCCTCTAATCGGTTGACCATCCATATCTTCAATGATATACGTTGTGGGATATGTCCTATTGATTTTAATGATTTTGAATAGTTCAGTTGTGAAATTTGCAGTATATCCTTTTTCGAAAATATTTTTGTACTTGCTTATACGTACAATGTCATTCATTCGGAATTTGGGAATTTTTTGTTTTCCTCGGATGACTTTGGCAACTTTAAATTTCAGTTTTGTTGTTGGTGTAACATTAATTGGTTCTATACCAGTTGTACGATGCACTTTATGGTTATATTTTCTTGTTATAATAGGAAGAATGTCTAACCACTTGTTGTGTCCCATCGCTGAAAATTCCCTATAAAGCCACGTCTTTATTGTTCGAATTACTCTTTCTGCTATGGCCGCCTTCATTGTGCTGAATGTTGAATAATGATTGATTTTATATTTACCCATTAGAGATGAGAAAGTAATGTTGAAAAACTCTAGTCCCTGATCGCTTTGTAGATGTTTCGGAGAATAGTCGGCTTCTTTCAGCACATCTTCCATTGCTTCAGTTACAGCACTACCTGTTTTATTTTTGATCGGTTTTGTCCATAGATATTTTGAGTAGCAATCAATTACTACAAGAACATATCTATATCCTTTATTATGTTTAGCATAGGGTTGTAATTCGGCAAGATCTATTTGCCATAGATCTGCAAAACCTTTGACAAAGGTGGTTCTTCGGGTGAAATTACGTCTTGCCGGTGTATGTAATTCATTGACAACTTGTCGTTTGAGATCACTTATTCCACTATCCATCCTCTCACAATGACTGCTTCACTTTGTTTCCGTGTACAAAATGATCAATTTCTTGAATGTTTCAATATATTATACTTTCCTCACGTAATTCTTCAATTATTGAAATTATTTCGTTGTCGTGTCCAGTATGTCCAGCTGATTTCGAGGATATCAATAGTCGTAAACGAGCGACTAACTCTTTTGGTGAATTCCAGTACACATAATTCGCAGGTTTGGGATCATACCTTTTTTGTATCCGATTGATCCCTGCACCTTTTTTTGTTCTACTTCTCGTTGTTAGATAATGTGATAAGTTAAGTACTGGTTTAATAACTTCACGGAATTTTTTAGATTTCGTATGTTTGAAACCATTTCTCAGTTGATGTTGTTTGTATGGTGCATTCGTGAGTCTCAATATTTTAGCATATGTATGAAGAATTCCATCATCACTGACTTCAGGTGGGTTTTTCAAAAAAATCATATTATATAACTCCGGACTACTTGGGAATTCATGTTTTTTTGTTTTATTGGCATTCCAAAATAAAATATTTCCACCACTGAAATTTACATTGAGACTCCCCATTTTAAGTTTTCCCGTAGCAGGATCTGAACGGATGCCAAATATTGTGTCATAGTCCAAATGCATCTTCAAAATATCTTCAATATTGCCTTCAGAAAGGGAGGAATAGTCCGAGTTACTTATTCGAGATGATGATGGTGTTTCGAATATAGACGTTTCACCGAATTCTTTGATGGTCTCACTGTCAGCAGACGTGGTGTCTCTACCAAATTGATTCTTTCCCATAGGAGTACTCCTAACTAGAGTAGAGTGTGAGTTCACTTGCTTCGTCATTGATTGTCGAAGTGGTGGTGGTAGTTGTTTCGTTGCAGCAGCTGAAGATAGAACGTTCAATGGTTTCATTAGGGGATCGTAGAATTTTTCAAGTGCTATTCGATTTTCAATAAGTCCACTCTTGATAGAGTTAAATTTCTGGCGTACAGCTTCTGTTGTCTCAACTAGTTGACGTTTCAAATTCAATTCATTGTTTTTATCATCAACTACTGAATCGTTCTTCATTTTGTTCTACAAGAGAGATTACACCACTGAAGTAACCTGTGTGCAATCCAACGATCGATTGAATGTGGATTGCAGTGTCATGGATATATAAAACTATCAAATCCCATGCGATATCTACCTTCATGCATTTTTCTATCTTTATCAATGACCATAAATCCATATTGATCCTCCCAACATTTAACACACATCAGTTGGAATTGTTTGAATGTTACATCAGGTGACACGTGATCGGAATAAATATGGTGTAGATTCGTTTCATCTTGCTTGAACATTACGATAAAGTTGGTATTATCTCGCACTAACTGTTTGGGCACACGTGAATATGTTTGAGCAAGATAAAAACAGTCAACATCTTTATGGCGTCCCATACAGAAATATGATCTTATAATGTCCTGCTTTTCACATATTACATCATCGAAAATGAAAACAGAATTTGGTTTGGCATCGGAAGGTTCCACTATTTCTGCATTATTACTGAACGTAAAAAATCCCAACCCCTTTATAGGTTCCAATACATTCCGTAGGAATTGATATTTGGGTTGATTGAGTGATTTCGAATAGAGATAAACGTTTGTGAATCGCAGTCCTTGTGGATGTGTTAAGAGAGAAATCATGGCATTCGTCTTTCCACAATTCGACGGTCCGATAATGAGTCCTCGAACAGATGATGGAAGTAGCGGACCATGCCGCAACACTTTCTGTCCATTCAATCCACAACCGAATTTTTCATCTAAATTATCTACAGCAAAATTTTCTTTCTGCTTCACAATGCGCATCGTACAGTGGTTGGAGACTATGTAAGCGTCGATATGTTGTGAATGTTTCATTTAAATGAGTACCATCAAACGAAACGGATGTGTTCGTGGTAGATGCAGAAAAAACGGTCGTGGATTCGTTAATAATTTGATAAACAAACTTCCGTTCGAATTACATTTACCTGGAGGATATCAGTACTGTGGACCCGGTACAAAATTGGAAAAACGTTTAGCCCGCAAAGATCCAGGAATCAATAAATTGGATATTGCATGCAAACAACACGATATTCAATATTTGAATCATCTTACTGATCTCACAGCGAGACATTCAGCAGACAAAGAACTCGAATACGCAGCTTGGAATAGGGTTAAATCGAAAGACGCTGGTATTAAGGAAAGAGCAGCTGCTCTACTCGTTACCAACATTTTGAAAGCAAAGAGACGTTTTGGTATGGGTTGTAGTACTACTATGAAGGAAAAGAAGAAGAGGCAACCGAAGAAAAAGAAAAATAATCTCAGAAAAATCGCCTTCGGTTCTGGGGTGGTTCATAAAGTGCGGAATGTATTGAAAAAAGCTGGGGGTGAGCAATTTGTGACGAATAATGTGAAAAAAGCTACCGTAGTGGCATTGCATGCGGCACGTAAATACCTCAAAGCTGCCGGTGGGAAGAAAACAATCCGCACACCCCGCATAATTCCAATTCCTAAGGTAGGAGGGATTCTGCCATTGATACCGATTTTTGCTGGATTGTCCGCGCTCGGAAGTTTAGCGGGTGCTGTTGCAGGCATCACCAGAGCTGTGAATGCAGCAAAAGCAAGCAGAACAGCCCTGATCGAAGCGAATCGTCATAATAAGAAGATGGAAAGTGTGGCATTGGGTAAAAGTGGTAGTGGTATATACCTTAAACCATACCGTAAAGGACTCGGACTATACTTAAAACCATACAATCCAAAAAACTAGTTGATTCCCTACCTCGAAGACCTCTCACCGACATCGATCTCAATTATTATGCCGAGAAAATGAAAATTCCATACTTTCGCGGTATTTTCATGCGTGATACATTACCCACTAGAGGTCCACGACACTACGAGACCGCCATTGTCAATTTAGATGGAATAAGAGGATCGGGAACACATTGGGTGGCATACGGCAAATGTGGGAAAAACATTGCATACTTTGATAGTTTTGGAGATCTACCCCCACCAATAGAGTTGATTCAATACTTTCAGAAATGTCCGAAAGTGAAAATTATATATAACTATGATCGCCAGCAGAAGTTCAACACAGTTTTCTGCGGTCACTTGTGCCTGAAGTTTCTCTCTGAATTATTATAAAATGAATACAACTCCAGCAATGACTCGAGAGGCTATTAAGGGGATGGGATTTTCACTCAAGATGTATTCAAAATATCGCACTTTGACAAAAATGGATCGAGTGATGCTTGCAACTATGCCGAAGGAAGTGATGCTTGCATGTGCTGCACATGAGATTGCTCATGTTTGGGAAAAGTTACCCAAAAGTCTACAAGATGATGTCGACATAATGAAATATAGATATTGCAATGAACACCACAATCTTGACGGTGACAGCATTCCAGATTCTGATGTGAATGATGGTCCTACACCTCGAAAAATATTCTGCTGTTATTGCAATATGAACGATATGAATATTGGTGCTAATAAAAATGAACTGGATATTGATGAACCATCTCCGAAAAAGCGTAGGTTGTCTCAAGGGTGTTGTATACAACAATAAATTGAAGTGATATTCATAAAATGTATCAGTCATGTCACGGAAGTTCGAACTACAAGCTGTCGGGACGAGTGTCTTGAGTGCAGACTTTTTCCCACCCATTGAATTGGATAGAAACAGTCGTTATGGATTGGGACTTTCTGGATTCTATGGATGCAACACAATCAATAATATAACTGAAAAAAACAATGTGATCAGTTTTAGAATCAGTGCTGATAATTCACCAATACTTCAGAAATACACAATTGAAATTCCATGTGGTGCCTATGAAATAGATGAGATCAATGCAGTTATTCAGAAACATATCATGTTTAGATTATTTTCTGGTAAAAATCAAAACGATACCAATGCAGATGATATATTCTACCTACATGCCAATAATAATACTTTCAAATGTGAGATGCGATCAAAATTTGAAATTGATCTTACTCATCCGAATTCCATAGCAAAGATGATGGGTTTCAATTTTGATAGATTTCAACCGAATCAGATACATGAATCCTCACTACCAATAAACGTAACAACTGTGAGACTAATCCGCTTAGATTGCAACATTATATCTGGTTCATACATAAATAATGAAGAATCACATATTCTTTTTTCATTCGATATCGATGTGGAGCCTGGATTCAATCTCACGAAAGAACCACACAAGATTATATATATGCCAGTCAGTCCAGAAGGTCGCCAGTTGATTCACAACATCACAGTGCGTATTTTGGATCACAAAAACAATCTTATTGATTTTGGAAGTACAGAAGAGATTGTTATAATTTTGGAATTGAAGAAAATCTAATAACTATTATGGGTTTTTGTTATAATAGACAGAATCGTGGAGGATTTCAAATCATTCCACAAACCGCTAAAAAGGAAGGTTCGACTAGAAAAAGGCTCATTCCAAAAGTGTACGCTAAACAGTTAGCACACCACGCTCTGTCAGTGAGAGATCTCGAATTTTTGAAATCTATTGGACTGAAAGTAAGGGAAAATGGTGCTCGAAACAAATAGTGAAAAATTGAATATATTCGATGAGCCAATGCTCGATCATTCCCTCACGAGTTTACATGAGCACACATACAAACCATATGGATCACCATTGTTTAGGAATTCAGATGAAATTCGAATCGCAATCAATAATCAAGACGTTATACTCGACATTGCTGAAAGTTTCATTTATATAGAGGGTAAATTCACACCTACAGATGAAACGCAATCATGTTATCTCTCGAACAATGCAATCGCTTTCCTTTTTGATGAAATTCGCTACGAAATGGGTGGTGAACAAGTCGCTGTGGTCAGGAAGCCGGGGATCACATCTACTATGAAGAATATGATTTCATTTGGACAATCACATGCCAACACATTATTAACAACTGGATGGGGACTTTCGGAAACGAAACAGGATATCTTGGACACAACCAGTCATGTATTTAGTGGTAAATTACCACTGAAATATTTGATGGGTTTCGCAGAAGATTATAACAAAAGTATCTTGAATGCCAAACAAGAAATGATTTTAATAATCGCTCGATCCTTCAAGAACTCATATATTGGTGCGGTTGATGCTGATTTGGAAATCAATAAAATTGAGTGGAAAATAAGACATATAGTGCCAGAAGATAAGCACAAGCTCAAACTTTTGAATAGAATCAACAAAAGTGGTCTGAATGCTAAAATCAAGTTAGCTTATCGCATGTGGGATCTCTATGAACTTCCATCACTCCGTGGCACATCTTCAGACATATGGGCTATCAAGACAACCAATGCCCTTGAAACACCTCGTTATATCATCATTGGATTCCAAGGCACCACCACTTCTGAAGACAGGACAAAGGATATCACTAAATTTACAACTGCTGATATCAATAACATTCGAGTGTACTTGAACTCTGAAGTATACCCATATGAACGTTGGAATTTGGATTTCGATAAAAAACTCGATACTTCAGCTTATTATGCCTATGAGAATTTTCAACGAAGTTATTATGATAAAGATATGAGTGAACCTCTCATGGATATTGGGCAATTTCGACAAAATCCACTATTCATCATCGATTGTTCACATCAGCCGATTGCCACAAAATCATCAACGATTGATATTAAGCTCGAGTTTGAAACCAGGAAAGCCAACTTCCCGGCCAACACCAAAGTATATGCACTCATTCTGCATGATACATTTTTGACATACAATGCATTGGATGGTTCAGTTCTCAGCAGATATTGAAGAAACACACACACATATTATGTATTTTTAATTATTCTCATTTGTATTAATTTCTTTTTCATTTATTTATGTAAAAGAGGAATAGGTAAATAAAACATGACTAAATAATATTACGTTTTTTATTCAAATATCACTAGCTAACAATTCAATTAGTTTTGGGTACATGCAAACAATCTAAAATTATTTCTCCTTCTTCATCACTATCTTCTTGGCCGTCTTCGATTTCTTCATCGGTATGATCATCCAATTGGTACTTTTGGATGATCCCTTCAGGTAGATATGGTAAGAGGCGATAAAGAAATCTTCTCAGCTCACACACAATCATACTATTGCAGAGTTGATCCAAATCCAAAGAACCGTCTGAATATTGTTCGCAAAGATCCGCACCCTTCTTGTAGTTCTCGTAGTCTCGCAAGCAGTATTCAATTTGCTCTTCATCATAACACACGCCCAAGTCGTAATTGGTGGCATGGTGAGCGTCCTCGCCCAAAGCATCCAGTTCTGATGACAACCTTTCAACGGCTGAAGAGATATCTGTGGCTTTGGTCCAATATTGGCTGGCATATTGCATCCACATCTTTCAAGAATGAAGCTATAATCAAGAGAAATTATTGAAATAACTATGCTACAAAAATAATTAGTATTACTCACATTAGACTTTTGATTATGTCTCTACCGAAGAGTGTGTTTAACAATGTATGAAAAGTTTTATATTTTCCTTACAATTATCACCTATAATATAAAGAATCAGAATTAGCCTATGACAAGTGGAAATTATATATTACTATTATTCAGTGAGATCAAATTTGACCAATGATCTCGTTTTCATGCCAACAATAGTCTGTTGACTTTGACCCAAATATGCTATCGTATATTTACCACCAGAAGAATTGATATAAGTAACATCAGCATCCGTTAATTGTGCTGAAACACGTTTTGGTAGCCATGTTTTAAATAACGTATCATTGCTCACATCCACCAATGTTAATAAGATTGATTTACCAAACCGAGTAGAACAAAATGATATATTCTTAATTGGGAAAGCTTCATTCAGTGGCAAAGATGATATTACTCTTTGCTCTAACACTTCCATCTCTTCTTTAATTATAGAATTGAGCTTTTGTAAATCCACCTTTGGAACTGACATGATGAAAATATATAAGGAAAATATAAATAATTTTCAATAGAAAAACACACTCACTGATCTCTCTCTCTCTGTGTGTAGGCACTGAATAACTTCACTACTCTTGCTGACTACTCAACTGCTAGGTATACAACTTCTGATTTCATATCACCATACCCACTTCTTTTATAATAGATAGTGAAGCACCCCCACCACAGACTTATGCACCGCGTGTGTGTTGCAAAGACCCCACCATGCGCGAGTTTGCATCGCATCGATAGAGGACGGAGAGTGAATAGTAGTCGCTACATCGCCACAGCGTATGGGTGTGTGACGTCAGCGGATCCACCGTGTCGGGAGCGAGGGCCTGAAACACATCAGTGGATCGTCGTGCGCTTAGCGCTGACGTCACGCGACCTCTCCTCCCACCACCATCGCAAGGTATACATCACGGGAGAGGAATCAGAGCTCACATATCGGGCTGGATCTCCGTGGTGTGCAGACGTGTACCTTCTCCATACTTTGGTATAGATTTTCATGTGTACTCCACAAGAATCATACACAGTAGCTGAGTCGGTATTCATGCAGGTCATGCAAGACATGGAGGTAAAAAAAAATATGTGTACTTACAAAAAGTACTTGTCCGTGTATGAAAAAAATTCCAAGTCATCTCAAGGTCAAACACAAACCCTGAACACCTCTCCCAACAATATAAATCAAGGTCAAACACAAAATTTCAAAGGCATCTCTAGGGCATGCCAAGGTCATAGACCTACACAAAGGTACCTATGCACCAAGGTCATCCCTGAAGGTCACCACAAGGTCAACTATGACGTCATAGTGGAGGGGGAGGCCCAGAACCGGCTCAAATCTCCTACTAACTCACCTTCCTTTTTTCTGGGATTGCTTGCAAAATTTTGCGTTATGTGTCGCGTGCATTTCTCGCTTTCTTAAACTGTATGTCCGTGAACGGATTAAATATTCTTTTATATTCTTTGAAGTACTTATCTCGTAACATTTTTGCTGAAGTCTTTCGAATCGTTTTGACTGCCCTGGCTCTTTATAGTCTTCTCCATTGTTCTTCTTCATGTTGAATGCCCAGTCACATAAAATAGAAGCTAACTCATCAGTGGAAGTTTCTGCAATGAGTTCATATTTTTTCCCAAACAAAACATCGCAGATTGTCGCCAAATTGACGTAGTTGAATTCACAGTATTGCGAGGCACATTATTATTCAATTTCTCCACTCGAAGATTGTCCAAATAGCGACATTTCCACAAATAACATACTTTTCTGACAACACAAGTTTGAGAAAAATTGACATAACAATGCTGGTTTTGTCGCTGGAAAAGTCATGGCAAACCTTTTTTTTTGTCATAATGACAAAACACCGCGATATATGGCATTTTTAGTGCATGAATTAAATTGTCAGTAGAAAAGTTCTGTTTAGTCAATAATGTCATTTCCAGAAGGGAAATTTCATAGTAATTAATGTTATAATTCATTTCTTATTTCAATATCGTACAAAAAATCACTGCGACCTCGACATTTTGATGTAATGTGAAAAAAAAAGAAAATTTTTATTCAAAATCTGCCATTTTGATGTAAATGCAACCTCACGTAAGCGTTTTATTGGGTAGTTTTCTATACCTCATATCTTTTTATACAAGTGTCTTTCATATGAATAGAAAGAGAATGTTTTCGAATTGGACTTCTTGGAGCCTCTGGAGACACCATGCATCCTATTTTTATGGAAAGCAGATATTGATTATTCTACGGGCCTCTGTAGGAGTTTTGATTCAACTAATTCGAACACTCCAGATGATGTGGTCTTGCAGCTGTAGAAGCGAATGCGCCACCGAATCAATTCAAAGCACCCCGGACCGCCGATTAAATTTTTTTATTGTTTTATTTTATATTTTAATTGAAAACATTCAGCTATTTACTTAGTGTTATTTGATACTGATACCGTTGTGTCAATATCAGGTCTACGGAGTTTGTATCTGGCTGCCGTCGTACCCCGTTGCTTTTATGGCTAGTGGTGGTACTCTGCCGTCTGCTTATACCTGCACCATTTAACTAGCAGCTAGGCCTTAAGGCTGATTAGGCTGAAGCCTCAGGCGCCTCAAATATTAGGGGCGCCAGCGGATCCTAACAAAGACCCATTCACAGAACTAAGCCAACAAGAGTGAACATTCGTGTAGTGTTGGCATTCCGTAAAACTAAAAAAAAAAAGAAATAACTGATCACCACATTTGAGAAACTCTCCGGCAAAAATGTTTTTACTTTTGTTCGAATTTTAGGAACTAGGTATACAGCAAAATCTTGATTATTTCACAATATCCGTCGGTTGATCAGTATGACAAATGATTATATTTTAGATACTGATTTGGAAGAACTAGATCCATATCTGAATCATATACCAGTAGAATCATCAGATCTCAATATCAAAAAAGACACCCAATCATATAGAGAATTGGTTGAGAAAAATTAAGAAGCGAAATCTGAACCAAAATATTATACTAGCATAATAGAAGATCCATATCTACAGCCAGAAAAAGACGAAGAGTTCATTGATTATGTAAATAAAACTGCACCATTCCCCAAGATGCCATAGATTTTGAAACAAATAGAGATGATAATAATATGGCAATCAGAACCGTTATGCTTTGAAATATCTATTTACAACATTAGTTGAAGAAGAATGGAGAAATAATATGTCGACGATGGCTCCTATATTCAAATTTTATCCCTGTTATATGTTTACAACGTAAATAATTCAATACAAAAAACACAATGTTCCTGACCTTTATAACAGATACTAGTTGCTAAGGCACTATTTTTCAGTCACCTACTTTTTATTCAAAATCAACACACTTATGAAATAGTTCACTCAAATCATAAGAAACATCGATCTTATTAAGTTTCGTGATGACCCTGTCTCCCCTAATCGTCGTCTTCGAAATACTAAAATTATCTTGTTTTCATTTGAAGTTATTCAAGACAAGCAATTTTCAATCAGAGGAATTTGTTGATTGACCCCCAGTAAATCAATATTTGCCTGTAGATGAACATATCTGGTAATATCGAAATTTTACTGCGGTACAATAATAGTATTATTTAGCTTTAAGGGCAAGAAGTTTTTACTTGGAATATCGCTAATCAAATGAAGTACAAATAAAGTCTCCCGCAAGATTTTTTTGGAAATATTTATAGTTGTGACGTTTTCTGTAACATTATTTTTTTTAGTTGTTGGTAATTTATTAAAATAAAATCTATGTTACTGAATACCTGTCACCTTATAGTTCAACATTCAAACCAATAAAACAAACTCTGTATTGAAATAAAGATTTTTTATATTAAATAATCAAATAAATATTCTTTGTAAAAATGTATATACAGTATAAGTACAAACGTGTTGGCAGCTTCAAAAAAACTGGAATAGATTCAAAACCTAGGAACTCAGTAACAAGAGGAAACAACAATTTGGCACGTTTCAGTCATTATCATCTTTCTTTTTTCTTAACTTTCCCTCTCGTTGAATGGTCCGTGATACCATATCCACACATTCAGAAGTGGAAGGTTCATCTCCACTAGGTTCATCATCAACAATGGAAGACAACGTCATAATGTAAGAACATGCTATCCTTAATACAGACAACTTTGAGAGTTTCTGGTTATGAGAATATGAAGGAATCGATCTTCTGAGTGTGTCAAAAGCTGCACTGATTGTATGCACCCTTGTCCTCTCTCTTGCGTTAGCCTCAATCCTCCTTTCCCTCGTCATATTTTTGTAATTTCTTTGTTCTCTCCTCTGGCACTCAAGTGATTTCTTGCTACTGCTATCGCTAGTAGATGGAGTTTCCAACGAGGGAAACATTTGGTTCGTCTCCATTATCATCCTTTCAGTTTCTATGTTGGAAAGGGTTTGGATTTGGGGATGGATAGGTACACGTAAGTCTTGAGAACTAGTATCACTTTCTTCGGCTTTGATGTTGTCAACATTCTCTCGTTTTTTTACTAAAGAAACAGGTTCAGTTTGTTGGTAAAATGGAATAGGAGAAGGAGGGCGGAAATACGGGGCGAACTGAGGTTCTGTTTTGGTTTGGTAAACACTGTTTGGTGATGGCACTGAAAATGAGTCTTCACTTTTGATCCTGACATTGTCTATAACTCTATTGGGACTGGGACTCCACGGTCTGAACGGATGACTTTCGTTTAGCTCGGCCTTCAATTTTAGGCACATTCTCTTCTTCAAGGGCCCTGAGAAGGCTTCTGGAGTTTTCCTGGACTCTACTAATTTTCTTTTGTTTGTTAAGGAAATGGCGGAAACCTTGACTTCCACGCTGTCATCAGAGCTGTCGGTAGGCGAGTGGATTTCGTTTTCCAAGTAGTCCTCGCTTGAGCAGAACCCCATATCGTCTGTTGTTGGTAAAGCCATTTCAATGTCTGAAACAAGAAATTTCGTAAATTTTTGAGCGTCAATGAAAATACATAAATGTATGAACGTGTTGAATGAGGCTATCATACAAAAATTATTCTACGATAGTTATTATATTGACAAATTGTAGCAATTATTGAATGTTTTATTAGTTTAGTTTAGTTATTGGTTTACTTTTCAATTTTCGTCGTATTATCAAATCTGACGCTATACTGTCTTTTTGAATAATGCCCAATTGTGTGAACAGTGCGTGAAAAAACACTTTAGACACATTTGATTTTTTACGCACTTGTGCTATAAAGTATCTACGCACTGAGAACAGTGCATAAATCCTTAGTTTACGCACTGTCGTAGAAAAAGTTTGTTGATTATATCATATAGTGGTGACTTGATTGGAGTTTCCATTCGGGCAACATAATCAATGAGAATAATTTTGAAGAAGAGTACCATCTGATAGTCATCATATTCAACCTTTTATAGGATTATATAATGAAAAGCAGTGTTTATTTCTTTTATGTACCTAGCATGTTCATTTGTTCATGTGCTCACAAAAGATAAAGAAAAATATAAAGATACCACTACTCTATTTCGTCTATTCCAATTCCTCAATATGCAGTAAAAATACACCTATGTCACCTATCATTGACCAAATATTGTCGCAATGCTCAGCAATAGAGAATTACTATTATTATTATTATTTATTTCATCTGAATTGATGCCTATTTGGTGTGATACCGGTATCGTTATATTCACACTAGCTTTTTCTAATATATTTGTTTATAACGATTTCCCGCTAACATCAGTGTCTTCAATAAGATCACTTCTAATTTGCAGACAAAATGATTTCGGAAAATTTTGATCGAAATTTATGTGTGAATTTTGAACTTAAAATTTTTGGGGCTTATATCTGCCGTCCTAAGCAAAAACTCTGAAACTGAGAATATGTAGTTTCGACCATCTTAAGTACGAAAAGTCCTAAACTTGTGTACCAAAGGCAAAATGATTGATTAACTTTGGCTATTTAAATCTAGTTTATGTAATTTTTTTTTGGAGAAAGTTAAATTTATAGTGTTTCAAGACTACAGAAACCAATATCTCCATATTCACATTTTTTGTAGATACGGCTGTTTTGCTTAGGACGGCAGATATAGAATCAACTGTATTTATTGGGTTTCGATGATTTTTTGCTTTAAATATCAACATTAGTGGTATGAAATATGGGAAGTTCATTGCTTTATAAGTCAAGTGAAAATCTTCACGAGAAAATATTGATACTATACTTGACGGAAGACCATTTTTCTAATAATGAAAAATGGATTATATAATCCAGCCTTCCGCCTTAACCTATACAATAGGTATATTCGTCGGTAAGTCTCCGACAGAAAACAATTACTGCCCCCAACGACCGTTGAATTATATCTGTTAGATTATTCGAAAATATTTCTAGAAGAACTACTTTGCAATGTAAATACCTTGGCTGAAATTTTTTTTGATTCAATTGGGGAACATCCTAATAATTGGGAAAACTAGCCTTCGCTGATGATTGGCAAGAACCATGAAACCGTTACGGAGGTGTTCCCCCAATTGAATCAAAAAATAATTTCAGCTATGGTATTTAAAGAGCACTGCAAAGTGTTCGGCCTATACAGCTTCGCGGTTTTTTTGAAATACTCGAAATGTGTTATGAATGTATTTATAATGGTTGAAGAACTGCTAACATTAAGCAGGCTGTATCTAACTTCATACGAAAAAATGCCGGAGAAGGTCAGAGGGGCCTGTCCACTAAAAAAAATCTAAGAGATATTTTTTCTTAAATAAGTAAGTAGGTAAGTACATATTGATGTAGAAACTTTATATTTTGGAGATTACATAAACTCATAAAGAGGAAAATACTTATAGGTATTTTTTCAGTGCATTATGTTGTGAGGAGGTGAAAATAACATCCCTTATCAATTATATTTTATGTCAGAACTTCTTTATGGGGTCGAATTAATTGAAATAAAGACATTATTCAGATATCCTGTTGTATTCCTTGAATTACAATTCAAATTTTGAGCAGTAGGCTGCTGTCATCAAATTTCACTCAAATCTAATTTTACATAAAATTAAAGTTTCTAAATACCTATTAATTCGGATTTGAGGAGAAAATAAAACACTTATTATTACTTCCGTTCCTTCGGAAACGATAATTCAATGAATTGGACTGTGAAAAATTGTTTATATAGGACGGACTCGTTACAATAAGGAATCCTATACACCTCATACACCCCGTATATGGAAATAACAAATTTAAAATGCCCTATTTCTTGATCGATTTATTTCAAAACTCAATGAACGGATTTCTTTGAATATCGCTTGAGTTTCAATTCTTGCTAAGGAAACAATAGTGATTTTTCTGTGAATTGACAGATTTCAAAATAATTTTGTAAAGTACCTACCTATTATTGCTTAACACAGGTTCTTTGAATCTTGAATTAAAATTTGATGATGATAATAGGTATGATAATCTAAATATTCAAAAGAAATTATTTCTTGTAATGAAAATGATTATTAAAAATTCGCCGTGTGTAAAAAATAACATCAATTTCATTTTACAAAAAATGTGTTATGGAAGGATAGTTTATGGTACTTTTTCCTCGACTTTCCTTTGGGAAACTTTTTACTATAGATACCCTAATTTAAAAAATCTGTAGTTTCCTTTGTGCGCAAACAGAACTTTGGAAATTTGTTTTCAAAATACCTTCTTCCAATGTCATAATTGAAATTCTAGTGCCAGCACTAGTGAATGAACATTCGTAGTATTATTACGAGCTGATTTTCCCGAAAACAGTTGAATACGTAATAGAAAAATTTGAATCAATAAATACTCCCACACAAGAAAAACCCAACTACTCGTCTATTAATAGGAATATTTGTGTAAAAATGTGTTGAAATGTAAACATCCCGATATTTTTCAATGAGAATTTCTATTAATAGAATCATCCCGAAAACAAAACTATTTTTGCAGTGAAATAATAAACAGTAACCCAAAATTACCGAATAGATATATGTATACTCTTGGAAGAAAACATTGCTGGAGATCATTTATTTATTTAGTATACTGTGTCACAAGGGGAGAAAATGAGCTGATCAAGTGTTTTCTGCATGTGTGACATACTAATGTTTTTCTCCCATCAATAAAACTAAAAATATAACAAATATCTTCAATTTTATAAAAACACACATATTTTAACAAAAAAGTGAGGTAGTAAAATTGTACGAATTTATTTATTATAGTAATTAATGTTGACTGTCCCTTGAACATAATCTTCGTAACGGTGTCTTGACTTCGTTGATAACAAGTTTAAAGAATCCACACAACCACAAATTGCAGAATCAGAACGTACTTATTATTGCTTCATAGTTTTGTTCTTTTGATTTACAGAATCACACTGACGTTTAATGAAAATTTATGGGAAACAACAAAGCACGCAAGTGACAGTCAAATGTGTCTGGATAGTGAAATTCTACAAAATTGTGTTGTTATGATTTTTTACAACGAGCGTGCGTGAAGTAGTACTTTTCCGCACCCCGTGCGGATAAGATTTTTTTCCGCACTGAGTGTGGAAAAGTAAAACTACTCAAAAATCTCACTGGTATGAAAAATTTATATATATTTTAGTTGCTGTAGACTATTTTATGCAATATATAAGCCGTTGCAAGTGTATTCCCCTTTACCTTTCAATCATATTTCCTGATATTTGTAATACCTCGTATTATAAATGAATATATAAAATATTGCCAAGCAACAGTAAGTGCAGTTGTCAACTTTGACATATGATGTCAGATTTTTCCTCAGTTTATGACAGCAAGAATCTACAAACACCGACACTTTTCTATTCATCAAATCATAAAAAAGTTGCTCTTTTATTACATATAAATTTTACGAATAAATAATTGAATTTTTTATTGTTATGTAATTGTTTGTTCTTTCTATCAAGTTTAAATAAAAATCATTCAATAAGTTATAATTTTTTTAATATTCGTTGCTATCTGATAGGAAGCTAGTAGGAAAAATTTTGTTCCCAGCACGTGCCTTTTCCGCACGCAAAAACTCCGCTTGGCGTCGTTCACCTAACTGTATTTGCGCGCGGAAAAGTAACACTTTGCGCACATGTTAGGAAATAGCTATTTATGATACAAGTTCGTAAAGTAGGACTTTTTTGTATGAGCGTGAAGTTTGTTGAATGAGGCGCAGCCGAGTTCAACAAACACGCGAGTACAAAAAAGCCCTTTACGAAAGTGTTTCATACAAAGCTTTTTCTTCGACAGTTATTATATATTGCCAAATTGTATGAATTATATCATTAATTGGAATGTTTAATGATATGAATTGTCGTCGTATTATCAAATAAAGGCTTCCGAGTTAAATTTGATGCAAAATACTGTGTTTTTCAAAAATGTATTATTGTATGAACAGTGTGTAAACAATTACTTTACGTACAGTTGATGATTTTACGTACAGGAGATTTTTTTACGCACTTGTGCGAATAAGTATCACTCTACGCACTGGCAGCAGTGCGTTTTACGCACTGTCGTAGAAAAATAACTATTTTTGCCTACCATGTATGAAAATATTAACCCTATAAATAAGTCCGAAAGTAATGTTTATCCGCCCTTGGGCTGCGATAGTATATTGTACCATAAGGGCAGAAAACGCTTTAGCAGCCCTTAGCATTAACTGCTAATAGCTGCGGGTTGCTAAAGCTCATTTTCTGCCCTTGTGACACAATATACTATAGCAGCCCAAGGCCGATACACATTACTTACTGCCATATTTTTAGGGTTGATATGATTCATTGTCTTAAATGGTAGGCGAAAAAATTATTTTTGTTTTTGAAACTCACCGTTCACGTGTAATTTTTGAAAATCTCCATTCGTCATAATCCCATAAAAGCAAAAATATTAGGTATATCACAGCACAAAAAAGTTTTCGAATAAACTGTTATGGCACATAGAGTTTTTCCACAGCGTTAAACGTCCAAACAAAAAAAAATAAATACACTTGTACTGAAGGGTTGTTTTGAACGGTCGAGGAAGTTCAGCCAACTGACTCGTATAAGGGGACGTGCTGCACTGAAGTTGTCATGAATGTTTTCAGTTGTATGGCCCCTACCGGGGGGGAGTGTGGGCGCAGTCTTGGCGCCAGCTGTCTGGCCAGGCTGACTTGTTAAGTGTGAGAAGTAACAGGGCAGAGGGCCCGCTGCTTTGGAATGTACAGAGGCGGACTGAAGAGCGATTCGAGCGTAGTGATTTGCTTTATCGCTTGTAACTCAAACGAATGACGCAAAGGTTTTTTTTTTAGTTCAATGTCGAAATTTTGAGAATAAATGTGTGTAGTCATACAGCACCAAGTAACAATTATCAAGTAGCAAGTATCAATTAACAATTATCAATTAACAAGTATTGAAAATATAGCATTCATGCACCCAAATTAACAATTACCAAGGGACAAGTAAGTTAACCTTCCCTTTTCGTAGGTACTGTTTGAAAATTCAGATTCTATTTGTTCTTCGAAAATAAATGACAAGTTTTGTGCACTCGTGATGGTCACTAAATAGGTATGCGTAGAAAAGAACCTCATAATATCAGTGGGCTTGCATCTTGCATGACCATATGTATGTGGCGGTTTTTCTATACCCCGAATGACAACATCAAATGTATGGCCTGCAAGACCAAAAATTGCAATGTGAAATGTGAATACAAACTTTCAACACTTGAGGGTCCCTGCTATTGTTTAAAGCATTTTCTCTGATATTTTTATCTTTGAAGATCGTATGCCCTTATCAAATACAATTTGGGAAATTGCCGTACAAAATCAGCCAAAATATCATCATCAATTTCAATATGAACGAAAACCGGAAACAACACAATAATACAAACTACCCCACAAATATTTGAAACAGATTAATTTCGTCATTATACTGGCCAACCCGCGATCACCTGCGTACTAGTTGCGCACTAGACGAGAATATTGTTCAATTAGAGTAAAAAGATAAAAGTTGGCCAACTTTCACTTGTTACTTGTTAATTGATAATTGTTAATTGTCTGCATGAATGTATTCATTGTAAAACAAGAAGTTCAACTTGCTAATTTATTAATAATAATTGTTAATTGATAATTGTTAATTGGTGCTACATGAATCCACACTAAGTCGAAGTTTCCACAGTCGTGGAAAAAGTAAAATTTCGCCATAAAAGTCGAAATTCCAAGAAAAAAGTCGAAATCGACATCAAAATCTAAGTTTCGAAATAACAGCCGACATTTCAAGACAACAGAATTAGACCGTCAGATAACGACAGATTTTGCAAACTCATTTTCTCGTTTCTGGGATTTTAACCACTGAAAATTATGACAGTTTTGAGCTCAAAAAATGAAAATTTAGCGATCGGACGTGTGCTAGGCATATACAAAATTTATTTTGCATTTGCAGAAAAAAATTGTTTTTTTATTTTCTCGTTTATGGCATTTTAACACATGAATAGGTATAGCAATCTAATAGTGACAAACCACAGCCATAAGGTTTACACGTGCTTATATGGTTGAAATAGAGGCGCGATTTTGTAAAAAAAATAGTTGGATGCTGATGCATTTTCTCGCTTATGGCAATCGACATAAAGAAATATCGTTAGGAACCCGAAAAAAAATTCCCATAAGCCGGTCAGTTGTTGAGGTACCTATATTTTCCGGACGGAAAATTTTGTGAAAATTTCTTTCGTTTTCCGGCAAACTTTCTCGTTTATGGCGTTTGAACCATATCATTTTGATGATGGATAAACATCATTATAAAATTCCCATAAGCTTTGCATGTACCTCAAGAAAAGTTGTAAAGTTGTAGGAAAATTTGTGGAATTTTTTTTCATTTTCTCGTTGATGGGAATTGGCATGTTAGAAGAAAGTAATATTTCAAGACCAAAAAAAAAAGCCATAAGTAGAAAACATGATATCGATGTTTTATACAGTGTGGCCCAATTTAAATTGGAAGCACCATTAAAAAACATACTTTTTTCAACCGATTGAAATGATTTTTTTTCATTAGGTAGATAATCAAAGAGTCCACTAGAACACCAAATTTCAAGAATAAATCTTCATTTCAGAGCAAAATATTCTTTATTTTTTCGCGGTAAAAAACTGGAAAAATCTGACTACACCACTGGATTCATGACATTTCCAAATGGTTCATTTTGAAATTTTGTTGAAATTCGTCTATCAATAAAAAAGTTATGGGAGAATTAAATTTAAAAAATATGCAGTTTAATCAACCCACCATTTCAATTTCTACTCTTATCCAAAATTCGAGATACACCACTGGATTCAGGGGGTCTCAAAATATCACTGATCAGAATTTCATCGAAATCTATAACCTAATGAATAGTAATTTAAAAAAATCATTGAATAAATTGATATTTTCATGAAATTCCATCAACAAATTTTTCAAATTTTGTTATCCTGTAATTTTCTTATTTATAAATAGATATTGATGAAATTCTGAACGGATATTTCGAGACTTCCTGGTGTATTCCAAAATTTGATAAGAGTTCTTTAATTGAATTGGTGGGTTGATTAAACGGCATATTTTTTAAATTTCATTTTCCTATAATTTTCTCATTGATGGACGAGTTTCAACAAACTTTTAACAAGAACTATTTGAAAATGTCGCGAATCTAGTGGATTGGTCAGATTTTTTCTAAAAAAATTATTTTATATTTTTTACCTTGAAATATGAGAATAGTTGGCCCTGAAAATGAAGAATTTGTCATTAAATTTGGTGTCCTGATGGACTTTTTGAATGTCTACCTATTGAAAAAACATCATTCCAATCGGTTGAAATATTAAAGTTTGATATGAGTGCTTCCATTTTAAATGGGTCACACTGCATAAATAAACATAATCATTTGAAAATGCTACTGCGAGAAATTAATAAAGATAAAATTGCTCATTTCATCTTCTATGAGATTTGGCATATGCATTGCTAACTTCATTCTTATGCCATATAAAAAAACCTAAGTCGGAAGTATGATAGTAAAATTAAAATAACATAATTTATTTATTTGAATAATTTTTTATAGAGCCAAAATAAAATGGTTACGGGCATTATTGTGACAAACTCATGGGGGTTGTAAAGATAATTTAAGCAATTTTGCCTTAACCCTAATACAGGGTTAGGGCACTATAAGCAATTAAAAATTGAGATAAGAAAAAAGTGTACCGGTTGCAAAATGATCTATTACAGTAGATAACTTGTTTTTATATTAAAAAAACTGAAATGCCCATAATTTATACTGTGTGATCCATAATTATAGAAACTATTCATAATGGAGTTTAAGTGGACACCCAGTATTTTTGAGTTGAGTTAAGATGTTTATTTAATTTTTCTAGAATACATAATCATAAACTCCAAGGCATACAGGTTGATTCAGTCAAAAAAAAACTGCCAACCTCATAAAAACCACCTTTGATTTAACAACTCCGTTGACGTAGGAGTTTTCTTTCACCACTGACTTGATATGCAAACACCAATACGGCTAAGAGTTTTTATCCACTTTCTATGACCAGATATTTTTTTTATGTAGCTGCCAATATGAAAATAAAAATTTGAAATTCTGACTGAAATCAAGTGAAAACACACTCTTGAATAATCTAAATCTGCTAGTAAAAAACACAACAAAAATCCTAACTTGTGGTTCGAAGTTGCCAATAGAAACTGTTTGCGTTTACTTGTTTAATAAACACTGTGGTCAAGATAGGATTGACCAGCAGTGAAGGTATTTTTAAATGTTTTTTCGGAGATCGATTGTCGAGCGCTTTTCTCTGAAGCCAAATTGATGGAAGGGAATCAGATTCTTTTCTTTTCTCATGAGATGTGGGTGTTTATGAGCAATTATCATCATTATTATTCATAGTGAAATATTTATATCAAGTATATGCATGCATTAATGGCTAGTGGGTAATTATTCCACAAAGCTAGCCAATGAAATCCATAAAAGGTTATATGTAATTTCAGTCATTAGAAATATGAAAACTTTATTCAAAACTTCATTAGAGTGTGATATGAATCATTTCGTTGTATACCCTGAATGTTGACCAAAAAAATAGCCTTGGATACAAACCGGCTATGCACATAATTTGAATCACAGCGGCATAATATGGCCCGATCCTATTTACAAGGAATAAATGTTATTCTGGAACTGCATGATTTGGTTAGTAACAGTATGGGTTGACAATTTTTCAATAACAGCTACCCATGGCTTTTCCTATTATGGGTCAGGTGGGATACGTATTGTCTTAAACACGAAGTAAACTCTCCAGATCAATCTCAATGAAACTACCAAAGATGGATTGTTAAACGGAATATGGACAAATCGCCAATTTACTATGTTCTTGAAAAGAAAGAGGGTTCTGTTATGTCTTAATATTGAACACTTTGAGAAATAAACATACATCAGGGTGTGATGACATTTCTGCTAAAGTTGTTCTTCATCCTTCAGATGAGGCTATGGATGTTCTTTCAGATGCAATAAATGAATCGATCACAAGCAGAATCTTCCCAAAATGCCAGAAGATAGTAATAATAAATCCTTCGCTCAAAAGAGGAGATTGTGATATTTTATCAAATCTGAGACCCATATCGCTCATGGACCAACTCTATCAAAATTAGTGAAGAAATTGTTAAAGAAAAAAATGATTTCATACTGAAGCAAGAATGACATACCTATAAATGGGCATTTTTAATGGCCTTCTTGATGCCGAATACAAAAAAAATTGACAGTCGCGTTTCCAAAACATTTCATGAAAGGATATTTTTTTAAATGGAACACCATATATTTTATTGCATCTTAAGATTCTTCCTGAAAAGCTGATTTCATCGATCTATCACAGTTGGGGTCTAGCTGAAATGAAATGTAGGGTGTGAAAAATTGAGATTATTTCAACTTTAGGAATTTTTTGTATGGAAACTATTCATTATTGGTCAAAACGGCTTGCATGTCCCTATCTTAACTTTTAATTTAATATCTACTGACATTTGATTGGGACAGATACAGGGTGATCAAAATTCTGAATTCTGCACCACCCTGTATTTATTTCATTTGAATCTTACACATGCAAGCCGTTTTGAACAATAATGATTAGTTTCCACACAAAAAATTCCAAAAGTTGAAATAATCTCAATTTTTCACACCCTATATCGATGAAATCAGCTTTTCAGGAAGAATCTTAAGCTGCAATAAAATATAGGGTGTTCCATTTAAAAAAATATCATTTCATGAAATATTTAGAAAACGCGACTATCAATTTTTTTTTGTTTTCGGCATCGAGAAGGCTATTAAAAATGCCCATTTAAGCGAATTCGTAGCATCAATGATAACGGAGTTGGCAATGGTGCCGACTTAATTTGGAACACCCTGTATAGGTACTCAGCTCTTGCCATAATGGCTTTCAGGAAAAAATCCAGTAATACAGCAATGTTTGCCTTGCTTGAGAATAAATACCTCAAAATCAACGAGGGAGAAGCAGTTCCAGCAGTATTTCGTGATCTCACAAAATCTTTTGACGTGTGATCATGGAAAACTCCTGCAGAGAATGGCTTCAGATATACTCCTTTGAGATGATTACGCACATACTTATCAGAGCACACACAGTTCTCAATAAATGTCTTCTGGTGTCCCACAGAGCTCAGTGTTTGGCCTACTCTTGTTTCTTCTATACATCAACGACCTGGCTTCAATTAATATCAAAGGAAAATTCACAGTGCTTGCGGATTCTACCACAATAATATGGCATAATAGTAAGAGTACTATGGCATTGATTCAACTTGTTGTTACAGACCTAGAGGAAGTGAAGAAATAGTGTGGTGCTAATAAATTAATCGAAAACGTTTTTCAGGTGCACACTCAATGGAATTTTCCTAGGCAATAAATTAATAAGTACTGAATCTGCAACCAAATTTTTGGGACTTTATGTAGATGAGGATCTCTCTCTCAATATTCACATCTCGAATTTATTTAAAAAATTGTCATCAGGATGTTTCGCAACTAGGGTAATCGCGAGAGAACTGAAAACTTACGTCAATAGCAAGAGCGACATTTTTGGCTTTAGTTGACTACCATCTAAAATATGGAATATGTTTTTGAGAAAATAGTTTTCAATTTTTGTTGAAGGCTGTGTTTGTACTACGAAATAGAGCTGTCAGATATATTTGCAGAGCGAAACACAGAGACTCTTATGAAACTCTATTCATCAACCAAAGAATCATTTTTTTTCATGTATTTGAACTATATATTAATTTCAATAAGTGCTTGTAAGATTCACAAAAAATTCAGTAATGAAATGAATTTCAACTCCCATTATAATATAAGACATGAAATCTGCACGATTCCATTACTAATTCCTAGGAGTTCAATGGCGATAAAATAAATTAGTACAACGCAAAAAAAGATCAATCGCTTGCCGATATTATATACTCACAGACAAAAATATTGCATATTATTTTATTTTAGGCATTGATTTCATGTTTATTTCTATTTGTCTGAATAACTATGCAGTTTTCATTACTAAATGGTTTATGCTGGAGTATTTAACGTCATTGATTGCCAAATAATCCAGATATTGAAACTTTATATCACACTTGTAGAAGAAGTAATGGAATAGACTAATTTTGGTAATAATCAAAACAAGCAACAATGACGACAAAATTAAAGTTCTTTGAGGCAACCTAATAACAGTTCAGTACTTAGAGTTTCCTCCCCTAGCTCTAACGATAGTCTACATCCTCCCTGGCATACTCCGCAAAGGCTCTTTGATGGTTTCTTTTGGAATTCGATTCCATTCTTCCTGAGCAGCAATTCCTAATTCTGCAAATGAGTTAGGAGCTGGATTTCTTGCTCGTATATGTCTTTTTAGGTTGTCCCAAATATGTTCTATGGGATTTGCGTCAGGACTGTTTGGTGGCCACTCCACTGCCTCAAGATACTGGGTGACTGTTCTTGCAGCATGTGCACGAGCATTATCATGCATTAGCACGAAATTATCGTAACCAATAAATCCGCCGTAAGGTAAAACATGTTCTTCAAGGATGTTGCGTATGTACCATCAGTCAGCATTCATTCTTAAACTCACCTCTATAAAATCGGTGCGACTGTCCCAACTAATGCCATCCCACATCATAATGGAACCACCACCAAAGCTAACGTTATGTACAAGATTACATTCTGCGAAACGTTCTCCAGATCTTCTGTATACTCGATCTAGTTTCCATAACTGTACTTTAGTTTCATCTGTGAAAAGATTTTTTCCCCACTGATGTTCATTCCAGTTGACATGGGCTAGGGCAAATTGTAACCGTCTAGATTTGTGACGTTGGAGAAGCCTATAAGAACTCTGGCAGGGCGTTTTGGATTTAAACCAACTTCTTTGAGTCTTCTTATTACTGCTTTGGCACTTATGTTAACTTGTCTTTTGCTCAGTAAATCATTTCTGAGATGCGGAGCTGTAGCGTGCGATTTCGCAAGGATTGAAATATTGGTCATCTCTTGGCGTTGTACATCTATCTCTTACGTCCTTGACTAGACCTAATCATCAGAGAATACATATATTGTGGAATAGTCCTTCAGGGGATACCACTGAAATAAAAAACGCACCGGCAACCTACCTCTGCGGTGGTGTGGAAACGAGTTAATTCATATCGTATAATATGAAAATACAAAAAATTATATAATATTCATTAGTTTTTCATTCGTTCAAACCACCTCCTTATATCGCATATTTCAAGTTTTTCAGAGAATAACGTGCACATATAGAAATATGATTTTTCCTTTTTAGTGCAATTCAATGAAAGATTGTCTTTAAAAAGTTTCTTCATATATATTTATTCATATTTTTTGGGAGAAAATTATTCAAATAAGTTTCAAAATCAGTTCAATGAAGAAATTACTACAAGACGTAGATATTTACTTTCACGGACTATCTTGTAGAATTTTGGAAAGTATAATACCTTCACCTTTCATTTATTCATTGTATACCAAATATCCCATTCCTAGGTTTTCTTCGGCTTGATTGGAAAATATCCCTTATTTTGTAAAAACCCCACATTTTACAGAAATTATATAAATTTTTTTCCATTTATATTGAATCAGCTTTCAAATAATGGAGAATCAGTCCCAACCTTGAGAGAGTTATTGCTTCTGATACATTTCAATTTTCTCTAGATTCTTCGGAAACGGTTTTCAAATGAAAAACATTTTATTTACCATGTATATAAGATATTGCATAATTGGAATAGGTACTGTACTCATCTATTCCGAATATTCTTCAACAAGAAGAATAGCTCGAAGATAGCCCATTTCGATCTTCGATTGAGTTTATGGCGTATCAATAAAATCCGTACATTCAAAAGTATATAGCCGACAAACGAGTCCGAAGACCTATGCTGACATTGAAGACAATATTTCGAACTTCTAAAACCGTACACCATATCAAAAATACATGGAAATTAATCAATTCTTTTTCGAAATACAGGGTATTTATTGAAAAAAACGGCATTTTTCTGAGAAACTTAGACCGTTTCTTTTTACTCACCCTGTATATATAAAATAACTATGCAACATTCTCAACATTGAAGAATGTTTGTTATGTGTATGACATACTCTCCCCTATCCGAACTAAAAAACGAGGGGTTGACGTACCCCTATTTTCGAACCACCCTGTATAAAAAAAGTAATGTCAGTTAACTTCGACCGAGATTGAGAAAGTTCATTCAGGCTAAATTGAATCTTTAATTCTCATTAGAGAACTCAAACTGGTTGGTTAAAAATTAATCGAACTGGATTTTTCTCTGTTCACCTTGTTGTAAGCGTTTTGTCAATTCTCGGAATAATTAAAAATTCTGAGAAGAAAGCTTCACTTTTCATCTTTGACACCCTGTATCTCGAAAACTAGTCTGCCAATTTTTTGTGTCCATAGACGAGGAAGTCAAAATCTACAACATACCAAAAATTCAGGGAATTCAACCGAAAGCCGTTTTCCTGTTGAGATGAATACAAAATTTTCAATTTTCCGCGCTGAATCCATTGACATGTCAGTAGCAAGAACACGCAGTATATACTTCAAATAAGAAAGTGTAACAATAACCAGGCGTTTCCTTCTTGTGATGTGTAAATATTAAAAATTAATAAATCTCCTCTTATTCACAATACGGCCACCTTGTAGACATATTCAACAGCATTGCAAGATTCATAGGATCTCGCCAGGTGTACTTTCACTTCACACGTATACCTATATTGTATTAAAATAACTTGAATACTTCCTTGTAGGAAGTTTATCTTTCGATATATTTGTACAGTTGACCGAAATATGTGAATTTTAACTATACCATCGAGAATGTGACTTCGGATAAGGATGCAGTCATGCCACCACACAACTTTTGGCTTTAAAACTACTGACACGTTTTTCGGAAACTTTTCTTCATGTCAGGGTTCCTGGCAGCCTCAGGAACCCCGTAATATGATTGAAATTGTTCATAACGACATGAATATTGAGATTTTCCATCAAATACAAAACCCTAGGGACTTTAATTTTGTTTAGGGATTTTTCTTACAAAATGGCGCTAATTTCAAAATATATCATTTTCCTCAATTTAAAAAAACTTTTCCTAGTTGCCAAATAATTAATCCATCTAGAATATATTCTGAGCTTGGTAAATTTCACGGATAAACAAACCTTATTACCTTTTTGATTAAAATGCTCTCGGCCTTTCATTCAATAACTTAACTTTGAGGTTACATTACAGAACTTGTATCAGTTTTGTGGGTACTGTATCCACAAATTCTTCTGTTTTTTGATATTAGTTGACGAAACTACTGATGTTTCACGACAGGAACTAATGTCCGTATGTGTGAGATATATTGAGACCAGAGATAATAACATATACAGGGTGGGTCACGGTCGATGGTACCTTAGACGTTTACGGAGAACGGGACATAAGATCATTCTGAAAATTTGGTTTATCAAGTAGTTGCTCTTGGTCTATCGATCTAAAATATTTTCAGCAATGCAGCGTTGCCGCTTATACCAGAAAGTAGCAGCGTCTTTGTTATTTCAAATGGGTCACCCTGTATATTACCGCATTTTTTAACTTGTCATTCTTTTTTGATTATTTCTGCTCCATACTCCCCTATACCTATTTCTAACGGTTTTTGAGATATTGGTTATTTTCCATATTTTTTATCCAAAACATAGCTCGAATTGAATGTTTATCTCTGCGGTATTTGGATTCTTAGGAAGTTGCAATTTTGTGTTTAGTTCATCAAGATCATGTACATTGATTCTGTATAGAGAAGTTTGTTGTGCGTTATACAGGGTCGTTCAAAATTCATGGTCTTACTGCTAGATACGAAAAGGGTTGAAAGTGCGTTTTTTTAAATGGAACATCCTGTATATTATGAAATATCCTGAAAGATGACTAAATTCCCTTCGAATTGATATATCATATTCCTATACCTAAATAGCCAAAATTCCGAGATAATAGCAATTTTCACTTGTAATCTCCCAAGTGCTTGAATTATTGCCGGAAATTTTTCGAGTACATGAATTTTCTTTGAAAATTCATGTACGAGATAAATTTACGGCAATTAATTCAAGCACGAGGGGGATTCGGTAAGAAAATTTCACACCGAGAAATGAAAATCATCCAACAATTCATAAGAAATAACTAACGATGAACTGAACTATTTATAACCACTGAAATATCGATATGTAAAATACTTAACAAAATTTTCATCAATAAATGTGTTTAAATTTGGAACAAAAAAAATTAAAAAAGTTATGTTCTTTTCGTGGATTGAACCATCGACCTAGCGACTCATAGGCCGCAACACTACCGCAGAGCTCAAACTCAAAAACATGTAACTTCAGATATTTAACTATTTACATTGCATTTCGGTGAAGTCTATGTACAACACAACTCTGCTTGATATTTTCCGCCCACCTCCGTGGGCTGATAGGGATCCCGCAGGTTGTGAGGGAGTGCTGGTGTGGGGGGGCTCTGTCGACCCCTGTTGCCAGGGGTCGGCGTTGTCCCGAATGTAGTGTCTCCTCGGTTCCTCAAGAGGAACAGGTGAGGCACCACCGCTGGTGTTGACGGGTGTATCTCAGATTTTACCTTCCTATATCATGGTATTAGTATTCCCTGTCTGCCGCTATGCTAATACAGGGGTTGATTGTCAGATTGATCAGATTTTAGAAGAGAGGCAAAAACCGGGTTCTGGTCTTAGTCCTCTATAGAGGTGACTTGGTGCTTAGTCTTGGCGTTCATGGAACAAGTCCAGTTTTTGGTAAATGAGCCCGCCGTGTTTGCGGTGCTCATTGTGGTGTGCCCTTACTCTTGTTATTTCCCTGGTGAGTGAACTCTTGGGAATGTGATATTTGTAAAATTTGTATGAAAGATTCATTATGTGGTCTTGGATAGTGGTGACTTTAGCTAGGTCACGCACGTTTCAAAGAAAATTCATGGACTCGAAAAATTTCCGGCAATAATGGACCTTTCCAAGAGATATGAGGTAACACTGAAATTATAAAGTAAATACGCTAATATCACTCGGGATTTTTTTTTCTGACCGCTAGTTTATCTACAATCAGAAGAAAAGTGGTTTCGTGACGTCACGTTCATCAAAACTAAACTTGGCAACTTTGTTAAAGTTGTGCATCAAATTCTCATTCAAATATAATGTGTCCTATGACAGTTGTCATTTGATACCAGATGGGTTCTTTCGTCTGTTTCACGGTGCGATCAATAAGAATAGTTTGTCTCTGTCTAACTCATTTGCCTACCCATTTGATACAAGTGAAGCAGTTCCATCAGCTAAACTTCAACGAACACTACCTTGATTTATTTTTTGAGGTTAATGCGGTTTTCTAAAATTTGAGAGCTTTTGTTGTTTGTGTTCTAAAATTTGTTATTAATTCCTGTATCTCCAGTACCTGTAACGCTGCAATAACTGAACATGTCGAAAAGGTGCTTATTTGTACCTCGGTAAATTATCCGAACTCCCCTTGTTCCATATTTTTAATACACAATTACACAAATAAATTCACATCAAATCGTTTATGATAACACGTCACTACACTATTATCGAATTTATCAGTTGAATGTTGTTTGTTGAATGTAAATAAAAAAAAACATTAACCTCACATCTCCATATAACTTTTGACAGTTGAGAACTGTCATTACGATTTGCTGTATTGTCAATGCTCGTTTTTCATCAAAAGGATGGTCTGTTCAGAAACTTACAAATACAATAAAAAATAGCTAATATGTGGATTTTTATCTATGAGTTGATCAAGTGACAATGTATTGATTATTTCTCAACGGCTTATATCATGCTAGAAGTTATATTTTTAGGGAAAACGGTATTGCCTGTTTCGGAACGTGGATTAAGGTGGGAGGTATTTCCGATGAACGAGACATCAGCGGCACACTTTCAAATGTGATATTTTTTTAAAATGAAATAAAAATAATGGAACTTTTTGTTAAATGGACTTTTCAGACTAACAACTATCGATTTAAAAAAGTTTTGTAATTTATTTTCCGTAAATGTAAAGGTCCATTCAAGCACTTGGGAGATTACAAGTGAAAATTGCTATTATCTCGGAATTCTGGCTATTTAGGTATAGGAACATAATATATCAGTTCGAAGGGAATTTAGTCATCTTTCAGGATATTTCATAATATACAGGATGTTCCATTTAAAAAAACGTACTTTCAACCCTTTTCGTATCTAGCAGTAAGATCATGAATTTTGAACGACCCTGTATAACGCAGAACAAACTTCTCTATACAGAATCAATGTACATGATCTTGATGAACTTAACACAAAATTGCAACTTCCTAAGAATCCAAATACCGCAGAAATAAACATTCTATTCGAGCTATGTTTTGGATAAAAAATATGGAAAATAACCAATATCTCAAAAACCGTTAGAGATAGGTATAGGGGAGTATGAGGCAGAAATAATCAGAAAGGAATGACAAGTTCAAAAATGTGGTAATATACAGGGTGACCCATTTGAAATAACAAAGATGCTGCTACTTTCTGGTATAAGCGGCAACGCTGCATTGCTGAAAATATTTTAGATCGATAGACCAAGAGCAACTACTTGAGAAACCAAATTTTCAGAATGATCCTATGTCCCGTTCTCCGTAAACGTCTAAGGTACCATCGACCGTGACCTACCCTGTATAATATACTACGTGAAGATTTTCGAAGATTTGTCTCGATACAAAGTACTTCATGAAATTATTTGGCTGATACAATTCTCTCCACACTGAATCGTTCAGGGGTTGATTGTGAATACCTTATCAGACAAGAGTATGATGGCGCTTCTTCGAAGAAAGACTGTTTTAATGGTGTCCAAGCAGGTATCCGCCAAACTTATCCAGAAGCATTAATACGTTCATCGCAGCTCGCATTCGTTTAGCGGCTTCAAGTTTCGAGTCACTCTTGTCAAATACAGCCAATCCGAAATACAATGGGTATTATAAAATCAGTGGGGAATTTCTTCAGAGGATCGGCAAAAAGAACGAAAAACTTGAAAGAAAATATAAAGAAAACCTATCCCGAAGTGAGATGGCAAAATCTTACAGCAATGTGCGAAATTTGCGTTGAGAATAATGATGATTTAATTAGATTCAAGGAAACTTTCAAGGCTATCTTCGAAATTCTTTAAGAACTAAAAGTGAAGAAGGGGATTTTGAAACATCATCAAGAGCGACTTCCTTTTTAATATGATTACTAGTGAATTTGAAGTGAGTCTGAGTTGCTTGACCATGTTGTTTTCATTCATACTTCCACTTTGTAAAATACTTCAGTAGCCTCTCTGTGATTTGGTGGCCGCTTTACAACATGTTGATTTGATCATAGATAATATCAATAATATTCGAAAAAATGTCAAATCAAAATTCGCCTACAGTTATAACAGTATTCTTGGTTTTCTCAAATCCATAAATAAAGAAATAAAAATTCCACTAAGAGTGTCGCAACATTGTCACAGGGTAAACTATGGAACCAAAGATCCAGAAGAGTACATTGATTTCATTGATCAACTCTGCTCAAGATTCCAGAAGCATAAATCTACTCTATCATCTTTATATATTTTGATTCCATCAGTTTGTTGTGAAAAACACCCCAGTGTTGAAGAAGACAATTTCATACTGTATGGGTTAGGTTAGGTTTGAACGTGAGTGGGCCCGTATCAGGCCCTCCACTACTGTATGGGACTCATTGAAAGGAGAATTAGAGAATATGGCTAAAAGAACCTGTTTCATCTCGACAACATGTACTCCTGAGAGATAAACATTTTCCTCGCTAAAAACGCCTCAAAACCTATTTGAGGAATTCCATAGGTCAGGAGAGACTGAATGCTGAATGGATTGGCGTTTATGTCAATTCACTGAGACGTAAACATTGACAACGAGAAGATCATTGATTTGTTTGCAAAAAAAAACAATCTAGAGGCTCAATATTATTTGCTAATGTGGATCTGATGCATCTAATGATGATTCCCATTAATGTATTTAATTTTGGTTGTTTTGTTGTTGAAGAAATATGATTGCAAGCAGTGTCAAATATTATTTTGTGAATAAATCTGTGAATGAATCTGTTAATACCGAATATCCAATGTGATCTTTCCTGGGTAAATTACAATATTATGTTGAACACACAAACTATACTAAAATTGATCAAACTTGGTCCGCAATATTCTTCTTAAGCTCAAGTCAACTGACGCCCCCTACATTTTTTTTTCTGGCTACGGCCTTGTAGGGTACATATTACGGGTACGTTTTTATATTCACCAACTTGGTGTGGTGAAAGTATGGTGTCTCATCATGGCGTTTCTATATCGTTGGTGTTTTAGTGGAGGTTCCACCACTTTCATTTTTATATTCAACAAATTGATCCACCACACCTCGATTATTCCACCAGCTTAAGGTGTTGGTTAGTATGTTGGATTTGGTTTTTGAAGTTATGTTTGTGGTCCCAGGCTCTGAATTTACTTTTTAGCACTGACTTTTTTTTAAATCATGGTTTATTTTGACATACAATTTTTTTACAGTTTTCATAAAAATTGTATGAGCGTGTCACCAACTATAACCGAACCTATCAGCTACAGTTCTGATTTGCCATTATCCATAGCGTCATAAGAAATAACTCAGTGGGCTCTGTACTGGGGGTTTCTCGATACTTGCTGGTATTGTATCAAAATATCTTCGACAGCACTCCACACAGACCACCTACTCCAGGTCTGTGCAGCACTCCTTGAAAATCTGAAATGTTACTAAAAATCAAAATCACATAACATCCACAAATCGACATAACCTCCAAGTGGTGGTTGAATTACGAGGATATGTTGAAAAATTCTTAGCCTACTATAGAACCAAACAAAACTTCAATGTCAAAATATTTTATTACCCAACACATTCTCCTCTTAATTGGATACATTTATTACAGCGAACCTGCAACGTCTCTAGACCTTTCAAAAAAATTTTTTCTTCTTGCTCTGCAAACCAGACCTCCACAGCTTTTATTACCTCCTCGTTGGAAGAAAATTTACGACCTTTTAAACTTTTTTCAGTTGAGGAAAGAGATGATAGTCGGACGGAGCCAAATCTGGTGAATAAGCGGGGTGTTCTAGTAATTCAAACCCTAAATCACGAATTTTTTGCATGGCAACTTGAGATTTGTGTGCAGGGGCGTTGTCCTGCAAAAACAAAACACCCTTGGATAGCTTTCTGCGTCTTTTCTCTTTATTTTTTTCCGTACAGTGGTCAGTAATATCGAATAGTAATCTCCAGTTATTGTTCTACCCTTATCCAAAAAATCAATCATGATTACTCCATGGCAATCCCAAAAAACTAAAGCAAGAACTTTTCCAGCAGATTTTTGGACACGAAACTTCTTAGGTCTTGGAGAACCGGAGTGTCGCCATTCCATCGATTGTTGCTTTGTTTCTGGATCGTAGAAATGTATCCAAGTCTCATCCATGGTAACAATTCGGTTTAAGAAGTCTACAGATCGAACGCGATGCTACTACCCTTTCACGCTTTTGGTCAACATTCAAACATCTGGGGATCCATTTTGCAGCAATTTTTCTCATGTCCAAATTGACGTAAACTATATGATGATATATGAATTATTCAGTGCTTCAGATATCCGTTTTAGCCCAATTCGACGGTCTGTTAAAATCATGTCATGAACTGCATCGATATTTTCGGGGACTGACACAGAAACTGGCCTTCCCGATCGGTCATCATCTTCAATGGAAAATTTACCTCTTTTGAAGCTTGCAGTCCATTTTTTCACGCTCGCATACGAAGGACATTGATCACCAACGGTATTAAGCATATCTTCGTAAATCTGCTTACCTCTTAACCCTTTTAAATACAGGTACTTGATGATGGCTCGATACTCCAATTTTTCGATTTTCACAATTTCGGTGAACATATTTTTTCTTTTAATTTATTGCGTAACTCTGGTTTACTTTTTTGACGTCAGACTTTACACTGACACTTCTAATAAGTTATTGTTCGTTGCTATGGTAATGCAATATTTTGTTTATGCAGGGAACTGGTCTAGGCTAACTAGATATCAATACATCCTCGTAATTCCACCAAATCGTTTCTATAAAACTGGTTGAAATATGATGGATTACATGAAAATGACGTAATTCGCTTCCATCACTCTCCACCTCAACCACACCAATTTGTTGAATATAAAAACGTACCCTACATTTTAATCATAACAGTTGGTTAAAATGGATTAATTTGAATTTAAACAAATGTACACTGACAAAGAAACATCCCTACATTACACAATACCTCTTTCAATAACAATGCTCTAGCTCTATAGCTTTGAATTCAGCGCCATTTTGAAAGAAAAAACCCTAAACAAAATTAAAGTCCCTAGTGTTTTGTATTTTATGGAAAATCCGCCGTTTAATACTAGTAGGGGGTTCCTGAGGCTGCCAGGAACCCTGACATGACGAAAAGTTGCCGAAAAACGTGCCAGTAGTTTTGAAGCCAAAAGTTGTGTGGTGGCGTGACTGCATCCTTATCCGAAGTCCTCTATTAGATCACTCTTTTGAAATAAATTGGAAACATTATCATCGGATATATTTTCAGGGGTAATATAATGAGTGGTATGGTTATTACCGATAATTTTTTGAAATATTATTGAATTGCAATACCAGTACAACGAGTCCGCAGGACGAGTTGTATTTTCTTGCATTGGGATTGCCAATGAATTGATATTCCAAAAAATTATAGGTTATTAATCATACCACGAATTATATTTAGGACGACAATTAATATATCGATTTGAAATAAAGAAAAATCGTGTCATCGTTTTAATTTGAAGTAATTTAAAGAAATCAAAATCATAAACTAACAACGTGAACCCTAAAGAGAAAAATTAGAGTCATTTTATTTTAATTCGTTACAGAAAGGTTTGAATATTGAAGGTACAATTTTCGAAAAGAACGCATGGACATGTCTTTGTTGACACTTCGGTATTGGTGGTTGTAGCTATCATATTGTTTATGGAGTTAACCTTGTTTGTTCTATTACAGTCGAGACTAGCTTCTTCCATATTTCCTCTCATTTTGTTCACAACTTCCTCGTGTAACTTTGCTTTTCCTCCGCTCTGTATCAAGCCCAGCTTGTTCTGCAGTATTTTTAGTCCATTAGTCAGTTTAGTCCATTTAGTCAGGTTGAATGGAAGAGCATGGTCTGATTGCGTTACTCACGTGGCAAGATCAGAACATGAATTCTGCCTTTTGACAGAAATGTAAGAATAAATAATATGTTATTGTATCGGTATATTCAGTTCTGTCAATAAAATCTATTATTATTATTATTATTTGGACAACTCACAAATCCCTACGGGAGTATTTTTGTACCAACCTTTAGCATCGGCTAATTTCTAATTAGGATTTGGTGTAATGAACAGTCTGTCTGTTTTAATATGCGGCGGACGTTTCTCCAGCCATTTATTATTAGCACAACTTCTAGCACCCCCTTGGTTAGACTTCATAGTGTACTGGATTGTACACTATTCTTCCTGTTTCACTGCCGTAATTGTCAAGCTCTTTCTGAAAATACGATATTCGCTGCTTCGTTGCTTCTTCAATCAAGTTCGGTAGCAACGATGTTGAAAAACTTCTTCTGCAACCCTGCAGGTGAATCTTCGTTCAAACATTTTGACAGAGATAACAGTTCCTCCTTAGTAATAGCAGCAGCGCTTTGCTTACGTTTCTCCGGTCTCTTTTGTAACTGCTTTCTTTTGTAATCTCGTGCGTCCCTTGCACCTTTAAATTTTAGGTCACCAAATGGGTTGAATTTTTTTTCATAGCTTTTCAAACAACTTTCTTGTAGTCCCTTGACAACAGTATTCCAGTGTGTTTTTACCATCCAATTTCCGCATATCACAGGCTTAATCTTTCAAATCATCAGCCAGCTCCTGAATTGTGGCATTTGCATTGATAACATAATCCCTGTTTTTGCAAAAATTGTTGAATTGCCTGGTAATTGATGCTTTACTTCTAGCCGTATTCAACGGAATACTCTTTTCCATAGCCTTATCTATGATACCAATGGACATTTGTCCCCAACGATCGCTCATATTGATAAATAATGATAACTAGTCAAAACTCATAAATTTGATCCCAAGTAACAATTTTAAGACAGTTTCTATTTATTTAGGTTTGAAAAATGCTTTAAATATGTTCAATAAATCGATATCTGATTTAAAGTAACCTTAAGATAAACTATAAGTACTTAAAGACCACTTATTCTTAAATAAAGAATTTAATGAACTCTTCAAATCAAAATGAAAATGCTAATTGCTCTTAAATTTCCTATTGATCCTATGCTGGTTTTATGTTACTCTTAACATTGGCTATTTTAAAACTAATTAGCTATCATTTATAATTAAATAACAAGTTGGTTTTAAAACAATCCGTTCTGGGAAAAATAGTTTTAATGCAGTTTTATGGAGTACCCTTAATGTATTCTTTAAAACCCATTAGGAAAACTATTTTATCCTAAGGCTATACATTCAATTTAATACCACATTAAATCCAAAAACATAATTTTTACCTTTTAATTAGTACATTAAGAGTATTATAAAGTTTAAAGGTTTCAATTTTGTCAATTTGGTTAAAAGAAATACCTTTTGGTCTTTGGAAATTTGTGAGGTTGGGATTCCATTCGAGCGCAAGACGACTTTAAATCAATAAGATCAAGAGTTTGAACATGTTAAAGCATATTGGTTTTAAAAGGAAATGTAATCAGACTCCTGGAAAGTCATTGGATTTAAAGTGGGAAATAAAACGCTGTTTTAAATCTTGTGAGATTTAAAATATTTAATAAATAAACAATTTGTTTTAATCTAGATCACGCCATGTTTTACTGCAATAAAGACTCCGCCATTTTGGACATTTTCAATAGTAAACGAAAACAATATTATTATTCAAATAATTGCGTCTTGGATCTTCTCAAAAAACTGAAGAACGGTGTGTTGAAATATGCCATTTTATTAGAAAAATGCGTTTAGATGCTTCGATGCAAAATAAAATTTGATGATATTTTTGTCATATTTTTCAAATAAGAGAAAAATACATTAAATTAGTGGTGCTCGAGTTATGTTGAAGTATTTTATTACATTTCATCAGAAAAGTGCCATTCTTTGGTGAATTTTTCACCAGAATAGTTTGCTTTCGAATATTATTATTTTATGATATGCTTAGTATACGTGTGCGGTTTAAAATATTACCACTCTGCCGGCCATTTTACAGACTTAAAAGTGTCGAGTGTTAGTAAACAAAATAAAACTCTTTTAGGATCAATTATTTTAAACTTAATATAGTTTTATTGTGTAGTTTTGAAGCGATCTTGAAGATCGGAATGGAATAAGAGCGTTAATGTTATCTACTTGGGATGTTTACAATTTAAAAGATTATTTCACTTGACAGTTAGTGAAACAAAAACTAAGCAGGCTTATCACCGTGAAAATACTGCAACAAGCTATATTTTCACTGTAATTCCGATTCTATTGGCTGAATTTCAAAACGAAATCCACTGATTGCTTGTTAAGCAAGGAAATATTTTGTCACTGGAGTGAATCATAACAGGTGTTCAATACTAAAACAAGTTCAAGTGAACTCATTCCTAACTAATCTCACGAATAATCAACGATGAGAGTACAGTTGCACTTGGAACATTTGCAAAAAATCAATCTTTTCTACTCAACTTCACGAAATTATTTTGTAAAGGATTATATTTGGAAAATTTCCGAAAATCATATGATGTTTTTAGGAAGGGAATTATAGACTGAAAACCTCACCATAAGTAGTTTCAAAACCCAGATTGAAATATGAGGTCACATTCTCTTGATTCGCAAACGATTCACAGAAGTTCGTCATTTATTTATGTTTGATGGAAATGCTTCGACTCTGATGCTTTCACGATAAAAACTTAGTATCGAATATAACATTTTCATTGTTGATATTCTGTTGAATTATGAATTCCACATTTGAAACACACTATATATATTATTCTCGTTATAGACTGTTATTGTCATTCATATGAGAAACGAAATATTTGAGTTTGTTGATAGTAATTGTCCACTTATATTTTCAATTTGTTACGTTAAAATAAAAATAGTTCTACCAGAAGTTATCCAAAGTATTGAGTTCTTTAGTATCTGCTTGATTCACGACCGTCAACATATTCACACCAATCAACTCATGTTTAACGTTGTAAGTTATGGAAATGAAAAATGTTTGAGCGCCTACCTCATTTTCACATCAATGATCTTATAGGAAAAATACACAACTGGAACATTTGAGATAATCAAATGATGAAGTACGGAATACGTTATCACAGGTGTTTACTAATCTGAGGAATATCCTCAAATAATACAAACTCATCGTATCAATGTCCATCTCAAAGAATTGTATCTCCGTGAAAGATGCAATTATATATAAGTGCATAATCTCAAACTGATCTACCTGGTGAATATGGGGCGTTGGCCTCCGCTGTAATTTTAAAATGGTTTATAAGATTTACTTAAAATTTTGATTAGATCCATTTTTGTTCATCTGCAAATGATATTGACAGTGGTTATTCAAACGAAGCACCTGGTATATTATTCCATGTTTGGGTTCAACTATCAGATGCCAATTCAACTGAAATCAACATTTTTTTGCCGGTCAACTGCAGTCTACATTGAGATGTACTTTTTGTAATTATTACGCTCAGTTACTTTTGCACATTTCTGGGTACTTTCTATCCTCATTCCAAACGAAGTCGTATTGAACTGTTAACAGAAGAGGAGACTTCGACTGACGATGCGAGCCCATACTGTTCAACTTGTGGAAGGAATAGGGAATTCAAGAAGATGATTCGTACTCAAACATGTAAAATTTCAGTTATACATTTAAAACGAGTTTCTTCGACTGATGGCAGTAAATTGGACAATCTAATTGATTTTTTCTACTAGCGTGCGGAATAGTCCACCTTTCCGCACTCATTTTAGTGTTTAATGAGTCAATTTTCCGCACTAGTGCGGAAATAGTTATTTTCCTAACAAGTGCGGAAAGTGATACTTTCCTGCACGCGACTGCCGTTGACCCGAACGACGCGAAGCGGAGTTCGGGCAAGCAGTCAAGGGCGGGAAAGACACTTTACGCATGAATTAGGATCATTATTTTTTCTACGACCGCATAAATATTCAAAAAGCACATTGAAAATATATATTTTATTTCAACATACAAAACATTCCATGAAAATCCACTAATAATTATTAATATTAATGTAGAAAACACAATTTGGTGCATTCTGCAAATGCATCAGAATAGCCGGTCCAGAGTAGTTAGTTGGTGGTAACTGGCTGTTAAGAGTAACACTCGTAGATTGCAAAGTGCATGAAGATGACGGAGACGGCATTGGTTGCAAGTTGCCAGTACATGAAAGAATTTTATTCGAGATGGTTTTCTTCTGTTCTACGGAGTCCTCCAAATAACTCGCAGCAACAATGAAATGCACGCGTGCGGAAAGTATTTCGCACGCTTGCGGATAAGTTGTCAAATGCATAATTTCTATTGAGATTTACCGAAGTCAAATTGTCAAATATATAATTTCAATTTAGATTTACTTATTTAATATGTAAATTTGAAGAAATCTATTTGAAAAGATTTTTTTTTTCATTCAGAAGGCCGAAACTCTACCAACTGATACTATCTAAAAATCAGTATATATACTATCTAAAATCCTACTTCCAAAATTTTGAAGCAATCTATTTGAGAAGTGTAATTTTCTTTTAAAAAAAAGTTTCCGCGGACGAGTATCGAACCCGGGTACTCTTCGTCAGAAGTCACGTCGAGTCCCGCTGCTTACCAACTGAGGTATTGGACACACATTATGACAAGAAAATATATTGTATTGGAGTGTATCTTGATTAGTAATTATTATCAAAAATAAAAGATGTTTAATTATGATTTTTATTATATCATAAAGAAAATATTTTGTATTTAAATTAATTATTATTCATTCGATTTTCTCGTACTCATGTCTTTTATAATACTTTCATACATTTGGTAAAATAATTATGTGGTCGTAGGAAAAATAGTGTACATTACTCGTGCGAAAGTGATTTTTCGCACTAGTAATGTAATATACTATTTTCCGCAGATTTGAATATTTAAAATATATATATATTTGTATGGTTGTAGTTTACAAAATGACTGAAAAATGAAGTTTATTAGAATTCTGCTATAATTTTTAATAAAAAGAAAAGTGTGTATCAATAATTTTTTAATGGCCCTGGTATAAGCCTCATCAAATGAATGTCAAATAGTAATAAACATCTGACATTTTTTATTTCTCACTTCGAATCATCGTAGCAACAGAGAAAAAATAAATCTGTCAGTCAAAACACTACCTTGTCAAAACCAATTGTACCGTCGCAGCTTTTTCTAGTAAGATAATTTTTCATGGATTCTTCAGACGAAGATTTGCCAGAGTCAGTTTTGGAAGCGGCTAGAACTGCAAACTTGGATCTACTACCATCAAAATCCCGTCATAGGTGTGAAAAGGAGTAAATTTTGTTTGAAAACTGGTACCAGAATAAGGGAATTAAAACTTTTAAAGAAGACGTTTTTTTTGACTTATTTCGCTGAAATTACCAAAACATGCAAGCCAAACACTCTTTGGTCCAGGTACTCAATGTTAAAAAGTGTAATTAAACTTGAAAAACACGTAGATTTAAGCGAGTTCACGGCATATATAAAAAAACAGTGGATTTAGACCAAAAAAGGCGAACATTTTCTTAAAAGAAGAAATTTTTAAGTTTATAAATGAAGCACCTGGCGAAATTTATCTTCATATAAAAGTCGCTACGATTTTTGTTTTGGCGGGCACATGTAGGCGAGAAGAATCAACAAAGATGTCTTTAGATCATATTGATGACAAAGGAAATATTTTATTGATAAATATCCCAGTCACAAAAACCACTCTTTCAGAAGCTTTGCGATTTCTGAGGAAGCTGAAAATGGAAAATTGCTCAATTTGGTCAGAAAGTATGTGAGTTTAAGAAAGCCTGAAACCCCACATAAGCTATTTTTCCTGAAATATAAGAAAGGAACTTGCACTGTACAATGTATCGGAATAAACACCTTCGGAAAAAAGCCATCAGAGATTGCAAGTTATCTGAAGCTTCCAAATCGTGAATTATATACGGGCCACAGTTTCCGACGTTCCGCCGCCACAATGCTTGCAGATTCCGGAGAGGGAATAACAAATATTAAACTCCTCGGAGGTTGGAAATCTTCCAGCGTCGCAGAAGGTTATGTAGAGTGCTCACCAAGTTTCCAAAAGGGCCTATCCAATAAAATATTAAACTTCAGTCACACTGTCGCTGGCCCTACCACTTGTCAGCAACTTTCACAAGTGCAGCAGCCTTCAAAAATAACCTCATCTAGCCAAGTAACTCCAATGGCCACGTTTGCAACAATAAGTGCTTGTGACAAAGCAGTGGAAAACCAAAACGTCGGAAACCCAACCTTCAAGTCCCCGACTTCATTGGATAAAATTTTAGCCTCTGCAATTAATTTAAAGAATGCTACAAATTGCACATTAAATATTAATAATAATAATTCATTTTTCGATATTTATTTAAGATAAATGTTTTTTATGTTACCTTTTGGGTTTTATCCGCACGCTAGTAGAAAAAATAGTGTACCTACTTGCGTAAAGTGACTTTTCCGCACGCGATTACTGGCCGAACTCCGCTAGCGCGTCGTTCGGCCATCTGCAATCGCGTGCGGAAAAGTATAACTTTCTGTACTTGTTAAGTGAACTACTATTTCCATACAAAATTTGAATTTGGACCAATATTTGGCTCAGGATGGAATTATTACTATTTATAATATCTACGCCAAATCTAGTCATAGCGGCAGCATTTCCAATGGACACTGTACAGCATATTGCAAACACCCTTATCCTAATTGTTGGTACCTCTTCGATGACTCCCATGTTTCTCCCAAGATTGATTCTCTCATCTCCCAGGAAGCATGTGTCCTTTTCTATTAGAAAGTTGATAATCTGAATTCTGATGATGTTGTGGGTTTTTCCGGGTTTTCCTCCGACTGAAACCGCAAATGCGCCATCACTTCAAGTTCCGGACTTCAACTAAGATTTTCACCTTGATATAATTTTATTTTTAAAACGCTTTTGTATTTTTAACAATAATTTTTATATCTACGTATTATTCTCAGTAAATAACATCTCCTCATGTTCTTTGTATTTATTTTTCCTTCATCTTATCAACTACCCAATTTAGCTGGAATACCATTTCAACTAGAACTCAGTTTATTTTTAAAACAAATCTTCATAGGCCACACGTCTCACTATAGTTACACAATTTTTTCAAAGTCCATTAATATAGAATACTGCTGAGTCTAATCCTGTTCAAATATAATGTTTGGACTATTATGGCAACATGTCCAAAATGGAATCTTATACAGTGTTACCCCCCTATCTAACTCGTTACTGGATCTCATCCCTTACTGGAGGGGAGCAACCCTTTCGAAAAATTTAAATAGCATGGGGTGATGAGTGATAGCTAGCTCATTTGATAGGGGGTTTTAATTTTTCATTCAACCGTGCAAAGGAATTGCATGTCATGTTTTCCAACTCATGTCGAACGTGCAGTGAATCGTGCTGTTGTTGTTGATGAAGCAATATTGCAACTCGTCGAAGAAGATCCATCAACAAGCACCCGAGGGATGAGTCGGAGTGGTTTAACGCAAAGTATGGTAAGTAAGTAAGTAAGTAACATTTATTTAGTAAATAGGACAGTCCTAATAATACATTAAATTACATGTAAGAAATTCCTTAATTATTATTCTAATCATGGTAAATTATAACTTATGCTACGGTAGATATATCAAAATACTAATATATATTATAAAGTAAAAACCCAGTAGTACAAAAGATTAGTTACATCTGTTTAAAATATATTGCAATAAATTAGATTTGAAATTTTTTAGGGATGAAGCAGATTTTATTGAGCAAGGTAATTTATTGTATGGTATGGCGTATTAGAGCAACATTCGAACATTTGCTTTGATATGATAACATGTAATTCTGTTGTGATGTGTTTGTTATGTAAGTGATTTGAAATTGTTTTTATTTATTTTTGATATTTTGTAATGTGAGCCTGCATGGTTCCACGTGGATAGTTTCTATCCAGTGGCGGCGCGTTCCTACAAATTAATCAGTCAATTTGTTTCTAGTTTCTGTTGGTTTTCAACTTTTTTTGGTGGAGAGAGCACACTGACAAATTTTGTGTAAATGGTGGTGAATCACCTTGTATAACAATTTCTAAGATTTAACCAATCTGCGGAAAAAACTAAGATTTACTACTGAGCAATATATTTGTGGGGTAATCATTAATTCCAAATAGGGAATAGTATTCAAATGAGATGATAGACAGATGTTGATTAAAAATTGTTGTGTCATACTAAACTCACACTTTTATAATCGCACGCACCAGCTCACCTGTACGTTTTCTGATAAGAGGTATACTTCTGGATTTGGTGAGAGATATCTCGAATGAGCTGATAAAACCAAAAATATCCTGCATTGAGTGCGGGCGTACCTAATTGTTCATCACAGTTGATATTTATGACACAAAAGTACAAAAAAGGTCTTTACGAAAATGTATCATACAAAGATTTGTCTACAACAGTTATTGTATTGACAAATTGTAGCAATTGTTGAATATTTTACACCAACAAAAATAATAGTAGGAAACCGTCTATGCCATCACATGAAAGACAGTCCGTAGTTATATTCTGTTATGTATAAACATTTAAATAACAAAAAACGAGTTTTTTTATTGTTTTGCTTATAAAATGAAAACTAATAGGGCAATATGGTTGCTTCCATGAAGAGAATTGTGTATCATTGAAAAACGAACGAAATAAGATGTTTTACGACCCGGTCGGATCATTAGTAACGGAGAAAAACCGGAATATTTTGCGATTTTTTGAAAAATCCATAACCCCTCCATTTTTCAAGAAGTAGGATTGACCTTCCTCATGAAAGTGTTGAATAATGAGTACTTCATGTGTGCACAAAATAGGCACTATCGCTACAATGGTGCGAAATGGGTGAAAAATTACTGAAAACATGACTGAAAACGACCAACCCCTAGTTAGCTGCCAAGTGATAGGAGAGTCCGGGAGATGAGGGGAATTCTTCTGATGAACGGGTTACATTTCTCCTCATCTCCCGCCTATCACTCGACCGCTTCCTGAAGCTCGGCCATTTTCATTCATTGAATGAAGAAAAGTTGTATTTCGTGCAGAAATTTATTTATAAAATCATAGCAAAGCGCTTTCGACTATAAAGTCATCATCAGTGCGTACCTGTAAGTAAGTGACATTGAATAGAATTTAAGAAATTTTGATAATGAGAATTTTGAAAATTGAAAAGTTACTTACTCGTCAGGTGTACAAGAGCCAGACCATAAAAATATCATGTGTCCAGAGGACCATGTAAAATTTAAAAACGGGACATCATATGAATAACATTTTTAAAAAGTCCTTATTCCAGGATTCACCTGGATAAAGGTTTCAACAGGCAGAGTAACACATGTCTGTTGGAGCTTAGTCTACTGTTAAACTGAACGAATGAAATTTACATTGTGTCAAAAGTTGACAATGACAACGACGTTTGGCTTAGAACATTAACTTCTAGAAACCCTGATCTCTGTTTTGAAAATTGATTAATGACCAAATAGTCAAATTGATCTGTAAATCTATTTATAGTTCTGCTAATCTAAACCTAAGGAATTGTGACAAACCGGGAGAAAAGTCTAATGAGAACCTCATCCCGATGTGCACAGAACCAGGTTCAAGAAACAGTCTCTTGGGAATTTGTGAAACCAATTCTTAGCTCAGGATCATGGGACAGGTCTAATGAGAACCTTCACACTTCCCAAAGCGTCAAAAAGGTAGCCCAAAAACAAGAGGCACCATTAACACAATCATAAAAGATTTAAGAAAGTTTCAACAGGCAGAGTAACACATGTCTGCTGAAGCTTAGTCTACTGTCTAACTAAATGAATGAAAATTGACATTGTGTAGAAAGTTGACAATGACAATGAAGTTATGGTATGAAAAATGACCTATAATAAAAATATTGATTTGTGTTTTGAAATTGATAAATTATTATTATTAGTTCAACATCCTGGTGAACCAGATTGGAACATAAGATCATGAGATAAGTCTAATGAGAACTTTCCCAATCTCAATAGTAACAAAGAGGGTGACCAAAATGATGAGCCCAGACCAGAAAATTTTTAAGAAATTTTCCAAAAATTGATCTGTGAATCTATTTATAGTTGTGTTGATCCAAACCCAAGGAAATATGACAAACCGGGAGAAAAGTATAATGAGAACTACAACCCGATGTGCACAAAACCAGGCTTAAGACACAGTCTCTTAGGAATTTGAGAAACCAATACTATGCTCTAGATCATGGAACAGGTCTAATGAGAACCTACCCAATCCCAAGGCGCCAAAAAGGTTGCCCGAAACCAAGAGGTAATACAAACCGAAAAGATTTAAGAAATTTTCAAATTGTTTCATATTTATTCAATTCAGTAATTCTATTAATCAAAACCAAGGAAATTGCTGAACCAACAGAAAGTCTAATGAGAACTTGACACGGCACATGCAAAAACCCAGGTCATAGAAAATTAGAACCTGAAGTTGAAATTATAAGTATCAAATTGAAAGCAATAGATTATGTTCTGAGAATTGAAAGGAAAGTCGAGAGGGAGGGAACTAAGCAAACTGCAAAACGGGTTCAAGCCATATCATCATTGAGAAAGAGTTCAAAAAAAAATTTAAATTTATGAAAAGTTTCTTACTTTAAACGTCTATGAAGAGGAATGTAAGCTCTGTTTAAATTAACTTGAGTGTTGAGACAAAGGTCATTATTCAGTAATTCCTTGTTAATATGTAAATCTTCAAGAAAATCTAATCTATTGTAATTTTTGGAACTCACCTCCTCTAAAATTTTTGAATTCCTATTTGGACTAAAGTTGTGGTTGTTAAACCTAAAATGTTGACCAAAGGCTGAAATTTTGTACAACTTTTCTTCATTCAATTACATTGGAACGTGCACACAGCTGGACAAATTTCATTTTCATTCATGTTTGCAAGCAGTTTTCACCCATTTCGCAGCATTTTAGCGCAAAATGAGATTATACGTTTTGTGGTACTGTACTTCTACTTTCAAAATCTGTTTCAGGAATCAAAATCGTACTATCACTAGAGCATTCAGGCAAGCTGCAAAAATTCAAATTGCAATTATGCCAAAACTAATGATCCGTCAGAGCCTGTTTTGTGCACACATGATTCAATAATTTCATGAGAAGTGCCAACCCTATTGCTTGAAAAATGGCTAAGTTATGAATTAAAAAAAAAATCGTTTCCGTTTTTTTCGATTTTTCTCCGTTACTAATGATCCGATCGAGTCGTAAAACATTCCATTTTGTTCGTATTTCAATTGTTAACAAATTTTTTATTGGAGCAACCAGATTGCTCTATTAGTATTCATTTTATAAGCAAAACAATTATTTTTTATTGTTATTTAAATGTTTAAAACAAATTAATAAATGAATCGAAAACATCACATAACTGTGAAGTGAAGTGCGTAAAGCCTTAGTTTACGCACTCTCGTAGAGAATAGCTATTTATGATACAAGTTCGTAAGGTAGGACTTTTTTGTATGAGCGTGAAGTTTGTTGAATGAGGCGCAGCCGAGTTCAACAAACACGCGAGTACAAAAAAGCCCTTTACGAAAGTGTTTCATACAAAGTTTTTTCTTCGACAGTTATTATATTGCCAAATTGTAGCAATTATATCATTAATTTCAATGTTTAATGATTAGAATTGTCGTCGTATTATCAAATAAAGACTTCAAAATTGCATAAATGTATGAACAGTGTGTAAAAAATTTCTGTACGCACAGTTGATTTTACGCTCAGGTGATTTTTTTACGCACTTGTGCGAAAAAGTATTACTTTACGCACTGTCAGCAGTGCGTAAAAGCTTAGTTTACGCACTGTCGTAGAAAACATTCATTATTGCACGTTCATTCTCAACCAGTCATCTTCCCCGGCTTCGCGCAACTTCATTCTGATGTCAATCAAGTCTCAGAAACTGAGTCTTGTTCAGGCGGTAGAACACTGGGCAGGTTTAAAACATAGCACAATATCTCCATATTCTGAAAAATGCTTTTCTGAATTTCCATACTTGAAACATTATTATTTATTTATTATTTAAACATTAATGTTTTAAAATTTCAGTCGAAAAACAAAAGACTTGTTGATTATATCCAAGGGATATACATCAGGTGTCAATAGAAAAGAAATCTGTGATTTTCAAGTCAATGTTACCAACTGTAATCTTCTACCAACTGTTGAAAATTGATATATGCGACTGTTGTTTTGTAAATTAGGAAAAAATTACATTTCCAAATGAGTAGTTATGGAAATATTATTGTTTATAGGGAGAGTGTGGTCCAACACAGTAAGAAGGATTAAATCTCACTTAAATGATTTATATCAGTTATTTTATTCATACAGTTTTCATCTTGAGAAATGAAGGCCATTTCCAAAAACGTTCTCTTAGTCATATGTGTCTCTTTAGCTAATATTTTCGTTGAATAATGATTTATTCGATAGTCAAATTTGTTTACGTGATCAGCAAGAGCACATCTTTCAGGATGAAGTCTACAATCACTTTTATGTGAGTAAATTCTACTTTTCAGGCATCTAGAAGTCTGGACAATATAATTTTTATCACAGTCCTGACAAGGAATGCTATACACTACATTTGAAGTAGAAGTTAATGAAATTTTATCTTTTACTTTTGAATAAATTGATCTAATTGGTAAAATAATTTTTTTTGCTATTTTGATTTTGCACACTGAATGCAGAAGCCTGGACAATCTCGGTGTAATATCTTTTATATATGTAAGTGAAGTAAATGTAGGAATTGTAGGATTTGTAGGATTAGTATTAGCAACATTGCCATTAGTGGATATGTTAAGATGGTTAGATATAATATCTGTTTCAATATTTAATGATGTGCTGAACAGAATACTTCTCAGTAAGCTAGGTGGATAAGCATTGTCTGAAAAGAGTTTAAAAAGAATATCTAGTTTTTTTATGAAAGGATTTGTCTGAGATTTTGAGCACTCTAGCTTTCATCTGTTTCACAAGGTTTATTTTCATTGAACGCTTATCTAACAATCTTAACATATCCACTAATGGCAATGTTGCTAATACTAATCCCACAAATCCTACAATTCTTGCATTTACTTCACTTCCATAAATAAAAGATATTACACCATGATTGTCCAGGCTTCTTCATTCAGTGTGCAATATCAAAATAGCAAATAAAATTATTTCACCAATTAGATCAATTTATCAAAAGTAAAAGAAAAAATTCCATTAACTTCTACTTTAAATGTAGTGTATAGCATTCCTTGTCAGAACTGTGATAAAAATTATGTTAAATCCTGAATTTGGTTGGGAAAAGGTCAAGATAACTGAAACCACTATGATTATTTTGCCGACGTTTCGACTTTTATAAAGTCAACCTCAGGGCACTACAATAGGGATTATAATTATTATTCTAAGTGAATAGTATAAGCAACCTTTACAATTAGAATAAGTGATTGAGACAATCGAATGGGTTAAAAATACATACACATTTTGACAATGTTTGTTAGAATAAAAACTTGAGTTTGACATGCAAATAAAATAATTAATTAAAAGTACAATATGAGTTAGAACACGAACCCATTTAAGCAATAATTGGGTCCAATTATGTGAAAATAACAACTTAACTGACAAACAACGAGAATTTTAAAATATTCTTTAGAAAACAGCAAGTACTCACATGGAAAATAGGTTCCTTGTCATAACAAAATGATGGTATTTAAGGGACATTTACATAAAAATATTGATTCCTCTTGATTCGATATAAATATTGGTTTATATCTTCAGGTAAAATACTTGGAGTGAGTGTTGGTTTCCAACACTCACTTAAAAATCCCCTATTTTAATGCTGTCCCATTGTTTCAATCAAGTTACGACATGACTTGGGGGCCAGATCACTGAAGTTACGACATGACTTGGATGCGAGATCACTGTCGCCATCTACATGTCGCATCAATTTGAATCCAATACAAATCCTTTCAAAATTCCTTAAATGTTAATAATTTTTGAGTTATAAATTCTTAATTCTTCTTCAGTCCTTCCATCCATTTAGAAGGACAAAAGTTTTTTAGAGTTCTTTATCGAATTATCTGGAGGTTCACCAGAAAAACTAACTGTTAATAATGACTTTTTTGCACCCACCAAATCAACATGATTTCGACAATTTTCGTTGTGGAAAAAGTTGGGCGTCTCAATAGAAGGAAGCTACTCAGGAAGATTCAGCCATTTACCAATATATTTTGTTTACGATGGAATTGACAATTTCGGAACGTAGGACTGGGAACACCTACCATTCAATTTGTAGGACAATATGACCATTCAATTATACAAATATTAACCAAGAAACGGTAAAGAAATCCGCTGGTTACTAATGATTTTTTATGACTACGTCATTGGTACATGTTGGGAGTGGGGTACTCTTCTCCTACCATCCATTTTGTAGGAAAAACGTTTTTTCGAGTACTTTATCGAATCATCTCGAGGTTCAACTGAAAAACTAACTGTTACTGATGACTTCTTTGCACTCACCAAATCAACATGATTGACGCCTGCGCAGTTGATTAGCTACCACTATCGAGAATTTTCGCAGAGTAAACAGTTGGGCGTCTCGGCAAAATGAAGCTACTCAGGAAGATTCAGCCTGTTAATAATCATTTTTGAAAATAGGCGTGGGATCCCGGTCTGATACGACCTCTTGTCTTAGCATGGCAGCGTCGCGTCGTTGCCTATTCTACTTTTTCAAACCGAAAATACTGAATCCGTACCTGTACGGAATTCGTACGAGGACGATCGTCGGTGATGCAGGTGGACCGCTTTTTCATCAGAGTTTCGGTGGAAGGTTACAGGTACCTGGTAGGGGGTATTTGGCTTTTTAACGCCACTTGTAATATCACGCTTCGACAGGTACCCATTGGCAGGACGGCTAATTGTTGTTATCAACATGGGGAAGCGGCAATAAAACCTAAAAGGCGTGTTATTATTTTAAACTGTAATAATGAAACAGTGGCGGGACCTATAATGATACTACCGGACTAGAATTTTCGGTTAGGCGTTCAAAATGTCGTGCTCGAATGAAATGTTGGGACTTCTGATATCTGCAGTTTTTTCCATATATTTTAGAACAAGGATACTGTAATAATATGTTACTATTAAAGATATAATTATTTATTATCCAACTAATGTCGTTCTGACATCCTTGTTACGACATACCAAGGGATCATAATGAATATAACAATAATAAATATTAATAGATCATAATGAATATTACAACATCTCCCTATTAAAGTAAATATAATAATAAATATTACATTATATCCCCATCTTTAAATGAATACCACATCCCCTCTTCAAATACATGAAAATGAAAATATAATTGCAACTTCTCCAAGCAATAAAATACAAATTCGCCAATACCAACATAATTAATACAAATTGAAATTGTCAAATTTTCTGGGCAATTTTATGTTTCGTGTACTTCTTGTATAGCCTCTTCGAACTTGAATACCTTCATTGTGATTCATACGCACAGGTGTACTCGTACTTCCGGTGGATTCTGAGGAATCTCCACTAAATTCAGACATGACTGAATATAATTCTGTAGTGTGATGACTTGATCTGTCAATAGTTCCAGAATCAATTTCAATGTTGTAAATATGTATCTCATTTTTCGTATCAATTCTCTCAGAATGTGAAATTCTCAAGTCATTACTATTTCTTCGCAATATTACACCTTCTTTGGTTTTAATTTGATAAGAACGAGGTGGAAACTTCAATTTAGAAACTATCACAGCTTGTTACCAAATTTTTCCCCTCCTATAAACAATTTTTTCACCTACATCAAAGTCACTTTCACTCCTAGCCCCAATATCATAATACAGTTCATGTTTATCCCTTTATTTCTCCAACTTGTACGATACTTTCGACAAACAATGACTCAAACTGACTTTCAATATTAGTTGTATTAGGCAGATGTGAAATGGTTTCTTCCATGGCATTTGTGACAAACCTTTCCATACGCAGGACACCTTCCTTCAACACGATGATTATAGTTACATCTACTGCATTTATCAACTTTTTTCTTCTCTTTATCAATGTTTCTAATTTCTTCTTGTGAAAATTTTCTTTTCACTGCATCTACATATTTTTCTTTGTTTTGTAATGTTTCCATGTGCTTTTTTAGTTATTTCTATAGTACGGCAGGTTTCTTCAGTAACATTCAGTGTTATTTCAGGTGTATTCAACAATTTTTCTTGTAAACCTCTAGGTAAAGGTAAGCTTATCGGGCTCATTCTCAAAACAAAAAGAATAGTGGTGTTACTTACGTAGTTTTGTCTCCAGAACACGAATCTGAAAGAATTTCGTGGGGGTCTCTTATACTTTTCGAGTTATGACCTTTTGAATTCTATTTTCAAACTCGATTTTGTTGACACTTTTTTAGGACCCTAATCAACTTAGTTCACAATTTCAAGCACTAAAACCAAACGTTTTATACAAAAATTCAACCTTCTTATAAAGTATACCTAACCCAACACTTCTAGAACAAACGCCAAGGAAGAATGAGAAGGTTAATTTTTTCCGTAAAACGTTTGGTTTTGGTGCTTGTAATTGTGAAAAAAGAGTTGATTAGGGAATAAAAAAAGTGTCGACAAAAAGAAGGAGGAATTTTCTGCGATTTTTTACCGAAAAAGTCGTGTTTGAAAATGGTCGATTTTCAAGATACAAAGGGTCATAACTCGAAAAGTATAAGAGACCCCCACGAAATTCTTTCGGATTCGTGTTCAGGAGGTAAAACTACGCAAGTAACACCACTTTTCTTTTTGTTTGATAAGCTTACCTTTACCAACCTCTATCTCGTATAACAAGAATAACTCTATCAACAATGATTCTTCCTGATCACCATATTCACATGACTTCACCAATTTCTTCAAGTCAGTCATGTAATGATCAAATAATTTCGCCTTGAAATCTGTTGTTGAATACAAATCTTTCATAGGCTCGACTCTTTCTTGGATTGCAGTAAGCTTCAAATTCTTTCACGACTTTTTCTAATTTATTTATATCGCCATCTGTCAATTTGAGAGTATTGAAGATTTCAACCCCTTCAGGTCCTAATAAATTCAGTAGTATCGCTACACAATGTTAAGTTTATGTTAAGTTTATGCTAAAAACCTTTGATGTTACCGCGGTGTTTATGATAATGCTTATGGTAAAGTTGACTAAATCCACCCTAAGACTAATGAGGTTCTGTCATCCTTGTTACAACATACCAAACTAAATATTACAAACATACAAAGGATCATAATTATTATAACAATAATAAATATTAACAGATCATAATGAATATTGCAACATATACAAAAAAGGGTAGCATATACCGGGTGTCCGCGGAAAGTGGCTCGCCCATATAACTTTTTCGTTTTTGAAGATAACGGAATGAAATTTGGAGGATCTGTATTAGAAATAAGACTGCATCTTTTGACAAGTAAGGTAAATTTGTCCCTGTTTTCGTCAGCAGAAGCCATAGGTCTACCAGATTTTCAATTTCGCCATGCTATAACGATAATATACTTCAATGTACTTACTGAGTTGGAAGCTATTATTGTGTTATATTTAATTACTTTGAACAATAATGTATTTTTCATTTATTTCAAGAATATTTGTGTTTTTTTATTCTATCTGAATTAATATGTTGGAAATACCACCTGTCTCTAATTTCGTCAGTTTTATACCGTATTATCGTCATATATTATAATATAATTTTTCAAACAAGAAATATTTTAAAAAATTACAACTTTTTGGCTTTTTGTAAATATCTCAAAGATTGTTCAAGGAATCGTACAGTCAATGGAACTTTTAAAGCAATTTATAAAACCTACCGAATTGTTTTTTATACGCCCAGATCGGTGCATTTTTCACTGAGAAAATCCGGAAAAACCTCGAAAAATAGACCATTTTTCAAAATTTCATAATTTTTATAAATCTGAAGGTGGACAATAGCATGTAGTTCAACTGTGCGTAAGATAGTTTCTGTCCGATGTATAGTTTTTGCACACCCGTAGTCGAACTGAAGTTATGAGAGCGACTTCGGGTGCACTTTGAAGCATTTAGAGTAACTTCAGTGACATTTTCCACACATTTCCCACCTCTCAGGTGAAAATCCAAAATATACAAATTGTAGATATTAATCTCTCATATTAAATATTTGTGTTTATTTCATTATGTCGGCATTTAACAAAGTAATTGTAATCTATTGCTAAATGTATTCAGGCAAGGACTTTGTTGGAGAATAATCTGAAAACTGTGGTATAGTTGTAAATGTCGAATATTGGTAAAAATAGTAGGAACTAAATTATGCAAAAATGTGGGTTTGGAAAGGAATTTCCCAAAAAAATTCGGTGTTAGTGAATGAAGGCAAATTTAATCATGTCGAGGCTGGAAACATGTTGTGATAATGAGTATTTTGTTTAAATTTGCAAATATATGATAATCATTCCATAAGCATAATACTATACCATTGACAGAGTCTAATTCAAATTTGTACAGCAGCATTGAAATCTCGAGACGAATTCGGAATCAATAAAGTGTTGATATCTGAATCGCTTTCAAATTAAAATCAATATTTTTAAAAGTTCTGTTCATGAATAATTTAACGAAATTTCAATAAATCTATTGTCGTGGAATAGTGGATTCTTTTTTGTGATGATTTAACTCATGTATAAAATCTACCATCAGGCACGTCAGATTTGTCAGTTTCATATCGGATAAATAGGAACGCAACTGTTTGCAAGTGGATAAACTTTTATTTTTCACTTGTCCATTACTGCTTTATAATAACTTGGCAACGGTTGCTATCAACAGACCCATAACACCCGGGGCGTTATGAAGGGCATTATGAATCATAACGCCCGCTAAATGTTTTTTTTGTAGTTCAATAAATTAATTACTGAGGAAAGTTTTATTTATTACAGCACATAAAAAAGGGACTAATTATGTTCTCTCAAATAGAAATTACAATTTTCAAATGTTCCTGAAAAATTAGTATCAAGTTTGAAGTTCTGTGAGTTGACTAATTTATTCTGCCTTCTCGGCTAACGTTACCTGTCTTGCAAGATGAATTTGAAATCAAATAAACTCAATAATCGAACAATAATTATTCAAGACTGAAAGTAATCAAACTGTCATAATATTTACTTTCAACCCTCATTTGTTTTTTTCCATGGGTTACCGCGATTATGTTATAGTGCTCGTTCATTGATCATCATATTTATAACTACCAAAACCCTAAAGAGTATACGTTATGAAATCATTACAAATTTTGGCAGAGGGCTGATAGGCTGTTAGCAGGATTTCATGTAGCAGATCAATTTGTACAGTTTTTTAATAAATATTTAAAATAAAAAAGAATAACGTTTCAAATGAGATTTTTTTGATTGCCTTTTATCACAACTAATGTTTTAGCTTGTTGAAAATAATGTTTACGAAATTTTACAGTTGTATTTAATACCGTTGCAATAAACATGAAATTTGTGATTCCCTAAAAAAATGTATGTCTTAGTTAATTTCGCAAATATGCTTCGATTTGAACAAAGTTATGCACAATTGATTTGATTGTGATTGATTTATGAAAGTGTTTATGGTGAATATAAAAAAAAATGGGAAATTATTCATGTTTAATAATAACCATTTCTTAGGTGACCATGTTTTTGTATTTAAGCATAACTTTTAATTGTAAACAACTTTTCCGAAAACATTTTGCTGAATTTTCTGAAATAAGGGTACTTAACTCTTGTACAATTTTTATAATTTTTGACATACTTTGTATGTTGTTTGACTGCAACCATTCTAATGGTACCTATTACGATTATCGAACATGCACCAACTTTCAGCAATATTTGTATTTTGGTTGTACAATTAGTTTTAAAAAAAGTCCTACTCATATGTTGCTCACTTAAATGGCCACAATGTAATCTTAATAGACTAAAATATTTTTGTATAATTTATAAGAGAATGATATTCAAAATTCGATATCTCGAAAACGGTTGAATTTAGAATATGATGTGCTTTATCAATTTTGTTTAGAATTTTGGAATAATGTTTCAACTGAAAACGCCATATGTCATCTTACGAATCATATTTATAGCTCATTAGATAACAACACTTCAAATCTTAGCATCTTTCTTGATCTAGCCAAGGCGTGCGATTCCGTTAGTCATGAACGACTACTAAATATATTGTCATGAAAATAGGATATAAGAAGTAGTAGATGGAAATTTAAATATAATGAACTTTATAAAAACAAAAATAAAAGTATTATTTCACAGAACAACCCTGACTGATACTTTGTCAAAAAGATATAACCTCTATCAATTCAAAATAAAACACTTTCAATTTATAAAAAAAAATCCTTCAGAATCCTTGCAAAATGAAGAGTTATTTTCAAATCATAAGATTACGAGCCAAGTAAACGTAACACTCTGAACTCAACCAAGAAAGCTAACTTTTCTTCAAAGAAAATAATTTCAGCCACATAGAATCATTAACTTAACTATCATCAAAGGAAAGCAGATCCAAAAGTAGAGGAAAAAGTTAGAAAAAGATTATTTCCAGTTGAAAATAAAATATTATTAAATAAAAATTATAACATCTTGTATATGAAACTGTCACACAGCCAATCACAGGTAGAGTTTGGAAGAGATGACGAGGAAATAATAAGTCAAGAAAAGTCATATCAGTAACTAAAGAGGAAATAAATATCATGAAAATAAATGTGAGAACTGAAGTAAATTCTTGTTGAAAGTAAACAAAATGTACCATATAGATATAAGTGTAAATAGGTTAAGTAATTATAAGAAATTAATTAAAAACAGTGACTGCTAATCAAAAGTGATCGAGTGCGTTTGTGAAAATTGGAGAAAGAAGGAGCCTAGTGATAAAGAAAAAAAAAAGGAAGGGGAGAGTTATCAACAAGCGAGAAGAAGGAAGGAGGTTTTTTTTTATTTTATTTTGGAGAGCAGAGAAAAGAAAATTCAAAATTCTATCAAAATTGCAAAATTACATACAAACATCCAGACGGAAAACTACCAGAACCATTTAGAAAACATCAAAATCAAAGACAAAGGGAATGCGTAAATGATATCTGCAATAGATCCAAACCTGAAACAAAAATAGAAAAAATCATCTCAACCGACGGTACACCATTAATATCCAAAAAACATATCTCTGACAGTTTTAATGAATATTATAGTACTTTGGGTGAAACATATGCAAGTAAAATAAAAGTTCCTGATGACTATATAGAACATGACACAAGACTGGAAAATTCAATGTATCTTTATCCCACCGATACCAAAGAAGTCCACGAGATAATTATGCAGCTGAAACCAAAAAAGGCACCTGGTCACGATAATATACGAGCTGAAACTTTGAAAAACATATCAGAAGAGATAATTGCCCCCTTGACTCATTTGATAAACTGTTGTTTCGAAAAAGGTTATTTTCCAAAATTGCTGAAAATTGGAATTGTGAAACCACTATTCAAAAGTGGTAGCAAATTAGAAATGATAAATTATAGACCAGTCTCATTAATATCAAACCTATCTAAAATCATTGAGAAAATCCTCAAAATCAGAATACTCAGCATTTGCAAGAAATTCAACTTGATATCTGATTCAGAAATCCCTGAAGCTGGCACGATCAAATATTTAGGTATTGTAATTGACCGACACCTCAAGTGGGACCTTCACATAAAGAATATTGTCAATAAGTTGAGAGGTATGTTATATAGATTCAAATATCTTAAAGATTATATTGATACAAAACATCTCACGTAATTATATTATGCACTTGTCCAATCACATCTAACTTACGGTATTGTGGACTGGGGGGGTGTGAATGATACGCACTTAGAAAACTTAAACGTTATCCAAAGATGGATACTGAGAATTATATACGGTAAATCACTCAGATTCTCTAATGATAAATTATATGACGAATCGGGAATATTAGATATCAGGCAACTTTTTTGTTTAAACCTATTAGTCAACATCAAAAAAAACAAAATCAATTCTCATCCTGTCACACACTCATACAGCACAAGAAGTAAAACAACCTCGTTAAGCGTGCCCCGCTGTGACAAAACCATAGGGCAACGTCACTGTGATTTTCTGGCACCAAAACTCCATAGTATCATACCTGTTGACTTGAGAAATATACAGAGCATCAATTCATTCAAGAAAAAAACAAAAAAATGGATTTTGGCTTTTGGAAGGATCAAACTACATGATTTTGTCAATCAAAAATTAACTTGAAAAAAAAAATTGTATGGTCAGGTATTTTATAATCTTCTATCAAAACAAGAATGGTCTACTTATTATTTGTAATTATTATTATTCATACTAATGTATTTTCGTGATTTATTGTACAAGTCGATATATATGTATTTATGTTATTTCAATTTTTATATATTTGTAGTTTTATATTTGTACATTTTTGGATTTTAAACTTTGCCCTCTTTACATTGTTACATTTCATATTCTACATTTTGATAGTTTATATTTTTACAATTTAAAATTTTATATATTATATTTTCATATGTTTAAATGTTTAGATTTTACAGTTTTACTTTTTATATTTTAACTATTTTACATTTTTACATTTTTACATTTTTACATTTTTACATTTTTACATTTTTACATTTTTACATTTTTACATTTTTACATTTTTACATTTTTACATTTTTACATTTTTACATTTTTACATTTTTACATTTTTACATTTTTACATTTTTACATTTTTACATTTTTACATTATTACATTTTTACATTTTTACATTTTTACATTTTTACATTTTTACATTTTTACATTTTTACATTTTTACATTTTTACATTTTTACATTTTTACATTTTTACATTTTTACATTTTTACATTTTTACATTTTTACATTTTTACATTTTTACATTTTTACATTTTTACATTTTTACATTTTTACATTTTTACATTTTTACATTTTTACATTTTTACATTTTTACATTTTTACATTTTTACATTTTTACATTTTTACATTTTTACATTTTTACATTTTTACATTTTTACATTTTTACATTTTTACATTTTTACATTTTTACATTTTTACATTTTTACATTTTTACATTTTTACATTTTTACATTTTTACATTTTTACATTTTTACATTTTTACATTTTTACATTTTTACATTTTTACATTTTTACATTTTTACATTTTTACATTTTTACATTTTTACATTTTTACATTTTTACATTTTTACATTTTTACATTTTTACATTTTTACATTTTTACATTTTTACATTTTTACATTTTTACATTTTTACATTTTTACATTTTTACATTTTTACATTTTTACATTTTTACATTTTTACATTTTTACATTTTTACATTTTTACATTTTTACATTTTTACATTTTTACATTTTTACATTTTTACATTTTTACATTTTTACATTTTTACATTTTTACATTTTTACATTTTTACATTTTTACATTTTTACATTTATACATTTTTACATTTTTACATTTTTACATTTTTACATTTTTACATTTTTACATTTTTACATTTTTACATTTTTACATTTTTACATTTTTACATTTTTACATTTTTACATTTTTACATTTTTACATTTTTACATTTTTATATTTTTACATTTTACACTTTTACATTTTTACACTTTTACATTTTTACATTTTTTTAATTTTTACACTTTTACATTGTTACAATTTTACATTTTCACAATCCCACATTTTTTCATTTTCATATTTTATATCTATATACTTTTATATGTTCAAATTGTTTCATAACGTGTAATGTTTGTTTAATGAAGCCTACTTATTATGATGGAACATACACAACATGAAACCACGTACAAGCGACGGTTCCTTTGGAACCAAAGCTTCTGTGGTACTACTTGTTTATTTATTTACGTCAATAACTTACCTTGACCGATAAATGGAAAGAAAATTTCACCTTGAAAGCCGAATGCAACAAGTTGAAGTCCACCAGATGCTGAAAAGGTATTTTATCCTTGCATAATTTCCATTAACAAAAACAAAAAACAAAAACAAAATCCTGTGCACGAACTTAACTTTTCACTCTCCGAACTTTTAAATAATCCCAACAAACAATTTTCCGCGAAACAGTGCATAAACTATCCACCTAAGAACTTTATTAGTCTTTTATTATCAATCTATCAATCTATATTCTTTATTTTCATTTCAACAAGAACTTTGCACCATTTACTAGCAATTTTAGGTTAGGTCAGTTTCATGTAAATATAATCATCAAGAAAGGGGTAAATCAGTGTCTATTAATACGGTAACGTAACCGTAACCCCTTAGTTTATTAATTTTGACAAAGTTCCATTAGATGATAAGTTATTTTGCGTAGAGCTAGGTAGAATAAGAGTTTAGCAATCTTCAGAAGTTATGAAGTCATCACATTGAATGAATTTTGAAAATTATAATAAAACGAACAATATTTGAGTGAATTCACATCTTTATTTCTGAGGTAAAGTACATTGCATTATAATATATCGTTCTTGACAACACCTTTTTCCTGAATTCTACCTTGAGATTGAGAGTTTTCTCATGTGGCGTACCGAGAGAGCAGCTGGAGCACCTGAAAAGTAAGAGAAATGTAATATCTAAGAACAATGAGTAAGTATTTGTAAGGGCGTTCTGAAATACTATTTGAATACTATACTTTATCTATTTTCTACAAAACAGCTTATAAATATCAATAAAAAGAAACAAATTCCTAACTACTACTACTATTACCATTGCCACTATCAATCAAACTACTTTCAATAAACAAAGACTACAAAACCAAAATTTGAATTCAATACAACTAATTTTTTACACCACAATAATAATACAGTTTATTATAACTACAACAATCACAAATTCTTATTATTATAACAATATGACACGCAACGTGGGGCAAATTAGATATTTCATATTATCAAATTCCATTGTATTAAAATAATAATAACAATATATATATATATATATATATATATATATATATATATTAATGATTTATTCAATTTAGACTGTATTGGAAAAATGCATGCTTTTGCTGATGATACTGTGATTTCTTACAGTGCTTCAACTTGGGATAAACTGAAAGAAATAATCAATGAAGATTTAGGAAATATAAAAAATTGGCATAAATTTTGATAAAACTAATTATCTTCCTTTCACCTGTTGTCAGAATTCTTTGCCAAATTTAGGTCCACTCAAAATTGGTAGTGAGTTTAAAATTAATGAAACCAAATGTGTCAAATAGGTACTTGGTAATAATGACTGAAAATCATTTGAGGTGGGACCATTACATTTTTTTTTGTCATTAAAAAACTGAGATATCTGTTACCCAAATTCAAGTTTCTAAAACAATTTCTCTCATTGAAGCACCTTGAAATGTTGTTCTTTTCCTTAGTACAATCTCAGTTGAGTTATGATATTCTAGGATGGGGTGGTGTTAAAAAAAGTCATCTTTATGACTTGGAAGTGATTCAAAAAAAATTCTTAAAAATAATATATGATCAAAATCATTTGTTTCCTTCCGATCTTCTATATAAAAAAAAGTAGAAATTTGATATTGTGCAATTGTTTATGTACAGAATTCTAAACCACATTTTCAAAAATGAAAAGAATATCAATTTTGGTGATCATCTTTATGAGACGAGGTATAAAAGAGCAGTCACAGTTAAAACTAGATTGAATGAAATAATAGGCACAAGAAATTTCATTCACATTATCCCAAAATTGTTTGACATACTACCAGATATTATTAAAATGACTAAGACTATGTATTCTTACAAAAATAAAGTGAAAGACTTGTTGAATACTACAGAAAGACGTATTTCTTACAAATTGATAAATAATATTAATTAATGGTTGAATATACTCATTTCGACATAAAAAAATTTGAAATACTCAGATTAGAAAAGAAAATTATGCAGAAATAAGAATGGAAATGAAAAAAACTTATTGTTAGTTTTAAAATAGTTGTTTAGTAGAATAGTTTGTTACCTTACAACAAGGTTACTTAGTAAGGTTTATTTTCGTTTATTCATACAATGTTACATTTTATAGTTATGTATGTATTTATTTATGAATAAACTTATATTATTATTATTATTATAAATGTACAGAATGTTCCATTAAATAAAAAGAAACTTTGTTTCGTCATGACTTTTTGACTGATCCTGTATACTTGATTCTTCTTTATTTCAACAATAGTATTTAGAAAACCCTAAAACTTTTATATTTTAAGATTTTTTGGTAGCAATCCTACTTTAGGAGATAATCCACCGTTTCCATGCATAACAGCGATCCTGTTATGTCTTCTTATCTATTTTTTCTTACTCATTCACTATTTAAATAATCGAAATATAAATATCAGAATCGTATACGAGATGTGTCGTATTTTCAATATGCGTATTTTTTTATTACAATTGATGAAGCTCGCATTATTGGCCGATCCTATTATAATACATACAAATTTAGAATGCAATTCATGGACGAAATAGTTATCTGCAATATATTTTTAGACGGCCGGCGAATTAAAAATGTCAAATGCATCTGGCATTAATGCTTGTTTGTGCACATGAGCGTCACATGGCTCCTTGTTGAAATGAAAATTGCACCCTACTGGCTGTTGTCACTAACAGGCATAACAAATAATGAAATAATGTGTGTTGAGACGATTAAGAAAGGGGTGCTGGGTGCTGTGATTAAACTTGAGAAAAATTGTGCTGTCAGACATCCCAAAATTGATTGTGTTTTTGGTAGAAGCGTAATATGTATGTATTAAAATTTTCGGAAAATGAGATCAATGCAAATGTAAAAGACAACTTTTGTTTTGTCATGAAAGGTTAGGTTAGTTGGTTGGTCGAGCGAGATACCGGGTTTACCTTTCAGGTTTCCCTTAACACTGATACCAGCTGGGGTCTATTGTATTGTTCTGTCGTCAATGGTTCCTAGTTGAATAGGCCTGTGTTTTTCACCAGGTTTAGTAGTCTATTTACTAGGTGTTTCGGATTCATGCCTGTTTCTAGGTTGACAGTCCGAATATTCTGTTGGGCTTGTTGAGCAGCGCGTCGCATTCGAAGATAATGTGGGAGGCTGTTTTCTCCTTGTCACCACAAAGTCTACGGTTTCTCTATTTATTCCCATGGTGTGTAGGAGTTTCCTAAGGCCGCAGTGACCGGTTAGTAAGCCGGTAATCTTGCGTATCTTAGATCTGTTGAGGTTGAGTGTGTCAGCCGTCAGTGTTTGGCTCAGGTGCCTCACCATGACTGTGCTGTTTCGATGCCCTTCGATTTGGTCCCAATATGTTTGGTCTTTTGATTGCTTCCACTCATTGATTAGGTTTCCGCATCGAGTTTTGCTAATTCCAAACGCTGGTTCTGGGGTGCAATTACGAACACTCGATCCGTAGTATGTTTGACATATGTCAGATTTTAGCAACTATGAAAACCAATACAATTCAAAATATATAGCACCTTGAGTCGATATCAAAGGTCTATATGGTAGATATAATTCCATTCTATCTCTATTCAAAGAAATTTCATAATTTCGATTTCGTTTCGAATCGAGAACATCCATCGTTCTAGCCTACGTATCGTGACAGCTTTCTTATCGAGTGTTCATAATCCCACCACCGGACCTGTGAATGGTGATTCAGATGCTTTCTTTGCAAGTTGGTATGCTTTTTCATTGCCTTCAATTCCCCTATGTCCGGGCACCCACACAAGTGTAACCTTGTTGCGTTTTGACAGTTCATTGAGGCTCTGAAGACATTCCCAGACTTGCTTTGATTTTATCTGTATTGAGAAAGGTTAGGAATGAAAGAAAGTTGCAATTGTTATGTTTGAAATTGAATTTTACTTCAAGTAATATGGAGATTTCTACTACTTATGCAACTAGACTTTTGATGACAACAGGCGAGAACACGAAATTTGAAAAATATTTTTAATGGATAGGAAGTGATAAAGTGAGAGTTTTTCTAATTGATACCATTAAAAATATACCCCTTTATTACATTATGACCTAAAATATCATGTATTATTATTATTATTATCTCAATAGTTGGGCCAACTGAAATGGGAAGGGTCTCGTACACTGGCAATCAATAAAATATAACCTAACATCATTTACTGCCTCTTTTGATATAAAAATACTTTCCAGGGTGGGCGACTTTGGAGCAGTTGTTTGTTTTGGTGTACGTTTAGTTAGAACCCAATATAATCGTCGCATAGCCACCCTAGTGATAAGTATTACACTCTGAAATGTCATTTCAAACGTGTTCGATAGATCAGTAGAAAAAATGGTATGAAGAAAAATGTCCTAGAGAATTTCTTCTGCGTATTTCGTTCAACATTTTTATTCTAGAGACATTGCAACCAGAACACCTTTTTCGCCTTTTTTAGAGATAACTTAACCTACCCCAGCACTGATGAAAGATAAGAACCCAGAAACCGCTCCGAAGATGGTCATCCCGTCCATATAAAAAAGAAGCACTCCAAACTCCAAATATTTGCCCAATACCCTACCTCACAGGAATATTGAAGTGATTGGTATCTTACGATGGCGTAGAAGGGCCACGAGCAATTTTTTTTGGAATCCCGACTTTATTCTCTTACCCCCGACTTTAAACTCGGACCCCCAACTTTAATCTCGTACCCCCGACTTTAATCTCGGATCCCCGACTTTAATCTTGGACCCCAATTTTAATCTCGGACCCCTGATGACTTTAATCTCGTACCTCCGACTTTAAAGTTGGACCCCCAACTTTAATCTCAGACCTCCGAATTTAAATTCGGACCCCCGACTTCAATCTCGTACCCCCGACTTTAAAGTCGGATCTCTGACTTTAATCTCGGACCCTGATGACTTTAATCTCGTACCTCCGACTTTAAAGTTGGACCCCTAACTTTAATCTCAGACCTCCAAATTTAAGTTCGGACCCCCGACTTCAATCTCGTACCCCCGACTTTAAAGTCGGACCTTCGAGTTTAATCTCGGACCCCCGACTTTAATCTCGGACCCCCTCGGACCCCCGACTTTAATCTCGGACCCCCAATTTTGATCTCGGACCCCTGATGACTTTAATCTCATACCTCCGAATTTAAATTCGGACCCCCGACTTCAATCTCGTACCCCCGACTTTGAAGTCAGACATCCAACTTTAATCTCGGACCCCCGAATTTAATCTCGGACCCCCGACTTTAATCTTGGACCCCCGACTTTAAAGTCGGGGAATTACTCATAGCCTTAGATTAAAGAAACACTTTAATCTAAGCTCATTGCCCTTCTACGCCTTCGTAGTATCTGAATGTGTTCAGGACTATTCTTTCAAGAATAAAGAGCGAAGGAGACACAAACCCTTTGATGCCAAATTCGCACAATTTGAAATAAGCAATATCCAACAAAAAAATTTTCAACGCTTCGTCACTCTCGGATTTTCTGAGAACCCCTTCAAAAAAGAAGCGTCAACGGCTATGGTTGGGCTCATTGTTTTATTTTCTATCTCAAGCGCGTCGATGTCTTGGCTATGATGGAGGTAAACGTATCCAAATGAGCAACTAAATCTAAAACAGACATATACCTAATGGAAAATTAGAGGTGTGAAAAGTTGGCGCCTTCTCAGACGAAAACAAAAGCCGGTCCTCATCGATGCTGTATTGCTGTAAGTTATTGTAAGTTATTGGCTGGGAGAATTTCAGTCCTCCTTGCACATTTTGAGTTATTTGTGTCTTTTCAGACTCAACCGAAAATTTCGCGCTACAGGATTTTCAAAAAACACATTTCAAACTTCTTTTATTAAAATTAATTTTGAAAAATTTTAAATTTGAGTATGGAAATGCCTAGTCATTGATAGCCAGTGTATGCGTTTGACTGCGTTAATCATCTAAAATTACTAGATACTCTATAATCTTGCGGTTTTAGAGGAAAGACTGGTTGAAATCTTTCATTGAAAATCGAAACCAATGTGTTTCTTGGAAATTTGACCATAATTATTCATTATCACATGTGACATCAACAACAGGATAGTTATGTATGGGTGTCCCACAGGTATCCAAACTGGGGCCGATTCTCTTTCCATTGTACGTCTACGGATTTGAAGATAATCTACTCCACTCAGATTTCGTTGCGTATGCGGACGATATATCTATTTTAAAGTCATCGACAAATACCAACAAGAACAAGAAATTCAATTTTCTTTCAGGTTATTCAATAATATACAAGGTGTTCCATTTGAAAAAATGCACCTTTCACCACTTTTGTATCTATTGGTAAAATCACAAATTTTCAACGACCCTGTATAATGAAGAACGAATTCTAGTCACAACTGATACACAGAAAACTGTCAAACTACATGAAACATTTCAGCTTTCTACGTATTCAAATACTGCAGTAATATACGTTTAATTGACGATATCGCACAAAAAATAAGGAAACTATTGATTTTCTCAAAAACCACTGGAGATAGGTAGACGGAAGAGAAGAATAAAAATAACCTTAAAGCAATAGCAAAGCGAAAAATGCAATAATATACAGGGTATTATATTTGTATTATATTTGAAATATCAAAGTTGTTGCTACTTTTCGATAGAAGCGGCAACGCCGCAGCGCTGAAAATATTTTAGATCGATAGAGCAGAACTGGTTATCCAAGAAACCAAATTTTCAAAATAATCCTGTCCCGTTTTCCAGAAACGTCTGATAGGCCATTGAGTTTGGGACACCCTGTATATCATATCATAGTAACTAAACAGTTATGTGTTGTTTATGATAAAATCTTAATAGTCAAACATGCTGTCAAGAAAAGTGAGGCTTGGATCTTTCGGCAAGTGTCTAAAGTTAAAAGTGCAAAATAGTGTAGATGATGAATTTGTTTTTTGTAGATATCAAGCAGTCACGTTATTTTGTAATTGAGTAGAATCGAAATAGAGAATATACTTACTGTAGAGAAGCAAACATGATAAAATATAACCTCCAAAAACATTATGAAATGCCGAATTATAAAGCAACAGAAAAATCGATTCAATTGTAGCTCAAGAGAGCATTGATCTTATGAATGCCGACCAGATTGAAAGATTTTAGAACGAGACTGCTTGATGTGGAATACAAAGAAGTTGTATATTTTTGTGAGATTTTTATTTAATTCATTGTGATATTTATTGTATAGAAACCTTTAGTTTTCAGATTATTATAGAGCGTTTCAATCTGTATTTCCATTTTATTTGCCCTGTCACAGTTTTTTAAAACTTTTATTGATCTATCATCAGTGATGTGTTTATCATTAGGAGTATCTCGTCACAAAAACAATAAATTTGCTTCAATAATGTCGGTGAAAAAAGTGTGGAAACAATGAAAATTCTACCATTATATCGCGAATTAACACATAATATATAGGAGAATTCAAAACATGCATGGAAAATCTGTTTTTGAACCTACTTACGATGAAGGTCCTTAAATGGTCCTGTTCGGACCCATCTGTTTCTGTAACATTGTATGTCCATAGGACGTTCGCCGTACGGAATATGGACGTCCTAAGGACATCTGAAATGTTCGAAGCGAACGTCATGAGGACGTCCATGGGACGTACTTGTGCTCTCTGGGTAATAGGTATAAGAAGGTTAATTTTATTTGTAAAACGTTTGGTTTTGATACTTGAATTTGTGAAATATGAGTTAAGTAGGATGAAAAAAGTGTTGACAAGAAGAAGGAGGCACTTTGTGCTTTCAAGCCGCGATATTCTCCGTTTTTCGAGCTCCTCTACTAGCATATATCTGGTCGAGCTTGATAGTCATTCTTTAGCAACTGTACACACTTCAATTGTTAAGTGTGTTTTATTATGTAACATGTGTAAATATATCATTATGGTTACTTATTAGCTGCTAAGTCCGTTATTTGAAAACAAAAACTCACCCGTCACCCTGTACTCCGACATTGGTGACCCCGACGTGATTTAGTGCTTTAGGAGGACAATGACGCACGTGTGTTTTTTTTCAATCTGTCACGGACATAACCACCGAAATGACGCCCAAACAAATACAAGTGTCCGCGGTGTCTAGTGCTTCTCCAACAGACAGTCCTACTGCAGCAAACAGTACCAGTCTAAGTTCTACCCCAGGCTACCCCACAACAACAGAGTCAAGTGTTCGTTGCATCACAGAACCTTACACCTGTTCATCAAGACCAAACTCCAGCTCCGCAAAATCAAGCAAGTGTGGATACCAGAGCACATTTTTCAGCTGAGCAGCCTGTAGTACAAGTCCAACCTCAAGCTGCAGTTCCAGCGTAACAACTTCAAGTACAAGCAAGTCAGCTACTCAATTTCAACCAACCACTCCAACTCAACCACCAGCTCAGCCACGGCTGCGGAAATGATCGAAGATGAACCTCTTCGTCTTCCCGGTAAGTTCCTGATCTCCACATCTACCAGAGACATGGACAACTCCACTGACTTCATCCGTGAGCTGCGCCAGCACTTCCAGACGCTCCGGCCAGTCAGCAGCACCAGCGGCACCAGCAGCACCATCAGCAGCAATACCAGCACAAGCAGCACCACCTGCGCCAGCAGCATCACCTGCACCAGCAGCACCACCTGCACTAGCAGCACCACCTGCTCCAGCAGCACCACCTGCATCAGCAGCACCACCTGCACCAGCAGCACCACCTGCCTTCACGACGCGTTCAGGACGCCGCGTTAATTATCCCGAGCGCTTGCAAGCAGGATGTAATTAATGAATTTTTATTGAAATTCAATTCTTTCATTTTGCTGATTACATAGAATAACCTCAAAATGAAATAATTTGCAGTACTAGCACCTTATATTTTATTCTGCGCAAAATTCGCAGATTTCCAGTTTTCATTGCGATTTAATTCTAAGCACTCCGGTCTTCGTGTTCGACTCACTGAAGCCTCCAATTGAATTATTTGCAATAACTTATTTTTTATTCTGCGCAAGATTCGCAGATTGAGTGAATAAGCTTAGTTAATAATGATATTCAGATTTGTTCAAGTTTTTTTAGTTTTAATTTTTTTTGTATTCCCTTTTAGTTTTATATGGTTCACCACTGGCAAGGGGGTACTGTAGGGGTTTTTTCCAACAATAAAACTCACAATCATTATTATTTTCCAAAGAAAATAATCTTTAACAACTTTTCAAAGTATTTTATATTTAATTCTTTTTCCTTCTTAACTTCAAATGGCCTTTGTCCGACTATAAATGTTTTATGGGGAAATGTTTAGATCCGTTGAAATAGTTTCAGAACTTGGAATTCCATAGTTGGATGTCTGGTAATCGTTTTACCTACGATGCGAACCTTGCCAGCCAGCTATTAGTATTATGGCTACTCTTTCGTAAGCCGGAGAATTTGGAAATTTGGAATGACGTAGGCTGGGTTTTTCATTATTTCTGATCTGCAATGAAAAGATGAAGTTAAACGATGAGAAAAGATAATTAGTTAGGCTTCAGTTTTCAAGCCGTGATGTTCTCCGTTTTTCGAGCTCCTCGACTAGCATATATCTGGTCGAGCTTGATAGTCATTCTTTAGCAACTGTATTATGTAACATGTGTAAATGTATCATTATGGTTACTTATTGGCTGTTGTGTCCGTTATTTGATTACAACAAATCATTAAACATAGCCATGACCACATTTTGGTAGGCAAGCCATTTTAGGCGCATTCGTCTATTTATGAAACTTTATAGATAATTTGGTTCATCCAGTTATCAGATGGGTGAAAGTCGACCCCTCTCCGGCTCTTAGACCATAATGAAGACAAACAAATAGCAGAACCCTGGAAGGGAAGGAACCAAACACCATCTGGAACAGATCTCAATTATTGTCAATAAACTTCTACTCTGAAATCCTATTTCGAAACACCGCATCTGTCTGTATATCTTCCAAAGCAAACAAAACGAGTTTTTCCCGTATCGTTTTGGCATGATCCGAAGCGGAGCCAGCCCCAGCCCAGCATCCGAGCCGTGGACCGACATCGCCAGCGACACGGCAACGTGAGAGACCGTGGCGGCAGCGATCTCGGCGCGGCGACTGGCGAGAGCGAGATGCGATGATAGAGGACAGCGCTGTGTGCTGTGCTAGGCTGGATCAGTGACCGTGGCCAGCTGGCGCCATAGACTCGCCATAAATAATACCGCACAAGTAGTGCTACACCAGAAGAATGCCACCGGCCAGATGGTCGCCTCTCGATATGCGGCGAACGCTCTTTGCACCAATAGCATTTGTTGAGCTTACTTTTCACAACGGAGGATAGCGATAGCGGAATTTTATTTTTTTATTGGTGCCCCATTTTACCTATTTAAGGGTCTTCATCCCTGAAAAAAGGGAGTCAGAAACGATTGTTTTCCTGGGTGGAGGGATGTATGATTATACAGGGTGTTTCATAATAAATGCGCAGTACTTCCGGATGTAATAGCTCGTTCAAAAATATGAAAAAAAGTTTGTATTAACTTACCCTCTAAAATTCAACATTTTCGAGATACAGGGTGTTGAAATTTAAAAAAAAAATTAATTTTTTGCGAATATCTCTGGAACCGTTTATCGCACAAACAAAAAACAGATTTTGAATGCATTTTCTACTCATAATAAGCTATGTTTTGTGTAGACTTTTTATTTTTTTAATTCATAATTGGTGAAGATTTTGAAGGGGTAGTGGGTGTTTTTTTCTCCAACTTCTACGCCACTGGAAAAAGTATGAGCCGCCTACTTGAACTGCCAATGATTTCTACACAAAAAAGGTACTCTTGGTCACAAGCCCTAAAGTTGACCGTTTTCAAGAAAAATCATTTTTCATGTTGAAAAACATGGTAAATTTTTTTAAATAATTTTTTTCCTAATTATACAAAATTTATTTAAACGTTAGAACAAGTAACAAAACCAAACGATGACTTCTTAATTGCAGAATAAAAAAAAAACAATAACAATCATACTCAGTTGAATTGTTGGAAATGTCCGCCGTTAGCTTCAATGCACGCAGCAATTTTTCGAGGAAAAAAACATTATTTAAACAACATGAAAGTTGATTTTTCTTGAAAACTGTCAACTTTAGAGCTTATAACCAGAAATACCTTTTTTGTGTAGAAAACATTGGCGGTTCATATAGGAGGCTCAAAACTGTACTTTTTCCAGTGGCGTAGAATTTGGAGAAAAAACACCCACTACCCCTTCAAAATTTTCGCCAATTATGAATTTGAAAAAATAAAAAATCCGCACAAAACATAGCTTATTATGAGTAGAAAATGCCTACGAAATATGTTTTCTGTGCGATAAACGGTTCCAGAGATATTCGCAAAAAACGATTTTTTTTTCAACACGTATCTCGAAAATGGTGCATTTTAGAGGGTAAGTTAACAGAAACTTTTTTCATATTTTTGGACGAGCTATCACATCCTGAAGTCTTGTGCATTTATTGTGAAACACCCTGTATATAGATAAAAATAATGAAAAAAAATTCATTGAGTTTTAAATGAACGAAAAGGATATTTTCCCCCATTTTTGGGCATTTTCGTTCAGTTCCACCATCAAAACGAACGAATATTTTGGTTTTGTTTCATTTCAGTATCGAAGTCTATCATTCACCTAGTTAAACGACTTTCTTATTTTTTTCCTAGATGTTTTATCTTTGTGAATAATTTTACAAAAATGTGTTGTTTTCGCGAAATGGGTTTCCTGCTTTATTCCATTTGAAATTAGAAATATCCAGCTTTTATTACTTACAATTCTGGATTCAGAAATGGAACTGAATTTCTTTTAAATGACATGCCCCTCAGGTTGCTCCTCCCACACGACTGGTGAGGAAAAGAGAGAGTAGCCAGAATGACATCTGGCACAGGGTCGGATCGGGAATGGGAAAAAATAAAACTCATTCGGGTCGATCGAAACTATGGAATATTATAACTTTTACAATTAATAGCTTTTTTCAACAACATGTGTTCATCACTTGGAGAACAATACACCATAACGTTTTCATATTAGGAAAAACCAAGAGGCGGCTCCAGAATGTTGGACGAGTTACGTGATTTCTGAAACATTTCCATTCAAAATTGGTACATAAAAATTTTTGGGTTTGGGATGTTATAATTTTTTTTTTGATAATTCAACGTAGCGGCTCCAAAATAGCGGACGAAATTTCTGATTCTTGGTCTGATTCTATTTTGAGTTGGTATAGGTATAGGGATTTTTGTGGTCGGAGATTTTTTTTTATCAATGGTTGTTAATTCGAAATGACAGCTACAAAACGGTTGGACGAATAATTATTGTCCGATTCCGTTCAAAATTAAAATGTAGGGGTTTTTTGGAGAGGTGATTTTGACTTTTTTGTAAAAATCAAAAAATTCAAGATGGCGGCCCTGAGATTTAAGGTCAGATTCTATTCAAAATTTGTATCTAGGAGTTTTTGGAATAGGGGTTGAGTTTTTCAAAACTAAATAATTCAATATGACATATTTTACGTATAATCTATAAATATTCGTTTTCAGTGCATTTGAATAAAATCTTGTATTAAAAACATTTTTTTAATTTATATTCATCAGGAAATACACTCTCCACTTAGTCAAAGCTATTTAGCGAGAATTTCGGAGTAAGTGGTATATTTTTACGCATATTACTAAATAAGTTGTTCTTGTGACTCCCATATCGGCAACTCGTTCTACATTGGTTTCCAATACAACGCTTTGTTTGGGCGGAGCGGCGTTTTTGATGTTCCTTTGAAGTTGAAAAGCTACAGCGGACTTTTCTTAAATGTTCCAATGGGGCAGCGCGGAAAGGTAAACAAACGAAACATTGACTTGATACCAGGTGATTGTTAAGGCTTTGTTTGTTTCTTTGGCGGCATTTATATCCAGAATCGTAATCATTCGAATTTATTCACTCCATTTTTTTATTTTCATTAATGATTCTATGTTGAAGTAAAATCACAATTATTTTTATCAAATTCAAGGACAACTCACTATAACCAGAAGAAAATTTATTTATATATATATATATATATATATATATATATATATATACGAGAAATGAGTTCAATGTGAAAAGAATACAAAGAGACGTTTGTGCCTGGGAATCAAAAATGCTTCCAAAGCTGAAAGCATTTTATGTAAATTGCATTCTACCTGAAATATTGGACGGGCATCTTCCTAGAGGAAAGAGAATTAGGCATATATGCCTAATGTTATTTAAGGTAGAGAAAGGAATGTAAAAAAAAGGAATAGCAACTTTTTTTCAATATTGAGGTATATTAGAATAAAACATCTAACTAAAACATTGTTTTTAACAGTTGTATTATTTCACATCGGTTGGATTGAATGTTTTACAGGTGATAGAGTCTTATATTGTTTCACCCTCTATATGGAATAAGACATATGTACCTAAACTATGGACCTTTCCTGCAAAAAATTACATTCGAATCAAGAACATTGTTTTCAAGAAAATTGCGATCAGATCTTATTGGTCACTATTTTCAATAACTGACTTGAAAGTCAAATCTGATAACTGATTTTTAAATTTTTTATTCATGATTCCAAATCTGATTTTATATTTTCGAATCAATTCAAGTTAATGCATTCATTTACACCTAAATAGTAATTTTGAACAGAATACGACCATGACTCACAAAATAAACCGAATACATCATTATGTCCAACTTCAAAATACCATTCTTATATAAAATTCGACCATAAATCACATCATCTTGAATAGTTTATAATCTTAGACTCCGCCAAGAAATTACAAAATATTTCCGTCATTTTAAAAAAAGATTCATAATCTCCGAGCCAGAAAAACCCACAGACAAATTTTGAATCGAATGTGACCATAATCACAAATCTCGTCCGCCATTTTGAATTTAATAATTTTGACGAAAGATTCATAATCTACGACCCCGAAAACCTGCACATACCCATTTTGTATCGAATCAGAAACCAAATCACAAATCTCGCTTTTTATTTTTTCTTTAAAAACATTTATAATGGAGTACCCACCTGCTACTGGAATTATGAACAGTGAACACCCATCAAATATCAAATCATTCGGACGTCTGCAAGTGTAAATTTTGTTCAACGATTCCATTACATACCTACATATATCATACAGGTCAAATTAGTATGAAACGTGTAATAAGAAAAACATATCCCATAAAAGTAATTCTGGTCCAATGCATTTTCAAAAAATAATAGAATAGACTCTTTACGTCAGCGTTGCAGGTATATTTATTTTCCCGCTGCCGACACTGTAAATAGTCCATACATGCTTAGCAACAAAACAGGTAAATGGCCTATATCATTCGTTTACTAATTCATCTTGACAACGGAATGTACATAGTGTCATTTACATGCCTAGGGTAATAATGACTTTGCCTTTGACAAGTAATACCTTCAGCTTCATTCATATCAATTTTTAGGTTGAGACCTTTTGAATATTATTGTTGTCTGCTTATTCGGTAACTTAGTTACACGCACAAGCAACTTAGAATGAAATAGCGAACGAATAATCATGAAGGAAGGGTAAGAAAACAAACTTCAATTCAGGCAAATTTTGAGAAATGTCAACAAGCAGCGGGAAAAACGTAATAAGTAACACGGAATGTATCGACTGTTATCATCCTCGGCAAGCGACAAGCCTCGAAATAACTATTTGTGCTGCATGCATGTCATGTTTTATTTGACATTACCTTTCATCTGATATTTCAGACGTCATTATCTATTTCTTTTTAGTTTAATTAGTTCAAACAGATTTTGCTAAACATTTTTTTCAATTCTTGGTTCATTGTGTGACTGGATTCCATTATATTTATGCATTTAAAATTTTCGTGCAAACTTTCAGATTACCACGAAAACAAACAGGTTTTAATCTAGATTTGTAATTTGGAAGAACGAGCACTGAATTATCTAATTCGGACCTGTATCTTTTGAGAATCGCCAAGTTAGAAGTGAGACGGAAATTGTATCTATTCCATCGGGAGAACACGCACTGCCATCTGGCGATATTCGTTTCTTATTTAGGAGGCTAAGACCACGTTATGAAATCTGTAGCCGAAATTATGTTCTGGTGCAAACAGCGTGTGCCCTGAAAACACTTCTCACTGTTCCCCTCTCTCCGCTGAAAGTCCGGGATAATGCTGATTTACAACATCGCATCTGTGTTTTCCCTTCTACATCAGCATACCATCATATCTACATATTACAGATTTGTTTTTAATTTGTTATTGTATGCGCCGACCACCATATGGACGCAGTTAGTCATCGTCGCCGATTTAATCACTTCTTATTTTCAATGCTAATTTATTGATTTCCCATGATGTATTCGTGAACGTTCATTAATTAATGAATTCTTTGTTGATACAGTTGATTCAACATTCGCTTATTGAAAAAATTTGTTAACCTTTCAAATTAGGTACCATGAAATATAAGTACCTAATTACGAAAACGCAGAAGGGCCCCAAGGTTTTATTTATTATTTCGACTTGTATGTCAAAATGTCCAGAAAACAGTAGTAGGGGGCAGTAGTTGTTTTCTGTTGGAGACTTGCCGACGATTATACCTATTGTATAGGTTAAATGCAGAAGTCTGGATTGCTTAATCCATTTTATTATTAGTTTAATGGGCTTCTGCCAAGTAGTGTCATCAAATATTTTCTTCTGAATCTTAATTTTGTTTTAATAGAAATGACTTTTATGGAAATAGATTTCTAGTATGATTTCACGCATTAAAAAAAAATTAATTCCTACGATCACTAGGAGCCGAGGTAATTTTTTTATTAAAAAAAAACCTGGAAGGCGCAATAATCATCGTACAGCAGTCATCTTCATGGATATTGAGGTTGAATACCTATATTTTCGATAAAAAAAAATACTAGGATATGTCTAGTTCATTTTCAGTATTATTAATTGATGAGCAAAGTGAGGAGTGCAGGCGCGGAGCTATGCAATTCTAGCGGGTGGCGCAGTGGGAATAGCAATTCTGTTGACATTAAAGACACTTTCGTCCTGACAGTGTTATTGAAAAGTCGTTATTGATTCAATTTCGAGTACTAGTGTACATTGCAAAAGAAAACGTACGTGAACAACAAGTTACAAGTTTATTACATAATAATAAGAAAGAAGGAATTCTCAATGAACATCGTTTTGAGTGTTATCGATCAACGTCAAAAGCTACTTTTCAATTAGCAAATCTTCCTTCTAATGAAGGAGCCGCCAAACAACATGCCTTCAGAATTCATTTGCAGTTGCAAAAATGGTTAGGAAAAGACAAAAGGGTCGTCAGTGGGGATGGAAAATTACGAATGATATTAATGCCAGTTTATACTGATGATCCACTGATACCAAACGAGATATTGAAAAAAATGTCATGCATCTGTATCAGTGTGGTTGCAAAACAAATACAAGTGGCTGCAGAAAGCAATTATTACAATGTTCGAGTGTTTGCACACATTACACATTGTGAGTCAAGTGAATGTGAACATTTTGAGACGCCTATCATCGAAATAGATGAAGAATTACCCAACTTCATGGATAGTCTGCTCACACACAATATGGAGAAGGAGATGAAGAAAAAGAAGAAGAGCCAAATGATTCAGCGAACAATCCTCCAATAAAGAAAAGGAAAATTAGTGAATCTGTATCAATATAATATATGAATATTTTTTCTGTAATATTTTTATAAATGTTCTGCATATAATAGAGTTTTATTTTATCATTTTGTGACCAGATCAGCGTATTTTTCACTGAGAAAATTTGGGAAAACCTGGAAAAAAAGATTTTTTTTCAAAAATTCATAATTTTTATAGATCTGAAGCCGGACAAACAATATTGCGGAAACTGATAGATGATAACATTTGGTTCAACTGTGCACAAGATGATTTCTGTTCGATGTGGAGTTTTTGCACAATCGCGTTATAAACAATTTAAGTGCAAATCTTTCTAAATGCGCCGATTTAAAGGAAATCATCTTATTCAAATTCTGTAAACGGTATTTGGAAGTAGTGATCAATGTCTACAATTTGCATATTTTGGATTTTCACCTGAGAGGTGGAAAATGTGTTGAAAATGTCACTGGAAGTTACTCTGAATCCGTGAAAGTGCACCCGAAGTCGCCCGAACTCAACTCGACTTAACTTCGGTGCGACTTTGAAATGTTTTGATTAACTTTCAGTGACCATTTCAACACATTTCCCACTTAGGTGAAAATCCAAAATATACAAATTATAGATATTGATCTCTTCTTCCACATGCCGTTTACAGAATTTGAATACGAGGATTTCCCTCAAATCGGCGCATCTTGCAAGATGTGTCCTTAAATTGTTTATAACGCGATTACGCAAAAACTTGCGTACAGTTGAACCACATATTATTATCTATCAATTTCTGCAATATTGATTGTCCAGCTTCAGATTTATAAAAATTATAAATTTTTTAAAAATGGTCTCTTTTTCGAGGTTTTCCCAGATTTTCTCAGTGGAAAATGCACCGATCCGGTTGTATGAAAATCTATTTTGTAGGTTTCATGAATGTTTACAAAAGTTCCATTTACTGTAAAACTATTCTTCGACTTATCTTTGAGATATTTCCAAAAAACAAAAAAGTTGTTATTTTTTTCACTATTTCTTGTTAAAAAAATTCCACAAAGTGATTTTGCTGGCGCGATGAGTACTTACTCATAAGTATGATCATCAGCACTAAGTAAATACTGAATTGTATATTAAAAAATAAATGTATCTACTGATTATTCTTAAGCATTTTCTTATTTAGTCGAAATTTGATTGAACGGAAAAAATTCAAAAAACACTTGTTCAATTCAGTTCACACTTGAGATGAATACAAACCTCAAAGAATTCACTCTTCTACATTTATTTATCGACCACCATGTCGTTCGTTTCGACAGAAAGTGAAAAAAATATGAGAGTGTTTCACAAACTAAAGAGTCGAATTTAACATTTGTGGCCAAATTTATGCGGGAAAATCCTATCATTTTAAATAAAGGAAAAACTCCCGCAATAAATAACAAAAACAAAACATCTTAGCCACTCTTAAACACTATTATGAAAGTAAGATATCATGCCTTATTATAAGATGTTGTAAGTTAACTATGAAAACATTGTAGATAATTTTGGAAAACATACCGATTCCAAGAAATTCCAATTACTCCAATTATTATTAAAAAATTAAATTACCTGAAGGCGGTAGTAAATGAAATACTAATGCCAACATAACTGGGAATAAAAAGAAAAAGCTATGTTATGTAAGTTATGTTGATTGGCGTAAATAATTGTGGCTAAACGGATGCGTATGACTTAAAGTTCACGTAGTCCAACAGGTTCTTCATCTTGGATATTGTCTTTTTCAATTTCAAACACTTCTTCATCTTTTATATGATTTCCAATATCATGAAGAACACAACATGCTATCATAATGCGGATGGCACTTTTCTTAATGGCAGTCTAATTGTATTTTGTAATAAAGGGAATCGTTGCTTTAACTGTTTGAAACATCTTCCGAAAATAACACGTTCATTTTTCAAAAGTTTGTTACTGAATTGTCAAATTTTCTGAATACACCACAGTTATGACTGTTCCTCTAAATCCTGCTATCATGTACATAACCTGACCATTCTGCACTGACACATGTAAATAACTCATCATCGTTACATGTTACGGTACATTTAAGTATTGCGGGAAATTGTTTGCGACAAATGTTTTCTTTTACCATGATGATTTTCCACAACTTTTTTATTTCGTGTCAACGTACAACCACTTGCACCTGTAGCAGTTAGAAAGCGAAATTTTGCTCGCCATTTTTGTTTTTCCTGTTGTATCGCTTCATATGCATCATGATTAAAACGTCATTGATCAGGATTTTTGTATTTTGTCTTGATACTAGATACTATATTTGGTTATATTATTTTTAAATTTCTATTACTATTATTATTGTATTTACACTATTTTAGATTTAATTACTTCCTAAGTCACATACAAGCGATAGTTCCATACTTAAGCTTCGTGATTTTCTTCTTGTTTATTCGCTGTGTTTTTGTATTATTTTTCTTGTATTAACATGAATAAACATTATTATAGTCGTACGATTTCAAAGGTAATTAATTAGGTAGGTAACAAAGAAAGTACAACCATACATGAGGAAACTTTATCCTTTTATGAGATTTTTCAATAATATTTTAGCTCACAAAATGTACTACCCTTGATACCGTTGGTTGACTTACACCAATATCTTCTGCTACACCAATCTGGTAGCCTAAAGCCAAATGTAACAAAAACTCGAACAAATAACATATTTATTCTAATATTTGCCATGGTACTAAAGACCCACCCGCTATCAGTGCCCAACAAATTTGTCATTAACCACTCCACACTTTCGGGGTTAAAACGAAACAATTTCACATAATTTTGACCACGAGGATCTTCTCGTCTGTTTTTATAAAATTTTGGAGCTCGTTGCACGACAAACATTTTTTAAACAAATGGGAATTCACCTTCAGCAAGCACTATCAGCATGCTAAGAAGCAGACTTACAATTTGAAAAGAGCATACTTAATTTAATCAGTATAACCTATCGTTTATTAATATAGATTTAAGTAACAACTAGTCAGCACAAGTACAAACTTATACTCTATCAGTACATACTTTAAGTATCAGTTCGTCCTTAAACTTTATTAATATACTTTTCAGTATTAACTTATGAAACCGTAAGTTTTAAGTATCTACTGATTTTTATTAATACCACTCATTAACAATAGCTTCGAACACTTTTGATAAGCTGGTGCATAAAGTTATAGCTCTTTAGGTGACAATGAGTGACGCGTCTCTTTTTTAAGCAAAGGTAAAACATTTGATATTTTCAATTCATCTGGGAAAATTCCTTGTTCCAAAGAGAGATTTATTATCTAGGTAGGTTACGTGCAATACATTTTTTTGAGTAGTGAGTTGGATATGCCATCATCTTCAAAAGACATGTACAATTTCGATTATCTTACTTTTTATTTGCTGACAGCATTAATAATTATATTATGTCTATACGTTTCTTTGTTTGTTCATTAGATGAATTTTCCATAATGCGATTATTCATATGTTTATAAGAGTCGGATCATTTTCCCATACTCAATTTCACAGCCCTGGAGTTAAAAATTGGCGGATTAGGATATAGTAAAATTCTTATTGAATGCAACGATTTTTGGACTATTATGACGTCTTAATGTTCAGCCACATTTGAAACCCCAACCATGATAAGAATACAGACAGCCAAGGGGTATTCCACATGTTCTTTACAATTTCTCTTTTTCCTGTGCACTTAAAATTCGTCCCCCATCTGGTCCAAATTCCTAAACATTCTTATCTGTAAAACGGTACCTAATGGTTTCTGCGAAAAGAGGAAGTGACTAGCTACTTAGCTTTGAAAATATCACAATACTAACTTTATCGCTAGCAATATTCGTATGGGATAAACCACTGATAAACTGCAGGTAAGTAGCCCTGAAATTCCTTCTGTATTAGGATTGTCTAGAAAAACAAGATCCTCAAAATTGAAATAAACTACTTGCCAGGTGAAGTGGGACAGCCAAAAAATTGACTAATTTTGACTAGCTATAACTTGAACAGTTCTTGGCCGTTGTTGGAGTTTCATCCAAAGGTGGAAAGCGTCATCCTTGGTCTATGCGTCATAGGCGTCGAGTTTCTTTTTTTGCAATTCGTTCTCTTTGTACAGGGTGATAAAATTTAGAGCCGGAAACATTTCAAATTTTTTACCAATAATTTGGGAAATGTGAGGGACCCTAGAAATGTTTTTAGATGTTCTGTGAATTGTTGGGCCGATACCTCGAGATTTCTTTGAAATATTTTTGATAAATTGCGTTGCTATGGAAATATCGCCATTTTATGAAATTCCGTTTTTATTTTAATATGTGGCCTTTTTTACTTAAACAATAGCAGCCACCATCTAAACTGCAGCAAGGGATATTTCTACTGAAGATAATTAACACCAGTGGCGCGCAAAAAGGGGTTTATGAAATTTAGAAACAAAAATTCGTTTTTATTGAAAAAATTCAACAGTTTTATTGATCGTTACAGTTAAAAAGATACCATATCTTTAATTAGCATGATGCTGATAAATTCAGAGGCGTGCAAAAGACAAATTAAAATTCCTGTTTCATTATTTTTCCTATTTTTTTACTCATTTATTTAAGATGAGCATTCATCTAATTTATTGGCATATAAAAGAGGATCCATTATACAAGGCGATCCAAAAAGTTTGATTCATATGGAAACATTTTTAAATTTTTAGTAAGTGTTGTTCTTGGTTCGCACAGTGAAAAATTTTTTATTTTCGACGAGACTTCAATCCCTGACCATGTACGGGCCTACTGGTAGTGTCAGTAAGCAGTAGCTGTTGTTCTATATTTATCAATTCTGCATTGGAAAGTCGCGACATTTCGTTCGACTTAAAAATAATGCATTCTAAATGTAAAAATGTTATTTCTGCATGTTGATGTAAATAAAAATGAAAAGGAAATGAGGTTTTGACATTAGATTTCATTTCAAGTCAAAACAAATATCAATCATTGTTATCGTCTAAATGCCACGACTTATCAGTGCAGATTTGGTGAAAATTTTAAGATTGCGGCAAAGAAATTATACAATAAGAGAGATTGCCGACTTACTTGATGTCAAGAAATCATCTGTAGGAAGAGCTTTGCAAAGAGAAGCTAACAACGGTACTGCTGCTAACCGAAACGGCGGAGGAAGTTGGAATATATAACATATCCCCGTCATGACCGAACAATAGTACGCACTGCAATCAGGAATAGGGTTTGGACCGCCAAAAGAATTCGAGCGCACCTGCAGGTAAATGTTTCAGCACTATCAAAAGGCGCCTACATTTTGTTGTTGTGGACGATAATGCTCGGCCTCATCGGGCATTATAAGTAGACAGGTATCTGCAAGACCAAAATGTTAATCGTAGTGAATTGCCTCCCAGATCTCCTGACTTGAATCCTATCGAGCACTTCTGGAGTTGAATGAAGTTGGAGTTTTCCCGAAAGGGACGTCAGCCTGAAATTCTGGACCTCTGGGAGGCAGTTCCTACAGAACTAATCAACGAATTAATTTCGAGCATGCCAATTCGTTGCCAGGCAGTTATTCAAACCAGAGGGGGGCCTTACTATATACAATTAATATTCTTGTTTTATAAATATTTGGGGTTTCTTTTTAGCTTTTTAAATAACGTTTTCTTATGTAAGAACGTAAACATATGGATAATTTTTTGTACGCCGAGGAATTCATTAAAAAGAAATTATTACAAAAATAATTTGTCTACATTACTGAATCCCATTTTGCACGCCTCTGAATTTGTTAGCATCATGCTAATTAACGCTATGGCACCTTTTTAACTGTGACGATCAATAAAACTTGAATTTTCTAAATAAAAACGAATTTTCGTTTCTAAATATCATAAACCTCTTTTTGCGCACCACTGGTGTTAATCATCTTCAGTACAAATATCCCTTGTTGCAGTTTAGATGGAGGCTATTATTTAACTAAAATAGGCTACATTTTCCACACCACCGCAATTTATCAAAAATATTTTAAAGATGTCTCAAGGTATCGGCCCAACAATTCACCCAACATCTGAAAAAAATTCTAAGTTCCCTCACATTTCCCAAATCATTTGTAAAAATTTTGAAATGTTTCCTGCTCTAAATGCTCACCCTGTACAAAGAGAACGAATTGCAAAAAAAGAAACCCGATGCCAATGACGCATAGACCAAGGATAAAGCTATCCACCTTTGGTTGAAAATCCAACATCGGCCAAGAAATGTCCAAGTTATAGCTAGTCAAAAGTAGGCAATTTTTTGGCTGTCCCACTTCATCTGGCAAGTAGTTTAGTTTATGCTTGCAAATCAATTACGAGGATATATTGAAAAATTCTTAGCCTACTATAGAACCAAACAAAATTTCAATGTCAAAATATTTTATTACTCAACATATTCTTCTCTTAATTGGATACATTTATTACAGCGAATCTGCAAACCAGACCTCCACATCTTTTATTACCTACTCGTTGGAAGAAAATTTACGACCTTTTAAACTTTTTTTCAGTTGAGGAAAGAGATGATAGTCGGACGGAGCCAAATCTGGTGAATCAATAAGGGGGGTGTTCTAGTAATTCAAACTCTAAATCTCGAATTTTTTGCATGGCAACATGAGATTTGTGTGCAGGGGCGTTGTCCAGCAAAAACGAAACACCTTTGGATAGCTTTCCGCGTCTTTTCTCATTAATTTTTTCCCGTAGAGTGGTCAGTAATGTCGAATAGTAATCTCCAGTTATTGTTTTACTTTTATCCAAAAAATCAATCATGATTACTCCATGGCAATCCCAAAAAACTGAAACAAGAACTTTTCCAACAGAGAACCGGAGTATCGCCATTCCATCGATTGTTGCTTTGTTTCTGCATCGTAGAATTGTACCCGTCTCATCCATAGTAACAATTCGGTTTAAGAAGTCTACATCGTTTTCAAATCGAACGCGATGCTACTACCCTTGCACGCTTTTGGTCAACATTCAAACATTTGTGGATCCATTTTGCAGCAATTTTTCTAATGTCCAAATTGACGTGAACTATATGATGAACGCGTTCGTATGAAATATTCAGTGCTTCAGATATCCGTTTTAGCCCAATTGCATCGATATTTTCGGGGACTGACACAGAAACTGTCCTTTCCGATCGGTCATCACCTTCAATGGAAAATTTACATCTTTTGAAGCTTGCAGTACAACTTTTCACGGTCGCATACGAAGGACATTGATCACCAAGGGTATTAAGATTATCTTCGTAAATCTGCTTACCTCTTAACCCTTTTAAATACAGGTACTTGATGATGGCTCGATACTCCAATTTTTCGATTTTCACAATTTCGGTGGACATATTTTTTCTTTTAATTTATTGCGCAACTCTGGTTTACTTTTTTGACGTCAAACTTTAAACTGACACTTCTAATAAGTTATTGTTCGTTGCTATGCTGACGCAATATTTTGTTTATGCAGGGAACTGGTCTAGGCCAACTAGATATCAATACATCCTCGTATTTACAACTTTTGAAGAGTTTGCGAATGGAACTGAAACATTTTTAAAATTATTGATAACAAACAGATATTAGGCTGGTGCCAAAACGAATTTTAAACGCTTAAAATAAGAAAAAAGTAACAGGCAAGGACCAGGTGAAGAATGTTGTTGAGGTTCCAAAATTAATCACAAAAACACTCAAAATGGTGAAATGGGGATGTCGTTTAGGGGTTGACAACGGTTTCATGAGATTTGCGGCGAAATGTGACCACTTAGCGGAAAATGATTGATGATGGCAAAAATGTAGATAATAAAAAATAAAAAAACTTTTGTTCTGAACATTTTTCGACATAACCTCAAATTAACCGATTTTTCAGTATTTAATTTTTTTCTCTCGTATAAATGATTTAATCTACATTTAAATTTATAGGCATATGTCTTTTTTGGTGTCGAATGATTATGATTTTTGTCGCAATTCAGAGGACAACTAGTTTTCGAGTTATGTAAATTTTTCGAGAAAAATACCCTTATTTTCCACGAACAATTATTCTAGTGTTTTTTATTAATAAGGTGTATAAGTGATCATATCAATTGTTGAAATGTCTACTATAAAAGGGTCTTAGAACTTGGTGGTTTTATAGATCGATGAACCGCTCAAAATTGAGAAAAAGTCTCCCTGAATCATAATTTTTTCAATATTTTCATCAATAGTTGTGAAAAAGAATAAAAATGATATTAATAGATTAATTTTGTAGTCTAATTATGCATTCAAATATGTTAATGCAACGAATTTAATATAAACTACTTTTCGTTATAAAAATAATGAATGAAGTCGAAAATCATAGAAAATATTGAGAAAATCATAATTCAGAGAAACATTTTTCTCAATTTTGAGCGGTTTAACGATCCAACAACAATTGAAATGTTCACTTATAGACCTTCGAGGTACAAAAAAATATCAAGACAATTGTTCGTGAAAGATGAGGGTATTTTTCTGATTGGCGAAAAACTCATGCTTATTCGACACAAAAAAGACATATATCTTCAAATTTTCATCTGAACTGAATTACACAGAGTTAGTCAAATTTATGGACTCGCCCATTTTTCTCAGTTATTATGAGGGTTTTCGAGAAAAAGTTCAAATGAAAGTATTTCACTTTGCACCTTTTTATAAAATCAAATATTTCTTAGATGTGCCATTGGTGAAGAAGTGTCTTTTTTAATGGAACTATGTCATGATTCGTATCGCTAGATAGCTCGTTTTTTTCTCATTTAAGTAGTACCAATATCATTCTAATTCTCTTGATGGGTACAGTGTGTTTCGTATTTTTGTGTCCACCTCCGTAATTCACTTACCTTGCTTAATTTGTTCAAAATTTTTCTCAATCGGGAAATGCAGCCGGTTGAATATTTTAAGGGATATGGCAATTTGATTCAGACAGTGGCGTACGTATGTATAAGTATAAGAACATTTCTAGTTGTTTTTCTATAGGAAAATGCCAATAGAAAATTTTGTTCCAGAATAATTGAAGTGCCCTACTCCTGAATTTTTCCTAAATAAAAGGCAAGAGAAAAACAGAAAAAGTCATTTGTTTCAATAGTTCAAAATAGTACTATTTTTTTTGAATAGACGGACAAGATATTTAGAGCGGCTATCTCATGTACTTCTACTACTAGTTCTGAATAATTTTTTTTAATTTCAACTCGTGATCTGAGATAAAAAATGTAATGTCTTGAATGACTGAGACATTGAGGTAAATTTTTAAAATATCTAATAACGTTACATTACTCATTTTATGAGGCAAATGTTAATTGTAAAAATCGTAAGTGGAAATTTTTATGAAACAACTGTCAATGTAGCACACAAAAAATATGTTTTTATGAAAACTTACGTACGCCACTGTCTGAATCAAATTGCTATATCGCTCAAAATATTTACCTTGCTACATTCCATGATTGAGAAAAATTTTGAAAAAATTAAGCTATAGGTAAGTGAATCACAAAAATACGAAACACACTGTACCTATCGAGAGAGTTGAAATGACATCAGTACTACTGAAATGAGAAAAAAAACAAGCTTTCTAACGATACTAGACATGACTACTCCACCAATGGCACATCTAAGATATATTTGAATTTATAGAAAGGTGCAGAGTGAAATACCCTCTACGTAGCAATGTTTTCACTCCTTTGTTTTTCACACTTTGAAAAAAGATTTTTTCATACGAGCTTCCCAATTATCCAGCAGTCCATTTGCATTGTCATATAAAATCCTTATCAATCTTCAAGAATAGAAAAGTAAGTACTCTGAAAGCCCTAGTTAGGTATAGGTATACTTAAAGCTTACCAAATGAAATCCAGAGGATCGTTGGTATGGGGGTCAGTTCTTAAATAAGTCTGCTTTCCTTCTTCTATCATATATCAAATTCTTCTGAATTCAAATTAATTAGCATATTTTTACTATAATTTTAATTCTTTCCTTCTGCCTTTAGCATTGGGGTCTAGATCTGAAGAAACATGTAATACCTAATATGTATAGGTATATCATAGTAATTCAAGATCTTACCTCATTTTATTTCGCAACTGCTAATTTTATTTGTGGTCTCTTCTGAGCTTTCACCATAATATGTTCTTCATATTAGAGTACTTATTATACAATTTTCCTCATTCACTTGTTCGATAATGCGAAGTGGTCGAGGTGTTAAAGCGTTTGGCTTCCACCCAGACGGTCCGGGTTCGATCCCCGGTCGTGTGTCACTGAGCTGAAGTGGTTCGGATTCCACTTTTATTTAGACTGTAGATCCTGGATCTCCCTTGCTCGCACAAGCTCTGCTTTTGAGGGGTTTTCTCCGAAAACCTGGGAGTTTCGTAAAAACAAATTTTACAAAATAATACTCCTAAAAGAAACATAAATGAATTTATTATTCGTGAAATATTATTTATTCATATTAACCACTTTTCGGTAGGAAACTTGCCAAAATCTCTCACGTCGATAGCTCTTTGACAAAGATATTTGAACACCCTCACCTTCAAAGTATTGTGCTAGAGTTTTAATAACAATGTCCTCTGTTCATTTTGACATATTTCAATTTTTTATAAAACTCTAGTAGCATTACCTCTTTTGCAGTTTCATTCCTGATATTGGCTAACGTATTTCATTAACTTCATCGGGGCTTGTTGATCTACCGCAAAGTGAACTGGACGATGAACCATCAGAAATTCATGTTACAAAAGATAGAGTTAGCTATTGCGAATATATTGACTGAATGGCAAAATTTGACATTTGAAATGTCGCCACAGTTTCGTTAGAGCAACGTAAAACGGTCAATTCTGAATGGTACACCAGCATTTGTTTGCCAGAAGTGTTCGGAAAAATCAAGGAAACCAATAGCAGAAGAAGAATCGTTCTAAACTTCGACAATGCAAGCTCTCACACAGCTCAAACAGCAGCAGCAGCAGTTTTTGAGCAGTCAAAACAACAAACTGATAGGTCATCTGCCGTATAGTCCTTGTTTCGAACCCAATGATTTTTTATAGTCCCACAAATCAAAAATAAATTGCGAGGTAAACGTTTTTCGACGCCTGAAGAAGTGGTAGAAGTGTTAAAAACACATGTTTTGGAGGTACCTACCACAATCGGAATGGAATCGGAATGAAGTGCTTAAAAAATTGATTCAAACGCATGCAAAAGTGTAATGTTCTTAATGGAGAAAATTTTGAAAAACATTTCTGATTGTAAATTGTTCAGTCTCGTGAGCCTTTTCAGTTGACCTACTGGTTGCTTGGAGTTTGATGATATGCTTGGGTGATGAGATGTTTGTGATTGACTGATAATGAATGAATTTGATAGTACACAATTACGTAAAATTGAATATACTTTGGTTTATACAACTTGACAGCCGAAATAATTTATTGACAATTCGATCAATATTATTTGTTGATTCTCGTCGTCAGTCTGATTTTTTTATGCAACCAATTAAAGTTCAACACGACATGTTTCTCTCTAATGCCAGCTCCTAAATAATACAGTGTGAAACAGTACATAAATATTTGTATTTATTTGGTATAGCCCTCAAATTGTTGTGCAACCGTAGACACGTGTTTCGAGCTTAAGCTCTCATCAGTACGGTAAAATCAAGTGCGAAGATGTACAACAATTGGATGTAAAAATAAAAACAAAGGAAGTCAACAACAGGAAGCCAACCACACATTTGTGGCTTCGGTTAGAAGACCTTGTGCTTACAAGGCAACAACTAACGTCGCCACGGAGGCAGCTATACCTACCAGCGTGACAATCCTACCCAGGAAAATACAAATAAGGATGGATTTAACGAGGGGCAATATATGAAAATATAAGTAGAAAAGTTATTGGGTATAACCCTCAAAATGTTCTGCAACCGAAGACACGTGTTTCGAGCTTAAGCTCTCATCAGTACGGTAAAATCAAGTGCGAAGATGTACAACAATTGGATGTAAAAATAAAAACAAAGGAAGTCAACAACAGGAAGCCAACCACACATTTGTGGCTTCGGTTAGAAGACCTTGAGCTTTCAAAGCAACAACTAACGTCGCCACGGAGGCAGATATAGCTACCAGCGTGACAATCCTACCCAGGAGAATATATACCCAATAACTTTTCTAATTATATTTTTATATATTGCCCCTCGATAACTCCATCCTAATTTGTATTTATTTGTCTATCTCAAAACTTGAGTAGCAACCCTCGTAAGTAGATTCTTGTATACTACTTTGAGTTGAAAAAACAATTGTTTTTTACTTTTGTATCACTTTAACTAGTGAGATTTATATTTGTATTTCTTGACATACCCTTTTGGGAATTTTAACCTTATACACAGTCTGAAAATGAAAAAAATGTCAATTCAAAGAAATCTGTACAAGTGCCCCGATCATTAACTGTGTCAGTAACGTATCGTATACTAAATTTGCCTATATGACGAAAAAAAATTTAAAGGACCCCGCAAACTCCTTATGGAATTTGGGTCCCGGCGGATTTTTTTGAATTTTTAGTATGATGTAGTCCATTTAATTCTCAACCAATGCGCCATCCCAAAAAAATGAACAGTTTTGCTACTAGGGGGCGTTGAAAGCACCCCTTGCGCAGATTAGACTATTTATTTTTGTACCCGGTAACAATATTTTCACTTGTTCCATTGTGGCTAATGTTGCACAATATTGTGCTGTTTTATTAAAAAAATTCTAACCCCCTTCCCTTTTTCCCCCAACTCCTATTATGAAACGCAAAAAAATATTTCTCGAGTGCCTTCAAATGTATCGTCGAATGTTTAAATATGCCTAAATAAGTGAAATAAAAGTTTTTAAGATTATCCCCCCACCCCCCAAATGGCACAAAACGAAAAAATTTCGGTGGATTTTTCTGAATTTTTTATTTGATGCAGTTCAAGTTATTTTGAATAGAAATAAATTGGGTGACAAACCCCAAAAATTAATAGATTTGATGCTAGGGGGCGTTGAAATCATACCTTGCTCAGAATAGACTACCTATCATCATTATAGGCGGAAATAATAGCTCTACGTATTTTAGTTTAGATTATGTTGATCAATTGTGTAATTTTTTATAAATTGAAAATCTAACACCTCCCCCTTACCCCCTACCCCTATTTCAAAACACGAAAAAAATTAATTCAGGCACCACTTCAAATTCAAATTGTGGATGTCTAATTTTTATTTATTTTCAAAATATTCGCCCAATTAATTGATATTCAAAAATCATGAACTACGCCCTACTAAGAAGTCAGCGAACTCCACCAATATTTTTCTGAAGGGAGGGAAAGGTGAAATTAAACAACTGCACGATTTCCTCAATTTGAGCTGATTAAAACATTTATTTTGATAAAGCATTTACAAGTATTCGAAAATACATATTTTCGTGTTTTAAAATAGGGATAGGGGGTAAGGGGAAGGTATTAGATTTTCAATTTATAAAAAATTACACAATTGATTAGCATAATCTAAACTAAAATACGTAGAGCTATTATTCCCGCCTATAATAATGATAGTTTATTCTGAGCAAGGTATGATTTCAACGCCCCCTAGCATCAAATCTATTAATTTTTAGGGTTTGTCACCCAATTTATTTCTATTCAAAATAACTTGAACTGCATCATATCAAAAATTCAGAAAAATCCACCGAAATTTTTTCGTTTTGTGCCATTTGGGGGGTGGGGAGATAATCATAAAAAACTGTTATTTCCCTTATTTAGGCATATTCAAACATTCGACGGTACATTTGAAGGCACTCGAGAAATATTTTTTTGCTTTTCGTAATAGGAGTTTGGGGGAAAAGGGGGAGGGGGTAAGAATTTTTTTTTAAACAGCACAATATTGTGCAACATTAGCAACAATGGAACAAGTGAAAATATTGTTACCGGGTTCAAAAATAAATAGTCTAATCTGCGCAAGGGGTGCTTTCAACGCCCCCTAGTAGCAAAACTGTTAATTTTTTTGGGTTGGCGCAATGGTAACATTGGTTAAGAATTACATGGACTACATCATAGCAAAAATTCAAAAAATCCACCGGGACCCAAATTCCATAAGGAGTTTGCGGGGTCCTTTACTAAAAATACTTCTCTTTTTTCAAAAACGTTAATTGTCCCTCTACACTTTTACAGATTTCTCTGAATTGACATTTTTTTCATTTTCAGACTGTGGAAGCTTGAAATTCCCAAAAAGGTATGTCAAGAAACGAATATCCTCCACAAAAAAAAAACTTTCATTCTATAATTTCTATATTTTAGTTTTAAAGTCTCCGATTTCCAATTATGTTATGATTAGGTGCATAAAAGAGTCGTACAGCAGTTATAGGCCATTGTAAGTCAGGCTTTTCTCAATTATTCAAATTCTTATCGAAAGTAGTGTCAAAATTCAAACTTTCAGTAACGCGCTTTTAACAATTTTGTAGTGCAATTAGCGCAATGCCTCAGCTTGGACAAATCTTGTACGACTTTTTTATGCACACAACTGTACGTGTGAAATTTTCATGATAAGAAACATGATGAAACCCCGACTAGATGTTTGATTCAAGTTATAGTGGCAAAAATTAAGTTGATGGAAGTCTCAGAAATCAAATTTCGATTCTGTTAAATTATCTGAAAGAAAATAGAAAGTTACTTGAATGTATGTTAGAAGTAAATAATAAGAAATTGAAAAACTGAAAAATTTGTTTTTTTCTCTCAACTATCCCGAGCCTGTTGTGAATTAGTTGATTTTTCTGTAGCTTTTGAAGGTACGCTCAATTGTGTAATTATTTCCAAAGTTAACGACCTCTCAATACCATACAATACTTCGCCCAAAACCACTGCATTACTTTTTCACAGTACAATGAAATTTCATGATTGTCATTACTTCATTGTTCATTCTTGTCGACAATGGCGATCCAAAAAAGAACACTCGGTTTCTCAGTAGGCTTCAAAAGCTGATAAAGTGCAAGTATTTCACACCTGTCAACCTCTTTGGATCACAATTTATACCAACTATCCCAAATTCGGTACAAAAACATATTAGCATCTGAATAGACCAACGAAAAGTTGTTCTATCAAAACAAAACTAATGAAAATCCCAAGAGAATGGTGCCAGACAACCATAAATAAGAAAATATAATAACAACTGAAATATTGAGTGTCCCATAAGGCACCTTACGAAAACGTCAAGTGCCGGGGATCAAAAATCATAAACATGACAGTAACAGAGATAGAAAGTTGCCGAAGGCCTGCGTTGGTGAGAAAAACCCGTCATATTCGAATAATGAAGCTAGTCCGGTACCTGTGTGGTACCACGCTGCGTTTACAAATTCTAGAATAGATAGGTTTGTCTGACTGGCGCCAGTCTAATAATGGCTGAGGATTAACTTCGCTTTCCTTGGCATCGGCATCATGACCGAGTATAGTCGCAGTCGGACCTTTTCCAATTCTTTATTGGCTTATGTAAATCAAAGAATGTTCACTTTGCCCTAGAGGAACAGTGGCGGACATTTATCAATGAATTAACTTTTATCAGTTTTAATGACTACATAAATATTTAAGGATAGCTTATCAGGTGGAAGCTTTCACTCTCTTGTTTCATAGCGTCATAAACAGACTCTGGTTATAATTGAAATGTAACCTCAGAATACAGAATCAAAAAATGTCTCTCCCGTAGGGTGGCCGTGAACATTTTTGTGAAAATGTTTGTTATTATATTTGAGATTCTGTGCTGTCAGTTTAAAATAAACATTGAAGTTAGGTCAAGAAATCATTACCAAATCGAAGGTAAAATATCATTGCTTTTACAAATCATAACTCACGTAGAGCTGACACCAATTTGAACTCGCAATTGCTCACAATGTTGTCCATACCTGCCAATGGCGTAGCTATACGCTTAATTCTTGTTGGAGGAATAAATATTCCCCTCAAAACATGGAAAATCAATTATAAAAAATATGAGTACTACTAATGCAATGATTAGATTAAAATTAACCAAAATGTTTATGTCAAAAAATTATATGAGGAAAATTAAATTGAAATGTTTATGAATCCTTGAGCCTTTTTCATACACTGTTCAGTCTTCACAGTTTCTATACATATTTTTACCTAAATAACTAAATTTTAATTTAGAGCATAGGTACCCCACTAAGCAAGAACCATACCCAGGAGGTTTGTTACCGTTTTATTCTTGAACCCATGAAAATACATAGTTTATACTTAAAATGCTGTATTATGACGTTACAATTCGTGCCGACACTAGTAAAGCACTAAACATTTTTGCAACTTCATTTCATGTTGAACGAATTTTGAGACATCTTTAGAACAAACCGGCGATTCAATTCTTGTCACGTCTCATTCACATAGTATCAAACATAACGCTGTACTAGAACAATGCTAGGACAACATAGTTGCGAGCAAATTGAGTTTTAAGGTTATAATTGTAGTTGATATTCAAATTTCTCAAACTGACAATGTCATTTTAAGGTGTTTGGTGTTTAAGGTATATGGAAACCTATTGTTATAGTTATTTAAGTAACAAGGAATGTAAAGAAGTGTTAACATTCGAGGTGAGCGAGTACGAGCCGAGGCAAAGCCGAGGCTTGTCAAAGTCATTATTACCCTAGGCATGTAAATGACACTATTTACATTCCGATGAATTAGTGAACGAATGATATAGGCCATTTACCTGTTTTGTTGATAAGCATGTATGGACTATTTAGTGTCGGTAGCGGGAAAATAGCATTATTGTTATGAAGTGTCAATTTTGTTTCGCAACTTTTTTTTGTAAGATGTCTTTGTATCACATTGGGAAAAAATATATTCACTGTTTTTAGTCGAAGTTCTTTTGAAATAACTTTTTTGTTTTTGGTATAAGTTATTCCTACTTTTGTTGAATAAGTCCTTGTATTGTTCTATATTTTTTTGAACATCAGTAAACTTAACTTCATTTCTCAGTTTTGACAATAACCTGGTATTGCATGAATTGTTGAGAAACATTTTATTTTTTTTCTAGAGTTGTCCTTCGAATGTCGAGTTAATGAAAACAGCTGTAGGAAGAAATAAACATTTATTTTTTTAAATAAAACGAATACCTATAAACTCTTTATAATAAACAAAACTGACTAATTAGTACTATTCCTTGGCATAAAAATTTAATGAAATTATAAAAACGAGGGTATTAATTACTTGAAGGTTACTGGCTCTCCTTATGCTCACCTTTTGCCATTTTTTAAAGGCTTTCAATTTTTTTAAGAAATCATAATGTTCTACTGTGATGTGTTTGAGTAAGCTCAAAATGCCCTACTATTACACCAAAAAAAAACATGAGAATATGAGTCGCATATCGAACAAAAAAAACTTCTCAACATGTCTTACTATATATCCATAAATAAAAAAATACATATTGCTATAGTGAGATATCGGTTATCTCATACTCAAACTTTTGAATGTAATAAATCTTACATAGCACCAGAAAGGGCATTTTCTCAACATTATTTTTTACCAGATTTCTTAATTTGACCATTTTTCAATTTGTCCTAGTATTGTTCCAGCACAGCGATAATTTCTATTTCGGCAAAAGTCCATAAATTGTTTCCAAGCATACTCTTTAGATTGCCTTGTATTTTTTGGTGTGTTCTGAGCAATTTCCAAATTAATTTTGATATTTGTGGCAGTTCCCCTTCTGTTGGATTCCGATTTTTGTTCGAATTATCGAATAATATTCCCAAAGCGAAACAATATTCATAGTGGCATGTCGAGGATTTATGCCCCTCCCCCGCGAGAATTGTTTTCTGGTGAATGCTATAATCTCTTACTAGCACTGTGAATAAATAACAACTTCTCAAAAAACTCGGAGAAATTATATTGAAATCTCAAAACAAACGTATAATTCTTTAAAATAATATAAAATATATAAAAAAACAAGGAACAAAGGAATCCAGTATCAAAATTCCTCGGAAATGATCATTAAATATAACCCATTTTTGGTTATAGTCAATGAACATTTCCACATTTTACATATATAGAAATTCAGTGAAAATCTCTTCTTCTTCCCGTCCTATCTGCAAATTCGTTCATAAAAACTGATTTTCCCATAGCAGCTGCTTCTTCTGCTTCTATGGATAATATGGATCAAAAATAAACTTCGCCCTTTATGGTCAATATGTTGAATCTATGTCACCAAGACCGCATGCATGTAAACTCTTACTTGGATATAATAAAGACGATTACTATTATTATTATAATTATTATTGCAAGAACATTGTCTCTCTTATGATATTTTGTTCCGTAAATCATTTTTTGCGGCAACCATCCGGGAAGTGTTCACTTCCCGGACACTTTTTCTTTGGGAAAGTAGCACTTCCCGGCCTAGTCCGGGAAGTACGTACTTCCGGACTAGGCCGGGAAGTGAAGAATATAAATAAGAATTAGAATGTTTCTGTTGGTACCTATCTCCTGTTCGAATTTCGAAATAAGAACTAAAATATTCGAAATATTCAAATTTGGAATCACAGCCAGGGTAGTTTACTCTTGATCCAAATTCTATTTTTTGTTCCCCTCTATACACAGTTTAGAAATGTAGAATTTTGATAACTCGAATACAAGTATTCCGTAATGCACCAATTTTTATGAAGAATAAAATTTTCTGACAAATCGATAATAAAAAAGTTTCCAAATGGTGCAAATTTTTTGAAATCACTGTAAGTAGTCATGACCACCTTTTGATAGGCAACCCATTTTAGGCGTGTTTTATCCGGTTAACAGATGGGTGAAGGTCGACATCTCTTCGTCTAATCGACATCTCTTCGTTAATGGGCCGTGGTGGCCGTGTGGGTAGAGCGTTCGCCTTTGGAGCGAAGGGTCGAGGGTTCAAAGCCTCGCATGGTCATCGGTCTCGTGCATGGCATCACACGTTAAAAGGTAAGGGCTGCGTCTTCCCTAGCTCACACAAGTCTCTCGAAGACTTCCGAGGGTTGCGCGTAGGGGTGCAATCGGTTGACGGAAATAGTAACAATAATAACAATATCATATTTTTCTCTTTCGATCCCTACAATGGGGTGCGCGACTTCTGGGACACCCAGTATATTATATACTTATTCTAGAATGCTGTTCTCATATGTCAAAAGTGTTGTAAAAAGTTTGGGTTAGCCCGCAATGCGCATGTGCGTCATTAGTGTTTTTTGTAACATGCCCGGCTTTAGTAAAATATTATAGTTCTGGTGAAGATTAACAAACAAAGACTTCCGAGGGTTGCGCGTAGGGGTGCAATTGGTTGACGGAAAAAACAATTTTACAACAACAAATTGTTAATTCTGAATCTCGGGGAATGAGGTATTGGAAAACTCAATGTACTTATACCTGCTATTTAGCCTATTTGAATATATCTTTTCACATATTTACAATCCCAAATATTCAGCAAAGGCCATCAGAAAGTAGAGTACTGTTATTACTATCATTTATCGCTCTGAAGCGACTCATTGATTTTTGATATCGCAATCACTTTTCAGATGTAGATAAACTCAACAAAAAACTACGGAACCACCCCAAGTAGTCGGTGCGAATTTCAAGCAAGCACTAGATTGGAAAATAAATTGAAAGTACAAGAAACTATGAGAATTGATTTCAGCTAATAGTATGAAAAATTTATACTCAAATTTGTATTTATAAAATTGGATGCGTCCATATTATAAGAAACTCAAGGTTTATCTTTTTATAGAACGATTCATGTCAAAATATGTAACTGCATTTAATTTTAATTAAAATAATACTATTTCTACGATTATTTCTGGTTGTGTTGCCTTAGTGCAATTTCCATGATGGGGGTTTTATGAAATAGTGAGACCAGAAGCATTTTTCTCATCATCAAACACTTCCATATTGACATTAATTATCTGAGTAGACTATTAAGTTTAGCACATTTTTTAGGAATCAAGAACTAATTCAAGAATAGTCAGACCTTAATATAAGCGGTGTGGCTAATCCTTGAAATTTGTTTGCAAAAAGTTGTATCTACCACTCGCCATGCTTACGCAGACACAGTGTTGGTAGTGCGTTGGTACCAGTGGCGGCGATACGAATTCGGGATTTTGTTAGGATATTCATACATGTATGTGACAATAAAATCTGGAAATACCAAACATAATGGGACATAAATCCATATAATAATACACAATATACTTATTTATTATATAATATATTATATTATTTATATTGAAATATTTTCCAAAAGAAATGAGCAATATTCCGGTACTTATATGGTTTTATTGTGCATGGGCCGTGGTGGCCGTGCTGGTAGAGCGTTCGCCTTTGGAGCGAAGGGTCGAGGGTTCAAATCCCCGCATGGTCATCGGTCTCATGCATGGCATCACACGTTAAAAGGTAAGGGCTGCGTCTTCCCTAGCTCACACAAGTATCTCCAAGACTTCCGAGGATTGCGCGTAGGGGTGCAACCGTTTGACGGAAATAACAATTGCCACTCTGGATAATATAAATGCCATAATTTGCTAGGTGATTTAAATATAAAATCTTAGCATCGCAAAAATCTGTCTGGTGCTAGTGAAGCCATTCGTAGATTGAGGAATATGAAGTTTAGGGGAGCACTGTTGAATTGCCAAAACGGCGAAGTTTTTGTATTAAAAATATATCGACCAATAATTGTTCCAAATCAAGTTTACGAGCACGTTCATATTCAATACTTATTATTATACCCAATGCAGTAAGTCTCACCTCTCACATTGTACTACGTAAATATGTTTTCCTACGAAAAATCGTGCGGAAAAGTTACTTTTCCGCACGATTTTTCGTTTTGAAAGTTCTACTTTTCCGCACGATTTTTACTTTTCCGCACGTTTTACTTTTCCGCACGATTTTTACTTTTACGCAAGATTTTCTCTTTAAAGCTCAATATTTTAATTCAAGATTAGTATATTGTACAATGAGCATGAAATGACATACATTTCTCACGAGTAGGTACGTACATGAAATTTTGTAGTACGAGCGAATTATTTTTTTCATAACAGATTCTATCAAAAACACTCATGTCGTCATTGAATATACAAATATTGAAAAATATAACGAAAATTGAACAGTAAGTACTCTCTCTCATCGATTTCAAAACAAAAACAAAAAAAAAAAGTAACTTCCCCAGGATTCGAACCAGCTACTCCATTAAAGATTAGTATATTGTACAATGAGCATGAAATGACATACATTTATCACGAGTAGGTAGGTACATGAAATTTTGTAGTACGAGCGAATTATTTTATTCATAACAGATTCTATCAAAAACACTCATGTCGTCATTGAATATACAAATATTGAAAAATATAACGAAAATTTAACAGTAAGTACTCTCATCGATTTCAAAACAAAAACAAAAAAAAAAGTAAATTCCCCAGGATTCGAACCAGCTACCCCATTAACCACTAACCAGCGTAGAACGACAGCTCCCTTACTTTGTCAACTGAGCTATTTCAGATATTGGGTGGTATGATTAAAAAGAGTACTTGCTTTTACTTCAAGTTAATGCTCCATGTTGTGGTGTTTACTTCAAAAAATCAAAGTATTTACTCCACATAATTCTTGAAGCAACACTTAAGTACTAGTAGCAATTACTCCATACTTTGCTTTATTTACTTCGATATATAGAAGTTAATACTGCAGTAATTACTAATGTTAACAAGTATTTCCTCCATTTGGGAGTGTTTGGTGTAGTTTTTAAGAAGCTACTCATAGACTAACTTCATATCTTCAATTGAACAGGTGTTATGGCTTTTTTTATGAATTATGTTAGGAAAAGGAGGGAAATGTGTGAACGTAGAACTATTGGAGAGGTAAAATATAGAAAATTATTTCGGTAGGTCAATTATTTTAGCAAGATTGCTACTATTAAACTCTGTAGTTTCAGGTTCAATAAACCCAATGTTGAACGGGTAGCTAGAGAGTTCTTAGGAAATCATATTGAAACGAGGGGAGCAGCTTTATCAAATTTAACGAAAATGGAGGTATTTTCTTGGGTATTCTTGGTATTCGCTTCAGCGAGTGATTCAGCTGCTTTCTCTATTTCTGCTTTGATTGCTGGAGATTGCCGTTTATCAGAAGTATTTTACCATCTTCTAACAAAGTAACGAATGCCATCTGAAGATCTACTTCCATATTTTTTCAGCAACCTCGGCACTTGGTTCAACACTATCATTACTCTCACTCATGATTATTAAGTACCACAGAACAACAACAACAATCGAACCAATTTGAGGTTAATCACGTACTAGTGTTTACTAGTAGTTTATACTTCTAACCTAAGTTAACACTTCCCATCGAAGAATTTACTTCATTTAAAACATTATACTCCACAAAATACTAGGAAGTAAAAGCTCTTACTTGAAGTACAAGCAAATACTCTTTTTAATCATACCACCCATTAATTTAATTGCTATAATACCATCGAATCCTGTCAAATTTTAAATATCACTATTTATTTTGATAATGTCTTAATTACTTTATATTTTGAAATTAATTTTATGAAAATTACGGAATATCGGAAAGTTATTATCAAATGATCTATGTAACTATTCTGTCTTATGTGTCATTTTGTAGCATTATTATAAAATCTTGTTTAATAAAAACCTTTTTTTTTCATAAATAAGATGGACAAAAACACTTGTAAAACATTGTACCTAACTCTTGCGGAAAACGTCTACTTTCCGCACTTGTTAGGTAAATAACTATTTTATCAACTTCAACTTTGAAAATGTTCTTTCGGCAGAAGCAGATGTTACCGGTAATGTCAAAAAAAGTTGAAACAACGAACAAATATCCGGTAGACTGCTCAAAATACATCTAGCTTCTGATGTAAAGTATACGGCCAATTCTGCAGTGCTAAGCCGAAACAAACATAAAAATTCAGACAATTATTCACCTTCAATTTTGGTAATTCATGTTTCTCCAGTTGCTCACCAATATTCAGAATCATATTTTCAACTTCGAGACCTAACGAGACTTTGTCAATATCTAAATAATTATGTAGGTTTGTCACACGTATTTCACCAATATTGTCTTTAATTTTCAATGGTACTTCAGTTTTGATGAAAAATTTCAGGAAGGATTTATAATAGAAAAGCAAGTCAAGAATGACCAGAGATATTGAGGCAGTCACTTACGCCTATAAAGCTTAGAATTCCAGGTGTATTTTGAATATACAGGGTGTTTCATAATAAATTCGCAGGACTTCCGGATGTAATAGCTCGTTCAAAAATATGAAAAAAAGTTTCTATTAACTTACCCTCTAAAATTCAACATGTTCGAGATACAGGGTGTTGAAATTTACAAAAAAATATAGTTTTTTGCGTATATCTCTGTAACCGTTTATCGCACATAAAATAGACTTTGAATTCATTTTCTACTCATAATAAGCTATGTTTTATGCAGATTTTTTATTTTTTAAAATTCACAATTGGTGAAGATTTTGAAGGGGTGGTGGGTGTTTTTTTATCCAACTTCTACTCTACTGGAAAAAGTATAATTTTGAGCCGCCTACTTGAACCGCCAATGTTTTCTACACAAAAAAGGTACACTTGGTCATAAGCTCTAAAGTTGACCGTTTTCAAGAAAAATTAACTTTCATGTTGAAAAACATGGTAAATTTTTTTAAATAATTTTTTTTCCTAATTGTACAAAATTTATTTAAACGTTAAAACAAGTAACAAAACCAAACGGTGACTTCTTAATTGCAAAATAAAAAAAAACAATAACAATCATACTCAGTTGAATTGTTGCAAATGTCCGCCGTTAGCTTCAATGCACGCAGCATTTTTTCGAGGAAAAAACATCATTTAAACAACATGAAAGTTTTTCTTGCAAACTGTCAACTTTAGAGCTTATGACCAAGAATACCTTTTTTGTGTAGAAAACATTGGCGGTTCAAAACTGTACTTTTTTCAGTGGCGTAGAAGTTGGAGAAAAAAACAACCACTACCCCTTCAAAATTTTCACCAATTATGAATTTGAAAAAATTAAATATCTGCAGAAAACATAGGTTATTATGAGTAGATAATGCATACGAAATCTGTTTTCTGTGCGATAAACGTTCCAGAGATATTCGCAAAAAACAATTATTTTTTTAAAATTTCAACACCCTGTATCTCGAAAATGGTGCATTTTAGAGGGTAAGTTAATAGAAACTTTTTTTCATATTTTTCGACGAGCTATCACATCCTGGAGTCCTGCACATTTATTATGAAACACCCTGTATGTATTTTCTTACTGACGTTTTGGATGGCAAAGAACAATGAGATTCTGCCAAATTTGTTGTTCAAGTCAACGGGTCAGTCACAAGGAACATGTAGATAGTGAAATTTAAATTATGGAAAGAATCCAGATACGTCCTTTGGGCTTAGGAAGGCCAAATTCATAGATTGTTTTATTTTTTCGAATCTCATATGAAAATACACTTTTCCAGTTTATTAATTGCGTAGATAAGTTATGCGAGAAGTCATTTCCGTATTTTTGTAGTATTTTTTTAGTATGATCCATAATTTCTCCAGTAGATAGTTTAACGAAACAGTCTGGATTTATAAATGAAAGGTAGCTAGCTCATTACTTCGTTCATGCTGATAAATCGTGTACTGAGTTGATTAATTATTATATCGAGAGACTCGTAGAAGACTTTAATTTGGAATCTTTTCAGACCATCTTCTATTCTAGTGTCATTTGCGAGTTCATCAAAAAATGTCTTGACCTTTCTTTGGCGCTTATTAGATGTCAATGTTGGCTGAATGTCCCACGATTTCACCAAATTGGAAGCTTCTGTATGCAATGTTTCGAAATCGTCTCTAAAACTATTAATATTATCTATTGCTCAATATGTCGCATGCTCGTCCCAAATCATCAGTAGAACTTTGTAGCAGTTTAGGCACCAAATTAATATTTTCCAATATTTTGCTTTGGTATACAAGGAGCATAATAAAATCATAATTACTCATACTCTTTTGCAAGGAGTTTGCTTCCGCTCTGTCAGCTGTTTTTTTGCAAATTAAAGTGAATGTTGACATACAATTAGAATTAGAAAGTTGTAGCAAAGAGCTGATCCCCCCCCCGCACCGCGGGCACTGCGGGCCCCTTATCGCCGCCACTGGTTGGTACGGCATTAGGTTTCAAATGATTCTATTGCCTTTTTTACATAAATCTTCATGAGACACATGCCACAAATTACAATTTTCTCACTCAAATGTTCTGCATTGGGGTCTCTTCCTAAAGACATTAACCAGAATCATGCCTTTTGTGTCAAGCTATAATAATAATAAGCTATTTTGTTTTGCTATGTTGAACAAAGCATAGGTACATAGGTCACATTATCTACCAAAAATAATTTATTTCATGTATTTCTTTCCTTTATTTCCACACTACAACACCAAACAGTTAATTTTTTATCTGTAGGAAGAAACGGTTTTATTAGAAAATATCTTAAAGGAACAAGATTAATGCAAATTCTCGAATTATGAAAGAACCAACGATAACATATACTAAACAAAACGACAAGACAACATTTGAAATCTTAGTGACAAGTCTTCCTGTTGATGAAAAAGCACTGTTGCACGGTCATTATAATTATAGTAAGATAGAGTACATTCTGAGGAATATATCTCTAAAAGGTTATTTCGGTTTAAAAAGGTCCTGAATACGCTGACAAATTTCTCTCTTTCAAATGACATGGGTTTTATTGCCTCATGACACAAAACTCTGAATTGGAACCATAGAAATTTATGCGACCCGTTTACGATGTGCGCGTGCGCGTCATCAGTGTAGTTTGGGTAGATCGTTGACAAGTTTGAAAATAATTGGTTGTTCCAATTCTGGGGTTTTTGTTATGAGGCAATAAAACACATGTCATTTGAAAGAGAGAAATTTGACAGAGCATTTAGGACTTTTTAAAACCGAAAAGAACCTTTTAGAGATAGATTACTCCGAATTTTAGGCGCGAAAGAAACTTATTTGAAAAAATAATGAACCCTATACTACTGTAATTATAATGACCCTGCAACAGTGCGTTTTCATCAATGGGAAGACCACTAAGATCCAGTCACTCTTGTCACAGATCAGAGGCGGTTTTTAGAATTTCAGATTTTCTCTTGTCGTTTTGTGTGGTGTTTGTTGTCGTTGGTTATTCTTTCATCTTTCGTGAATTTGCATTAATCTTGTTCCTTTAAGACAATTTCTGATAAAGCCGGTTCTTCCTAAAAATAAACAATGAACTCTTTAGTGTTGTGTAAAGGAAAAATACCTGAAATGAATCATTTTTGTACCTACATGCATTGCTCAAAATAGCTTAAATATTATTTAAGCTTGACAAAAAAGGCATGATTTTTGGTAATTGTTTTTAAGAAGAGACCCCAGCAGAACATTTGAGTGAGAAAGTTGTAATTTGTGGCAGACATTTTCTTCATGAAGATTCATGTGAAAATGACAATAGAATAATTTGAAACCTAGTGCAGTACCAATACTGTGTCTGCGTAAGCATGCATGGCGAGTGATACAACTTTCTATACCACACCGCTTATATTATGAGTTTATTTATTTATCACAAGAATTCGTATTAAACGGTACCATGTCGGATAATCGACATTTCATTTTGATAATTTTATTAGGCTTAATTACATGAAGAGTTAATTTTATTGACATACTATTTAATGCTACCAAGCAGTCTATTCTTTATTATTAATAATCGTTTCGACATTTTATCTTGATAAAATCGAATTAAAATAATTTTTGTGCAAAAGTTTAAAAGTTGATAAATAAAACCGCCTAATTCAATGAAAATCACTTCCTCCAAAAATAATTATAGTTTGTTTTATACCATGGTAGACATGACATGACTCTGGACAAAATGAGCATTCTTTTGAAATGAATGTCCACTTCCAATTGGTTATGTTTCTTTCATACAATGTCAACCTTTTTTTAAAAAAATTGTTGAAACTCAAATCTGTCATTTTATCGATTTCTCGTTTTTTTTTTACTTTCTGAAAAACTGTTCGGTACGTCTAAAAGCATCACTCATCAGTAATCTTCTGCAGCGAAGATATTTGAATTCGTCTCAATATGTATACATGACACTCAAAAATCCAAGGTTAGATAGCGATTTTCCAGAAATTCCTAAAATGCCCATTATCTCGAAAACGGTGATATTTTTACTAAGGTGAAAGTCCGATATTCTGAACAGGCATGACCTGGTCTATCACCAGTTTCAATATTGTACAAGGTTTACGGGACACCCTGTATATTTCTATGTATTATCGATAATCCGAACTTGACTAGAGCTTATGATTGGTTCATTTGGCAAGTGCGTGAAATAGTGAGAATAACCCGTAGGTATTATTAGACCAAAGAATCCGAAGTTCGGCAAAGGCAAAACCTTATTTCCACTTTGACGAAAATAGAATCACCGTGTCCCAAATCGATTTTTCCGTTTAGGCGATCTTATTTCCCAGAACGTTCCGAGCTGTTTATCGCCGATCGGATCGAGCGTAATAATAATTCAGTGTCGGATTAAACGAAAGCGTAGGCGTTTATTAGAGTGCGACTACGGCTAGTCGGCGATTGTAGGTTGGACACGGTGCCAGGTGTGCCTGTGAGAAGTTGGCGCTCTCGAAGTAGCGTCGGTGGCGACATAACTCCGGCGCCACTAAGGAACTTTGCCTTGGGTCGGCTTGGCACCGCACACACATGTGATTGTTCGTTCCGTGACCCCTCGACATACGAGCAGGGGTGCGGATGGACTGCTCCAACGGACCAGTTTATAATCCATTAAAATGACAACAGACTGGAAGATGTGGATGCTCGTTGAATACATTCAGAAAATCTGTAGAAAATGTTGATTAACAAATGTTTTTACCAAAATGCACGAAAGCGTTGAAGGGCCACGATAAATTTTTCTTGGAATCCCGACTTTAATCTCGGACCACCGACTTTAATCTCGGACCCCCGACTTCAATCTCGGACCCCCGAATTTAATCTCGGACACCCGACTTCAATCTCGGACCCCCGACTTTAATCTCGGACCACCCCCGACTTCAATCTCGGGGGTCCTACTTTAATCTCGGACCCCCGACTTTAATCTCCGACCCCCGACTTCAATCGCGGACCCCCGACTTTAATCTCGGACCCCCGACTTCAATCTCGGGGGTCCTACTTCAATCTCCGACCCCCGACTTCAATCTCGGACCCCCGACTTTAATCTTGGACACCCGAGTTTAAAGTCGGACCCCCGAGATTAAAGTCGGACCCCCGAGATTAAAGTCGGACCCCCGAGATTAAAGTCAGAGGTCCGAGATTAAAGCCGGACCCCCGAGATTAAAGTCGAGATTTCATTCGAAAAGCGAATAAAAACATCTGTTCAAGGTGGTAGTGATGGTCGAACATTCGCTTGTCAATCATAAGAGCATCACACGTTGATGATTAAAGGCCTGGTCTCTCCTAGCTCACACAAGCTTCCCGTAGACTTATGAAGGTTTCTCGTAATAGTGCAGCCGGTTGACGGAAAGAACAAATTTTGAACAAACAATTCCAAATATCATATTATGTTTATATAAAGCGACTGATTTTTGGTATCACATTCACTTTTCAGCTGTAGTTAACCAACAAAAACCTACGGAATCACCCCAAATCGTCGGTGCGAATTTTAAGGAAACACTGGATTGGAAAATGAATTGAAAGTACAAAAAACAATGAAAATTTATTTTAGCTAATATCATGAATAATTTCAATTCAAATTGGATTTATAAAATTGGGTTCTTGGAAGCTCGAGGTTTTCTTTCTAGAACGATTCATGTCAAGATATGAAACTGCATTCAATTTAAATCATTTGAAGAGAACATGCTATTTCTACTAGTATATCTGGTTGTATTACCTCAGTGCAATTTCTACAATAGAGGTGCATGAAAAAGTGAGGCCAGAAGCATTTTCCTTACCATCAAAGAAAATAACTTCCATATTGACATTCATTTTCTGAGGCGATTCTGTGTATGTTTAGTACTTTTTGTAGGAATCTAGAACTCATAATATAAGCGGTGCGGCAGAAAGTTGTATCACTCGCCATGCATGCTTACGCAGACACAGTATTGGTACTGCACTAGGTTTAAAATTATTCTATTGTCTTTTTCACATGAATCTTCCTGAGGAAAATGTCTGCCATAAATTACAATTTTCTCACTCAAATGTTCTGCTGGGGTCTCTTCTTAAGAACAATAACAAAAAATCATGCCATTTTTGTCAAGCTAAAATAATATTTAAGCTATTTGAGCAAAGCCTATAGGTACATAAATTTATTTTATTATCTACCAAAAATGATTTTTTTCAGGTATTTTTCCTTTACACAACACTAAGCAGTTCATTGTTTATTTGTAGGTAGAAACGGCTTTATTAGAAATTGTCTTTAAAGGAACAATATTAATGCAAATTCACGAATGATGAAAGAATAACCAACGACAACAAATACTACACAAACCGACAAGACAAAATCTGAAATTCTAAAAACCGTCTCTGTCTCTGACAAGAGTGACAGATCTTAGTGACAAGTCTTCCTGTTGATGAAAAAGCACTGTTGCACGGTCATTATAATTACAGTAGCATAGGGTACATTATTGTTTTAAATAAATTTCTTTCGCGCCTGAAATTCGGGGTAATCTATCTCTAAATGGTTCTTTTCGGTTTTAAAAAGTCCTAAATGCGCTGTCAAATTTCTGTCTTTCAAATGACATGTGTTTTATTGCCTCATAACAAAAAACTCTGAATTGGAACACCAAATTATTTCCAAACTTGGCAACGATCTACCCTGATCTACACTGATGACGAGCATGCGCACATCGTGAACGGGTCGCATACGCGGCATGCTTTTCGCCGTGAAAATTGGCGGGATTAGCATTCTAGAGTAAGTATTTAATATATATTTCTATGGTTTTCTCAGAATAATTAAGTAGATATATTGGTACCGTGACTACGGTGTATACAATTGTCACCAATATAAATAAATGTCAGATAAAGTCAATAAAGGAGAGTTTAAACAGTAAATAAAATAAAATAAGGAACAAAATAAAATAAAATAAGAAAGTTGAACATGTACATTTCTATGAAAGCGTTCATACAAGAAATAAGATAAAATAAGAAATAAGAATAACAACAAGAGATGGCCAACTTTTAACTTATTGTCTTATTTTATTTTATTTTGTTCCTTATTTTATTTTATTTGCTGTTTAAACTCTCCTCGATTGAATAACCTCCAACAAACCAACGATCAAAACTTCAATATAGAATTTTCAAATGATGTGGATGTTATTTTTGGCATCTGTCAAAACGAAAAAGTAGAATTCACAGAACTTGCAAAAAACACAAAAGTCATTGTCAAAAAAGCTACAATTTGATTGGTTCATTTTTACTTCTTATTTTATTTTATTCATCTGTATGAACCGATGTTTTTTGCCCTTATTCTTAATTTTGTTTTAATTAGTTTCTTATGCTATTTTATTTGCTGTTTAAACTTTCCTTAAATGTTAGATAAAGTCGGATATTAAATTCGTGAATAATAAATTGAAAAACATGTCTTCCGACGAAGAATTTATGGATTGTACCCCACCAGAAGTATGACAGGCTGCTCACGCAGCAGTCCAGTGCTTGGTGCCAGAGAAAAGTAAGCATCGGTATCTAAAAGCCATTGAATCATATAGGAAGTGGTGCGAAGAGAAAAAGGTTAAAAAGAAGCCGTCTACATGGGAAACTGCTAGCCTTCCTAAAACGACAAAATGTGGAATTTAGGCCCAAGAAATCGAACTTATTTTTAGGGCGGGAAATGCGGGCGAGAAGTGAGAGCGGGAAGTGAGGTCGGGAAGTAGAGGTATGTAATGTGACACTTCCCAACCTTCAATGACGCTAGTAATGACAGACAGCATTACATTTATGGTTGTGAATAAAATATATTTCCCTTCTTCACTATGCAACATGCAAACTCATCTTAACAAGTTCCATATTATATATCCGATACAGATTTCGTGCAGTTCGTACACGTTCTCTAAGCACTCCCACACATCCACAGACTCTCGTTTATTCTCACGCAAGGAGGAATGCGACGTTAGTTATTATTAATAATAAAACACCTTGTTTAACAAAATGCAAAGCAAAAAAGTTATGAGATGGCTATTAAGCATGTCCACTTGCGATGCCATTCATTTGCTAGAACATAAAACTAATGAGTGTCGCCAACAAATTTGACAAACATTTATTTTGCGTCATGTTTATCTTACGAAATACAACAGGTGAAGAGTTACGTGAAGATTCCGTAGATAAGCTCAGTTAATCGTCGGGATTTTTGCAGATAACTTTTTTCATTGTCATTTCTTGAATTCAATGATAGTAGGTATTATGCGTGCAAAGTCTACGAAAACGCCGATTTTAAGATGAACAGTTTCATTGGACATTTTTAACTCGACAAGTGTGTCGGCATTTTGGTATTCATAGGTGCTATATTTTTAATGAAACTGAATTTTATCACTTATAATTACACGAGAGGTTTTTTTTGTCGAAGTAAACTTGACATGTAATAATGAAAATTTTGTTGCCTGGCAATTTAACGAAAAAAACTGCCCCTGAAAAAATTACGAGTCCGTAGGACGAGTAATTTTTTCTGGCAGTTTTTTGAGTTGAATTGCCTAATGGCAACAAAATTCAAATTATAAATGTCAAGTTTACTTCGACAAAAAAAAGCTAGAGTGTAATTCGGTAAGACAATTTAATGAATATGTGAATCAATAAATTAAAAAAATAAGATGTAGGTAAATTAGTTTATTTAATTTAACGGAAAAGTACAGTTGCTAAAAGCACAATTATTAAAAAAGTCTTGATTTTCAGAACTTTCTTGTCTTTTGTTAATAGTTTGCTGCGAGCTAGTATTTTGAGCAGTGGTAGTAACTAGCTGTTTCCTGGACGGTAGTACGAATGCTGTTCTTCATCTAACTGAAGGTACGGTTTTAATGACGATGGGGTGCTATGTCCCGTAATTTTCACAAGTTTTTGTTCACCTATACCACTCCTGGGCAATTCAGTTTCGGTGGCAGCTCGATTAGAATGGTTCGTAATTTTCACCCGCTTGACATTAAGTCCAATATTTTTCGCCGAGGATTTGGTCCATTTAGATATTTCATTTATCCCAATAGGAGAATTCTTATACCATCCTTTCGAATTTGTTTTTTTCCAGAAAGGATTTAGAGTTTAAAAAAATATTTCACATGTGATATGGTTTCCCCGTCTTCCCATAATTTGTTTAAACAATTTTACTGGACATACACAATCTTCTTCATTGTTTGCTACCAACCATTTACTGTCAGCCAACTTCTGATTTCCACCTTCGGTTATATTCAACTCTTCCGGTTTCTCTTCCACGGTTGTCTGTCTCGATTTTAAAATAGAATACCTTGTAATTTGCTGCTTCTCCACCTCTCCAAGTCAATTCATAGGCAGCAATATGATACAATTTTCTTTGAAGGACTACAGGTTCTTCTTCACTCCAGAAGAGTGCCATTTCAAAAATTTCTTGTTTTGTGAGAGCCTTAGAACGCACCTTCCTTTTTTCGAGGATTGCTTGCAAAATTTTGCGTTTTGTGTCGCGTGTATTTCTCGCATTCTTAAACTGTATGTCCATGAACGGATTAAAAATTCTTTTATATTCTTTGAAGTACTTCTCTTGTAACATTTTTGCTGAAGTGTTCCAAATCATTTCGACTGCACTCTCTTTATAGTCTTCTCCATTGTTCTTCTTCATGTTGAATGCCCAGTCACATAAAATAGAAGCTAACTCTTCAGTGGAAGTTTCTGCAATGAGTTCATTTTTTTCAAACAAAACATCGCAAATTGTCGCCAAATTGACGTAGTTGAATTCACAGTATTACGAGGCACATTATTATTGATAGCTTCTTCAATTTCTCCACTCGAAGACTGTCCAAATCGCGACATTTCCACAAATAAGATTATCTGAAAATGCAAGTTTGAGAAAAATTTACATTACCGTCATCAAAAATTTGTTTACAATGCTGGTTGTCATGATTTCAAAAGTTAGGTTCCGTTTTGTCGCTGGAAAAATTAGGGCAAACTTTTTTCGCTGTCATAATGACAAAACACCGCGAAATATGGCATTTTTAGTGCATTAATTAAATTTTCAATACAAATTTATTGTTTTTTCACTTGCATTGCTAATGACATTTCATTCTTTATTGAATATCAATTTTGAGTTTGATATTATTTTTTATACTGTGCATCCTTTTGGAGCATTTGTCTTGACGAATATAACTCGACCTGAGATTCTGACTGCTAAATTTTAGCTGTATACAGGGTGTTTCCAGATAAATGCGAAAGACTTTTGGGGGTGACTCCTTGTCGAAAATTACAGGGGGTCTTTAATGTAAACAAAAGCTCTTGAGCCTGCCCTTGAAAAGTTACACGATTCCAAAAATGAGTTTTTTTGCTATTGTGAAATAGTTGAAGAGTTAAAAAATAGTGTATTGTTTGACGAAAGTAATTATTTGAAGCGAGATAAAAGTTTACCAGATGTGGTTATATTCATAAGCATCAAAAAATGTTTTCGACTAGTGAAATACTACACTTTTTCTACAACCCTGTTTATATCATAATAATATGCTAAAATAGAACGATGAACAAATTTTTTATTTTAAATTAAAAATAACAGAATTTCTTCAAACATTACTTATGATTTAAATTTCGGTTAATTGTTACATTCGTGCAATTATTCAAAATTATAGGAGTATTACAATCAAGATTTTTATGTATTGAGGTATAGACGATGCCATATCTGTTAAACGATTGGTGTTTTTAATTTTTCTGAAAAAAGAAGGAACTGGCAAGGACCAGGTGGAAAATGTTGTTGAGAAATGTTAGAGAAGAAAAAAAGAATTGAACACGAAAACACTCAAAATGGTGAAATGGGGATGCAGTTTAGGGGTTAAAACGGTTTTTTGATATTTGCAGCGAAACGCGACCTTTTAGCGGAAAATGTTTGAGAAAAAAGTTGTAGATAATAAAAAAAATCAAAACTTTTGTATTCAACTCTTTTCGACATAACCTCAAATTAAATGTCAAAACGGCGAAAAACCGATTTTTCAGTATTTTTTTATTCTCGCTTATGACTGATTAAATTAGTATTTTTTGGTGTTAAATAAGCATCATTTTTCCGCAATTCAGGAGACAACTAGTTTTCGAGTAAGGTACATTTCTCGAAAAAAATACCCTTATCTTCCACATTGTTTTGGTATTTTTTTGTATTTCGAAGGACTATAAGTGACCATTTTAATTGTTGAAACGTCTACTTTCAAATGGTCTATGTAACTTGGTAGTTTATTTACCGTTAAACCGCTTAAAATTGAGAAAAACCGACAACAATTCTCTCTGAATCATGATTTTCAATAGTTGTAGAAAATAATTAAAATTTAATTTCGTAGTGTAATTATGTATTCTAATATTTTATTATAAATAATTTAATAAAAACTATTATTTGTTGTAAAAATAATCGAAACTCGAAAATAATTGAAAATATTGAGAAAATCATGATTCAGAGAGACGTTTTTCTGAATTTTAAGCGGTTTAACGACAATTGTTCGTGGAATTTTTTTTTTTAGAAAAATGAAAATAACTCGAAAACTAGAAGTCTTCCTATATGCGAAAAAATCAGGCTTATTCGACACAAAAAAGATATACAGTGTGTCTCACTTTTCATGGAAGCACCCACGTAACTTCCGTAATTATCAAGGTAGAATGATGAAACTTCCAGGACTGAAGGAAATAATTGTAATGCACCTACCGGTTCAATGGTGATATGGCCTAAATGATATACATTGCCCGCCAGTCGCGATGAAACAACCCATTTTTACGGTAAATCATGTGCAAAATAGAAGCGAAATTCTATCAGATTCGTGATCAGGAAAATTCACTCCTGAAAACCCCGAATTTGTTTCACTTTTTATGGAAGCACCCACGTAACTTCCGATAGAAAAATGGTTGGTTCCATCGCGACTGGCGGGCAGTGTATATCACTTAGGCCATCACCATTGATCCGGTAGGTGCATTTCCATAATTTCCTTCAGTCCTGAGAAGGTTGGTTGAACCAAACAATTCATGAGAAAACTGGAATCACACCAATACATTTTGGGATATCGAGGAAAAATAAAAACATAGTGGACTGGCCTATCCACCGGTGGCCCACGTAAATAAAAATTTCATCTACCTAGTGAAAGAAAAATTAATTAGTTGAGCTGAAAAACGACGTTTGCGTCACTACCGCCACAAGAAGAAACTAACTGAATTCAATAAAGGGGATAAAGTTTTGGTTCGATCTTATTTACAGTCTTCAAGTGAAGACAAGGCTATAAAAAAATATTCTTGCTCTTCAAAGGTGTACTGTTACCAGAGTTCGGAATCCCAATTCCTATCAGATTGAGGAAGATTCTACCGGACTCTCATTGGGAGTTCATAACGTCGTTAATTTGAAGGCATACCACCGACCCATTGAGTTCTTAGAACAAGACGATTCTGTAAGAGAATTGAACCACCAGTTATCTTCTTGTAACTAATTCAATTGGGGGATGTGTGCCGCGCCTGTTTATAATTAGCATGCTATACTTATTTGTTCAATAATTGCTTCTTGGTTCAGATTCGTTACCCTTATAGAGAATATTCTATTTTTATTTGAATTTCTCTATAAGGAATGAAAAGACGTGAATTGTAGAATACGTCGAAAAGTTATATTGGTTTCCTAGTAACAATTCAAGTATGATAATTTTACCTACAGTATGTTACCAAAAAGTAAGATACTACATTGGCGCTCTCCAAAACAAAACAAAAATCATAAATATTCATAAATGATTCCTAATAAACAATAGGTTAACAACAATAATGTAAGTATCAATCAATAACAACACAAGTTGAGTTCCAAGAAACTTTTTTTGGAATCTTGTTCACTTCTGATGCACCTGGAAATCTACCTTGAATTTCTATGAATGAGTTCTCAAGATAAGCTGGTTTTAAACGATCGATAGATACTGTTTTAGAATCACCATTGACATCTATAGTAAAAAAAATTTCGTTCCGTTGAATGACCTTGAAAAGACCAGTGTATCTTGGTTGCAAAGTTTTGAGTACAGAATCTGTTCGCATAAATACATGTGTGGAGTTGAACAAATCTTGAGAAATGAATATTTTTCTATTATACTGATCTCTGGTACAAGCTGGTTTGAGGTTTTTAATATACATTTTCAATTCAGCAACGAATGACGAATTATTCAAGGCAGGCTCATTGGATGATTCAAAAAATTCATTTGGTAAACGAAGTGTTGTTCCATAAACCATTTCTGCAGATGAACATCCCAAACCATCTTTAATAACCGAGCGAAACCCGAGAAGAACTAACGGTAAATAATCAACCCAATTTTGAGAAGCATCAGCATAACATCTCAAGGAAGATTTTAGTGTTCGATGAAATCTTTCAACAATGCCATTACTCATAGGGTGATATGCACAAGAACGAATTCTTTTAATACCAAGAAAATTTGTCAAATTTCTGAAAAGAAATGATTCAAATTGTCTTCCTTGATCGGTTGTTATAATTGAAGGAACACCAAACCTTGATATCCAACCTGAAATTAAAGTGATTGCAACAGTTTCAGCAGAAATATCGGATAATGGAAATGCTTCAGGCCATCGGGAATATCTGTCGTTACAAGTCAATAAATATTTGTATCCTCGAGAAGATGGTAGAGGATCAACCAAATCAATGTGAATATGATCAAAACGTGGGTCTGGATCAGCAAATTTCTGCAAGGGTGCCGATGTATGACGGTTTATTTTTGCTTTTTGACAATTAATGCAGTTTTTCGCCCAATATCTAACATCTTTATTGATACTTGGCCAGACAAACCTTTGACTAATAAGTTTTTGGGTCGTACGAATGCTAGGATGTGATAATGAATGAAGATTATCAAAAATATGTTTACGAAATGTTGAAGGAATAAATGGTCTGGGATTTTTAGATGAAACGTCACAATATAGAGTTGTATTATTAGTGTTCCCAGGTATAGGAATTTGTTTTAATTTGAGTGAAAGTTCAGATTTTTTTTAGTTGGTTTAATAATTCGGTATCATTCTTCTGATGTTCGGCAATGAGTTCATAGTCCACGATCAAATCACTTTTATTCAAACCAGTAATACAGATTCGAGATAGAGCGTCAGCCACTACATTTTCGGAACCTTTAATGTAACGAATGTCTGTAGTGAATTCTGATATATATTCCATATGTCTAATTTCCCTAGGATTATGGTTTTCAAAATTTCTGGAGAACATGAACGTCAAAGGCTTATGATCTGAGAACAAAAATTTCTCTACCTTCAACGAAATAACGAAAATGTTTTATCGCCAGAAAAATGGCTAACAGTTCTTTTCCGAAAGTACTGTATCTCGCTCAGTTTTGGACAATTCTTTTGAAAAAAATGAAATCGGACACCACGAGTTATGTATATATTGTTGTAATACAGCACCAACAGCACTGTCAGAAGCGTCAACTGCTATGCTTGTCACTGCATTATGTTGTGGATAATATAATGAAGTTTCTTTTTCGAGCGCAAGTTTAATATTTTCAAATGATGAATTTGAAACTTCATCCCAAACCAATGGATCTGAATGTTTAACCTTTTTTTTATTTGCAAGCATATGAAACGATGATAGAAAGTAACGAGGCCTAAAAATTCTCGAAGTTTACGAACTGTATTGGGTTTAGAAAATGTTTTAATAACATCGACTTTTTCTAGCAGAGGTTGTATACCAGTGGAATTGATTTTATGTCCTAAAAAATTCAGTTCCTTAGATCCAAACTCGCATTTATCAACATTCAAAACAATTCCGTATTTCTCAAAACGTAGAAAAATTTCTCTCAAATGTTTTTTATGTTCTTCCACTGAAGAACTCGCAATGAGAACATCATCTAAGTAGGCATAATAAAAATCTAATCCGCTAATGACTTTATCAATAAACCTTTGAAATGTTTGTGCTGCATTTCTTAAACCAAAACTCATTCGAGTGAATTCAAATAAACCAAAAGGAGTTATAACTGCGGTTTTAGGAATATCACAAGGTTCGACAGGTATTTGATGATAGGCACGAACTAAATCAAGTTTTGAAAAAATTACACAATTTTGAAAATGAGAGTAAAATTCTTGTATATGTGGAACAGGATAGTGGTCAGGAATGGTTAACTTGTTCAGGGCTCTGTAATCACCAACAGGCCTCCAGTCACCCCCTTTCTTTGGTACAACATGTAATGGAGAGGACCAACTACTAGAAGATGGACGAATTATTCCTAGATCTAACATGTGATCAAATTCTTGTTTTACAATTTTTAATTTCTCTGGCGCTAATCTTCTTGCACGAGCATGAACTGGAGGACCAGTTGTTTCAATGCAATGTGTAATATCATGTTCAACATCAAAGTAATTTACGTTACTCTGAGTTAACGATGGAAATTCTTTGAGAATGTTTTGGAATATGCAATTTGAGTCGCTCTGTAGATAGAAAAGTTGATATAACGGGATATTTGACATTATACAACTGACATGAAGTCTTGTCAAATTATCCAATAATATATTTTTAGAAATGTCAACAATTAATTTAAAATGTTGTAGAAAATCAATGCCGATAATAGGGTATTTCACATCAGCAATGATAAAAACCCACTTGAAAGACGTTTCAACCCCAAATCTAATTCTTGTTGTTCTTCAGGTTGTTTGGGGAAGACGTTGACTTAGAGGCGATTGAAGCGTTGGAAAATAAAAAGTTATGATTTGATGGTTTTTGGACCATCAGGGCTTCGAGTTGAATACCTACTAGTATTGTTTATATAGAAGATAGTCAACCTTATGGGATTATAATTGGATCAAAATGGATGCGACATGTAGATGGCGATAGTGAGCTCGCATCCAAGTCATGTCGTAACTTCAGTGATCTGGCCTCCAAGTCATGTCGTAACTTGATTGAAACAATGGGACAGCATTAAAATCAGGGTTTTTTGAAGGAACTTGCATTAAAATGACGTCAAATATTCATATTTGTAACTAATCACGCTAGATGACACTTGCGTTTGCGTCCAACACCAATTACCTACACAGGCATTGACTAACTATCTTACTTCTATATAAACAATGCTACTAGGTAAATGATTACTATTTCCTTCAACTGGAAAACCAGATGAACCTATCAAAGCAACGAACGGAAGAAGGGGCGTATTTGAGGCAAAGAACGGGTAGACAATCCAAGGTAGGATCCAACCAATTGATTTAAACACCTTCACTTGACTGTCGCTGTCGTGAGATTCGTAGGACTATTCCGTTTTGCACCAAATTGCTATTGTGTACACATTTTCTATCGAAAGAGCTCTGGACTTGTTCGTTTCATCGAAAATCGGGACTAATTATTCTTTTTAAGTTAGTATTAGACAGTAATAATTGTCACCTTTGATGTTTTCATTAAACATTGTTTTGGAATTATGAAAGGCATTGGTTTTTTTACTTCATTTAATAGAACCCACTTGAAATCTGAGCCCGTTACAGCTTCAAGAAGATAAGGATCAATGCCGATTACTGATATTTTATCTTTACCGTTGCCGATGAACATCATCTAAACTTGAATAATATGTTGTGAAGTCCATTATTTCTGAATTTCAACATAACAGCAGAACCAGTAAAAACACGGCAAAAACCGAAATAAGTAAGTCCGAAAAACGTTCTTTATTTACAAAACAAAACAGAAAATTGACGTTCTTTCTTCTCCTTTTGAAGTTATAGGGAATAATCTCGGAGTGGGCGACATCTACTATTAATTGTTTGAAATACTCGATCTGTGACCAACAAACTAACCTGTGTGTGTGTATATGGCTGAAATGTGATATTTTTAGGTGATTTTAGGTCATTTATGTATTGAAAGTGCACGGAAAAAAATGGTCCAATTAAAACGTTTTCCTGACTTTTTTTCGATTCTGGTAAGAAAATTAATACCTATATTAAAAAAAAATTAGTATTCTGAACGCATGAACTTGTAGCTATAATATTGTTCACATACAGTAAGTGCTTTGAACATTAGATAATTCACTTTGTATAATGACAGGTCAACTTTTTACTAGCGCTGAAAAAGTGTATATTCATATTTATCAACTTTGGGTTTCTGAAATTTATATCATAACAACAGATACTCATGTTACAGGCCTAATACAACAGTTTATTTGCAGTAGAGCTAGTTGTTCCTACGAGAATGAAACTGTTCACTTACTTGTTGATAGGCGACCAGTTCGGGATCAATCGGTAGTAACCGTTGCACTAATCTTCAACGTTTTCGCAAAACTGGCCTCATACCAATTCCAGCATTTGAGTTTGTAGTTGTATGTGGACGTGTTACATCGTATGCAGGAATTATACTATTATTACTGTTGTGAGTTGTGTGAATAGTGTTAGTTTGAATTATGTACTTTATTTGTTGGTATGTAGAATGTGGATTTTATTAATATTAAAAATTTATATATTTTTATTTCATTTCTTCATCATCTTTTATTGAAAATTTTCAGAACGTTCTAATTCTACATTATGTTATTTGCATAACTTGAATTTGTTATGATCATAACGACGAACGACATTAGCTTGCCTGCTTGTTCATTCATTCATACTGATGAATACAAACAGATTCAACAAAGTTCTGAAATTTTTAATTATGAAACAGGTTGTACTGATCCAGTAAGGGTATGGCCAGAGGCGATGATTTGTTTAAAAGAACCGTCAAAATGTTTTATACTTCTTCCGACATCAACCTATAGTTCACGAAAAAATATTGCCATAAAACTGCAATCTCTTTCTCCAGTTTTTCTTGAGAAGTGTATTTTGCTAGCCTGTATATGCCATGCAAGTACGTTTTCTTAAACTTAATCATTGTTACCATGGTGCAACCGAACATTTCATATCATTTAAAATTCCAGAATGAAATGAATGAATTGAAAATAAGTCTTTATGAAAAACAAATGATCCTTCTTTGAAGAACTAATAACTCAAAACTGAGAGCAACTGGATATTTCAATTGAGTCCGTTGTATCCTGATACCAAAGATGGAATGAAAGACAATAATAAACTACCCAAAAGTGAGTCATTTGATAAGGCCAAGTAAACTAAAATTAATATAATAATCTAAAAATGTTGCTGCAGTAGAATACTGTATAGTAGCAACTAATATATTTATTAGTAGATTTAAGTATATGAGTTATTTGAGAGTAAATCATTCTTCATCAATGGTAAATTTACTTGTCACTAGTAGTTATCAAACTGAGCACCTACTGCAAATAAAACGTAGATTGAGAATTATGAAATGATAAGTTTGCTTCTAGTAAAGAGTTTAATATCGTTAGGTTACATTGCGTTCCTGAAATCAATAACAGCAAGTGATCAAATTCAGGAATCTAATTCTTCTTGTGGCTAATAAAGCGTGTACTTGTCCCATATAGTATACAAATTTTCACTTGATGGTGTGCAAATTTTACTTGCTAGGTGCTATTATTTTTTTTCCGTTTGTTATAGTAGGATGATATTTTATGAGCACTTGTTTTAAATAAACTATATACCATCTGGAAATGCAGCAGATAAGATCACGAAAAATGTGCTCTGTTTCAAAGGACCTCGCACCAAATACATGGGAAAATGGCGTTCAGCCAATTTTAATAATTTTTTGGGATATTGTAGTACAAGTCACTAGAAGTTACCCATGTAAGTTTAAATTAGTTTCTATGTCCAGTGTTCACTCATCCAAAAGTATTACTTTTTATTTGATTAGTAACAAAATAGTAGCATTGCTGGTTTGAAGAAAGTCGAATGTCATGTCATTTAGTCGGTGGTTACGATAGAAGAAGCCACCTATTATACAGGGTGGGTCAAAAATAGCGACAATTTAGGATATTTTGCCAATCTTTATCAACTGTCCCTATGGTGAGACCGAGCATTTTTCATTAGGAAAATACCTATTGGGATTCTTTTCTTACGACAAGAAGATTGTCTCTAAAAGTTTAGACTTTTTTACAACACAGTAATATTTTTTTCAAATGTTTGTTTTTTATACTACATGTTTTTAACAATAGCCACACAAAATAGCCTTTTTGAGTCAATAAATCCGCTTCGGAGCCAAAAGTATTTGAGAAAAGCTTACAGTAATTGCTCAATATGATCAGCTTCAAAAAGTAACTATCATATTTTATACGGGTGCTGTTTACGAATATTAGTTGAAATCGGTTTTGTACGTAAAATATATGTTTGTTAATTATTTTTGAATGGATCTCCCAATTTGAATCATATTTTTCAGTTATATTTCCAAGTAAATTACCCTACACTCGGGTGAGTTTCATTCATTTCCTAAGTCTGGTTTTTGAACTATAATTTTAATCAAGAAATAAGATTGGATAATATCTTCTATAGAATATCAATTTTAATTTATAGTTCAAAAACTAGACATGGGAAATTAATGAAACTTACCCGAGTGTAGGGTAATTTACTTGGAAGTATAACTGAAAAATATGATTCAAATTGGGAGATCCATTCAAAAATAATTAACAAACATATATATTACGTACAAAACCGATTTCAACTAATATTTGTAAACAGCCCCCGTATCAAATGTGATCGTAACTTTTTGAAGCTGATCATATTGAGCAATTACTATAAGCCTTTCTCACATTCTTTTGGCTCCAAAGCGGATTTATTGACTCAAAAAGGCTATTTTGTGTGGCTATTGTTAAAAACATGTAGTATAAGAAAAAAAAATTACTGTGTTGTAAAAAAGTCTAAACTTTTAGAGAAAATCTTCTTGTCGTAAGAAAAGAATCCCAATAGGTATTTTCCTAATGAAAAAATGCTCGGTCTCACCATAGGGACCGTTGATAAAGATTGACAAAATATCCTAAATTGTCGCTATTTTTGAATCACCCTGTATAATAGGTGGCTTCTTCTATCGCAACGACCGACTGACTGACATGCTATTCGACTTTCTTCAAACCAACAATGCTACTATTTTGGTATAGACCGTCAGATAGTGACAGATTTAGGTGCCCCATTTTCACATACAAGCCTCGAATAGGGTTGAGAAGTACATCGATGTTGAGTAAATTGGAGGGAAATTTACTAGTGGCTCCTGGGGAAAACATATGGAAAATTGGATTTTCCGTGGAAAATTCGATTTTCCATATTTTAACGCGAGCCGTGTTCATCTAATCATTAATTAGTAGAACTTGGCTTCGGAAGATCAAAGGCTTGAGTGTTGAAGGTGGCTAAAGGGTTAAAATAAGGCTGTAATCTTGTAAAGAAAAATCTAGATTTTAACAGATTTTCCCACGCAAGCCCATCGAAATTATGAAAACCTACATCGTCACTAGACCGAAAAACATAATGGCTTGAGTGGCGCGAATGGAAAAGTAGATTTTGTCGTTGGAAAATTTAATGGAAATTCTTTTTGATTTTTCCATATGTTTTCCCCACGAGCCACTCGTAAAATTCCCTCCATTTTACTCAACATCGATGTACTTCTCAATTCTATTCAAGGCTTGTATGTGAAAATGGGGCACCTAAATCTGTCACTATCTGACGGTCTATTACTAATCGAATAAAAAGTAATACTTTTGGATGAGTGAACCTTGCTATGTTTTGGTAAAACAGCAATTTTTATGATTTTTCAAAAATTCGTATCTCCGAAACTGGACATAGAAACTAATTTAAACTTGCATGGGTAACTTCTAGTGACTTGTACTACAATATCCCAAAAAATTATTAAAATTGGCTGAACGCCATTTTCCCATGTATTTGGTGCGGGGTCCTTTCCTACGAATCCCATGATAGTTACGAAATGGCAGACAATGTTGAAGACCTATCTCAAAGTATATGTTTGCAGCAAGCACTTTCTGAAAGTTATTTTTTTTTGTTGAGAAGTAAAATAATTTTCCATATTATTCCATATATTCCAGTTAGGTTTACGGTAAGTTTCATGGTAATTTCATGTGGGGATTGTAAAATTGTAGAGGATCTCATCCATAAACTTTTTATTACTTTTCCATTGGAGCCGTCAGTTCCACATAAAATGATGTTTTTTTTTCTTTGGTGTCTTGGCATCGCCTGCTATGGTCAATAGCCACGTGTTCTGGATAGGCCTTGTTACTAACTCCAGGAGCAGCACTGTTAATTGGAACGCAACAGTGAATCGTGCAGGACTCACCCCAGTCCAGCCACGAGATTTGAATAATTTAATCGGTCAAATTAAATTAAAAAATCCCAGCGGCAACTGGGGCTCGAACTCCGAACCTTTCGACCCAAAGTCGGACGCTCTAACCACTCCAGCAACAAGTAACAATAAATAAAATCAACAGTCTCTCTGAGAAAACTGAAATACGGATATTATCAAAAAGATCTACAGATCATGATTGTCCTGAATGACAGAAAAAAGAAAATTTGTTGATCACACCTAAATCCGACATTTTGTCATTCACAGCGCTATCTAGCGGTACATAATTTTTCCCTATTGTACCTCCAAGCTGTCAATTACTCACTAAACCAATAGTTTAATACTCCAGCATTTCTCTATCCTTGTTCTGAAACACCGGTTCTCGACTCTTTACGTTGTTTCAAATATATGTTGACGTGCCGACACAGCCCAGAACATGACTCATGAAATATTACACCTACCTTTGGAAGAACAATGCTGCTGCAACTACTTGTGACGTCGAAGAATGTGTAAGGATAATATTTCCGAATGCAGAAATGTGAAGGCGTAATCGCATGTTAACTGGAACGACTTAACAGACAATATCGTATTACAGTAGAATTAAACGCCAAAGTCACGTCCGACAATGGTCTCAATTGGTGGAATGTCTGATATCCAGACCCGGAACACATGGGAACCGCGCACTTGTTGATAGGGGAAAGTAAACAGGAAGATATTGAAAAGAATACTTGTATTCTTTCAGTTTAAACATATCGTAGTGTCGAACTGTTTTTTATTTCAAGCATTTAAACAGTTTATGTCAACTTGTCAAAATATTATTCAAACTTTATACACAAATATTTTGTGCATTATTTATTTTTTAATATGGATTCCGAGTTTATTGTGAAGAACAAACAGTCATTTACAACTGGCACATACTGCAATATATGTGAGAGATCGTTCCAATCTCAAAATGTCCTCAAAATTCATGTTGGTAAAATTCACAAAACATCAATGTCTAAGAAATCTACGAAACAGAGGGAGAACTAGGTATTCTAGAACTTCATAAAAGACTATCTTTCCTCAAACGCACTTCCCGTATCATTAAAAGGATACCCAAATCCGCCAGAATGTGTACTGCAGCATCTCTTTGTGAAGTAATAGACGAATGCGTCAAATCTAATTCCTTTTCTAGTTGGGAGAATTTATTAAGTTTTTCTTACAAAGTATTCTGTATTTCACGTACAAAAGATAGTCGGAAAGAATCTCTAAAATCAATCTTCAAGAAAAACCTAAAACATTAGAAAAACCCCATTGACCATTCATCACCTGACTATTCCAAAAAACTATGATATTTCGAAACTCGTTTTGAGTAAAATTGCTGATGGTGACATTTCATCCGCTATCAGAATTCTAAGCTCCAGCGACACTATAGCTATTTATTATAATGCTACTTTAGAAGAGCTTCAGTTAAAGCACCCAAGTCCATGCTCAAGTCAGAATCCAGCTGAACCTTTCTGTGAATCAATGAATCTCCCAGTGCTCCAAATATCAGAAAGGAATGTCATTGATGCAATAAAATTATTTCGCACTGGTTCAGCTGGTGGATTAGATAGTTTTCGACCAAGCCATATGCAAGATTTGATAAGCCACAGTTCTGGAAATATCAAAGACAAGCTTCTTTCCTCTGTCACCAAATTATGCAACTTTATGTTATCCAGAAAAGTAAATTCGCAGATTTGTCCACTACTCTATGGTGCTTCTCTTTATGCTCTTAAAAAAAGGATGGAGGTGTTCGGCCGATTGCTGTTGGCAATTTTTATCGACGTTTGGTAGCTAAAGGACCACGCACGTTTCTTATGGAATGGCTTTCCGTGAATTTGTTTTTGAGTTTTCGAGAAATGGCTCTATCAATGTAATTTTTTTGCAGTTTCTGGATTTTGACACTTCTCGTCACTGACGATGTAACTGGACTATTATTTTCAATTTCTATAGTCCAGTTTTTGTAGAAACAAAAACTTCTGAATTCCTCAAGGTATCACAGAGTCACATATATTCAACACCTTTCGATAGGGACACTAGAAAAATAATATTCGATACACACTATATAGGAACTGAATCTGAGATACTTTTTTTAAAATAGTTTCCTAGTCGTCAAAGAAATAGTGATAAATGCAAAATGAGCATCTAGAAAATCGTTCATAATATAGGCTGCAGACATAAATACTCGTATCGAATGCAGTTTGTTGATACCGAGTGTTAAATATCAATAGAAATAAGGGAATACATACCCAATAATCATTTCTAATCGCAATAGAACCGTTAAGGCAAACGGATCCGTGAAAATATCTGAATATTTGATATGATGTGGATTTCGATGCACTGATCAAGTGTCTATTGCTACAGACTACAAAAATGGGCAGTTTTCAAGATATGGCCGTATCAATATCTGAATTTTTTCGTTTTCTAGATTGTGGCCCATAATCGCTTAGCTCTTATACCCAACAAAAACGGAATTCTATCGATTTCTGCGCAGGAATTGACTGAAAAACAGTTGTATTTCATTTCAGATACATTCATTTGGAGAAATTAGCAGACACTGCTCGTCACTGGCGATGTAGCTGGGCTATTATTTTCAACTTTTGTATTTCCGTGTTCGTAGAAACAAAAACTCTTGAATTGTTCTAGTTCTAACAAACACACTTATATCCAACACAATTCAATTGTGGCATTTGAAAAAATAATATGCGATACGCACTCTAAATATGATTCGAATTTTTTTTGAAATATCCTCCTGGCCATCAGGAAAATAGTGGAAAATGCAAAATGAGAAACTAGAAAATCGTATATATAATTTACGCTGAAGAGAGGGATACTCGTATCGAATGCACATTTTTTATACCGAGTGTTAAATATACATACTGAAAAATCATTTCTAATTGTTTTTGTTTTTTGTTTTTGTTTCTACGAACACGGAAATACAAAAGTTGAAAATAATAGCCCAGCTACATCTCCAGTGACGAGCAGTGTATGCTAATTTCTCCAAATGAATGTATCTGAAATGAAATACAACTGTTTTTCAGTCAATTCCTGCGCAGAAATCGATAGAATTCCGTTTTAGTTGGGTATAAGAGCTAAGCGATTATGGGCCACAATACAGAAAACGAAAAAAATCGGATATTGATACGGCCATATCTTGAAAACAGTCCATTTTTGTAGTCTGTAGCAATAGACACTTAATCAGTGCATCGAAATCCACATCATATCAAATATTCAGACATTTTCACGGATCTGTTTGCCATAAGGGTTCGATTGTTCGATTGTTTCTATTGATATTTAACACTCGGTATAAACAAACTGCATTCGATACGAGTATTTATGTCGGTAGCCTACATTTTGAACGATTTTCTATATGCTCATTTTGCATTTACCACTATTTCCTTGACTACTAGGACTAGGAAACCATTTAAAAAAAAAAGTGTCTCAGATTCAGTTCCTACAGTGTGTATCCAATATTATTATTCTAGTGCCCCTATCGTAAGGTGTTGAATATATGTGACTCTGTGATACCTTGAGCAATTCAGAAGTTTTTGTTTCTACAAAAACTGGACTAAAGAAATTGAAAATAATAGTGCAGTTACATCGTCAGTGACGAGCAGTGTATAATAATTTCTTCAAATGGCAGTATCTGAAAAGAAGGAAGAATTATTTCTCAATCGATTCCTGCAGTGAAATCATTGAAACTCGGTTTTTCCTAAGTATGAGAGTGAACTGATTATGAGTCAAAATCCAAAAAATGCAGAAAAAATTACATTGATAGAGCCATATCTCGAAAACTGTCCATTTTTGGAGTTTTTGGCAATGGACACTTTTGATCAGTGCATCCAGATCTACACCATACCAAAAATTCGGACAAATTCACGGAAAGCCATTTCCCATAAGAAACGTGCGTGGTCCTTTGGTTGTATGGAAATAAAACAAGACCTTTGTTTGCTACTCCGTCCAATTCAATTCGGATTTGGTACTGCTGGTGGTTGTGAAGCTGTTGTGCATTCTGCACGAAGATACATCAATCAACATTAACATTCATCGTCCAAAATTTTTCTTAAAGTGGACTTCAAAAATGCATTTAACATGATTGACAGAACTGTTATAGTTCGATTACTTACTTGAATTTTGGTGAACATCTTATTGAATCTCAGAGAGGTGTACAGCAAGGCGATCCGTTAGGTCCCACACTTTTTTGTTTGGCTATTGGAAAACTCACGAAAACCATCAATTCTGAATTCAACTGTTGGTACTTGGACGATGGTTCGATCGCTGATGACTCAAATGTGGTTTTGCAGGATTTTGAGAAAATTATCCATCTTTCCAAACCAATTGGACTCGAACTAAATTTTGAAAAAATGTGAGTTGATATTTCCATCATACCAAAAAGTAAATTTTGATATTGAATTCAAAAAATTGGCTCCTGGTATTGAAATTGTGAAGAAATCAAAATGGAATCTCCTTGGTATACCTTTGTCAGAGGAAGGATTATCTGAATCTATACAAATGAAGAAAGAATCTCTTCGACTAATCTCATCACGTTTGAATAGCATTCCTGTGCACGTTTCTTTTTTTCTGCTCAAAAATTGTTTGGCAATACCCAAATTGATGTATACTCTCAGATGTAGTCCAGCTTGGAAAAGTCAGAAAGATCTGGCTGAATTTGATAACACCTTGCGTGCAGTGACTGAACAAATTACAAGCAACTACTTCGATGATACCTATTGGCTTCAAGCGACTCTGCCTATTAATCTTGGAGGATTGGGACTACGTTCAGCAAGTTCGCTAGCTTTACCAGCTTTTTTATCTTCATTCAAGGGTGTCTCCAAATTGATTAGTCTGATACTTCCTGCCACTTTTTCCAGCATTGAAGATGATCTACATAAGGAAGGAGAATCAACTTGGTATTCCAAAACTCAAATTACTCTATCTAATGATACTAAAATCATTCAAAAAGCTTGTGACTGACCTCTTCTAGATATTGTATCTGAAAATCTTACTGCATCCGCTACAACTTCAATGAGAAAGCTCGCCTGAACGCAGTAACAGTGAAAGAATCTGGTGCCTGGTTGAATGCCTTACCTGTTGCTGCTCTGGGAACACTACTGGATAATGATTCTTTCAGGATTGCAATCGGACTTCGTTTGGGTCTTGCTATTTGCACCCCTCATGTATGTATTTGTGGAAGTGAAGTTGACAACAAAGGAACCCATGGTTTGAGCTGCAGAAAAAGTTCAGGGCGTTTTTCAAGGCATCACCAAGTCAACGATCTTATAAAACGAGCTATGGTTACATCAGGTATTCCAGCTATCTTGGAACCAGTAGGTACTAGTCGCGATGACGGTAAACGCCCCGACGGTATGACTCTCATCCCTTGGAAATGCGGTAAACTAGTAGTTTGGGATTTCACTCTTTGGAAGAGATATTCGTTTATCCTACTTTTTCCAAATCATATACAATTTCAATCTGTTTCAAAAATGATGTGAGTTATAAGGATAGTTTCCTTGGCAAAAAGTCACAGCAGGAAAATGTGTCAAACTCTCCAAATCTCTCAAGTTCTGCCATATCTCCTTTCAAATCAATAGTCAGTGGTCTCAATTCGAGTTCATTATCACGCCGCTCCAATGACATAGACAACCACCATTTCAGAGACCACTCAGTTGAAAATAAGAGTGATGAATGCATCAGGGTTGCAGTAGTACATAGCAACGTCAAAGCTCTCGGTTTCAATGGACTTGAAAATATTGGTTATACTTGCTATATGAACAGTGTTATCCAGTGCTTATCCAACACAAGATGGCTGTTGGAGTATTTGAGAAGTGATGCCTACACAAGGGATATAAACACGACCATTTCCAGTATGAAAGGAGCTTTAATCAAAGCCTTCGCATTAGTGATCAAGAAGCTATGGTCAGGTGATTTATCAGATTGTGTAGTAAACACTGTCCCAATGAAAAGTGAAATTCAAAGGTTTGCACCTCGTTTCATCGGTTGCGCCCAGCAAGATTCTCAAGAGTTCTTACGATTTTTACTGGATGGTTTGCATGAGGACCTGAATAGAATTACAGATAGGCGTAAACCCCTTTCGTCAGAAATCGACGATAAATTAAGTGCCACTGAAAAAGCTGAAGAGTTATGGTCAAGATTCCTGATGGTTGGATAACTCAAGGATTGTAGATTTCTTTGTTTGCCAACTAAGATCTACATTAAGGTGTACGTATTGTGGTCATTGTTCAGTTACGTTTGATCCATTCTGGGAACTTTCCTTACCGATTCCGCAAATAACAGCACAAATAAGTCTGGCTCATTATTTGAATTATTTTAGCAATGAAGAAACTTTGGACGATGATGAACAACCAACATGTTCGAAGTGCAGAGAGAAAAGGAAGTGCACGAAGTCCCTATCTATTTGTAAATTTCCCAAAATTCTAGTTATGAATTTAAAGCGTTTTTCTCATAGAGAAAAATTCAACTTGGTCATTGATTTTCCCATAGAAGGACTGGATATGAGCAAATGTGCAGCAGACAGTGTAGCCCCTCATCGATACAACCTTTATGCATTGTCCAATCACAGCGATTTTGGTCACTACACGGCCTACTGCAAATACGTGGCATGAGTACAATGATTCTTGTGTGACAACAATTTCATCAAAAATTATTATGGGCAGAGAGGCATGTATTCTATTCTACGAGTCCTACTTTTGAAGTTTATTATTTTGTTGTTGAATTCAGTTATTATTTATATTTATTTTATTTATATTCATCTATTTATATTTATATTTTTATCTATTCCTAAATATACTTATAAGTAATCATTCAAATAATATAGCAATATAGCTAATTTTCTGTCAGCCACTATTGTTCTTTTTGAGTTCTGGAAGCTACTTTTGTTGAATGTACAATGTCATCTCTTGATAATTCGTTTCACCATGTATATGGTTGTTATGGAAATGAGTTTGTTTTTGTAATTGAAAAAAATATAAAAATAGTAATTGAAGCTGTCGTCAATTTCATCAGAAACTTTTAGAGCATTTCATCAACTTTCCCTGGCGATCAGCCTACTAGCTCATTCAAAATCATACTTGTGGGAATATCTTAAGAGTCGCATTTATAAAACTAAACCACACGAATTATTTGAAAGATACGCATTACCAACATCATTAGGTCCATTACGTCACAGATGTAAAAAAATGTCTGATAGGTACCTCTTTTATTAAAGATTGGCGGTTGCCAGGACGTACAAGTGGACCATTTCGAGTATCTCTTGCAGTGAATGTAATTGCAATCAATGTATTTGTTATTATTGTTACGTGCTCGGGTTCTAATAAGTGATACCATATTTAAACTTAAGCTACTGGACAATTGATGCCTTCTTAGCCCAACTCAACTTGACAACACTGTGCGGGGTCCACTAATATTAAGGGCCGGTATTATAAACATATTTTGAAGGTAACTTTAATTTTAACAGTCAAGTTAACTTCAGCTTTAAAATGTCAGTTTTATAAAAGTACCATTTCTAAAATAAAGAGAAGAATAAGGCAAACAGGTAACCTAGAATTTTTCGCAATTTCCCTTGTGGCGTTGTTGCTTTTCTATTAATACTGCTATAGCAGTAGCAGTAGACTTATGAATACCGAATACCCCCAAAATCTCCTTTAACTACCAAAAATGAACCTGTTGCATAAAACCTGAGAGTAATTAACGGCGATGGATAATGATTTATAAAATAAAAATACCCATCATACTACAGTAATCAAAATAGGCACTAGAATTAGTATTCTTTATTATTCCTCTTATTCCTTGCATTTCTGCTCTACTACTATGCCTAGACTTACATATACAGTTCCTGTTTCATGGTGACCCTCACAACATCAAGAGGTGTCAGGTCTGGCGACCTTGCAGGCCAATTAATAACTGGGCTTTTGTGACCTCAATCCGTCTTTTTCTGAACGTTCTTCCCAACCAAGCGTTATTAATTGATGATTAAAAAAATTGAGGACAATTTCTGAATTTACGTTGCCTTCGAAAAAAATTACTATTTTTTAATACTTACCACACTACGAGTTGATTCCCAGGGAATATTGCCTTCTTGGATTGTTGTATAAATAACTATTTGAAAACAAGCATTTATTCACAAACAATTGAACTAAAAAGTAAAAAATAATACTTAGTATGTACATAAAAAACAAAAACTCTTTTTGACACTTCAGCATTTGTTTCTTGTGGATTCTTCCAAAAAAGGCTACTGAAAACTCTCTAATATCTAATCCCTAATAACCACACGGAAATTTTAGTTTTTCAAAGTTTCTACAAAAACCGTTCAATTTAGATATAGGGCTGTGAGCATCAACTCCCCCTATTTTTTAGCTTAGAATCCACTGGCGATGAGAAAAAATGGGTTTTTCATTTGAAAAAAATTTGTTACACAATTTTCGAGACAATTTCTGAGCTCTCCTTATAATTTTTTAAAAAAGTTTCCAAAGATTCAGGAAGCTTCAGGTCCTATTCAGGCGAGTTTTAACCTGACTCTTTGTTTCCAAATTTTTTTTGTGAAGGGTTGCATGTGCTAAAATATCAAATAAATTAACAGAACTGGAAACTGGAGCCCTTTTGACATACAGGGTTTCCCAAAAGAAACGGAACGGCCAAATATTTCAGCAATGGTTTGACATAAAGTTATGAAATTTGGTATACGGGGGTTATTAGTAGTGCCGGATCTAAAATAATAATTGCAACGTTGGCAGATTTACAGTTTTTCCTATGGAGCCCTCAACTTAATTTTTTTTAACGTGATGCTATGTTTATTTTTAGCGCATTCGATTTGTCGTGTTCAAACTATTATGACCCTACACTATCAAATTTTAATTCCCCCAATTTTTGTTAATATGGCAACTTTTAATATCTCGAGACATCGTGGCGATATGACAATGAAAATTAATTTATTTGAAATTTGTTTGCGAGTCTGATCTAAAAATACCATTAACAACGTTATCAAATCTACATGTTGTTCCCACTAAATTTTCCTAAGTATTCATTTGAATTCCATTTTTAAATTTTGCGCATTTTATTTGAGTTACATTTCTTTAACTGAAACAAATCAAACCCTATCGAATATAGTTATAACTAATAAAAAAGCGATAAGAAATAGAAAATAATACAAAACTACGTAGGCAGTACAAAAATTTCGTATTATTATGGTAATTAATAAGCTAAATTGTGTTTGAATAATCCAAAGACAAACACTAACAGTTCTTGGTTAACTAAACGGGAAAATGAAAGACTTAACGTATTGAGCGCTCAACATGTTAGCCAATATTTGCCAAACAATAACCAAGCCAGTCATTAAATTCACCTATAGTATTATTTAACTGTTTTGGAGTAATAAGAGTCAATTCGTATACAATTGTTTCCCTCAGATAATCTAAACTTAGAGGTCTATTTTTTTACACCATTTCTTTCGGATGTCCCCAATTAAAAAAAATCCTATCCACTTTTCTGTGAATACCTCGTCCAAATATTGTCGAACTTATCGTGCAAAATGGGGAGGTGCCCCATCTTGTTGAAACCATATTTCATGGATGTCAATGTTCAACTCTTGCAATTTAGGAACCACGTTTCTTCTCAGAAGTTGACCCGTCAGGTTTCCATCGTTAAAAAAAGTTCCAATAATTGTGTTGTTAAGAATTCCTGCCCAAACGTTAATTTTCTGTGGATGCTGCGTATGTAATTCCTCCATCCAGTGAGGGTTAGTTCTACTCCAAAACCTACAGTTCTGCCTGTTTACTTGCCCATTTAAACAAAAAGCCGATTCATCACTAAACAATACTTTGTTCTTAAAATCTGGATAATCGTTCAACTTTATTCATTATGACTCCAGAAAACTCGATACGGTGGTTAGAGTCATCTTTCAAAAGTTCTTGAGTGTACATTAATTTATGAGGTTTAATTGATTCTTGCTTTAGAATCCTGTGAATTGAAGATTTAGTTACATCTTCCGGTGAATTTTGTTTGCGTTCTGTTGTAGACATTTAAGGATTCTCTTCTAAAGACAATATGATATTCAATTTATTGTCATCTGTAGTGGCCGTTTTAGGTTTACCAGTTTTCGGAATAGTCTTTACATTCCCTGTTTGATGGTATCTTTTTATAGTTCGGCAAACTAGATTTCTTAATTTGCTTCTCTGGATGTAAAGTATTTATAATTCACAAACTTCTTGATAGCTTCTCATTTTATTGCCGTTCAGTTTCACTTAACTAGAAAACCATTTTATCTTAATAATAATTCAAGTAACTTTCAGAATAATGACAGATGGTTGACAACAATAACAATAACAGATGATTATCTGTTTCCAACGGCCACTTGTTAATTTATACCTCTTGATTCTAACAAAATTCTATTAGAGTTCTTATCGGTTAAGTAAGTACATAATGTAAGAATTTTAAGAACTAAAATTCGATTCAAGATACTAACATAATAAATAGGATTTGATTTGTTTCAGTTAAAAAATGTGAGTTTATGGTATCAAATAAAATGCGCAAAATTAACCTTATTAGAATTTCTTTCACTTGCGACGGAAATCACGTTTTCGCTGAAGGTATTCTATTACAAAGTAACGTCGTTTGTAGATTTTTTTTTTTGAAATTGGCCATCGAATGAGAAAATACCAAGATGGCGATACTCATAGTGGGACACACTGTATATGAAAACAGCAGTCATAAGTAGGTTGAATCTGTGTCTGATGAATCACACGTGAAATAACTCTTGATAGCTGACACGATTACAAACTAACAATGTAATAGACCGTCAGATAACGACAGATTTTGCCGACTCATTTTCTCTTTTCTAGGATTTTAACCACTGGAAATTATGTCAGTCCAAAAAATGAAAATTTAGCGATCGGATGTGTGCTAGGCATATAGAAAATTCATTTTCCTTTTGCAGAAAAAAAATGTTTTTTTTAATTTTCTCGTTTATGGCATTTTAACACATGAATAGGTATAACAATCTAATAGTGAAAAACCAAAGCCATGAGGTTTGCTCGTGCTCAAAGGGTTGAAAAAGGGGTACGATCCTGTAAAAAAATAGTTGTATGCTGATGCATTTTCTCGCTTAATGCAATCGACATAATGATATTTAAAATCGTTAGGAACTTTCTCGTTTATGGCATTTGAACCATATGATTTTGATGATGGAAAAACATCATAATAAAATTCCCATAAGCTTTGCATGTACCTCAAGAAAAGCCATAAGTTGTAAAGTTGTAGGAAAATTTGTGGAAATATTTTTCATTTTCTCGTTGATGGGAATTGGCATGTAAGAAGAAAATAGTATTTCAAGACCAGAAAAAACAAGCGATAAGTCGGAAACATGATATCGATGTTTTTTACAGTGTGGCCCATTTGAAATTGATGCACCCTTATAAAACATACTCTTTTCAACCGATTGAAATGATTTTTTTTTCATTAGGTAGATAATCAAAAAGTCCACTAGAACACCAAATTTCATGAATAAGTCTTCATTTTCTGGGCCAAATATTCTTTTTTCTTTGAGGTAAAAAACTGAAATTTTTTTAGCGCTTTTGAAAAACCAAAGCCATAAGGTTTGCACGTGCTTAAAGGGTTGAAATAGGGGCGCGATCTTGTAAAAAAATAGTTGGTTGCTGATGCATTTTCTCGCTTATGGCAATCGACAGAATGAAATTTAATATTGTAAGTATCCCGAAAATAAATTCCCATAAGCCGGTTAGCTGTTGAGGTCAATTTTCCGGAAGGAATTTTTTTTTTCATTTTTCGGCAAACTTTGTCGTGAACGAAATAATGTGCAATAAAAATTTGTAAATGTAAAAGTCTGTTATAAAAAAGCTACAAGCCTAGTTCGTGTTTATCATACTACAGGAAACTGGAAAACTTGCAGGAAAATCACAGGAATTTTTGTTCATTTTCTCGTTTATGGGAATTGGCATGTAGGAAGAAAAACTGATTTCAAGACCAGAACAAAAAAGCCATAAGTCGGAAACATGATTACGACGTTTTATACAGTGATGTCCTAAAGTAATGGACACATTAATTTTCCACGTTATTATTTTTTAAGAAAAACCCTCAGTCACGTCGAGTTGTTTTCGAAAAGACACTGTGACATAAAAAATTGACGCATTGGTCCAGAACTGATTCGAATCTGGAAATGAGTTTGATTTTTTATTTTAACATAGAAGCAATTTATTATTCTGGAACTTTCACTTCTTAAGACTGAATTAGGCCTGAAGGGGATGCCACTGTAAAAAAAACACGCCGGAAACTCGGCCTTTAAGGTGGTGTGGAAACGAACTGGTGTTTATTATTTTCTCCAATGTGGTTACATTTTTTACCAGAATCCGACATCAAAGTTTTACTTTTGAGCCCTAGGAACAGAAAACACCCCACATTGTATAAAGTTAAAGTGTACCTAGATATTGCTTACTGCTGGTAACAATGTTAAATGTATTTGATACGAAATGTCATGATTTCAACATTGTTCTGGCACAAAATTTCTGGATTTAGTTTTTGAATAATTTTTTTTTTATTGCAGAAAATGTTTCTCTCTTTGGCAGACAATTTCTTCATTTGAAATGCGAATTTTGTTTTATATATATGAATTAAAAATATTCACTTTCGTTTATTTCTGACGTTATTCCGAAGATTATCAATAAATTACGAATATTTCACTACTTTTCCCATCTCCAAGAAATGATCTCCAAAATACCATTTCAAAATACTTTCACTGCTGGTGGCTGGTGGCCACAGTGTTCAGTAAACAAGTAAACAGTTATTGGCAACTTCGAACCACAAGTTAGGATTCTTGTTGTGTTTTTTACTAGTAGATTTGGATTATTCAAGAGTGTGTTTTCACTTGATTTCTGTCAGTATTTCAAATTTTTTATTTTCATATTGGCAGCTACATAAAAAAATATCTGGTCATTGAAAGTGTATAAAAACTCTCAGCCGTATTGGTGTTTGCATATCAAGTCAGTGGTGAAAGAAAACTCCTACCTCAACGGAGTTATTGTCCAAAAAATGTTAAAAAAAAAGGTAGTTTTCGTGAATTTTTATGAGGTTGGCAGTTTTTTTATGACTGAATCACCCTGTATTCTTTGGAGTTTATGATTATTCATTCTGAAAAAATTAAGCAAACAAATTAACTCCACTCAAAAATACTGTGTGTCCACTTAAACTCCATTGTGAATAGTTTCTATAATCATGGATCACACGGTATGAATAATGGGCATTTCAGTTTTTATCTATATATGAAAACAAGGTATCTAGTGAAAAACATTATTTTGCAACCGGTGCACTTTTTGCTTATCTCAATTTTTAATTGCTTATTGTGCCCTAACGGCTCATTTCTGTTTAGGGGTTAAGGCAAAATTGCTTAAAATTCACAAAGTAAAAAATTAAAATTCCCAAAAATTTCCGTCCGGAAAATATAACTCAACAGCTGATCGGCTTATGGGAAATTTTTTTCGGGTTCCTAACGATATTAAATTTCATTATGTCGATTACCGTAAGCGAGAAAATGCATCACCATCCAACTATTTTTTTACAACATCGCGCCCCTATTTCAACCCTTTGAGCTCGAGCAAACCTTATGGCTTTGGTTTTTCCCTATTAGATTGTTATACCTATTCATGTGTTAAAATGCCATAAACGAGAAAATTTAAAATAAAAGGATTTTCATCTGCAAAAGGAAAATAAATTTTCTATATTCCTAGCACACGTCCGATCACTAAATTTTAATTTTTTGAGCTCAACACTGACATAATTTTCAGCGGTTAAAATCCCAGAAACGAGAAAATGAGTCAGCAAAATCTGTCGTTATCTGACGGTCTATAAGGTTTCTTTTATGCACGCGTTTTTTGTCGATGGGTTAAAAAGCTCCAAGAAATTGATTTTTTTCGACGCTATAAAGTTGAGATAACCTGAGATATATTTATTTATTTATCAGCAGTATCCATTAGTTCATACTACATAACGAGTTACATAATAGGTATGAGTAATATTATAAAAACGAAAGTACGTAATTCTTGAATCGTAAAAGTATAATTATAATTTGGTGTCCTGGCATAAAACAGCCCCTGCCAGGACTACTAAAATAGTTGGCGAAAGCATCTCTATATTTGTAAGCAGACTTATTTTCACGGTTTTCTTGAAGGTTCCTTTGAGTATCATATAGACCTGTAATTGTTAAAGTATCCTCAAATTTGAAGACATCCCTAACGGGCCCCGCGGAAGAAACTGTTACTTATTGTGTATTTCTCAACTTGGGTTTAGTTCCATCGGACTATCATTGCCACAATGCGATCGAGTTGGCCTGGAATACACAAACACTCAAGTGAAACTGGCGTCAGGCTGGCGCATTCGATGCCGACATCACAGATGGAACAGATCCGTGAACTGGCCATTGATGGTTTCCGAGAATTGGCTCTTGGAGTCTCACAGTCGCGCACACTTTGTGTAACAACTACTCTTTCGAATGGAATTTTTCCATTTATCGCAAGCTTCTGTTGATAATTACCCACTTTTACGATCTCCATATAAATTTAAATTCATAATCGCTTTCCTATAGGCTTTTTGCAAATGGAAAAATGAGTAGATTCAAAGAGATTGATCAGCGTAGTTGACCAGTGTCGGATTGTTGGCAGATTATGCTGTTATTTCAGGAAATGATTTCAGTCAGTATGAACGTAGTCAAAAGATTGAGAAATCTGAAAATTGAACATCTAAGAGACGGTTTTATAAACATCTTTTGAAGTTAACCCTTAAGAGGCCATGAGCGCGATCATATTAGGGACGGTTTTTTTGGTAAAAGATCCGATAACTCAAAAACGGTTCACCGTATCGATTTGAAACAAAGACAGGCTTCTAGAGGACGTTCGATTCTATGTACCTACGTCTGCGGCAGCACCTCACGATGCTTTTTACAGATTATCGAGGAAGCTGCAATGGTATTTCTCTTCCATTAAAACTTGAAGCAATCTTCATCCAATCGAAACAAATTTGGTATCAGAGGAAAGTTAAAACGTTGATCTATGTACGTGCTGTAATGTTTTTTTGAAATTATTTGTTCATCTACCCAAAAACTTGCTTCAAAGTAACTGCATTTTTGGGACATTTTTGAGATTTTTTTTGTGAAAAAGTGGATTGAAATTTCAATTTCCATTACTGCACGTACCTAGAATTGAATGTCCTCTAGAATCCTGTCCTTGTTGGGAATCGATACGACGAACCGTTTTCGAGTTATCAATTGACTCTTTTACCCTTAAAAGCGCCACAAATATAATTGCGCTCATGGCCTATTAACCAGAGGCGGATTAAACGTTGAGATCGCCTTAGGCAAGCACCTCATAGCACCGTCTAGCACACAATTTTCTAACTTCGAAAGAACGAGGAATAGAGAAAAACTAAATTTACTAATTATTCATTTCAAAATTAGCACTAATCACAATCAACGAAAAAAATAAAAAATGTATGCGTCGACATATTTGTCTTGCGAAATGGTCAATAATATGGTCACAGCTTAGATCAATTGTTTACTTATTGATCTGAGGCTCACAGTTTAAAGAGAGCAATAAAAGAAAAAATACATTAATTACAATAATAATAATAATAATGTTTATACACGAAAGCAAATAATTTTATAATAAATGAAATACATATAATTTCTTAGTGAATAAACAGGGAGGAATCACGAAGCTTTAGTATAAAACTATCGCTTGTATGTGATACTAAACTTAAAAGCAAGTGTATAAGAGACTCTACTATGATAAACTTAAAACTAAAAGTAGTATGAGGGACTTTACAGTGATAAACTTGAAAGTAAAAGTTGTATAAGGGACATTACAATGATAAAAAATGCATATAACACATGAACTTGATTAAAAAATATTCAATGAATGAATGCAAATGTATATAAATGGAAGAATGAATAAATATCCGAATGCGTTATACTTGGAGTGTATGCCATATTCAGGGTGAATATCTATAATAATTAAGGTGTAGGTCATATTCCGGGTGTATGTCATATTCGGGCTCTAGGTCTTAATCGGGCTTTGTATCATAAAAGGACTTGTCTTAATAGGGCTTTGTGTCATAATAGTGCTTTGTGTCATAATCGGGCTTATTGTCATTTTTTGGTTGTCTGCTTTGTTTATATGCCATACTCTTCACTTTTTAAAAGTTTGGTTGACAAAATCATGAAATAATGTCCTTTCAGAACGCAAAATCCAAGTTTTTATATACTTTTTGTACATTACTGAACTATTAATTTTTTTTATAAACTCTGGTAGCATGTTGTGAAGGCGAGGTGCGAGGTACGTGGAACATCGTTGTCCAACCGCTTTTTCTGATCTAGGTACTCTGTTTTGTTTGTTCCTTGTACTATACTTATGATCGACAGATTCAAGTTGTATTTTATCTTTTTTGATATTGATTAATAAATTGATGCAATAGGCCTGTCTTACGTCGACTACATTGGCCTCTATGAATAAATTATCACTGGGATATGTAGCTATCTTTCCAAGGATGATTTTCAGTATCCATTTCTGAATAACATTCAGCGTTTCCAAATGACAGTCATTCACACCTCCCCATCCTATTATACCGTAACATATTTGTGACTGCACTAGAGCATAATATAAGATTTTCAGATGGTTCATGTCCAAAAAGTCTTTCAAGTATTTGAATTTGAATAATAGACCTCTCAGTTTTCCCACTATATTTTTAATTTGAAGATCCCACCGTAAGTGTCTTCACAATGCCTAAGTATTTGATCGAGTTCACTTCTGGAATTTCTGAATTTTTCCCGAAACGTAATGATCCCATATTCGGCGAGTGATTGGTGTACGAAGTAAAAGATAAGTACTTTGTTTTATCTAAATTCAGTGTTAACTTGTTATACCTGAACCACTTGCTTATTTTACTGAAATCATTTTCGGCTTCTGTTTTTAAATTCACCCAAGTATTAGATTCATAAATTATAGCAGTCTCGTCTGCAAAGCTTATAATCTTTCCCTTCGTATCAAGGTGTGAAATACTGTTCATATAAATAATAAACAATAGAGGACCTAGGTTCCTTGAGGAACACCATACGAAACAGTCATAGGATCACTGAGACTACCACCTATGTCAACTTTCTGTTCGCGGTCTGATAGGTAATTTTTCAAGATTTTATGAACATTTCCTCTTATTCCATAGCATTCTAGTTTGTTCAATGGCTTTTCATGAGATACAGTATCGAATGCTTTAGAAAGGTCGACAATGATACACAAAGTTGGTTTTTTCTTGTTCAATGCATTATAGATGTTACTTGTGAGATGACTTAACTGCGAAAATGGTAATGCAAAAAAATCTATAGAGGAATGCCTTCTTGCCACCATTATCAAAATTCAAATCCACCCCCATTTGGGGGTAGTTTATTCTTGTAATTTTTCGAAAAACTTTGCTGACCGAGGTTTTCAGTGAGGATATTTCCTTGAAACAGTAGATTATGATTTTTCGAAACGTACTTTTTGTGTCACTATAGAAAAAATTTGGATCGACCCCCACATAAGGGTTAGGTTAGGTTTGAACGTGAGTGGGCCCGTATCAGGCCCTCCACTGCGGCCAATGGCCTATTGTGGCTCACCCTATGGTTATATTTCTCCCAGCATATCCAATCTCTTGACGAAATTGAGGAATGCATTGGGAGAACAATTTACCAGGTTTTCTGGCCTTACTGTCGTATCGCCAAATATTGAGAATCTGGTTCTGGCCGCTGCAGGGCATGTACACAGAATGTGTTCAGCCGTTTCATCATTCTCCATGCATAGCCGGCACTCTGCATCTTGTGCAAGTCCGATTTTATGCATGTGATGTTTGAGTTTGCAGTGGCCAGTAAGCAAACCTACTATAACTCTGAGTGATGCGCTCTGCTGAGTTCTAGCAGTTTGTCAGAGTCGTGTTTTTTCCTTGTACAAGCAATAAATGCTTTGGAATGGGCTAAGCCCGGTAGACTACGCCAGTACTCGAGTCTTTTATTGTCTGCCCAAGCTGTTATGACATTCTTGGCAGTGCTATATGCTAAACCGATTACCGGTTCTGGTCCAGTGAACGTTGTTTCGGCCCCCCCTTTTGCTAGGGCGTCCGCTATTTCGTTTCCTTCTAGGCCTGTGTGACCTGGTATCCAGACTAGGGTAACGTTGTTGCGTTGCGCCAGTCGGTTTAAGGTGTCTCTGCAGTTCCATACTGCTCTAGATTTAAAGCAGTTGGATTCAAGCGCTTTAAGTGCTGCTTGACTATCTGAAAATATTTTTATTGTTTTTCGTGTGTGGTGTCGATTTTCCAGCTCCCTGGCACACATTTCAATGGCATATACCTCTGCCTGAAATATCGTAGCTATTTTGCCCATACTGAACGAGCGTTTCACTACTGGGTTCATCCCATATATTCCGGCTCCGACGCCTTCCTGAGTTTTGGAACCATCGGTGAACCAACTTTCATTTGCCCTACATAGGTTGGTTTCATTCCGGACCCAGTCTTCTCTTTCGGGAAAGACCACAGTGTAGGACGTGTGAAGGTTGATAGTTTTAGGCATGATGTCTGAGGGTATTCCTAGAATGTTGTGAGCTATTATGCCCTCCAGCATGCCGCTGCCTCTCATGACACATGCCTGCGGTAGACTAATGGCTGCTTGATAAAGTCTGTATGTTGCCCATCTTGCCTCTCTCTCCAGAACTATGTGGAGAGGAAGTAATCCAAGGAGGACTTCCATTGCTGCCGTTGGCGTGGAGCGAATGCTTCCAGTAATCGCCAGGCACGCTTGTCTCTGTAGTCCGTTGAGTTTAGCAATGGCCATTTTTTTATGTCCCTTGCTCCACCAGACTATAGAGCCATACGTTATCATTGGACGTATGACGGTCACGTACAACCAGTATACGTGTTTTGGTGACATGCCCCATGTTTTGCCACATATTCTGCGGCATGTCCATAATGAAAGGCTAGCCTTCCGGATAGTCTTTTCCAAGTGCGAGTTCCAATTAAGTTTTTTATCCAGGGTTATTCCCAGATATTTTGCTTCACTCGCAAAAGGAATTGTTACACCAATGATGGAAGGAGGTATTAAATGTTCCAGCTTCCTTTTCCTGGTGAATGGTACTATGACCATTTTGTGGGGGTTAATGGACATTTCCTCCCTCTCACACCATTTATATATGGTATCCAATATATCCTGAAGGACGTAGGAGATCGTCTCTTCGGATTTATCGTTTATTACTAGGACCAGATCGTCAGCATATGCTTGTAGATCAACCTCCCAAAGCGAGAGAATGGCCAGCAGATCATCCACCAGCAGTGACCATAACAGTGGGGAGAGGACCCCCCCCTGGGGACAGCCCCTGGCTGGCTTGAAGCTGACACTTTCCCCCTGTAGAGAGGTCGTTATAGTTCTGTTGTGAAGCATAGTTCTTATCCAGTCACCTAGTATCGGTTCAATCCCTCTAGAGACAGTTGCCTCATATAGGGAGTGAGGTAGTGCATTGTTAAATGCTCCTTCTATGTCCAAGAATGCAGCGACTGCTATTTCCTGGCGTTCCAGGGCGTCGCTTATTCCTGAGACAAGGTTATTGAGGGCAAGTTCTGTTGATTCTTGTAATATTTGAAAACCTTTGCCGACCGAGGATTTCCAGTGAAGATATTTCGTTGATACAGTAGATTATGATTTTTCGAAATGTAATTTTTGTGCCACCATACAGAAAATTTGGATCAACCCTCATACAAGGGTAGTTTACTCTTGTGATTTTTTCAAAAACTTTTCTGACCGAGTGTAGTGTTTTTACTTTGGAAACTGTATTCCACTCTTCCCTACTAGCAAATATATCTAGGAAAGAAAACTACAAAACGTTACTTTAACAAATTCTAATTGTTACTCGTTGCCTTGGCAACCACTCGTAGACCAGCATCTTACATTTGTTTATACAGTACGGGTACAATATGAGTACACTACAATATCTCCCCCTTTAAATAAAAAAATTATTCAAGTATAAGTCAGTCGTTCAATCGGTTTAATATTCCGTTTCGGTTGAACCCTTGTTGGTAAAGATCCACTGACTACTTCATTATTAGCACTTTCATTATGACTTTGAAGCAGGGTAGGATCTGAATCAATTTCAACTGTTTCCATGTTGCAAGGAAGTGAAGCTTCTCTGAAATTATGTTTTTTAATTTGATTCAGATGCCGTTTCCATACAACATCAAATTCGGGAATTTTTACATTATAAATAGATTTTCCTAATCTCTCTAGTATTATCCCCTTTATCCAAGTAGGATTTCTTACATTTTGATAGTTTTTAACTGTAAATATATCACCTTCCTCAAACTCTATAAATCTAGATCCTCTATGATACAATTTTTGTTTTTCAAATTTTGTTTTGACATGATTTTTCAAATTTTGATTCTCTATGTATTTTTCTGGTAAAAGAACATCGAATCTTGTACGCAGTTTACGACCAAACATTAAATCAGCTGGACTGCAGCCAGTAATATAATGTTTGGTATTTCTGTAGTCAAATAGAAAACAATTTAATATTCTGTTCAAATCAACAACTTCATTTTTTCCAAACCCATATTTTAAATCGTTTTTTACAGTTTTAACCGTATTTTCAGCCGCTCCATTGGAAGATGGTTGAAAGGGGGGCGAGGTAACATGTTCAATATTATTTTTATTCAAAAACATTTGAAATTCGTTCGAAGTAAAAGTTGAAGCATTATCCGTGACTATTTTTCTTGGAAGTCCATATCGTGCAAAAGTTGTTCGTAGAATTCTTTTGTTGATTTAGAGGTGATTGAGCTCATTGGAAAAACCTCAATCCATTTTGTGTGAGCATCAACCAAAATTAAAAATTGTTTGTTCAAAAATGGACCCATGAAATCAAGATGAATACGAGACCACGGTTCACCAGGCCAAGGCCACTTGGTAAGTATTGCCTTGTTCGGTGTTTTTTTATTCATTAAACAATTTTCACAACTCTTACAAATTTCCTCTATATTTTTGTCCAAACCAGGCCACCAGAAATACGACCGAGCCAAACTTTTCATCTTGACTACCCCCATATGAGATAAATGGAGTTCTCGTAGTACTGAGTCCCTCAATTTGGATGGAATAATCAGTCTATTGTTCCATAATAAACAATTACAATCAATGCTCAATTCATTTTTCAACCTATGGTAAGGTTAAAAATCTTGAGTTATTACTTTGGGCCACTCAAATTGTACATTTTCAATGACTTTTGATATTATCCCGTCATGTTCAGTAGCCTGTTTGATTTCCTGGAAATGCATTGGAAAATGCTCATTATTGGAAAAGAAATTGATATAATCAATATCTACATTTTCCCAACTATTTTCATCCTTTATTTCTGGTGATCTCGATAAACAATCAGCTATATTTTTATCTGACCTAACAAATTCTATTTTATAGTTGTAATTGGATAGAATAACTGCCCAGCGGCGAAGACGATTAGCAGAGAATTGAGGTATACCTTTTTCAGGGTGAAAAATATTGAGGAGTGGCTTATGATCTGTTTCCAATATGAATTCTCTCCCATAAAGATACTGATTGAATTTGCACAAACTGAAAATGATAGCTAATCCCTCCTTCTCTATCTGAGAGTAATTTTTTTCTGCCGCTGTTAGAGTACGCGATGCATAAGAAATTGGTTTTTGAGTGCCATCGGGCATAAAATGAGTTAATATACCCCCCACCCCATAGCTAGATGCATCAGTTGTCAACTTCAATGGTAATTTCGGGTTATAATGCACCAAAACTTTAGAGGAAGTCAACATTTCCTTTATCACTGTGAAAGCTTGGTCACATTCTGATGACCAGAACCACTCTACGTTTGATTTCAACAAATTATATAAAGAATGAAGAATTGTTGACAAATTAGGTAGAAACTTACCATAATAATTGATAAGACCCAACCAAGATTTAAGTTGAGAAACAGAATCCGGAGTGGGGGCATCATTGATATCTGAAATTTTTTCTTCTGCGGTATGTAATCCCTCCCGATCAATAATAAAACCTAAGTATTCAACTTTTTCTTTGAAAAATTGACATTTATCCAGAGATATTTTCAAACCAGAATCTTTCAATTTAGTCAGAATCTGATTCAATCGGGATAAATGTTCTTCGCGATCACAACCGCTTATCAAAATATCGTCCAAAAAAAACCACTACTCCTGATAAACCTTCCAAAAGTGATTCCATCAATTTTTGAAATTTAGCTGGTATACTAGAAATTCCAAAAGGTGCCCTATTATAACGAAATAATCCCTTATGAGTTGATAAAGTTACCAAATTTTTAGATTTTTCATCGAGGCACACTTGAGTATACGCATTTGCCAAATCTATTTTGCTAAAATTAACGCCACCCTGCAATTTAACAAATAATTCTTCGATCCGAGGAAGGGGATATTGATCTACTTCTATGAAAGGGTTGAGGGTTACCTTGAAGTCACCGCATATTCTGACAGATCCGTTTTTTTTTCAAAACTGGAACAATCGTTGTTCCCCAAGGACTGTAATCTACAGGTTCGATAACACCTAAACCTTTCAATCGCTCTAGCTCCCTTTCAACCTTCTCCCTCATGGCAAATGGAAGAGGTCGAGATCGGAAAAATTTTGGAGTGACAGATTCATTTTTCAAATTTATGGATATAACACCTTTATTAAAAGTACCAAGGCCATGCTCAAATACTGAACTGAATTTCTTCAGTAAAAATTCAAATCATCAGATAAACCAATATGAAAATTATTTGCAATGTTAAGCTGAAAAATATTGAAAAAATCACGTCCCAACAAAGGTGGACCAGATGCACCCTGTATAACATAAATATTTATGGGAACAGTTTTTCCTTGAAAATTTACATCACAAATAATATAACCTTCTGGAAAAATTGTATCTCCATTGTATAAATTGAAAATTTTGTCAGTTTCATATAAAACCTTATCTTTGAAAAATTCAACATAAAATTGTCTAGATACTACTGTGAAACTGGACCCAGTGTCGAGGTTGAAAGTAAAAGGAACTTCATCAAGTTTTAAGTTTATCAAAATCGGATCAACTCTTGATTGCAAATTATATAGTGAAAATTCTGACTCTAAATAGTTCTGATTATGAGTATTATTGAAATTCCTCTTAATTTTATTTCGTTTCTGTGAACACATTGGAGCTAAATGGCATTTTCTGTCACAAATATGGCAAAAACATTCGCGAAAAGAACACTTATCTGCTGGGTGGTTATTCCTTCCACAAACTGTACATTTTGTCTTCCCAGTTGACGAATTCTGTTGCCCTTTAAACGTTGACTGCGACGACTGCTGTTCTCCCGCCGATGATGACTGCTGTCTCCCCGACGACAATGACTGTTCTCCTCCAGACGATTTTAGTTGCCTTGTGTCATTTTTGATTTTGACATAATACATATCTTGTTCCCTCTTCATAATTGTTCCTGAGTTTACAGAAACAGGAGAAAGATTGGCTGCAGATTTAGCTGTAGCAATTTCCACAATACCTTTGAAAGTTATTGTCTTCTTTTCTTCAAAAAGACGGTCTTGCACTGTTCCTTTATCATAACCCATGATGAAAAAATCTCTCAAAACCATTTCCAACTGGTCGTTTTCGAATTCGCATAAGGCTGCTAAATTTTTCAAACGTGCAGACCATTCTCTTGCCGATTCATTAACCATTTTCCGCGACATGTAAAATTTATAACGTGCAGCGAAAACACTCAAACTTGGTTTGAAATGTTCTGTCAGTAAAGTTATCAGCTCAGGGTATTTCTTTGACTCTGGTTCGTCAGGCATGCACAAATTGTGTGCAAGTTTATAGGCCTCTTCATTGAGAACATTCAGTAATATTGCGGCTTTACGTGAATCGTCTTTGATGTCGTTTGCCACAAAATAATTATCAATGCGTCTCTTGAATATTGACCAATCTGACACTGACGGATCAAATTCTCGTAAATGACCGATGTGATCTGTCATATTTTTGAAATTGAATAAACAAACTATTTCGCGTGGTATCACTTACGAAAACTGCAATTTGCACTTTCCGCACAATCTCGTCGCCACTTGTAGTGTTTTTACTTTGGAAACTGTATTCCACTTTTCCCTACTAGCAAATATATCTAGGAAAGAAAACTACGAAACGTTACTTTAACAAAATCTAATTGTTACTCGTTGCCTTGGCAACCACTCGTAGACAAGCATCTTACATTTTTTAAAGAGAAACATTCTCAATTGAAAATTGAATCAATTTTCAATTGAGAATGTTTCTCTTTAAAACATGAATCCCTTCCAAGAGAGGTTATCTTGTACGATGGAAAACAGCGACTAAATTCCAACTCTCAGTCGCAGATGATTCCACAACTGACTTTATGAAAATCCTGTTCATATTTTCAATGAAATCATCTTACATTTGTTTATACAGTACGGGTACAATATGAGTATACTACACCGAGAATTTCCAGTGAAAATATTTCGTTGAAACAGTAGGTAGATTATGTTTTCACAAAATGCATCTTTCATGCCACTATAGAAAAAATTTGGATCATATCCCACAAAAGGGTAGTTTATTCCTGTGATTTTTCAAAAAACTTTGCTGTCCAATGATTTCCAGCCAAGATATTGCGTTGAAACAGTAAATTATGATTTCTCAAAACGTACTCTCTGTGTCACCATAGAAAAAGATCGGATCAACCCCCACATAAAGGTAGTTTATTGTTGGGATTTTTTAAAAATCTTTGCTGACCGAGCATTTCCAGTGAATATATTTCGTTGAAACAGTAGATTATGATTCCTCAAAACGCACTATTTGTATAGAAAAATTCAGATCAACCCTCACATATGGGTAATTTATTTTTGTGATTTAAAAAAAACTGCTAACCGAGGGTTTCTAGTGGAGATATTTCATTGAAATGGATAATTATGATTGCTCGGAATATACTCTCCGTGCCACTATTGGAAAATTTGAATCAACTCCCTCAGGAGTAGTTTATATTTTCCCCCATCATAATCCACTTTCTGCCAATACATCTTGATAAGAGAAGTAATCCCTCTTATGATAAGCTCACAATCACTGAAGACATCTCAATATGCTCCTGTGACAATGAAGTATCTTGGAGTCATGATTGATAAACACCTGAAATTGAACAAACAAATCGAGTATGTTGTAAGAAAAATACAATTTTTAATACACAAACTCAAAACTCTTAAATATATACTCGATTTTAAAACAATGCGATCGTTATAATATCAGGCTCTGGTTGCACCACATCTTGTATACGGAATATTAGCGTTTACTCAAAATTATATTCAACAAAGATATGAAATTTCCATCAGATAGATTATTCCAAGAAGTTAATTTTATGGATCCAAGACAGCTCTTCTTCCTTAAAAAAAGCATGACCTGAAAAACCCTGAACATCAATATAACACAAGAAATAGACAACTCACCTACGTGTCTCCTTTTATGCGCATTTCTGAGCCCAAAACTATATCAATTTCTCCCAGCTGAAATTCAAAATATCTCAAGGCCAACTACATTCAAACACAACCTGAAATTGTACATTTGTTCATTGCCAAGGACAACAATCCATAGTCTCATTGACTAATTATGAAACACAGAAAAACCTGATACTTACGTCTTAATTTAACAACAATTTATAATCACGTATGTAAATAAAAACACGAATAGGAATGAAAAAACCAGATGATGCGTTATATGTTTACTAACCTATTATATCCTTATTTATATATACCCGTACTTACCTATACTTAAATTAACTTTTATACTTATAATCGCTTCTATAATTATGTTTACTTTTATACGTGTATTGAATTTTATACTCATGTGACTTTTATACCAAACTTTAATTTTATACTTACTTTAATTCGCATTATTCTGATGCAAATATATATATTGTTGAAGATCACCATGTGTGAACACTGATTTTCAGATCAAGTTGTTTTTTGTTTCTTTAAAAAAACAGAAATCGGGTGTTGTCACAATAGATTTTGATGTTGTCAGTATTTTTATGTAAAAATAAAAATATTTTTTATCGTCGTATTTTCTGAATTACAAACCCATTGCATCCAATTCTCAAAAAAAATATATATATATATATATATATATAGAAGAATCCTTTAAATTCGGGTATTCTTTAACTTAGACAGTCGTCTAACCTTCACAACTATATATATATATATATATATATATCACAGGCCCTACCTCTGGTGGATTTTTCTAGTTTTATTTAGTAATCGATGTATCTTACATATTTTTATTATTTTATTGAACTAATAAACTATTATTATTATTTAAAAAAAAACGGATAGGCTTGGTCAGCCAAGTTTTAAAAAAAAATCACATGAATAAACTACCCTTATGTGGTGGTTGATCCGAACTTTTTCTGTAGTGGCACGAAAAGTACGCCTTGAAAAATCATAATCTATTATTTCAATAAAATATCTTCACTGGAAATAGTCGGCCAGCAAAGTTTTTTTAAAAAATCACAAGAATAAACTACCCTTATGTGGGGGCTAATCCAATTTATTATGGTGGCACAAAATGTTCGTTCTAAGAAATCATAATTTGCTGTTCAAACGGAAAACCTCCACTGGAAACCCTCGGTCAGCAAAGTGTTTCAAAAGTTGAAAGGCCAAACTACCCTTATGTGGGGGGTTATCCAAGTTTTTTCTATGGTGGCACAAGAAGTCTGTTTTGACAAATCATAATCTGCAGCTTTAATGAAATTTCTTTACTGGAAGTCCTCGGTCGGCAAATGTTTAAGAAAATCACAAGAATAAACTACCCTTATGTAGGGGTTTATCCGAACTTTTTCTATAGTGGTACAAAAAGAACGTTTTGAGAAATCACAATCTACAGTTTCAACGAATTATTTTCACTGGAAATCTTCGGTCAGCAAAGTTTTTTTAAAAAATCTCAAGAATAAATTACCTTTATGTGGAAGATGATCCATTTTTTTTCTATGGTGGCACAAAAATTACTTTTCAAGAAATCATAATATCTTCACTGGAAATTCTCGTTCATTAGAGTTTATTTAAAATATCACAAGAATAAACTACCCTTATGTAGGGGTTGATCAGAACTTTTTCTATAGTGGTACAAAAAGTACGTTTTGAGAAATCTTAATCCACAGTTTCAACGAATTAATTTCACTGAAAATCTTTGGTCAGCAAAGTTTTTTTTTTAATCTCAAGAATAAACTACCCTTATGTAGGGGTTGATCCGAACTTTTTCTATAGTGGTACAAGAAGTACGTTTTGAGAAATCATAATCTACAGTTTCAACGAATTATTTTTATTGAAAATCTTCGGTCAGCAAAGTTTTTTTTAATCTCAAGAATAAACTACCCTCATGTGGAAGATGATCAATTTTTTTCTATGGTGGCACAAAAAGTGCGTTTTGACAAATCATAATCTGCTGTTTCAAAGAAATATTTTCACTGGACACCCTCGGTCAGCAAAGGTTTTCGAAATATTGCAAGTATAAACTACCCTTAGAGAGGGTTGATTTAATTTTTGTCTATGGTGGCACGAGCACCTCCTCATATACAGGGTGGTTCTTGAGTACGTGTAGAAAATTCAGGATCGTGTTGCTGGCATCAAAATAAGAAGAAAAGTTCCTATAAACATATGTCCGCAAGTTATTCGTTTCTGAGATACAGAGTGTCAAAGTTGAATTCTTATCTTTATTATTTGTGAATACTTTCAAAATAATTTTGATTTTTGAGTAAAGTTTGGTGTCAGGGAATATTTATTACTTAGTTTGTGTAAAAAATATATTCTTGGTAGAGGTCACTGAGAGCAACTGTTTTCGAGTTATTGAGATTTTAAATAATCGTTGCAGTTGTTTTTCAATGGCAAGATTTTTAAATTTAAAATAAATTCAATTAGAAATCAGTTTTTTCACAATTATCATAAAATTTGATTTTGTCATTAAAAAATCATCCCAGATAACAAACTTTACTCGAATATCACAAATATTTTGGAATTTATTCACAAAAAACAAAAGAATTAAACTTTGACAATCTGTATCTTAGAAACGAATAACTTGCGGATATGTGTTTATGGGAACTTTTTTTCTTATTTCGACGTCAGCAACATGCTCCTAAAGTTTTTACACGTACTTAAGAAACACCCTGTACAACTCAGTTTTAGAGTTGAGTTCGAATATATGCATCCTAATGTCCTGTTCTACAGAATTATTTTCTGGTCAGCAAATTATCCACACTCGAGCAATAAGGTTGATTCAATGTTAAGTATTGCTAACGAATTTAATCTCTTATCTGTCATAGTTGATCAAAGATAATTTTTCACTCTCCTCAGACAAGAAAAACTCCGCTCACTACTGCAATTGCTGACTGACGTCGATACACACATTCTTAAGTCTAAGTTCATTATTTCTTAAAACCTGTAAAATCGCATTGGTTGTTCGGGGCAGTTTACCATCTTGAACTAGCGTTGGTAAATAAGAACATAGATGGATACATTCATCAACATAACACTTTTCCAAATCTCCATAATACGTCGTTACTAACATATTTGCTCTATTTTCATTTCTTCAGTGTTCAAACTGATCAAATTGATAACAAACAAAAATTTACTGTAAACCTTGATGTACGCTTCTCGTCTCTTTTGAAGTTCAAGTACAGTCTATCTGTAATTACTATATACAGCGTGAGGCACCGAAAACGAAACAGATCGAATATCTTCAAAACGCATGTGTTGTGAAAAAATTGAAAAAACACGTCGATTTTCCATTTAAAGGGGACATCTTCCTATCATAACCTCAACTGTCGTACCTCTCCCCACACCCCTTAGTCACTATCACCCAAACAATTTGAATAGGGAAAGTAGTAAGTGTGACACATCATTGAAGAGGTAATTTCAGAAGGAATTCAGCCATGTCAATTTTCGCTCCCTAACTTTTTATTTTGGCACCCTCTTGCGTATTCCAAATTATGATACTTCATTTGCAAGGTAATTTGTCATAAATTCGGTGATAATGCATTATGGAATTTTTCCAAAGGAAAAAATAAAATGGCGACTCCAAAATGACGGACAATATTTGTAATTATGGTCCATGCTCAGAAATTATGATTTTTCTGTCAGTGTAAAGAAACAACTTTGAGCTTTTGCGTTTGAGTGATTTTGTTCAAAGAATTACATAAAAATTATGTAATTATTAATAACCCTGTATACGGAGTCTTAGAACTTTTCATTATAACTCGTGTCAACAATATTAAGATTGCAATTATTATCCTCAAATGTGTGTAACAAAATACGCTGCCTCTCCATGTTTGACACCCTGTATCACACAAACTGTCCATTAGATATAATTGTGCCCATAGAGACATTTGATCAGGACATAATAAACTATATTATACTAAATTTTCAGCCAATTCGACTGAGACCTATTTTCCACAAGAACCGTGCGGGGTCCTTTTAGCTATTTATGTACCAAGTGTAATATAATAATAGTAATAGTAGTAATAGTAATATTTATTTATCAATATATGTATCAGCATAACATTTTCATACAGGTAATTTTACATTTACAAACATTAATAAATAAATGATTGAAACCGCATGGATATAGAATCCGCTCGCGGTCAACATACATGTAGATATCTACTTACATTCACACACATTCACACACACAGGCATATTTATTTACTGACATATATAGATGTAGATGTTATATCAGAATATAGGTATGAATATAAATAACAATATAAACAAAGGAGAAATTAATAATTTCTAGAAGTCGATGAATATAGATCCTAACGCCCGGAGGGTAATATTCACCCGAGGGATGAATGTTGCCCGATGGGCGTTAGGATCTAGTAATGCTCGTGGTGCATACAAGATTTTTTTTTCATGAAAAAATTATCTTAAACGACGTTTTTTACTTCATCAATTTCTTCTCATAGTATTTACTGCGTTCTGAAAATGGAAGAGTAGTACGGTAGCGGAGAGCTATATTGAAGAAAGTATCTCCTCGAAGAACAAAATTGATACAATGATAGTCCATTCCGTTTCCGAAAGAGAATTTATTAACGTTCCGAACGAAACCGAATGCACATTGAGGAATTCACCATCGGTCAACTCACAGAACTTCAAACTTAGTACAAATTTTTCAGGAACATTTGAAAATTGTAATTTCTATTTGAGAGAAAATAATTAGTCACTTTTGTATGTATAAATAAAACTTTTCTGAGTAATTAACTTGTACAGAAAAAAACATTTAGCGGTCGTTATGATTCATATAATGCCCTCCATAACACCCCGGGCGTTATAGGTCTGTTAATAGCAACCGTTGCCAAGGTATTATAAAGCAGTAATGGACAAGTGAAAAATAAAGATATTTATATACTATACTTTTATGTATTACTGTCATACCAATTGTTTGTTATCTACTACACTGACTGTTATGGAATAGAATAAACTATAAACTTGATTTGCTAGTGACCTGATTGTTTGAAAAAAATGGGTATCTACCAATGCCATTTGTGTTTTCACAAATCAGATGTAAATGCAAGAGGAACTTCTTCCATTTCTTTCTTCGGAGCAACTATAAACGATACCAAAATATTAACAATTATTGAAAACGCATTCTCCTTTTATTTCGTTATTCTGACCCTGTACATTGATTCTCTTGCCACATGCGGCACCTTGCCGGAACAAAACGAGAAAAGTATTTATTTGTAAAGTCGTGGAAAACGGAAACGTCGAGAAAACAATTGGTATATTCGGCCAGATGTGACTGCTACGCCTACTACTGTTCGAAAGAATTCCAGATGTGCACTTGACTCCTCTGTTTAGGTTAACTATTAGATTACGTTATAACATCTGGAGACGGAGTGATATCCGTACCGTACTGTGAGACGGCCCCTCCGGGCCCTCTGCCTCCTCCTCACGCCGTGCATTCTCAGCCGACTGTGATCCAATTTGGGATAATTTTACAGTTTTACCACATGGTCCGGAAGGGTGAACCGAGATTAAGCGACAAGTGTATTTGGTGCGTTGTCTGTTTCTTGAGCTGGAGATTTATGACTTTTATCATAACAGGAAGTTATACGATGTTGATCAGAGTTATCCGCAACAGTAAATGTTTATTTCTGAAAACATGCCAATGCAATCTAATTCTAAGAACCAGGGCCGCCGAGAGCCAGTGCGGGGATAGCTATATTTTTCGGGCCCACTTACATATTGACTGTTTAAAATAATCATGGTAAACCCTTTACCTTTTTAAAATAAAATAATGGCTCGATGATCTGATCATTAAATGAAAATGCTTGAAAATCAAAATAAACATGTATTATATTAAAAATAAAAACCAAGTAAAACAAAGAATATAAAACAGAACTCTTACGGTTCAAAGGTTCAAGACAAGAGTAATTCTCAGCATAATGGAGCTTTACGGGCTTTTCGGCGTGCAAAGTTATCAATAATTTCGGAAAAATCACAATTTCCGAATCAATGTAGATCTCAAAACATTTTTAATTCTAGATAAATGACTGAAAGATCTTCCTCCTTCTGCAACGGTAACAGGCAACGTGCAGAACAGTCTCAGTGCAATGACAATGTTTGGAAACAAAGTGTCTAGATTTAATTTGCATATTTTATTTAGCAAATTCAAAGGTGTACGTTTCATATCTTCAAAATTTTCAGTATAAATATTTTTAGATGTCTGACTTCATCTATTAAGATAAAACTCGACAGACACAAGATATTATATACTCTTTCCAACTATGATAATGATAATTTGTAAACTTCGGGGGGGAAGTCGAAAGGTACTTAAAATCCAGTTTATATGATGTTTTTGTCATTTTTGAGGCGAATATCTCGAGAACAAGGAATGGTGCCGACGTAGAATTTGACAGAAATACGGGAATTCATATACTCTTTCCAACTATGATAGTGAAAATTTGAAAAATGTCGGAGGGAAGTCGAAAAGTAATTAAAATCCAGTTTTTATACTGTTTTTTACGAAAGCGTAGAAGGGCCACAAAAATTTAAAAAATTAATTTGTCTAATTCTGACTTCGCAACTCGAAAATAGTATAATTCCGACTTCACAACTCAGAATTAGTATAATTCCGACTTCAAAACTCGGAGTTACTATAATTCCGACTTTACAACTCGGAATTAGTATAATTCCGACTTCACAACTCGGAATTAGCCTAATTCCGACTTTGCAACTCGGAATTAGTATAATTCCGACTTCACAACTCGGAATTAGCCTAATTCCGACTTCGCAATTAGGAATTAGTATAATTCCGACTTTACAACTCGGAATTATTATAATTCTGACTTCACAACTCGGAATTAGTATAATTCCGACTTCACAACTCGGAATTAGTGTAATCAATGCGATTCAATTGAAATTATAGTGAAAGTTCAAACATTGATCCCTAACGTTATTACTTAATATTATTAAAACGTATCTTTCCCGTACGCCACATCGGCAGTAGCTTGCGGGAAAGTATAACTTTCCGCACTTGTTGAGTATTTTTATTGAAAAAGAGTTTACTTTATTGGAAGAAAATCGTAAGAAAAGCACTAGTTTCATGTTTAGCAACTTTTCTACTTAGCAACACGTTCATTATTGATCATTACATTATTTCATCCTGCCAATCTGAGAGATTTTTCTTTTATTAATTGATGCGTTTCCATTGAAAAAAAAACACGTGTTTAACTCTTTTGTTGCAGGGTCCACATCAAACCAACAATACAGAAATAAAAAATGAACTCAATGTTTTTCAACCATTCAACAAAAAATCTGAAACTTTTCATCATCAAAGCGTGTTGTGTTTTTTATGCAACAAACTTTTCGCGTTCCCGTTTCCATTAAAAAAAGTCGAAAACATGTTTTCAACTCTCATGCCGTGTCCAAATCAAACTAAAAAAACAAAACATTAACTCAATGTTTTTCTACAATTTATCATCAAATCTGAAAATTTTCTTCAATAAAACGCCTGTTGTGTTTTTGTTTGCAACAAACTTTTCTCGTTCCCGTTTCTATAAGAAAAAGGAAAAAACACGTTTCCAACTCTTATGCCGTATCCACATCAAACCAACAAAACAGAAACAAAACATGATTTTCAACAATTTAACAACAAATCTGAAATTTTTCATTAACAAAATGTGTTGTGTTGCAGCAACTTTTCGCGGTCCTGTTGGAAGGCGTTAAACATCAAAGGGTTTCTGTTTTGTTGTCATTGTTGGCGACATTTTCGGTGCTGTGTGAACCTAATTGAAAAACAAAGAAAAACAGAAAACCCTCCAGTATGTCTTTGGGGACTCCTAGGTGTTGTGAATGATGTCAGAAAATAATTATGCAGTATGTTTGGTAAACTAGTACATCAAGCTATGATTAAAATCTACAGTTTCCAAAAATCTTAGTGGTACCGCCAAGCATTCAACCACACAGCATATCTAAATTTGGTGTATTTTTTCATATATCTTAGGGCCAACCATCAGCTGTATTAAATCTTTAAAGTTCTTGCTGGATAGTCCAAGTTTACATTTTCACATCACTCCAATGCCAACTCGTGGAATCGTAATAATTACACTAATTCCGAATTGTGAAGTCGGAATTATACTAATTCCGAGTTATGAAGTCGGAATTATAATAATTCCGAGTTGTAAAGTCGGAACTATACTAATTCCGAGTTGCGAAGTCGGAATTAGGCTAATTCCGAGTTGCGAAGTCGGAATTAGGCTAATTCCGAGTTGCGAAGTTGGAATTAGGCTAATTCCGAGTTGTGAAGTCGGAATTATACTAATTCCGAGTTGTGAAGTCGGAATTATACTAATTCCGAGTTGTGAAGTCGGAATTATAATAATTCCGAGTTGTAAGTCGGAATTATAGTAATTCCGAGTTGCGAAGTCAGAATTATACTAATTCCGAGTTGTGAAGTCGGAATTATACTAATTCCAAGTTGTGAAGTCGGAATTATACTAATTCCGAGTTGTGAAGTCGGAATTATAATAATTCTGAGTTGTTAAGTCGGAATTAGGCTAATTCCGAGTTGTGAAGTCAGAATTATAGATTTTTTATTTTATGTGGCCCTTCTACGCTTTCGTAGTTTTTGTTATTTTCAAGGCTTTTATTTCGAGAACAAGGAATGGAGCCACCGTAGAATTTGACAGAGATGCGGAAAATTATATACTCTTTCCAACTATGATAAAGAAAATTTGAAATATCCAGGGGGGAAGTTCAATTCAATTAATTTGCTTGACCAATTATTTCTAATGGTACTTCTACATCAATAGTAGTAGTAATTTTTTGAAGATTTATGCTTTGGTCATTCAAACATATCAAATTAAGCAAATTAATGACATCAATAAACATTCGAAGACTGAAGAAATGTAAGAATACCATTGTGTTGTGTATACAGTTTCGGAAGTCGGAATATGGCCCGTTACGTCGGCCCCTTTGTGGCCTGGGCCCCGGGAATTTGTCCCGACTTCCCCGCCCTCTCATCAAGCCTGTAAGTGACAAAGGGTATTTGCTTACATACTATACAAGACGCACCAATAATTGTTATACAAGTAGGTACCCAACCATTGTCTATACAGGGTCCAGCAACAAGGTCTTTTATATATCCATGATGGTAATAGATATATGGATGATTTTATCAGGGCCATTCATTTGAATGTTATTCAATGATAAGCCACTTGAGGTTTGCAGTGAGCAATCAAATACCACACTTAAACGGGTTGTTAAATAATTTTCTCGCAATACGCCATGATATGCCATGAAATATGACTTGGGTTTTGATTGATTTTGAAAATTGTCAGCTAAATCTGATTTTTCCATGAGACCTAATAATATATTCATTAATGAATACAAGTTAAGAAATCTGTTTCTTGCCAACTCAAATGATTCAGCCAAGCTATCGACAGGGGCTTTGAATGGTAAGGTTACAACAAACCTACATGTTTCATCACTACATTTATTTTCATGAAAATGTTTTTCGCACGACATTTCTTCCTTTGAAAAAATTGGCCCTTTATGATAGGAGACTTCTTCGAGCTCCCAAAATTTACGAAGATCTTCTTGAATTTGTAAATTTGTATAAAATAACAACTAACTGATTTTGAAATGTTTTTAGTTAAGTACGGCCCTGCTGAAATCCACCCATAAACTGTTTTTTGAATAATTGACTCATTTTTACCCAAACTGAATTGACCTTGGCATAAAATGCTCCAAAATAAATCATTCCCTATCAAAATGTCATTTTTTTTCTGGTGCATGGAAAGAGGGATCAGCTAATTTCAAATGGTAAGGAATTTTCAAATCAAATGTGTTGGTTGGAATATCTGGAATAAAACCTGTAATCTCTGGTATAACAAAACAGTTAAGATGGTTCTGATATGCATTAATGGGCGGTTGCATGAGTATTTTGCACTTATATTGGATGTTTGATGATATACGATTTATTCCTGAATCAGATATGTTTAAGTTATGCTTTTCGATTTTTAGATAATTGCAGAGGCGCTCTGATATGAATGAGCTCTATGAACCACAGTCTAACAGTGCCTTCACAGTATGAATTTTATTATTTATATATAAAACATTAACTAATGACGTGGACAAGTACTTGTTCACCCTTGTACTCCGACAGTCTATCCAACCTTATTGTGCTTGGGATCATACGTTAACACGTTGACGGACACTCTGAAATAGGTGGCCGTGCGCGTTGTGACACATACGTATCTCCGTTGATATTGGTGATACAGATATTTCGAAAATATCTAAGGGATTCTTGTTTTCCTGGTAGGGTGATTTTAGAGAAAAAAACACAAACGGCAATAGACGTCAGTGCCACATTGTTCACATTTTTCTATACGTGTTGTGACACCGCCGTCTATAAACGTCCACCTTGAATTTGCGAAAATATAGGAACATTTATTCATTTTTCAGTATAACAAGGATTCATGTATGCCACATCTTGAAACAAGGTGCAGGACATAGTGGAGGCTTATCCGGACAAGTTTCACATCGGTATCTCGATTCTCTCCGCTTACTTTCCCTGGTACACTGTCGACATTTGTAGAATACATGTGTTTTTTTTAATATTTTCTGGAACAGGAATTTCCTCTAGAAAATGTTGCTGGTCGGGAGGTATTTTTGGTGTCTTGAGTGTCTTTATTGAAGCCTGTGATTTCGTAAAAAGCCTGCCATCAACAATGTTTTAGATTCCTATGAGAGATCTTATTACAGCTTCTCTGAATTCAATAAATTTTATTTTCTTGACTCCTTTCGTGTACAAGAAATAAGAGTTAGACTGGCGCCAAAATAATAACAACACTGCTAGCAGACAAGTGTTCGTCAAGACACACCCCTAATTTCCCCTACCTCCCACCATTGCATCCATATCAACATAACAAGAGCAAGTGATTGTGCGTGATGTGACACCTCAACAGTATTTAATTGAATTCAGACGTTTGAGAACGTTGTGACTACGGAATGGGAGTATATTTGAAAACGTCTATGGACGTCGATGTACGCACGTGTCACATCACGAACACTGTCACTAACGTCTACAGACGTCGCTGTCCGTCAACGTGTTAAAATGTAAGACCCCCGACCCTCGTCATTCTTTAGCATGCACTAGTCCCCAGAAGAATTTTGAGTGTAACTCATAAGCGTGCAGCCAGATGACGGAAAGAAATTTTAGAACAACAACTTGAATTACGAAAATAGAATAACGACAATGAAACGTTCGACGAGTTTAATTTTATGGCGAACACCCAGACAAGTATTGCGTAATCCCCCATGTTAGCCCGCATGAATATTCAATAAATCCGCCCTTGGCATCGATCTCCCAGAAATGGCCATGGCAAGTCCTCTCATTAATTAAAATTCAGGTTCCCAGCTGGCAGAAAACCCCTAAAACAAAAGATAAACACATGCTCCGAGTCCTAGCAAAAACCCGCTAAAGCGTTTTATCTGCAAATTATGACTAATCTAATTTTATACTGCAGATAAGTCATGAGCGGGTGTCCAACGAGCAAGGTGCCGTGTAGATGTAGACCACACCAATTAACGAACAGGTGTGTAAACCTTTTCAGCTTTCAGTGTAAACACGCCGCATTTGTGCTGGGCAGGCATCAACTGCACTGAGTTTTTTTTTAATCGTCACCATTATCCCCGTTTTTTCCTTGTAGACCGGGAGGCCATAACGTATTTTTTCTGTCTCATTTGTTCACACTCAGCAGAATAAGAACACCCTCAATTACACCTTCCACTACCAGGATATGAAGTGTTAGGTTTTTTTGTGGGGTTCATGAACTTCATGTTGATAATGCACCTAGTCCTGAGGAATGGATTCCTTTATCGAAACAATTGTGGCTACGAATTAATTTACACACATATATATAATATACATAATTCAGGACATGGTTTCTTCCAGCGATATTATGAGCCAAAACACAATGGATGCTCTTTTACAATGCTGGAGCTCATTTTTCAAATCAAGCAAATCTCATTTTCAATAAACTCATAAAAATAAACTTATGAGTCGACACTTTGACTAGCAACTTCTCACACAGGCACGATGCAAGTCAATGTACCTCATCTCGGTACTGTACATATAATAATAATAATAGGTCTTTATTTCCATTAGAATATAAAATCTATACATAATATGCGATATGTATGAATGCAATATACATATTTATGGAAAAGGGCGAGGTGTCAGCTGGGTGCAATGCATCAGTAAACACATCATGTCCTCTGTTTTTCAACCTAACCCGTAGTGATACAAGACAATAACAGTATTTCGAGTAATACCTACAACAATTATTGTGAGAAATCTTAACCATTAAAAAATGAATAATAACAAAAACAAACAAAAACAAAAAGGAGAAAAGTAGTGCAAACAACCAATGAGAATACATTGCACACTGCAAAGTGTAATATGAGTAAAATGAAAATCGATTCTGTAAATTTATATTTGTCCTGAGAATAACATACTTCGAATTTTCCTTTTGAAAGAGCCTATAGAAAGTGATTTGATCGGTTCCGATAAAGAGTTGTAAAGATTTACTATTTGATAACTGAAAGATCTTTTGAACATCTCTTTTCTGTGGACTGGTAAATTGAGTCTGGATCTCTGACGTGTATTCAGATTGTGGATGTTAAAACGGTACAATATTTTATTATATAAATAAAGTGGGGTCTGATGTGTGATAATTTTATGGAACTAGCATAAAGCATGCATCCTTCTACGATTGCTCATATTCAACCATGAGAGTTCCTTCAGCTTATGTGAGATTCTGTAACGTCTGCGGACACCACAGATCAACCTCATACAGGAGTTTTGAAGTACCTGGATTCTACGCTGATCGGTATTATCGATACAGGGCCCATAGACAGCATCACAATAGTTAAACTATAATAACACGTAACTTCTCACACAGGCACGTTAGTAGTTATTACATTTCCAATACAGCTCACAGACATGTAACTTCTCACACAGGCACGTTACAGTCCTTCGTTTCTCGAAAATCCAACAAAAGCAGGCAACTTCTCACACAGGCACGTTGCAAGCCCATGAACACTCAAATCAGCCCAATAATAGATAACTTCACACACAGACACGTTACAAAACACCAGACTGAAATGAATACAACGGTGATATGATATGCAACTTCTCACACAGGAACGTTGCAAATCACCGAATGACATGTAACTTCACACACATGCACGATACAAGTCCTTGAATTTTCGATAGATAAACTGAATATATTCACTTAATTCCAATGTGCTGAGACTCATGTACAACCAATAAATACCCAAATAATAATAGTAATAATAATGTTTATTCATCTGAAATATGAAATGTGATACAATATTTTAGGGGGTTTTGTGAATAAACGGAGAGACCACAGAAACTGAATATTCAGCTTGTACGTGCGGTATAGGGGAGATCATAAGTCTAAGTATGTAATAAAATAATAAAATTAAAACTAAAATAAAAAATGTGAGTTATAAGATTAACATAGAAGACATGAGCATCAGGTACGAGGTACATTGAAATTGGTTTAAAAATACAATAAAATTGATTAACATGGTAAGAACATAACAATAAAATATAAATTTCATTACAAGTACTAAAAGCTTATTAAAAATCAATTAACAATAATAAAAATAAATAAAATAAGTACAATAATAGTGCTACAGACAAATACAGACAATCGATAAATATGATAAAATTATGACGTAAAATATATAATTTATTACGAGTCCAATGTTTTGAAAAATAAATTTGAATATATTGGAATCTTATGAGGAGAGTTATGATATTTTGTGAAAGGTCTGACGCTATTTTTCTAGTATCCATTTCTTTGTTTTAGTTTTGAATTCATTAAAGGTTCTACTATCTCTAATGCTTGTTGGTAACTCATTATAGAGTTTGCTGCTCAAGTAAACACAACTACGCTGCCCAATGGTTTTCTCACATCGTATAGAACAATATTTTAGTTCTCGTTGCCTCGTCTCATAGGAATGAGATGGAGTAAAAAGAGGTATTTTTTTCTGGAAAACACTGGTTAGAATATTCAAGCTGTATAGCTGTCTAATGTTATATATTTGGGCTTCGATTAATAGATCATCGGTGGGATATTCTCGAGGTTTTGCAAAAATAATTTTCAAAATTCACTTTTGTATAACATTCAGATTTTCAAGATGTACGTCATTCACTCCTCCCCAGCCCAGGATTCCGTAGGAAAGAAGAGACTGCACTGAGGAGTAATATATTATTTTTAGTTGGGGTGTATCCAAGAATTTTTTCAGATACCTGAACCTTGCTAAGAGTCCTCTGATTTTCCTCACGTTGTTTTTTATTTGCAGGTCCCACCGAAAATGTCTGTCAACTTCAATTCCTAGGTATTTTATAGACCCAGCTTCAGAGATTTCAGTAACATCGTCGATTTTTGTTTCCTAGATTTGGTAAATGAGACAAAAGGTAAATACTTAGTTTTTTTCGCATTCAAGGTAAGTTTATTCAATTGAAACAATTTTTTTATCATTTTCATGTTTCTTTCTGCTTTTATTTTTACTTCATCCCATTTTTCTGCTCTGTATATTATGGCAGTGTCATCTGCAAAACTGATAATTTCCCCTTCATTTTTCATTGCCAATAAACTATTCAGGTATATTGTAAATAGTAGAGGACCTAACACAGTTCCTTGTGGTACACCTTAAGTAACAATGCGAGGTTCGCTGTTGACACCATCTATGAATAAAACCCCTTTTCAAAACACTACTTTTGTGAAACATCAATACACATATCAAGTAGTAAATATTCAGTATTGAAGGAAAGCTCCGTACTAATGATCGTAACGCTCTTTTCACATTACACATTTTCGTCCGTACGGAAAAACGATTTTAATGGTTCAAAACCTACATTTTTACCAGTCCTGTTGAAAGTAGGCTGGGATGAATCGTGAACAAGTCATTGTATTATGGACAATGTATCGTCGTCGGAAAAGACAAAGGCACAAGCGCCTACACTGGGTTCATCCAATTAATCTGAAACGTGAGGAAGTTGGGATATTCTATACATTGTTTGATGACCTAAGAAATGATGATTTTTTTACTACTTTCGTATGTCAGTTGGCTCATTTGATAAATTGCACGGGAAACTGAAAAATGTTCTTCAACTAGCGATATCAAAACTTCAGCGTCAATTCCTCTCATTTTTTAAATTCAATTGAAAATAAAGTAGAGATCATAGAAATATAATTAACACTAGAACGCCAAACCCGCTGTCCGAGATTCAGTTAAATGACCCCTCACAGGGAATGATGACCAACCTTTGAACTTGCGCATTATTGCTGTTTCTAGTCACGTCGTTACCAAGTTTTTTTTTCGTGTTTGATATGAAGTTCCATGATACTATAAATATAGAGATATGCTCACTAGAAGAACGCAATTGAGACACGGCCGCGCATGACGTCACTAAGTGACAAATATGCGAATTTGGTCCTTATTGCACCGTCTGATTACGTTAGCTTTTGTTAGTTTTGTGCAAGTAAATCCGTTTTCTCATTTACTGAGTACTATGAATAGACAAAATGTACCATTTGTGTACAATATATATACCTGCCCCCTTTACAGCTGGTATTTAGACTTTGAAAGGAGTAATTGAAGTTTGGTTGAGTGATGCTCTGTATAATTCATCTGAGACTGATAATGGTAATCAGTAAAAGCCACCGTCGGAGACAATGACTCAGCGGATAATTTTGGTGTTGAAAGGAAAGTATGGCTTTATCTGCACAGCATTTATTAGTGATGTATCCATGTCACAGAAGATGAAATCTCCAAGTCTAGGTGCATAGAAACCCTCCAACTATATTAAATATGAAGATGTGTTCAACAATGCAGACTTTGTGATAAAAGAACTTCCCACAGGAATCTCAAAGTAAATGTTCATTACGAATGTGAATTCTGCTGACAAGTTAAGAGAAAGCTAGGAAAACTTGTTGGGTACGCAGCATGCAGGAAGCATACTGCTCTTATAACACTTGTTCCAATATTTCGATTAAGTTTATCGTCATCATCTGGGAAAGAGTGTCCCTGAGGTTGTATTTTAAGCTTTAAATACAAGTAGCTATGTTGTACGTTTTTTGAATTGTATTATTGTTGTTTCCGACTATAAAAGTTTAATTAATGGTGATGGCAACCTTTAAAGGCTCTTACTAATTGTTTTAATATGTACATTGCAATTTTTAACTTATATTTTATAATATCTATGCACACAACCGCACGGACACTCATTCCCTGATGATGACAATACACTTTGTCGAAATATTAGAACAAGTGTTATAAGATTATACTTGCTGCATAAATTTACGGAAGGTACAGCATCTGATTTCAATTTAGGTCGCCTTGCAGAAAAATCCATCAGCCTTTTTCAAACTATAGTCCTCTTTTAGAAAATGCTCCGAGCAAATTCTGGCGTTGGTGACATTGAATCGCTGACCACACCTTTGCACCCATATTCCGCATGAAGTCGTATTTTTAGGAAGCGAAAAATAGCTGCACTTGGTTTTGACCTTTAAATTGTTATTATTATTACAATTTACAACGGCGCACATAACCATTTTCGTTCAAAATGAGGCAAAAACAATTTGAAAACACCCGTTACCCATGATACAACATCAGCTGATCACTACTTTTGTCACTTACTGACGTCATCGATGGGAGGGGCGTCGAGGGAAGATGCGCGTGAGCATATCTAATTCGTTTGTAATATCATGATGAAGTTCGGAATATAATCTGTGGTTAGGACAGGTAATTGTGGAAAGTCCAGTAAACTTGGCAACACCGCCTTGAAATTCTATCGTGACGTATCAAGCGAAGAAAGATAACAGTGTCGGCTTCTGAGTTTTGGCATTGTTAGGTTTTAGCAGTTGTTGTTCAAGGAAACTGTGAATCTGGATAACGCCAATATATTGACAATGACACAAAGGCAAAAATAATCTATGCGGACTTGAATTTGGATGATTTGGCCATTATAAGAAAATATGACATTGATGTTAACGACATGTTAATCGAAGATGGTGAATTTTATTATTTAATTTCTTTTCTCCCTTCTTTGAGTACTTTGAAAATGTGGTCACACATATATTTGTCTTTAAATTTATAAAAAAAAATATCAAATGTAGAGTATGTCTACTCTTGAAGACATTACAAAATCTTCTGCAGATGCAGAAAACTTTAAATTATTGAATGAAAAAATAGAGGTGGTCTCATAAGGCCACCACAAACTGTTATAGATATTTGTATTTCCCTTGAGAGAAAAATCCGGCATGTTCTTGCAATTACTGATGATTTTATGCCAAATGAAACGAATTTTTTGGAAAACCACATTTTCGATATTTCTCCCTATGAGGTGAGTCACAAAATGAAAATGATAAAGGCAATAACAAGAATTTACGCAAACTGAGAATATTAGAGGTGAACTGAAGAGAAAAACACTTCCAAAATTGATTCTATTTTCCCATCAATAAAATTTGAAACAAAATGACACAATTTTCGTTTGACAGAAATAAGTTTGTAACATTACAAAATAAAATGTGTTGAGAATTATTATATTCCTTTTTCCTCCAATCCTACCATTTCTTCTCATTCAAAACAAAATGAAACAAATATCCTGTAACAATTTGAATTTTTGATTCTTTATATTTATTTCTCTCAACATTCGAAAATCTACTTCTTATTACAAAAAAATGTCATTTGAATTTAATGCAATTCAACAACATCTACAATGTTAAATGAGAACCTCTGACCGAATGCAAAAATGATTTTTCCTGAGAAATTGTATTTGACAGATTTTTCCCAATTTTATATTTCCAATCAAGGACACTTTTATTTTTCAACAAAAATGGTGGAAGAGTGCGATAACAAGAGTCAACAAGTAATTTGAACTCCTGTAAAAAAATTGTAATGTATTGTCAATAAAAGCCAATATTTTTTGCATTACTTAATAACTAATTAATCATTCAATCGATTTGTAGAAGTAGAAAACCAACTTCAATATCCAGAATTTCGAAAATCAAAAATACGACTACATAAAGAGTCAACAAGTAGTTTGAACTCATGTAAAAAAGTGTTATTTTTATTACATACTTTTTGCATTAGGAACTAATTAATTAATAAATCAATGTGTAGAAGTACATTCTCTCATCCCATAATATGTTTTAAAATCATCACATACATTGGGTTCTTAATTGATTCAACTCACATCATTTATAACAAAAGCATTCGTAATCTCTTAAACACAAAGGCCACTCACTATACCCCAATTACTCAAATATTCATGAATACCAACTTCAACATTCAGAAATATGCCTACCTTAAAAAGTGTTTCCTCACTCTGATATGGATTTCGAGTAGGTATAATAGGCTCAACGGTTTAGGCGTGAAGCCGATGGACACACAAATTGAGTTTTTTTTCTGATTAACAGATTGAGTAGAATAGAATCAATTCCCATCAAAATATCAAATTTGAATTTTTTGACGATCACAATAATTTCTTCCTACTTGGTCACGAGAAAGCACAAAATAGAAGACCTACCTCAATATTTCTATTTTCTTACTTATCATTAAAGGAAAACCCTATTATATTGCAAATGCTATTCCGACATCTTAGCCAGATTCAGGAACAGGAAGTCAAAAATCCTAAGACTGTCTCTATCGACACTTGCGCTCTATTGCGCAAACTCGTAAGTTGGTGTATCTGCCGTACGGGGACCACGTTTTTCTGAACTAATTGGCGTTCTAGAGTTTATTATATTTCTATGGTACAGATGCGTAGATAGACAGCACCCGCACGACTAAAATCGTCTAGTATGAAAGCGTGCATTTGGTTACGTAGGCCACTGAGCCGAGAGACGATACGGTAACCGTGTTGCTCCAGTGGCACTGGACGGCTACAATAGTCCAAGCAATAGGGAAAAGTGCGTTCAAAAATTAATATCCGAAAACAAAAAATATGAGCGTATAGGAAATTGAAATTCAGCAAGAGTTTCTATTTCATGCGACTCAATCGTGATTAACGAACATAACCTAAAAAATTGGAAAATTGCGAAAAGCGGTTTTTTGTTGATAACTAAAAAACTACATCTCCGATCGAATGAAGACAAATTATGAAATCGTAGGTATCAGGAAGATCTATCAATTGAATCACTTATAATTTTCCGATATCATCGATACTTTTCGAGTTATACCGGAAAAACCGTGAAAAATCCGGTTTTCTATAACTCTTTAACTGTGGGGTATTCAAACTTATTACTTGCCGTTATGTGTAGCCTATGACAAGCAAAAAAGTCTTTCTTTGAAAAATTGATAAATATTGATTAATTTTCAAAATATATGAAGTTTTCTCAAAAAAGATGCTCTCTCAATATTGCTACTCTTGCTCGGGGAATGATGCTACAGTAACGATTCATGGCTTATTTTTTTCTGTAAGAGTTGTTCTTTAATATTATCGAATAAGTAAATTGATTTTTTTAATTTTAAGGGTCAAAAAATGACTTTAAAAAAATTGTACAATTTTTTTACATGTTTTTTTCAAATACATTGTTCAATTTTGTTTTTATATAAATGACTTTTATGAGAATGGATTCCTAGCATGATTTCAAGCATTCAAAAAGAAATTGAATTCCTACGATTACTAGGAGCTGAGATAATTTTTTTATTTCAAAAGAATCTGAAAGACGCAATAATCATCGTACAGCAGTAACCTTCATGAACATTAAGGTTGAATACCTATATTTTCAATAAAAATTACTAGGATATGTCTGTTTCATTTGCAGTACAATACAATACAATACATTTATTCAGCTCTGAGACCTCACACATTAACAAATTCTAAAATTCACAAATACATAGGGACTATTGGCCTTGTCAACATTCAGTATAGTGTGTACTTAATAGTAAAAATACATTTAGTATAAAAAAAAGTTAAAGTACATTTGATAATATTTATATACAATACTTAACAATAAAAATAAGACTCCACTACTACGGTAAACCGGTATCTTTATGGAATTCGTCATAGGAATAATAGGCTTTTAGTAACAGATATGTATGGAGCTTATTTTTGAAAATATTAAAACTTGCATCATTTCCATTAATTTTTATATATTTATTAAAACAAACAATGCCTCTATAAATATGTGAGTTCTGACCAACAGAGAGTCTTGAAAATGGTTGGCGAAGGTCATTGCAGTTGCGTGTTCCATAATTGTGTAGTTGGCTATTTGTTTCAGGGGTTTCTTGTCTTTTCATATTACATATTAGTAGATATATATACAAAGATGGTAGTGTGAGTATTTGAAAATCTTTAAAAATTTGTTTACAGCTAGTACTTGATGGAACCCCTGCCATACACCTCAAAAAATTTTTCTGCGCAGTAAAGGCCCTTTGAATATGAGCTGAACAACCCCAAAATATTAGACCATAAGAGAGAACAGATTCAGTGAGGCCAAAGTATGCTAGTCTCAATACGTCAGGACTAACAGTATTTTTCAACTGTCGAAGTAAAAAACATATGCTGCTCAATTTATTTGTTACAAGATCAATATGATTTTCCCATGTTAACTTTGAGTCCATAATGAGACCCAAAAATTTGAAATTGTCAGTCTGTTCCATAGATTGATGATTCAGTTTAACTAGATAACTGAAATCAATTTTAATATTTTTTGGTAAAAAAGACATTATTTGTGATTTTTTTGAGTTAACAGATAAACCATGGTTCAGACAGTAGTTGTAAAATTCGTTTGCAGAAGTGTTGGCATGAGCTAGCAGTTCTGACACTTGTTTTGCTGATGATACGAAAGTAGTATCATCTGCATATAAAACCTCTAGATTTGGGCTAGGACAGGATAATTTGACGTCATTTATGAAAACCAAAAATAGGATAGGTCCCAGTATTGAACCCTGTGGCACCCCAACTGGCACACTACGAGTGTTTGATGTGCTGTTTCCTATGATGACAACCTGTTTACGGTTTTTAAGGTATGAACTTATCCATTCATTTGCTACGCCTCTTACTCCTATTCGATTAAGTTTATCTAACAGTAAGTGATGATCGATTGAATCGAATGCTCTTGTCAGATCAAAGTACATGGCAATATTCAATTCTTTATTATTTAAAGAGGCATATAAAAATTCACAAAGTTCAGCTATGGCGGTACTTGTTGATTTTTTATTACGGAAGCCATGTTGAGCACCATTTAAAAGCTTATTTGTTTCTAAAAAATTATTTAATCTGTTGTTGTATGCCATTTCGAAAATCTTCGCCAACTGACTTTGTATACAAATATTTCTATAGTTCACGATTTCATTATTTGACCCTTTATTTTTGTATATCGGTATGGATTTCGATTTCTTGAAAATATCTGGAAATGTTCCAGAAAAAAAAGATTCATTTATTAAATGGCAGAGTGGTTCAGCTATTTTGTCAGAGATGAAACGCAGTACTCGACCATCAATACCATCAATGCCGGCAGATTTTTTTAAAGTGGTTTTTTGTATTATTTCTTTTAATTCACTAGTGGTAGTTGGTGTTAAGAAGAGTGTTGAATCAGAAAAATCTTGAAGTTTCGCTACATTATAATTTGGAGTGGGGTAGTTTAAATCAATAAAATGGTCATTGAACGCGTTACAAATTTCTTGAGTATCAATAATTTTTTTATTATGGCTGTCCAACATTTCTCTGGGTAAGGTTTTCCCATATTTTCCTTTACTTTCATTTATTATTTTCCAGCTCTCTTTTGTTGTGTTTTTGGAATTGATGATTCTCTTATTATTATAGGAGAGTTTTGCTTCTTTGATTTTTTTTATCATATATTAGTTTGAGTGTTTTATATTTGTCCTTGATAGTGTCGTTTTTCGTTGTTGTGCATATACTATGTAGTTCACACAACATGGTATGTAGTTCTTTGAGCTCTCTGTTATACCAACTATTTATATGGTGTTTTGGTGTAATTTTTTTGTGTGTGAAGGTTGTATTGAAATGATGTAAGAATGTAGAGTAGAAAAATTCAAACTTTTCAATAAAATCTGTTCTCTCATACATATCTGTCCACTGTTCTCTTTTTATCACATTAGAAAATGTAGTCAAATTGCATTCACTGAAATCTCTAACAAAAAATGGTTCGATTTCCCTATATTAGTTTTGATCAAATTGAATTCACAAATTTGTAATGAATGATCAGAAAGTATGCTTTTTTGAACACTTGTTTTTTTGTGATCGATGTTTGTAAAAATAGGATCTAATAGAGTAGAACTCCTACAGGTGACTCGTGTTGGTTCCATTACAATATTATATAAACCAAATTCATTAAAAACATTTACCAACATCTTTGTTTCATTACTGTTTTTGAGTAGGTCCACATTCATGTCACCACATACAATATAAAATAACGAAGGTTTGTAAAAAGAATATATCAATTCATGTAAGCGGTCAATGAACAAGTTAAAATCAGAATTTGGTGGCCTATATATAGATATTAAAACAATCTCCTTATTTTCCACGTAAAACTTGCAAACATTTATTTCAATTACTTTCTCAATCGTGAGGTTACAGTCTACACGATTGATTGTCAAGTTACGTTTTGCATAAACACAAACTCCGCCTCGCTGATATTGGGTTCTACAAAATTTATCTATTAATGAATAGTTACACAAATTCACTTGGTCAATTTCATTATTTTTTAGCCAATGTTCGGAGAAGCAGCATATATCGACATTATTACTTTCAAGAAGATTTTCTAGCTCAGCAGTTTTATTTAGTATACCCTGTACATTAAAGTGCATCAATATTATATTTTTGTATTCACTTACGTCATTGTTAACACTGATAGTTTCTATGTCACCACCTGCCGTTATGGTTTTTTCTGTTTGTGAAATACCTATTCGATGAGGCATTCCTTCTAAAAATATATTCCCCAACTTCTATCCCTTTTGGCCACATGGTTTCTTCTAAAAAGGCTTCCTTCAAGTCAGCGTCAATTCCTACCTTGAATGAGTTGAATCCCCAGTTATTTTTCAGTGGTATGCAGACAAAGTGGCGATTTTGGTGCTTCATCTTCAAGTACTGTTCTAGTTTGTCAGCCGTATAATTTAAATTATATTTGCTAACAAAAACCCAAGTCTTTTCTCCAATACATACGTTTTCATCACATGATCCAGTTCCTACGATCTTTCCCGTATGCTTGACTTTTGCTTTATTTGGAGGGTGGTGTTTATCATTGTTTATGTTTATGAGATTATGAGTATTATTAATTGATGAATAAAGTGAGGCGTGCAGGCGCGAATCGCTATAGCTGTAGCGGGTGGCGGAGTGGGGATATTACTGAAAACTTATTTCGTGCGTTCAAAGTGGCTTGTGCTTGAAAAATATTGAGTATCTCGGCTTGTTTTTCACGTACGTTTTCTTTTGCAATGTACACTAGTACTTGAAATTGAACCAAAAACTTTTCTTTTCTTTTTCAATAACACAATAACACGAAAGTGTCTTTAATGTCAACAGTATTTATTTTGTATCCCCACTACACCACCCGCTAAAATTGCATCGCTCCGCGCCTGCACGCAATACTTTGTTAATCAATTAATAATACTGCAAATGAACTAGACATATCCTAGTATTTTTTTATCGAAAATATAGGTATTCAATCTCAATATCCATGAAGGTGATTGCTGTACGATGATTATTGCGCCTTTCAGATTTTTTTGAAATAAAAAAATTATCTCGGCTCCTAGTTGATCGTAGGAATTCAATTTTTTTTTAATGTGTGAAGTCATGATAGAAATCTATTTTTATAAAAGTCATTTCTATAAAAACAAAATTGAGAAATTTATTTGGAAAAAACTGCAAAAAAATTGTGCAATTTTTTTAAGTAATTTTTTGACACTTGAAATAAATAAAATCAATATACTTATTCGATACTATGAAAGTACAACTTTTACACAAAAAATATTAGCCCTGAATCGTTACTGTATCATCATTCCCCGAGCAAGAGTAGCCATATTGAGAGAGCATCATTTTTGAGAAAATTTCATATATTTTGAAAAATAATCAATATCAATCAATTTTTCTGAAAAAGACTTTTTTGGCTTGCCATAGGCTACACAAAACTGTAAGTAACAATTTTCAATACCTTACAATAAACGAGTTATAGAAAACCCAATTTTTTACGGGTTTTTCAATATAACTCGATAAGTATCAATGACATCAAAAAATTAGAAGTCATTCAATTGATAGATCTTTTCAATACCTACAATTTCCTTATTCAACTTTTTTTGATCGGAGCTGTAGTTTTTTAATTATCAACAAAAAACCGCTTTTTCGCAACTTTGCGAATTTTTTAGGTTATGTTCGGTATTCAGGATCGAGTCGCATGAAATAGAAACTTATCCTGAATTTTAATTTCTTTTACGCTCATATTTTTATTTTTCGGATATTAATTTTTGCACATTTAACATTGGGCCGCTTCCTCGTTTCTGGGACTACAACCGTACAATGTGAAAAGTCTCGTACTCTTCATTAGTCGACTGAGAAAAATTGCACCTTCGTTTTTTTCCCGCACGGGCGAAAACGTATAATGTGAAAAGAGCGTAACGCTCTTTTCACACCACACGTTTTCTCAAATTAAACCTCATAATTGCAACAAAAATTAATATTTATTATTCATCTCCCAAATATAAGTGACAGACGTTCGTTGGTCTTTGTACTTGTGAACAAGAAGCACCTATTAAGAAAATGCGCAAAAACATATTTATTGTGAACAGCAGTGTTCCATATTTTCACGTTGCCTTGTTGTAATGCCAGAAGTTTTAATATAAAAAGTGCAATGAAAACGTACCGAATAATTCATTCTACTGTATACTATATGACTGGCTCTTCCTAGAACATGAGTGCAATTCATATGCGCCCATCCCAATTTTAGCCTCTGCCTTTATTATTTTCTTTATGCTCCGACGCTTTTATATTAGTTTCCCAAGTGCACAATGAGGTGTTTATTTATTTTCTACCTAATATTATAGTTGGGTTGAATCGATGGTTGAATGGAATGAATCCAACCATAACGCCCAGAAATCTGGTCATTTTGACTGTCATCTTGTATAGGTATTTGATGAACAATAAACAGATTTTAAGGAGACTTTGGTACTTCAAAAAGACCTTCTGAATATCGTGTTATATGTAGCGAATCTAGGAAATAAAACCCCGGGAAAAGAAACACCGGAAAAAGACCCCCGGAATAAAAACCTGAATAAACACCCTCCGGAAAAAAACCCACGGAATGAAAACCTTCTGGAAAAAACCCTAGGAGAAAAACCCCTACGAACCTGGTAAGGCTCCTCCAGACATCTTCATAGGACGGTTTATCTCGAGATCGCTTCTTAGTCACCATGTAGAAGATGTTTCTCTGGCCCCTCTTCAACTGTAGCACCCCTCCAACTTCTGGGTTCTGTTCCCGTAGTTCCTGGAGTCGACCGAACTTCTTGGAGACTAACACAACGATGCCTCTGGACATTTGAAGATTTTCTGCCACACGGTGAGCTAGCTCGTAATCGACTGGCACCTTCAAAAAGGTCCTGTGGCTCCTCTCGAGTTACCCCGTGTGACACTTTCTGTCCATTTGAATATAAGGACAGAAATTTTTTGAACGTAATCGCATCCACCGGTGGTCTGAGGGTGCAGACTTGGTCATGGTTTCCAGCATAAGAGGCCAGCCTGTTGAAATGAACGACCCTTGGTTTCCCTCTTGGTGGCTTGTGGATTCGGTAAAGCAGGTTGTTTATCCTCTTGACGATCTTGTACGGGCCTTCCTATGAATTCCGTAATTTCGGTGACAGGCCCCAACGACGCTTCGCGTTGTACAGCCAAACTAGGTCTCCAACCTGAAATCCTCCAGCATCGGCATTGATGTCATAGGGCTTTCATTCGGTCGCTGGCACTCTGGATGTTAAACGGGCTCGTTCGTGGATGTCTTCCATTCTCTGCCGGAGTTTGCTGACGTAGTCCTCTCCCGCGGTATTCTGTCCTGGTGGCGTCCCAAACTTTAGGTCACAGGGAAGTCGCAGCTCTCGGCCCATTATGATTCTAGCAGTACTCGTGTACTGCAAAACGGTAGGATATCAGGAACAAGTGGAGATACTGGTCCCAATCTCTTTGATGGTCAGAGACCACCTTAGACAAGTGGCGATTGATAGTCCTGTTCATCCGCTCAACCATTCCATTGGACTGTGGATGTAGACCCGTGGTTATCGTCTTGCGGATGTTCAGCAGTTGGCTCATTTCTTGAAATAGGTTGGATTCGAAATTTCTGCCTTGGTCCGAGTGCAGCTCCAAGGGGACACCGAATCGACTTATCCACTGTTTCTCAGGACATATAGGTGAATTATTAGTTCAAAAATTTCATCTCATCAACTTTTGAATCCAATTGAGAGGTCATCTAGACAAAACTATTTTATTATGAAAACTTAGGTGGACAGTTTTTAAAATAGCAAGCTATCTAAGCTTGTCAACACATGGAGGGAAAATTTCCCATAATATTTTCTTAAGGAAATATCCAATGAAGAGAAGATGTAAATTAAACTTTAAGAGTTGAATAGGTTTATCTTTCTATTTTGAAATTTTTAACAGTAATACTACAAGTGATTGAATTTTCGCGATAAGTCTGTCGATTCCTTTTTGAACGAAACTGAATTGAAATTTTGGCAGAATTAGATAAAATTAGCAAAAATGTTAATGAGAGAAATAACTAAAGTTTATAAATAAAGTTTTATTGTTGGTAAAACCCCATAGTACCCCCTTGCCAGTGCTGAATGATATAAAACTAAAAGTGAATACAAAAAAAATTGAAACTAAGAAAAACTTGAACAAATCTGAATATCATTATTGACTAAGCATATTTACTAAATCTGCGAATCTTACGCAGAATAAAAAATAAGTTATTGCAAATAATTCAATTGGAGCCTGCCTGGTAGGGTTCAGTGAGTCGAACACGACGACCAGAGTGCGTAGAATTAATTGGCAATAAAAATGAAAATCTGCGAATTTTGCGCAGAATAAAATATAAGGTGCTAGTACTGCAAATCATTTCATCTTGAGATTATTTTATGTAATCATCAAAATGAAAGAATTGAATTGCAATAACAATGAATTAATTACATCCTGTTTGACAGCTCTCGGGATAATTAACGCGACGTTCCGAACGCGTCGTGAAGGCAGGTGGTGCTGCTGGAGCAGGTGGTGCTGCTGGATCAGGTGGTGCTGCTGGTGCAGGTGATGCTGCTGATGCAGGTGGTGCTGCTGATGCAGGTTGTGCTGCTGGTGCAGGTGGTGCTGCTGGTGCAGGTTGTGCTGCTGCTGGTGCCGATGGTGCTGCTAGTGCTGATGTGCTGCTGACTGGCCGGAGCACCTGGAAGTGCTGGCGCAGCTCACGGATGAAGCCTGCGGAGTTGTCCATGTCTCTGGTAGACGTGGAGAACTGGAACTTACCGGGAAGATGAAGAGGTTCACCGTCGATCATTTCCGCAGCTTGTGGTTGAGTTGGAGTGGTTGCTGGATTTTGCGGAGCTGGATTTTGGTCTTGATGCACAGGTGTAAGGTTCTGTGATGCAATGAACACTTGACCCTGTTATTGTGGGGTAGCCTGAGGTTGAACTTGGACTGGTACTGTTTGCTGCAGTAGGACTGTCTGTTGGAGAAGTATTGGACACCGCGGACACTGGTTCTTGTTGGGGCGTAATTTCAGTGGTTATGTCCGTGAAAGATTGAAAAAAAAACTCACTTGCGTCACTGTCGTCCTAAAGCACTAAATCACGAAATCACGTCGGGGTCACCAATGTCGGAGTAAGGAGGTGACGGGTGAGTTGTTGTAATCAAATAACGGACACAGCAGCTAATAAGTAACCATAACCATATATTTACACATGTTACATAAAAACACTTAATAATTAAACGTATATACAGTTGCTAAAGAATGACTATCAAGCTCGACCAGTTAAATGCTCGAATAACGGAGAACATCGCGGCTTGAGAACTGAAGTCCAACTAATTATCTTTTCTCGTCTTCTGAACTCCATCATTTCATTGCAAGTCAGAAATAAAGAAAAACCCAGCCTACGTCATTCCAAATTTCCAAGTTCTCCGGCTTACGAAAGCGTAGTCATAAAACTAACAGCTGGCTGGCAAGGTTCGCATCGTAGGTAATCCGATTACCAGAAATCTAACTATGGAATTCCTGAAACTATTTTACCGGATTTGAATATTTCCAAATAAAAACATTTATAGTCGGACGAAGGCACCATTTGTTATATTTGAATTTAAGAAAGAACTAGAAATAAATATGAAATATTTAGAAATTATTATTTTCTTTGGAAATAAAAATTAGTTTTATTGTTGATAAAACCCTTACATAGGCAAACATTTTTTTGTCATGACTTTTTGATACGTTTAAAATTGTCGTTACCTACTGAACCGTGCTAAGACAATTGTCATGTTTGATGTTCGTCGGAGGCAACCGGCGGGCAGGCCGAAAAGTTGGCTGCCTGACCATAATAAGTGATCGAGCGGCTTGATGGCGCCAGATGTTGTTCGTGCCGCCGCCGGGCGCAGCCTGCGTGAGCACTCTTTGCTGCGGAAAAGCGTAGTATTTTAACACTTGCTGAATTCACGAAAAATTCCGTTGGCCGTATAGGTCACTTATTATGTCGATATTCTCATAACTTTTATTCTACAGATTAGTAGTTTCACGGACACCACCATGTCACAGAATATTGAACTACAAGAAGCGAAGCTAGCTAAAGTCGGCACATTTGATGTTGAGGGGCAAATTTTGGTATCTTGAAATCGTTGTTGAGTGAAATCATGTTTCGCACACTGAGAAAAATTACTATATTCATCATTCAAGAATGAAACTTGCTACACACAGAAAACTAATTCAGTACTTCATGAAAGTATAAGTCTTGGTCTCGGTCTTGAAATGGATTTGGTTATCGATTCATTCGTTGCAGTCATTAGTTATTGACTGCTAGACCTATCCTATACTGATGAGGGGCAACACCCCGAAATCGATATATAGGTGGTCCGAATGTTTCGATGAACATTTCCATGCATCAAGCAATTGCAGAGATAACCTTGTAGGAACTCTGCACGGAAATTTCATCAAATGTAATTCAATGTTCGTCGTGGCATTAGCTAGGAAAGTAGTTGTTTTCTGATGGATTTTCGACCCAACTTTTCCTATTGTATAGGATATTAGCAATGAGCAGTCCTCCGGACATCTTATGCCTCAAGTCATAAGCTCATTGTTTGTGAACTTCAGTTTTCTTCTTCGTTTCTTTACGGATTTAGCTATGCTGCATTGATTGATACGGGAAGTGATATTTCATGTTTCAACGAAGAAGTCTGGAACCAGTTGGAATGTTTTCACCAAAATATTCCAACTTTTAAATGCACCGGTCTAAAAGTCAAATCTAAGCAGATAATAGTTTCACAGCAATCACTGATCGACTTTTCTATTGGAAACTGTAAATTTCACCACTAGTTTTTGTTGATTTCTGACTTAAGGTGGTATTTCCTAGCGACGTCTAGCGTTCGCGGCCCGCATCGACGTTCAGCAGTAACGGCTGGCCGCGACGATTGTTGAATTTGCTCGAAGCGTCTGGCGTCCGCGTTTTTATAAAGAAATTATACCACCAGTGCGTTTTGTGTTCTGGTTGACTGCAGTTTATAAGTGAAAATTGCTTGTTGTCATAATGAATGGGAATGTTCTAGCAGCATTAATGTTACAGTATTGTATACCTTCGCAAATTTCGCAATTTTTCTGCGAATAAAACGGCTGCCAGTCATGCTGGACCAATCGTTGATGCAGAACCATGTCCATAGCCATTTTATTCGCATAAATAATAATTGCGATGTTCGCGAGGACATGAACGAGACTTACTGAGAGATGAGAATGATGACGACTATACTGAACCGACAATAATTATCTGAATAAACTGACAATTATCTAACTTATCGATAAAAATATTGGGGAAAACACAAATAAACTAATTGACTTCATGACTCCCTACTATTCACAAAACTCAAATCTATAAATGACCTTTTCTGAACCAAGTAAAAAAAACAAAGAATTTTTTATTTAATACTCGCAGCCCATGGATAAAACTGTGCAAATTTCGTTCCACATTTTTTCCCGAATTTGAAAATCTTTGAAGTCTTGCTGGTGTCGGCGTTCGCGACATGTTTTTGAGCAGTCGGGACGAGGCCGACGACGGCCGGCCGCTGAGACGCTGAATCGCGCCGCTTCAAGCAAAACAGTTGCATTGAAAATTCATTGTATGTGTCACTAACGGCCAGACGTCGCGGCGGGACGCGAACGCTGGACGTCGCTAGGAAATCCCACCTTTATGCGTCCAAGTTATTATAGGCATTGACTTTTTGCGTTTAGTAAAAGCGAAAGTCGACCTTGATGACCATTGTTTATTTTTCAAATTTTCTGAAAAATGGATAAATGTTCCGGAAATATTGTCTACGAACAAGGAATTTCCAAGAATCGATTCATTTGAAATCAGAAGTGTTGTTGGAAAAAATAATATATTTTTTGAAGCTCCGACGGAAAAAACGCTGGAAAACAGGCATTTGAGGATTTATTAATGTGATATCGAAAGTTATTCTCTGACATACCGGATAGGACAAAAGAGTACGCACACGAAATTAAACTCAGAGATAACTCGGATTTTTTTCAGAAGCAGTATCCAATTCCTCTGGCGCATAAGACCGCGATAAAAAATTAATTAAATAAAATGGTTGATTGGGGCATTATAAAACCGATGGCCGCCCCATATGTTTCACCCTTATTAGCCACATTGAAAAAAGACAACACTGTCAGGATTAGCCTCGATGCACGTTATTTAAATTCAGTAATGGAGAAATAACATGACATTCCAAGGCCCATGAGGAGATTTTCAAAACGGCCAGGTTTATGTTCTCCTGTGATTTCACTAGTGGATACTGGCAAATCCCACTTAGTGAGTCCTCACAACGTTTCACAGGTTTTAAATTTGAAGGAACCACCATATTGTTATTGTAATCTTCCTTTTGGTTTAGCGACCAGTGTTAGCACATTAGTCCGTTGTTTGACACAGATTTTCGGTCATGAATTTGACGATTTTTTAATAGTATATGTTGACGATTTATTAATCATTTCGGATAGTTTTGACCAACATATGATTCATTTGCAAAAAGTTTTTCATCGATTATTACAAGTGGGATTCACGCTGAATTTGAGGAAGTGCAGGTTTATATGCAGTGAGCTATCGTTTTTAGGGTATGTTCTAGATTCGACAGTCAAGTGATGTTCTGGGGTTGTTTTTCCAGGAAATGCAGAGTAAAATTTGCAGCAAAAATACTGGCTTTTTCCTGGGTGTTCGTGGCTAGTGTTCCATCTTCCTTGGTATAGAGAGAAAATGAGCTGGATGTGAAGTTTCTTCCCTCAGCTTTGAAAAAATACCAATATGGGACAGACCCGTTAGGACACTCGATGAATTTTGACCATACCTTGGCGTTGAGAGATTTTTTCGAGGATTCGATCGTCTCCTTACACATGTATCTAGTTTCAACATATTCTGATCTGGTCAGATTTCCTAACGAATAGTATACGTGTGCATAAGTTATTACCATCAATTTTGCCACCAATATTTTATGAAAATAAATTTTTGAAATATTTATAACTTTAAACAAATTTTCAAAAATAAAATCTACTTATAATAATATAATAATCAAATCGAAAAATACTCCATTTTCACTCATCACACAAATCACACAAATAGTAAAACGCAAAGTCGTCTCCACAATTTAATATTACCATCCGGTGCAGTAAGATGGTAAAACGGCTGTCAATCAGTTGACAGTCACATAGTAGTACATGTTTCGGACCTACATAGATCCATCATCAGCTATTTAGTAATTCTACAATAAAAAGAGAACAATGTAACTAAAGACAATTTGGCTCATTATAAGATTACTTACATGGAGATGAAAAAATGTTGTATAATTATATGTGAAAAATAATTGCTGTGCTACATAATAAAATTAAGAGCAGAACATGGTTTTTATTAGATTAAATGTTGTGTATTATTATTTTTTTGTTTTTTGAAAACTGGGAAAAGGCAGGCTGAGAAGCCTACATCCCTTATTCCTATAGGGAAAATTAAAGGACCACATCGGTAAATTTTGGCCAGTCTGCGGAAGAAACGTGGAGGAAGAACGGAAATAAACTAACCGTAAAGCCAGAACCACTGTCAAAATTGTCTCACCAACCTTGACACGGAACAATGACAAGAGAACGTGATACACAGGACGATAAAGGAGGGAATAAATCCAACACCAACACTATCCTGAGTGAGAATATCCCACGTCATATATCCATACCAGTTGCATTATGAACAATCAAACAATGGGAACAATATGAGAAGAAATTGCCACGGAACAGCTACTCCGATCCGTTTTACTGATTTGTCATACCACTCCACTTCGAGATATAAAATGGACTTCTACCACAGGTTATATTATAAGTAGATAAAGGAAGCTTTCAATGTAAGACAACAATAAGAACAACTTTGTCATCTGTTGAACTGCCTCAGTAAAACAATGGAAATACAAAAAATCTCATAAAACCAGTTGTATATCTCAAACTTGGCAACGCTACATTTCAAAGAGCTGGTAGCAAATGGTCGACACAACTCGTTCAGATTACACTGCATCCATTTAAGGAAACGACCAAATACTTGAAATAGTATTCCATATAAGATATACGGAAAGGCTTCTGTACAGCATATTGGTGCATGCATAAGTGTCCCTGGTGCAACAGTGTTGACGAACCCAAAAAAGGTTGTGGATATTTTTTTAGGACGAATAAAAAATGCATCCATTCCTTCAGATACAGTAGATATATTTATATATAAAAACAGTTGATATTGGGGATTAGAGCAAGTCAAAAGTGTAATCTTTTATAAAGTATATTCCAAGCTTTCGTAAATTTTATTTACATCTTCAGAGAACTACAAAGAATTATTCATGTCAATTTTTCATTTTGATGTTTTTGAATGTTACTCACAACTATAGTGAGGTTGGTTGACATGTTCTTAATTCATTCAGAAGTGACATCACAATTTAAAATTGTAAATAATATATAAAAATCGGCTTTATGAATATAAATAAAAGAAAATTTTAAAATTTCAGTCGAAAAACAAAAGACTTGTTGATTATATCCATGGGATATACATCAGGTGTCAATACAAAAGAAATATGTAATTTTCAAGTCAGTGTTACCAACTGTAATCTTGTACCAACTGTTGAAAATTGATATATACGACTGTTGTTTTATAAGTTAGGAAAAAAATTACATTTTCAATTGAGTAGTTATGGAAATATTATTGTTTATTGTATTTTCCTGGGTATGATTGTCACTCTGGTAGCTTATAGCTGCCTCCGTGGCGACGTTAGTTGTTGCCTTGAAATCTCAAGGTTTTTTTAACCGAAGCCACAAATGTGTGGTTGGCTTCCTGTTGTTGACTTCCTTTGTTTCTATTTTCACATCCAAATGTTGAACATCTTCGCACTTGACTTTACCGTACTGATGAGAGCTTAAGCTCGACACACGTGTCTATGATTGCACAACAATTTGAGGGCTATACCCAATAACTTTTCTATTTATATTTTTATAAATTGCCCCTCGATAAATCCATCCTGATTTTATATATACTACAAACTCAAATTGCATGATCCAAACATTGTTAATTTGCATATTAGGGGGATGTTGAAATTACCAAAATTACACAAGAATTGATATTGTCCCCATCACCGTTCGAAAGACGAATATTAAAACTATACTTTTGTATGTCAATGACTAATTGATTTTTGTTTTGTTTTATCAACAACAAAAAAATGTCAAGTCATAAACAAATTATAGAAATTGAACTATTCAATTAAAATTAATACAGTGAAATTGGGTAAATTTGGAAAAAGTGTTATTCAAAAAGCATATGTTTTTGAAATTGAAAGAAATCAAATATGACTTCTTAGCCACCCAATTCAGAAATAAGATAATATGTTTTCCTATGTTTTCCTAGGTACCGGTGTATATTTAGGAACCTCTTCTCAAGAGTGATGTATCAAATTTCTCAAACTTCACAAAAATGGCATTTGAAAAAGAAATCTGTAATTGAATTTAGATTTAAAATACAACCACCTATTCTAAAAATTAGTTTTTCTTAGACATTTTGTGTACATCCAAGTAAACCCAGCATCGAGTATTACGGAAAAGTCCAAACAAAGGACATGACACTGGATACATGTAATACTATGAATCCTCAGAATTTTTCAATTTTCAGATATGTCTTTCTAGTGATCAACAAAAGCAACTTTCACCAAATCAAATCAAAATATACTTCATTATCGGAAGATTTAAATCTCATTGATAAAGTCACAATAAAATATTGTATAGGTTTTATTAATAATTTAATGGGCTTCTGCCAGGTAGTGTTATCGAATATTTTCTTTAGAAATTACACTTAAATGATAAGAGCTTGGTTTTATCTATATTTAACGACAGCAAATTGAAGTTGAACCACCTTTTTACGCTGGATGTATCATTGATGTTACTGGCATGTAGGCTGTTGATGCCGGCTGCATGCCACAAGATGGTCGTGTCTGCAAATATAGTAAAACTGCCATTAATCTTGAGATCAGCCAAATCGTTGAAATACAATAAGAAAAGAATGGGTTCCAGTACATAGCCCTGAGGCACACCATGTTTGACCGAAGAAGGGCTGAATAAACTTCGGAGGGATAATACCGGCTGCAGGCAGTCGAAAGACTTTGTGGCCGGCTCTTAGGCAGAAACCGCCAAGACCTACGTCACCTTAAATGAATACTAACAGGGCATAACAAGTGTTCGACAAACACCTACTTATCACTAATAGATATAGAAGAGACAGCCCCACTTACAGTAAATGTGAAGAATACGAAGAAACTTCATTTCACTTCCTCGGCGAGTTGAGGCGTATGGAAGGCTAAGATTTGGAATCTTCGGAGTTGAGAAACTCCAACAAGAGGAACTAATCGACTTGAAGAGGACGGCCATACTGACCTTCATTAGGAGGTCACGAAGGTTCGAAGAGGAAGATTAGGAGGAGGAATGTAGATAAGTGGAAAACGGGATGGCAAAAAAGGTCCATTAGGGCCTACTTACCTGACTGCGGCAGCGGCCTCAACAAGAACTACTACTACTGCTATACAGTGTGGTCCACTAAGTGTGCAACAAACGGGAAACTTGTTTATTATCGATTTCTCAGAAAATTTTATTCTCGACAAAAGTTGGTGCATGTTCCAAAACTATACTAAGTGTACCTGAAATGGCTTTATGACAAACACCATACAGGATAGGCCAAAAAATATAAAGTTCGTTCAAGAGTAAAGTACCCTTATTTCAAAAAATATAGAAATATGTTGAAGAGAAAAGTTGCTTAGAATTAAAAGCTATGTTCAGATACAAAGTTATGGCCTGCTATTCGATTTTTTTTTCGTTTGGAAAATATTGAATTACCTCCGTATGATAAATATTTTTACTACTTTGATTTAATATGTATTTGAAGTAGCCACAATCAAATCAGGTTGGAGTATCTTTTATCTAATTAAAGTGTATTTGTAAAATTTACTTGGATTTGTATTTTTTTAGGTGACCGTCAACTTCATGTTTGTTGCAACTATATTTAATAGAACTCTAAAATAAAACAAATACTCTTTTTAACGAGGCAAATACTTTACTAGGTAAATGTTCATATGAATAAACTGTCAAAATCTATCGCGGATAGCCATGAACAAAAAAGAACCAATAAGCGATAGAACAGAAACTTGAAGTAGGTAACTGAACAGGTGCTAACAATAAAAATTATCGAAGCGTCTCTGTATGTCCACTTTATCTTTCGATGCATCTAATTGTTCGCTCATAAAATTCATTTACTGTAGATCGCAACACATTAGCGGGAATATTTCTGCAATGAACTCGTACTGAAGTTTCAAGCTCACCAACATTATTAAAGGGGCGATTTCTGTAGACTTTTTGTTATAAGTATCCCCATAAGAAATAATCCGGAGGTGTAAGGTATTTCGTCCTAACCATTTATTACGAAATGTCCTATGCAGCCACTGATAAACATTTCTAGTAGAATGGGCAGGACATCCGTCATGTTGGAACCATACTTTTTGCCGTTCTTCTAATACCATATCATCCAAAAACTCTCCTATTTCAGTTTCCAAAAAGTTCAACCTGTCACCATTCAAATTCTCTCGAAAAAAAAAACGGACCTAGTAATGTATCATTTAATACCGGGTGGCTACGAAAGTATTGCCTACGGAATATCTCAGTTATTGTATGAAGTAGGTTTGTGAAATTTGGAGCGTCGATATAATGACATAAGAGCTAGAATTTGAGCATATTGACATGTCGAAGTTAACTTCCGGTCTGACCGGAAGTAACATCAACTTTCTTATTTTAAATGGAAACCCTATTTTTTTTCTTTTCGCTTTATTCAGCATTCAATTCCCTTTCTAATGACATATCTCAAGTTGGTATCTAACCAGAACTGGAAGTACATTCTCTCAGTTATTTCCGCTGGTAGGTTGTTAATGAATTCCGAAATTTCATTCGTTAAAAAATTAAAGTATCTCTCTCCGGTTAGTTGGCCTTGAAAAAGAATGGGGCCAACAATATAAGTTCCAACTATTCCTGCCCAAACATTCACACCAAATCTCTCCTGGAAGCCGCCTTGTCGATACCGCGCGGTGCTCGTTTGCTATCGCCCAGTACCTGGAACAAAAGACCGTTCACACTTTTAGCACTTTACACTTCGACTATCGACAATAATCCAAATAAAGTACAGTACCTACCTTGTATTATTCCTGTTGAATAATCCATTGTTGGTAAATCTTGACTCGTCCGTAAACAAGATATAATAGTTAAATAGGTGATTCTCAGCATTTTGTCGAAGAAACCAATTACAATATTCCAGGCGCCTTTCACCGTCATTTTCATACAAATGTTGATGCAACTGATACTTGAAGGATTTCAATCGATGTTTATTCAAAATTTTCCTAGCAGAGTCCTTACTTATAGCTAATTCGGCGCCAATCTGCCTTGAGGAAATTGTGCTATCATATTGTACTCATTAATAACAAATGCTTCTTGGTCTTCGTGAACATCAGGCTTAGTTCTTAATTTTTCTTCAAGCCACTGGAAATACCTTCTTGACGGTTGCTGCCTCCCTGGATATCGCTCTAAATACAATCGTTCAGCGGCATAAGAATTTTTTAAACATTCACCATAAATGAGAAGCATGTCAATTTGTGCGGTTCGTGAATAACGGGGCATTTTTTGAATATTCCACTAACTGATTTCGATTTCCAAACCCTTTTAAAATGGCAGAATCAAAAACACTACTTCGAACGTCAAAATAATATGGATAGCAGCGTTCGTGACAGCTCTCATTTCTTTTTTGTTTCATTCCAAAATACATCTTAATCAGCCTACTTGTTAATATTTTGGTTCGAATGATTATTGCAATGGAATGATTATTCTGAATAGCACAAACATCATCCATAGGTAGATATTAGAATATCTATGGACGATGGCACAGACCAAGTACGTTTATGTTCCTATTTAACCTAGAACCTACAGGATATAATTTATCATTCCACATTATTTTTAATTTTATTTTTGCGTATGGCGATAATCTGTTTTGTTATTTGAAGAATAATAATTGGATTTTTCGGTATCTCAGTTCAAATAATTATTTTCTATTATATCATTAGAAAGGAATGGTTATGCTGAATAGTACAGGCAAGAAAAAGTTGTATGTTCCTATTTAAGTTATGGACCTACAGAGTATTGTTTTTTTCCCAATTTTTCCAATATTTTTTTTGACGGCTTTTTATAACGCCGACGAATGAAAATAAAATATCACAGTAGTAGCAACTGTTATCAAGTGACGTATGGTTTGCATAGCCAACTTTTCAATTTTTGGCTTTCATTTTGCTTCCACGGCCTACTCGGTGAATTTCAATAATAATTTTTTTCTGATCTAGTTTCTGGTTAGATACCAACTTGTGATATGTCATTAGAAAGGGAATTGAATGCTGAATAAAGCGAAAAGAAAAAAAAATAGGGTTTCCATTTAAAATAAGAAAGTTGATGTTACTTCCGGTCAGACCGGAAGTTAACTTCGACATGTCAATATGCTCAAATTCTAGCTCTTATGTCATTATATCGACGCCTTAAATTTCACAAACCTACTTCATACAATAACTGACATATTCCGTAGACAATACTTCCGTAGCCACCCGGTATACCACACCAAACGTTTGTTTTCTGATAGTATTGATTTTTGTTGTCAATAATAAAATTTGCGTTGACACCTGACCACCATCTGCAATTTTGTGATGATAGAACCTCATTTGTTGTAAAAGTCGATTCATCTCCAAACAGAATACATCGATGAAAATCTCTTTGTTCTCTATTTCACTCTGAATCCACATGGAAAAATCATATCTCAAATCATAGAATGTAGGTTTGTAAGCATGGTCCTTATGTTTCTTGAGAATACGCTTCACAGAGGTTTTTTTTATGCCGGTATAATCACTAATTTCTTGGGTGGACCTTCTAGGATTTTCTACTACTGCTTGAAGTACGTCAAGTTGGTTTTCTTCTGTGCATACAGGTTTCGTACGCTCCGAATTATGTTTATATTCTAGTGAGCCGGTCTGTTTGAAATTCTTTAAAATTCTACTTACACTTGAATAGCAAATTTGTTTGTCTGGATGCCGCTCGTTGAAAATATTTGCAGCTTCGCGCATTGTTTTATAACCATCACCACATATTGAAACTAATTCTGCCTGTTCAGTTAACGTTAATACTACTGGGCGAGGCATTTTTAATTAAAGACAAATATGAAAACGTTTGACAGGCAAGTTTCAAGACGCCACACTATCAAACTACAGTATTGTTTTCGGGCGTATGTGTTTTTTGTTCATGGCTAAACGCGATAGATTTTGGAGTGTTTTTTAATATTTGTTCTAGTTGAGGCATTGTTGTCAGAAGAACAGAAATTTTATACTTTTATTGACAGTTTATTCATGTGAACATTTACTTAGTAAAGTATTTGCCTCGTTAAAAAGAGTATTTGTTTTATTCTAGAGTTCTGTTAACCCTTTGCGTCCTAGTGGTACCTTTCAAGGACCACCTATGAAATTTGAACATGTGTCTTTCTTAAAAGCTATAGAACATCAGAAAACTCTTTTGAGTGCTGACAATAACTGCCATCTGTTGCTTGGTTACCAAAATACAACGGAAAACAACATTTTGGCGCGCTTATCGTGTGAAATATTTAGCGAGAGTAGGGTTCTTTCACGTTCCAATAAGTTACTTGAAAAGTGTTTTCAATTCTGGGAATAATGGCAGGTAACTTGTAAATAATTGATGAAATATAATATATCAGTAGTATATAATGTTCGTTCTCCGTGTTTCAATTGAAGTTTTCATTAAATAAGTTGATGGTCCCTCTAAGGACCACTAGCTCTCTATGGTCAATTATTTTAGATATATGTCTATTATGTTATAAAAGACGGATAACTGAATACAGTGATCTATTTTCACATAACAAACCAAAAGTCAAGCAATATCACAAGCAAACTAGATGGAGTTTCGATCAGCTTGAGAATTTGACCCTTCGGATATTGAATTTGATTCGGGAAACTACTCAGATTCATAAAATAATAACCAAGATGGGCCGTGCTGGTAGAACGTTCGCCTCTAGAGCGGAGGGTCGAGGGTTCAAAGCCTCGTATGGTCATTGGTCTCGTGCATGGCATCACACGTTAAAAGGTAAGGGTTGCGTCTTCCTTAGCTCACACAAGTCTCCGAAGACTTCCGAGGGTTGCGCGTAGAGGTGCAATCGGTTGACGGAAATAACAACAACAATATATGGGCGGAGTAGATAAGGCTGATATGCTCAATTCGATTTATGAACTGGATCGGAAGAGTAAAAAATAATGGTATCGGATTTTTTTTCTGTTTGGATTTGACCATAATGAATTTGATCATGATATTTAAAACTAGACTACCAGGGACAACTATGCGGTTGCTGTTAGCGTGGGAGGGGAAAATCCAGGATCCACCCCCAAAAAAGGAAGACCATTCAAAGAGAGTGAGACCTGTCATTATAAAAATGTCACTTTTGTATCCCTAAAAGTGATCCAAACCGTACAACGTCGATTTCTTCAAATTGTAAGGTAGCCTTATGTCTGCGAGAAAACCAAAATCGTTTTTCTATTTCATTCAAAAACTTAAAACCCATCTGGTCTGGTGGTACCCCATGTGTACCACCATTTTTTGTATACCTTTAGTAAAAAGTATTTGTCCTCATTATTTAGGTCTATAGAGTGTAATTTTTGCAAAAAAAAACATTCATTTTTTCATTTCAATTAAATCCGGGCTCAAAGGGTTAAATATCGTTGCAACAAACATGAAGTTGACGGTCACCTAAAAAATACAAATCCAAGTAAATTTTACAAATACACTTTAATTTGATAAAAAATACTACAAACTGATTTGATTGTGGCTACTTCACAGACATATTAAATCAAAATAGTAAAAATACGGGGTAATCATATGGGGGTAATTCAATATTTTCCAAACGAAAAAAAAAATTGAATATCAGGCCATGACTTCGTATCTGAACATAACTTTTAATTCTAAGCAACTTTTCTCTTCAACATATTTCTATATTTTTTGAAATAAGGGTACTATACTCTTGAACGGACTTTATATTTTTTTGGCATGTCCTGTATGGTGTTTGTCATAAAGCCATTTCAGGTACACTCAAGAATAAAATTTTCTGAGAAATCGATAATAAACAAGTTTCTCATTTTTTGCACACTTAGTGGACCACACTGTATTTTCAATAATATTGAAAATTCTTGGACAATACGGCATCAAGTATTGATTGAATAATTAAAAAATATTATACTTTACAAGATTTGTTTTTGAATCAAACTGAAATCCAATGTGGCACTCTCTTTTTATTGAAAATTCAGAATGTAGCCGAAAGTTCCTCTTTTTGACCCGCTTTGTAAAAACGACCACGCCGCTGGTACTACGTATCTAGACTTTAATAGGCGATAAAATCACCTGTATCCTAGCCACTCGGGTCTCCTTTGTTCCCATTTCGTTTTCTGTGACCGGAATCATTAGTTCACAAAAGCCACCTGTCCGAACACTAGAGAGGGAACTCTTTCCTTTGGCGAGTAGCAGTTATTTCTATTCTGAGGATTTGGTAAATTTCTAGGGTGTGAATTTTAAGTGCTGCCGGTGCCGCATCTTTGGGGCAAATTTATACTGAGACACCTGTTGTTTCCAGTGTTGCCAATGGATGAGAATTAAAATATCCTCTTCTGAACTAGAAATTATCCGATTTTCTCCGAAATTATCCGATAAGTTAAAAACAATCAAAAATAGTTAATCACTGCTATATATTCAGGTTTCGTACCAAATAGAAGGCAAGAATAGGTATTTTGTAGCAATAATGAAAAAAATAAGTTATTTCATATTTATTTATATAAAAAGTAACATTTCACAGAAATTACTTCCATTCAAACTAAAAAATCTTTGGTGGCATTGAAATACACTAAAAAATATCGAAAAAAAATAACAAGATAGTTACAGGTACCTATTTTGTTATTCAATATTTATTCTTTATAGAAAAAGTGAACATTTTACCTAAAATACTTCTATTCAAACTAAAAAATCTTTGGTAGCATTGAAATACAAAAAAATATTGGAAAAACAACACAAAAGTTACGTGTACCTATTGTTATTTCATATTTATTCCTTAATAGAAAAATTAAACATTATACCTGAAATACTTCGATTAAAACTAAAAAATCTTTGGTAGCATTGAAGACCCGCTCTATACGCGACATCTGATAGTGAATAGCTGAGTCTGAATCACTGGATAGGTCTGTGCATCGCTTCGTTAAGCAATGGTCTGTGGGAGAGACAAAGACAGAGACATAACTTTCGACCATAGAAATTATCTTTCGACAAAAAGATTCTTCATTACACAGAATCTCACCACTATGCTTCATCCATCACGAAATATAGCTGTTGTCAAATCTAAAATGAAATCTTGCATTTTCTACTAAGAAAATCGCTCGTAATTTTAGCATTCAGTCAAATCCTATTATCCGTTTTTTATCCGATTTCCAACAGGGTGAGCAAAATATCCGCCAACCCTTCAAATTATCCGCAAATCGGATAATTATCCGCCAATCGGCAACACTGGTTGTTTCTACCTGGAGTAAAGGCGCACCCGTCACTGAAGAAACTCCCATCTAGGTCTAGTAGCAGTGACGTACATAAAAATATTGGAAAAGGTTTGGTGACTTTCTAAAAACGTTTGGTACACCAACCAAAAATCAAGCCTAAGTAGGTAGAAGCAAGCATTGAACTTGATAATAATAATAAATATGCAATGTCGGGGCGTGGCGTAGTGGTTAGAGCGTCCGACTTCGAGTCGAAAGGTCCGGAGTTCGAGCCCCAGTTGCGGCTGGGATTTTTAATTTAATTTGACCGATTAAATTATTAAAATCTCGTGGCTCGACTGGGGTGAGTCCTGCACGATTCACTGTTGCATTCCAATTAACAGTGCTGCTCCTAAGGTGGCGTATGTAGTTGGTAACAAGGCCTACACAGAACACATTGCTAATGACCATAGCAGTCGATGCCAAAACACCAAGTAAAAAAATGTGCAGGTTCGGTTCCAGCCGGGGCGGGATTTTTTTCATTTTCAGATGTCTGAATGATTGAAGCTCGTGTCGGCTGGGAATAATCCTCCACGATTCACCGATGCGGTAATAATTAACAGTGCTGCTCCTAAGGTGGCGTATGGAGTTAGTAGCAAGGCCTATCCAGAACACACGGCTAATGACCATAGCAGTCGATGCCAAAACACCAAAAAAAATATACTTCCTTATCTAAAGAGGAAATCTTGTGGAGAAAGATTCGAATAAATGTAAAGAGAAAATAATACTAGTCACATTACACAGAGTTCTAGTTCATTACGTACTGTCACAATACCAAAAAAATTAAAACAGTAGGTACACTAAAAACTAAATAAGTCGATTGTGCAATCAACAGATTATCATAATAAAATTGTGTGGAATATAATACAGAGTGTTGATTTCATTGAAAATATGAACAGGATGTTCATAAAGCCATAGTGAGCTATGACCTACATTTGAAAAATAAAAGTTGTTGCTGATATCACAAATTCTAGAAAAGTTGGTATGAATTTCATATTTTTTTCGAAATCTCATTAAAAAACTGCCATAAGAATGTGAAATTCTTATTCAAATATTTTCATAAATAAAGAAGTTACGAACGAGACATGAAAATGATCAAAATCTGTTTTTTTGCGTATAAAACAAAAACGAATAAATTTTATCAAAATATTTTTTCACATTATAGTTGGCCTTGATAAACTCCACATTTGGTGTCATTTAACCGACCCCGTATCTCTCACCATTAAAAAGATACCCATGGTGAGCATGGTAAGTGGGAAACACTGTATAATGTTAGCATTATTAATTGCTGTATATTGTATTTTATGTATTTGTATATGGTAAGATAGTGAATAAACATTATTATTATTATTATTATTTATTTTTAGTTACACCTTACTTGCTTACACATGCTTTGTCTTTAAGAACTCGATTCTTCCGACAATAAAGTATATCTTGATTGATTGATTGATTGACTTAAATTCTTGCAATACTTTCTATTGCAATTTTAATATATCATACATGTAAAAATTCAGTACAGCAACGTTTCACCTGAACTTAATTTAAAGAAAACATCAAAATTTCCATTTTCAGTTAAACTTACCCGTAACCAATGTGTACTTCCTGACATACCAATATTTCAGCTTCTTCCGTAATATATAAAAAGAAAGCGAAATAATCGTTAAAAAAATAATTAAAGTATGTAACGGAAGAAAGCAATAAAAAGCCTCCTGCAAGCAATTTTCGAGGGCCATTTGTTCCCTACCAGCGAGTGTTTCGGGTAGCCACAGAAGGAATAAGGCTTACACCTGTAGAGGAACACATGTCATATGTATATATAGATAGCAACAATGTTATTTGTCGGAGGTGATGGCTTGTGACTTTGATGTATATATAATTAGTCATATGATTTAATCTGATGTACAACTGAATGAATTATTCATAATAATTAACTATGTTTGATGATTATAATCCAAATGACCTTTGTTATAGAATCATGGTTTGAGTTTCCTATAATAAGATGTTTGCTTCGATGATTATCAAAATGTTGCATACGCAACACTAATTTCGTCGTACCCATAGAAATATAATAAACTCTAGAGCGCCAATTAGTTCAGATTAACATGGTCCCCCTCTATATAGATATCGGTAATAGCATTTGCAATATAATAGAGTTTTCGTTTGATATGATATACAGGCCGTTTCTTTTATCATGTGGTAACATTGCTATATTCTAAACCGTAACAGATACGAAGACGATTAAATGGGAGAAAAGGTAACTATTGTGGAGAACAGTACAATGGTCAAAAATTTACAGGGAGTCTCGCCCTTCCCGAGTTATACAGGGAAAACCAAAAATGCTGTTATTTGTTTTTTACGAATAGAACTGTTATTTCTGAAAATATAAAAAAAAATTATAAGGAAAGTTTTAATGTATTTAAAATGTACTATAAAAATGAAACAATGAATCTTTGATTAAACGTTTCGTGTCAACACGGCCACCATCAACATTTTTTTTTTCAAATACGGACCTGTCTATTTTAGTACAAATATTGATAGTGATAAAATCACAATTCAGTGGTATATCACACTTGATATTTTTATAACGTTTCATTTAAAATAACTAGCATCCTCAGTGACAACAATTTTTAATTACGGTCCTATCGTTAGTTCTTTTGTAAATTATTTTGATTTCTTCAAAACCTATTCAACTATTGGCATACTTCAGACTTCACCCAATAATTTCGATAAGAAGATACCCCAACACAACGAACATTCGTATTATACAGAAATCCTTGTTTCAAGGCTGATTTCTTCTGAATCAATTATGGAAGTAACGAAAATATTAGTTTTTGGTCAAAATACAACTATTGTGTGATAAGGTACAATTAAATAGCATCTCACTTCATTTACCATTTTTAAACAAGTAGGCTTTGCTTGGTTTCTATGGCAGGACAAATAAATGAGTTGTTGATACGTGTTAAGAACTGTCAGTCGTTTATACACTCAGTCATATCAAAGATGTATTCAAATGACGAAAGGACTGATCTGCTATTTGCTTATGCAAAATCAAATAGAAATCCTCTTTTGGCAAAAAATATGTATGGTGAGCTATACCCAAATCGTCGTATTCCAAACATTCAAATGTTTACACTATTAGAAAGAAATTTGAGAGACTGTGGTGCATTTGATAGAAATAAAACTAGAAAATGCGTTGTTACTGGAAGTATGCGGAACCAAATAAATGTTTTAGGTAAGCAAATATTACTTCATAAAGATTAACAAAGTGACGAAAATATATTTTTCAATTTAGGATTGGTCAGTTACAAAAATATTTCTAATCAAGATTGTTCTTTACGAGAAATTGCTCACGAACTAGGGATTTCTGTAAAATCTACCAGAAATATTTTGAAAAAGAACAAATACAAATGCTACAGGATACGCAAAGTTCATCACCTCAATGAAAGGGATTACGGAAGGAGAGTACGATTTGCGATGTGGTCGAGCCGTAGAAATAGGGAAATTGGAAATATTTGTTATAAAATAATATGGACGGACGAATCAAAATTCACCAACAATGGTTGGTTTAACAGAAACATCCATTATAGGTGGAATAATACAAATGAACATTTACATAGAGAAGCCAATTTCCAGGAAAGGTTCGGAATAAATGTTTGGTTGGGAATTTTGGGAACAAACATACTAGGTCCTTTCTTTTACGACGAGCATTTGAATGGTGGAATGTATTTACATTTTTTATCCAATGAATTTGATGGCTACTTAGATGAATTGCCACTGAACATCCGCCGTGAAATACAATATTTTCAACAAGACGGTGCGCCTCCCCATAATGCAGCAATAGTAAGGGAACATTTAGATGCAATATTCCCAAGAAAATGGATTGGAAACAATGGACCAATTGCCTGGCCAGCTCGATCCCCAGTCCTGACTCTTTAAATTTTTTTGTCTGGGGATACATAAAGGATAAAGTTTTTTCGACAACTAGTACAGATATCGACCATCTCAAACAAAAAATAAGAGATGCATGTAATAGCATTACACCCATCATGCTAGAAAATTGCCACAGAAATTGTATGGACAGACAACTTAAGTGCATTCAACAAAGAGGTCGGCAATTCGAACATTTAATGTAGGTTATCATGAAGAATTCATTTTCTGTATTGGTTTTATTTTCACTCAAAAATTCAATATGAAATAAATTGTTTTCTGTTTGTTTGATTTCTTCTACTCTTAAGTAAGTTTATTCGAGGTAAATTGCTATCGTTCGTCTCTGAAACTACAGATATCTTTTATTATAGTGTAAACATAATTGTAATAGATACATTTATTCAAAGCGTCACTGATAATTTTTATATCGGAGAGTTAGGTTTTGTGGAATCCATAAACGACCTAACGACAGGACCGTAATTAAAAATTGTCGTCACTGATGATGTTGGTTATTTTAAATGAAACGTTATGAAAATATCAAGTGTGATGTACCACTGAATTGTGATTTTATCGCTTTATCAATATTTGTTCTAAAACAGACAGGTCCGTATTTGAAAAGAAATGTTGATGGTGGCCGTGTTGACACGAAACGTTTAATCAAAGATTCATTGTTACATTTTTATAGTACATTTAGACATTTACAATACATTATACTTTCAGAAATAACAATTCTATTCGTAAAAAACAAATAACAGCATTTTTAGTTTTCCCTGTATAACTCGGGAAGGGCGAGACTCCCTGTAAATTTTCTTTGACCATTGTACTGTTCTCCACAATAGTTACCTTTTCTCCCATTTAATCGTTTTCGTATCTGTTACGGTTTAGAATATAGCAACATTACCACATGATAAAAGAAACGGCCTGTATACAGTAAACAAATGATTGACTTCTTGATGATGGAAATATTGAGTGGTCTTCTATTTTGTGCTTTCTCGAGACCAAGTAGGGAGAAATTATTGTGATCGACAAAAAATTCAAATTTGATATTTTGATGGGAATTGATTCTATTCCACTCAGTCTGTATATAAAAAAAACTCAATTTGTAGACATAATTCTGATTTTCGAAATTCTGAATGTTGAAGTTGCTTTTCATGAATATTTGACTAATTGGGGTATAGTGGCCTTTGTGTTCAAGAGATTACGAATGCTTTTGTTATGAATGATGTGAGTTGAATCAATTAAGAACCCAATGTATGTGGTGATTTTGAATCATATTATGGGATGAGAGAATGTACTTCTACGCATTGATTTATTAATTAGTTAGTTCTTAATGCAAAAAGTATGTAATAATAATAATAATAATAATAATAATAATAAAGGCCTTTATTAATTTAATTGAATATAACAAACAAAAAAACTTAAGAATATAGAGAGTTAGGGCGAGATTCAGATCAGTTACCCTCACACAGATGTGTGCAGACAACTGCGTGTTCTTCCACCTAACCCCAAAAGTCTGCAGAGGACGTTCAGAAAAAAAGAAAAGAAAAGTACAGTTTTCAAATAGATATACATGTTATAACTTAATGTAAGTTGGTCATTTACTTCGTCAGTTGTTTTATCATCAAATATCTACTCAGTTTATTTCCGAAGGCTGTATGAGTATTTTTTTTTTTAGTTCAGAGGGCAAGTCATTCATAATGACAGGTAAGTTATAAGAAAATGATCTCTTGAATAGTTCTGTTTGGTGAATCGGTATTGTTAATGTAAACTTGAATCTGATATTAAGATTATGAATATCTGTTCGATAAGTGATCTTATTATATAAGTAAGCTGGAGATTGCAAATTCATAAATTTATGGAAAAAACAAGCAGAGTGGAGATGTCGTCGGTTTTTCATATTCAGCCAATTATTGATTTGTAACGTATGACTAATATTTTCGTACTTTCTGATGCCATGTATTAATCTGAGACAGCTGTTTTGTAATTTCTGTATTCTGTTAACATCGTGACGAGTTGAACAGGGGGCATAAACAACATCGCAATAGTTGAGGTGACTTAAAACAATAGAGTCGCATAAGAGAGATTTAGTTTTTTTATCGAATATTTGTCTATTTTGATAAATCATTTTTAAATTACAATAAGCTTTCTGAAGACACTAATATGAAACGAGAATCTCAAATCCTGATCAATCCACAAACCCAAATTTTTGATATTTTCAGAAATGTTAATGGCATTTTGTTGAATTTTTATATTACTGAAAAAATGTGTGACAAAATGTTTTCTTTCAAACTTTCTGCCATAAACTATTGCTGCTGTTTTAGTTGAGTTTAATTTCAGACAATGACTTTCAGAATACACACTGAGACGATGCAGATCATAGTTTAGAGCTGAGACGGCCTGGCTGCTTTCATCTGATTTGAATGATAAGTAAAGTTGGATGTCATCAGCATAATAATGCTGTGAGCAAGGAAAATTGACGGAAAATTGCAAATGTATATACTAAATAGTATAGGTCCCAGGATTGACCCTTGGGGAACCCCATTATTTATGTCCCGGTAGGCTGAAGTATTTGCACCATATTTAACTGCTTGGCACCTACCCGATAGGTAACAATGTAAAAGGTTGTTGGCGCTCACACTAAGCCCAATATAATTAAAAATAGCTGTCATCATTTGGTGATTAAGGGTGTCAAATGCCTTAGAATAGTCTAACAAAATTAAAACAGTAACTTTACTTTTATCAATTGCTTCGAAAATGTCATCAGTTATTTTCAGAAGTGCAGAAGAACAACTGAAACCTGGCCTGAAACCTGACTGGTTATTTTGAATAACATTGTTTTTTGTGAGATGATTTCGTAGTTGTACTTCAATCCCTTTCTCAAGTATTTTGGATAGAGTTGGTAATATGCTAATAGGTCTGACTTCATTTAGACTTGAAGAATTATTAATTTTTGGTAATGGTATGACATGAGCTTTTTTCCATTACGTAGGAAATACAGAATTGGTGAGACAGAAGTTTATAATATGGGTGATATAGGGTAATAAAAGAGGGACACACATTTTCAAAGTGAGAATATTAATACCATCATTACCGGTTGCCGTGCTTTTTATATTTCCGATAATATGTAAAATTTCCGTTTCACTAATCGGTTCAAATCGGAGAAGTGACGAGACAAAATCTTTCACATTGTTTTTATAAAAGTTTATCATTTCTACATCTGGTAATAGATTGGGTATTGAGTTTATGAAATGATTATTAATAGTGTTAACATCATTCAGATTATCAGGCAGCGCGTTATTTTTTGTTTCACATTTCAGTAAGGATTTGAGATGAGACCACATTTTTTTAGATAATGAAGATTGCAGTTTATCGGAGTAATATGCTTTTTTTTCCTCTTAATTGTTGAGTTCACCAAATTCCGTAACTGCTTATAATGTGAAATGTCATTTTGTGAGCGGGATAACTTATACCGTGAGAGAGCCATATCCCGATCTTTCATCATAGCTTTTATTGCGCCTGTGAGCCAGGGAGCGTAAGATTTCGTTATACGATAGGTCACGAAAGGAGCATGGATATCTAGGAGTTTCACTATGCTATCTTCTAGAAAATTAACTTTACTATTAATATCATTTAATTCGTAGATGATTCTCCATGGAATTGACATGAGATGAGCATTGAATGAATTATAATCTAAATCTTTGAAATTTCTGGTTGTTACGTAGTTTACTAAAGGAAACTTGCGTTTTTGTTTCAGTGTAAGAAAAACCAGTTCATGATCACTCACCTCTGGGACGTGTTTCACTCCCACCTCTGAGATCATTCTGTCATTACTAGCCAAAGCATAATCAATAAGTGTGGCAGAATTTCCTGTTATTCTTGTTGGGTTATTTATCAACTGTTTGAGTCCAAGACCTTCAAAAACGTTGAGGGCGAACTTCGTTTGTTTACCATCAAAATCCAGCAAATCAATATTAAAATCACCTAAACAAAAAATGTCATCAACTAAAGGTATAATTTCAGATATATCTGACTCGAATGAGTTGAAAAAATCGGTATAATTAATATTTGGTGGTTTATAAATGGAGCCAAATACAAATTTATACGATTTAACTTTTATTTTCACCCAGACTTGTTCAATATCATTCTCTGTACAGATAATTGAGCTTTTCAGGTTTTTATTACAATAGATACCAACACCCCCACCTCTGCTTGCTCTATCCTTTCGATAGAAATTATAATCCTGAATTCCCACCAAGTCATCTGTTACAGAACTATTCAGCCATGTCTCACTAACCCCCAGAATATCTATCCCAAAAGAGAATACTAAATTTCTGATTTGATTTATATGCAGAACTAGTGATCTTACGTTTAAGTGCGCACACTTGATTTTTTTATCAGCCATCTGTTGAGACATAATATACTCACAGAAATATAGCTATTTGAAGTTAAAAGAGAGACATGTATGTAAATATATATGTTTCATATCATAACAACGACTACTCTTAAATGAAAGAAAAGTATGTTACACAAAACTACTGCACAGACTAATCAATAAGAAGGAAATCTCTATATATAATAATAACAAAGGCTTATTTTTATTTTATTGACAAGACATTACACATTTTTTTACATGAGTTCAAGCTACTTGTTGACACTCTTCCACCATTTTTGTTGAAAAACATAAATGTCCTTGATTGGAGATACAAAATTGGGAAAAAATCTGTCAAATATAATTTCTCGGGAAAAATAATTTTTGCATTCGGTCAGAGGTTCTAATCTCATTTGTCATTGTAAATGTTGTTGAATTGCATTGAATTCAAATGGCATTTTTTGTAATAAGAAGTAGATTATCGAATGTTGAGAAAAATAAATATAAAAAGTCAAAAATTCAAATTGTTACAGGATATTTGTTTCACCTTGTTTTAAATTAGAAGAAATGGTAGGATTGGGGAAAAAAGGACTATAATAATTCTCAACACATTTTATTTTGCAATGTTACATACTTATTTCAATCAAACGAAAATTGTGACATTTTGTTTCAAATTCTACTGGTGGGAAAATAGAATCAATTTTGTAATGTAACACCAGCTTTAGTTAATCCCGGCTTTAACTAGAGTGGGTAGCACTGGAATTCCAGACTGACAGAACGCAAACATGACAGCGCGCCAGAACGCCGATAGCTCATGAGTTGTTGATATCATATTGTTAATAGTTGTGTACTTTTTTGAAGTATTCTATTATATCTTTTAATCATTACATATCTTCTTCACATTCACAGCAGTGTAGTTTACTGTCGGGTAGCTTGTTAATTTTGATGGCCTATAAAACTTCCCAACTGAACCCGTTGCAGAACACCTTCGCAACAATAAGTGTTTTTCTCTTCAGTTCACCTCTAATTTTCTCAGTTTGCGGGATTGCAATATTGAAAAATCTAATTCTGGTGTAAATTCTTGTCATTGCCTTTATCATTTTCATTTTGTGACTCACCTCATAGGGAGATATATTGAAAATTTGGTTTTCCAAAAAATTCGTTTCATTTGGCATAAAATCATCAGTAGTTGCAAGAATTTGCCGGATTTTTCTCTCAAGGGAAATACAAATATCTACAACAGTTTGTGGTGGCCTTATGATACCACCTCTATTTTTTTTATTCAATAATTTAAAGTTTTCTGCATCTGCAGAAGATTCTGTAATATCTTCAACAGTAGACATCCTCTACATTTGATAATTTTTTTTATAGATTTAAAGACAAATCTTGATATATCAAAGAAGGGAGAAATTAAATTAAATAATAAAATTCCCCATCTTCGATTAACATGTCATTGACATCAATGTCATATTTTTTTATAATGGGACATATCATCCAAATTCAAGTCGCATAGATTTTTTTGCCTCTGTATCGTTGTCAATATACTGGTGTTATCCAGATTCACAGTTTCCCGAACAACTGCTAAAACCTAACAATGCCAAAAATCAGAAGCCGGCACTGTTATCTTTCTTCGCTTGATACGTCACGATAGGATTTTAAGGCGGTGTTGCCAAGTTTACTGGACTTCCCACAACTACCTGCCCTAACGACAGATGATATTCCGAACTCCATATGAAACACGAAAAAAACAAAAAACTTGGCAACGACGTGACTAGAAACAGCAATAATGCGCAAGTGGAAAGGTTGGTCATCATTCCCTGTGATGGGTCATTTAACTGAATCTCGGACAGCAGGTTTGGCGTTCTAGTGTTAATTATATTTCTATGGTCGCACCCCATAATTTTGCCCCTGTTGAAATCTGAATAACTTTTTCTGCTTAGAACAATTCTAATTCTGTTCACACTGCTCGCTAGCCCGCAGTCCTTCAGCTATAATCTCGAACTTCTTCAAAATATGAGGTTTTTAACATAAAATCTACAGGGTGTTATCTGAAACTGTGCAAAATTTCGGAATATTCAAAAGGATCCCAAATGAAGAAAAACTTTTTTTTTCAAATTTGACAGCAAAGGCATGGAAATGATCTCATCACCTTAAGATACTCTCCGAATTGTCTTCTTATCTCTTTTATTTACAGGGTGATCTCAAAAAATTAACTTTTTGGTTTTGCAGCCATAACTTTTTTCTTGTAAACCGATTTTCAAAATCTCAGGCTCACTTTGAAGCTGAAACTTTAGTTAAAAAGATATGAAGATCAGAATTGACTCAAGATGAACATTGAAGATCAAGGGTTTCCTCAGAGGTGACCCAAATCTACACCCTCGAAATTCCGGTTGGGAGGAGAATTAAATGAAAATCAACTTATTTTCGGAAAGATCATTCATTCTGGATACGTCCAAATCTTTCTTGCTTCCAGTAGTCAAGAACTGGGAGTGGGAAAACCCAATTGAAACAGCATGTTTTTGAAAAAAAAATCAGCCCATTTTTCGCCTGAAATGCATGACCCGTAACCAACGTAGCAAGAATCACAATAAGTGACTGACAAGCCCGACTATCTGAGCAGTGGCGGATCTTTGGGGGCTACAGGGGCTTAAGCCCCCCACCCTAGAGTGACCCACTAAATAACAGCGGCCATAAATTTAAAAAAAATCTTAAGAGAAAACATACTCTATATAGGTACAAAAAGATTAAAAAACATAATTTCGTAAACGTAAAAGGTAGTTATTTAATAACACCATAATATTACTTTTCAAAGATGCCAATACTTCAAGGAATGCCGCTATGTTTAGCTCCTGGTTAAAACGAAGCGATTTTATTATCACCATGGAAGTGACAGCTTATTGCCTATCTCATACTCTAACATTAAGTAAAAGTGCAAATTGTTGAAAAGGATCTATCAACTTCCCTATCCTACGTTAATAATATAAAATCAGTGTTTCAAAATATCAGGGTAGAAAGTGAAACGGAATTTAGATTACTATATAATCAGGCAAACAACCTTGCCAGTGAAATTGGTGCTACCATTTCTATGCCTCGAATATGCAATATCGGATCATCAAGTACAGAAGAATATTACAGAATCAACCTATTTATACCATTTATGGATCATATAATTGCTCAAATTGAATCCCGTTTTGATGGCATATGCAATGTTATTGTCCTCGAAGGCTTAATAGGTTTGTCTACTAATTTTTAATTATAATGCATTTCGACAGTTATTTCTGTCTAAAAACACATTACCAGCACAAAAAGTCTCAAAAATGAAAATGTGATTAAATAAACGCAAAACAAAAAGGTTGAAATCAGCGAGGCAAGAAAACGTACCCTGCACGAGGCTAGCAGCAGTGACGTCATATCTTTGATAGTTTGAGCGATCCGCTCAGCGAAGTGTATGAGTGCATCATAATGCCGCGCGCTTTTATGTGTTGATCATTTACAGCAGTGGGTTTTCGCTGGATGATGTCTGTATTAATGTTTCAAAATGATTGCTAAAAAGTGGTGTTTTGTTCCTGGATATGTAAACACATCCAAAAATAATATGGAGAAAATATTCATAACAGTTCCACGAAATCTTTCGAAAAAAAAAGAAATGGTTTACTGCTGTAAGTAGGAATTATAAAAAAATTTGTCAGTAAAAACAGTATTTTTTTGTTGTGAAGATCATTTCAAAGTGAGTTAGGGTCTTTGTAAGTATTACTAACGAAATATTAAATAATTTAATGTTTACAGCTTGCAGAAGATATGGAAAACTATTATGAATATAAGTTTAGTAAAGTTAAAGCTCGAATGAAGCCGGGAGTAGTACCGCATATTTTCAGTTGGCAGGCGGATAAAAAAACAACTACTCACCGTTTGAGTAGCGAAATAAGATCAAGAAAAAGGAAAATATCTAAAATTTTGAATGAATCTGAATTGAATATACGCAAGAGATCAATTGATAATGATGATTCAACAATGCTAATACTACCGAGTACATCAAATTTACCGATAACTCAATGTTTAAGATGGATTTTTTGCCAGGCTCACGTAATTCACTATCGTAGCAAAGCCCTCCAGGTAACATTGCCAAAAGCTGTAAGAAATGTTGGAACATCGCCTATTACATTAGCGATTCCCGTCGTTCCGAGCAGAGACAAACAAAAACATTTGTGTTTCAAGAGTGACAGTAGTACATCAGAGGTCGCAGACGTTACTACAGGTAGTCCTTCGTTATCAGAAAGTTTTCATTTAAGTGACGGTATCAGTGACAGTATGCAACCACATCAAAAATGCTATCGTATGTTTACATCCCCCGAGAGCTGCAACGCAACTGAGACATGAGACCTCTGTTATGATTTAAGCTTCCTCGTCAATGTAACAGAAAACGGTTTATCTCTGACTTTGTGTTCTGGGCAAATTCTGGCCCGTAGGTACTATGCAGTTTTTTCCTATTCGTTTGACTTGGACCATTGATTATATAGAAGATAGTTAGTCAACTTTATGGGATTATAATTGGATCAAAATGGATGCGACATGTAGATGGCGAGTGAGCTCGCATCCAAGTCATGTCGTAACTTCAGTGATCTTGCCTCCAAGTCATGTCGTAACTTGATTAAAACAATGGAAATGCATTAAAATCAGGGTTTTTTGAAGAAACCTGCATTAAAATGACGTCAAAATCACGCTAGATGACACTCGCGTTTGTGTCCAATACCTTTTCCACAGGCATTGACTAACTATGTTCTATTTAAACAATGCTTGGACGTAACCAATAGCAGAATCACTGTAGCTTTGCCGGGCGAAACTGAAATAATATTTTCAAATTATTATTATTAAATATACTGAGTTTTATCTCAACACCAAACTATTATTTTTAACACCTCGACACTTGTTTCAATCACCAAGTGATCATCCTCAAGAGGAAGATTAAACTAAGTTTAATCTCAGATTAACCTCATTTTAGTCTTATTATCGAGGTGTCATTACTATACCAAAGGTTCCAAACAGTGTTTTACAATTATTATTATCAGCAAAAATCATGAACTGCGGTTTGAATTATAGAAACACTTAATATTTACAACTTTTTTTAATTTCAGCCAATATTATCACGAAATCCAAGCAAACTAAAATCGAAGTAAACCAAACATTTTCATTAGCTACTGATTTTGAAAAATATGTTATTTTAATAAACACGACAGTGCCATATAGGTAGGTATTTTTATTCAGAAATTACGATACCTCACCTAACTTATTTTATTGCCGCTATATTCACCTGACAAATCTTATATAAAAGTTGAACATGATTTTGAACAAATGTGCATAGGTATTACCATCACTAGTATTGGTAGCAGGATCACTATATAGTCTCTGCCATACAATGAATTATCGAAATAATATGCACGTATACACTTACTGTTTAGCCTTTACTCCACTTATTTGCGGTTGATTCAGGTTTTTGCACTGTGTTAAAAAGTCAGACACCATAACAACATCTACTGTCTTCTGAAAACCCTCTTCCATTATGCAGTATCCAGTAGAACAATTAACACAGGAAACACAAGGTTAGGGCTTTACTTCGACAGAAATGCCAGCGTTCAATGTGAAGCGAAAGCACCTGTTTTCGTTTTCGCACGGGACTCACGACCGAATCGCTGACGTCAGGCCAATCGGAGAGCGTTTCGTGCATTCAAACGAATGCGGCCATTTCAAATGAAGATTTTGGAATTTCAATAAACTTTACAGATCTAATTATAAGGTCATAATGGATGGTTTTATTGCATTTATGCGCACTTTTATATTTTTGTGAACATCCCTATTCCAGTATATCTTCACAAATATGGAGATGCACAAATACTTGAAGCATCTGCAGTATACGAAATAGATATGCCCGGATCGGTTATTAAATTAAGTTCAGAGCTTAAAATTTGGAGGCAGAAGTAGCAGGGGCAACAAGCAATGTCAAAAACTGCTCTGGGTGTTTTAAAAGAATATCATCATTTATTATTTCCAAATTTAAGAACTTTTCTTGATATATTCATTGTAGCCAGGTAGCCGAGTGGTTAAATTTTTTTGATGGCCCGAGAAAGTGCTGGGAATCGCACGTAAGGAATAAGTGGTAGTTTGGAGAGCCATACCGAAGCATACTTGTAACACTAACGGCTGACATATCAACAAGCTGGTAGGTTGCAGTTTTGCAACCACCCAGGCAGGTGCAAAAAAGAGTTTGTTCCAAAATTATCTTCTCTTTTCTTGTCATCCTAATGGTACATTCTGTATATTATAACCTTGTTCATTTGTTCCTTTGAGCTACAATAGAGTATTGTATAATTTTTTACATTATGATGGCCGCCGTTATTTTTCATAAACATTCAAAATATATTGAATTTTTAAGAAAAGCGGTTTACAGAAAATTGCAAAATATCTCAGTCTCAATCCCAAAATTAACCAAGTTCATGATTTTACCAATGATAAATCCAAAAATGTATTGTTGTCATTACTTTCCTCTTTCAACGGATATTTTATTGAAATATGAATGGGGCCAGGTCGCTGAGTGGTCAAAGCGCCGTTGTTTCAATCACTCTGGCTGCCAGTCGAAGGTTCAAACCCTAGCGACAGCAGACATTTTTCTGATTGCTCGAGAAAGAGCTAGGAATCGCACGTAAAAGGGTAAGACCACGTTAATCCTTGAATCGCACAAGTTTCGACTTCTGAGGGCTGCCGTTCGCAAGGGGACGACAGCTGGTTTACGGAAAAAACAATGTTAACAATTTTTTATTACCGGTAACAACAGCTACCGCGGAGCGGAGTTTTTCCGTTTTAAGGAAGCTCAAAACTTACCTTCGAAGGAAAAGCTGAACGGGTTAGCATTAGCTAATATAAACTCATCGCGCGAGCTTGACATTAATGAAATAATTGCTACCTTTTGTAAAAAAAGCTTCGTCGTTTGGAAAAGCCAAATTGGGACTAAACCAATAAAATACGTTATATTTGTCGATAAAGTAATAATTATTTATTTCTTTGGATAAAATATGTTTAGAAATTGTATTTTATAATAAATACAAAAATATTTTGTTACCTATTATTATTTTTTATTGATCTCTTGTCACTCTGAAAATGTAACATTTTTGAGTTTTTGATATTTCCTATTGTCAATCAAGCCCCCCCATGACAGCATCCTAGATCCGCCACTTCAGCTGAGGTTCATTCCACAATAGCAATTTTTTTCTAAATTGTCAAACATTGGTCGTGTAAGTAAGCAAGAACAAGAAAACAAGTTTCATTGAATTTTTATTGAACAACTACAAAGAGAAGAGGTAACTTGAAAAACATTAGAATTGAAAAATATTTATTAAATTCAGTATTTAGTGGGTCTTCCCCTTTTGGCAATCACTTCATGGACCCTTGTCGGTATGCTGCCTATCAGACAATCAATGAATTCCTGGGGATAACTGTATATTCTTGCTGTACCGCACTCACCAAGTCATCCAAATTTTCCATTCACCCTTCCCTTTCTTTCAATTTCATACGACTCCAGGCATGCTCCATCGGACTCATATCCGGAGAAAAAGGAGGCCAGTTCATTCGCTCAAAACCGAGATCCATCAAAAACTCGTTAACGCTGTGAGCCCTATGCTGTCTCGAATTGTCATCAACGAGAAGAAAGTTGTCGCCGATATTTGCGGCGTAAGGGACCACGATACCTCTCATACATAAATCTCTCACCGTTCATACTCTCTCTTCTCAGAATCACCAATTCACTCCTCACCACCCACCTCCAAAAGCCGCCCTCGCCTCCATATTCCCTCTCCAAACCAACACACGCCCATCCTTTCGAAACAAGTTGAACCTACTCTCATCCGTAAACATACACCTATTAATTCCACTCTGCTATTCTCCAGTTTTGATGTACTTCCAACCACAATCGCCTTGCTGCTCGATGAACAGTTTTCAGTAAGGGGCAGGCAGCTCGTCTCCTTGCGTGTAATCCAAGATCGTGGATCCGGCGTCGGATTGTCTGACTTGAAACCTGAATTCCCGTTGCATCAATCAATTCACGACGAATTTTGGGGGCGGTTGAAGTCCGGGTCCGCCGTACCAATCTTCCAATAAGGCGGTCTTGAGCGGGACTTGTTCTTCTTCTTGTTCCCCTTCTTGGCCCCCTAGGTCGGTACTGAATATCTCCAACGTTAGCTTGGACGTAGGTCCTTTGGACTGATCTAACTGTTGTTCCAAGCAGATTGGGAATTTGGAGGGTAGATAATCCTTGTTCCGTCATTCGTGGAATCAGTTCCAGCTGGTCGGGCGTTAGATGCGGCATCGAAATTAGCAATTTTTTTTTCAAACAAATTAAAATTAAAGTCTATCCTGGCTTGTCAGTCACTGATTGTGATTCTTGTTACCTTGGTTACGGGCCATGCATTTCAGGTGGACAATGGGCTGATTTTTTTTTTCAAAAACATTGGGTTTTATCACGCTCTATTCTTGACTATTGTAAGCAAGAAAGATCTGGAATGAATTTCCGAAAACAAGTTGATTTTCATTGTATTCTCCTCCCAAGCCGATTTTGAGGGTATTTCAGATTTGGGTCACCTTTAAGGAAATCTTTGGTCTTTAATATTCACCTTGAGTCAATTATGATCTCTATATCTCTCACTCTGAAATTTCACCTTCAAAATGATACTGAGATTTTGAAAATCAGTTTACGAGGAAAAAAGTTATGAGTGCAAAACCAAAAAGTTAATTTTTTGAGATCACCCTGTAAATAAAAGAGATAAGAAGACAATTCAGAAAATATCTCAAGGTAATGATCATCTTCATGCCTCTGCTGTCAATTAAAAAAAAACTCCATTTGGGATCCTTTTGAAAATTCCTAAATTTTGCACAGTTTCAGGTAACACCCTGTAGCGATTTTATGTGAAGAACCTCATGTCTTGAAGAAGTACGAGATTATAGCCGAGGGACTGGTCTAGCAAACAGTGTGAACAGAATTCAAATTGTTCAAAGCAGAAAAAAGTTATTCTGATTTTATCAGGGGCAAAATTTTGGGGTGCAATGAAATTAGTGTTGAGTAGTTTATATCTATTGCTCGCGATTTATCGAACGAACACAGGAATGATAATAGAACATTGAGAAAACACCTTTCCCTCGCCAAGCAAGAAGAAGCGCACAAAGATTATTTCATAAAACGAAACAAACTTTATTTGGATGGAATTGCTTACGGAATCGAAGACCTGGAAAGGATCGACACTCCCGAAAGCAAACCCAATAGCTCACCTTCGATTCCAACTGTCGAGCGAACGGAAAAAAAATCTGATACGCCGAAGACCACAGCACCAAAAAATTAACTAGTTTAAAGTTAAAGAAAAACCGCGAACACGCTCGGCCAATAAAAACTAGTCAAATTAAAATTACAAGGAAAGCTATACCGAAGTTAGTACAATTCGGAAAATGGATCCATACATTCGCGATTTTAATCATAATAGAGAGATATTGCAGTTCCAAATAATGTCAGGCAGTAATAAAGTCGACGTCATTTTGACATGTACGCACCTGCAGTGTGAATCAGGAATAGGGACAACTTTATTAAAATACTGCCTGACTCTATTAGAGGACGTTTAAAGGCGAAAATTAATATTCCTTCATTTCCACTTCGAGTGAGATCGAAAATTGTCGTGACATGATCAGTGGATATGACATGTTTCTGACTGATAAATACATGGAGCCTCTCTTCATTATATTCATAAATGATCTCTCTTCGGTGACTAAGTACTCTGAATGTCTTTTGTTTGCAGATGACATCGAAGTATATAAAAAAGTACACTCAGTACGTGACTGTGTAAAGAAGGACATGCATTGTATTTATGAATGGAGCCTGATTAACCAACTGCATTTCAACCTCTGTAAATGTAAAGTGAAGAGTATAACTCGCACTAAAGGGCCAGTAATCTTTAACTATGAGATGGGAGAAGAGGATCTAATCAGATGAACAGAAACCAAGGATCTTGGTGTAACCTACAATAGAGTTTTTTCATTTGCGGAACATGTAGGAAAGGTAGTATCAACCGCCAACAGAACACAAGGATATGTGATGAGGCAAACCGCAGCTTTCACAAATATTACCACTATAAAACGACTATATTTTGCACTAGTAAGGCCTAAGTTGGAGTTTGCATCATTACTGTGGTTTTCAGAGTATGCATCCTCATTGGATAAAATAAAGAAAGTACAAAACAAATTTTTAAGAATTCTGTATTTTAGGAAATACCGGTCGTGTCCTGACTATGATACAGTTAGATCAACACATTTAAGAAATGAATTCAAAATAATGTCCTTGGACCAAAGAAGAAATGTATCTGCTATCATGTTTCTATACAAGGTGATTAACAGTAAATTGAATTGTCCCGAAATTATTTCTCTTATTCCTTTTAATGTACCAGGGCGCCGTACTCGTATGAAAAGTCATGTTCAATATACCAAATTCTCTCCTAAGTATTATGAAATTGATCAACAGTTACAATGTATTTGTAAATGTAGATTTTTCTTTACCCCCTAAAATATTTTATACAGTAATTATTAATCATATTTCGGATATCTCCTAAATGGATTTTTCGATATTTCCAACTTTTATATTTTTATTAGGCTCAGCCCCTGCAATTCATCTGGAAAACATTGGTATGTATTATGTTTATGTTATAGTTATAGCTTAATTATTACAGTTTAAATATTATGTACAGTTGTTAACCATGTAATAAGGCCGTCTCGGCCTGTTTAGTTAAAATCAAATAAATAAATAAATAAATGAGATTTTCAACCAGAGTCGACGTAAAAGTTCATTTTGGCAATTCTATCATCAAAATAATTACTTCTGATTCTGAAATTAATTGAATAGAAAGAGAAATCCAAGAGACAAATTCGATTTAGGTTAAGAACGCATCTGTCAAACACGTGTAAATAAGAGACGAACGTGCGAAACTTGCAATAGGTATATTATTTGTAATCACAGAATAGTGGCAGACACTATCAAAATAAGTTGCCTTAAATACTGTCTGGCGTTAATGCAATATCTCTCTAATAGCATAGTTACCTTCACCCTGTCTCGTATAAAAAAGTGTAAAAACTTCTTGGTGAGTTCAACATGTTTCCTAACCACTTGGATAAAATGTAGATTGTATCCTAACACCTTTGGCAGATAGTTGATACAAACATATTCAACATCGAAGGATATATTCTAATATTCAAATAAGGTGATTCAAATCCAAATGACGGTGACGTCGTGTACCTCATTTTTCTCTCATTTTTCTTATGAGCACTCAGTTCTACTAATTAATAATATTTACTGAATATCAAAATAAAGGAACCCGCACGAAAACATTTGGGAAATTGGCTCTCGGTGAAATTGGATGAAATTCCATTATGTTAGAGTAGGATGGGTCTTTACAAAAATTTGTGATATCAAATAGTTTTGCATGTGTCGTTTCTGAGATTAAAGCGGTCAAAGTTCCTCAAAACGTCGTACCTACTTGGGTAGGATTGACAAAGAAAATAACTGTTTTACTAGTCGAAATAAGACAAATTCAGGATGAAAATGTAATCATCGAAACTCGTTGACATATCCCATTATAATCTTATTAATAAAAGTACATTAGGGTGTATACGCGGGGAATAGTAAAAAGAGTCGTTTTTCGGTTTTTTATTCTAGCACTAGGTATTCCAGAACCAACAAGTTATATTATGGCAAGACATTATAGTTTTAGTCTATCTTAACTGATAGAAACGTGTTTTGTTTCTCTCGCTGTTTGGAATATGAATTCTTTAAATTTTGAATTATACTCCAATACTGAAAACAATTGACTGATCGTTGTTTACCACAAATAATAATATATTATAGTCTTTCCAATATCAATGGCAGATCATAAAAACTCGTTTCAAAGCCTTACCGACAATTTCGTTTGATATGCTAACACCTCATGTACATGAGGATTTATGACTTTCAATGAAGGTTACGTGGACCGCGGTGTTTCCTTTGAACCTATACGAGTTGTTGCAATTGATATTGGAAAGACTATACCGCTGTTGATTGAACAAAAGATACAACTTCATGGATATAGGTCGAAGAAAGATAGCATCTCTAGTGTTTTTGGTATGTGTGCTACAACGCTCATGTAGAGTAGAAGATTTTTGAATTTTATTTGCCATTTTTGTACCATTACTAGTAAAAAATTTATTAAAATGATTAGAACTTCTTCATCCGAAGTAATTTTTATATTTAATTTTTGAAATAACATAATTAGGCTTCCTTTGTTTCCAAACACTTCCAATAGTTATAGAAAAATATTTATATGTTTTCCACTCAACCGTGAAATGGCGTTTCCAGCCGTATTTCATGCCCCAATTGCACGGATATTAATTTCAACAATTCAGGGCCAGTTTTTCAGGTTCCAGTTAAACTTCAGATTAATTAAATAAGGGTTAGAATGAGATTCTCCAACATCATTTAAACATGAAAACTGGCCCTCAAGGCGACATTAAAATGGCGACAAGTAAATTTCCAAGTAAGGATCATTCAAAATCCACTTCCGTTGCCCATTGAACATTCTCACATGCAAACACTTGGAGCCGACCAATTAACAATATAATCTTGAAACGCAAATGTTACCTCCATCAATCATTCATAACCCGCTGAATTATTTATCTGACCGACATTTTATACACGTTTTCAACGAATCGGAATTGATTAATACATTCAGCATGAGAGATAGTCCCATCTGCCTTAAGATTTTGTGATACCTTACAAACTGAAAGACCTGTGGGGCAGCGGGTGAGGCAGAAGTACAAAATTCGCCACTGGTGGGCGGAGTCTAAATACTACGGAAACATGATAATCGCTTGTAAACGCATTCCCTAGACCGAAGCTCATTAATATTCAACAATTACGAGGGGGATTCGAAGTTCGGTACGGCGTGGCGGTACCGACGCGCGCGTCTGTCGACTAGCCATCATCATAAGCTTGAAGAATGTAGGTACTGAATTTGGGTGATGGACGAGTGCATTCGAATCGAGCATTTATATCGGATTCCAAATAGCTGAAAACATGTTCCGATTATCTGTTTACCAAATGCAACATAATCTAATAACAAAGCGTATTCACAACTTTGAGCATCAGAGAATTTTCTGAAATATTAAAAATGTATGAACAATTGCATACATACCGGGTGTCCGCAGAAGGTGGCTCGTCCCTATAACTGGATTTTAAAATAAAGAAATGAAATTTGATGGATCTGTACCTATATACGAAAGCGTCTAAGGGTCACATAGTTTTTTTTTTTATTTTTCAACTTCAAATACGAAATTTCCGACTTTAAACTCGGAATTTTATTTTTCCGACATCAAAGTAGGAAATTCCGACTTAAAAGTCGGAATTTTGAAGTTTTATCTTGATACTTTAGTACTTTTGTTTCACTCAAGTCACACATCGTAAATCTTCTTCAGTGTGACGAAGACAATTTTTGGTTACTGCATATAAACAATCTAATAAAACGATAGTCGTTGCCGACCGATGTTTCACTTTTTACTTCCATATACACCTACGACTTAGGCTTATTATGGCAAATACCCGTCAGAAAACTACTACTCACCTGGCTAATACCACGACGGGTATTGTATTATATCCAACAGATATAATGCACAATTACAATATACAATGCCCGTTCCCCCTCTACTAATTTTTGAACCACCTGGTATATCGCAACGAATAGGAGATAAAAATCTACTTTTTCATAAAAAAAGCACAGCTAAAAGTTCCGAAATGGCAGCCGAGTTTAAAGTCGGAATTTCCGAGTTAAGAGTCGGAAAAACAAAATTCCGACTTCAAAGTCGGAACTTTCGACTTTAAACTCAGAATTTACGACTTTGAAGTCGGGAAAATAAAATTCCGAGTTTAAAGTCGGAAACTCCGTGTTTGAATTCGAAAAAATTGAAAAAGAAACTATGTGGCCCTTAGACGCTTTCGTATGTTTAAGGTCATATTCAGACACATGGTTGCACACCCAGGGTTTTTGACCCCGCATGATAAATTTCTCCAATATTAATAAATTTAATACTTCTGAAAATGACTTTTTGATAGAAACGCAAGTAAAAGGATCGTATGTGGACTGTCTTGCAGTTTACAGACACAAGAATCAAAAATATATGATTGTAAATGGCCCATGCAGGGTTTTTGAAGCATGTTTAATTTATAAGTATATATTTCTGACCCTTGTGCCTGTATACCGCATAACAGTTCACATACGTTCAAAAAGTCATTTTCTTTGGTTCAGAAGTATTAATTTCGTTAATATTGGAGGAATTTATCATGCAGGGTGAAAAACCCTGGGTGAGCACCCATGTATCTGAATAGGCATTGTGACATTAAACTGTATTTTTTGACAAATGGCTCAGTTTAATGTCACGTTTGGTTTCACCGGAAGTAACATAAACCTTCGGAGAATTAAATATTTTAAACAGAAGACAAAATTTTAAAGTAACAATTTATTGCTCTAGTTTATAACTGATTTAAATTTAAAATTTCATTGTAGGGAAGACCCTACAACTCATTTTTCATTTTTTATTCTCTCCCGAACTTCCATGCCTCTATTTGTCCTACTATCTACAATTTCCGGTAAAATGTATTCAATATAAAACTTTGTTATTTTTCTTTCCATTTTTTCATTCCAGAATTCGTGCTTTCGAGGAATTTTCTCCACTTTAATTCCTTGAGGGGTCCACACACATAAAAAACAATAATTCATTTTGGCGATCCGCAATTGACCCTGGATTTGAAAGTACCAATTATGGCATTCGTTGATGGTCTTGTCCTTTTTCCAAAATGTTATTTTTCTTTGAACTATTCCTTCATCAACAGTCATAGTCCTGGCTCCATATGGACATTTTATTTCCACAATGGAGTTTTCTCCCTCTAAAATTCCATCAGGACTGGCAGCCATGTAACTGAATTCTTCATCAATGAATAGTCCACATGTTGATATTTTCCTTTTCAAGTGATGTTCTAGCTCTTCTCGTGCTCTTACTTCATTGTCTATGCCATATTGAGTGGCTTTTGAGAAAAATGGTACCGGATGCACAATAGATTTAACCAAATTTTTTACTGAAGACGATTCCCTCTTTTTACAAATCTCTCCAAATTTAGAGGTAGTAACGCGTTTTCGCCTTTCACTTTGCCATAGAGCAGAATCAGCCTGATCTCGTGTAAGCACCTCAATTTTTTTAGCCTCTTCAACAGATATTGACAAATTTTTCAAAAAATCTTTTGCTGCCATGCTAAAAGAAGCATCATCCATATCTGGTTTTGTGCAATGCTCTCCGTAGAAAAGATCATTTCCTCTGTGCTCCCGTCGTTTTTTGTGTTTATTTTTTCGATTGGAAACAGCGGCCTGCATCAATTTTTTTTGTCTTTGTAATTCATATTTCAAAACGAAGGGGTCGTTCAACCTTCCATACTTCGATTTGAGAGTGCTCAATTCTTTTTTGGTATTCATGGCAACCACAGACGCATAACAACGAGTTTGGTAAGACCTCTTCATGATATAGTTGACTCTTTTTCCCCCAGAGTGCCTTGCGATTACACTGTTGAATTGTTCTGCACAATTGTTGTCTACATCGTATATTAAGCTTTTGGAATGATTTGCGAGGTATCTGACAAACTCCATTAGTTTATCGTATAGAGCTGAAAATACAGATAGTTATTTGATATGTTCAATGTGTCCAATATATTGCATGGTAGAGAATTGCACAAAAGGTAAGACATTTCTAATTTTTCATACCGCAATGAAAGCAGCAATACGACATCGCCAGCAAGACGAACAGCGTTACGCTTCGATAAAGCCATGCTCGTTATCGCGGAAGCGTGTATGTGAGAGCTAGAATTTCTGGATCATTGTTTCCAGAGTGGTGGAAAGGGGTCAAATGAATGCTCAAAAAAATATTCACTTTCATCGTATTCAACACTTCATTTCTCAATATTTTTAGTGGACGTATTTATTTGTTCAATGAAGATATACATACACAATTTCCTTTGCAGCTTTTGATTATAGTGCTTTGATAGGTTTTCATCTCCCCAAGAAAGGACCCCGCAAAATCCTTATGGAAAATGGCTCTCGGCTAAATTCACTGAAACTTTGCAGAAAGATAGTATTCGGTATGCTGATCAAAAGTCTCAATGGGCACAATCCTCCATTTTCAACCCCAGACCCCCTATAGCCCCCCAAAGCCCCCAATGTACACTTTCCGGTGTGTTAATGCATAAGTTACAATTCATCTTCAAAGCGTTTCTTTTCACTGCCCACCCTTTTCTCTAACCGAATTTTACATTCTGCCCTCACCACACCTCGCCCCCACCCCTGCACCCCTACCCAACCCTTCATTAACAACCCATTACTCATAAGTATGTTCATTTTTGCTGTTGCAGGTTTCAATCGATGATTTATCGATAATCATGCGTTCGCTTTCTTTCTGATTCATATCAGTTACTTCGATCAAGTAAAAATTTTCAATAAAATCGTTTCTCACGTGACCATCATCCCGAAAATTTATGTTTTTTGAGATATCACACAGTTCATTTTCGATATTGGAATTTTGTTCATAGGTCGTTTCAACAGTGGGACCTTGTTCAGAACAAGTAATTTCACTTAGGCGTTTTACACCGCAAAGAATCACGTCAGCGAAATCACTGCTCGAAAATTGTTCGTTTGAGTAGTCGATATCCCTGAAATCTTTCCTCTCTTCTGTTTCATTCACGGGAATAGTAGCAGTCACATCATGAATATCCATATATTCCACCGGTGATGAACCAGACTCCGGCATATCTAATAATCTTGAAGTCCCAGCTTGACTCAACCTGGATGACACCTAAAAATATTTGCCATCAATCACCAGGAACTGGACACCAAATAAATCATTTATTTTAATGGTAAAAAAGTATTCAACCACATTTCGTGTTTTATATAGAATATCATATTCTACACAGCTTGATAGAAGGAATAGGGAATAAAAAAATACCAGTATTTTCTATTTCCTATAAGGAACAATTACTAATTTTATCATGAGACCATCTACCCCTGTGTGATTTATTGGAAACAAATATATTATAGTGTGTCCAACTTTGGGCAGCACACCTCCTTATTTTCTTATTCGAAGACCGATTTAAAAAAAAATCAACATGTAGTACTCTAGATCATAGTCACAGTAATTATCAGTAGTAATAACCCAAGGACATTGATAATTATAGCAAATTCCGAAAGCTTGTTTCCTATAAGCAACAAGCTTGAGGAATTTGTTATACGCATAGAAAATTTTTTGCTAAGCGATATTTTTCAATATTGCCTAAGTCTACGAATGCTTTCCATACAAATTTGTTATTGTAAACAGCATATTTTGATATATTTAATACGAAAATTTCATTAATCTTCTCGTCAGTATTACAACCAAATCGTGAGAATGACATTTTGACGTTAGTGAATATTTGAAACTTGAAATTCGAAATAAATCAAAATATATATATATATCCATAGCAACGTGAGAGTGATAACAGACCACTTGGCCTGTTATCAGTATAACAGATGTTCTGATTTGTTGTATTCAGTCAGATGACCTCAGTTTAACTAATTTCATTGGATTTTCGCTTGAGCAAAATATTTTCATGTTAAGTAAATCGACTTTTGTGGAAAAAGTAAATAAAAGTAGGTATAACTGCCGTAACTGTCACAGTATAGGTATACGATTTTCGAAATTATGTGATTAATTTAGAAGTGAGCGCTAACGAAATTGTCGTTGTAACTTCACCCTGCATAATAAAATATTTTACGTACAATTCCAGTTCCACTCACCTTATGCAATTGGTGACCTCTGGATCGAGATGACACTCTCGTAGATGACATCCATAATCTTTGCTTCGGACCTTTTCGTATACGCGGCATTGTTGAAATCAAAATCGTAATACTTTCACTGCACACAAAAACACAAGTAAAACTAAATAATGGATTCAGAACTACAGAATTCTCTCCCACCGCATTATGACTTTGAACACTTTTCTATTGGCTGCAGTTAATAATTAGATAAAGCCTGATAATCAGGTAGTTCTAAATTGAAACCCCCTCTGGTCATCGGCTTGAGTATGTGCCACTAATTTCGATTCAGGTAGTTTTATTAAATTTTGAGTAACTCTCCAGATTTTTTTTTACTAACCAATGGATATGAAATAATAATATAATATTCCATGAAAATTATAATTCTTCACCCATACGGCTATCCCTCGTAAACATGTTGAAATGTGAATGTATTTCATCTCACTTCATAAATGAACAGTTCCTTTGAATTCTGAGAGCGGCGCCACTCTCCGGATACAAAATGTTGCCGTGCAAGGGTTTCGTAGTCCCTAACTTTTAAGGTTTATTTTTCATTATTAGTGGATGAAAAAATTTGGACGTGTTGGTAAAGATCTGATCTATGTCCCTGTTTTCTTACTTTTTCGAAATTTAATTTGGTTCTCTTAAAAAAAAAATTGGAAAATCATCAAAAAAACATGGACTTTGCGATTTTTTTCAGAAAAAACTAAATCAAATTTTGAAAAAGTGAGAAAACAGGAACATAGATTAGATCTTTACCAATATGTACTTATTTTTTCATTGACTAAAAGTGAAAAATGAACCAAAAAAGTTAGGGACTACCAAACCCTTGCAAACACTATTTATATTATAGTACAACTTGCTCTTAAATTGCGCCATTTGTACATTTAGGTCGGGTGTCTGGTGGCACAGAAGGCACCACCGGGTAGTTCTAAAATAGAACTAAGCACCTGTGCTTGATATACAGGGCTATCAATATGCATGAAAATGGTTGAACCGGTGGAGAAAGACTTCGAGAATTTTGTTCAAGTGTAATCTTTTTTTCGAATTCGCTGAGTAACAACTACAAAAATGATAACTGGTAATGCTTGAACTACTGCTGTAAATGTTTTCAATATATTTTCTCGAATTTACAAAAAAAGTTCCTACCTATATCACAGTTTAACATGAAAAGGTTTTAGTCTTTTTTTGGTTTCTTAACCCTACAATATTCGTGAGGAAGCATCGTGCGAAAGTCAGTCGAAGATAGGGAATTTATTTCATTTCACTCAAGTGCAAAATGAAAAATCACATGAAATAGATCCTAAACAGAAAACACTAGTACAATTTTTTTTGTATAACTCTCAAAAAAACTATTGATGCGTAAATGTTTACTTTTTTCACCTTGAAAAAATAGCTATTTATGATACAAGTTCGTAAAGTAGGACTTTTTTGTATGAGCGTGAAGTTAGTTGAATGAGGCGCAGCCGAGTTCAACAAACACGAGAGTACAAAAAAGCCCTTTATGCAATAGTGGGCGGTAAAGTACACTTTACCGCCCGGTTCGCCGGGCGTAAAGTGGCACTTTACCGCCCGTGGGCGCATTATGGTCCGGCGGGCCGTAAAGTAGACAAAATTCTCAAATTGTCTATACTCACACATCATTTCATGCAATTCCTAACACGAATTAGAATCATTTCAGTTCAATAGAGCAATACTCTTTCTAACATTTGTTTATAATCGTTGGCAATTTTTTCGGTGATGATCTATTTATTTGAAATAGATTCTCCAATATAGCACTCAGCTACTACAGTTTCACATTCCTCATATTATGTTACCCTTAATTATTGTATGCACAACGTATGAAACGTGTAGACCATTGCAATTCAAGTCAGTATTTGTGATTCGCGCTATAATACCGCTAGTGCATAAAATTTTGTATGTATCACGTTTAAGGCCTTCGGCGTGTGATGGCCCTCGGCTAACGTCATCGGGCCATCATCCACGCCGCAGGCCATAAACGCCTACTTTAAGCCCTTGATACATAAATAACTATTACGAAAGTGTTTCATACAAAGTTTTTTTCTTCGACAGTTATTATATTGCCAAATTGTAGCAATTATATCATTAATTTGAATGTTTAATGATATGAATTGTCGTCGTATTATCAAATAAAGACTTCCAAGATATATTTTAAGCAAAATACTGTATTTTTCAGAAATGTATAAATGTATGAACAGTGTGTAAAAAATTACTTTACGCACATGCGTATAATAGCTATTATTTTCTCGGATAATTCCGAAACTCGCCTTCGGCTCGTTTCGGAATTTTTATCCTCGAGAATAATACGCTCCATTATACGCTCGTTGAAGAATATACTATTTCCTAATGGGTTTCAAAGAATACATCAAGGGTACTCTATTAAACTGCATTAAAACTATTTTTCCCAGAAAGGATTGTTTCAAAAACAACTTGCTATTTAATTATAAATAATAGCAAATTAGTTTTAAAATAGCCAATGTTAAGAGTAACATAAAACCAGTATAGGATCAATAGGACATTGAGAGCAAATAGCATTTTTATGTTGATTCAAAGAGAGGATTAAAGAATAAGTGGTCTTTAAGAACTTTCAGTTTATCTTAAGGTTACTTTATATCCGATGTCGATTAATTGATCATATTAAAGCATTTTTAAAACCTAAATAAATAGAAACTGTCTTAAAATTGTTAATCGAAAACGTATACCGCCGGGCATTACAGGCTAGGAAAGAACTTTTTGACAAACTCAAGTTTGTTTGTCGGGAGGACAAGTTTTGACGCAAAAAGCATACCAAAGCCTGCAACTCCCTGAGTGGGGGTGGCATCCTCAAACTTTTATCAAATGGGAATGTAGGTCGAGTGATACCTCTTTAAGCTAATAAGTCGACGTTGAAAGAATACAAAATCTTCATAATTAAATTTATGATATTCTCTATCTGTATAAAAAAGGTTACCAGCGATTGACAGTAGTGAATATCGCAGATTTCTAGGAAAGTGATTTTTTACCATTTCCATAATAAAAATTTGTGGACATCATGAAATACGTTGCTGAGTCATTTAGTTCACGTGAAGATAGCATAAAAATAAGCTTTGATAAAACTGATATTTTGATTTGCCTTGACGTTATCCACGTCTCAGTTAATACACCCTGTATTATGTTGCCGGAAGCCTGGGATGTTATTTTTTAGTCTAAAGAAACAAGTTGAAAAACATGAAAAATAGAGATGAAGTTCCTAAAAATATGTGCGATAGCTCATTGGATTCGGAATGACCACTAGAAAAATAGTTTTTAAGGATTTTACTGCAATCAAAAAATTGCGATTGTTTTCAATAAAATAAGATGAAATAATAGTTATTTAAGTAACAAGGAATGTAAAGACGTGTTAACATTCGAGGTGAGCGAGTACGAGCCGAGGCAAAGCCGAGGCTTGTCGCTTGCCGAGGATGATAACAGTCGATACATTCCGTGTTACTTATTACGTTTTTCCCGCTGCTTGTTGACATTTCTCAAAATTTGCCTGAATTGAAGTTTGTTTTCTTACCCTTCCTTCATGATTATTCGTTCGCTATTTCATTCTAAGTTGCTTGTGCGTGTAACTAAGTTACCGAATAAGCAGACAACAATAATATTCAAAAGGTCTCATAACCTAAAAATTGATATGAATGAAGCTGAAGGTATTACTTGTCAAAGTCAAAGTCATTATTACCCTAGGCATGTAAATGACACTATTAAGTTCCGTTGTCAAGATGAATTAGTAAACGAATGATATAGGCCATTTACCTGTTTTGTTGCTAAGCATGTATGGACTATTTACAGTGTCGGCAGCGGGAAAAAAGTATTTAGTACCTATAGTTTATTCAATCTCAGTTGAATATGACTTCATTCAGCTCAATATATAGGGTTAGTTCAAAATAGCACATGGTGTAATAACGAATGAAGGATGAAAACGGAAAATTAAATAAATATTATTGCCTATATAAAGAAAACAGTACACCAGATTGAGTATATTTTACGTGTAACCGTTCGAAGCGTGGAAAGCAATCAGTAATGCGCTGACTGCCTGTTGCATAAATTACCGTAAATCACCTCTCAATATTTTTATTGCTGTCCGGCAGCCTTGTGATATCTATGAAAAGAAGAACAGTAGCTTACTTAATGAGCGATCAAACAGAACTCAATATTTTCTCTCTACTTAAATTGTTTTGCCGTTAGACTAGGTATAAATGTAATTCATTATTGACAAACACTATTTGTTATCATAGAGTTATCCGAAACCAGGTATAAAACTGTTCCCAAATTAATTAACATTTTGGGAATATAAAAGAAGGATATCAGTATAACTCAGTATACTTCTGCTTGAAGAATCCATTGTATTTGCAAAACATATGTCGCGGTTTTTTAAACTAAAATTGTGAAAATCAACATTAAAGTTTTAGTATAAACGTTTGTGTATTTAGTGTTGCAACATGGCATTTGGCGACCATTCGAAGAACGTGAGGAACAAGACTCACAACCTGATGAACAATTCGAAGAACGTGAGGAACAAGACTCAAAACCGGATGAACAATGGGAATTTAAAAACAAAGATCTTCATGTTCAGACCCAAAGACTTGTTCTAAATATATACAGGGTGGGGCACCGAAAACAAAACAGATCAAATATCTTCAAAACGCATGTATTGTGAATAAAATGCAAAAACACTTCAATTTCTAATCCAAGGAGGACACCTTCCTCAACTGTCATACCTATCCCCTCCCCTTGGTCACCATCACCCAAACAATTTGAATAGGGAAAGTAGTAAGTGTGACACATCATTTGAAAGGTAATTTCATAAGGAATTCAGCCATGTCAATTTTTGCCACCTAACTTTTTATTTTGGCGCCCTCTTGCGGGAAAAACAACTGTTCCGTATTCCAAATTATGACACTGCATTTGCAAGCCATTTTGACATCAATTCGGTGACAATGCATTATGGAATATTTCTAAGAGATTTGCAATCATGGTCCGTTTCGATTCAAAATTGATATGTGGTGTTTTTCGAAGTCGGAAATTATGATTTTTTCGTCAATGCAAAAAAACAAAATGGTGCTCCAAGATGGCGGACGAAATTTCTAATTCTGGTCCGATTCGAATCAAAATTATAATGTGGGAATTTTCAGGGTAAAAAATTATATTTTTGTCAATTCAAAAAACCAAGTTGGTGGACGAAATTTGTTATTGTGATTCGATTCAATTCAAAATTGGCATATGGGGTTTTTACAAGTTCTCAGTATGACTGAAATGAATCAATTAAATCAATAAATTCGATAAAAAGGAAATAACATTTTTTTTAGATGTGTGACGTATGTTATTCTGTCCGTAACAGATTCGAAAGCTTGCCGCGAGTACAAAATAGGTATTTTTGCGAGGTAAAATTTTGATTCTGCTACGCATAGAATAACCTATGTTATACACAAAAAAAAAAATATTTTCTTTTTAGTGCATTTGTTTAAAAGTTTTTTTTTTATAAAGGACCCCGCACTTTTTGCTATATAAAATGGCGTTCTGTCAAATGATCCAAATTTTTGGTATTTTGGAGGAGTCAATCTTCCTATGAAATATCTCTGGGCCCAACTCGATTCTATGACTAGTTTTCGAAATACAGTGTGTTAAAGTTAGGAAATGACGACTTTTCCCCATCTTGTATCTCTAGAGAAAATCAATATATTTGAATTTTTTGCTTGCAGTATTTTAAAAATATCCTTTGGCAACTATCCCCCACAAAAAAAACTCAAGAACTTTTTACCGTTACAGGGTTATTTCAATTCATACTCTTGCGATTTTTCGAATTTCGAAATATTGATGCTATATGGTTTGGAAACACTTGTAGGATAAAAATTATCACAGCCTATTTTGTTGTCGCTTCATATAATATCATCCCATGTCTCAATCATACAAGGCGTTTCACGAATGCTGTGGTATACCGTAATCAATTTCGCTTGAGTTTTCTTTCCCTCCTTGTATGTTCGAGTTGATAAATTGTATTCATTCCAGTTTTTGGAGATATGTCATTGTGGAAACTAGAGCATACAGGGTGCTAGTGTTTCCAAAACCAATGTTAACCACACGAAAATATCGGAAAACCACATTATTTTTCATCACTCTGAATTTTGGAATTATGACCGTTAGGTTTGTATTTTTTGTTCATTATTCTATTCAAAATATTGTTATTTAGAAGCTGTAGAATTTTCAGCTTTTTTCTAAGACTAGTTTTTGATGGATACAGAAAACATTGTAAAGCTTGAAAAAATTGTTGTATATTTAAACTCTAATTCACTCTAAAATAATTTATTTAACGAAATACAATGATTCACAATACTCTAATTTATATAACAATTACTCTACTATTTATATTCGACTTTCATTTCACTGACTGTCTGTCTGTCTTCTGCGTCGTTCTTTTTATATTCGCTGTTCACTTCTCCGAATGCTCTTGAATTTCCATCGAATCGTCCAGGTCCATCGAATTGTCCAGATTCTTCTCGGTGCATAGCGTATCGAAGGTCATATGCAGCCTGCGTGTGCGTTCAGGCCCGGCATCGCCTACAGCTTCGCCACAAAATGTATACTTTTATAACCTCACGGAAATTGATTTCTTTCTTGTACTTTGAGTTGAAACCGATATTGCCAGGTAGAATTTTTTGCAATAATGACAGTCTAACATTCGATCTTAGCATACTAGGTGTTTTTCTAGAAGGATATTTGAATATTACTTTCGTGATATTGAAAATTATTGATGAATCTAATTACCTACCTCGTTTTTACCGTTCATGCTCCTAAACTATGTGGCCTATTTATATTTTATCGCTTCAAAAAATTGAGATATTTTTCATCTACACGAATTGATAGCGTAATAATGATGAGTCATTTCACATCATATATCTGATGATTATTGTTCACTCAGTCTGTGACAAAAATCAATACATTATATTTAATATTTAAACTCGTTTCCCAAGAGGTATAGAGTTTCCGGCGCATTTTTTTCAGCCTAGTCCACTCTGAAATATTTCATAACTTTGAATTAATTTCACGAAAACAAACAAACATCAAAGATATTGTCCTGAAACTCAAATCAATTCTGGACCGAGGTTCATAATTTCCGGTACTGCACTAGGTTTCAAATTATTCTATTGCCGTTTTCACATGAATCTTCATGTGAATTACAATTTTCTCACTCAAATGTTCTGCTGGGGTTTCTTCTTAAAGACATTAACCAAAAATCATGCCTTTTTTGTCAAACTAAAATAATATTTAAGCTATTTTCTAGGAAAGCATATAGACATAAAAAAATTCATTATCTACCAAAAATACTTGATTTCTGGTATTTTTCCTTTACGTCCACACAACACTAAACAGTTCATTGTTTATTTTTAGGAAGAAAGGGCTTTATTAGAAATTGTCTTCAAAGGAAAAACATTAATGCAAATTCACGAATGATGATAGAATAACCTGAAATTCTAAAAACCGTCTCTGATCTCTCACAAGAGTGACAGATCTTAGTGACAAGTCTTCCTGTTGATGAAAAAGCACTGTTGCACGGTCATTATAATTACAGTAGCGTAGGGTACATTATTGTTTTAGATAAGTTTATTTCGTGCCTAAAATTCGGAGTGATCTAAACCTAAAAGATTTTTTTCGGTTTTAAAAAGTCCTAAATGCGCTGTTAATTTCTCTCTTTCAAATGACATGTGTTTTATTGCCTCATAACAAAAAACTCTGAATTAGAACACCAAATTATTTTCAAACTTGGCAACGATCTACTCAAACTACGCTGATGACGAGCATGCGCACATCGTAAACGGGTCGCATACGGGGCATGAATTGATTTGAGTTTCGGTCCAGAATTGATTTGAGTTTCAGGACAATATCTTTGATATTTTTGTGTTTTCGTGAAATTAATTCAAAGTTATGAAATATTTCAGAGTAGGCCTAAAGGAGATACCACTAAGGGAAAAAAACGCGCCGGAAACTCTACCTCTTGGGTGATGTGGAAACAAGTTTAAATATTAAATATAATGTATTGATTTTTGTCACAGACTGAGTGAACAATAATCATTAGATATAATATGATATGAAATGACTCATCATTAATTACGCTATCAATTCGTGTAGTTGATATAGTCTTGTTCTCTTGAAAAATATTTCAATTTTTCGAAGCGATAAAATATAAATAGGCCACATAGTTTAGGAGCATGAAAGGTAAAAACGAGGTAGGTAATTCATCAATAATTTTCAATATCACGAAAGTAATATTCAAATATCCTTCTAGAAAAACACCTAGTATGCTAAGATCGAATGTTAGACTGTCCTTATTGCAAAAAATTCTACCTGGCAATATCGGTTTCAACTCAAAGTACAAGTACAAGAAAAAAATCAATTTCCGTGAGGTTATAAAAGTATACATTTTTTCAAGCGTTACAATGTTTTCTGAATCCATCAAAAATTATAGTCATAGAAAAAAGCTGCAAATTATACAGCTTCTAAATAACAACATTTTGAATAGAATAATGAACAAAAAATACAAACCTAACGGTCATAATTCCAAAATACAGAGTGATGAAAAATAATGTGGTTTTCCGATATTTTCGTGTGGTTAACATTGGTTTTGGAAACACTAGCACCCTGTATGCTCTAGTTTCCACAATGACATCTTCGAAAACTGGAATGAATAAATACAATTTATCAACTCGAACATACAAGGAGGGAAAGAAAACTCAAGCGAAATTGATAACGGTATACCACAGCATTCGTGAAACGCCTTGTATGATTGAGACATGGGATGATATTACATGAAGCGACAACAAAATAAGCTGTGATAATTTTTATCCTACAAGTGTTTCCAAACCATATAGCATCAATATTTCGAAATTCGAAAAATCGCAAGAGTATGAATTGAAATCACCCTGTAACGGTAAAGAGTTCTTGAGTTTTTTTTTGTGGGGGATAGTTGCCAAAGGATATTTTTAAAATACTGCAAGCAAAAAATTCAAATATATTGATATCTAGAGATACAAGATGGGGAAAAGTCGTCATTTCCTAACTTTAACACCCTGAATTTCGAAAACTAGTCATAGGATCGAGTTGGGCCCAGACATATTTCATAGGGAGATTGGCTCCTCCAAAATACCAAAAATTTGGAACATTTGACAGAACGCCATTTTATATAGCAAAAAGTGCGGGGTCCTTTAATCAATTCATTTTAGTCATACTGAAAACTTGTAAAACTCCCATATACCAATTTTGAATCGAATCGAACCACAATTACAAATTTCGTTCACGATCTTGGTTTTTTGCATTGACAAAAACGTAATAATTTTCTACCCTGCAAATCCTCACATCTAATTTTGATTCGAATCGGACCAGAATTACAAATTTTTTCCGCCATCTTGGAGCCACCATCTTGTTTTTTTGCATTGACAAACAAATCATAATTTCCGTCCTTGCAAAACCATCACATATCAATTTTGAATCAAATCGGACCATAATTGCACATCATGTCCGCCATTTTGGAGCCGCCATTTTGTTTTTTCTCTTAGAAATATTCCATAATGCATTGTCACCGAATTGATGTAAAAATAGCTTGCAAATGAAGTATCATAATTTGGAATATGGAACAGTTGTTTTTCCCGCAAGAGGGCGCCAAAATAAAAAGTTAGGTGACCAAAATTGGCATGGCTGAATCCCTTATGAAATTACCTTTTCAATGATGTGTCACACTTACTTCTTTCCCTATTCATATTGTTTGAGTGATAGCGCCCAAGGGGTGGGGGGAGAGGTATAACAGTTGAGGTTATGATAGGAAGATGTCCCCCTCGGATTAAAAATCGACGCGTTTTTGAATTTTATTCACAACACATGCGTTTCGAAGATATTCTATCTGTTTCCCCACCCCCCACCCTATATATAAAAATTTTAAAAAGGAAATGAACGACAAATGTGACAATGAAATTTTCGGAAGGATATCTCATCTCACCAGATTGGGGCATTCAACTATTTACAGAGTGGTTAAACAAGGGGATGTTGTAGATCATTAACGTAAAAAAAAGGAGAAGATCAGAAATTAAACAAAGTTGATGAGGCCACAAAAGATTTTATTCGAAGGCAAGTTTATAAAAAAAAATATTTGATTATCCTGAGTATACATATAAGTCGCAGGAAACACTACGCCAAATTCTTTAAGACTGTGGTTTCAAATACAAAAAACGAAATCAGTGAATGACAATAATGGAATTGAATGAAGAAAAGTTGTATTTCGTGCAGAAATTTATTTATAAAATCATTAGCAAAGCGCTTTCGACTATAAAGTCATCATCAGTGCGTACCTGTAAGTAAGTGACATTGAATTGAATTTAAGAAATTTTTGATAATGAGAATTTTGAAAATTGAAAAATTACTTACTCGTCAGGTGTACAAGAGCCAGACCATAAAAATATCATGTGTCCAGAGGACCATGTAAAATTTAAAAACGGGACATCATATGAATAACATTTTAAAAAAGTTCTTATTCCAGGATTAACCTGGATAAAAGTTTCAACAGGCATGTCTGTTGGAGCTTAGTCTACTGTTAAACTAAATGAATGAAATTGACATTGTGTCAAAATTTGAAAATGACGTTTGGCTTAGAACATTAACTTCTAGAAGCACTGATCTGTGTTTTGAAAATTGATAAATGACCAATTAGTCAAATTGATCTGTAAATCTATTTATGCACTAGCGGGCGGTAAAGTACACTTTACCGCCGGGTCGCCGGGCGTAAAGTGGCTCTTTACCGCCCGTGGGCGCATTATGGCCCGTAAAGTAGACAAAATTCTCAAATTGTCTATACTCACACATCATTTCATGCAATTCCTAACACGAATTAGAATCATTTCAGTTCAATAGAGCAATACTCTTTCTAACATTTGTTCATAATCGTTGGCAATTTTTTCGGTGATGATCTATTTATTTGAAATAGATTCTCCAATATAGCACTCAGCTACTATAGTTTCACATTCCTCATATTATGTTACCCTTAATTATTGTATGCATAACGTATGAAACGTGTAGACCATTGCAATTCAAGTCAGTATTTGTGATTCGCGCTATAAAACCGCTAGTGCATAAAATTTTGTATGTATCACGTGCGTAAAATGCGTTTAAGGCCTTCGGCGTGTGATGGCCCTCGGCTAACGCCATCGGGCCATCATCCACGCCGCAGGCCATAAACGCCTCCTTTACGCCCTTGATACATAATGGTTATTTATGTTCAAAGAGTATTGCTCTATTGAACTGAAATGATTCTAATTCGTGTTAGGAATTGCATGAAATGATGTGTGAGTATAGACAATTTGAGAATTTTGTCTACTTTACGGCCCGCCGGGCCATAATGTGCCCACGGGCGGTAAAGTGCACTTTACCGCCCGCTAGTGCATAAATAACTATTATAGTTCTGTTAATCTAAACCTAAGGAAATGTGACAAACCGGGAGAAAAGTCTATTGAGAACCTCAACCCGATGTGCACAGAACCAGGTTCAAGAAACAGTCTCTTGGGAATTTGTGAAACCAATTCTATGCTCAGGATCATGGGACAGGTCTAATGAGAACCTTCACACTTCCCAAAGCGTCAAAAAGGTAGCCCAAAAACAATAGGCACCATTAACATAAAAGATTTAAGAAAGTTTCAACAGGCAGAGTAACACATGTCTGCTGGAGCTTAGTCTACTGTCTAACTAAATGAATGAAAATTGACATTGTGTCGAAAGGTGACAATGACAATGAAGTTATGGTATAGAAAATGACCTATAATAAAAATATTGATCTGTGTTTTGAAATTGATAAATTATTATTATTAGTTCAGCATCCTGGGAAACCAGATTGGAACATAAGATCATGAGATAAGTCTAATGAGAACTTTCCCAATCTCAATAGTAACAAAGAGGGTAACCAAAATGATGAGCCCATACCAGAAAATGTTTAAGAAATTTTGGGACAGGTCTAATGAGAACCTTCCCAATCCCAAGGCGCCAAAAAGGTTGCCCAAAACCAAGAGGTACTACAATTCAAGAAATTTTCAAATTGTTTCAGATTTAATCAATTCAGTAATTCTATTAATCAAAACCAAGGAAATTGCTGAACCAAGAGAAAGTCTAATGAGAACTTGCACATGCAAAAACCCAAGTTATAGAAAAACAGAACCTGAAGTTGAAATTATAAGTTTCAAATTGAAAGCAATAGTTTATGTTCTGAGAATTGAAGGGAAAGTCGAGAGGGAGGGAACTAAGCAAACTGCAAAAAGGGTTCAAGCCATATCATCATCGAGAAAAAGTTCAAGAGCAATTAAAAAGGTAAATAATTTAAATTTATGAAAAGTTTTTTACTTTAAACGTCTATGAAGAGGAATGTAAGCTCTGTTTAAATTAACTTGAGTGTTATGAGACAAAGTTCATTATTCAGTAATTTCTTGTTAATATGTATCTTCAAGAAAATCTAATCTATTGTAATTTTTAGAACTCGCCTCCTGTAAAATTTTTGAATTCCTATTTGGACTAAAGTTGTGGTTGTTAAACCTCAAATGTTGACGAAAGACTGAAATTTTGTTAGGATTTAAATGTTCGGTTATACGGGCTTTCAAAGGTCAGTAAGTTCCAGAAAAAAAATGTTTAAGTATATTATTCAAACGTTATACTATTGTTAATTAACAAATTTTTTTCCAGACTCCGTTTTCATAAATAACGACGTGAAAGTTTAAATAATTGACCTATAAATTGTTGGCTTCCTGGAACCCTTCTGATATACCTAATCAACAAGATCAAACGATTAAAGTTTATTATTTTTTATATCATAATTATTTATAACTGAAGAAAAATTAAATATACAAAAATTTTTGTTAAATGATTTTTTGTCGAATGATTCATTATTGCTGCTTTTTCATCTAATAATGACAGTAATAAATACTGGTTAGAATTTTTTGTCGTCATTTGTTTATTAACTAGTTATAAACAAATATAATATTTAATAAACTTTTTTTATTTTTATAATGCTGTCCTGGAAAAAACAATGATCTGAAAACATTTTTTTTTTCTGAAATACATTTTGTGATTATTTATAATCGTTTTTTTATATTTCTGTGGCGAAGCTGCGGGCGATGCCGGACCTGAACTCTTACGTAGCCGGCGGCCTGCCGCGGGTGAACGTCTTTGCGCTTGCACTTTGAAGAATCTGGACGATTCGATGAATCTGGACAATTCGATGGAAAATTCTAGAGTATTCGGAGAAGTCAACAGTGAAAATAAAAAGAACGACGCAGCAGAGGGACGGACAGTCAGAGTGAAGTGAAAGTCGAATATAAATAGTAGAGTGATTATATAAATTAGAGTATTGTGAATCATTGTATTTCGTAAAATAAATTATTTTAGAGTGAATTAGAGTTTAAATATATTACAGTTGGAGCTAGAAGTGCGATTTCTAAAAATAAATAGTGTTCGTGTTAGTAGACAGTTTGTGTATTTCGGACAATTGTTTTCGCGAAAAATAGACAGTGACTGATAAACATTTTTCGTGAAGTGACAGTTGTGTGAGTATAAACTGATACACTTCCCTCGTGTGAAATAGACAATAATAATAATAATAGACTGGTGGCCGTGGAATAAACTGTGTGAAATAGACAATAATAATAATAATAATAGACTGGTGCGTCCGGGAAATAGACTGTGTGAAATAGACAATAATAATAATAATAGACTGGTGACCCGTGAAATAGACTGTGAGACATAGACTAATACAAAATGTGTTCGAGGAAAGTTCGCCTGGTTGAATTGAAGGTTGCGGAATTGAAGCAAGAACTGGAGGAGAGGTAACTTGACACAAGTGGTAAAAAGGCCGTGCTTCAAACAAGACTTGCCGAAGGATTAGTTCAGGAGGGCGAGGACCCAGACACATTTCTATTCGAAGTTTCCGGAATGGATATGAGTACCATAATGAGTAAACTCGACGGAATGGAAGACAAAATTCAGGAGAAACTTCTAGCAAATTCGAATAATCTGGAAGAAAAGATGCTAGAAAATTCCAATAGTCTGAAGGAAGAACTAGAAAATTCAAAGATTCTGGAAGACAAACTCCTCGAAAATACAGAGGGCTTAAAAAAAGAACTTTTCGAGGTGGCGAATCGACTGGAAGGAAGAATAGGGACTGTCAAGACAGAGATGGAGAAAATCAAAGACGGAATCGAGGAAGAAATCAACAAATTGAGGGAGAAAATCAGTAAGTTAGAAAACCAGAATGATACTACCCAGGCCATGTTGTCTCTGGGCACGGAGTAGCAGAAGATGACGAGAAGATCAAAGCAGTGAAGGAGTGGCCTATTCCGAAAGACATACACCAACTACGTAGTTTCCTTGGTTTGTGCACATACTATCGCCGATATGTGCTAGGGTTCGCCAACATCGCTAAACCACTGACCAGGCTTACGGAAGGTCAAACAAAGTTCCAGTGGTCCGAAGAGTGCCAAGACTCGTTCAGAAAGCTGAAGGGGGCAATGATCAACGCACCGATTCTGAGTTATCCCCTTCCGAGTGGAAAATTCATTTTGGACACGGACGCCAGCAACGTGGGACTTGGAGCTGTCTTGTCCCAGATCCAGGATGGGCAAGAAAAGGTCATCGGATACTTCAGTAAAACTCTCAGTAAACCGGAGCGTAACTACTGTGTCACCAGACGAGAATTGTTGGCTGTTGTCAAGGGAGTAGAACACTTTTACAAATACGTGTACGGAAGAAGATTCCTGTTAAGGACTGACCATGCAGCCCTCAAATGGCTCCTACAGTTCAAAAACCCCGAGGGCCAAGTAGCACGTTGGATCGAAAGACTCCAAGAATTCGACTTCGAGATCGAACATCGAGCAGGGAGTGGCCACAAGAAGATGGGCTGGATTGGAGAGTTATGAGAAGTATGTTGGAGACGATATTGCGATCCAGTGGCGTCCAGATTTTGGCTTGCTGTAATCCTATTCCACGACCTAACATGAAGACTGTGGAGTGTTATTTCCATCGAACTTCACGATGCAGATATGGAGAGTCCTGCAAATATCGACACACTCCAAGGAGGACATTTCGGGACGAAATATCTCTAAGAAGGGTGCAATGTGGCGAAGCTGCGGGCGATGCCGGACCTGAACTTTTACGTAGCCGGCGGCCGGCCGCGGGTGAACGTCTTTGCGCTTGCACCGAGAAGAATCTGGACGATTCGATGAATCTGGACGATTCGATGGAAAATTCTAGAGTATTCGGAGAAGTCAACAGTGAAAATAAAAAGAACGACGCAGCAGAGGGACGGACAGTCAGAGTGAAGTGAAAGTCGAATATAAATAGTAGAGTGATTATATAAATTAGAGTATTGTGAATCATTGTATTTCATAAAATAAATTATTTTAGAGTGAATTAGAGTTTAAATATATTATATTTCGATTTTTCGAATAATTATTTAGGAAATTATTTTCTTCTTGAAAATCATAATTTGTACTTTCCAATAGGCAAACAAAACAAAAATTTTCTTAATAAATAATTTTATTGTTTATTTACTTAAAGATTTGTTATAAAAAAATTCTGACAAAGGTTTTTTTCTGGAACTAAAAAAATTGCAAAAACAGCCATGTATAAATTGAAAATAATATTAAAAAGTGGTATAAAAAAAAGAAAAAAATTTTTCTCTTCTTTGTTATACGAGGATATATTGAAAAATTCTTAGCCTACTACAGAAACAAACAAAATTTCAATGTCAAAATATTTTATTCCTCAACATATTCCCCTCTTAATTGGATACATTTATTACAGCGAACCTGCAACGTCTATAGACCTTTCAAAAAAAAAATTCTTCTTGCTCTGCAAACCAGACCTCCACAGCTTTTATTACCTCCTCGTTGGAAGAAAATTTACGACCTTTTAAACTTTGTTTCAGTTGAGGAAAGAGATGATAGTCGGACGGAGCCAAATCTGGTGAATAAGGGGGGTGTTCTAGTAATTCAAACCCTAAATCACGAATTTTTTGCATGGCAATATGAGATTTGTATGCAGGGGCGTTGTCCTACAAAAACAGAACACCTTTGGATAGCTTTCCGCATCTTCTCTCTTTAATTTATCAAATATCTCAAAATATCTCAAAAACCGTTAGAGATAGGTATAGGGGAGTATGAGGCAGAAATAATCAGAAAAGAATGACAAGTTCAAAAATGCGGTAATATACAGGGTGACCCATTTGAAATAACAAAGATGCTGCTACTTTCTGGTATAATTGGCAACGGTGCATTGCTGAAAATATTTTAGATCGATAGACCAAGAGCAACTACTTGAGAAACCAAATTTTCAGAATGATACTATTTCCCGTTCTTCGTAAACGTCTAAGGTACCATCGACCGTGAACCACCCTGTATAATGAGATAGAGTTCACGGAATCTGGAAACCTTTTTATCCTCTTTACATTATCCTCTTTACGTAACTTTTTTCAAAATTTCTTAAGTATCAATAGTTTTTGAGTTATTAACAAATAACTAAATATCTTTTTTCATCTTATTTTGTTAATATAAAAATCGCAATTTTTTGCTTGCGGTAAAATCCTTAAAAACCATTTTTCTAGTGGTTATTCCGAATCCAATGAGCTATCGCTCATATGTTTAGGAGCTTTCTCTCTATTTTTCACGTTTTTCTACTTGTTGATCAATCTATTTGTTCACCAGCTCACCACGAGCTTTGAACTGAATTTCAAGTTCTATATTAATACCCACCTATTTATAAACTAGCCCGGCTTGTCCTCTTCCTCTTTGTTTGCGAATGATCTTGAAACAAAACGAATGGATGCACAATAGCCCGAATGAAGCAGATGGCCCGACAGGTTAGGCAGATGCGTAGCACCTGCTTGTGTGTCAGAAGTCCACCTGTGCAGGGGCCCATTATCGCAAAGACCATGCAAACACAACCTGCTCCAACTTACCCATCGCTATCATTATTATGTTATTATCTGCGCGGAAAATCACTTGATATTAGAGTTGGCCATGTGTGAAGCCTCACAGGGTGAGGCGAGTTGGCGTTCTGATTGAAAGGACCCGCACACTTTCTATGTAAAATAGTCTTCAGCTAATTTTTCTGAAATGAAGGTAGATCCTGCTGAACTTTTGCTACCTATATCTAAACCAATGCGGTTGATCCTATAACCTATTACAGGGTGTGCAAAATGCGATTTTTGTTGTTTAGGATTTTATTAGACCAGTGCTGAAGCATTTTTGAGATATAATATTTCAGTATATAAATATGTACAATAAATGAATAAATAAAAAAATAAATGAATGAACAATACAATATACAAACAATAAAAATACAAAATAAAACTAAGTATGATATGATAGCAGCGATTTAGTGCTCATAGAAGAGAACATAGGCATCTCCGCTCACCAGGGATCTAGATGAAATTGGGGTCATATTATATGAATCATATTCATGCCATGTGCTCTCATACGGATGTCTACAGTAGGCTGTGTAGTGTCCGCTATAGGTAGTCCCACTATGATTAAATACTGCATAGACTATATCGATAAAGGGTTACGTTTTGCGCTGTATAACGGAAAATCTATGGTAACATTCAATTTTCCTCTTTCTGTTGAAGAAAACCGTTTCAAATGAATAACTAAATTTTCGGGAATATATGAATCGATAGGGATTTCGTGTACTTCCTTCTCTCTTTGCACTTCGCACATGTCGACTTCTCGTCACCAAACAAAGTTTCTTCTCTTCTGAATGAATCCAAACATTGTGATAGCATTGTTTAAATAGAAGATAGTCAATGCCTGTGGAAAAGGACCCAAACGCGAGTCATCTAGCGTGATTAGTTACAAACATGAATATATCACATTTTGATGCAGGTTTCTTGAAAAAACCCTGATTTTAATGCTGTCCCATTGTTCCAATCAAGTTACGACATGACATGTAGGCCAGATCACTGAAGTTACGACATGACTTGGATGGGAGCTCACTATCGCCATCTGCATGTAGCATCCATTTTGATCCAATTATAATCCCATAAGGTTGACTAACTAATCTCCTATATAAACAATGGTGATAGTGTTAGCTGGCCTGCTCTTCGTGGTATTGAGAGGGAAAGATCCCAAAACGGATCGAAAAAGACTGAACAGTAACCACAATGAGTACATTTCAATGTAGATTTTAACTGGCCAACGAAGTTGTCCACAATTTTGGAACTGTCAGGCCTTAAGTATCTTGACCATGACTCTTGAGCTGTCACTCAATTCTTCATCTGTCTCTCTCATTAAGGGTATGAGCTTTTCTGTTACTCTATTGACGTCTTCATGTAGACCCTCTAACAGGAATCGTAAGAACTCTTGAGCATCTTCCTGGACAAAACCGATGAAACGAGGAGTGATTCTTTCGATTTGACTTTTCAAGGAGCTCTACCAGACGAATCATCTTACCAAAGTTCCTTGATCACCTGGGCAAATACTTTGATTAAAGCTCCCTCCCTAGATATGTTAGTGTTTATATCCCTTGTGTGGGCGTCTCTTTTCAACTACTCCAATAACCATATTGTGTTCGATAAACACTGGATAATACTGTTCATAAAGCATGTGTTACCAATATTTTTCAACCCATTAAGACTTAGAATTTTGACAGTACTATGTCCTATGAGCAAAATTGGAACTGAAGCTGTTTTTACTGTGTTTGCCACTACTATCGTCGTCGGAATCGTCTATGATATGCTGATTGCCTCTGTCACTTGATCGGTGTGATGAGGTATGGGTTATTGGGTATAGGAAAGTGCTCTTTAAGACCGTGGTTTGTTGAAAAATTCATCCAAATGACGATCGACAGGAACTGTTCCCAATACCGAAGCTGCATTGCCTCTTTGAATGGCGATACTGATGCGTTGAAGAAGAAAGCTGGTGGAACGGCTATCATTGGTCAACTGTAAAATTTTTCGAACAATATCTCTGATGAATTCCATTGCTTGAGATAAAAAAAAGTAACATCATGAGACCTACCGGAAGAGGAGCAAAATATTGTTCGAATTACGGGAAAAATAATCTGGAGTCGAGAAATTGGAGAAAGGTAGAACTGGTTGAAATTTTAGGGGTTGGAAGTAGTATTTCACGGTTTTTCGCGAGTTGCAACGGATTTTTTAAAATTTTTGGACTAAACTTATATTTATTTATTGAAATTACCAGTTGAAACATATGTACAAGGATAAACAAGGATATAAATGAGGATTTGATTATGATAGAGGGGCGAAAGGTGGTGAACTTTTGGGAGCAAAAATGGTTTCTCACGATTTGCAGTGAAAATTAACCCGCTACAAAAAAAAATTTAAGGAAAAAAATTGTTGGCAATAAAAAGTTCTACTCCTTTTTAGTATACATTTTTCCACATAACCTCAAATTTAATTTTAGTCAATGTAGAACGTAGCTTCTGGTTTTCAATTACATTGGTACAATAAATTCTTCATTCAGTGCTACATACTTTTTGAATTTTCATTCTACTGCAATAAAAAAAAATGGATGTGACAGGTGAAAGACAGGCCTGACGAGAGGGCGGGGAAGCCGGGACAAAATCCCGGGGCCGTGGCCTCAAAGGGGCCCGATAGTCTGATCAACAAGTTGAAAAACTCGAGAAATAGAGATAAAGCTCCAAGCAATATGAGCGATAGCTCATTGGATTTGGAGTGACCACTAGAAAAATGGTTTTTGAAGATTTTACCGCACGTAAAAAATTGCGATTGTTAACAAAGTAAGATAAAAAAAGGTATTTTGTTTTTTGTTAATAACTCAAAAACTATTTATATTTAAGAAATTTTGAAAAAAGTTCCATAAAGAGGAGGAAATTTCCAATAAAAATGTCCAGATTCTCAGAAGCATGTCACAGAAAATAATTCTTGTATAGCATTAAATGTTAATTTAAAATTTTTAATAAATTATGGTATCATGTGGACACTTGAAAGAATAAATCCCCATTGGACAAAAATGTGTCAGTCTATTATTAAAAAAGTTGCACTATTGTAAATTAACAAATTCTTTTCTAGTCTTCGTTTTCATAAATAATAATAATAATAATAAATAATAATAATAATATTCACAGTTAAAAACTCTCTCCGCGGCAAGTATCAGCATAAACTCCGACAGATCTGGTCATCAGAACTTTTGGGAAAGAACAAAGTTGCCTAATATGCTTGCCGTTCCAATCCTTCTTTACTCTTTCGGAGTGATGAAGTGGACTAAGGAAGAGCTGCGACAACTCGACGTTAAAACTCGCAAAATGATGCATCTCAATAGGAGCTTGCATCCTAAATCGTCCGTTCCACGGTTATACTTTCCCAGACAACGGGGAGGCCGTGGACTTTTGAGTTTGGAGTGTCTGCATAACAGAATGGTTCTGGATGGGGCCTGTAAAGTCATCAGGAGTTCAGATTCCCTTCTCTGCATGGTCCGCGACCTTAAAAAAGCAGGGATCGGAGCATTTCTTTTTAAGGCAGCGACCCGAGAGGCCGATGAACTCGGTCTCATATTCGACACTGAACGGGCTAACTCAAATTCTGTCACCGAGTTGGGACCCGTTCAGCAAAAAGCTCTCATCAAAGCTGCGAAGACAGCGGTCCTGCTACAGCTACATATGGATAAGCCAATGCATGGTGTCTTCTTTCACAACATCGAAGACCTTGGCTTATCCAAAAGCCTGACCTTTGCCTTCCTCAGGTCGAGTGAGCTAAAGTCGGAGACCGAAGGATTCATAATGGCCTGCCAGGATGGTGTCTTCAACACCCTTGTCTACCGTAGTCGCGTGATGGGTATAGACGTCCCTGACACCCGATGCAGGGCATGTCGTGGGGCACCTGAGACCGTAATGCATTTGCTATCAGCATGCCCATCTTATGCGGTCTCAGCCTATATCCACAGGCATAACGCGGCGATACGAGTGTTGTACTACCATCTACGACACTCGTACGGTATAGACGAGACACCGGTGTTGCCTTATGTTCCGGGGGATATTGAATCCGTGGTGGAGAATGAGAGGTGCCGAATCTATTGGAACTACTCATTCCCCACCCTCAGGCAAATACAAGCCAATAAGCCTGATGTTGTCCTCCTTGACCACCAGAGTAGAATGATATTCGTCATGGAGTTTTCCGATCCAGGCGAAATGAATATCGTTCGAAAAGAGGAGGAAAAACGGACTAAATATCGAGATCTTCTCTTTGAACTCCGCAGGTTGTATCCGGACCATTCTGTGAAAATGGTGGTTCTGATTATAGGAGTCTTTGGTGGAATGATGGACACACTGCTCTTTAACTTGAAGATAATACCGGCTTGCCGTAATATGGCAGAAATCTTAGCAGCACGAATGCAGAAGGCCGTTATCCTTAGTTCGCTCCGTCTACTCAAGGCACATGATTCTCGGACCCAATAGTCACTTACCCTACGGACGTAGGGAGTGGTTGTTAGGGTTAACGACACCAGCGCGCCCTCCGGATGTGTCGCGCAGGGCCTGACTGGTACATTCCTTACAGGAAAAATGAAATAATAATATGTCTTTATTCATACAGTACATTTCAGTTAATATATTAAATATGTATAGTGAGTTGAAATGATGCTGTGTGAAAGGGCGGAATTCAGTCACCCCTATCCGAGGACATTGGTAACTGCTCTTTCATCCAACGACGTAAAAGTTTAAATAATTGACCTATAAATTGTTGACTTCCTAGAGTCCTTCTAATAAACCTACTTGACAAGAACACAAGATGAAAATTTATAAAAGTTTATTATTCTGTTTATTATATTTTTTTATAACTAAAGAATGATTAAATATCCAAAAAATGCAGTTAAATATTTTTTTATTTGCGAATGTTTTATTATTGCTGTTTTTACATCTAACAATGGCAGTAAATACTTGTTACACTTTGTTACCGTCATTTGTTTATAAATTAGTAATAAACAAATATAATATTTAAGATTTTTTTTCCATAATGCTGTTCTGAAAAAAAAATGATTTAATTTTTTTTTTCTCAAATTCATTTTTTGATGGTTGTTTGATCGTTTTTTTTTATTTCGAATGTTTCAATAATTAGTTAGGAAATTATTACCTCCTTAAAAATCATAATTTGTCCTCAATAGGAAAACAAAAAAATCTTTATAAATAATTTTATTGTTTATTTATTTAACAATTTGTTATAAACAAATTCTGTCAAAGGTTTTATTTTTTTCTGGAACTGAAAAATATTACAAAAACATCCGTAAATAAATTTTAAATAATATTGAAAAGTATTATAAAAAAACAGAAAAAATATTTTCTCAACTTTGTTATATATGGCTGTTTTAGTAATATTTTTTAGTTCAAGAGAAAAATAAAACCGTTGTCAGAATTTGTTTATAACAAATTGTTAACTTAATGCACAATCAAATTATTATTTATTATTTACATTTAACAACCGAAATATTAAAAAAAAAGATTATAAACAATAAAAAATGTAAGTATTTAAGGAAAAACAATTTAAATCATTGTTTTTCCAGGACAGCATTATGGAAATAAAAAATGTCTTTAATATTATATTGATTTATTTGTTTATAGCTAATTTAAAAACAAATGACTTCGAAAAATTGTAACCAGTATTAATTACTGCCATTGTTAGATTTAAAAACGGGAATAATAAAACATTCGTCAAAAAAAAATATTTACCAACATTTTTTGGATATTTAATTTTTCTTGATTTATAAAAACTTATAATAAACAAAATAATGAACTTTTATCGAGTGATCTTGTTGAGTAGGTATTTGAAGGGCTCTAGGAAGCCAACGATTTATAGGTCAATTATTTAAACTTCTACGTCGTTATTTATAGCAATAATATAACAATAGTATAACTTTCAGAATAATAGACTTACACATTTTTTTCCAAAGGGGATTCGTTCTTTCAAGTGTCCACATGATACCATGATTTATTTAAAAAAAATTAATTGGTATTTAATACTATAGAAAAATAATTTTCTATTGTCTTTTGCAGCGGTGCAACCGTGCTGTAACGGCATCGCGGAGCACTATTTTCAGTGTTAAATTAAAATTATAAATAATGTATATAGAGTTCCGGGAGCCACGACAGTTTTATTAGAAATTTCCTCCTCTTTACGGAAATTTTCTTAAATATCAATAGTTTTTGAGTTATTAAAATAAAACTAAATACCTTTTTTTCATCCTATTTTGTTAATAACAATCGCAATTTTTTACGTCAGGAAAAATCCTCAAAAATGATTTTTCTAGTGGTCATTCCGAATCCAATGAGCTATCGCTCATATTTTTCACGTTTTTTCAACTGAATCTCGGACAGCGCGATTCAGTTAATTGACCCCTCAAAGACCTATACGCTTGTGCAATAATGCTTTTTCTGGCCACGTCGTTGCTAAGTTTTTTTTTCGTATATTTAATTTACATCATTTATAAGAAGAGCATTCGTAACCACTTAAGGTTCATATAAACCCATGAAAAAATTACCGGCAAGTTTAAAAATTCTGAAAAAAAATCGAGTTATTTTGGCATTAAAATTAAATAATTAGAGAGATGTAGAAGAAAATCTGATGAACAGTTTTCGAGGAAAAAATAAGAACCTAATTTTTAGAGATTTTTTTTGAGTTTTACTAAAAACCTCTCATCAGATTCCATTTCATTTTTTTCAGAATTTTCAACTTCAACGTTCCCTCACAATTTTAAAAAATTCTGAAAATCAAAGACATTCGAGAAGAATCGCTTTTGCAAGTGATATTTATATGAAATTTAGAAGACTGAACATTGAGGAACTATTCATACTAGTTTTCAGACATAAAATCAAACGATTTATAGTTTTAATAATGATTTTCAAAACCTCTGACAAGAAACGGTAAATCGCTACAGTAAGTGAACCCTCTGTAGTACATGAACGAAAAGTCAAAAATAGTTCTGTTACTGTCCACAACAGGGGCGCACTCAGGAATTTTTTTCGGGGGGGTTAATTTTCAATTTTAAGTTCCGAAATTCGAATATATATAAATATACATAAATCAGGATGGATTTAGCGAGGGGCAATATATTAAAATATAAATAGAAAATTTATTGGGTATAGCCCTCAAATTGTTGTGCAACCGTAGACACGTGTTTCGATATTGAGCTCTCATCAGTACGGTAAAATCAAGTATATATATATATATATATATATATACCTACTCACATACTCACTATACCTCACTATACCTTTGTATAGATTGTACGACATATGTCCGACAGAAAACAATTACTTCTCTGGCTAATACCTCGACAGACATTGACTTATATTTTATATATATATATATATAACAAGAAGTTATTCATGACATCTACAGTCACTAATAAGAGCCCTTGTGTAATTTTAAAGTGTGTTTCTTAGTTATTTTAATCTACCATGATCATTTTTAATCATATTTTAAAAAAGTTTTGTCATTTTAATATTGTATCAAGAGTGTTGTCCGTTGTGACATGATATTTCATAAAGTACGGCGAGTGAAAGGGATTTATAACCTCACTTTCAGTTCCTGATGAAGAGCCAATAAATGACTCGAAAGCTTGAATAGAAAAAAGAGTACACTTATTTTCCATACCCTTGTTGACTGCATACCCGAATTTAAAGGATTCTTCTTTAACTTAGACAGTCGTCTAACCTTCACAACTATATATATATATATATAATTAATCCAAGTGTTGTACATCTTCGCACTTGATTTTACCGTACTGAAGAGAGCTTAAGCTCGAAACACGTGTCTACGGTTGCACAACTTTTTTGAGGGTTATACCCAATAACTTTTTTAAATATATATATATATATATATATATATATATATATATAGGAAGTTATTCAATGACATCTACAGTCACTAGTTGAAACTTATATATATATATATTAAAAAAATATAAAAATTTTTGAAACTGATTTTTATTTAAACTAACCAAAATTAAATATTTTTATAAAACACAATTAATTATAATTTGATGTCTAATTTTCTTGGTTTTTCAGACATCTTATGTAAAATAGCATAGACGGTAGGAGTCATGTCTCGGTATAAATGGAGAAGGGTCAGTCCATTTAATCTGTTCTCTGATATCGAATTCCTCAAATAATTCTTTAATGCGTAATGTCGGAAAAGTTCGTTAATTTTCTGCAGTGGATAATGGCAATACTGCTAATATATGTAACAATATTTTGATGTTTGGTAATGTCTCCACAATGTTCTAGAGCATCTTTGGGTCATTTGTCCTTTTCCAACCTAGTGATTTTCCTATACCACAGCTTTAGTTCTGCTATAAGTTCTTCATTTGTGCCATTCAAGTCATTTTGGTATTACTCTGTCAATTTATTAGGATCTGTCGGTAATAAACTTTGGAATCCAATCAAAATTGATTTGTGCTTTGAGAACCGTTCTTTCATATTACTTAAAAAAGCATCTATGAATGGAATATACAGTGAGCACGTAAAGGTTGGAACAAATTCGTTAAACGCTTGATATGGCCAGTAGGCAGTGCAAAACAAAACTCAAACTTTTATTAAGAAAATGTACAAAATGACAAATTTCAAAATTATTTTTACATTCACATTTTTTATCAATAACAACAAGATCATCCAAAGTTGATCCAAAGTAAACTTGATGATTCGACGACTTCCAACACCCCCACTCGACGAATCAATCATCAACCAAACCCATCTGACGTCTAAATTTCCAAAATTTTTCTTTTGACAAAGGCTTTGTCAGTCCATCAGCAATCATATCTTCACTTTGACAGTATGCGAATTCGATTACTCCAGATGTCACCAAGTCCCGTAAATGATGATATTTCACATCGATATGTTTACTTCTGCAACTAACTTTTTCGTTTGTAGCCAATTTTATACAACTCTGATTATCTTCGAAAACACGAGTTGCTTCATCACATGTCAGTCCAAAATCCACCAGAATACGTCTTGTCCAAATTATTTCTTGACTTGCAGAGGCTGCAGCTATATATTCTGCTTCAGTCAATGAAAGAGAAACCGATGTTTGCTTTTTGCTACTCCAGTAAATCGGATTTTCTTCAAGAAACAACACAAAACCACTAACCGACTTTCTATCTGCGATATCGCCTGCCCAATCTGCATCTGCATAAGTAGTCAAAGTCGTGTTGACATCAGATCTTATTTTCAATTTGAAATAACTCGTTCCCTTCAAGTATTTTATCATTCTTTTGGCGGCATCCCAATCCATTTGACGGGGTTGACTTGTTTTTCTTGTTAAATAACCCACTCCTGTAGCTATATCCGGGCGAGTTGTGGTAGAAAGGTAAAGTAGAACCCCCACTGCTTTGGCATATTTTTCATTGTTGGACAAATATCCTTTTTCTTCGTTCAATTTTGGGTAATCGGGATTCATAGGGATTGTAACAGGCGCAGAATCCTTCAAACCGAAGTCATCAATCAAATTATTGATTTTCTTTTCTTGGTCAAGGAGAAAACTTCCATCCTGGATTCGTTGAACTCGTATACCCAAAAAATAGCTTATTTTTTTCAAATCAACAATTTCGAAGTGTTTGTTTAAATTTTCTCCTAGTTTTGTAATGACGTCTTCCTTTTTGTGGCAGATAATTAGGTCGTCTACATATATCAAAAGATAAATGCACCCTTCTGTACCATTATTTGTGAACAAGCACGGATCATTTTGACTCTGCACAAAACCAAACTCCTTGAGAATTTCTGTTAAAGTTGCATTCCACGCTCTTGCAGCTTGTTTTAAACCATAAACTGATTTGTGCAGTCTGTATACCAAATGAGGAGCATTTTCGTCTACATATCCTTCTGGTTGCAGCATGTAGAGTTCTTCATTCAGTTTTCCATTTAAAAATGCCGTTTTCACGTCGAAGTGTCTGACATTCAATTTATTGACAGCAGCTATTGTCAACAAAATTCGAAACGTGTTTTGTTTCAATACGGGAGCAAATATGGTATCGTAGTCTTCTCCATGTGTTTGAGTGAAACCTTTAGCAACCAACCTGGCTTTGTATTTGGTGATTTTTCCTTCCGAATCCGTTTTGATTTTGAAGACCCATTTTGAATCGATTGGTCTCTTATTTACTGGGAGACTGGTCAGAGACCACACATTCTTCTGCCGAAATGATTCTATTTCGTCGTCCATTGCTTTCTTCCAATGTAGTTTTTCATTCTCGGGAAACTTCATCAAATCGGTCCATGACTTGGGTTCACTGGCTTGCTCAGGGCTTGCAATATACGAGAATTTTTCTGGTGGTTTTCCCTTATTGATTCTAGAGGATCTTCTCACTTCTCTTTCTTCTGAGCAATTTTGAATCGGTGTCGTAACTGAATTTACTGGCAGTTCTGACATTTCGTTTGGCATTTCAGTTTCTATGTGAATAGTTTCACCGGCTGAATTTGTATCAAAACTCGTTGAATGTTGATCTTCGAAAAATTCAACTGTTCTGCTAATCGAAATCCTGTTTGTAGTTGGGTCTAGAATTCTGTATCCAGTGGGGTTATCTGCATAACCGACGAAGATGCCTCTTTCTGCTCGTGGATCCAATTTGTGCCTCTTTTCTCTCGGAACATAAACATAGGCTTCGCACCCAAAAGTTCTTAGGTGATCTAATCTGGGCTTTTCTCCATTCCAAATTTCAAACGGAGTCGTATCTATAGATTTACTTGGGAGACGATTCTGAAGGTAATTTGCTGTATTGATGGCTTCACCCCAATATTTATTTGGAAGCTTTGCACCGATCAACATACATCTTGCTGACTCAACCAGAGTGCGATTTTTACGCTCAGCTACTCCATTCTGCTCTGGTGAATAAGGAACGGTTGCTTGTGATTCTATACCATATTTCCTCAATAGATATTTCACTGTTTGCGATGAATATTCTCCACCATTATCAAATCGGAATGCTTTGGGTGGCCTTTCGAATTTATTTGTGACAGCTGTGATATATTCCTCCAATTTTTCCGAAACTTCGTTTTTAGAATGTAGCAAGTAGATTATGGTGAATCGAGAGTAATCATCGATGAAGCTGAGGAAATAACGTTTCTTTCCTGGTGTTTCAGTTCGCATTGGGCCGCAAATATCCGTGTGAACCAAATCGAGACATCTTTTTGATTGCTTTATGGTATATTTCGGAAATGGCTTCTCAGTCAATTTCCCTTCAATACAACTGATACATTGCAAATACTCCCCACAGTTTTCTAAATTCAGTCCTTCAGCAAGTTGTTTTGAAACGATTTTTCTTATATCTTCAGCATTTCTATGTCCTAATCGTTTATGCCAGAGGTGGATACAACACTGATGTTTTCCATGTGTGATATGTGCTTTCGGAGATTCTAATTCCAGTTCATAGAGACCATTTCTGATTTTTGCTTCTGCATAAACTTCATTTTCCATTTTTATGAGACACATGTGAGGATCAAAAATGACATTAAATCCATTTTCTGTCAGGCATTTTACAGACAATAGATTGGAACACAAATCAGGAACATATAAAACGTCTTTGATGCGAACTGATTTGATTTTTCCTGATACCACACAATTTAAAATTCCTTCGCCTCTACCAGTACATTTCATTCGCTGTCCGTTGGCGACTATAACTGAATCACTGTGGTGTTCCAAGCTGACAAAAAATTCTGCGTCGGATGACATATGACTAGAAGCACCAGAGTCTATGTACCATTTTGAATTATCATTCTGCGTCTGGACTCCTGAGAAACAAAATTCTTTTGTCTCCTTTTCAACCGCTGTTCTGGCATTGTTGTGGCTTTTAGGGTCTTCGTGGTTTTGCCTTCTTGTGTGTATCTGTTCTCTTTGACTCTTCTTGTAGAAATAACAGTCCTTTTTCAGATGACCCCTCTTCTTGCAATGGAAACACTCCAAATTTGTAGACTTATTATATCGACTACCAAAACTTTTCAAAGCAGTTTGATCGGATTGCTTAGAATTTCCAGTCTTTCTATTATATTCATCTATAAGCTTCCCCTTCACGTATTCTAGCGTTAACTCATCATCAGGACGTGCATCCAGAGCGGTAACTAGTGTTTCATATTTTTCCGGTAGGCCTCCAAGGAGTAGAGCAGCAACATGGAAATCTTTAATATCTTCGCCTATTCCACGCAATAATTCCACCATCTCTAGGGTTTTTCTTATATAGTCGGACATTTGTTGATCACTTTCCAGTTTGGTGTGGTATAGCTTACGGAGCAAATACAATTTGTTGCTCAGATTTGCTCTCTCGTGAACTTTCTGAATAACTTCCCACATCTCCTTAGATGTTTTGCAATTGCAGATATGAACGATCTGATCATTTTCCACGGACAATGAAATTGTAGTCTGCGCTTTTTCGTCCAATATCTTCCATTTTCGACGTTCTTCTGGTTCAACTGGTTCAGTTTCATTGATCACTTTCCATGATCCTTCTCTTATCAGCATCATCCTCATTTTGAACTTCCAGGGCTGATAGTTTGTAGTATACTCATATTGTACCCGTACTGTATAAACAAATGTAAGATGCTTGTCTACGAGTGGTTGCCAAGGCAACGAGTAACAATTAGATTTTGTTAAAGTAACGTTTTGTAGTTTTCTTTCCTAGATATATTTGCTAGTAGGGAAAAGTGGAATACAGTTTCCAAAGTAAAAACACTACAAGTGGCGACGAGATTGTGCGGAAAGTGCAAATTGCAGTTTTCGTAAGTGATACCACGCGAAATAGTTTGTTTATTCAATTTCAAAAATATGACAGATCACATCGGTCATTTACGAGAATTTGAGCCGTCAGTGTCAGATTGGTCAATATTCAAGAGACGCATTGATAATTATTTTGTGGCAAACGACATCAAAGACGATTCACGTAAAGCCGCAATATTACTGAATGTTCTCAATGAAGAGGCGTATAAACTTGCACACAATTTGTGCATGCCTGACGAACCAGAGTCAAAGAAATACCCTGAGCTGATAACTTTACTGACAGAACATTTCAAACCAAGTTTGAGTGTTTTCGCTGCACGTTATAAATTTTACATGTCGCGGAAAATGGTTAATGAATCGGCAAGAGAATGGTCTGCACGTTTGAAAAATGTAGCAGCCTTATGCGAATTCGAAAACGACCAGTTGGAAATGGTTTTAAGAGATTTTTTCATCATGGGTTATGATAAAGGAACAGTACAAGACCGTCTTTTTGAAGAAAAGAAGACAATAACTTTCAAAGGTATTGTGGAAATTGCTACAGCTAAATCTGCAGCCAATCTTTCTCCTGTTTCTGTAAACTCAGGAACAATTATGAAGAGGGAACAAGATATGTATTATGTCAAAACCAAAAATGACAAAAGGCAACAAAAATCGTCTGGAGGAGAACAGTCATTGTCGTCGGGGAGACAGCAGTCATCATCGGCGGGAGGACAGCAGTCGTCGCAGTCAACGTCTAGAGGGCAACAGAATTCGTCAACTGGGAAGACCAAATGTACAGTGTGTGGAAGGAATAACCACCCAGCAGATAAGTGTTCTTTTCGCGAATGTATTTGCCATATTTGTGACAGAAAGGGCCATTTAGCTCCAATGTGTTCACAGAAACGAAATAAAATTAAGAGGAATTTCAATAATACTCATAATCAGAACTATTTAGAGTCAGAATTTTCACTATATAATTTGCAATCAAGAGTTGATCCAATTTTGATAAACTTAAAACTTGATGAAGTTCCTTTTACTTTCAACCTCGATACTGGGTCCAGTTTCACAGTAGTATCTAGACAATTTTATGATGAATTTTTTAAAGATAAGGTTTTATATGAAACTGACAAAATTTTCAATTTATACAATGGAGATACAATTTTTCCAGAAGGTTATATTATTTGTGATGTAAATTTCCAAGGAAAAACTGTTCCCATAAATATTTATGTTATACAGGGTGCATCTGGTCCACCTTTGTTGGGACGTGATTTTTTCAATATTTTTCAGCTTAACATTGCAAATAATTTTCATATTGGTTTATCTGATGATTTGAATTTTTTACTGAAGAAATTCAGTTCAGTATTTGAGCCTGGCCTTGGTACTTTTAATAAAGGTGTTATATCCATAAATTTGAAAAATGAATCTGTCACTCCAAAATTTTTCCGATCTCGACCTCTTCCATTTGCCATGAGGGAGAAGGTTGAAAGGGAGTTAGAGCGATTGAAAGGTTTAGGTGTTATCGAACCTGTAGATTACAGTCCTTGGGGAACACCGATTGTTCCAGTTTTGAAAAAAAACGGATCTGTCAGAATATGCGGTGACTTCAAGGTAACCCTCAACCCTTTCATAGAAGTAGATCAATATCCCCTTCCTCGGATCGAAGAATTATTTGTTAAATTACAGGGTGGCGTTCATTTTAGCAAAATAGATTTGGCAAATGCGTATACTCAAGTGTGCCTCGATGAAAAATCTAAAAATTTGGTAACTTTATCAACTCATAAGGGGTTATTTCGTTATAATAGGGCACCTTTTGGAATTTCTAGTATACCAGCTAAATTTCAAAAATTGATGGAATCACTTTTGGAAGGTTTACCAGGAGTAGTGGTTTTTTTGGACGATATTTTGATAAGCGGTTGTGATCGCGAAGAACATTTATCCCGATTGAATCAAGTTCTGACCAAATTGAAAGATTCTGGTTTGAAAATATCTCTGGATAAATGTCAATTTTTCAAAGAAAAAGTTGAATACTTAGGTTTTATCATTGATCGGGAGGGATTACATACCGCAGAAGAAAAAATTTCGGCTATCAATGATGCCCCCACTCCGGAATCTGTTTCTCAACTTAAATCTTGGTTGGGTCTTATCAATTATTATGGTAAGTTTCTACCTAATTTGTCAACAATTCTTCATCCTTTATATAATTTGTTGAAATCAAACGTAGAGTGGTTCTGGTCATCAGAATGTGACCAAGCTTTCACAATGATAAAGGAAATGTTGACTTCCTCTAAAGTTTTGGTGCATTATAACCCGAAATTACCATTGAAGTTGACAACTGATGCATCTAGCTATGGGGTGGGGGGTATATTAACTCATGTTATGCCCGATGGCACTCAAAAACCAATTTCTTATGCATCGCGTACTCTAACAGCGGCAGAAAAAAATTACTCTCAGATAGAGAAGGAGGGATTAGCTATCATTTTCAGTTTGTGCAAATTCAATCAGTATCTTTATGGGAGAGAATTCATATTGGAAACAGATCATAAGCCACTCCTCACTATTTTTCACCCTGAAAAAGGTATACCTCAATTCTCTGCTAATCGTCTTCGCCGCTGGGCAGTTATTCTATCCAATTACAACTATAAAATAGAATTTGTTAGGTCAGATAAAAATATAGCTGATTGTTTATCGAGATCACCAGAAATAAAGGACGAAAATAGTTGGGAAAATGTAGATATTGATTTTATCAATTTCTTTTCCAATAATGAGCATTTTCCAATGCATTTCCAGGAAATCAAACAAGCTACTGAACATGACGAGATAATATCAAAGGTCATGGAATATGTACAGTTTGAGTGGCCCAAAGTAATAACTCAAGATTTTCAACCTTACCATAGGTTGAAAAATGAATTGAGCATTGATTGTAATTGTTTATTATGGAACAATAGACTGATTATTCCATCCAAATTGAGGGACTCAGTACTACGAGAACTCCATTTATCTCATATGGGGGTAGTCAAGATGAAAAGTTTGGCTCGGTCGTATTTCTGGTGGCCTGGTTTGGACAAAAATATAGAGGAAATTTGTAAGAGTTGTGAAAATTGTTTAATGAATAAAAAAACACCGAACAAGGCAATACTTACCAAGTGGCCTTGGCCTGGTGAACCGTGGTCTCGTATTCATCTTGATTTCATGGGTCCATTTTTGAACAAACAATTTTTAATTTTGGTTGATGCTCACACAAAATGGATTGAGGTTTTTCCAATGAGCTCAATCACCTCTAAATCAACAATAGAAATTCTACGAACAACTTTTGCACGATATGGACTTCCAAGAAAAATAGTCACGGATAATGCTTCAACTTTTACTTCGAACGAATTTCAAATGTTTTTGAATAAAAATAATATTGAACATGTTACCTCGCCCCCCTTTCAACCATCTTCCAATGGAGCGGCTGAAAATACGGTTAAAACTGTAAAAAACGCTTTAAAAAATGGGTTTGGAAAAAATGAAGTTGTTGATTTGAGCAGAATATTAAATTGTTTTCTATTTGACTACAGAAATACCAAACATTCTATTACTGGCTGCAGTCCAGCTGATTTAATGTTTGGTCGTAAACTGCGTACAAGATTCGATGTTCTTTTACCAGAAAAATCAATAAAGAAACAAAATTTGAAAAATCATGTCAAAACAAAATTTGAAAAACAAAAATTGTATCATAGAGGATCTAGATTTATAGAGTTTGAGGAAGGTGATATAGTTACAGTTAAAAACTATCAAAATGTAAGAAATCCTACTTGGATAAAGGGGATAATACTGGAGAGATTAGGAAAATCTATTTATAATGTAAAAATTCCCGAATTTGATGTTGTATGGAAACGGCATCTGAATCAAATTAAAAAACATAATTTCAGAGAAGCTTCACTTCCTTGCAACATGGAAACAGTTGAAATTGATTCAGATCCTACCCTGCTTCAAAGTTATAATGAAAGTGCTAATAATGAAGTAGTCAGTGGATCTTTACCAACAAGGGTTCAACCGAAACGGAATATCAAACCGATTGAACGACTGACTTATACTTGAATAATTTTTTTATTTAAAGGGGGAGATATTGTAGTATACTCATATTGTACCCGTACTGTATAAACAAATGTAAGATGCTTGTCTACGAGTGGTTGCCAAGGCAACGAGTAACAATTAGATTTTGTTAAAGTAACGTTTTGTAGTTTTCTTTCCTAGATATATTTGCTAGTAGGGAAAAGTGGAATACAGTTTCCAAAGTAAAAACACTACATAGTTATTATTGTTGAGCTTAGAAAACCCAAACTTGCCTTCTGAAGACTCCATTACTTTGACTGACGTTTGACTGAACTTTAACTTTACTTTTACTGTTCTGTTTCAATTTTACTAGTGCCTTATTTAAACATGGACTGGGCCCATAACCTGTTAGAATATTTATTATTGGATAAGGCAGTGCAAAACAGAACTCAAACTTTTATTAAGAAAATGTACAAAATGACAAATTTCAAAATTATTTTTACATTCACATTTTTTATCAATAACAACAAGATCATCCAAAGTTGATCCAAAGTAAACTTGATGATTCGACGACTTCCAACAAAAATAAGCTCAGACACGTCGATTTTCAAGAAGTCAATTCTTGTTTTTCTGTATATATCATTAAAGGAAAGCTCTATTATATTGCAAATGATATTACCGACAAATTATACCACATTCAGGAACAGAAAGACAAACCATAGGTTGGTCAATCTGCCGTATGGGACCTTTATATTTACGAAAAATAAATTGCGAAATTCGTTTAAATCGATAGTTTCTAGTATGAAACGTCTATTTAACAAAGAGTTCCACTATATTTCTTTCATTTTGAAGAAATACCACATTTGGAAGTTTGCCGCTGACGTCACGTTCATCGGAAACACCCCCACCATAATCCACGTTCTGAAACAGGCAATACCGTTCTCCTTAAAAATACTGCTTCTAGCTTGATATAAGCCATTGAGAAATAATTAAAACAGTGTCACTTGATCAACTCAGAGAAAAAAATCCACATATTACCTATTTTTATTGTATTTATAGTAGTATAGTAGTATTTTCTGAATGGACCATCCTTTTGATGAGAAACGAGCATTGGCAATACCGCATATCGTAATAACGTGCTCATTATTCATCGGGTGAAATCAAATCAGATAATGTCTATGATTTCATTGTGACTTTCATCTCTTTGAATTTGGTTTTTGAAGTATATTTTTCTGAATCTTCACTAGTACCTAAATTTTTTTGATAGTTCAAGTTCTTTTTTGCAATGACTAATATTTTAAATCTTTCTTTGAACTCTGCTTTGAATAAATACAATAATAATATAACGTAAAGTACTCACTTGGAAATGTTCTTCACAATTACATATATTTCCGATTTTACACAGGGTTTTTTTCACTGCTTCGAAACACATTTTACGACGCGCTTCATCTTTAGGTGCATAAAAAAATTGTTCATTAGAATTTTCACTGGAGTTCAGACAACCGGGTACAAAGCACTTTTTCGACATGTTCAGTTTGTTACAGGGATACAGATACAGGAATCAAAAGAATTTTAGAATACAAACAACAGAAACTTTCAAAACTTTGAAAACCGCATTAACCTCAAATAAGAAATCACGTTGGGCCTGTCCGTGTGCAACATAAATATTTGATGGAACTGTTTGACTTATGTTCAATTTTAATGTAAGAGCTAACGAGTTAAACAGAGACAAACGATTCTTATTGGTTTGTTCCGTGAAACAGACGAACGAACCCGCGTGGTACCAAATGACAACTGTCATACGACACATTATAGTCGAACGAGTATTTGGTGCACAACTTTAACAACGTTGCCAAGTCTAGTTTTGATGAACGTGACGTTACGAATCACTTTCTTCGCTCAGAAAAAAAAATCCCGAGTGATATTAGCGTATATCCTTTCTCATTACAGTGTTTTCTTATATCTCGTGGAAAGGTCCAGTGTTTATTATATTTCTATCAGTGGGCCAGAAACATATAGCTATTCCGGGGCACGCACTGGCTCTCGGCGGCCCTGGTGACAGATCTCATACATCTGGTAAAATATCGTTCATTAATTACTTTTTGCTCGATTAGATCTGTGATCACGTACAACCGAGATCTGCTCGTTCGGCTCCGATTTTTATTAATCGAATGCACCTTATTAGATTTCATTTCAGGGAAGTAGCCCTTGATAGTAGGAGCCGCCCCCTCTCCGAGTACTTCGAAGAGTTTCGAGAAAAATAAATATTTTGTTACAAAAAAATTACTACTTTAGAAAATGAAAAGGTATACTTCCACTAAATTTTGAGTAAAACATACAATTGTTACACAAGAAAAAAATTTAAACTAAATTATAACGGTTTTTCCAATTTTCTCGGAAAATGTGAGGTTGTGGAAAAATGTAAAATACAAAAGTTCTATATCTTTTCATTCCCAACAACTTTTTTCTTTGACTTTTTTCTGTGGGAGGTTAATTTTCGCTACAAATCGTGAGAAACCATTTTTACCCCCAAAAGTTCACCAACTTTTGCCCTTGTATCATAATCAAATCCGTATTTATGTCCTTGTTTATTCTTTGTACCCATTGAGGTAACATGAAATTAATTTTCTCGGAATGTTTCAACTGTTAATTTCAATAAATAAATATGAGTTTAGAACAAAAATAAAAAAAAATTGATTTTTGAAAATCTGTTTTTACATTTTTTTTCTGGAAAGAAATTCCACAGTAGTGCTACTCTTTTATTACATAATCTAAAAGTAGACTCTTTAACGAAAAAACTGGCGGCTGGCGAGCTTGAAAAGAAGAACTTTATCGGTGAAACTTTCAGTTGAAAATGAGGTCGTTTTTTCGGAATTTGTCGAAAAAACAGCAAAAATCTGTATTTCGCTACACAAAAATACAGCTCACTTGAAACATAATAATAATATGATCCCTAAACAAAATTAAAGTCCCTATTGTTTTGTATGTTTCAGAAAATCTCAATATTTCCGTCATTATGAACAATTTCAATCATATTACGGGGTTCCTGAGGCTGCCAGGAACCCTGACATGAAGAAAAGTTGCTGAAAAACGTGTCGGTAGTTTTAAAGCCAAAACTTGTGTTGTGGCATGACTGAATCCTTATCCGAAGTCCTCTATTGCGTCGACGAAAGTGTATTGTTTTTCCATTTTCGCTCGACGTTGTGTAAAACCAAGAATGACTTAACGTTATTTAACAAGGAGAGTCTAATCCCCATAAGACAATGGGGACACTGATAGACAGAGATGAAAGAACATTTGTGCCGAAATGTGACGTAGTTGGACATGTCAATTCTCCATAGACAGTGACGGACTAGCTCTTGGTATATGAGGATGTATTGATACCTATAGTTAGCCTAGACCAGTTCCCTGCATAAACAAAATATTGCGTTACCATAGCAACGAACAATAACTTATCAGAAGTGTCAGTGTAAAGTTTGACGTCAAAAAAGTAAACCAGAGTTACGCAATAAATTAAAAGAAAAAATATGTCTACCGAAATTGTGAAAATCGAAAAATTGGAGTATCGAGCTATTATCAAGTACCTGTATTTAAAAGGGTTAAGAGGTAAGCAGATTTACGAAGATATGCTTAATACTCTTGGTGATCAATGTCCTTCGTATGCGACCGTGAAAATTGGAATGCAAGCTTCAAAAGAGGTAAATTCTCCATTGAAGATGATGACCGATCGGGAAGGCCAGTTTCTGTGTCAGTCCCCGAAAATATCGATGCAGTTCATGACATGATTTTAACAGTCCGTCGAATTGGGATAAAACGGATATCTGAAGCACTTAGAGCCAGTTTCACAGGTTCCAGTTACAGTCCATATCAATTAAGTAATGGTTAGATTGTGAACCTGTCAACGCTATTGAAAGAATGTCATTCACAGTCTAAACTTTCATTTAGTTATCTGAAGGTTAACTGGGACCTGTGAAACTGGCCCTGAATATTTCATACGAACGTGTTTATCATATAGTTCACGTCAATTTGGACCTGAGAAAAATTGCTGCAAAATTGATCACTAAATGTTGGAATGTTGACCAAAAGCGTGCAAGGGTAGTAGCATCGCGTTCAATCTGTGCTCGATTTGAAAACGATGTAGACTTCTTGTTTTGAATTACTGGAACACCCCTCCTTATTCACCAGATTTGGCTCCATCCGACTATCATCTCTCCCCTCAACTGAAAAAAGTTCAAAAAGTCGTAAATTTTCTTCCAACGAGGAGGTAATAAAAAGCTGTGGAGGTCTGGTTTGCAGAGTAAGAAGAAACATTTTTTTTGAAAGGTCTAGAAGACGTTGCAGGTTCTCTAGCTTTAATAAATGTATCCAATTAAGAGGAGAATATGTTGAGTAATAAAATATTTTGACATTGAAATTTTGTTTGGTTCTATAGCAGGCTAAGACTTTTTCAATATATCCTCGTATGAGAGTTACATGTGACAGTTTTATTTCTTGGGTCGAGTTCGACTCTGTACTCATGTCCAAGTACGTCACTATGACGCGTCGATGCTACAAGATTCTGATTGGCTAGAGCTTATTAAACCCTCCTGTTAGTTTACTCTCTTTGGTGTAAAACTATTGTTGAGATAGTAAAGTTATTCAATGCCAGTGGAATCGGTATTGGACCCAAACGCGAGTGTCATCTAGGGTGATGAGTTACAAACATGATATGAATATTTGACGTCATTTTAATAAACTTTTCTTCAAGGAACCCTGATTTTTAATGCTGTACCATTATTTCTATCAAGTTACGACATGACTTGAAGGCCAGTCCACACTGACCAAGGACATTGAACATTATTTGTAGAGGATGGCCCCATCGACTGATTTTATGGGCCTGTCAAATGACGTCAGCGCGTTGCCTCCTAATATTTTACTGTATCTATATGTACATTTAAATATACAAACCCATACGGAAGGCATCGCGGTGAAGTCAAATGGTAGACAACATTGCAACATATACAGGGTGTTTCTTAAGTACGTGTAGAAACTTCAAGAGCATGTTGCTGACGTCGAAATAAGAAAAATAGTTCCCATAAACACATGTCCGCAAGTTATTCGTTTCTAAGATACAGAGTGTCAAAGTTTAATTATTATATTTGTTTTTTTGTGAATAAATGCCAAAATATTTGTGATATTCGAGTAAAGTTTGGTAACTGGGATGATTTCTCAATGAAAAAATCAAATTTTGTGTTAATTGTGAAAAAACTAATTTCTAATTGAATTTATTTTGAATTAAAAAATCTTGTCATTCAAAATCAGTTGCATCGATGATTTCAAATCTCAATAACTCGAAAACAGTGACCTCTATCAAGAATATATTTTTTACACAAACTAAATGATAAATATTCCCAGATACCAAACTTTACCCAAATATCAAAATAATTTTGAAATTATTCACAACTAATAAAAATAAGAATCCAACTTTGATACTCTGTATCTCAGAAACGAATAACTTGTGGACATATGTTTATAGGAACTTTTCTTCTTATTTTGATGTCAGCAATACGTTCCTAAATTTTCTACACGTACTTAAGAAACACCCTGTATAGAGAATGGGCCATCCTCTACAAATTGTGTTCAGTGTCCTTGACCACTGACGCCATCTAAATGTAGCCTCCATTTGAATCCGATATTAATTCCATTAAGTTGGCTAACTATCTTAGGTACTTCTATTTAAACAATGGTAAAACTCTTTGAAGTTAGTTTCATTGTCTGTCAGTTGGTTCCTTATTAAAATTGCCTGAAATCCTTCGAACCTTGTTTTTTGGAACATGGCTAATTCTTTGCTCCTATGTTTTTCTAGTGTTGAAAGGAGAAGCAGATTTTCGTCCTGTTCTTGATAACCCTATAACATTAAAAGTAATGACTTTTCAGATAAATATTCAGTTTTCTACAGGCTAGGACAGACCACAAGAGCCGAAACATTTCAAAAATGGCACACGTTTGGAAAACCGGTTTGAACAAATAGATAGCGGCTAGTAGCAGTCGCGGCTACTACCAGTCGCGGCTACTACCAGTCACGGCTACTACCAGTCGCGGCTACTATACCAGTCGCGGCTACTCGGTCGCAGTCGTTGGCAACTGACGGAGGTAACGCCCTTTATTAGAAATGAACTAACTCATCACGGCTAGTAATGTAACTCATGAAATTTTTTTTGGAAGTATAACACAAAGTCGCCTCCACGTAAAATTTAATCGAAAGATCTGGATAAAGATCCTACTTAAGACATGTTTCTATGTTCATCTTCAGTTAAATTAATCTGGAATAATGGTATGGTTAATAAAGTGCATGAGAAATTACAAAGAGTACTTAGGTACCTACTTATACATTGAGTGGAGATCCAAACATTAAACTAGGGGCTCATACTGCCCGTAATGTTGAGAAACCTTTTATGACATAAGGGGTGGACCCCCAAAAAATCAGATTAAAGGACATGTTATTAATATTTTTCAAATACCATACAACGTTTTGCCACAAAATTGACGATAACAACACATACCTAAAAAGGGGATGTGGATAACAAATAACAAGCATCACCAAGTCGAAATGACGCTTTTTAGAGACAGTGGGGACATCTAGGGGAATTATCAAATAACTTGTTTACAACCAGTGAAGAAACCTGTATTAATCTTTTTTTGCAAATTAAAGAGTTTAATGTTTGAGAGACAGATGGCCTATTCTAGAAACGGAATGTAGGTTGTGATGTTACTACGAAATATTGTTTAAAATATGATTAAGAGAGTTAAAAATGATGAGCAATCAAAATGAATCTGGTCGTTAAGTGAGTGAACAGTAGGTTTTTTCAAATTTTGGTTAATATGGAAGATTCACTGAAATGAAATTATAATAATTATAATTTCATTTCATTGGGAAGATTTCACTTAATATTGAGCACAACATCTTTGTTACAGACAACAACTTACTGTTCACTATCTTGACGACCAGACTAATTGTTTATTGCTCTATAAACAATGATTTTAGACAATGCCTGAAATACCTTATATCAGTTCAACCAAATAATCACAGATGTCGCAATAACCTTTGGGCATTAGACAATAATGCTTTGGGGTGATTTTGAATCACAGAAAGTAAACTAACAGGAAGGTTTAATAAGCTCTAGCCAATCAGAATCTTGTAGCATCAACGCGTCATAGTGACGTACTTCGACATGAGTACAGAGTCGAACTCGAACTAAGGAACAAAACTGTCACCTGTTTTACTCTCATATACAGGGTGTTTCTTAAGTACGTGTAGAAACTTTAGGAGCATGTTGCTGACGACGAAATAAGAAAAAAAGTTTCCATAAACACATGTCTGCAAGTTATTCTTTTCTAAGAAACAGAGTGTCAAAGTTTAATTCTTATATTTGTTTTTGGTGAATAAATTCCAAAATATTTGTGATATTCAAGTAAAATTTGGTATCTGAGATGATTTTTCAATGACAAAATCAAATTTTATGTTAATTGTGAAGAAATTAATTTCTAATTGAATTTATTTTAAATTTAAAAAGCTTGTCATTCAAAATCACTTGCATCGATTATTTCAAATCTCAATAACTCGAAAACAGTTGCTCCCTCTACCTCTACCAAGAATATATTTTTTACACAAACTAAATAATAAATATTCCCAGATACCAAACTTTACCCAAACATCAAAATTAATTAATTATCCACCAAAAATAAAAATAAGAAATCAACTTTGACTCTCTGTATCTCAGAAACGAATAACTGGCGGACATATATTTATAGGAAGTTTTCTTCTTATTTTGATGTCAGCAACTCGCTCCTAAATTTTCTACACTTACTTAAGAAACACCCTGTATACCGAGAATGTGGTGTGCGCTAGTCCGTCATTGTCTATCACACTGAAATATACCTGTTATAAAGTATATTTCAGTGGTCTATCACTGAAATGAAATTATAGTCATCATATTATAATTTCATTTGTGTTGTCTATAGGGAATGGCGGCCATGACATGTTCAACTATGTCACATTTCACTTCAAATGTTCTTTCATCTCTTTCTATTTAGCATAATTATATAATCAGCTGCAAGAACAATACAGAACATATACTGGAATTCTTCAATAACACATTTAGACTGTGCTGTAACCACTGAAATATAGTTATAAAGTATATTTCAGTGGCTGTAACTGATTTCCAACATTACGCATGGTCATATTGTTTAGTTTGTATCATCCAAATGTTTTTAATGTATTATATTTTATATTCACTTCCTTTGTAGTGGTTTGCTTTGGAACAAGAATGTATGAAACTGTAGATTGTAAAACAGTAAATCCTGCATCATCTTCAATTTCGCTCTACTTTGAATTTTCGTGACTCAAGTGTTCTGTGGTTAGTTGATTTATATGTTTTATGGCCATGCCCCATGCCTTTGTATTTGTAACTGTCTTTTTGTGAAAGTTAACCTCAATTTTAAGATTAGGCGGCAAAACTGGCAAGAGTGAATGTGAAATTGAAATTCCTTGCAAAAACTTATTAATTTTTATTGTTTCCGTTAAGTTTGTGTCTCGTTTTGGCGAACGATCATGAGGTAAATATTTTTCTCATTAATTGTTGTATTGTCATTTTTGTATATTCTCCGGTAGGCTTTTTTTCGTGGTGTAAAATTATTTCATTTTATTTGACTGTAAAACTGTTTCAATGATAAATGTTTTTTATTTTTCAAGGTTGATTTTAACAGACCATTCTTTGTTCTTCCAGGTATCTCTTCATTTACAAATTATGTTCACACGAAATTGTATGAACAGACTAGTACAAACCTGCAAAGAAAAATGCAAAATTATTATTATGATTGAACAGTTCCACTTTTTCCTTTGTTTGGTGAATATGAACCCTTTAGAAACCATTCCCTCTATAAAAACCGTGACACTATAAAGGACCCCGCACGATTCTCATGGGTTTCTGGCCTCTGAGTCCCGGAGGAATTGGCTGAAACTGTAGAATGTTATTCTCTTCATTATCCTGATCAAAAGTTCCTGTAGGCCCAACTTGATCCTATTACTAGTTTTCAGGATGTAGCTCTTCAAAGATATTATTTTGTACCTCATCAGTGTAAGTACGACAAAATATTTCTTTGTGGTTCTGTGCCTCAGAATGAATTTTCCAGTATAAATTGTACTTTCACAATCATTTCTTTTGATGAATACTTAAATTACTTGAATACGAACCACAGGGTGTTGACTAAATTCTGGACAATACTTGTCATGAATTCAGTTAACACCCTGTTGTTAGAGTGCTCAAGTAATTTGAGTATTCATCAAACGAAATGATTCCGAAAGTACAATTCATACTGAAAACACAAGACAAGGCACAGATACACAAAAATATGTTTTGTCGTACTTACACTCACAGATACAAAAAAAAATCTTTGAGGGGCAGGATAATGAAGAGAAGAACATACTACAGTTTCAAGCAATTCCACCAGGACCCAGAAACCCATAGGAATAGAAACTTAATGGATGAAATAATTGAGACATGTATTTATGTAATTAATCGAGTTTTAACACAAGGGTACACACAAGGTGAGTTTAAAAAGCTTCAGTAATTCCACTTCTAAAAGAGGGAATCGAGATGTATCAGATGACTACAGGTAAATTTCTTTAGTTTGCACATTCTTCAAACAGTCCAATTGAATAGATTGAAACAGCTGCAATAATTTTTTCAACCGCACTCACTCAAAAAATGATTTTATTTTTTTTAGTTTTTTTTTCTTTGGTGTTCTGGCATCGATTGCTATGGTCATTAGCCACGTGTTCTGGTTAGGCCTTGTTACTAACTCCATGCGCCACCTTAGGAGCAGCACTGTTAATTGGAACGCAACAGTGAATCGTGTAGGACTCACCCCAGTCCAGCCACAAGATTTGAATAATTTAATCGGTCAAATTAAATTAAAAAATCCCAGCCGCAACTGGGGCTCGAACTCCGGACCTTTCGACCCAAAGTCGGACGGTCTAACCACTGCGCCACGCCCCGACATATGATTTTATTATTAGTTTTTTTTTATTTGTTTGAAACCTTTCATGCAATCTCATCTTAGTTTCTTCTGTCGAAATATCGTCATTTAACTCAGATCTTTGATGATGTATATTACAGTGCTTCTCGATGAAGTTAGTAGAGTACACAAGAAATTCATAGCCTGCCTGGTGTGAATAATGACATATTACCGTTAGACTCCATTATTTACATTTCGAGCTGCGGTCAAGACAGTCACATTCTAAGCTTAATTTTTACTGCCGCTTGTTTCGCGGCAATTATCTGCTCATATACATGTATATAAGTGTTGGTCAACATGGGTTTCAGGATGGACGATCGACGTGCACTACCTCATGATTTATACTAACTTCATTGTAACGGCTTTAGAGAAGGGCCTGCAGGTTGATTCTGTTTATGCAGATCTATCTAAGGCTTTTGATAAATTCGATCATGCTATTCTCATCCAGAAGCTATCATATATTGGCATTCGTGGTTCTCTTCTGGACTTGTTGAAAACGTATTTATCAGATCGCCTCCTATGTGTCAAACTGAACGGATGCATTTCCGATGAATACACTGCCATTGACATTGTCAAAGAAATATCCAATTGTAAATTCCTCATGTATGCCGATGATATCAAAATATTTCATGTCATACAAAATCCAGATGATTGTCTCATACTCCAAAAGAGCTTGAATTTTTTTTCACATGGTTGTTTGGTGAATAAAATGAGCATGAATCCTTTGAAATGTAAAGTTATAAGTTTCCATCACACAGTGCAAGAAGTAACCTTCAACTATATTTTTGATAACGCTGTCATTGAGAAAGTTACCTCTATCAAAGAACTTGGAGTCATCTTCCAATCTACCTCTCATTTTCTTCGCACATTGAGTACATCCGTAATAGAGCACTCAAGCAGTTGGGTTTCATAGAGAGACATTCTAGAGATTTTGTTCATATGAGTACAGTGAAAATCTTATTCCTTTCATTGGTTAGATCTCATCTTGAATATGCTTTGATTATTTAGAGCCCTTATGCTCAAGTACACATCAAAAAATTGGAAAGAGTTCAACGCAGATTTTTTTATGTACTCCTTTAGGCTGAACATTCCTTACTCTTATAACAACATGTCAGTAATGAATTTGAGTTCTCTGATTCACAGAAGGCAAGGGTTTGATACCTTTTTTATTTATAAAATTTCGAACGGTCTGCTAGATGCTCCTGAATTATTAGAAGTAAAAATATGTACTTCCTAGGGCACTACATGAATATAGCCCCTTTTTCTTGGTTGCACATCGATCGAATTATGGTGCAAACATGGGGATGATTAGATTACTGCGACAGGCAAATGTTCACTCAAGGGCTACAGATATTTTTTCTGATTCGATTTTGGGTATTTGTATGAAACTGATGGTAACCGAAGACTAGTTTATTGTGATTGGTTTATCCATAATAATACTCCTAATCCCGATTTTGTTTTCCGACGTGAATATTGATCACGAACAATGGAATGTTTTATCACACAAAACTGCAGATATTGAGCCCAACAAAATCAGCATTTAATGAAGGAAGGTAAAAGAACAGTTACTAAAGTATTCAGAATGATATTGAAGAAGATCTGGGGCTCCGACAGCCTAGTTGCTTTAGCAATAAAGTTCAGCAATAAAGTTCAGCAATAATCAGTTGTATAGTGGAAATCAGAACATGAGCTGAAATATTATTTCGGGATCATAGCGCTGGTAATAATTTTCCAGTACCAGTATGGCCCAAGCAATATTTTTCAACATCCTTACTATGGACTCTACTATTCTCATATTTCAGTATGTCAATCAGAATGGGTTGAGGAAAAAAACCACATGACCGAAATAATTTCTCCGGGCGTCCAGGTTCGGTTTCACTACAGCAATATCTTGCTTATTATGGACTCTGCCATCATCATATTTCAGCACAGTGATCAGAACAGAATAGGGTATAAAAAAAAACCACATGGTTGAAATACTTCTTCCAGGGCCGGTTTCACTCCAGCAGTAGGCCTCACTTATGGACTCTGGCATCATCATATTTTAGCACACTGATCAGAATAGGGTGCGGAGGGTGCGTCCAGGGCCGGTTTCACGCCAGTAATATTTCTCAGCTTCCTTATTAAGGACTCTGCCATTATAATATTTCAATACGACAATCAGAATAGGGTGCGGAAATAAACCACATGATCGAGATAATTTTTCTGGATGTCCAGGGCCGGTTTCTCTCCAGCAATATTCCTCAACTTCCTTATTAAGGACCCTGCCATTATAATATTTCAATACAGAATAGGGTGCATGACCGAGATAATTTTTCCGGATGTCCAGGGCCGGTTTCATTTCAGTAAAATTCCTCAACTTCCATATTAAGGACTCTGCCGTTATAATATTTCTGTACGATAATCAGAATAGGGGGCAAAAAAAAACCACATGACCAAAATAATTTCTCCGGGCGTCCAGGTCCGGTTTCACTACAGCAATATCTTGCTTATTATGGACTCTGCCATCATCATATTTCATCACGGTGATCAGAACAGAATAGGGTATAAAAAAAACACATGGTTGAAATACTTCTTCCAGGGCCGGTTTCACTCCAGCAGTAGGCCTCATTTATGGACTCTGGCATCATCATATTTTAGCACAGTGATCAGAATAGGGTGCGAAGGGTGCGTCCAGGGCCGGTTTCACGCCAGTAATATTTCTCAGCTTCCTTATTAAGGACTCTGCCATTATAATATTTCAATACGACAATCAGAATAGGGTGCGGAAAAAAACCACATGATCGAGGTAATTTTTCTGGATGTCCAGGGCCGGTTTCATTTCAGTAAAATTCCTCAACTTCCGTATTAAGGACTCTGCCGTTATAATATTTCTATACGATAATCATAATAGGGGGCGAAAAAAAACCACATGACCAAAATAATTTCTCCGGGCGTCCAGGTCAGGTTTCACTACAGCAATATCTTGCTTATTATCGACTCTGCCATCATCATATTTCAGCACGGTGATCAGAACAGAATAGGGTATAAAAAAAACACATGGTTGAAATACTTCTTCCAGGGCCGGTTTCACTCCAGCAGTAGGCCTCATTTATGGACTCTGGCATCATCATATTTTAGAACAGTGATCAGAATAGGGTGCGGAGGGTGCGTCCAGGGCCGGTTTCACGCCAGTAATATTTCTCAGCTTCCTTATTAAGGACTCTGCCATTATAATATTTCAATACGACAATCAGAATAGGGTGCGGAAAAAACCACATGATCGAGGTAATTTTTCTGGATGTCCAGGGCCGGTTTCATTTCAGTAAAATTCCTCAACTTCCATATTAAGGACTCTGCCTTTATAATATTTCTATACGATAATCAGAATAGGGGGCGAAAAAAAACCACATGACCAAAATAATTTCTCTGGGCGTCCAGGTCCGGTTTCACTACAGCAATATCTTGCTTATTATGGACTCTGCCATCATCATATTTCAGCACGGTGATCAGAACAGAATAGGGTATAAAAAAAAACACATGGTTGAAATACTTCTTCCAGGGCCGGTTTCACTCCAGCAGTAGGCCTCATTTATGGACTCTGGCATCATCGTATTTTAGCACAGTGATCAGAATAGGGTGCGGAGGGTGCGTCCATGGCCGGTTTCACGCCAGTAATATTTCTCAGCTTCCTTATTAAGGACTCTGCCATTATAATATTTCAATACGACAATCAGAATATGGTGCGGAAAAAAACCACATGATCGAGATAATTTTTCCGGATGTCCAGGGCTGGTTTCACTCCAGCAATATTCCTCAACTTCCTTATTAAGGACCCTGCCATTATAATATTTCAATACGACAATCGGAATAGAGTGCGGGAAAAAACCGCATGATCGAGATAATTTTTCCGGATGTCCAGGGCCGGTTTCATTTCAGTAAAATTCCTCAACTTCCATATTAATGACTCTGCCGTTATAATATATCAATACGATAATCAGAATAGGGGGCGAAAAAAAAACCACATGACCAAAATAATTTCTCCGGGCGTCCAGGTCCGGTTTCACTACATCAATATCTTGCTTATTATGCCACATCTGCCATCATCATATTTCAGCACGGTGATCAGAACAGAATAGGGTATAAAAAAACCCACATGGTTGAAATATTTCTTCCAGGGCCGGTTTCACTCCAGCAGTAGGCCTCATTTATGGACTCTGGCATCATCATATTTTAGCACAGTGATCATAATAGGGTGCGGAGGGTGCGTCCAGGGCCGGTTTCACGCCAGTAATATTTCTCTGCTTCCTTATTAAGGACTCTGCCATTATAATATTTCAATGCGACAATCAGAATAGGGTGCGGAAAAAAACCACATGATCGAGATCATTTTTCCGGATGTCCAGGGCCGGTTTCACTCCAGCAATATTCGTCAACTTCCTTATTAAGGACCCTGCCATTATAATATTTCAATACGACGATCAGAATAGGGTGCGGGAAAAAACCGCATGATCGAGATAATTTTTCTGGATGTCCAGGGCCGGTTTCATTTCAGTAAAATTCCTTAACTTCCATATTAAGGACTCTGCCGTTATAATATTTCTTTACGATAATCAGAATAGGGAGCGAAAAAAAAACACATGACCAAAATAATTTCTCCGAGCGTCCAGGTCCGGTTTCACTACAGCAATATCTTGCTTATTATGCTGCCGTCCTAAGCAAAAAAAAACCGTATCTACAAAAAATGTGAATATGATGATATTGGTTTCTGTAGTCTTGAAACACAATAAATTTAACTTTTTCCAAAGAAAAAATTACTAAATTAATCAATCAAATCAAATCAAAGTTAATCAATGATTTTGTCTTTAGTACAGAAGTTTAAGACTTTTCGTACTTAAGATGGTCGAAACTACAAATTCTCAGCTTCAGAGTTTTTGCAGATACGGCTTTTTTGCTTAGGACGGCAGTATGGACTCTGCCATCATCATATTTCAGCACGGTGATCAGAACAGTATAGGGTATAAAAAAAAACACATGGTTGAAATACTTCTTCCAGGGCCGGTTTCACTCCAGCAGTAGGCCTCATTTATGGACTCTGGAATCATCAAATTTTAGCAAAGTGATCAGAATAGGGTGCGGAGGTTGTGTCCAGGGCCGGTTTCACGCCAGTAATATTTCTCAACTTCCTTATTAAGGACTCTGCCATTATAATATTTCAGTATGACAATCAAAATAGGGTGCGGAAAAAAAAAACACATGATCGAGATAATTTTTCCGGATATCCAGGGCCGGTTTCACTTTAGTAATATTCCTCAACTTCCTTATTGAGGACTTTGCCATTATTATATTTCAATACGAGAATCAGAGTAGGGTGCGGAAAAAGACCACATGATCGAAATAATTTTTCCGGATGTCCAGGGCTGGTTTCATTCCAGCAATATACCTCAACTTCTTTATTAAGGACTCTGCCATTATAATATTTCAATACGACAATCATAATAGGGTGCGGAAACAACCCACATGATCGAGATAGTTTTTCTGGATGTCCTTGGCCGGTTTCACTCCAGCAATATTCCTCATTTTCCTTATTATGGACTCTGCAATTATTATATTTCAGCATGGTAATCAGAATAGGGCTGATTCATATACTTAAATATGGAAAAAGAGAAAACAAAAAATGCAAATATTGCTGAACGACGCGACGCTCAAGTCATGAACTATTTAATAAACGGGTTTGATGAGCGAGTAATTGCAACAATGGTCCTGTACGTTGGCCTGCCTGATCACCTGATCTTACTATCTTGGACTTTTTTGTTTGGGGTTATGTGAAAGAACAAGTGTTGTAAACACCAACCAAAACACTTGAATTATTATAAAATCCGCAGGGTTGGCATGTTTAAAAACATTTGTTTTAAAACAGTGTTTTAAAACAGTGTTTTAAAACATGTTTCAAACACGAGCCTCTGATTAAAATATATTTGTATTAAAACAATTGTTCTTAATCAGTTGTTCATTGATAGAAAAAAACACTAGATAACTGATAAATTAAGGGCCAATTTATGCAACATATCATTATCATAGTCATAATCACAATCCTGATCATAGTAGTCTTAAAAAAAATTATATTTATACATCATAGTCATTAGCTGGAAAATTAAAAATTGACAGATGACAACACTGTCATTAGTATCTTTTTATCAATTTTTCCGAAAGAAAGGGAAATTTTTAATAATTTCAAGAAGAGTGCCTTCTTCCTGGCTCATTTTTTTCCGATTCACAATAACCAATAACAAATATCAAGGATGACGAGTCAAAACAAATAATTATTTATGTCATTTGTCGAATAGGTATCGACGCACTTGCGCGTAGAGCATCTCGTATTAATCATAAGCATGAAAATTGAAAATTGCCAACGTTGAAGGTCAAATTCTTGAGATTATGATTGAGACTAATGGTGGATTTATGCAGCAGTCATAAATCCTAAGGAAGAATATTCGTCGCTGATTGGTGGGAATAAACGGTTCAACCAATCATTGACGAATATTCTTCCTTATGACTGCTGCATAAATCCACCATAAAACTAAAGTAATTGCATAAATGATTAGGACTATGATAAAGACAATGATGCATAAATAGGCCCTAACAAATCTTTAATAACAGGAAAACAAATAAATAAAAAAATATTCTCTGCTTTGTAACAAAATATGACTTCTCTTAAAAATAAATAGGATTCTAAATTTGGAAATAGAAATAGACATATGAAATAAAATCATTCTTATTCTGAACCAATATCGATACTTTCAATCTCTTCTGGTTTTTCTATATTGTTAGCCAACACTTTTGTTTTAAACATGTTTTAAATCATGTTTTTTAAATGTGCACAAAAACACAATTTAAATCAAATTAAACAGTTTCAAATAAAAAAACACAATGTTTTGCTTTTTTTTTTAAAAAACATGTTTTTTACCAACCCTTCAAAATCGCATTTGTAAAGTTTCTGCTTCAGTAACTCCCGATATGTTGCGAAACACCATTGATAAAGCAAGAAAATGTCAGAAAGTTGGAGAAAATCCACTTCGAACATTTACTTCTCTTCAACTAATCCTGGTAGTATAAGCGTTATTTATTTGTTTGAATGTTATACTTCCATTTTTGAATTCAGTTTTATTCAATTTTATTTCCACATTGTACTTGGTGAGTGATACACGGCAATGTCCTAATGACAACTATACAGAGTGTTCCATAAAGAATTTCAAAGTTTGATTCAGTTAAGAGCGAATAAGGTTACTTCGAAATGTTTGACTTATTAATTAACACAATAATGTATTTTTCGTATTGATCGGTAAATTGAAGTTATGAATTTGGTTTCTTTTAATTTTTTTACCCATAGCATACTTGATGAGCGACTTCCCTCATTATTTTTCAACAAACAATAGGGAATATGCAAGTGATTTAAATTTACTTGATTTTTTTACCTCATATACTTTATTGTCTTGAAATTACACCTAAATCATTAGTTTATCATTTAGTTTGTATTTAACTCCATAAAACTTTAATCAAAAAGTGCATAATAAGCGCGCGGAATTCAAATTTGCGAAACTCATCACCATTGGTCGAAACGAAGAATGACGTCACATGGCACGTTATGAAATTTTTCTGTGTTGATATTCATACTGTGCTAGTCGTCTTTCATAGAAAATTTTATTTTATTTATATATTTGTAGTGTTTTCCATTACATAGTGCGATTTTGGTCTAGTGACAATCGTAAATTATCAAGAGCAATGACTGAAAGTGGTTTTGTCAAAGCAATGTACTTTGAAATACAATGTACTCACATTGAAATGATCTTCACAACAATGTAAATGTGATATTGGAGATACTTCGCCTCTTCTCATAACCTTACACCATTGTTTACGCATTTTCGCATCTCTTGGAACAGAAAAAAATACTTTACTAGGTGTACTTGTTAATTGTGTTTTGGCATTCCGGTACTAGACAATACCTATAAAATGGTTTTTTAGCATTTTCCATTATCGTAATAGCGATTAAAACTGCATATCCCTAACCTAATTAATAACTGTCAATAGTGTCAATGGCCATAACGCCCACAACTATAGAAAGGCTTGTTCATTGAAGACTGCTCTGGTTGATCGAGACCACTTTCACATATGTTCATTTCTCTCTAACACTTGTACTGCATTTGTCTTACTCTTTTATAAAATATCAACGTCAAGCAAGTAGAGCAATCAGAGTACGTCTCAACGAACGACACCGAAGAAGAACAACACTGATCGCGCCATGTGACGTCATCCACAGCGCGCGAAAATGGAGGCGTTCAAATAGGTCAAATTCAATCAGTATTTTATATATTATTTTAAAAATTAATTCCAAGACTCTCAACATTTATATTTTTTACTATGTTGTAACGAAGTAAAAAATGTATTAAACAAATTTTAAAAAATGATGTATATTCCCTATTAGTGTATTAGGATTTTTATCCATCCGGTTGGCGATTGTCTCGTGGTTTTGTAAACCGTTTTAGTGAAAATCATTTCATTTAGTTTCATTATAGATATAATCAATAAAATTTCAGTGAAATTATTATTTTTTGAGGGCCTCAGTGACTTTCTAAATTAAGTGAAGAAAATGTGACTCAAGGTAAAATATTACTGGAAATTGATCAATTCTTCATATTCGTTTAGGAATAAATTGATGGAACATTAATTTTCTCTGTGATGGCATCCATGAATCAGTAGCAATATCATATATTCCTAGTTACCAATACGGAGAAATGAATGTTCCATCAATTTGTTCCTCAACGAATATGGTCCATTGTAGAAGATTCAGGTTAACTCATTTTTCATTTATTATATTCAAATTCATCTTTATTTAGTTCAAACGAACGGCAAAGCTTTGGAACTGACTGCCTCGGAAGGTGTCCCCTGAGGCATACAGCAGAAATCCAAGAAGAACACCAATTCCAACCTAGTTTCCCTTGGTTCTCGCCATGTTCGCTGATCATTACAGGATATCCTCTCCGTAGGAATCAAAACATAAAAAAGTATTGGAATAGTCAAAGGGGCAGTTTAAAAATTCCGAAACCCCACTCAGAAATGTTTAGGCAAGTTCAGTTTCGGTGGACTACTGAAAAGCTCTAATTATACACTCACATTGCATTGGACCCAAATTTCGTTGTCGTTGTGCCCACATGTCTTTGTGCCCACATGTCGTTGTGCCCACATGTCGTTGTGCCCACATGTCGTTGTGCCCACATGTCGTTGTGCCCACATGTCGTTGTGCCCACATGTCGTTGTGCCCACATGTCGTTGTGCCCACATGTCGTTGTGCCCACATGTCGTTGTGCCCTCTAGTCGTTGTGCCCACATGTCATTGCACCAACATTCACATGAACAAGAAACCAATTTTCTGAAAGAATGAGCCAAATCATAACCAAGCAGTAAAAAAATGTATTACAACATATTTGGACATTTTAAAAATTCAGGGAGAAGTTTTTTGACTCTTATTGTATGAAAGGAGTTTAATGTTTGTTCAGTTTGTTGATTCAACTGGTGGTAGATTCCAGCTTCGTTTGTAACCAGGGTTGGCCGATATACAGGGTGTATACTAAATGGTTGTCATATTTTATGAAAAAAGTTTATATAAGCGTATGGCCTAACTTGCTTTATTTTCAAGTGACGCATGCCGAAAACAAAAAAAAGACAGTCGCGTTTTCAGAATATTTCATAAAATGATATTTTTTTCAATGGAACACCCTATATTTTTTCATTCATTTCGATTCGTAATAACATTCTCAACAACAAATAAGACTGTTTTATTAATAGGAAATATTTATAACAAACGGATTTGATAAAGCGCTATAAAATATCGAGTAAATGTTCAAAAACACCGCCTTCTTGTTGAACACATATTTGGGCCCTTCTATTGACACTACGTGTGGTATTCAGTTCGGCCATCAATTCTATTAATTATAGTTTCATTATAATTTTTCAGTTCATCTACATTATTATGTTTTATTTTGTACACCTCATTTTTCAGAAATCCCCAAAAATAAAAATCTAGAGATGTCATGTCTGGTGAACGAGGGGGCCACTTAACAGGACCATTTGTAGCAATCCATCTGTTTCCAAAATAGCCTCGCAGCATTCTTTTTAAGCCACTTATATTATGTGCTGGTGCTCCATCCTGCTGAAAATAGATCATCTGACGAGCCTCCAGATCAAGATCATCAAAAAACTCTTCCAACACTCTTGTTAATAAATTAATGTAACGGGGTCCGTTCAAAGAACCATGATAGAAAAATGGACCGATAATTCTGCGTCTAAATAAACCACACCAAACATTAATACTAAATCGTCTTTGCGGATTGTGGGGATGGGCTAGAAATGGATTATGTCTACTCTAATAATGAAAATTCTTTCTATTATACATCCCACGATTTGAAAAATTAGCCTCGTCGCTCCATATAATATTTCTATAGCAGTTTGGATCTTGTCTGCATTTATTCATATACCACCGACAAAACCCCAATCGTCTCTCAGGATCACCAGGTTCTAGTGTTTGCACTGGTCTTAACTTATAAGGAGAAATCTTATGTTTCTTCAGAATTCGTTGAATACCAGACAGTGGAACAGCTATTTCTCTAGATAAATCTCTGATGGAATTATTTGGATATACCTCAAAGTAGGATAAAACGTCAATTTCTGTATCTTCAGATATTACAGAACGTTTTTTAGTTCTCTTCTTCTCAAAAACTTTTTTATTGTTCCTGAATCGACGATGAAGCACAGCAAAAAAACGCCGATTAGGCAATTCACGATCGGCGAACGAATTGCTGTAGTGCTGGAGTGCTCTTACACTAGTTTTCTGGTAAACCAAGTAGGTCTAACATATCACATTTTTCTTGATGGGAAAACGGCATTTCGAAAAATATTGGGACAGTAGTTGACGGTTACAATAATTTATGACATTGTCATGATATACTCGAGAATATTTGACAAATAGTATTTCAACAAAGTTTCAAGGCAACTTGATTGCTTATAATAATTATGTTTTATCGAATCGAACACATTTTTTCCAACCACATTTATATGACCCTCCAGCATTTTCTGTTCTGTGCAAAAACGGCTTCAAAGTTATCATTTCAGCAGACATATTTTGATTCACAAAATAAATGCGGCTAGCGGAATGGCTTTAAGATGGAAATTATCGTTTTGTACATTAATACCAAATAGCTCAGTGGTGTCAATTGAGTGGTGCGACATGATGATCACGGGTTTCACGAGTTCACATCCCAGCGCAATCTTTTCTTTTTACTGTCTTATTTTGCTATTAGTAACAAAATATTGTCATTCGTATAAGTACCAAAATTGGGTGTTTGGACAATCATGAGGTTTTATTCGCCAAAACAAAGAAATTTTTTGTACTAGTGAAAGAAATAAATATTTCCACATAAGTCGCTCATTTTCCACTTTAGGAAGAAAAGTGATATGAGCTTTGTTGTTGAGAATGTTATTACGAATCGAAATACAAGAAAAAATATAGGATGCTCCATTGAAAAAATATCATTTTATGAAATATTCTGAAAACGCGACTGTCTTTTTTTTGTTTTCGGCATCGAGAAGGCCATTAAAAATGCTTCTAGTTTGCCCATTTAACCGAATTCGTAGCATCAATGATAACGGAGTTGGCAATGGTGCCGACTTAATTTGGAACACCCTGTATATATATATATATATATATATATATATATGTATATCTGATATTTATGTTTTGATATATTATATATCATGATATATCATTTTTACTCATTTTTAACGAAATAAATACCGGGGCAAAAAATCCTTGATATTTTGCGTAAAAATGAAAACGTGACAACAGAAAAGCCAGTAAACTAGTATTTATTTTTAAATGCTTAAATCAAAATACCGATAATAAAGCCAAAAGCTTGAACTGAATCCCGTCAAATATTTTAGAAAAAATGTTATTTTTGTGTCGTTTTTTAATTATTTTTTAAACTAAAGTTTGATTTTACCAAAATAATGGTGTTTTATATTATATTTTTAATTTGCATTTTATCCTAGGAACAAAATCAAAATTTCTGATATACAGTGACCGCCAAAAAGTATGTACCATATGGGAAAAATTTTTATTATTGGAGTATTGGAAAAAATATTCTGGGGAAAAGTTTGTGCATGTCCGATAACCTAAAAATCGATTTTGACACATGTCACGTGATCGCTAGAATGGCGGCAAAATGAAAATAATTGCAATGCAAAGGCAAAAAAAGGGGTAAGATGGCAAGATATCAAAAAAAGTTATTTGAAAAAGTCACTTAGAATTCAATTTTATACACATAAACGAAGTTTCAAGAGATAATTAAAAAAAATTGAAAATAGCAATTTTTTAAAAATATTTTCCCATCTATTTAAAAATATTTTTTTTTTTTTCTTATGAATAGCTTGACTATACTGAAACATTTGCATTTTAATGATAATGACAAAACTTTCTCATTTTCTCCACACCAGAGGGCACTAAATTGAAAAAATGGGAATTTGTCAGAACCCTTGCTGTTACATCGGTTCGTATCTAACAGTTATATCCGAATTCCACGACCATTGTGATGACATGACACTCCAAAAACATGGTAATTTCCAGATTATAATCAAGTTCCGATGATAATCGTGCATGAGCGTTTCACTTCGCACATAAACTTGAAAATAGTGCGTCAAATTAAAGATTCTTAAAGTTTATGTGCAAAGTAAAACGCTCATACAGCATTATTATTGAAACTTGATTAAAATCAGGAAACATGGTGTTTATAGATTGCCATATCAACACAATAGTCTTGGAATTCTGATATAACTGTTAGATAAGAACCAATGTAACAGCGAGGGTTCTGGCAAAAACCAATTTTTTTAATTTAGTGTCCTCTGGTGTGGAGAAAATGAGAAAGTTTTGTCATTATCATTAAAATGCAAATGTTTCAGTATAGTCAAGCTATTCATAAGAAAAAATAATAATATCTTTAAATAGATGGGAAAATATTTTTAAAAAATTGCTATTTTCAATTTTTTTGAATTATCTCGTTTATGTGTATAAAATTGAATTCTAAGTGACTTTTTCAAATAACTTTTTTTGATATCTTGCCATCTTACCCCTTTTTTTGCCTTTGCATTGCAATTTTTTTCATTTTGCCGCCATTCTAGCGATCACGTGACATGTGTCAAAATCGATTTTTAGGTTATCGGACATGCACAAACTTTTCCCCAGAATATTTTTTCCAATACTCCAATAATAAAATTTTTTCCCATATGGTACATACTTTTTGGCGGTCACTGTATATAGGATATGAAATATATCCGATATGATATACAGGGTGTAACATAAGTACGTTAAAATATTCAAGTGACGTATTCCTGAGACAATTTTAAGAAAAAAAGTCCATATAAATAGTATCCGGAAATGCTCCGTTTCGGAGATACAGGGTATTGAAATTGAATTTTTTTGTTAGTTTTTTAAAAGAAACTTTTGCAAAAAATAAGTTATTTGCACGAAATTTGGTACCCGGGGTTTTTTTGAAGTGGGAAATCATAATTTCGTATTAATTTTCATGTAACATCTAGAGGGCGCTGCGTACGCTGTCATTATTTATTTCAAATTGCCCTAACATTTTTGACAGTGAACTTTTGGTACTTTTAATGAAAAAACCTTATTCCCATACCTTTTCCAAGTAAAAAAGGTACACTTCCTCAACAACGCTGGAGGTGATCGTTTTCGAGATATTTACAATTTTCTATATCGATACATGTTAATTAGCTCCTAGGGCGCTTAGTGAAGTTGCTGAGAACATTACAAAAACTAAGTATGTGGTAGATCTCGTCCAACTAAACTACTTTTTTCCTATGAAATATTTATCGAAAAATGTTTTGTTTTCGAGATACAGATGGTTGAAAATTACCAAAACATGGTTGGTTTTCGTCATAAGTTATTTGCAACTGTAGTTATTTTCATCATACTTTAAACACAGACTTCTTTCAAACTGAGCATTTTCAAACTGCTTAATCAATCGAAGTTAAAAAAAATTGTCAGGTTCAATTATTCGGTTAGAAAGTGCTATATTTCGGAGTTTGTAAAAAAAGAATTCGGAGAAGTACTATTATATTTATTAGGCAATTAATTATATAAAAATTGAACAAACAACTATTACAACAACTGTTTAAAGTGACGACCCCCAACAGTAATACAAGCTTCTGCTCTCCTCATCAAAGAATTCCGCACCCGTTGAAAAATGCCGGGAGTGTTTCTTATCGTTTCGCAGCAAGCTATGATGCGATCCCTTAACATTTCCTCGTTTTCAATGGGGCTAGCATAAACTAGTGATTTTAGGTGTCCTCAAAAGAAAAAGTCGACGGGATTGAGGTCCGGTGACCTCGGGGGCCAATGCTGAGTGCTGAGTTATTGTAGTCCGTGGCCGTCCTACTGCAGAATTTCTTTCAAAGCATATGGTACCAGAAAATTACTTTATAAACTCCGAACTGTGAATTTGTCAATGAATAGTTAAAAATGTGACAGCGAACTTCTATTTTTATAAACAAACCTTCATAGCCTACTTGATTTAATTAACTTAATTTGCAAGCGGAGAGTGACAAAAATTATTGAAATCAAATTTGGCTATACTGATTAAGCAGTTTGATAATGCTCAGTTTAGAAGAAGTATTATACTGTAATAAAGTTTGATGAAAATAACTAAAATTGCAAAAAAACTTATGACAAAAACATAATAAATATCATAGTACTCCTCCGGATTGTTTTTTTTTACAATCTCCGAAATGTAGCACTTTCTAATTGAATTATTGAACCTGACAATTTGTTTTAACTTCGATTGATTAAGCAGTTTGAAAATGCTCAGTTTGAAAATGCTCAGTTTGAAAGAAGTCTGTGTTTAAAGTGAGATGAAAATAACTGCAGTTGCAAATAACTTATGACGAAAACCAAACATGTTTTGGAAATTTTCAACCATCTGTATCTCCAAAACAAATCGTTTTTCGATAAACATTTCATAGGAAGAAAGTAGTTTATTTTGAAGAGAACTACCACATACTTAGTTTTTGTAATGTTCTCAGCAACTTCACTTAGCGCCCTAGGAGCTAAGTAACATGTATCGATATGGAAAATTGTAAATATCTCGAAAACGAACACCTCCAGCGTTGTTGAGGAAGTGTACCTTTTTTACTTGGAAAAGGTATGGGAATAAGGTTTTTTCATTAAAAGTACCAAAAGTTCACTGTCAAAAATGTTAGGGCAATTTGAAATAAATAATGACAGCGTACGCAGCGCCCTCTAGATGTTACATGAAAATTAATACGAAATTATGATTTCCCACTTCAAAAAAACCCCGGGTACCAAATTTCGTGCAAATAACTTATTTTTTGCAAAAGTTACTTTTAAAAAACGAACAAAAAAATTCAATTTCAACACCCTGTACCTCCGAAACGAAGCATTTCCGGACACAAGTTTATATAGACTTTTTTTCTTAAAATTGTCTCAGGAATAGGTCACTTGAATATTTTAATGTACTTATGTTACACCCTGTATATCCGATATTATGATATTTTGATATTGGTATAAATATCATTATATTTGCCAACCCTGTTTGTAACTGCGTGTTTTCAAAAAACACATTTCTGGCTGTAAAACAGTCTGTTTTATTTCAGTGACATTGTAGTATCTGACGAAAGTAATGATATGATCATGGACCATCCGGATATAGAGATACTTGAACAAAAAAGGGAAAGAAATCTGAAACCAATAAAACAGGAACCCAAGACGAAATTAAAAAAAAAGAGAACCAAAAATACGGCTCTCCAGGTGCGAGATGATACTATCATGGACCAGCAGGTTATGGAGACACTTGAACAAAAAATGGAAACAGATCAGACACCAATAAAACAGGAACCAAAGACGAAATTAAAAGAAAGTAGTACCAAAGATACGGCTCTCCATGCGCGAGATGATATTATCATGGACCAGCAGGCTATAGAGACACTTGAACAAAAAATGGAAACAGATCAGACACCAATAATACAGGAACCCCAGATGAAATTAGAAAAAAGTGTTGCCAAAGCCGAGGCTCTCCAAGAGCAAGAATTCTACCGTTTGCTCAGACTAGAAGAAAAGAGAATAGCTAAAGAAGAAGAAAAAAAGAAATTGATATTGTTACGCCAAAAGAAAGAAGAAGAAATGAAAATTGCAAAAGAGAAGCAATTGAAAATTAAAGAGGAGAAAAAAATTGCCAGAGAGGAGAATATCGCAAAAGAGAAAGAAATGCGTCTGGAAAAAAAAGAGGCCAAGAAAATTGCAGAAGAAGAAGCACTACATAAAAGAAAAGAAAATGCGTTAAAAGGAATAAGATATCTGCTTAGTATCAGTGAGAAATACTCGGATTTCTTCAAGGAAAAGATTGTGGCCGATACAAAAAAAAAGTGAGTATAAAGAATTTGAATTTTGTTTGTGAGAATATCTATCGGAAAACAAATATCTATGTGAATCAAGCTGTTTGGTTTCACCGCAATTTCAATTTAAAAGGGGACAAACCCCCTATTATTAACGCAGTGTAGCAAAGATTAATTCATTAAATTTTTTTTTACAAACATTTTTAATAAAACCTCACATGTATTTACTTACAGTTCAAATGTGATTAAAGGTAAAATTTCACAACTCATGGTAAACTCTAGCCATTCTGATAATTATGGAGTAGTACATAAATCAGATAAAAATTATAGTCTTTTTTTACAGTATCCGTTTATACTGTAGCCCCAAAGGCTTGATATTATTTTAGAGGAAGGAAAGCTTTAAAAAGATAATTTCACAAATTTATAGTATAGTAGTAGCCAGGTTGAAATGATTCAAATCAATTGATTTAAATATATGATTTTTATCAATTTGAATTTCTGATTTAATTTGATTATTTCTCAAGGGGGGTTTATCCTTACAAGTGGCTGTTGGTAAAACAAAGAACCGAAGAAATCAATATGTCGAATATGAATTTCTTGAATCTGCTCCATATGTAGTTACGTCTGGTGTGCCACAAGGTTCGATCGAGGACCTCTTCTGTTATTAATAATAATTTATTAAGGACTTGGTGACCTCGTTAAATACTTCTAATCTACTATTTGCAGATGACCGGAAATTATATTATAAAATCGACATTACCGAGGTCCTGTAGGATTTTTTTTTGTAATATCTTGAACCAATAAACGCGATTTTTTATTCGCGTGTTTGAATTATATCTGATGTGCGCTCATACCTACCTACATCCACACATATTTTCATTAGCTATATCTTTCAATATGCGAAATGCTCAACCTAATGAAGAAAAAAATTAATTTAAATTTTATTACCTATTTGTACTTGAATTCCGCCTTTTAGAAAATACCGTGTAATCTATGGTACAGTAGTGTGCATAAAAAAGTCGTACAGCAGTTGTAGGCTATTGTGAGTCAGGCTTGTCAATCTTTATGATTAAACTTCTCATCGACTTTGACAAGTAGTGTCAAAATTCAAACAATATTTTCATTAACGCGCTTTCAACATTTTCCTAGTGCAATTAGTGCAATACCTCAATTAGTGTCGTACCTTGTACGACTTTTTTATGCACAAAACTGTACATCAATTTTTATCGGCTCGAAAGCCTCGATGCTAAATTTACTATAAACATAACAATATTTTACACCACAATGAGTTGGAGTGAGATGCTATTAGATTAGATATGCGGCTCCGCCTCCTTCTGTCGGGATTCTTACTTTCCCTTTTACACCACAAAACTTCTTCGACCCTTTCCAGAAGGTAAACTCCTTCTCAATGACAAATTTCATCCAGCAATATATTATAAAAGAGCTATAGCTTTTCTCAGTACTGGTTGCTCCATACAGTTAAAACTGCTGTTTGTATCGTAAAGGGCTCTGGCAATATGATTGTTAATTTCGTTTTTAGTAGATTTGCTAGTGTGTACGACAAGAGGTGACAAAAATCCAGAACTAGAACTTGCTGACCGTGTTTCTTACATTGCTTTTTTTCCTATAATCTGGAGTGAAAAACAGGAAAGTGACTGAACTGCAGTGGCGTAGCCAGTATAGACCATCTGTGGCTGACGTCACAATTTTCAGTGTCAGTTGCTTGGAGGATAAACATTGATGGTAGTTGTATGTTTTACATGTGTTTTGGTTCTAGTTGAAGTAGTTAAAGCTTTTTATTTCGTTACTCAGTGCCTTATTTCTCTGTATGGTAGTGAATTGTGGCAGTAATAGAATGAGAGATAAAGTAGGATTTTATAGGATTCCGTTAGGGTATGACAATCATAAAAACAGATTTGACACTTAACTAAAATGTGGACAATATCTGGACACAGTACTGATGGCAGGTCGGCAATATTCCTTTCATACGATATGGATCTTCATGTCCTATACATGAAACTTTTTCCTTATGTCTTTGAGCAAGCAGGACTTTATCCAAGATCATATAATGTTCTTCAGAAACGACAAAAATGTAACACTCAAAACTTAAAAAAAAACAGACTATCAAATAATACAATTTAACGTCATCAGCACAACTTTGAAATGAATGATGATGATGAAGAGCACTGCAAAGTATTTCTTGTAGAAAACTTAACAGACATAATTCAGCGGTCGTAGGGTGCAGTAGTTGTTTTCTGTTAGAGACTTGCCGATGAATACCTATTGTATAGGTTAATGCGGAAGACTGGATTATATAATCCATTTTCATTATTAGAATGATAATTTTGTGAAATCTCACACTCATAAATGAATCTATTTTCAAAGATATGATTGAATCATAATTAAGCCACCTAATTATTCCTTTAAGTTAGGTACAATTTCAAGTACTTTAAATGTAAGTAATTGGATTACAAATCCCCCTTTCAATTCATTTGGTTTAATTTCCAATTACTTTTGATCATGGACATTCTCCAAGATCTTATAATCCTGATTCACATGAGTTACTTTGAATTTTTAATGAAAATAGCAAATTGAAACTTGGAAAAAGCCTTTGAAACTTGGAAAAAGCCTTTGAAACTTGGAAAAAGCCTTTGAAACTTGGAAAAAGCCTTTGAAACACATTTCATCCATTTGAAATGCATGGAATCAGTTTGGATATGGTTATCCTCCAAGCAAAGAAATCACGCCCACTTTATCACGTGTCGCAGGGGGGGCGGCGAGCTGCCCATGGTTTCTGTGAGTTTTGTGGCAGAAGTACCCTTAAAAAAAAGACATTTGAATTTGATGCGAAAATTTTGCAAATTATTGAAAATTCGTTTCTGACTTCTGTAATACAGGGTGTGAAATTTGAAATTTTATTTTCGATTTTATTGAATAACTTTTACTGAAGATAATCTTTCGCACAAAATTTGGTTACTGATGGTTTTTTAAAATGAAAAAACCATTTACTAATTGAGTAATTGTATAACTGTTAATCCAAATTGCTTTTATCTTTCAGACCTGAAAACTGCTTCTCTTTACTCTGAATGTTTACTTTTGCCCTAATTCAAATTTTTTATTTTTTTTCATAATACTTAGCACACATATAGGACACGTTTAAAAATATAATTGAGAAGATTTTTGTGGAAATTTGTCACATCTATTAAATTTTTGTTGAAAAGATTATATTCCTGAAGCAACCATGAATTATGTTTTAGTACTGTAAAACCTCTAGAAGAGAGGAACATACTTCAACCCACCATCAGTGATATGAAAGAAGCGGTTGATACTGGGAAAACAAGACCTAAAGGAAAAGGTACTACTTGGATATTTTGATGAAGAATTGAATTTTAATTGAATAATAAAAATTCTTTTAATTTTTTATAGATTTGGCAGACGTTACAGGAAAGCTCACTTATTTTCAGGGTGGAACTTTGCGTCAGTATCAAATAGATGGAGTACAGTGGATGAATGTAAGTAGAGAATTAAAACAATACAGTTTAATATTTTTTTTTGCATTTTCCCGACAAAGGAGCTGGAAAGAGATGTTATCTACAAAAATTGTTGTAAAAACCAATTCAATAGCAATGATGGTCCATTAAATTCATCATACACATTGGAGAAAATCATATAGGTGGATATTTTTGACTAGTTTGAAATATTAATTTCGTTTTTCAGTTTATAGACCAGCCCAGCCGGTAATGACACATTTTTTACATAGTTTTTTTAATGTGAGCTTTTTTAAAATTATGATTATTATAGGATTTTGAATATCCTCACCATATATCTAAAAGCGTGTTCCGTTTCATGCATTCATCGCATCACTGTTGCAGACATAATCAAGCGTTCCGTTTCAACTAACATTGACGTTGGTGGGTTGAATCGGAACGATTTTTGCTTGCGTGGTGCATGCCGTTTCCCGCAGATGTTGACATTTATCACTTTATCAGTTAACCAAATACTTATGTAACAAAAAAAAATCTGTTAATCTAGTAAATAAATTAATATGGGTGAAACGAGTGTTAATGGCAAGAGTAGGAAGCGAGCTTTGTGAAAATGAGAGTAGCTCAGATTCTGATACAAGTGATAGTTATGAGGATAATAATATCGTCTGTCCCTCGCCAAAACCGCGAATATGCTAATTCCAGGGTTCTGACTTCAATTTGTAAAATACTAATTTTCTACCAAAATGTTCAATGACAAACTTACGAAAGTGCTATCAGGTTGTATACTGTGAACGAGAGTGAATTCGCGAATGTGAAAACTCACCTAGGTTTTCAAAGCAAGAAGCACGAATATTCTTAAAACTCTTCTCATTCGAAATGACAAATTGCACATTCGTGGTTTTGGCATGAGACCGACGATATGATGTTGAATGAATTGACGTTTTTTTCTTCCATTGTACGGTAAATCAGGTAAATGTGATAATGCACGATACTGGACACTTCATCAAATATCAAATTGAAACTTTTAATTCGGTTTCTCACGTTTCTGTTTGAACGTGAAGCCACAGACAAAAAACTCTTTGTTTTGACTTTTGAGTTTGACAGATCTAACTTGGATCGCATTCATCGCTGCTAGACGAACGGGCAGTAGCTCATGCACTTGTCTCAAGGCCAAAGAGGGGAATATAAAAGTGGGCGTGTCAATGCGCTCCCAATGTAGGAAACTGAACGGTCATATGCGCATTGTCCTCAATGCATGAAACGGAACACGCCTTAAGAATACTCGCATGCAGCGGCGTCACCAATCAAATTTTAATTTGCATTGGAAATTGATATCTTCGAACGATTTTTTAAAAAGCAAATGCTATTTTTTACATTATTGTAGGAATATTAATACTTTGTTTTAATTTTTAGAGATAATTTGTCTAGTTAATACTTACCAAATTGAATGTTGAATTTGAAATCTAATCTTCTAAAGAACTGATGTTTACTTTCACCCAATCTTTTGGCGGTTATTATTCGATTTTCACTTTGTATCACGAACATGTTATAATTATATCAATACTAATTTGACATCAAATCCATAGGGTCTGTTCAATAACGGGATCAATGGAATCCTTGCTGACGAAATGGGCTTGGGTAAAACCATTCAAGTAATAGCATTGATTTGTCATTTACTGGAAAGAAATGTTCTGGGACCATTCCTCATTGTTGTTCCTCTTTCTACTCTTCCAAATTGGGAAGCAGAGTTTGCCAGATTTGCTCCAAAACTTCCTGTTGTTGTCTTTCATGGTTCCCGACCTACACGTAGGGCAATCTACAAAAAGATGACAAAGAAGTACTCGATCGACGATATCAAGACTCAACCTATCGTGTTGACTTCCTATCAGATACCACAACTTGAACGCAATTTCTTGGAAGATTTTGAATGGCAGTATATAATTGTAGACGAAGGACATCGAGTGAAAAATAGTGAAACCAAACTTTCAAAGTAAGTGAAATATCTATAAAATCATTATATGTGTAATTATCTGATATTTAATTTTACTGTTGCCATTGAATTTTTTTGTTGGTGTTTTTTTGTGATTGATAAAAATCAATTTTCATAAATTTGATGATTGAAAGAAATTTTAATCTTTCTTTCTGTTATACTTTTTAACATAATTGAGGCTATACCTATTGGTTGAGGCTTTCGCGTCCGAAATTTGAACTATAAGTTTTCTTTTTCGGGATTGAAGACCGCCATTCTTTGGAATTACTTCCTAACGTTTTTAATGAACGACGCCCTTTAACCCGAAAAAGAATACTTGTAGTTCATAATTGAGGCTATTTTTCTATCAGATATACAGGGTTATTCACGTTATTCACGTTATTCACGAAGTATTATGGATATACTCAATACGTAAAACAGTATAAAGGATAATGAAAATTATTTAAAAAAAAATTGGTAAAATTATTTTTTTCATTGACCAGCTGTCGTGGTGAAATCATAACATGCGCCCCCAAAACCCTAGATTCTGATTGTAAATAAAATTTAACCAAGAATAGGGAGTAGAAAAATCACAAAACTCTGCCATATTAAATTTTTGAATTTTTACTGAGAATGTAGGTATAACCCGCCTTCCCAAAACATCTATAAAACAGTATAAAGGGTAATGAAAATTGTTTGAACCATTTACTTACAAAATACAGAAGCAAATTTCAAGTTGATGAGTAGACAAGAAGTTGTTAACATTTTAATTGCAAGATTTATACAGAAGTTTGTAACAAAATGACGTAGTTTGAAACGTGGTTGTGAAGAATGAATCGACATTAAAAATACATCAGTGATGTGGTTCAAATAGTACAAATCTCTCCCCATCCACAACGACCGTACATCTATTATGCGATCAGTCATCAAGTTATTATTTTAGCTTAGTTAAAAACAAATTGTTAAAAAAAACAATTTTCTTTATCAAGTTTTATTCAAATGTACTAAAAAGTAAAGAATAATTACTTTAGATGTGTGACGCAAAATTTTCCGTTTGAATACAAAAGCGACAAGCTTTTGAATCTGTTACTCACAGAATTAACTACGTCACACATTTAAATCGAATCGGACCATAATCACAAAAAACGTCCGTCATATTAGAGCTGCTATTTCTCTAACAAAAATTTCATAATACTGTAACCAGTATTATGAATATCTGCCAAATTTCAAGTTAATCGGACAGTGCAGTGGGTTGTCCCATTCCATCAGGGTGGTTTCGGACTTTTCACTGGCGATAAATCCGTGGCGCTGCGGAAAATCAAACCCCATATTTCAATCTTATCGAAATCAATTTTTATTGTCGAATCCACGTCCAAAACTTAACTTTGTATACGACTGCAAATAGGAACCCCACAAATCTTACTTTTTTTTTCTTTGGTGTTCTGGCATCGACTGCTATGGTCATTAGCCACGTGTTCTGGATAGGCCTTGTTACTAACTCCATGAGCCACCTCAGGAGCATCACTGTTAATTGGAATGCAACAGTGAATCGTGCAGGAGATTTGAATAATTTAATCGGTCAAATTAAATTAAAAAATCCTAGCCGCAACTGGGGCTTGAACTCCGGACCTTTCGACCCAGAGTCGGACGCTCTAACCACTGCGCCACGCCCCGACATAAATCTTACTTTTCTTTGTATATTTTCTTCAAAAAACTGTGGAAACAACAATTTTCGGAGGTTTCCAATCAACAAAACCGTAGAGCCGTGACGGTTCCTGTGGAACTCGGCCAACTTGAAACATTGCAGAATTTTATGTTATTAGGAGATAACAAAAAAAAATCATAGTGAACGAGAGATGCGTGCGCAAAGATCACATATCCGTGCGCAAAGTGTTTTGCACACGGCGTGTGCAAATTACTGCTTTCAGAGCTTTCCGTGCGCAAATCCTCTTTTTCTGAGGCAGTCGTATAAAAAATATATTATCTTGCTGTTTGTAGAAAACTACTCGGAAGTTGATTTTGTTTATTGAATATATTACGTAATATGATTAAAGGATACTTTATTATGTGACTAACATGAAACGAGATTTGTTTGTTGAATATTTTGATTCTAAACAACCCATTATTTAATTTATCTGATGGCATGTCATAATGACAACGTTATGTCACTCAATTTTGATGACATAAGGTAGCTTATGGTACTTGTACCATAATGAATTAATTATGGGACTAATGGCCGATTTCACCAACTGATTCCTAAAATTAGGAAATACCTAAATCGGATTTAGGAATAGCCAAGTACAATTTGCGTTTCACCACACGTTCAGTAATGCTTGAGAGTGATGGGAAATAGCTACGTTAGGTATCTCCTATCACTTCTAAGTATTACTTAACGCTTGGTGAAACGCAAATAGCACTAGGGTATTCCTGAATTCAATTTAGGTATTTCCTAACTCTAGGAATCAGTTGGTGAAATCGGCCATAAGTACCATAATGAAATTCTATATGAAAAACATGTAATGGTGAGATCAAAAAAGTTTGTTCAAAATGCATAACTATGTACAAAACTATTTATTATAAATGGTAAAACAGCAATTACTACAATTTGCAATATCAATTCCAATGGATTCTAGAGTTTTTACATCAGTAGTTGATGATTTTTGGTAAACTTGTAATCCTGTTTGGTTGTTGGCACCAAAAATTGCTTCTGATATTTTTTCTTTTGCTCTTTCGAATTTTCGATGTAACCTTCAGCAACAGTATTGCTTTTCCATCCGCCATGGCGTTTCACGGTACACAGATCAGCCAAAAATGAAGCAGACGATCGCCGAAAACAATGTCCGGTATATTCTTCTGGCTGAGGTAAATTTAAAAAAAAGTGGCAATAACTTTTGGCATTTTACCAAAGGTGTGTATTCTAACGGGTTGTTTCGTGCATTTTTTATTTTTATAAGTGACAAAAAAATGTAGATGGTTTGTGTTGCAAGGTCGAATTTTCACATATTGTCTTACAAGTTCTACCATATTCAATCCTGGGATATTCCCTGAAGTTACAAAAATTTCTCGCCTTCCTTTGTTTTTGTATTCGGTAAAGTAATTCTAAAAACGGATCCTTCATCTATTACATTTTCGACAAGCATATTTGTCAATTCCTCTCTTCTGCATGCTCCACTTAGTCCAATTATCATAGCAACTTTTTAAAATAAATATGTATCATCTGATGCTTCCGTTAAAAACTTTGTAACATATCGCTTAGTAAAATTTTTTTGATTTTTTAGCTCTGTAACCTTCTGATTTACGTTTTAGTAATTCAACCAGCTGTAGGTAGGTAGGTACTTACTAATATCGACGTTTCTTGTTGATAAAATACTTCTTATCGTCGAATAACACGACCAAAGAGAAGATGGTTTTCTTTCCTTAGATAAGCATTCAAAGTAAGCCAACAATACTTTTTCATGAGTGATATTCTTGATTTTCTTAGCCGAACACCATTCTTCGTACCGATTAAACACCATTTCATATACACTCCGTGATTTTTCCGGCAAAAGGGAGTACACGATATTTCGCGTCATTTCTTCCAAATCAGAAGGTAAACTACCTGTTTCAGCGAGCGTATAATGATAGCTATTATTGTCGAGGATAAAAATTCCGAAACGAGCCGAAGGCGAGTTTCAGAATTATCCTAGAAAATAATAGCTATTATACGCGAGTAGAAGACTATACTTTCTCTACGACTATACGATAGTCACAGTTTTAATGAAATCTAAATATTATCTATGAAAATAAGTATATATTATAAAGTAATATAAGGTAGAATAACAATTATACATGAAAAATCGATGTTCATTCATGAATGAATAAATGCCTTAATTGAAAATAATTAGAAAAAAACTTCCAAGAGTGGCATTCGAACTCACGCCTATATAACTACCTTTGTTATACATTTACTTCCTGTACACGCTTCTACCAACTGAGCTATAACAGGCACTCATAACAGGAAATTTTGTGAATGAAATACCTACTAGAGAAACTCTGACCAAGAACTGAGAGAGTGTGGAACGTTCAAGTAAAAATTGTTTGACATACCTTTGTTGCAAGATAGATTTCATCTTCCTCACTATCACTGATTTCCCAATCCGCTCTATCATTTTTATATTAGGTACTTGTCACACAGATCAAAGTTAAAACTAAGAAAATAGTCAATCTGACATTCGCGGATGCCAAGCTGTGACAAAAGTTCAATCAAGCAAAGCCTTCTTGAGAAATTTGTTTGTTAAACCTCTCTGGTGCCGTGGATTCTAAAAATTCTGAACCTGTGATTGGCCGAGTGCCGTTGAATAATGAGTTAGGATCCACGGTGTCTTGGAATCATCTTTATTCTTCAATTAAAAATCAATATGTAATGAACGTAAAATACAATAGTCGTAGAGAAATTGAATTCTACGTGACAATTGTGTTTGACAGCGATAAATAAATATTGCCGTTACAACCTGACGTTGTCAAGGAAATGGCAAAGCACAGCTCACTCACCTACTAATATTTGAAACTACACATATATTTACTCCTTTAAAAATAGTTGTCATTGTGGCATGTCAAAAATGCAGTTTTTAATTTTTCGAAAATGTATTAATAATAATAATAGAATCTTTATTTCCATCGACTTATATAGATAAGTATTGGATAATGTCAAAAAACACAATAAGTAAACATGCACAAGAGAGGCTTAACAGTAAAATCTCTTTGGTAACCATTTTGTTTTTCCTCAGATCGACTTGTAACTAACTCATATTTTTTGCTGAAGATGAAGGTTTAATCCTTCGAAACATGTCCTCCCCCTTAATGTTAGTCTTCTGACTACATGATATCAACGTGATGTCAGTCTTCTGACTGCATGACAGCTACAATAAAGAATATTTTTGGTGGAGATAGACTGTAAGTTTTTTCAATTTCCTATTAAAATCGATTTTTAAAATCGAATAAATTACATAATGAATTACATAATAAAATTATGTGTCAAATATTCTTCAACCGAGTAAAATTATTCTTTCACCAACAAGGACTTCACCGCGGTTTTGAAATGGAACAAGTTAGACAGCTGTTTTATCTTTATTGGCAGTTTGTTGAAGAGTTTGGCTGGTAAAACAAGTGGACTGTTTGCAACAATGCTAAGCCGATGAGCTGGTATTGTGACATTGAAATTTGGTCTTAAATTTTGTTGATTGATAGCTTCTCGTGTTGTCCCATATTTATTTGGTTGTGATTTAACTAAACAGACACTATTAAAAAACAATATATTAGGGAGTGTTAGAATATTTAACCTAGTAAACAATTCCTTACAAGAGTGCCTTCTTGGTTTGAATAGTATAGTTCGTATAATTCTTTTTTGTTGATCAAAAACTTCACCGGCACGTGTACTGCTGCCCCATGTACCTGTGGCATAATTTAAAGTGGAATGAACGTACGCATAATAGTACATTAAAAGAAGTGGTAGGTCAACTTTATATCGTAACTGCCACAATACAAAACAATGAGTGGCCTATTTCTTCAGAATAGTATCGATGTGCGTAGACCAATTTAACTTATGGTCTATTTGCACCCCAAGAAACTTTGCATAGCTAGTTTGCTCGATAGACTTGCCTTCAAGGTACACAAGTAAACTGCAATTTGGATCCTTAAGAGAAAAGTGAATGAGCTCAGTTTTTCCTGATTCAAGATTAAACCATTATTTTTGCAATATTCCTTAATGTTATGTGCAGCAGCAAATACCATCAGATACAATTTTGTATGTAATACGAATCATAAACAATCATTATAACACACGTCGTGTTATCGGACTCGGCTACGCCTCGCCCGATAACATTCACGACTTGTACCATACTGATCGTCTTTATGATTCTTATTACATAAATAACTGTTATAGGATTCTGAGATCTTTAACATCTGCGAACCGACTTCTACTCAGTGGTACACCTCTACAGAACAACATCTCTGAGCTTTGGTCATTGCTGCATTTTTTGATGCCTCACATTTTCAACAACATGGATACATTCGCATCTCTCCTTATGCTAGAAGATGTTCAGGTATGTAATCATTGAATTTCTTCAAAGTTGAGTTGTATTTATATCGTTCGTAGTTACTTTTATTACAGGGTTGGCATGTTTTAAAACATTTGTTTTAAAACAAAGTTTTAAAACGTGTTTTAAACCCGAGCCTCTGATTAAAACATATTTGTTTTCAATCAGTTTTTTATTGATAGAAAAAAACACTAGATAATTAATAAATTAAGGAACAATTTATGCACCATATCATAGTCTAGTCACTATCACAATCCTAGTCTTAGTCTTCTTATAGTCTTTCCAGTTTCAATTGCAGATCATAAAAACTCGTTTCAAAGCCTTACCGACAATTTCGTTTGATATGCCGACACTTCATTTACATGATGATTTATAACTCTCCAGCCAAATATTTTGCATTTTGCCGCACGTCAATTGAGGTCACGTGGACCACGGCGTTTCGTTTGAACCTATACGAGTTGTTGCAATTGATATTGGAAAGACTATAAGAAAATTTTATATTAATATATTATAGTCATTAGCGGGGAAATTAAAAATTGACAGATGACAACACTGTCATTAGTTTCTTTTTATCAATTTATCCCAAAGGTAGGGACATTTTTCAATCATTTCAATAAGAGTACCCTCTTCCTGGCTCATTTTTTTCCTGAAACACAATAAACAATAACAAATAAGGATCACAAGTCAAAACAAATAATTATTTATGTCACTCGTCAAATAGGTATCGACGCACATGCGCATTGTGCGTGTCGTCCTAATCATAAGCATAAAAATTGCCAACTTTCAAGGTCAAATTCTTATGATATGATTGAGACTAAGTGTGGATTCATGCAGCACCAAGTAACAATTATCAAGTAGCAATTATCAATTAACAATTATCAATTAACAAGTATTGAAAATATGGCATTCATGCACCCAAATTAACAATTACCAAGTTAACCTTACTTTTTCGTGGATACTGTTTAAAAATTCAGATTCTATTTGTTCTTCGAAAATAAATGACCAGTTTTGTGTACTCATGATTGTCACTAAATAGGCGGAAGCCTTAACCATTTTGGAGAAAAGAATGTTTGACAATCTCATAATATCAGTGTGATTGCATCTTGCATGACCATATGCATGTGACGTTTTTTTTATACCCCGAATGACATCAAATGTATGGCCTGCAAGACCAAAAATTGCAATGTGAATACAAACTATCAACACTGAGAGGGTCCCTGCTATCGTTTCAAGCGTTAAGCATTACCTCTGATATTTATATCTTTGAAGATGGTAATTATGCCCTTATCATATACAATTTGGGAAATTGCCGTACAAAATAAGCCAAAATAGCATCATCAATTTCCATTTCGATATGAACGAAAACCGAAAACACAACACAATAATACAAACTGCCCCACAAATATTTTAAAGAGATTCATTTTCGTCATTATACTGACCAATCCGCGGTCACCTGCGTACTAGTTGCGCACCAGAAGAAAATATTGTTCAATTAGAGTAAAAAGTTAAAAGTTGGCCAACTTCCACTTGTTACTTGTTAATTGATAATTGTTAATTGTCTGCATGAATGCATTCATTGTAAAACAAGAAGTTCAACTTATACTTGCTAATTGTTAATTGATAATTGTTACTTGATAATTGTTAATTGGTGCTGCATGAATCCACACTAAAACTAAATAAATTGCGTAAATGCTTCTAATGAAATGTACAGTTTTAATTTGATTTTATGATCAGTGATTGTGATTAGGACTATGATGAAAACAATGAAGCATAAATTGGTGCTAACAAATCTTTAATAACAGAAAAACAAATATATAAAAAAATATTCTCCGCTCTGTAACAAAATATGACTCTCTTAAAAATAAATAGGATTCAAAATAGAAATAAACATATAAAACATGTAAAATTAAATCATTCTGATTCTGAACCAATATCGATACTTTCAATCTCTTCTGTTTTTTTCTATATTCTTAGCCAAACCTTTTGTTTTAAACATGTTTTTAATGTTTTAAATCATGTTTTTTAATTGTACAGAAAAAACACAATTTAAATCAAATAAAACAGTTTCAAATAAAAGAAACACAACGTTTTGTTTTTTTTTAAACATGTTTTTTGCCAACCCTGCTTTTATATTCATACTGTGCCCGCCATAAATAACGTAACATATGAGAAAAAAAATGTATTAGATTAGGTAGAGTAGGAGAAAAAATTGGTGTTCGATTCTGCATGTCTGACAACCTGAAAATCGATTTTGACACATGTCACGTGACCACTGGAATGGCGGCAAATTGAAAAAAAGTATCAAGAGGCCAAAAGTGGGGTAAGATGGCAAGATATCGAAAAAGTAATTTGAAAAGTTTGATCAGAATTATATACTCATATACAGAGTTGAATCGAGAAAACGAAAACATATGGGAAATTGGCTCTCGGTCGAATTGGCTGATATTTCATTATGTCATAGTAACAGGGTCTTTAGACAAATGTGTGAGTTCAAATGATTTTGTATGTGCCGTTTCTGAGATATAACCGGACAATGTTTGTGAAAACGCCGTAATTGGGAAGGATTGACAAAAAAAACTGTTTTCTTAGTCGAAATAAGACGAATTCAGGATGAAAATGTATTTATTGGAACTAGTTAAAATGTCCAATTATAATTTTATGAATGATGATAGGTTGTATACGGGGCATAGTAAAAAAAGTCATTTTTTGAGGTAATCTTTGAGTTTGAAATACGAATTTTTATAATTTTGGATTATACCCTCATACTGAAAACACTTGACACATCGTTTTTACCACAAAAAATTATTTATTGCCAATGTTGATTGAAAAAAAGATGAAGTAACTTTCTGATGAATACAGTTGTTTAATGTTACCTTTCATTTAAATACAGGGTACGTTACAATTTTTTTTAGGTCATCTACAAAGTTTTTATTGAATATCTCAAAAACCTTTGTTTGAAACTGGTTGACAATGTTTCTCTTTGAGTAAGGTTATTCTGGACTTTCATTGTCTAAAAAAGAACAAAGAAAAATTCATTTCTTTGCAATTTTTATTCATGACGTTTCAACTGTTGAAATCTACAGTCGTTATCAAGTGTATAAATGCGACAATCTCAAGGATACTTCTTATATATGTTATGGCTAATTTTGAGTCATTAGCCTAGGGGTATTTTGCCGGTGTAGAGGTAAGCTTGTAAATTACAGTGCCTCCGGTATAGCATTGTTAATTTTTATCGCAATTTCAATTGATCCATGCCACTGATTAAGGGTTTCCACACATTACGTATTTCTATACTATCTTGACTGAAGACTTTGTTGTTCATAATATATGCACTATCTTTAAACCTCTCAAAAACTGTTCCGTTAATTTGGACCTAATTTTACTCACACCATTTTGAAAATGTTGACTTTTATGTGTGAATATTTTGTCAACTTTGCATGTTGCGTTTCGAAGATATTCACTTTTAAAGTTTACGGTATGACGGTATATGTGGCTGTTGAATTCGTTTATTATAATACGTTCTTGAGTTTGCATGTATTGATGCAATCTTGTCATAATATGGTAAACTTTGAAAATGCATATCTTATAAACGCAACATGCAAAGTTGGCAAAACTTTTATATATAATATTCAACATTCTCAAAATAGTGTGAGTAAATTCGTGACTAAATTAACGAACAGTTTTTGAGATATTCAATAAAAGTATTGTAAATGACCTAACAAAAAAATGTTACGCACCCTGTATCTGAATGAAAGTTAATATTGAACAACCGAATTCATCAGAAATTTGCGTTATCTTTTTTTCAATCAACAATGTTAATCAATATTTTTTCTGGTAAAAAACGACCAGTCAATTGTTTTCAGTATAGGGGTATAATTAAAATTTTTAAAAATTCATATTCCAAACAGAAAGAGTCATCAAACACGTTTTTATCAGCTAGGATAGACTAAAACTATAATGTCTTGCCAAAATATAACTTGTTGGTTCTGGAATAGTGCTAGAATAAAATTCCCGAAAAACGACTTATTTGACTATTCCCGGTATACATCCTAATGTACTTTCATTACTAAGATTATGATTGGACATGTCAACGAGTTTCGATGAGTACATTTTCATCATAAATTTGCCTTCTTTCGACTAACAAAACAGTTTTTTCTTTGTCAATCCTACCCAAGTACTGCGTGTTTACGAACTTTGACCGCTTATATCTCAGAAACGACACAAACAAAATCATTTATATTCACACATTTTTCTAAAGATTCATCCTACTATAACATAATGAAATTTCAGCCAATTTGATCGAGAGCCAATTTGCGATATATTTTCGTGTCATATCAATTTTTTGGGAATATTTTTCGATCTCTCTACAAATATCAGAGTTTTTTCTTCTGAATATCTTCATTGTAGAGGAAGATTTCTTTTTCAATGATACTAGAATAGAATATTTATTCATCCTTTATGATCAAATACATGATATATGATAGGTCACAATGGTCAGACAGAACTATACAAATGATACAACTATACAGATTAATTTACAATATATTCAACTATAATGTTCGGAAATTCAATAATAGTGAACCATTATAATACATATACAAACACATACATACATACACCTGTACATATTCATACAAACATATTATACACATAGGTACATAAAATCTGTAAATATAACGGTACATCTTAGCGACTTAGGAATACACATTAAAATATAAATAGATGTTAAAAATATAAAAATACAAACACCCACAAAGTAAAATGATATCTGCAATTTTTAGTTCACCTGAAATTGAGGTATGCAGTAGTGGAATAGAAACAATTGTTCGTTAAAAATAACCTGAGTTTTTTTTAATAACTTTAATGTCAGAAGGTAGGTAGTTGAAAAATGTTGCTCCTGCCAGGGAAGGGGTTTTTTCGTATAAACTTGTGGGGTGTTTTTCGATTCTAATTGAATCACCGTATGTGGTTGGATATCGATGTATGTAGGAGTTCCTCGCTGAATCTCTCAAATTGCGTTTAATATGGCAAATGCAACCGTATATATACACAGGGTACTGTTAAAATATGGTCTGCAGGTCTGCAGGAGTCTAATTTCTTCATGTTGAATATAAGCCTCATTACTCTTTTTTGAGACACAAGTACTCTATTGATTTCTGAGGCGCCCCCCCAACAGAATTATATTGTATGACAAATGAGAGTGAATGAGAGCGTAGTAAACATTTAAAAGAGTTGGTCGATCAAGTTCATTCTTCAACTGGAGAATAGCATAGTACCCACTGGAAAGTCTCTTGCATACATGGTTGATATGATTTTTCCAGCTCAATTTTTGATACTATACTTTTGGCCCATTTATGGTATTTCTTTCAATTTGCTGCCTTGCCAGTTGTCACGTGACATGTGTCAAAATCAATTTTCAGGTTGTTGAACATGCACAATCGCTCACAAAAAATGTGTTTCCAATACTCTGATAATAAACTCTTTTCTCATATGTTACATGCTTTATGGCGGGCACTGTACACACATTCAACAATTCACTCAAATTTTCAATACGTAGTATTGTCATCTTAAAATATATCACTTTATTTAGATTAAAAGAATAATTTAGTTGTAAAATTTTAACATGCTCTCAATGTTAATAGTACATTCATGAATGCAAATTCATCTACCTTTGAGTTACAATTTCAGTGTTTTTATGTTCCAGGATGAAAATAAGCTTTTAGAACAAGAAGAAAAAAATAGTATAATTTCAACACTGCATAGGGTACTTAAACCATTCATGCTGAGACGCCTGAAGAAAGATGTTTTGCCAGATATGGTGCCTAAAAAAGAAATGAATATTTTTTGCCCTTTATCAAAACTACAAAAAGATCTTTACTCCTTCGTTATTGAAAAAAATATAGCTCAATTGCAGGGTATAAAAGAGGAGGAAGAAGAAGTAAGTTTTGTTTATTTTCATCAAAAATACTGAATGTTCTACAAAATTTGAATACTTTATTTATTTTCTATTTATTTATTTGTTCAATTCATGAATAATGAGCTGAACATATAAAAAAATATAGAATATGTTATGAAATATCAAACGAGTGACTCAAGGACACTTTCCAAAAAAAAAAATCCAAGATTATTTAGGGCAGGCAATGGGTAGGTTCTGACTTACAATTGAAATTGAAAACATGGAATAGTATATATACAAATACTGGGTGGGGCACCGAAAACGAAACAGATCGAATATCTTCAAAACGCATGTGTTGTGAAAAAAATGCAAAAACACGTCGATTTTCAATCCAAGGGGGACATCTTCCTATCATAACCTCAACTGTCATATATCTCCCCCCACCTCTTGGGCACTATCACCCAAATAATTTGAATCGGGAAAGTAGTAAGTGTAACACATCATTGAAAAAGTAATTTCATAAGGAATTTAGACATGTCAATTTTCGCTACCTAACTTTTTATTTGGGCGCCCTCTTGCGGGAAAAACAACTGTTTCGTATTCCAAATTATGGTACTTCATTTTCAAGTTATTTTTACATTAATTCGGTGACAATGCATTATGGAATATATCGAAGGAAAAAAACAAAATGGCGGCTCCAAAATGGCGGACATGATTTGCAATTATGGTCCGATTCGATTCATAATTATTGTTATGTGGTGGTTTACATCGTCGGAAATTATGATTTGTTTGTCAATGCAAAAAAAAATATGGAGGCCTAGCGAAAGAGATGCAATTCACGCATCATTGAAATGAGCGATTTTCTGTGAGTGATACTTCTGAATAACATTCTCCCTTATCTCATTCATAGATAGGAATCTCCAATGGAAACTGGACATTTAATAAATAATCAACTATCTGCATGAAAATGCAAAATTTCACTTTCAGATTTTTCTCTCAAGTTATATAGGATATTTCTCAATATCTATCAGATGTAGTTCAATGTCCAGCGGGGCTTTAGCCGAGGAAGTAGTTGTTTTCTGTTAGATATTACAAAAAAGTAACTTCAATTTATCGTAGGTTTTTCCATTTCCAGAGGAGTCATGTATTGGTTCAATTTTAAATTGAGAATGTTTCTCTTTACAACATGAATCTTTTTCAAGAGAGGTTACCTTGTACAATGGAAAATAGCGACTAAAATTTCAACTTTCAGTAGCAGATGATTCCACAACAGACTTGATGAACATCCTCTTCAAATTTCCAATAAAATCAACATACTTCAAGATGTTTTTGAGTTGCTTTCCAAAAACTTGAAAAAATGAAACTATAATTAAACTTAATCTATATCACACTCTTTTGAGGTGAGCTTTGAAACCAGTAGTAGAAGCTTTTAATATCATCAGGCAGTTCATTGAATAATATCAAACCCTTATGAAAAGTAGAATTCTGACCTCTTTTTTTATGCTTTGTTGACTAGTCTTGTATTGATTTATTTTATTATTGTGAATTATTTTATATTTTTAAGTAGGGTGGGGCATCATCCGATATAATCACGCCCAAATGCTTCAGTTGCTAAACACATTCAATTATGCCACCTCCTATATTCACTGCATAATTGTTACATCTAAACTCAGCTATAGTTTTGTCAGTACCTATGGCTTTATTCATACATTTACTTTTTAGTGCATTTATTTTGAGACGTTTATTTTGTTGATGGAATCCTTTAGTTCATATGATGAGGCATATATTAGGGTATCGTCAGCATGTAAATGTATTTCAATTCCATGTAATATGTCAGCCATGTTATTTATATAAGTTAATGAAGAGCAATGGTCCTAATATACTTCCATGTGGGATGCCGTGATTGTTCATCATGTCAGTGGAAATTATTCCGGTTACTTTACCTTTTGCTTCCGATTCTTTAAATAGACAGAAAACTATTTTAAAGCTGTGCCCCCAATTCCGATATTCTTCAATTTTGTGATCTTCTTCAATTTTGTGATCAATATATCTACAGCTTCAAAGACCCTTTGTAAATCTAGGAAAACAGCAACAAATGGCCATTGAGTTGCGCATTTTTTGGTCTACTCAGATTTTTGATGACGTCATCGCTGTTCGAGTTATGACGTCATTATATTCTTTTTTAAATGGCGTTACCCTATTTTGATAATACGCATTTTTCTGTGCATGGATGTCATATTATTTCTTATGTTACATGACCGTATTTTCGAGAAAAATAAGATATTTCATTCATAATTAGGTCTGTTAACGTAAACTTTTGACTCGAAGAGTCCCCACAAGAAAAAAACTAGTGGGATTAGATCAGGAGATCCAGCTGGCCACTCAAAAATCCTCGTCTGCATTCGAAATCCGGAGTATGAGGGATTTTTTCTCAAGTGCATTGGTATCGATAGGCGACCTCATACCTTGTTGTGAAACAAGTGCGATGTTAGTTGCCTAGATGCCAATCCCGACGTCTAATGTTTGCTCAAAGTGTGCAACCGACCACCCGGGGTGGGGCTGTAGGTTTTCCGGGTTTTCCTGCAGCTGAAGAGTGAATAAGCCACCGAAAATCAGAAAGTCGCCCCGGAGCGCCACGGAAAATGATAATAATAGCCGACTTGAACCCGCAGACGAGAATTTTTAGAGTGGCCAGCTATCTCCTGATCTAACCACACTAGATTTTATTTTGTGGAGATACCGCAAGTCAAAATTTACGTAAACAGACTTAATACTACATTATTATGAATGAAAAATCTTTTATTTCTCGAACATACGGTTATCTAACATAAGAAAAAATATGACATCCATACACAGAAAAATGCGTTAATTTTGAAAGTATTAACTGTGAAGATCTGAATAAATATGGATGATACTTATTAATTTAATTGAACAATGTCAAATATACAACTGTCAGTCGTGTGTCTTGTATCAGTTGTCATTGTAGTGCAGCCTATAATAAATTCAAACTCACATTTGCAAACCATATATTCTACCTTACGTTTTTGTGAATCGTACTTTCCATTATATTACCGTACCTTACGTTCTTGAGTTACCTTACCTTTCTTTAACATGAACTAGCCTTAATAGTGTATAAACATCTATAAACAAATATTGTAGAATAAATATGGTATGAAACAACACTAAATTGTTTTTTACTTGTAGAAATGGCCAATATTACTTTTGTAAAAAAAATACTACACTTGGTGCATAAATAACTATTGATTTTATCTATACTAAAGTAGCCACTAATAAAGAAATGGTATTAATATAAGTTATATTTTGTAGATTATAGATGAACCAAGAAAGAAAAGAAAATGCGTGAAAGATGACAAGTTTTCATATCTTGTGATAACAGAAGACGACGACATTCCAGATTACGATGAAGAATTGATTAAGAAGGAAGAAAAACTAATAGGCTCAAAAATTGACAGAACTCGTGCCCCGTTTATTACTAGGCTGACAATGATGAATACCGTAATGATGTTTAGAAAAATTGTCGATCATCCTTATTTGGTACATTTTCCACTGGATCCCAATTCTGACAAGAAAGAACTTTTAATTGATGAAAATTTGGTGTTGCAAAGTGGCAAGATGATGGTATTGGATGAAATGCTAACAAAATTGAAAAAGAAAGGACACAAGGTACTTATCATAACTCATAAGATTACATTAAACATATTTTATAATGAGAAGTAAGAAAAATAGAATACAGTAGTGGAAAATTTGAAGGATGCTCCACAATTACTTCATAAATTGTCTGGTTCATACTTGAAGAAATCAAAGACTTCGTTTGAAAATTTGAAACTCTGTAGCTAAAGCTTTCAGGTTTTATGCAAACAAAACTATTTTTGTGAAAGGACCACGCATGTTTCTTATGGAAAATGGCTTTCCGTGAATTTGTCCGAATTTTTGGTATGGTGTAGATCTGGATGCACTGATCAAAAGTGTCCATTGCGAAAAACTCCAAAAATGGACAGTTTTCGAGATATGGCTCTATCAATGTAATTTTTTTTGCATTTTTTAGATTTTGACACTCTCATACTTAGGAAAAACCGAGTTTCAATGATTTCACTGCAGGAATCGATTGAAAAATGATTCTTTCTTCGTTGCAGACACTGCCATTTGAAGAAATTGTTATACACTGCTCGTCACTGACGATGTAACTGGACTATTATTTTCAATTTCTATAGTCCAGTTTTTGTAGAAACAAAAACTTCTGAATTGCTCAAGGTATCACAGAGTCACATATATTCAACACCATTTGATAGGGGCACTAAAAAAATAATATTCGATACACACTATAAGAACTGAATCTGAGAAGATACTTTTTTTTAAAAAATAGTTTCCTAGTCGTCAAAGAAATAGTGGTAAATGCAAAATGAGCATATAGAAAATCGTTCGTAATGTAGGCTGACGACATATATACTCGTATCGAATGCAGTTTGTTTATACCGAGTGTTAAATATCCATAGAAACAAGGGAATACATACCCAATAATCATTTCTAATCGCTAATCGAACCGTTAAGGCAAACGAATCCGTGAAAATGTCTGAATATTTGATATGATGTGGATTTCGATGCACTGATCAAGTTTCTATTGCTACAGTATGTTTGTTAGAACTAGAACAATTCAAGAGTTTTTGTTTCTATGAACACGGAAATACAAAAGTTGAAAATAATAGCCCAGCTACCTCGCCAGTGACGAGCAGTGTATGCTAATTTCTCCAAATGAATGTATCTGAAATGAAATACAACTGTTTTTCAGTCATTTCCTGCGCAGAAATCGATAGAGTTCCGTTTTTGTTGGGTATAAGAGCTAAGCGATTATGGGCCACAATCTTGAAAACGAAAAAAATCAGATATTGATACGGCCATATCTTGAAAACTATCCATTTTTGTAGTCTGTAGCAACAGACAGTTGATCAGTGCATCGAAATCCACATCATATCAAATATTCAGACATTTTCACGGATCCGTTTGCCTTAACGGTTCGATTAGCGATTAGAAATGATTATTGGGTATGTATTCCCTTGTTTCTATTGATATTTAACACTCGGTATAAACAAACTGCATTCGATACGAGTATTTATGTCGTCAGCCTACATTATGAACGATTTTCTATATGCTCATTTTGCATTTACCACTATTTCTTTGACGACTAGGAAACTATTTAAAAAAAAAAGTATCTCAGATTCAGTTCTTATAGTGTGTATCGAATATTATTTTTTTAGTGCCCCTATCAAATGGTGTTGAATATATGTGACTCTGTGATACCTTGAGCAATTCAGAAGTTTTTGTTTCTACAAAAACTGGACTATAGAAATTGAAAATAATAGTACAGTTACATCGTCAGTGACGAGCAGTGTATAACAATTTTTTCAAATGGCAGTGTCTGAAACGAAGAAAGAATTATTTTTCAATCGATTCCTGCAGTGAAATCATTGAAACTTGTTTTTTCCTAAGTATGAGAGTGAACTGATTATGTGCCAAAATCCAAAAAATGCAAAAAAAATTACATTGATAGAGCCATATCTCGAAAACTGCCCATTTTTGGAGTTTTTGGCAATAGACACTTTTGATCAGTGCATCCAGATCTACACCATACCAAAAATTCGGACAAATTCACGGAAAGCCATTTTCCATGAGAAACGTGCGTGGTCCTTTAAAGAAATTATACCCTCATTAATTTGAATAAAATCTTTCCAAATATTAAAAAAAAAAACATTTACTTGTATTTTTTCAGCCTGAATTAATTTTGACTTGACAAGTATATTATATCTATAATAAAATAAAAACAAAATGATTTTCACCAAAAAGGTTTAAAAAACCACAATTGTTTCACTGTACAGGAGGCTCCTTCAAGTGGAGAAAATAAATCTACATTCCTATTTAGACTAAATTGCATATTATTTGTTGTGTTCCCTTAAATACTCATCGTAAATTGATTAAGGTTCGGTTGTATACCTGCCCCCCAATAAACTTCGGATAACTACCAATAAGATACTGATTATGTTTCATCTAACATAGTAATAGTTAGGGAGCCGGCAGTGAAAAAATTCGCCGAACGGCTATACTCCTTCCGAGCTCAGGAATGGAATTACTTACCTCGAAGATACCAAAGCCAAAATATTTTTGATTTTGTTTAGGGCCCAGCCGAGAAACAAGGGAAAATATTTTGTTTAGCCGTCTTCTATATTCTTTCCGTTGAGATTTATTGTTCAAAAAATGATCAGTTATCGTCTGACAAAGCGGAAGGAAATTTGGGTGGGGCCGGTACTGGAAAAAATTTTCCTCCCCAAAATGTCTCAGGTCAAAAATTAGCCGGTCTCCACAGAAATATAATACATAGAACGCCAGTTAGTTCAGAATAACGTCCACCTACGGCAGATACACCAACCTATGAGTATGCGCAATAGAGCGCAAGTGTCGCTAGGTACGGTCTTAGGATGTTTGACTTCCTGTTCCTGAATCTGGTATAAATTGTCGGTAATAGCATTTGCAATATAACACAGTTTTCTTTTAATGATAAATACAGTAAATCAATAATTGACTTCTTGAAAATAGAAACATTGAGTGTAGGTCTTCTATTTTGTGCTCTCTCGGGACCAAGCAGGGAGAAATGTGTTGATGTATTTCCTGATCCAGTGCTCTAATGATTTTTCTTGATATCTGGTCATATCCTGGTGCCGTATTTTGTCCCCGGTTTATTATTTCGTAGTATGTATCTTCATTGATCTTTTGTTCTTCATTGTTTTCGATATTATTGAAATAGTTGTTATACCAATTAGTGATTGTCTCATAATGATCTTGATCGAATGTTGCACTTCTGTCTTTTTGAAAAGCAGATTCGAAATATCTGGCAAAACATTCCGCTTTGCCTTCATCTGTTGAAATTATTTGTCCATTGTCCTCCAGGTTTGTGTTGTTGTTTGGTTTGTATTTTGAAAGTTTTCTAATTTGGTTCCAGTAGTTTTTGCCTTTTTTGATGTTTATTTCCAACCATTTGTGTTCTCTATATTGCCAGATTAATTTCTGAATACTCTTATTGTAATTATTGATGAAACGTTTTAGCTCTGGATCTTGTGTTACTTTATACTCTCTGTAGATTCTTCTTTTGTTCTTTATTAGCTTCACTATGAATGGTGGGAGTTCATACGCATAATATTTGGTTTTTATTTTGGGCGAATATTTGTGGACAGCTTCGGTAAGTTTTTCATTGAAAGCTTTGATGTGGTTTTCATCAATAGTTGTTTGGCTTTCAATGATTTGTTTCATTCCCATATTCACCTGCTGCATGTCACATTTGTTGTAGTTTATTTTATACTCACCTGCTATGGGGATTGTAGTCATATTTATAAATAGTTCTATTGCTAGATGGTCTGGATCAAGATCTACGTGTATATCAATTTTGTCGTCGTGTTGTTTTCCAAATTACTGGTGTATATCATGAGATCTTGGGTACTGTCTGGCTTATTTTCCATCAGAAAGGTGGGTGGTGTTTCCGCTTTCATGAAATCATAGTTCTGGAGAAATGAGTTGATTTGTCTATTACGAGCTAGATTTATGTTGAAATCTCCGATAATAATTGCAAATCTCTAGTTATAGTTTTATTAAAGATATTAACACAGATTTTCATCAAGTATCTGCTATATCAATAAAAAAAGTAAGTTATAATAATATTTGCCTTTTAGGTGTTGATTTTCAGTACTTTGGTGATGACGTTGGATCTCATTGAAGATTTCATGTTGATGCGTGGTCACACTTATTGCAGACTAGACGGTAGCATTGGATTAGAACAACGAGGGGAGTGCATATCAGAATTCAACAGTAACCCAAAAGTGTTAGCTTTTCTGCTATCTACCCGAGCAGGTGGGCTCGGATTGAATTTAGTTGGTGCAGATACTGTGATTTTTTTTGACAGAGACTGGGTGAGTTAAAATATTTCATAAAACTTGAGCAGTCAATTTACTTGAATAAATAGTAAACGTAATGAATGGTTTAATGATAGGGTTTTAGATGCAATAAAAAAGAGACATGAACCTTACCAACAATACAAAATAACAATTAAATCATATGAGTGGGAAAGGACCCCGCAAGAAAATATATCGGAAATTGGCTCTCGGTCAAATTTTATTTCATTATGTTATAGAAGGATGGGTCTTAAGAAAAATGTGTGAGTTTAAATGATTTTGTATATGTTGTTTCTGAGACATAACCATAGAAATATTTATTATATACTTACTCTAGAATGCTAATCCTCATGTCAAAAGTGTTGTAAAAAGTTCAGGCTAGTCCGCAATGCGCAGGTGCGTCATTATTGATTTTTGTACTAAAATATTATGGTACTTGTGAAGATTAACAACGGTTAATTCTGAATCTCGGAGAATAAGGTTAGAAACCTCATTGTTATTTGTACCTGTTATTTGTATTTAGCCGATTTGAATACATATTTTCACATTTTTATGATCCCAAATATTTAGCAAAGGCCATCAGAAAGTAGAGTACGGTTATTATTATTATTTATCGCTCTGAAGCGACTGATTTTTGGTATCACATTCACTTTTCAGCTGTAGTTATCCAACAAAAACCTACGGAACCACCCCAAATCATCGGTGCGAATTTCAAGGAAGCACTGGATTGGAAAATAAATTGAAAGTACAAAAAACTATGAAAATTTATATCAGCTAATATCATGAATAATTTCAACTCAAATTGGATTTATAAAATTGGATGCTTGGAAGCTCGATGTTTTTTTTCTAGAACGATTCAGTCAAAATATGTAACTGCATTTAATTTAAATCATTTGAAGAGATTTACATGCTATTTCTACGAGTATTTCTGTTTGTATTACCTTAGTGCTATTTCCACAATGAGGGTGCATGAGAAAGTGAGGCCAGAAGCATTTTCCTTACCATCAGAGAAAAGCACTTCCATATTGCATGCATGCTTACGCAGGCACAGTATTGGCACTGCACTAGGTTTCAAATTATTCTATTGTCGTTTTCACATAAATCTTCATGAGGAAAATGCCTGCCACAAATTACAATTTTCTCACTCAAATGTTCTGCAGGGGTCTCTTCTTAAAAACAATAACCAAAAATCATGCCTTTTTTGTCAAGCTAAAATAATATTTAAGCTATTTTGAGCAAAGCATATAGGTACATAAAAAATTTCATTATCCACCAAAAATGATTTATTTCAGGTATTTTTCCTTTACACAACACCTACAGCCGTATGCATAGTCAATCGCCAGCGACTCGCCAGAGTTTCGCCGTTCGCTACACAAGGATTATAATGCACAGTCGAGCTCCAAAAGAGTGACAACTACGCGATAAGTCACATTTTGGCGAAACGCTGGCGATGTATCACTTTTTTGGAGCTCGACTCTGCATTATAGTTCTTGTGTAGCGAGCGGCGAAACTCTGGCGAGTCGCTGGAATTGACTATGCATACGGCTGTAAACAGTTCACTGTTTATTTGTAGGAAGAAACAGCTTTATTAGAAATTGTCTTTAAAGGAACAAGATTAAAGCAAATTCACGAATGATGAAGAATAACCAACAGCAACAAATACCACACAAAATCTGAAATTCTAAAAACCGTCTCTGATCTCTGACAAGAGTGACAGATCTTAGTGACAAGTTTTCCTGTTGATGAAAAAGCACTGTTGCACGGTCATTATAATAAGCGTGTTCCGTTTCATGCATTCATCGCATCACTGTTGCAGACATAATCAAGCGTTCCGTTTCAACTAACATTGACGTTGGTGGGTTGAATCGGAACGATTTTTGCTTGCGTGGTGCATGTAACAAAAACAAATCTTTTAATCTAGTGAATAAATTAATATGGGTAGAACGAAAGTGTTAATGGCAAGAGTAGGAAGCGAGCTTTGTGAAAATGAGAGTAGCTCAGATTCTGATACAAGTGATAGTTATGAGGATAATATCGTCTGTCCCACGCCAAAACTGCGAATATGCTAATTCCAGGGTTCTGATGACTTCAATATGTAAAATACAAATTTTTTACCAAAATTTTCAATGTCAAACTTAAGAAAGTGATATCAGGTTGTCTACTGTGAACGAGAGTGAATTCGCGAATGTGAAAACTTACCTAGGTTTTCAAAGCAAGAAGCACGAATATTCTTAAAACTCTTCTCATTCGAAATGACAAATTGCACATTCGTGGTTTTGGCATGAGACCGACGATATGATGTTAAATGAATTGACGATTTTTTATTTCATTGTACTAAGTCAGGGAAATGTGATAATGCACGATACTTGACACTTCATCAGACAGATCTAACTTGGATCGGATTCATCGCTGCTAAACGAACGGGCAGTAGTTCATGCACTTTCGATGTTTCAAGGCCAAAGAGGGGAATATAAAAGTGGGCGTGTCAATGCGCTCCCAATGTAGGAAACGGAACGGTCATATGCGCATTATGTCCTCAATGCATGAAACGGAACACGCTTTATTACAGTAGCATAGGGTACATTATTGTTTTAAATAAGTTTCTTTCGCGACTAAAATTCGTAGTAATCTATATCTAAAAGGTTTATTTCGGTTTTAAAAAGTCCTAAATGCGTTGTCAAATGACATGTGTTTTATTGCCTCGTAACAAAAAACTCTAAATTGGAACACCAAATTATTTTCAAAGACATCGTAAACGGGTCGCATACGTGGCATGCTTTTCGCCGTGAAAATTGGCGGAATTAGCATTCTAGAGTAGTTATATAATATATATTTTTATGGATATAACCGGCACTTAACCTCACTTCGACATCCGCAAACCTTATTCCACTTTTTAATGGGACATTCATTTTCAATTGGCAGCAAGGAAAAAATCGTCTAAGATTAAAAAAAAATTCATAAGTTTACGCCATCATTGGTACCTTTGGCCACGTGCAACCATTATGCCTATAATTTTTTCGCTGCTATTGTCTATCTTAACCCTTAACCACTGAACGTCGGAGGACGAACGTATTTACTGAACCAGGGTCATAGTGACCCTGGTATTTGAATAATTTGTTATGAATATCTAATATCGTTATTTAGCAATTTGAGCTAGTTTACAATGCTAAGTAGTATCTTTTCCAATGTTACGAAACGCCACTTTGTTTAAAAAAAAATGGATAATATTTTTCAACAACAATTATAAAAAGCGTAGCGTTTCTGCAGTGCGAAATATAAAAATTGCCAAAATTAAAGTATTACATTTCAATAACCATTGTTTTGTTACTATATGAATAGTAAACATGTGAGGCATATGAAAAATTATTGAAATTTTTTAAAATTATTAATTGAAAAAAAAACATCAATGGCTGTCCTGAAGTCATTAGATCAGAAAAGATCATTGCATCAGATTCATTAATTTTCTTGTCCACATCTGTGTTTGATTCCTCCATCCATGTGTCTTCATAGTCTGGGTCTGTAAACTTTACTGTCCCTGAAGAACCAGCCATAATACTTTCGATAAATGCCCTCAAAGAAAGAGCGAAAAAAAAAACGTATTTACCGTACCGGGGTCAAATTGACCCTGTAACGCTTACTTTCGATATTTTCATACGGAATAGAACATCAAATTACACCTTCAACGTCTATTTAGCAACCTATGGGAAGGTAAAGAGACGACCAAATGAAAAGAGTGTAGATGCAGCGCACAGTCAGCAAATTAAAATTGCTCAGGGTCAAGTTGACCCTGGTTCAGCCATTGAGGGTTAACATGCCGTTGGTGTACATGGCAGCGGCGATAAAATCGTTCCGAAACACATATATTTTATAATGAAAATCGAATTTTTTATATGAAAGCCATGCGGCGACTGCTCAAATTTTGCATCATTCTTGTCAGAATTTACATCTTTCACTGGTCCAGAGGCATAAACGAGAAAATCGTCACCTGAAATCTGTCACCATCTCCCAGTCTATTTCTTCTCATATTGCTATTTCCATTCCACCTAAAGGTGCATTTAGTCAACATCATTTTAAAATTGTGCTTAAATATATGTAAAAACCGAAAGTTAAATCTGTTATATCAAATACTACCATTTACTGCCATTTATATAACAATGTTAAGTTTATGCTAAAAACCTTTGATGTTACCGCTATGTTTATGATAATGCTTGAGCTAATAAAGTTGACTAAATCCATACTAAGTTGATCAAGTTTTTATTTTCATCACGACTATTTCTTCGAATTTCTCACAGAATGACAAATGACATTGCAGAAATAGAAATGTCAAATTTTTAAATTGCTAAGTATCCAAAAAAGACTGTTGTTTTTGCTGCGTCTTATATGAAATCCTCTTCTATAGGTGTTATGAAATACTTGGAAATGTATTTCACTCAACTTCGCTCAGTTAGTAATATTTGAATTGACTTATCGATTGATTGATTTCAAGTGCTCCGTTGGATTTCAGCAGAGAAGGAAAGGGCATTCATGATTGACAAATAGCGTGTTCCGTTTCATGCATTCATCGCATCACTGTTGCAGACATAATCAAGCGTTCCGTTTCAACTAACATTGACATTGGTGGGTTGAATCGGAACAATTTTTGCTTGCGTGGTGCATGCCGTTTCCCGTAGATGTTGACGTTCATCACTTTATCAGTTAACCAAATTCTTATGTAACAAAAACAAATCTGTTGATCTAGTAAATAAATTAATATTGGTAGAATGGCAAGAGTAGGAAACGAGCTTTGTAGAAATGAGAGTAGCTCAGATTCTGATACAAGTGATAGTTATGAGGATAAAATCGTCTGTCCCACGCCAAAACCGCGAATATACTAATTCCAGGGTTCTGACTTCAATATGTAAAATACTAATTTTCTACCAAAATTTTCAATGCCAAACACACCAAAGTGCTATCAGGTTGTCTACTGTGAACAAGAGTGAATTCGCGAATGTGATAACTTACCTTGGTTTTCAAAGCAAGAAGCACGAATATTCTTAATACTCTTCTCATTCGAAATGAAAAATTGCACATTCGTAGTTTTGGCATGAGACCGACGATGATGTTGAATGAATTGACGATTTTTTCTTCCATTGTACGGTAAATCAGGTAAATGTGATAATGCAGGATACTTGACACTTCATCAAATATCAAATTTAAACTTTGAATTCGGTTTCTGAAGTTTCTGTTTGAACGTGAAACCACAGACAAGAAACTCGTTGTTTTGACTTTTGAGTTTGACAGATCTAACTCGGATTGCATTCATCGCTGCTAGACGAACGGGCAGTAGTTCATGCACTTTCGATGTCTCAAGGCCAAAGAGAGGAATATAAAAGTGGGCGTGTCAATGCGCTCCCGATGTAGGAAACGGAACGGTCATATGCGCATTATGTCCTCAATGCATGAAACGGAACACGCCTTATAAATACCTATGTATAATAACATGCTTCTATTGTTTTTGACACTGAACCTTTGGTATTTTTTAAATTTCCGGCGTGAATAATAACTTACACAAGATTTTTTGATATTTATATTCTAGAACCCCCAAGTTGACATTCAAGCTCAAGATCGTTGCCATCGAATAGGACAAACTAGGCCTGTTATGGTTTACACCCTGATAACAAGAAATACTATTGATGAACATATTATAACTCTGGGATATCAAAAGAGACTTCTAGAAAAATTGGTTATAAAAGACGGTAAGTTTAATTTGTTCTTTAATAGTATACATTAAAGTTAGTAGATGGGTGAGCTTAATGAACACTATTTTCATTGTTTCATTATCTAGCAACATTAAATATCAACAACAAAAGTATTTTATATTCAGATAACTTTCAAAAACAGCTTACAACATTATAAATAATAATAATAATATTTATTTCGCTTGTTAAAAAGTATAAAATTATCACAATATTTTTGTACAATAACGAGGAAGACGTCAGTGTAAAAATAAGTAATATACACGTCTCAGTAATATCTTTCACACTGCTGAAAGTAATTGTATTAAGACTGTAACCAGTATAAATGAATAAAGAAAAAATCGCAATATAAAATGAGATTGATGATTGATGGAATGTGAAATCTCTATTTATGATTGATGAATTATTGGATAACTAAGCAACTTTTTAGGCAAATTCCAAATGTTGAAATCTGATGATAAGTCCAAAGCTGAAAGTGAACTTAGGGAGCTGCAGGAGCTTTTGAAAAAAGAGAGTGAAACATTTGAAGGTTTGGGTTTCTCCAATGAAGAAATGGACAAATTACTTGACAGATCAGAGCTATACAAAATTATGAAGGAATCAAAGTCTAGAAAGAATTAGCTTCGTGGTTTTAGATTGTATTTTTAATTTGTTTTTGTGTTACCATTTATTTTAAAATGCTAAGATATTACTCATCTAACTGAGCTTGTAAATAAGTGTATAATGAGTATGACCTACAACAGTATTATATAAATAGACATTCCAATGTAAAAAATTTTTAAATCGTTTTTTTACTCAATAGACTCATAACATAGATTCCAAGATTACCTCCTAGGTGTGAGCATGGTTATCATAAAGATAGGAATGGAAAATTAATGGCAGATGGCAGTTACACGAAAGAATATTCTCTGAATTAATAATTTGTTTGAAACAACGATTTATTTGGGGTGATTTTGATGTTTTCGATATTGTCATTTTGAGTACTTAACTTTATAAATGTTTCTGAATTAGTCATTGAATTTTCAATAAATATATTTTAAAACCAGCTGATAAATATTATGTGACTTTGTAAATCTTGATGTACACTTTGAAGAAATAACTTTAAGAATTCTCAATTATGTGGATCTTAAACTTCTGTTTGACGCATAATATCTAGTTTTGCAAATTTAAGATAAAACCTATCAAAAGATAAAAACTTAGAGCTGCCATTTGACATTTTGTTCTTCTAATATGACAGCTATGCTACATTTATACCGATATTTTTTTTCTTGAATGTTCTATGTTGTATGCAAATTTTCGTTGGTTATAAGTCGAAGTGAATGATAAAAAAGCTTCATAATAATATATATTACAGTGTTTGTTTAGATTGCATTTTTTAATTTTAACTTTTTTACATATATATTCTAGAATTTTAAAATAGCACCGTTAAAAGGGTAATCACTTGTTGGCTGTTATAAGACATTTTTATTAATTGGTGCCATAAGCAAGGTGTACATGTACACAGAGTGATTCAAAAATTGAGTGCTCATTTAGTTTCAACAGAACATTCTGTTTCTTTGTTGAGATTTTTATAATTTTAATACCTAAAGGCGGATTTAGCGGATTCACAATGCATAATTTAGTGCATATGCGTAATTTTAATTCACACCTAATCCATCAAAGTTCAATACAGGGACTCGATTGAAATGATTTACCCGTTTCAGTATGCAGAAAAATTACGCATTTTAAATCAGGAAAAGTCGCCTTAAAATTACGCATATGCACTAAATTATTCATTGTAAATCCGCTAAATCCGCCTTAATTCATGATATTAAATAATTGCCATCACGAACTCTTCATAAAAAAGTGACCCAAAACATGATTTTTAGTCCAACGAATCACTCTATACTTAGATTAAGAGCTTGCTTTAGCTTTGTAGTCATATTACTTGTTTCTGTTTTTACACTGTGTTATGTTGACTAACTTCTTGTGATGAAAGTTATTAAATTATAAGTTTTTACTTTTTTAATTTGACTTTCATTTTAGTGAGATATCCCCCAGTTGTCTGAAAAAATTAAAGAACGCCCAGTCACAGCATAATTGTGCCACAGCATGTGTAACACAGCAGTGACACTCTCATTGGCGGGAAAATTTTGGGATGAATTTCGTCATTTTGCGAGGTGCCAGATCTATCAAACTTTCTCTTTGCACTTTTGACGTGTTCTCTGTGCTCTGTAACCAGTGTATTTGTTCATATTTCGAACTCTTATCGTATCGTGGATTTCAGATTTTTCCAAGTACAATTAGACTGGTGCCTATAATTTTTGTGAAAAAAAAAGTAGCAGGAAAGGACCAGGTGGGAAATGTTGCTGAGGTTCCAACTTTGAAGAAAAAATAAAATTAAACACGAAACTACACAAAATGGTGAAATGGGGATGCAGTTCAGGGGTTGAAAACGGTTTTTGCAATTTTCAGCAAAACGTGGCCTTTTAGCGAAAAATGTTGTAGATAATAAAAAAATAGAAAACTTCTGCATTCAACACTTTTCGACTTAACCTCAAATTAACCGTCAAAATTGCGAAAAACCAATTTTTTAGTATTTAATTTTTTTCACGCGACAGTGACGGACTAGCGCACTCCGTACTCTTGGTATATGAGAGTTATAGGTGACAGTTTTGTTACTTGGTTCTAGTTCAACTGACAGACCTCATAAAAGAAGTAGATATCGCATATTCGGGGTCACCACGGAGTGGGCGACATCTACATTTCGAAATTTGTATATAAAATTCCGGGAAAACAAACATTCTGCTATAAGATCGCGTGTTAATAAATTAGTGATTATTTCTTTATCATTCTATATTTGGTTCAATTTTTTTGATTTAATGGAAGAAGCATAGCTTTGATGTGACAAGTAAGCCAAGAAAGAAAAAATTGTCCAGTGCCACAATGCAAGAATTATTCGTCTGCAAATGTCTCAATGCTCTCTTTTCCCAGAAACCAGAAATTATCTAAAACATTGGGAATTAAACTGAAAATCGGGAAACTAATTCATAAACATACGTGTATTTGCATCCGTGAACAGTGTGAACTCTTTATTTTGAATGTTTGCACATCTAGTGAGAGAAATTTGGTTTATAACTGGCGTAAATCAATCCATTCATTCAATCCAGCATTAAAATAATTGAAGAAAATTGTCATTTCATCTCAAAAAATTGCAGAAACGAGTTCACTGAGGCAACGAATAGAGGAATAAATGAAGTAATAGAGGATTTTATAATTGTAACTGTGTTTGTTAACTTCAATACTTGTCAAGGTCGATCAAGGTTAGACGCTGTTGAAGTTTCAGGATCACGGGCCATTTTCCGTTCAAACACTACTAAAAAATTGCAGCCAAATGAATTTGCACAACAGGCATTTAAAAAAAAGTACTCCAAAGTTGAGGTAGAAGTAAAATTCAATAATTAAAAAAAATATCAAAAAGTCGTCAACTGTCAAGAAAAGATAATTAAATGACATTTGCTTTGTTTTCCCGGTAGGGTCACTGAATCTAGAAGGCCGTGCCGTCCTTACTGGTATGGCTAATGGGCGTGGTCCAATACTTGAAATAGTTCCAGTATTCCAATAACCCACAAAATCACCAATTAGAGAGCAAGTTTTGTGGGTTATTTGAACACTTGCTGCAGTTGTCACTTGTCAGATGCCAAACCGGACATGGGGGGACAAACAAAGCCATTTCCCATAAGACTCTGTGTACTTTTTACTCAATTTTCTGGAAAGCGAGGCATTTAAAGACATTTTTACCGATATTATTGTGTTTATTGGTTCATTGTGAATACTGTGAAGTAAGTGCATAAGTCTGTAGAGATGTTACTAACAGCGAATTTTTAGTTGAAAGATACGTTGTCACATGGTTCACAATTCATAATAGGTTCCTTTTTTAGGTTTTATTACGAAAACCATGAAGTTTTGTGCTGTTGTGGGTTGTAGTAACCGATCAAATCGAAATGAAGACGTAACATTTTCCCGATTTACTTCAATACGATGTGAAGAGAGGCAGATATTAGCTGCTGTATTATCGAAAAACTTCATGATATTGGAAGATACAAACTCCAAATCATAGATTACCAAGCTCTTTTTCCTTAGGCACCAAGTTATGGTGTTACTGCATCACACCAGATGAAAGAACAAAGATAATCAACTGCCAAAATGCATCTTGCAAAATTCAATGGTTCCATCGGAGGTGCATAGAAATCAAGAGGTTACCAAAGGGAAAATGGTTTTGTTTATTGATTTTTAATGACAGTAACATCATATATCTATAGAATATATATTACAAACATTTTAAAACCTAATAACATGTACAGTGGAAAATATATATCTAGTACTACCAAATGTAATTTTCTAAAAAATATATTTTTCAACAAACACACACACATATATATGTATTTCTATATTTGGAAAAAGTAAATGAAATACATAATTAAAAGTACAATAATATTTTATGAATGGCCTTATTTCTTCTCTTTCCAGACTGGTGAAAAAGTTGACATTACTACAGTTTCTTAAACTAGTATTTGAAATGAACAGATTGATCACAGAAGTTCAGGTACATTTAAAACAAGATCGAAAATTCTAAATATACATCAAATAATAATGTTCTTTTGACTTTTATTCGTCTACAATTTCCAGTCTGTCAATTAGTCAATGCATGAAGACAAAATATAAGTATAATTAAAATGAAGTACCCAATGTGCAAAAAATAGCAATGATACCTATTAGACAAATGATAGATATTGTGAAAACCCTAAATAGAGAGTGATCCCTACAATTTTTAAGCTTCCTCACAGTTGTAATGTGTCTTGTTTGTTCCAATTCTTATGGTTCCAGCTGTTTTCCAGATTTCAAAAACTCAGGTGTTTTGACCATGGCACAATGCAGACCAACTATATCACCTCATAAGAAAACACGATCAGCCAACACTACATCTCCCGGTAATAAATTATTCAGAATAAAAAGAAAGCTGATGTACAACAATGTCTGATGGAGATGGGTGCCACTTCTGTTACCTTTTTATTTCCTGTCCAACAATCTTTTATACCTTGCTAATCGCACCTTCTCAGATACTGCAAGATTTGTTTTGTACCCCATATTTATAGAAGGTACGTAGTCTGGATGTTCGAGACCATCAGACAGTTGACCTGTAAGAATATTCATCTACACATAGTTCATAAGCATTTGTCATTGTATTACAATGAAATGTGTAGAACATACAAAATAATTATTTGCTTTGTTTTCTGTAAAAACATCCCTATGAAGAGCTGCAATCCAACTTGCCCATCTCTATTTCCTTGCAACTACTATCTGCCTCCCTTTAGACTGAATTGAAGAAGATCGGAAAAATGTTACGTCTTGATTTCGATGATCGGTTTCTATGACCCACAACAGCACAAAACTTCATGGTTTTCCTAATTAAACCCAAAAAAGAAACCTATTATGATATGTGAATCGAGTGACAACGTATCTTCAAACTAGAAATTTCCTGTTAATGACACCTCTACAGACTATACACTTACTTCACAGTATTGACAATGAACCAATAATCACAATGTTATCGATGAAAATGTCTTTAAATGCCGAGTTTTCCAGAAAATTAAGTAAAAAGATACACAGAGTCTTATGGAAAAAGGCTTTATTTGACCCCCCATGTACTTATTTGACAACTGACAAGTGACAACTGCATCTGCCCTATTAAGAAATTATTAGGCTTATAATAATAGTGATCGTACTGATCGTAGCAATACAAATGATATGAACGGTGATTACATACGAATCTTCGAATTATTAGTTGAACCCTTGTTTATATAGAAGATAGTCAACCTTATGGGATTATAATTGGATCAAAATGGATGCGACCTGTAGATGGCGATAGTGAGCTCGCATCCAAGTCATGTCGTAACTTCAGTGATCTGGCCTCCAAATCATGTCGTAACTTGATTAAAACAATGGAAAAGCATTAAAATCAGGGTTTTTTGAAGAAACCTGCATTAAACTGACGTCAAATATTCGTGTTTGTAACTAATCACGCTAGATGACACTCGCGTTTGTGTCCAATACCTTTTCCACAGGCATTGACTATGTTCTATTTAAACAATGGTTGAACGTTATTATCTTATTTCCATTCACTTTTCATTTCATGTTTGAAGGAACGACGATTTTGTCAGCAGTTGTGTGTTGTATGCATTTTTTTTCATTAGTCTGCTAGAGGTATTCCATCCTCTCTCATGAAGATATTAGTGATAAATTCCTACAGGCATGGAAAAAATTGTATGAAACAGTAGTTTCCTCCAGAATTCAGAAGTTTTGCTATGGCTTTGCAGTTTTATAGTGATGAAGCATATAAATATGTAAGGGAAATATTTCACTTGGAATTATCAGCCACTATCAGCAAATAGTTTTCAAAAATTGATTGTTTGTCTGGTTTTAGATAGCCAAGCTTGGAGTGCTGGAAAATTAAGTCTGAAGACTTCAAGAAGAGGTTCAACAAGATCTTATGGTCGATTAGATGAGTATTTGAAAGGAACTAGTGATCACTAGTTCCTTTTTAATAGTGATCGACTCCGAAACTATACATGCAGATATTGGTTCCTAGATTGACAATTATAATGAACAGGAACTAGCAACAGAAGTATTGGTATTAATGATATATTCCCATCCGTTCATATGTGTTATACTTTGTAAATGGTTAAAAATGAAATAAATCGTAGGGATGAAGTAAATAAAATTTCAAATTGTTATTGTTATTTTTTTTTTTGTTCATGGTCCACTTTTAATTATCTGAAAAACATGTTTATCTGTAGTGAGCCATTTCTCGTCCTGTGTGCTGCCCATTATCTAGTAAAACATAGACCCACCATGTCATAGACGACGCTCTTCTGAAATATCATTAATCGTGCCACTGTCAGCACTCTTTTAGACCCCTCTTGTTCAGTCTTACCGCCCCTTTCGCGTAACATTAAAGACTGGCCGAATATCTGTTTTCCACGGCTTCTTCCACTGAACCGCAAAGCTTTTTGGAACTTGTTTGCTAGGAATGAGGTGTTATCAAAGGAACACAGCCTCCAGAAACAAAAAAGAGTGCACATTTTTACGCAATTTCCTTATTTTCTAACGATGTTCTTACATTATTTCACTATATTACATTTCGTGGAAATCAGATGAAAGAAAAATGTAGTAAAATTGTATTGAATGTGAATTTGATGATTTATTTACCATCGACGATATTTTCACATTTTTCTGAAGGCGGCCCTGTCCATCTGGTAACTCACTGATTTAAAGGGAATCGGTAAAAAGTATCTGGCATCTCATTTTGTTTCAACCATTAGAAGAGTGCATATGATCAACAAAAAGTGATGTCAACGTAAACCAAGGAGACTAAAATTTAACAAACGTAAACTGTATAAGCATGGCGGCTATGATGAGCGGGGACATTTTTATTGCACTGGCAAGGCGGACTATGTGATATCTATTTCTTTTATGAGGTCTGGGGTCGACTCTGTAGGGTCGAGTCGGCAACAGTGACAAGGACGGGTACAGTGACTCGGGTATACACAGCGAAAACAAGAAAGTATATCTTTCTGTCCTTCCACTCACTCACAAGTATGACATTTGTGACGTCATTACTTTCCTTGTCTATTGCTTGCACTGAAATGAAATTATAATGTCATCATATTATAATTTCATTTCAGTGATTGCTTGCGTTATTTTCGTAGGAAAAATTTGAAACAACAATAAAGTGCACGGCATGAGCGCTCTGTGCGGAATTGCGAAATGTTGGCCGAGCGCGCTCGCTTCGCTCGCGTATGTCTTGCTAATGATCTTCAATAAGAAATAAGGGATAAACCTTTTTACAAAAAGTGGATATAAAAAGATAAAATAGTAGTAGATAAAATAGTAGTAGAAAAGCTTCGCTCGCGTGTATTTCTTGCTATACACCTTCAACAAAGAATAGACGAGGAAAGTGTATCGTAACAAATGTCATCCTTGTCACAAACTGATTCCAAACAAAGAATTTTAGGTAACATTCTTTGTTAATTATTTGCTGCTTTGCTTCTCAAATTGTGTTTGGTCGTATGGATTTTGTTTACTCAAGCAAAAGAAGTTGAAAAACTTTAACGGAAACAATATCGGACAAGCTGATTTTAATGGAGGACTTCGGATAAGGATTCAGTGATGCCACCACACAACTTTTGGCCTTAAAACTACTGGCACGTTTTTCGGCATTTTTTCTTCATGACAGGGTTCCTGGCACCCTCAGGAACCCCGTAATATGATTGAAATTGTTCATAACGACGGAAATATTGAGATTTTCCATAAAATACAAAACACTAGGGACTTTAATTTTGTTTAGGGATTTTTCTTTCAAAATGGCGCTAAATTCAAAACTAGAGCTAGAGTTTTGTTATTGAAAGAGGTATTGTGTAGTCTAGGAAGTGCCGGATAAAGCCACCGTGTGGTCCGTAGCAAATGTGAACAAGAGGCCCTTGATTTGCATTAAGTATTAAAGTATAGAATATAAAATAAAACAGCACATTTACAAGAAGACTTTCCGTGATTTAATCCGAGCAAATTTGGAGATAACACTCGTCAAATCAATATTTCTAAGTTAATCACGTTCTATGTTCATTATATTGAGGTCGTTTGATGTTCTTGTCCCATTGTGCTCCCTAACACATTGTTAAAACGCTTTAACGTTGAAAAAGAACATTCTCCGCTGTAGTTGGTGATTATCAAAATCAAGTGAATGCGAAACACTATTTCAACATTTGGGAAACACGATTCCAATGAATTTTATGTCAACAGTTTATAAACTTGAAGTTCCTGAGCTTCGTGCTTTTTCTTTCTGCTGTCAATATCAGCAGCCACATATGTTTTCAGCAGCTTCGCAAACTGCACCAGTTCATTGCCCAGACTGTCTTCGACATCACCTAGGAAATAATTGACGATAGTTCTTTTTAAGATCTTTTCTGCCGAAGTATTCCAAATACACTAGTCACTTGATGGTAAGCTTCCATGCATTTAGCTAATGCAGACAATTACAACAATAAAAACATGAATTTCAAAACGTTGTCTAGGTGTTTGATGTTCTACAACTTCTTCGAGTGGTCTGTGAGTAGAGCTGCTGCTGAAAAGGTCGTACATTGTATTTTGCTTGGGTTTTCTTGAAGTCGATTGCTGATATTCTTCACAGCCAATTAGGGCTTTGGCCTCTATATCTGAAAATTTGGATCGTATTTCTTGGAAGTAGCCTTGTAATGATTTATGATAAGAGCGTACCTATCTCGTGTTAAGATCTTGATCGGACGACTGCAACGAAGCGTTAGTCGCTTGCAAGTGTTCTAGAATTTCATTCCACGCTATAGTTATTATTCCCATTTCTAACTTTATTCATTTTCTGTAGGTGGTATAAAAAACATATCTTACTTGGTAGTTTTTTTTTACTTTGCGCACAGGCGCGAGCCCCCTCAGGCGCGGGGACCGTAGCATTTGCTTACTGGCTAATTTGCTAACTGGTACTTGGTAGCATGATAATTGATAGCTGGCAAATGCGACACTGAGTGTAGGGTTATTTCTTTGTCAGTGCACATTCGTTCCATTAAAAAGTTCAAAAGTAGAAATGATATTCAACCATTTTAACAGTTATTTATGATTAAAATGTAACACATACCCACAAAACTGACACAAAATACAAATTCTGTGATGTAACCTCAAAGTATTCAGGCCAAGAGCATTTTAATCAGAAAGGTAATAAGGTTTGTTTGTCCGTGAAAGTCCGTGAAAGTTACCACTCAGAATATTTTCTAGATCGATCAACTATTTGGCAACTAGGAAACGTGAAATACGCAATTTTTTTTAAATTCAGGAAAATGAAATATTTTGAAATTAGCGCCATTTTGTGAGAAAAATCCCTAAATAAAATTAAAGTCCCTAGGGTTTTGTATTTTATGGAAAATCTCAATATTCCCGTCGTTATGAACAATTTCAATCATATTACGGGGTTCCTGAGGGTGCCAGGAACCCGGACATAAAGAAAAGTTTCCGAAAAACGTGTCAGTAGTTTTAAAGCCAAAAGTTGTGTGTTGGCATGACTGAATCCTTATCCGAAGTCCTCTATTCGAGGAAGGTTTGTTTGGAATCAGTTTTTGACAAGAATGACATTTGTGACGTCATCACTTTCCTCGTTTATACTGCCGTGCTTAGCCCAGAGTGGCGGTAACTGACATTAGTCTATATTATAGGAAAAAGAGTTTTTTATTTTTATATTTTAGTACATGTTCAATTTGTACCTTCATTTGGGTTGCTTTAATTTATTACCAATTAAAGCATCCCAAGTGAAGGTACATATTCAAAATATACTAAAATATCAAAACAAAAATTGAACACTCTCTTTTCCACAATATACCTAGTCGAATGTCAGTTACCTCTGAAGTACGTTTGTTTCCGCTTGTCAGTAAATTTTTAACTTCTAAAGACTTGATCATACTCTCGCGAAGTTCGCAATTTTTCTGCGAATAAAATGGTTACCAGTCATGCCCAATCAGTAGTTTTGATGCAGAACACATGGTTCTGCATCCATTTTATTCGCAGAAAAATTGCGATATTCGCGAGGGTATGAACGAGACTTAACAGGGTTTCATGAAGCCTGATTCACATAATAGCAGTAGCAGTGGCGTCACCCCCCTCTATTGATAAGATAACCAATGGCAAACATGTTTAGACGACGCTGAAAATTCAAGGTCACGCTGCTGAAAGTTTGATTCATTTTAAACTTTTTGCAGTAAAATCTAGCAGTGTTCGCATTTCTAACCTTAAAATTATCATGAAATCGAGATTGCTGTTATGATTCCTTTCTACTACTTTTAACAAACAATTATTTGAAAATTTTCATCCCAATGTCACTCATTCGGATAACAGCGTCAAAAGGGGCGGAGTCACTGCCTTTAGTGCCACTGCTACTGCCATTATGTGAATCAGGCTTGAGAGGTAGCGCGAAAAGTGTCTAGTGAATTTCAGAATATCGGAACACGACCGTTTGTTATCCATATCTGTCATACTGTCATTTTTAGTTACTTGCTGTCAATAAACGATTTCCATCAAATGTATTGTTATGTTAATTTAAATCTTATATTTTCAATACAAAGTTGAAAATACTGCAGAATGTGCCAAAAATGCGTGAATTGATGTGTCTAGATTATGCTGATACAAGGCAAAGGCAAATTTTTTGCATTTTGTGGAAAAAAATTGATGTTGAAAATACTCTTTTTGCGACATTTAATTGGTCGTAAATCAAAAAATTAGTGAGAACGAGGCTTTTTGACTTCAGATTTGTGTTCAAGGACCTCGAAATAACCCCCCAAAAAAAATTCGTCAAAATCGGGGTTACTATCCTAAACTGCAATTTTTCCCTTGGGCAACGTGTGCACTGTGTGCAGAGTTTTTCTTCTTCTCAACTATTCATGAAAAAAACAAAAGGTTAAAAATTAACACGAAATAACCTGATTGACAAGAAACTCCCCGAATCAACATTGGCAACACTGGAAACGGCGTACCAATTTGAAATCGCGAAAATGTCAAGAAAATCAACTTATAAGCATGCGCACTAATATCTTAAACAGGACCGGCTTGGTCCGTAATATTCAATAAATATGTGTGGGTATTTAGGAATTTAAGAGGCCGATGCCCAATCCGATTTGTATCAACATGAAATTCACACTCCACAAATATCATATAATGGAAAAATAATTCATATCCTATTTAGATCTTGTCACTCAGGGAATATCTCTCTCGTGCATGGATTTTAGTTTTTCCTAGCTTTCATATAACTCGAGCAATCGGACTCGGAAGCACTATTGCCTCACCCTGTGTATGGCAAATGATGGACATAAATACAATATTACAATATTCTCATATTTTTCAAGTTCTATAATTTGCAAAATGAAGCAGGGTTATACCGGTGATTCATCCAAGTATATTCGCGGCCCTGCAACTTTCTTATATGAAGAAAAAACCATGACGTGTAACCCATACATTTTTTAAAGTGGTTTATTACGAAAGCCATTGAAGAATGATTTCAAATGACCACAATTTGCCACTTGCAAAATATTCACATATAAACTTTTTTTTCTTCAAAAGGGGTCATATTTTTCATTGTAAATTATGACAGTGACGTCTTTCTGAGTTGAACCATATAAAACGTTATACGTTTTCATCCTAATTACGTCGAGTAGGAACAGGGTTAAATGTCCTGCTAGGTCTCCATAGATCTTACCCCAGTGCATTTTTTTCTCTGGCCCTATCTCAAAGAATTTGTTTACGTTAGAGCCCTGGCAAGTATCGAAGACCTCAAGAATAGAATACGTTTTTATGTTGGACGTTGAACAGATGAGTTAGTATCCAAAGAGAAAACGCACTGATAGTTGTGCTTTGGAACCAATGGACGTCACTTCAAACATCTGATGGACTAGCATCTGTCTTTGTTTTTTTTATCAATTTACATTTCTTTGTTGGTGTTCAATGTTTGTAGAAAAAAGATGAATGTTTTTTCATGACGGAACATTTTCCTAACGGCCGTGTACGGTAACGACTTTTCAACTATGCATGAAAAATATTCGTAGGTAGTATCCCAAGACCAAATGACAAATAGCCGACTATTATTTTATTTATAATTCTATCGAGAATGGGTACCTTGTATTTTGACAATTCAATGAGACCATATGAATATTTCCCTCGAGGTAAAGCTCTCGGGAGTTATTCAGATTATTAAAGTTCATTTGGTCGAATTGAATATTGTCACAAAATACAAGTTCCTCAAGATGAATTAAAGAGAATAATAGTCGCTATTTGTCATGGTCGAGTGATATTTAGGAAGATTATTTTATGAACAGCATACAATCATCCATATACCTATTCGTTCATATAACTTTCAACATTTGATTCTACCCGTATTTTAACAACCATTCTTTAGTTGAAGCAAACTCAGAACTTTATCATTCTCTTGATCTTCATGAATGAAGCTCAGGTCTGTTGCGAAATGTCGATCTAGCGCATAAACATTACCTTTTTCACATAGTCCTTTTTCTTTTTCTTCACATCGGAAGTCTAAGTCTGTCGCGATTTCATATTAAAACTGCAAGGGCATTGCACTTGGCAAATAGCGCATGCGCATTTCCATTCACTTGATCTTGTACTCGGTCGACAGTTGGAAAATTAGCGCATACGTATTTCCTTTTTTGTTCATGATCTGTTACGATTCCGCACAAAAATTTCCTTATTTACTGTGATGTTTTTATCATTTCAAGAATCATGTGTATGTTATTCACACTAACTTAAATTTTCTAAAGTAACGTTTGATAATTTCTGAATAATCTCAGGTCATTTGGCAACGCTGTATAAGTACTCAAGCACAGATATCTCAACCACCGTCGAGTACGAGGTTTCATGATTAAAGTTTGACGTTTGTGTGTATAGAAAAATTCATAATAAAATTATTTGTTCCTCTTTTTAATTTTCCAATGTTATAAGGTAAACAAACAAACGAACAACAAAGCTAGTTCAATCAGGTAATGAAAAGGGCATAGTACATTATCTGAGAGAAAAATAGTGACAATAGCTGAATAAATGTGTAGTTATAGTGTGTTGCTGAGAGCAAGAGGAAAATTATAGTCATTTAACTTTCGTAGAGTGTAATTCCATATCTACTCATTTTTTGGTATTTGAAAAGGTCATATCTGCCAAAGCTATCATTTTCGTGTTTTTATTGTATTTTAACTCATCTGTGAAAGTTTCATCAAAATCGGTGAGGTTACCGATTTCCTAACTTTTAGCAAAGAGGTAAATGGGTCAGTACGTCTCTGGCACAATGGTTGACTAGGACGTCTATCAAGAAGTATCATTACATTTCAATCCACGGATATCAATCTTGTGAATTATTTGTTTATTCACTATTAACGCCAAATTATAGAGTCATTTTTGTGGTTTTCGAGTCTGAAGAACTGTGCAAAAAATTCAGAGGTGAGAAAGTTCAAATTATTCATTCCGCGACTTTTCATCCTGTCTCTCTACTTACTATTAGAAACTACCAACTCTTTATTAGTCAACTCAGACTCATTTTTAAAATAAATTTGAAATAGTCCAGACCACTTTTCTATTTAAAAAATAACTAGAGTTTGTTATTCTGGTTTCAAATTATAGATTCTAGGATGTCCAGATCATGCGCAGTTTACTAAAACGTCTGAACTTGAAACTGAATGAAAAATGAAACCCTGAATGAAACTAGAAAAGTGGAAAGTGAAGTGAACCCAAAACCTGCATGCGCATGTCCGTGACTTTTTAAAACGTGAACGTGAATCAAAAATCAAAGAGATTAAACGTTATCTCTCTCTTTGAATGTGAATAAAGAACAAACTTATGACACAGAACACCTAGGTTAGGTGTTCTGTGCTTATGATTTGCAACGCAACCACAATAGGCGTTTTCCATTTAGGAGTGTGAAGCCAACTTCGATTTTTGTATGAAAACTAGGAAACTCTGATTGGATTCTTCATACCTTTATTAGTTAAGCAATGGAATTGTATGAGCCACATATTCAATAAAAAAATTTCTGGATAAGGAATGAATGAGATATTAATGATAATTATTGCAGATTGGAATATCTCATTTATTCCTTATCCAGGAATATTTTTATTGGATATGTGGCTTATACAATTCCATTGCTTACTAATGAAAGTATAAAGAATCCAATCAGAGTTTCCTAGTTTTCATACAAAAATGTCAAAAATCGAAGTTGGCAACCATTAAAGAACTCTCTCATTACAGCTCACATGGCAGACATTTGCGTCCGATTTCAAGTTGGCACAACTGACTGAAGATCATAAGCCGCTTTCCAACTTTCACAAAGAGTAGCTCTGAGTAACTTTGCGTAGCTCTTGAAGTGATCTTACATTAAAGAGAGTAAACATCTGACTAGGAGAGTTTAATCCACAGAACTTAAACGTTTAATCCCTATAAGATAATGAGGACACTAATAGAAAGAGATGAAAGAACATTTGTGACGTGTGGACGTGTCATAGCCACCATTCTCTGTTGACAGTGACGGACTAGCGGACTCCGCACTCTTGGTATGAGCATTGTTTATATATAAGATAGTCAACCTTATGGGATTATAATTGGATCAAAATGGATGCGACATGTAGATGGCGATAGTGAGCTCGCATCCAAGTCATATCGTAACTTCAGTGATCTGGCCTCCAAGTCATGTCGTAACTTGATTAAAACAATGGAAAAGCATTAAAATCAGGGTTTTTTGAAGAAACCTGCATTAAAATGACGTCAAATATTCGTGTTTGTAACTAATCACGCTAGATGACACTCGCGTTTGTGTCCAATACCTTTTCCACATGCATTGACTATGTTCTATTTAAACAATGGTATGAGAGTTACAGGTGACATAACCCTAAGATGAATAATTACCGAGTTACACGATGTGGTAAATTACAAAAAAATAAATTGGTAAATGGTAATTATGATAATTATGGTAATTATGATAAATGGTAAATTACAAAAAATTACAAAAAAATGTATGATGAACGGCTCATCTTTTCTTGATAAAATTTGGTATGTCACATGACAGCATTCAGTTCCAAATTTCAATGTGAATCATGAGTTCGTAACTTCGAACAGAGGCGTACGGGAGGTGGGTGTTCCTAATCGCCCCTCCCCAATTTTCATGCCACTGGATTAATGTCGATTTTATTTTCTTTTTCTTAATCCCCAATATTTCCTATACAAAAAAGGGAAAGGTTTTATTATTAAAACTATCAACGATTTTCAAGATTTTTTAAGTTGAATAAGTGCGTGCGTATTGATTATTTTGTTAAATGTTGCTATGTCTTTTGTATTGAAAATCATGGCAATGTGGTGAAATTTTAAATATATTGTGTCCACAGTGGTATTTCTCGATGAATTTCAGAATAAGGCGGAAAAAATTTAAAGCATTACCTATACCTACTTACTAAGGATTAGCAACCCATAAAAATGTAGTACCGAAAAACATTTAAAATTTAACAAAAATCTCCTCACTTCTGAAAGGAATGTATAACTATTCATAACAATATAACCAACAAAGAGATTTCACACCATGCAATGAGTACAAATTCAAATATTCCGAAAATTGTTGGCATTTATGAGGGATCTTTTCACAAAAATTTCCTGATATTTGAAACAAATTACATAGCAACTTCTAACAAAACAATCAACAATGAGTTTCCGAATCACATACGCACGCACTTATTCAACTTCGAATATCTTGAAAACCGTTGACAATTTTTATAACGAAACCTAACCCTTTTTTGTATAGAAAATATCGAGAATTAAGAAAAAGATGACGAAATAGATATTAATCCAGTGGCGTGAAAGTTGTGGAGGGGCGATTAGGGGTACCCGTCTGCCATACGCCCCTGTTTAAAGTTACAAACATGTGATTTGCAATGAAATTTATAACTAAATGCTGTCATGTGACACACCAAATTTCGTTAGGAAAAGTTGAGCTATTATAGAGTTATTCTTGAAAACATCTTTTTTTTTGTCACTTTCAACACCCTGTATCTCAGTTAATATTCACTTTAGGGTATATGTTTATTGGAACTTTTAGCCTTGAAATGAAGTGAGGATTTCATCGCCGGAGTTTGTCCCCTTTATTCTTGGACGTGAAGATATGGATATGAAGACGTGTCGCTAGCATGTTACATTCGAGTGTTTTTTTTATATAATGATTTTTTTTATTTTTTTTTTTAGTTTTATAATGAATAAGTATACCTATTTACTTATTCATTATAAAACTAAAAAAAAACAACAATCATTATAAAAAAAAACACTCGAATGTAACATGCTAGCGACATGTCCAGCTGTTGTATAAACGAATGTCTGCCACTGCTACAGTCATTTTGTTTATGTAAAAGATGATGAATAGCACAAATTTCCTAAACGCCATGTTGAAAATTGAAATTGTTAAAATTTTTGGATTTTTGAACAAGTAACTAATGTCTGCCATGTACTACAATACCTTTTTTGATTCAAAAATCGATCTATATTAAAATGGGAGACATTTCCAGTGGATAGGAAGCGTTGAATTACACGTGTCAAAATGTAACGAAAATTTCGATTTTTGAACAATTAATCAACGTCTGCCAAAAAAGTACATTTAATCAATTTTTCTCATCTAGATGTCAGAAAAATCATCGGCAGACGATCGTCGCAGATACAACAATGCTATTAATATTTTTTTTTCTGAAATCGTTCAAGAATGCCCACTTTCTCGGAGCAACTTCAGGCCTCAAAATACGCTAATCTAGTATTTTAGTCCGTTGCTAAGCAACGAACTTTCCCGGACCGTTTTCGGACCTAAACGGTACGGAAATAATAATTTACGTAACAAGTTCAAAAAAACTGTTTTCGGACGTGTTGCGTACACTATTTTTTCGGCAACCATGTAGAATAACAAATCAATGAAACGCATTTAGACTAAGAGACGAAGAGAAGTCGACCTTCATCCATCTGTTAATCGGATGACACATACTTTTTTTTCAGTTACATAAATAGACGAAAACGCCTAAAATAGGTTGCCTATGAAAAGGTGGTCATGACTATATACAGTGAGTTTCAAAAATTTGCACCATATGAAAACTTTTTTATTATCGATTTGTCAGAAAATTTTATTCTTAATAAAAATTGGTGCATAACGAAATACTTATATTCAAGTTATCAAACTTCTAAATTTCCCAACGGTGTACAGGGGGAACAAAAAATAGAATTATGATCAAGAGTAAACTACCCTGACTGTGATTCCAAATTTGAATATTTCGAACATTTTAGTTCTTATTTGTATTATATATTGAAGTTCGAACAGAAGATAGGTACCAACAGAAACATTCTAATTCTTATTTATATTAAATTTCGAGCACTTCCCGGACTAGGCCGGGAAGTGCTACTTTCCCAGAGAAAAAGTGTACGGAAAGTGAACACTTCCCGGATGGTTGCCGAAAATAGTAATTTACGTAACAAGTCCGGAAAATACTGTTTTTTTGAACGAGTAGACCAAATTCTAGGACGAGCGTTAGTGTTGCGTACACTATTTTTTCGGCAATCATGTAGGATAACAAATCAATGAGACGCATTTAGTCTAAGAGACGAAGAGAGGTCGACTTTCACCCATCTGTTAACCGGATGAAACGATTCCAAATTTGAATATTTCGAACATTTCATTCATTCATTATATATTGAAATTCGAACAGAAGATAGGTACCAACAGAAACATTCTAATTCTTAATTATATTAATATTTGTTTTAAAATTCGAGCACTTTCGAGCTACTTTCCCAAAGAAAAAGTGTCCGGGAAGTGAACACTTCTCAGATGGTTGCAGAAAAAGTACTTTCCTCTATCGTTTTCGATACGGGAATATTTTTGCCGGCTTGTTTACATTTTAGACAGTTATTGAATTCACGCAAACAATATGTAGAATTCCTTAGTTTTTGATAATGCTGATTGCGATTTCAGAAAAAATAGTATGTGTACCTCGTAGTAAAAGCACATTCCCAGACTTCAATGCTTGTTGGCCTCGGCTTAACGCCTCGGCCAACAATTTACATTGTCGTCCGGGAATGTATTGCTTTTACTACTAGATACACAATATACTATTGAGTTGTATCAAAATTTATAATTACGAACAATAAACATGTCTGCCAATTGACATTTCAGTAGAGTTCTGCGAAGTAATCAAAAAATTCCAGGCAGACATTTCGCACTTGTGTAAACAATTGTGTATGAACACGTAATAATTGTGGGTTAAGTTTGTACAACTAACTAACGTCTGCCATCGATATTTTCAACGAAATTTTGATAAAAATAAACAAATTCTTTAATGTCAGACGTTTTTATAAGTTACAAGTATAAATTATCAATAAATTAAATTGCATGCAATATAGACCAAGCTATAGAGGTGTTTTCCTCTACAAAATAAAAGACGCAAATGGCCTATACTAATTTTTATAAGATAGTTCGATAATGAAAACACCAGTTTTTGCCCCAGCAAAATCAATTTGTGGAATTTTTTTCACTGAGAAAATCCGGGAAAACCTCGAAAAAGAGACCATTTTTCAAAAATTTGTAATCTTTATAAATCTGAAGCTGGACAAACAATATGCGGAATCTGATAAATAATATTATGTGGTTCAACTGTGCTCAAGATGTTTTCTGTCCGATGTGTAGTTTTTGCACAATCAAAATCACTCTCCAGTTGTCTAATTGCAAATGGCTCAAGTTCTGACAAAATGGTTAAGGCTTTCGCAGCCGAAGTGTTCAGTGTCACAATTTTCACTCGGGTTTGAAGGCCATTATTTTTTGGAATTTCTTCCTAAGGTTTCGCTAGCGCGAGTGGCTAGCTTCTTCAGAGGCTTATACATCATGAATAATCTCAGATGACTGGAGATTCGGTCTGCGGAGATTGTATTTAATCTGATCGTTAATTACCGTATCTGGATTTGGTACATTCTCACTAACCCTAATTGACCCCTTTCTACCTGTCGGCTTAATGTCGTTGATATCCTTTGTTCTTTCAGAATTACTTATTCTCGTATCTGGGACATTGAGATAGCTGGCAAAAAGGTGTCAATCAATGTTATCGAAAATATGCTTAACCCAGATACGAGAATAAGTAATTCTGAAAGAACAAAGGATATCAACGACATTAAGCCGACAGGTAGAAAAAGGTCAATTAGGTTTAGTGAGAATGTACCAAATCCAGATACGGTAATTAACGAACAGGACTACCTAAATCAGAATAAATACAATCTTCGCAGACGGAATCTCCAGTCATCTGAGAAAGCTATGGTTGAAACCGAGTTTTCTGTGATAAAATGTTGGTTGGATAAGAAACTATTAACAGTTAACATTGATAAAACACATTACTTACCATTTTGTTGTAATTCAGCTGGAACACCTCCATTCGATCAATTGGTAATCAGGACAGAAAACCCCTTCCACATTCTGCCCGAAAACAAAATAAAATATCTTGGGATAATAATTGATATTCATATGAAATGGGATTTGCATATAAAATATACTGTAAACAAATTAAGAACCATATTATACAAATTCAGGAAACTCAAATAATTACTACCACTGAAGCACCTTTACTACATTGTATTACTCTTTAGTTGAAAGTCACATTCGTTCTGGAATAGCAGTGTGGGAGGGAACTTTGAAAACTCACATCCACCCTATCGAAGTAATGCAAAGACGTTTTCTAAAATTGATATTTTCTAAAACAGTAGATATTCTTCTGATGCTTTGTACTCTGAGTTCTAGTATTAAATATCACGCAAACAAGCACACAGCATTGCTTCCCCTTCATCAATATAACACTCGCCAAAAAGATCATTATGTAACTCCCCTGATGGTTAGGTCGCTGCCCAAAGATCATACTCTTACTTCGCTCCCAAACTTTATAATAGTATACCTCAAACAATAAAATCAATAAAAAATATCAATCGCTTCAAAAAAGAACTAAAAAACATATACTTCGCAGTGAGAGAATTGAACTACATAGAATATTCAAGTAGAAAAGGGAACAAAAAAATAAAAAAGTTACGTACCTTTGCTGTATTGTCCACTTGGTATTTTCAAATGATCTTGTTTTCATAAATTTTATTCCTTACATAAAACTTTATATACTTTTTAATTTTTTTATAACATATGTTTGTACTTTTTATATAGTTCATGTGTGTATATGTATGTATGTGTGCGTGAAAGTGTCTGTTTGTGTAATTTGTATATATAAAACCAGTAAATATTGGGGATTGCAGCAAAGTCAAAAGTGTACTCTTTTATAGAGTTTATTCCAAGCTTTCGTAAATTTTATTTACATCTACAGGGAAAACTATAGTGAGGTTGTTTGAAATGTTCTTAATGCTTTGAATAGTGACATTACAGTTTAAAATTGTAAATAATATGAAAAAAGACTATACGAATATAAATAAACAGAACATTTTCTGTTTATTTATATTCGTAAAGTCTTTTTTCATATTAAATATATAATAAAAAGAATCAAACAGTACACTACACACTATCAGAAGTACCTATAGAATATTTAAAGAATGGCGTCAACCAAATACAAATTCAACTTGACTCTGGACTCGACAAACAACTCTGGCCATTTTGTATCGTGATGGTGATGTCATGCTAATTTTTGTTACCAACCTGATTCATTCTATACCAAGAAAATCGCAGTGAAACCAAAATTCATGTTAATGTGCTTTGCAATTTTTGTGGAACACCCTGTATATGGTGCTTCACACGAAACGATACGTTGACGAGACAGCGCACTCTTATTTTGACACTAGACTAATCAAGTGTCGAAAACAAAAGAAGAACGCTGTCACATCGCAGTACCTTGAATCCTTCTTCGAGCGGCAGAAGAAAGCTTCACTGATTTATTTATGGTTCGTCACAACACGTAGTATAAAATGCTTGTTAATATGAGAGGAGAAAGAAAAGTCAAACATTGATATAACTAAAATTAATTAATTTAAATATAAAATAAAAAATATCGGTTTAAATTCTCGGTGTGAAATCACAGGATCTCACTTTGTATATAGACAGACCGTTAAACGTGTTAACAACATGCAAATCTCACTGCAAAGATATACAGTGCATCAAAACAATATTTGTTTAAAACTATAAAATGGGTGAATGGTACACAAGACAACATCAAAAAAAAAACATGAAACTCTAGCCATTCTTATTGAGATTCAAAACGAGAAAAAGAATGGCTTAAACAATCTTAAAGTGAAACATCTGGTAAAGATAAATAACTGAAAAAACTCGTTTTGTATCACCCGGTGCAGGTCAAAAACAATTATTAACAGAAAATGGTAAAAAAGAATTTCTTACAAAAAGAGTCTACAGCAAAAGTCATCTTCAAAACGTCAGAAATACGCAAACAGAATTGATTATAAAACAAAAACAAATATCTGAGACAAATATAAAAGGAATATTCAGTTCATTATATAGTCGAAAATGGGTACGAACAGATGTGACAAATATTCCTTTACGGGAATTTACGGTCAATGACCTTACTCACATAAGAAAAACATCAGGGTAACGTACAGCGCCAGTTGTCAGGAAGGAAACGCCGCGTGTCGAGAACGATTCAACACAATTTATGATGTGACGACGCCTTCACAAGTATCTCGGAAAGATGCGGATTTTCGTTGAAAGGCGTAGAAAAACTGTATTTAATATTGTGATCGTAGAACTTCACCTTTCCCTTACTTTGGTACGAAAAGCACTTGTTTTGTTTTCGATATAAAAACTCGACGATTATTCTTCACAGGAACTAACAGATTGAAAACTATATACTTGGGTACACATATCCATAAGGCCGTATCTACTTTACTTAAACTTGTTGCTGTAACGAACTGTCTCAAACTACATATTGAAATAAAAACGTTTTATTCTGGACATCACTGAACGAAAACTTGAATGGATGCTGCAAAAATGCTGAGATGATACTTTCGATTCATTCCTACGACTAGGAATTAAAACTCCGAAACTGACTTGCGAATTGACGATTAAAATTCGCGAAACATATCTTTTGCCCGGAACTAACTAGATACCGAAGAATACTGAACTGATACTGAAAGGATACTGCCAGTACATACGCTTACGAGTCATTTTATACACTCATGAAGCTATAAATTTTAATATAATGTGGCGAAGCTGCGGGCGATGCCGGACCTGAACTCTTACGTAGCCGGCACTCGGCCGCGGCTAACTGTTGTTGCGCTATGCACCGAGAAGAATCTGGAAGATTCGAGGCTTCACGAGAAATTTCATAAGCTTTCGGAGAAGTGGGCGTTCGATATAAAAAGAACTACGCAGCAGACAGTCGGACAGTCAGTGAAGTGAAAGTCGAATATAAATGTCTAGTTCCGTAATTGTTATGTAAATTAGAGTATTGTGTTATTGTATCATTGTATTTCGTTAAATAAATTATTTTAGTCAGTTAATTAGAGTATAAATTTATTACAATAATGAATAATAAACTAAGACAAAAGTGACATTAGTTACGGCTATTAATAACACTCTAATAGTCATTTTCTCATATATCATAGTGTTAATTCGGTTTTCTGACATTCTTAACGGGTTAAAATTGAGATTTATCGACAGAAAAATGTCAAAAACGCGTGTTGCAATTATATTTATTACACCTATAAATATATCCTCGTGACTTTTATAGTTTGTGAATTTCTAAGACAATAACAACTTTTGTCTTTGGCCACCTGTGCTTCCGATGACTAGACGATTGAAATATTTTGTGCATCTGGAATATGAATATTTATGTTAGATCTTCTCCTTCTGTAGTTTGTTCTACGATAGGATTTTTATTGTTTTGATTATTTTCCCTACGTTTTGACATTATCCTGCATTTAATTAACTGATTAAATGATTCTACAGGGGGTTGGCTGGGGGTATATCACTTTTTTTTTCACATTATGTGCCTCGAAGCGACACTAACGAGAAGAAAATTGTGAACAATTCATTACATTTGGCATCACTAAGTGGTAACAGTGATGTCTAAATGCAACTCATTCAGTTACCATAATAATCAAGAAAGCTACATCTCCTAGATGTTTGTGTTAACTAGGACATTTGATATGACTATTGAAATAAAAAAAATAAAACAGAACACTACATACTATCAGAAGTACCTATAGAATATTTAAAGAATGGCGACTAAATACAAATGCTTCTTGACTCTTCTCGACTCGACAAACAACTCTGGCCATTTCGTGTCGTGATGGTGATGTTATGCTCAATTTTACTACCAACCTTATTCCTTCTATACCGACAAAATCGCATTTAAACCAAAATCCATGTTAATGTGCTTTGCAATTTTCTTCACATTTTGTGCCTCAAAGCGACACTAACGAGAAGAAAATTGTGAACAATTCATAAAATTTGGCATCACTAAGTGGTAACAGTGATGTCTCATGTAACTCATTTTGTTGCCATAATAATCAAGAAAGCAATATCTCCTAGATGTTTGAGTTAACTGGGATGGGTTAGTAAGTTCTGCACGGACTGGTTTTCAAAAAGATTAGGAAACGCAAGTTGCATTAATACAAGGTGTCCCGTAAATGATGGATAACATTTCAACTGCGAATAGGGGACAGTAAGACCGTTCAGAAAATATATTTTTGTGTTATAGAAAATTCTACGATTTTCGAGTTATTTGAACTATTACGAATTTGAAAAAAAAATGTACTCTTTTCACTTTTTTGCGCGCCACTGCCACATAAAAAGAAATATTATCAGTATTTTTTTAATATACTTGATCAAGTGTACTATCAGACTGGTACTGAAATTTCGAATTAATTACTGTGGTGCTAGGAGAAAAAAAAATTAATTTCGAATTCGTGTTTTGCTAGAGTTTTTTTTTCCCAAAGTTTGAGCTTCTGTGGATTAAAAAATGCAGGGCGACCTGAGTGGCCAACTTTCCTGAAAATTCCCTATTGAATGTAGATTTTAAAATGGTATAACGCATACTACTTTGTTCTCCACAAAAAAAGATTTTCCGATGCAAATAGGGAAGGAGCTATGTTTACGGAATTACAATTCCAATACGAATAAGCTGAATTATGTTGACAGTGTGCCGATACAAATAAAAATAGTGTCTTCTTCTGACTTCCACCTGAGTTTTCCTCGTCCTTGTGCCTGGTGGCCCTGGTGTGATTATTAAATGGATGGCTCGTGTGAAAAAGAGTGAGACATCGACATTTCTTGTTATTTTTGACTAGTTGACTGAGCAATCTCGATTGAGTGTGTTTTATGCAACTGACAACGATTTGACGTATCCTCTATTTTTCGAGTTGGTGTCTTATGAGCTAAACCTCAGATCAATAAGTAAACATAGATCGGCCCGATGCTACGTAAACATCATATTCACTGAACCGAAGACAATTTTGTTTATTTACGTACACCTCTCATCCCTAACGTTTTCAAACATTGACGCCCTGTTGTCAACTTGGTAAAAAAATATGGTTTTGGTAGGAACCTACCAATAAATGCATAATCAATCATTTTATATTCAGATGTATTATTCTAAAAATTCTAGAGAAATGTTTATGTCCAGAAAGGTGTGAAAAAATTACCAAAAAGGAAGATATATGTCGTTTTGAACTGATGAAATTTTAGGCACTTCGAGCGGTTACTAGAATTATTTTACTCTTGGCAACACCGCTTGTGACACCGTCCGTGGCGGACATTGTACCTTGTCGTTTTGTGTTGATGAAGTGTTGTTAGAAATTTTCCTGTGTTTTCGTGGTTTTTGTCCTGCTTAAACAACTTAAAGTTACATTTGGACTATTTTTCAAAATAGTGCAGTGGTTTATTGAGTCACAATGTCGAAATACTGCTTTGTTTGCAAAACAAATGATAGTAAACAAACATTCCACAGGTGAGGTTCCAGTGGCGTCGAATGCACGATGCAAATCATGCAATCAAACGTATTCGTCAAATATAATATTGGAGGACAAATAAACTCATTCAAAATTACAGATACGAAAAGCCTATGGCAAAGTGGTGAATTCCTCAATGTTTGTTATAACTATATTTAAGCAGGGGGAAAAACATTGAGGCTTATGAAAGGAAAATTGAATTTATTTTCCAATAATATTGACATTGTTAAAATTCTAACAGTGAGGACAATTAATGATATACCAAAGGAGTTGCTTTAAAGGACATGGCACTGGATACATGTATTCCTGGGGCTCGACAGATTTGTTTTATTTTTGGATATATCATTATAGTGGTCAAAAAAATCAACTTTCTTCATTAGACTTTTTTTCTGGCCCTACAGGGTGAGCTAAAAAATTGGGTTGAATATCTAATGTCAATTGTGGAAAATACTGTCTGTAAGTTGATTTATCTTGATTTTTGGGTGAAATAAGCTGTGAAAAATATTAATTGACTTTGAATGGTGTTCATACATACAGGGTGAGGCAGAATACGCGATTTTTCCAAAACCTGTTTATTAACTTCTCGCCCAAGAGTGGACTTTTTATTTAATTTCTCTACGCCAAAAGTTCTCCTGAGGTTGCTCGTGTTAGCATTTTTGTTTTTCACATGTTTGTACCCATATACGGTATGTTTCACTTCTTAAGGAAACATCTTCGTATCTTCCGTAATTTTTGACGTAGAACCATGAAATTCAGAATCGATAGATACACTGAAAATGAACTCACTGCAAACAAGTGGTCATTCTATGTGATATATACTGCACGCCATCAGCGAATGAACCACCCATTTTACCGGAAAGTTATATTTGGGGACAAAATTGACCAAAATTCTTTTGGATTCGTGTTCAGGATCCCCAAATCACTACTATTACACCTGAAAAATTTTCAATCTTCAAAAATTCTAATTTGTTTCACTTCTCATGGAAACGCCCCCTTATCTTCCGTAATTTTCGAAGTAGAACCATGAAATTACCGGGATCGATAGATACACTAGAAATTAACTCACTTCACAAAAGCGGAGATCCTACGTGTTGTACACTGCACGTCAGCAGCGATGGAACTGCCCATTTTTCCATCGCTGCTGGCGTGCAGTGTAAATCATGTTGGATGACCCTTTTTGTGCAGTGAGTTCATTCCTAGTGCATCTATCAATTCTGAAAATTTTATGGTTCTACGTCAAAAATTACGGAAGATACGAGGGTGTCTCCATGACAAGTGATACACAACATATGGGTGTAAACAAATTAAAAACAAAAATGCTAACACGAGCAACTTTGGGACAATTTTTGGCTTCGAGAAATTCAATGAAAAGTCCACACTGGGACGAGAAGGTAATAAACAGTTTTTAGAAAAATCGCCTATTCTGATGCCTCATCCTGTAAATATGCACATCATTAAAAGTCAATTGATATTTTTCACAGCATTTTATACCCAAAAATGAAGAAAAAACAACTTACAGACAATATTTTCCACAATTTACATTAGACATTCAACCCAATTTTTTGGCTCACCCTGTAGGGCCAGAAAAAAAGTCTAATGAAGAAAGTTGTTTCTTTTGACCAAAAATATCCAAAAATAAAAAAAAATCTGTCGAGCCCCAGGAATACATGTATCCAATGCCATGTCCTTTTTGGAAATCATTTCTTTGAGGAAGAGCCTTTATCAAACCATAGTTTTGCCTTGGTAAAGGTAATAAGTACTTCAAATTTTTTTCAAAATCTGATACCTTGAATAAGCGGAACTGACAAAGTAGAAAGGGTCAGGTCTCTTTTGAAAAAGACAGTTCTATTTAAAAATCAATAAATACCAAGTGTTGAAATCCTCATGTACTGAGCTTTCTTGAGAATCATTCTTTCACATACACTTTGACACTTTATATTTATACATTTGTAATATTGTATGTTAGGCTTAAAATTAAATAAATAATAGTGATATTTGCCAATTTGTTATAATAACGTGTGGTATAAGCATATATTTCATTCAATAAATATTTTATTTCCTGTGTTAATGTTGATGTTAACGAACAGTCGTTACCGACCGATGATGAACCCTTTACTCCCATAAACACCTACTACGTAGGCTTATTATGGCAAGTACCTGTCAGAAAACAACTACTCCCCTGGCTAAGACCACGACGGGTATTGAATTAAACGCACTTGCAATTGCGTCCTCTGATGCTTTGAGGAACGTTGCACAAGTAGCTCTATTGAAAACAAAGCAGTATTTCGACATTGTGTCTCACTAAACCACTGCACTATTTTGAAAAATATTCCAAATGTAACTTTAAGTTGTTTAAGCAGGACAAAAACCACAAACACACAGGAATATTTTAACAACACTTCATCAACACAAAACACTTGCACTTGCGTTCTCTGATGCTTTGAGGAACGTTGCACAGTATCTGTTCGATTTAATTCAATCCCCGTCGTGGTCTTAGCCAGGAGAGTAGTTGTTTTCTGACAGGTACTTGCCATATGAATGAACTGGTCCAAAATTTAGGAAGGATAATACTCAACAGAATGAACAATTCATTTATAGATGTTGGAGAAGGTATCTTAACTCATAGGGCCAGTTGCATACAGAATTTAACAGACAAATAAATATTTGATTTGATGATTACTATGGCAACGCATGTCTAAGCTCACCAGTTATGTTACCTACGTTAACAGAAGGCTTTATGCAACTGGTCCATATTTATTCAAATATTCGTATTGATTCGTTGAAACTTGATCTACACAACATAAACCCCCAGACACCAAACTTGAAATATAGTCAAGGAACTTGTTAAATCTCTCGAAATAATTACTTTAGACCATGAATAATGCTTTATTTTTGATAGCTGAAAACTCCTAGAATCCAACTAAGGAAAGAATATCACAAAACTAATCCGCTATCTTGAATCCCCAAATTTTGATAAAAAGTTATTTGCTGCCAACCCCCGGCTTTTTATTGACCCTAGGAATTTTAAGACAAAACCGTGACATAACACAGGTACTGCATTTGCATAAGTAATTCTGACCCCCTTAAAAAAGCACGGCACTGTGCTAGAGGTGTTGTGTTTTGGTTCGAATGTCAAAAACCCGAAACAAAACAGTTTCCGCAAGAATTATCTTCGGTTCAGTGAATATGATGTTTACGTAGCATCGGGCCGATCTATGTTTACTTATTGATCTGAGAGCTAAACCTTGTTTGTTGTTTCTACTTTCATTTGTACTCATCAAGGACATTAGCTGAAATGCCTCGAACACAGTACACACCACTCGAGTATGCAAACATGCATTTTATTTACGGCAAATGTCGGGGCAACGCCAATGCCGCCGCTGAACTTTACCGGGAGAGATACCCAAACGCACACCCCGACTACCGCGTTTTCATCAGAGTGCACAACGCTTTTTGTGAGGGAAGATTACTTGGACATGGTTTTGGGGGTGCCAACGAAGGAAGTCCGGTACATGATTATGATGACATCGTTCTAGATGAAATTGAAGCATGGAATTGGAAAGACAACTGTCCATAATATCTTGAAAATATACCAATTTCATCCTTTTCACGTAACACGCGTGCACTGCTGCCCAGGGACTATCCTATGAGAGTAGTTTTTTCCGCAGAATGTTGAGTAAAATTAGAGAAGAGACAGGTTTTTTCAATAGAATTCTCTGGAGCGATGAATCATCGTGTCGCGGAGATGGTTACTTAAACCTTCATAATTTACACAGCTGGGCGGTGGAAAATTCCCACTTGATGCGAGAGGACAGATTGCAATACCAATTCAGAGTGAATATTTTGACAGGGATTCTAAATGGAGAAATGATCGGACCGTACGAACTGCCAGACACTTTGAATGGTCAAAAATATTTGGAATTCCTACAGAACGAATTACCCAATGTGTGGTAGAGTGTAGACGTGCTTTCAGGTCGCTCTTCAGTATTTATTGTTATTATCAAAGTCCTGTGTTAAATCAAAATGTCTAGGTCAAGAAAAGAACCTCAAATTGATATCGAGACACAAGCACAGAAAATCTGTGAAAAATCATCTGAGTCATTTCTGAAGAAATTAGTTGAAGTGATCTCCATGCAAATTCCTGCCATGATCGAGTCACACATCAAGGTCTATAAAGAAAAGGTTAACAAAATAACCTACGTGTCTACGGTGTAAAGGACGAGGGAGGTCCGGATAAAAGCCATGTGAAACAAGTATTATCCATATTTAACAACAAACTGAAACTTAATATCAAGGAGGAAGATATAGACTACAGTTACCGACTGCCTGTTAGCAAAAAAGGTGGGCCGCAACCTTTACCGCTGAAATTTAATTCGAAGGAAAAACGAAATTCTGTATTTTACAATAAATCCAAGTTGAAAGGAACGAATGTCGTCATCAAAGAAGATCTCACTCCTACTCGCTATGGACTATTAACCAAGGCAGCTGCTGCATTTGGTAATGCAAATACTTGGAGTATGGGTGGGCAAGTCCGGGCAAAAATCAATGGCAAGGTAAATAAAATCCTATCCACCGATGACATCACAAGATTCATTCAGTCCCTAACACATGAATAATTTGATATGGTATGAGCAGACCTGTTTTCACTAGTTACCTTGGATAAGGAAGAGAATAGCGTCGGCAAACAAGAAAAAAATTTAAGTTTCTTTATTCTATTTAATATACTTTGTTTTTCTTTCAATAGTTCTCATACTTCTTATTGTGCACACACTTTTCAAAAGAAATAACTGATATTAGCACTGTTTTTATTTACTTTAATTGTTCTTTCATCGTAAAGTTTGTATGATAGATATGATGCAGAATATTTTAAGAATAATGCACTTGAATGTTCGTTCTATTTTGGGCAAATTCAATGATTTCAGGAATTTCATTATAAAGAATAAATGTGATATTGTTGCAGTTAGCGAGACATGGCTGGACGATAAGGTGAATACGTCTGCAGTTTCGATTTGCGGGTACAAATTTTTAAGAAAAGATAGGGGTTCGCGTGGTGGAGGGGTAGGGATCTATATTTCAAATGAACTAAAATTCAAACTCATTGAAACATCTACAAATATTGAGCAGTTATGGGTAATGGTGCAGGCAACAACTTCCCTGAACTTCATCTGTGGAGTTACCTATCGTCCACCTAGCTCAGACGTTGCTAATTTTTTCGATGAATTAGATAATACATTCACCCATTCCTTAAATATGTCTGATAATATAATTTGCATGGGCGATTTAAATGTTGATGTTTACAACTTAAACAATTATTCGAACAAATATTTAGAGAATTTTATGAGCGATCATGAGCTATCACAAATAATAAATTCACCTACTAGTGTGTGCGAAAAAAGTTCAACACTGATAGATTTAATAATGGTTACACAAACAGAATTCATATCGAATTCTGGAGTGAAAGTTTGTGATATATCAGACCATGATGCAGTTTTTGCAGATCTTGTTATTTCAAAGCCGAAACCTGTCATGAAACATTGTAGAATTTTGAAAAATGTAGATGTTAATAAGGTTTGCTCAGAACTAGAAGAAATGAATCTAGATGAGATTTACTATATTAAAAATATTGATGAAAAATTGAAATTACTCAATGAATCTATTTTGTCAATATTTGATCATCACGCCCCAATGCGGTCAGTCAGACTCACTAAAGCACCTGCTCCCTGGCTGAGTAACGATCTGAGAAAATTAATGAATCTCAGAGACAAAGCAAAACTGAAATACAAGCGAACTAAGTCCGAGGATAATTTTCGTCATTATAAAACGCTTCAATTAGACATGGAAAAAAAGAATATTTCAATAATGTTTGTGCCAATACAAACCAAAAGCAACTGTGGAAAGATCTCAAAAACTTAAATGTTTCGAGCAAAAAACCTCAGGTTGCAATCCCAGAAAAATTGAATAATGCCAATCGTATAAACTCCCATTTTATTGACAGTGTCCCAAAATTCAATAATGATAACAAAGAACTTATTGCATTGTATAATAACAACTTAGCCCCGAATGTGGATGGAAATAATTTCGAATTCAACCTTGTATCTGAAGATGACATTATCGATGCAGTAAACTGCCTGAAAACTGATGCCATTGGCGTGGATGGTGTTAATATGACAATGATACGAATATGTTTCCCCGTAATAAAAAATGTTTTACTTCATATAATCAACAGCTGTATTCTTGAGAGATTTTTCCCCACTCAATGGAAAATCGCGTATGTAGTACCTGTCCCTAAAACGCCGATATTCTGGAATACAAAGATCTCAGACCCATAAGTATTCTTCCCACTATGTCTAAGTTATTGGAACGCATTTTAAACAAGCAAATCAGACAATATATCAATCACCTAAATTTAATGCCAACTTTTCAGTCGGGATTTAGGCCCCTGCATAGTTGTACAACAGCTCTACTCAAAATAACGGATGACATATTGGCAGCAACAGATAAAGGCAATATTTCGCTAATGGTCTTACTGGACTACAGTAAAGCGTTCGACTCCCTAAACTCAAACATACTCATATCCATGCTAAAATATATTGGCTTCTCAAAAACAGCCGTTGAGATGATGTAAGAATACTTCACAAACAGACATCAAATGGTGAAACTTGAAGGTGACTTGTCTGAATCAGTGAGATTAATGCGTGGTGTCCCCCAGGGATCTATACTTGGACCTTTATTGTACAGCTTATACACTTCCAACATACTGACCAAGATAAGTCTTTGTAAGTATCATGGTTACGCTGACGATACCCAACTGTATGTATCCTTCAAACCGGAAATGCTGAATGAAGCTGTTGCTGGTATCAACACTGACCTTAAAAATATTTATGAATCTTCTATCAGTCATGAACTGCAACTCAATCCCACCAAAACACAAGTTCTTTTGTTTGGTCCAAAGTCAATGTGTCAAAGGTACTTACCCCAAATCAATATTTCACTGAATGGTATATCCCTAAATATTGTTCCGGAGGCAAAAAATCTCGGTCTCATATTAGATAACAATTTTAAATATAAAAAAACAAGTTTCATTATACATCCAAAGAGCTTATGCAAGCCTAAGAATGATTTATCCTCACCGATGATACCTAAATACTGAGACGAAAACCAATTTATGTCAGACACTCGTCCTTTCACACTTTTCCTTCTGCTCACCTATATATTTTCCTTGTTTAGATAGTGCAGATTTGTACAGAATACAGAAAGTCCAGAATTCCTGTTTACGTTATATCTTTGGTATTCGTAAGTTTCAGCACATTTCTCATAAACTCATTCAGCTGCAATGGTTAACAATGAAGAATCGTTGCTTGTTGCAATCTCTAACCCTGTTTCATAGTATTATTACCACCAAAACACCCGTGTATCTTTATGATAAAGTTAATTTTCGTGAAAATGAACATGATGTAAATATCAGACACAAAGATCTAATAACTGCCCCCCGCCACACCACGACGCTCTTCAAGAGATCGTTTAGTTTCTTTATCTATAACCGTTATAACAATCTTCCCGCATATTTAAAAAAACTAAAACTACCTCTTTTCAAATGGCAGGTTCGTAACTGGTTATATGAACAGCAGACATCGTCCAGCTAGAGTGTCCCATAAAATATTAGTCGAGCAATTATCTAAATTACATTGAATCGCCCTCTTTCTTTTCGTCGATTTTGTTTTCTCTCTTTTCTTTTTTCTCACCACATAGTCAATAGAAGTTTTGCATATTAGTTAGGCTAAGACTATTTTCTGATTATATACTGTAAAGGAGTTGAATGGAAGAGCAGAATTCTGCGTGTCTCACACGCTGACTTCTGAATTCCGCTCCGAGATTTCATCAACATTTATTATATAACTTATTTGTACCATGTTTATTGTTACGTTGGTGAATAAAAGACATTATTATTATTATTATTATTATTATTATTATTATTATTATTATTATTATTATTATTATTATTATTATTATTAGAAGACATAACTTTGCAACTGCGAAGAACAATGTAGCTGCAGAATGACGGTTGTCCGGCACACTATGCTACACAAGTACGAAGGTACTGGAACCAAACCTATCCGAATAGATGTATTGGCCGCTGTTGACCCATTGCGTGGCCTCCGCGATCACCGGACTTGAATCCACTTTACTTTTTTTACTGGGGCTGCTTAAAAGAGAAGGTCCACAGTAGACCCATCACTTCCTTACAGCAGTTGCGTGTTCGCATCCAAGAAGTCTCTCGAGAAATTAGTGAGAAAAGATATTCGCGGGTGCTGAAAAGATCATTCATACGGAGATGTCGAGCCTGCATTCGAGTGCTATAATTCTGTTATAAATCGATGAATATAATTTTTTTATTTTATTACATACCAAGATTTATGCAAATGGTGCTCAAGGGGTCAAAAAGACGACAGAAACGATGTTCTAACCTTACTCTATGCTGATGACCTTGTTATTCTTGCACACTCCGAGGTTGATGTAGCAAGAAAACTCAAAATTCTGGAAATGTATACTTACTGGATCTCACTGTAAATTCCGCGAAAACTAAAATCATGTCCTTCTCAAGAGGTGGATTTCTCCAAAACAACTATAAATTTTACCATATTCATAATAATTCACCTGACTATGTTGTGCGAGTAGAAACAGACAGAGTTAAATATGCCTACAATATATTTAAACTGTCGCTCAAGTGGTTTCAAAAAATACTAAAGATGGACGAAAACCGTTTACCGAAATTGTGTTTTAGATAACAATTAAAATTACTGAGTTCCACCGATGTAAAATTCAATTGGGTCAGCAGAAATCATGTTTTGTTTTTGCTGGTGCTGACTACATAATTATGGAATGACGCCATTCGTCTTGGTAATTTTAACACAAAAAAGTTTTGTCCAGCTTTTATGATAAACTTTTCAATGCTGATTATTTCTCTTTTACAAAGATGCATCTTTTTGCAACTCTACATTAATTCAAGCCTTTCAAAGCGTCCCAAAAAATACTTGTTACTTCCGATACAGATCACCCGTACCATAGCCCAACTGCGTTAAGTAAATAAAGTGTGACCATCTCTAAATTACAGATCCTGCCTTACTTTGGTTAAAAACCTGCCAAATCCTGCCAACGTCTGTAGTGAAAAATGCCTAAATGTTGCCAACTTATCCAACTTTATTTACCGTTTTTATAAACCAACAAAAGTAAAATACACATACATATATACGCTATATTTTTATTAAAATAAAATCAAATATTGCAATTAGCATCGTATTCTTCATTTTCCGCATCTTTGTACATGGACTTATTCATTCTATTCAACATGCCTTGTGTTGGTATGAATGCAGTGCAATCGCCATGCTCACCAATACCTTGTTTCACATGCAAGATAGACTCTACATGTTTGTTAATGAATCTGTTTCGTGTTTTAGTTTTTATTAAATTAATTTTAGAAAATATTCTTTCGCATGCAGCGTTGGACACTGGTAAGCATAGCAGTCCCTTTGCGTTTGCGAAATTTGCAATATTTGCATATTTAAATTGTCTATTACAATCACGCATTTTGCCGACAGCACCCCAAAAATTGTCAACACTTAGAAGAGAATTCGAATTACTACTACCACCAGATTTTAACCATAAAGTATAAACTCGTGTTTATGAATAGTTTGGTTGTTTTATGATTATCAACCTTATACACAAAGTATTAAAGTTGATAATTGAATGCCAAACAAAAAACAAACATAACAGGAGAAGTACGAGGGAATCCCCTACTCGTTGTTTTATGATTATCAACCTTATAAACAAAGTATTAAAGTTGTTGATCGAATGCGATACAAACATAACACGATAACACGAGAAGTAGGAGAAAGGGGAATCCCCGACCCTGACCCCAAGGTCCCCAAGCCGCCAAGCCCACATTCCACATGCATACATGCTCGCGACGTGTCCAGGGTTGCCATTTCCGGCATTTTGTGTTGCCATAATAAAATTTATTTTGAAAAACCCAATACTGCCAAAAACTGCCAAGTTTTATAAAACGTCAACTGATCATGCCAAAGGCTAAAATAAGAGGCAAATCCTGCCAAAATGGCAGGAACCTGCCACATATGGTCACACTGTAAATAAAAATAAAAATAATTACAAAATTAAATTCACCATGAATGGGTTGTCTCATCTGATTGACCCTAACGAGATATGCACAGTTTGCAATCGCCACGATGCTGAAACCATTTTCCATATTCTGTTTGAATTTGAATGCCCTATTTATGATGTTATGAAACCCAATTGTAGATCGCTTGAGTCCTGGGAATCTTTACTTTCCTCCTTAGACACACTCTCCTCAGATGAGGCTAAAATTATAGCTAGTTATGTATGGAATATTTTGAGGCTCAGGTCTTTCATTCATAACGAGTTGCTATTTTTATGTTACTTTTTTTTCCTCCTACTCAACTCTTGCTGTAAAACCATGTTTTAAAAAGCAAAAAAGTTATTTTATCATTATTATTATGCTGAAACCTACACAAATCATAACGAATAAATGGTTATTATTGGAACATTACTGCATTGAGGAAGACTCGAGTAGAAGTTTCAATATCAGAAGAAGACACTATTTTTATTTGTATAGACAAAATTTGAAAGTCAGCTTATTTGTATTGGAATTGTAATTCCGTAAACATAGCTCCTTCCCAATTTGCATTGGAATATAATTTTTTTGTGGAGAACAAAGTAGTATGCGTTATACCATTTTAGAAGCTACATTCAATAGGGAATTTTTAGGAAAGTTGGCCACTTAGCTCGCACTACATTTTTCAATCCTCAGCAGCTCAAACTATGGCAAAAAACTCTAGCAAAACACGAATTCTAAATTAAATATTTTTTTCTCATAGTACCACAGTGATTTCGATACCAGTCTGATAGTACACTTCATCAAGAATATCATAAAAATTAATACTGACAATGTTTCTTGTTTTTGTGGCAGTGGCGCGCAAAAAAGTGAAAAGGGTACCAATTTTTTTTAAATTCATAAAATTCCAATTAACTCTAAAATCGAAGGACTTTCTAAAACACTGAAATATATTTTCTGAACGGTCATACTGTCCCCTATTTGCAGTTGGAATGTTATCCATTATTTACGAGACACCCTGTATATTGCAATGTTCTATATATTCTTAGAGATTTATTAAGGTAATCATAAAAAATCACTTTCAGTAAACTATACGCTATATAGAAAGGTATTTTGCGACCTTATACAGAATAAAAAAATCAACATTTAACATCGCGGAAATAGCTGCTAATGACATAGACTAGGAAGACTAGGAAGAGGTTTCAATTTTTGTGCGATAAAACTACATAATTCTTCGATTATTCCTCGGTGGTTCAGTAGTTTTGTTTGATTTTCCCTTTGTTAAAATATTTCTGACGGTTCCCAGTTTCTGATAAATAACTATCATGACTTCACAAAAATTAATTTTATCGGTATAACAATGAATATAAACGTACTAATTGCAGGTTTTGTTGTTGGCTTATACATTCAGTAGTGAGTTTCAGGCTTATTTGTTTGTTGTGCTCATGGGAAAACTGATGAGTATCATAAGAAAAATTGGTTTCAATGAAAATTAGTTGAGAAAAATGGATTTCAAGCCATTTAGCAAAATTTTCTCGGTGTGAGTACTAATTACCAATATTTTATTATGGCATTGAGATATAATCTAGTATACCGGGTGTAAACGAATTCTTTAGGCATCCCATGGTTTCCAGAGTTCCAAGGGTTTGAGATTCAAACTTGGCAGGGGGGTTGGATTCAAGAATTGAAAAACTTTCCATATTTCATACTTCTCCATCACTTCCAGTTTCTCAGGAAACGACGCCAACTTGGGAATTCCAAATGGAACACCCTGTATATTTATATTCTTTGAATCACAGTGTCGATTCTGCGTACGATCACATAGTTTTGAGACAAAAATTGACGAACACGAAAAAAAAATGCCTTTAGAATGCGTTGGACGCACTTCAACTAATGTAGTGGACTTGAACAAAAATGTTATCCAATTTGTTCCGCCTAGTTGAGTACCTATGGCGAATTGATTTTTCTTATACCACTAATTGTTAACAGAGTGAATTTTTTCAAATGACACCATCTTTTAGAAAAGCATTTCTTGGGTTTAAATTTTCACGTCGAGTCCATTATTCCTCTTTGGGGGCATTTGTATAATGCGGATGGAATATCATAAGATCCTTTTTGTGAATATCTTTCTGAGAACTCAAATAATTTTCCTGTTCCTTCCCTCACATGTGATTTGCATTTATCTTCTTGTTCAGAAGAAAAAACAAATTCTGTGATGTGAAAAATAGCAAGGCAATATGTGTTGCAATCAACCTCAGGGTCACTTTCCATTTTCAATTACAAAATATCCTTTTGTTATTCCCTCTGGCACTCATGATACTTTCTTTCGAATTTCATTGTAACAAAATGTTTTCTCCTTTCAGAAAATTTCCTATATATAAACGTATTTGACCTTGAATTTATTTCAGTGTAGTTGGTAAATAGACTGAATGCTTACACCTACATTGAAATGTAGGAGAACCAGTTCTTTGCCTCTGTCCATTCTTTACTTTATCATAAGTTGCTGCCTAGTTTTATATTTACATCGATTGAACACGCAAAAATCTGTCGCCTAGTTATGGCTCTTAAATTGAAAAGATTGAATAATAATTCAAATATGAGCTGTGAGTACCTAATTTTATGAATTTATAACTTTTATCTTATTTAATAACCACAATCATCTCTATTTGTTCATTTTGAATTTCACTTCATAATTTGTTTGAATGATTATTCAAGAGTAATAATCTTTTGTCTCAGGTTTTTGTTTCATAAATCAACATACAGCATGTATGAGACTTCCTTCCACTCCAAGTTAATATATTACATTAAGAGTTATTTGTGCACTGTTTAGAAGAGCAACTCGGCTGAACTAGGTGATTTATTAGGAATCCTACAGGAAGATCAGCGGATTACCTTCGTTTTGGTTTTCAAGAATATCATTAGAGCCGGGGGAAAGTAGGTAAAAATTGGTGTTCTTTTTGAATTTCTGTAGCTGTATGCCTCAGGGAACACCTCCCGCGGCGGTGAGTTCCACGCTTTGCTGTTCGGTGGACGAACAAACCCTAAGAGATGATTGAACAATTACTGAGATATAAATACAGATACAAGTTGATATAGGGATATAACATACATATTATAATAAACATTAGAGCAGTACACAAGGGTATGACCCGCGCCTGGATGAAAACATGAAAAGTTAAAGGTGTTAAAAAAGTTGCTGAGTAAATGCAAAATTTACAAGGGGACAAAAAGAGTATAAAACAAATTCACCTATTAAAGATATTCACAACTTATAATATAAGTTACAACCCCCAAGCGTAACTACCGCGCATAGGTGTGAACTTACATAAATTATAAACTTTTTTGTACTTCATTTCGAGAACAGGGATGAAGGAATTAAACTGAGGTGTAAAATTAATGACTAGAAATGGTGGAGGGTGAAAAGTTTTAGGAGTTGAAAAATATTTGATTGGAAATAGATATACATTGCAAATTTTGTCAATTAATTCGTTTCGTGATTTGATGTAGGTATTCAGAAAGGGAGTAAAATAATAACTGATAACTAAAAATATTTTTAATGTCGACAAACAAGATCATGAATTATTTTCCTAGATCAAAGAAATTTCCAAGATGTGATTTTACTTTTGAAAAGTGAAAATTAATTTATTTGTTTGATTTGATCAGGAAGGGTGTTATATATTTTAGGGCCTGGGTAAGTATGACATATTTGTTCTATAGTTTTAAATGTCCTTGGAACATGGAGTGTATACGTCTTTCTTGTACTATATCTGTTCTAGTTCTATCAAGATAGGAGTGGAATAATTTTTTGTTTTTGTTGAATATACAGGGTATATACTAAATTGTGTCATTAATTTCAGGTGGTGATTCCTTGTCATATTTTGTGAAAAAAAGTTCATATAAACGTATGTCCTAACTTGCTTTGTTTTCGATCGTCAACGTTTTAATAAAAAATCGGTTATTTATTAATTACTTTCTTTTCGCCGATTTTCATGAAACCTGGTGTGTATATTGGCAGTTACAAGGGTCTTGTTTTCATGAGGTTAGATCTCAAATTATAAGCAGCGAATGGTCACCTGATTGATATATATGGTAAAAATCATTGTACGTCACTGTTTTTCTCTAAGTTTCAAATTTTTATCAAATTAAACATTTAAAATACAACTTGAAATAGCAACACTTAATCAATCGATAGATTTCCTTAATTAATTTAATTCTACCTTAACTCTTTTATTGGTTTCGTCGTTGATGGACTGGTTGTTTGTTGTGTTCCTGGGCCCATTATTGTCAACTGTTTCTATCATTTGTGCATAAAATTGAATAGAATTTCATGGAAATATGGAGTAACTGAAAAAAAGATCATTCACACAACTTTCTGAATTTTGATGGCGCGCAACCACCATTTCTACGCCAATGACTTTGATTTGAAATTCACAGCATTATAAGGAAGCTTGTATTTTTAATAATTTTTTCTGCAAAATATATATGAAACTTAGAGAAAAACAGTGGCGTACAATGACTTTTACTATAAATATCAATCGGTAACCATCTGCCACTTATGATTTGAAATATAATTTCATGAAAAGAAGCCCCTTGCTACTGCTAATAACCACACCAGGTTTCATAAAAATCGTCAAAAAGGAGTAATTGATGAAATGTCGATTTTTAAATAAAACTTTAACACCCCGTATTTCGAAAACGAAGCAAGTTAGGACACACGTTTATGTGAAATTTTTTTCATAAAATATGACAGGAATCACCACCTGAAATTAATGACATCATTTAAATTACACTCTGTATAGTCAATCAATTGTTAATTGTAGACAGATTTGTCAAGATTCTTTGAAATCGAATACAAAAAAAGAAAGAAAAATACTTTAATTTTGAGCAAAGACATTGGTCCTCTGACGGATATTGATATACAGGGTGTTTCATAATAAATGCGCAGGACTTCAGGATGTGATAGCTCGTCCAAAAATATGAAAAAAAGTTTGTATTAACTTACCCTCTAAAATGCACCATTTTCGAGATACAGGGTGTTGAAATTTAAAAACACCCACTACCCCTTCAAAATTTTCATCAATTATGAATTTGAAAAAATAAAAAATCCACTCAAAACATAGCTTATTATGAGTAGAAAATGCCTACAAAATCTGTTTTCTGTGCGATGAACGGTTCCAGAGATATTCGCAAAAAACGATTATTTTTTTTTTTAATTTCAACATCCTTTATCTCGAAAATGGTGCATTTTAGAGGGTAAGTTAATAGAAACCTTTTTTCATATTTTTGGACGAGCTATCACATCCTGAAGTCCTGCGCATTTATTATGAAACACCCTGTATAATTACCCCAAGGGTAAAATTCCGTTAACCGGGTGCTACAAGCTACAAAAATTTTTTTTTGGGAATTACGTAGTTTGACCTCCTGAACAAAAAATCCAATTGAAATTTTTGGCGGTCTCAAGTAATTTCGGAGATACGGGCCTTTTTTTGAATGAAAATTGGCATTTTCTGGTACACGTTTCTTCTTCGAAAAACACACTCAAATGACTTCTTATTTTCACCAGCACAATATACACACCCAGTTTTATACTTTTTTTTCATTGAAAACAGTATTTTATCAACAAATTGAATATTTTTCTAGCAAATACAAAATCAACAAATTCATGCTGTTTTGTTTACTGAATATCTGTCATTTCTGTTGTCAGGTTGGTAACAATGGAATTGACGGAAAGGCGATTCTAATTTTGCGACATTGCCAATGTGATTCCAGAAATATTCAATTCACGTATCATATAGAATATTTTAGTGAATGAGTATGAAAAATGAGTTGATATAACCACAACATTTTCCCATCAACACTCTGACTGCACATTGGAAACAATGGTACTCATAATGTTTCTAAATGACTAGCAAAATTCAAAAGAACGAGACAGATCACGGAAATGTGCGCAAACAAATATGAATATACATGAGCACAAAAAAATTAAGAACACTTTTCACATAAAATAACCTACTTTAATGACTATAAATCAACCCGACAGACCCGATCTTATGTAAACCTAACCGAGCATACCCGACTATACGATACGGATAGGTTGCGTCTTTTCTATCTGTTTGCGCATGCGCATATACCAAAAATGAATGTTTGTGATCCGGTACGTTTATTTAGGTAATTATTTGTTCGCAAAAAATGCCTGCTACATGCTCTGTCTATCTAAAAATATCTTTTGTGCATCAAAATATCAATACCTAGATTTTTTTTCCAATCCAGTTATCTGACAACGAAATGGCTTCTTTCATAACAAAGTATGGCCAGTATCAATGTCTTTTACTGACTCAACAACAACAATGAGTCTTAATAACTTTATAAGAGTACAATACGACGTTGTCAGATTCCCTAAAACTCCTGCATACTGAATACTCATGAATATGAAATGTTTGTAGTGAATAGTTTTCGGAAGTATTGGCACTCTAGAGACTGACAAATTTTTCATCAATAATAATAATAATAGTTCCCAATAAACACTCGAAGAGTGAACCATTCTTAGTGAAGATATTCATCAAGAAATATGCAAGCAAAGCGAGCACGCGCATTCCTATTACTACTTTTGTAACTTATGTAACTTATTTCTTACTTCTTGGTGAAGATATCTGCGAGAAAGACGCGAGCGAAGCGAACGCGAGCATTCCCATCACTACTTTGTCGATTTCAGTCAACTTTGAAGAGAATGCGCGTGCTCGCTTCGCTAGCGTATTTCTGGTCTTGTGCACTGACAAATAAGGGATAAAAACTTCTACTCAAAGTTGATAGAAATCGACAAAGTAGTGATGGGCGAGCGCGCTCGCTTCGCTCGCGTATTTCTGGTCTTGTTGACTAACGAATAAGGTATGAAAATTTCTACTCAAAGTTGACTGAAATCGACAAAGTAGTGATGGGAATGCGCGCGCGGATTTGCGAAATGTCGGACGAGCGGGCTCGCTTTGCTCGCGTATTTCTGGACTTGTTCACTAACGAATAAGGTATGAAAATTTCTACTGAAAGTTGACTGAAATCGACAAAGTAGTGATGGGAATGCGCGCGCTCGCTTCGCATGAACAAACAATTACCTAAATAAACGTAACGGATCACAAACATTCATTTTTGGTATATGCGCATGCGCAAACAGATAGAAAAGACGCAACCTATCCGTATCGCATAGTCGGGTAAGCTCGGTTAGGTTTGCATAATATCGGGTCGGTCGAGTTGATTTATAGTTATTAAAGTAGGTTATTTTATGTGAAAAGTGTCTTAATTTTTTTGTGCTCATGTATATCCATATTTGTTTGCGCACATTTCCTGATCTGTCTCGTTGAATTTTGCTAGTCATTTAGAAACATTATGAGTACCATTGTTTCCAATGTGCAGTCATTTTTCATACTTATTCACTGAAATATTCTATGTGATACGTAAATTGAATATTTTTGGAATCACATTGGCACTGTCGCAAAATTAGAATCGCCTTTCCGTCAATTCCATTGTTACCAACCTGACAACAGAAATGACAGATATTCAGTACACAAAACAGCATGAATTTGTTGATTTTGTATTTGCTAGAAAAAGCTACAATTTGTTGATAAAAAACTGTTTTCAATGAAAAAAAAGTGTAAAACTGGTGAATTAGGGTGTGTATATTGTGCTGGTGAAAATAAGGAGTCATTTGAGTGTGTTTTTCGAAGAAGAAACGTGTACCAGAAAATGCCAATTTTCATTCAAAAAAAGGCCCGTATCTCCGAAATTACTTGAGACCGCCAAAAATTTCAATTGGATTTTTTTGTTCAGGAGGTCAAACTACGTAAGTATCAAAAAAATTTTTTTTTAGCTTGTAGCGCCCGGTTAACGGAATTTTATCGAACCAAGAAATGGAAAATACATCTACGAAATCCGCCAGGTGAAACACCGGCATAAATAAAAGTTTGTCAGTCGACTTTATATGGCCTGAAAATCGATATGGCTGAGAACGCGGACATACCCAAGTCCTTGGTGTCTCTAGACAGACATTGTTTTACCAACAATTTCAGAGAATTTCCACAATGTGCCAATACTGCGAGGATGAAATTATGGTCAAGTTGCGAAAGTCTCTGATAGGAGAAGCAAAATCCTCTGTTTCTGCCATGATGAAGACAAGTAAAAACCTCGATCTAATCATGAAAACTCTGAAGATACGATTCGGCCGACCAGAACTTATAATAGACATTATTATATCCAAAATAAGTGGAATTCCCCATATGAAAGAACTCAACATCGACAAACTGATATACTTTTCAAACGAAGTGTGTAATCTTATTGCAACAATGAAGTCACTCGATAATTATGGACATTACTACAACCCTCAACTTCTGAAAGAATTTGTGAATAAACTACCCGATAGTTTGAAACTGAAGTGGGGTGTACGCCCATTACGAAACTGAAGACTCCGCAAATTTTCCGAAACTTACAGACACGATTCGGCACGGGGGTTAAGTTCGAAAAACGAAGTCTCCACCCAATAGAAATCTGAGGGCGCTGCAAATTTCCTGACATTTTCAGACAGGACACAGCAAGGAACACTGAATTCGAATAATAAAGTATGCGAGGTCTCCACCCAATAAAAACCAGAGGCACTACAACTCTCACCAAATTCACGGAATCAGCAGAGGCCACTGAATTCGAATAACGAGGTCACCAAGCTCTCCACCCAAAAAAAATTATGGATGCACTGTAAATTCCACCAAATTCACAGACAGGACTCAGCAGAGGCCACTGAATTCGAACGACGAGGTCACCGAGGTCTCTAGCCAACAAAAGAGCGAAGACACTACAAATTCAACTAAATTCGTAGACAGGACTCAGCAGAGGCCCACAGTATTCGGAAAACGAGGTCCCCGAGGTCTCCACTTAACAAAATTATGGAGGCACTGTGAATTCCACCAAATTCACAACAGGACTCAACTGATCTCAAAAAATAATTTCCCTGAAGTTTCCACCCAACAAAAAACTAGGGGCCCTGTTAGTTTCACTAAACTCACTGACAAGGCTCTGTAGAGGTCGCTAATCAACAGTAATGAGGCCGGCGAAGTCTACATTCACAAAAAAAACGGAGACACTGCAAAACTGAAATATTTTGTAGGCTACTGAACAATAAGCCTATACGCCTTTGAATAGTACTGTCCGTGAATTTGGTGAAAGGTGCATGTCTATTGCTGTGTTCTAGCTGTTAACAAATTTCAGGAAATTTGTTGCGCGCGCCCTCAGATTTGTCTTGGATGGAGACCTCATTGTTCAAACTCAACACGCCATACTGAGTTATGTGGGCAAGTTTAAAAAAATATGAAAGTTTGAACCGAAATTATTGTAATAATTATTGAAAAAGAAATTGGATGTGTTCCACCATCATGAATCATGACTTTGTAAGTGTCTCATCAATGTTGACTTTTTACTATAAACCTCATGTTTAATGTCTTGATAAAGAAAATAAACTTTTACGAAAGCTCGACCAAATAACAAAGAGAATTCTTTTAAACAGCCCAGTATTTTGAATGGGAAGATCCATCCACATTTTTCCATAACTAGTCAGTCAAGAATACCATTGCCTTATACATATTATATACAGGGTGGGTCACGGTCGATGGTACCTTAGACGTTTACGAAGAACGGGAAATAGTATCATTCTGAAAATTTGGTTTCTCAAGTAGTTGCTCTTGGTCTATCGATCTAAAATATTTTCAGTAATACAGCGTTGCCGCCTACACAAGAAAGTAGCAGCATCTTTGTTATTTCAAATGGGTCACCCTGTATATTACCACATTTTTGAACTTGTCATTCCTTTTTGATTATTTCTGCCTCATACTCCCCTATACCTATCTCTAACGGTTTTTGAGATATTGGTTATTTTCCATATTTTTTATCTAAAACAGCTCGAATTGAATGTTTATTTCTGCGGTATTTGGATTCTTAGGAAGTTGCAATTTTGTGTTTAGTTCATCAAGATCATGTATATTGATTCTGTATAGAGAAGTTCGTTCTGCGTTATACAGGGTCGTTCAAAATTCATGATCTTACTGCTAGATACGAAAAGGGTTGAAAGTGCGTTTTTTTTAAATGGAACATCCTGTATATTATGAAATATCCTGAAAGATGACTAAATTCCCTTCGAATTGATATATCATGTTCCTATACCTAAATAGCCAGAATTCCGAGATAATAGCAATTTTCACTTGTAATCTCCCAAGTGCTTGAATTATTGCCGGAAATTTTTCGCGTACGAGATAAATTTACGGCAATTAATTCAAGCACGAGGGGGATTCGGTAAGAAAATTTCACACCGAGAAATGAAAATCATCCAACAATTCATTAGAAATAAATAACGATGGTTTCACCTGAACTATTTATAACCACTGAAATATTGATATGTAAAATACTTAACAAAATTTTCATCAATAAATGTGTTTAAATTTGGAACAAAAAAATTAAAAAAGTATTTTACATATCAATATTTCGGTGGTTATAAATAGTTCAGGTGAAATCATCGTTAGTTATTTCTTATGAATTGTTGGATGATTTTCATTTCTCGTTGTGAAATTTTCTTACCGAATCCCCCTCGTGCTTGAATTAATTGTCGTAAATTTATCTCGTACATTAATTTTCAAAGAAAAAAAAATTCCGGCAATAATTCAAGCACTTGGGAGATTACTAGTGAAAATTGCTATTATCTCGGACTTCTGGCTATTTAGGTATAGGAACATGATATATCAATTCGAAGGGAATTTAGTCATCTTTCAGGATATTTCATAATATACAGGATGTTCCATTTAAAAAAACGCATTTTCAACCCTTTTCTTATCTAGCAGTAAGATCATGAATTTTGAACGACCCTGTATAACGCAGAACAAACTTCTCTATACAGAATCAATGTACATGATCTTGACTAAACACAAAATTGCAACTTCCTAAGAATCCAAATACCGCAGAAATAAACATTCAATTCGAGCTATGTTTTGGATAAAAAAATATGGAAAATAACCAATATCTCAAAAACCGTTAGAGATAGGTATAGGGAAGTATGAGGCAGAAATAATCAGAAAGAAATGACAAGTTAAAAAATGCGGTAATATACAGGGTGACCCATTTGAAATAACAAAGATGCTGCTACTTTATAAGCGGCAACGCTGCATTGCTGAAAATATGTCAGATCGATATACCAAGAGCAACTACTTGAGAAACCAAATTTTCAGAATGATCCTATGTCCCGTTCTCCGTAAACGTCTAAGCTACCATCAACCGAGTACACAGAACAGTAGATGAATAATTCATTATTGAAGAGAAAGAAATCACAACGAACAAGAAATGTAAAAATAATAATTATTATTACTAATCCGGCTATCCATAATATAGCTACATAATGCATTGAACCACATTACCACAATTAAAACTAAATAATAATTAATAATCCTGTGAGCTATTTCGCAGTACTTCGAATAATGTTGAGATTTGGCAACAATGCATTAGCAGTAGGGTTGACCGTTGGATATTCGGTAGATATTCGAGCAGAAAACTGTAATTTATTTGGAAATATCAAAGATCGCTGTCACTATGGTCTGAAAAACATAGGTATCTTGTCAGTGCCATCTTAAGCCTTCGTTTCTTTGAACGTTCGGTCGCGGAAAGCAGACAGCCCGTCGACCGCTGAGGATAACGATTTCCGTTCGAGGTGGTTAGTCAGAAATATAGAAAATGAAAGTTCCTTTTGTGTGTGCTTGCTGTTTGTAACGTGAATAGAAACGATAGGTACTAAATTATGGACTCAAAAAAAAATAGTTGCGTGGTTATTGTTAGAAGAGGAAGAAGAAGAGGATCTTAAAAGTGATACATGGGGGTATTTTTTCATTTCCTCGATATGATATGCGTCAAAATATTTTTTCAGTGTTTCTAACCATACTTCATATCATATATATTTTTATGACACAAAGACAAAAAATGTTGCGGTAAGGGGTTAAGACTTCGTCCTCTCCAAGTGTGAATTTGTCACTAATTTTTTCAATATTTGTTAAATAACTTCATTTGTATTGAGAAATGTCAGTCGTCCGCACACCATCAAACTCGACAGATATCAACTGACAAGTCGGCACAAGTCTGCGGACTGCCGCAGTCCTGCTCAGCGAAGCAGATTCAAGAAAACCGGTCACATTTAAAATACTCTGGTTGGATAAAATCGTCAAAACGCATCGGTCGACAGACTGTCCGCTTTCCGCGACCGAATGTTCAAAGAAACCAAGGCTTTACAGTTCACAAACGCAAAATATTTGAGTTTATATGAACCTTAAATTGATTCTCTTGTTTGCCCAACGCGACCTCTATCGAGCTATCACAATGTCTTTCATCTCCAAAAATAGTGTCGGTGATACCATTCAAAATGATATTTGTTCCATGTTTGCACATCAAACCGTTCAAAAGTTGAAGTCGCACTGTAAAAGTATTCAAACGACTAACAATACTATTTATTTATTTCTGGTCATCGGCAGGAGTGTAGTGTAAAAATTAATTGGCGTATTGGACGACGCTTACAAATATTTTCACATCAGTCTCAAAACTGTTCGTTTTTGCACATAATTTGATCTCAATTTTTGAAAGAAAATACATAATATTATTAGAATTTTTGACGAAACTATGTTCAGTTTTCGTCGATGCAAAGATTTTGCGTAAGTATATACCATAGAACTGAGGTAAATGTCATTCTTTTGATTAGTTGTCAGCTCAAAATTCATAGGTACACTTGCTGTGTGTATTCAATTACTATTTTTTTACTCAGAAATCATGTTGTGATTAAGAGTTTGATTCCAAGTCTAAATAAGTTTGGATTTGAATTTTTCCTCAATTTTTTATTTCGTATTAAAAATTGATCAAGAAACTATTGCAGCTAGACAAAATCAATTCATAATGTTGTTTGCTATAAATCACAATCATGACTTCTTATCAGGTAATTTCACTGATAAAACAAATGTGACTTGGTTAGAAGGAAGTGAAAGACTCCTAGTCTATTTATATTTTGAAATTACTTATATTAACATTATTATTAAGTGTCTATGTGATTCGAAAAAGAAAAACCTGAACTAGTCAATTGGATTAATATAATTATTGAAAACTAAACATAATACATAATCCACCATAACTTAATTGGCTGTATATGTAATAGCACTCACTTATAATTAGAGATAAGATAAAGATTCCCCACAATATTTCATATACTTTTAGGTTTACATCTATTTTTCGTTATTAGTTTTGCGACAGCCGTGGCAAAAGCACGTCAGAACACTACTATGAACTCCCCAAAAGTTTTAATATTTGGCCCATCTGTACCACAAGCAGGTTTGGATCTTCTCATCGAAAAAGGGTGAGTACAAAAACACGAAATAATTATACCATATGAGATTTATGATGGATATAGGATGATAGTGGTATCGCCGAGAGTTTCTTCAAGTTGATTCCAAATGTATCACGATGGCAACACTGAGCTAAAATTCTGAAAAACTCTTCAATGAGATTCACTGTAGAATTGTGAACTAAAAACTATTAATTATATTTACTTCTTCAGGAGTGCCTCCACTAGTACATTTTTTGGATATGAAACTTTATAATCGAAATTAAAGAAAATTATTATACACGCCTTTATGTGAGTAGTATACTACTCACATAAAGGGGAGAAATTCTGCCTGTCTGTCTGTCTGTAGCTCCGTCCATTCGTCTTTCGTAAGCAAGTCAATCCTTTCTATTTTCCGAACCCTTAGAGATATCGCTTTGAAATTTGAATAGTTTCGAAGATAATACTTGTTTGCATTTTTTTTGCGATATTAAATGTAGAAAAATTTTACGGAGTTTTTCCGTTTTTTTTACGTTTCTATCTCCAACGATACAGGTTCAGGATTTGATTTAATTCATTCAATATTTTTTAAAGATATACTTCGATATGTCCTATAAACAGAAGTACATAGTTTTTGAGAATGGTCGGAAAATGCTAATAGGGTTTTACGACGCTTTTCCGAAAAATGTCGATTTAAAAAAATATAAATATGCCGAACCGTTCATTAACACTAAATTTCGAAAATGCAAGAGGTACAGACTAATGGATTTATTTTTTACGAAAATGATCGAAAAACCGGCAAAACTTGAAAAATTTGCATTTTGGAAAATTCGAAATATCTCAGAAACGATTGATATTTTTACAATTTACTAAAAAATCTTTCTTGCCCGTCTTCAGAAAATCTACAAAAAAATGTTCAAACAACATGTATCCTGTAAAATCAATAGTCCGGGAAATATTTGAAAAAAATGGAATATAGAGATATTTACCGTGCTAATGATGTAAATGAAAATCTAAAATTGCTTCTTATACTTCCACATCGATATTTCTAAACCATTTATCTCCAACTCAATTAAAATGTGGAAAAATGATTAAATTGAAAAAAAAAAAGTATAAAATTTGTACTTTTTCTCTAAAATTACCAAAATCTCGAAAACAAAACGTGATATCAAACATTTTAAGGAAAAGTTTTATAGCCCTTGAACAGGTCTACAAAAAGTTCACGTAAAGTTTCTCCATTACTTCGAAAACAAATTGAGTAACAGTTGCTAAACCTAAATGAAATAACAATTTATGGTAGAAAATCACGAAAATTAAAAGAGATCGAAAAACTGTATATGAACAGTTTTATTTTCCTCAAAAAGGTCTACAAAGAGTTACCATAATTTTCTTTTTTCATATAAAGTTCATTATTTTGTGGCAAAATTCATGAAATGATGATGGATGACCAGCTTTGTGATTTTTGTCTGAGTTTATGAATTTTTTCGAAGATTATAAATTTTCTTTCAAAATTCATGAAGGGCTGCTTCAAGATGTCGGATGAGTTGACTATGGCCCGATTCTAAATCAAAATTCCGTTCAGAAAAAATGGTTTCAGAATCAGACCTGATATAATTTGAACGTACTCTTCATTCCACTGAAGTTTTGAAACTTACGTGATGGCTATTGAAGTTTGGAAAAATCGTATCTATATTTATACTGTGTTGAGCGTATTCATCGCTCTATTGAGTGCCTTTTCATCTGCTCATAGGAAAATAAAATTGAAATCCACTTCGAGTGATTACACATGACAGCAACTTATAATAGCTCTGCTGTTCGATTACAAACGCTTGCATTCATGATGTAATTCATTGCCCGTAAGGGAATCAGTTATTTTTATTTAGATATTGCTGACTATTTTTTTATAATAATTGAAACAAGGAAAGCGCTATTAGATAAATTTTCGGATTTTCAGATGTCAACTTACCATTATTGAAGATAGCACCAGAGAAGATATTTTGAAAAAGGTGAAGGGGGTAGATGCTTTATTCTGGGCATCACATATGAAACTGGACAAAGATGTTCTAGATGCCGCTGGTGAGATTTGTTCTTATTCAATCTGAATAACAGTACATTGAGTAAAAATTTGTTCTTCAAAGTTAAATTTGACGATTTCCATTTTCTAGGTTGTCAAATGAAAGTAATTGGTACAATGTCTGCTGGTTACAATCACATAGATGTAGATGAACTCAAAAAACGTGGGATCAAACTGGGAAATACCCCAAACGTGTTGAATGATGCTGTAGCTGATGTTGCAGTACTCTTGTGTTTAGCAGCTTCTAGACGACTTCATGAAGGACGGTTAAAAATTGAGAAGTGAGTGGTTATTTGTTATTATGAAAATGGAAATACAGCCTTAGGAGCCTTACATGTATTTACTGATTTATATTTTATTTCACGGGATAACCCAATTTATAGCTTTAATAAATAAACAAACATTATGCACTCAAGTACTTAAAATGAGTTACATATTATAACACACATCGATGTCTTAGAGTGCAAACCGGCTAACTCCACTCAGAGCTGTACCGAGCACTGACAAAAAGTGATTCTAGTACTAAGCACTGAGCACTCTTGAAAAGTGCGCGGGAGTCTCGAACACTAAGCAAGTTTTTTCATGAACTGCTCGCGACTCCCGAGCACTTCTCAAGAGTGCTTAGTGCTTAGTACTCGAAGCACTTTTTGTCATTGCTCGGCACAGCTCTGAGTGGAGTTAGCCGATTTGCACTCTAAGCCATCGACATGAAATATACATAGAACATTACACGACATCTTTTAAACTTTCCTTATTTTGTTCATGTCCATACAGAATGAGTCAAGGGTCTGTGAAAATTTGTTAGAAGTTATTTTGATTCTGTTGAGAGGGGAATGCTAGGGGTAATTGTTTGCATTGGACGAAATTGCAAATTTCTCAGGTATACGCGTATAATAAACAGCAGTTTCCAGTGCAATAGTTTCAAGTATTTGTGGGCAGTTGATATTGCCTGAGAGTAGTTTTTCTAAAAATATATCACTGGCACATCTTCCGTGATGAAGTGGTCGCATTTATAACCTCAAGAATTTTCTTGCACTCTTTCCATCTCTTTTACATAGACAATCATAGTGTGGAGACCAGACAATAGACCCAAATTCTAGAATGGACCTAACATACAGTGACCGCCAAAAAGTATGTACCATATGGGAAAAATTTTTATTATTGGAGTATTGGAAAAAATATTCTGGGAAAAAGTTTGTGCATGTCCGATAACCTAAAAATCGATTTTGACACGTGATCGCTAGAATGGCGGCAAAATGAAAAAAATTGTAATGCAAAGGCAAAAAGAGGGGTAAGATGGCAAGATATCAAAAACAGTTATTTGAAAAAGTCACTTAGAATTTAATTTTATACACATAAACGAAGTTTCAAGAGATAATTCAAAAAAATTTAAAATAGCAATTTTTTTTTAATATTTTCCTATCTATTTAAAAATATAATTTTTTTTTCTTATGAATAGCTTGACTATACTGAAACATTTGCATTTTAATGATAATGACAAAACTTTCTCATTTTCTCCACACCAGAGGGCACTAAATTGAAAAAAATGGGAATTTGTCAGAACCCTTGCTGTTACATCGGTTCGTATCTAACAGTTATATCGGAATTCCACGACCATTGTGATGACATGACACTCCAAAAACATGGTAATTTCCAGATTATAATCAAGTTCCGATGATAATTGTGCATGAGCGTTTCACTTCGCAAATAAACTTGAAAATAGTGCGTCAAATTAAAGATTCTTAAAGTTTATGTGCAAAGTAAAACGCTCATACAGCATTATTATTGAAACTTGATTAAAATCAGGAAACATGGTGTTTCTAGATTGCCATATCAACACAATAGTCTTGGAATTCTGATATAACTGTTAGATAAGAACCAATGTAACATCGAGGGTTCTGGCAAAAACCAATTTTTTTAATTAAGTGCCATCTGGTGTGGAGAAAATGAGAAAGTTTTGTCATTATCATTAAAATGCAAATGTTTCAGTATAGTCAAGCTATTCATAAGAAAAAAAAATATTTTTAAATAGATGGGAAAATATTTTTAAAAAATTGCTATTTTCAATTTTTTTGAATTATCTCTTGAAACTTCGTTTATGTGTATAAAATTGAATTCTAAGTGACTTTTTCAAATAACTTTTTTTGATATCTTGCCATCTTACCCCTTTTTTGCCTTTGCATTGCAATTTTTTTCATTTTGCCGCCATTCTAGCGATCACGTGACATGTGTCAAAATCGATTTTTAGGTTATCGGACATGCACAAACTTTTCCCCAGAATATTTTTTCCAATACTCCAATAATAAATTTTTTTCCCATATGGTACATACTTTTTGGCGGTCACTGTATATGAGCAGTAAAGTATTTTCAACGTGCTGTGACTGAAAGGACCCCGCACAATAGCATAGGAAATTGGCCCACAGTGGGATTTGCCTGAAATTTACATATGTTATTGGTATTGAGTTTCTGATCAAATGTTCCCATGGGCTCAATCCTCTAAGACCAATGATTTAGCTCTCAGGGCCGTATTTAGTATAGGTGGTAGATAAACAATGACACTTTTTTCTCAAGTCCATAATTTTTTTATTTCCTATTAGATCTTAATTAAATAAGAAATATAATAAAATCTCAGCATTTGTCTTTCAGCACAAGTCTTCTGTGAAATATGTTTTGCCCTACAGGACCGTATTTAGTAAAACTGTATTTTCCAAGTGATCCACAAAAAACTGAATCAAATTGATTTTGTCATAACTTTCTTATTTCTTGATCTGTCAGTGGCTAATGGCTCGTTTGATAGAAGAATATAGCTTTTTTTGTGTACGGAACAAAAGTGGTCGCCATCTTAATATCCAAGATGGCCGGCTTAACCTATAAACTTTATGTAGAACTTATCTTGTAGCTTTTTAAGAAAGAAAGTACCAGGAAAAAATGAGAACTACAACGTTTTGATCTAACTCTATAATATAAATATAACTCTACTATCTGATCTTAGAGTAATAATTTCATAAGGTTCAATACATTTATAAAAATGAATGAATCTGGATTTGTTAGACTTAGAGTGTATTCACGATTCAGAAGGAGAGAAAAATATCAAGTACGTATTCAATAAACTCTGCATGAAAACCAGCCTGACGAGAATAATGAAGAAGATGTATTGATAATAGGATACTACTGCAGTGCAATCAGGGGCAAGGAAACCAGTAACATGTGCTCTTATTTGTAGCATATTTTCGTATTTGGGATTTGCACACCATAATCAAAATGCGAATTATCCATCGACTTCTGTGTTCCAGCATTTTAAAGTTGCCGCAAATGGTCCAGTGCAAGATGCAATCTGCAAGTGTTCAAGTATTATTTTGTTGATTTTGATTTTTTGTTCTCTTCCACCACTCTGGAAATATCGGTTTCAACGCTGTTTGTTATGAATTAGATATAGTTTTGATAAGATAGTAGAGTTGTATTTATATTAAAGAATTAGATAATTCAAAAAGTAAATGACTGATTTCAACAATCAAAACGTTGTAACTAGTTCTTATTTTTTCCTGTTATCATCTTTCTCAAAATGCTACAAGTTAACTCCTATATGGTTTATAGGTTTGGCAGACCATCTTGGATATTAAGATGGCGACCACTTTTGTTATGTACAAAAAAAAAGCTACATTCATATATCAAACAAGCCATCAACCACTGACATGGATCAAGAAATAAGAAAGTTACAACAAAACCATTTTAATGCAGTTTTCTGTGGATCACTTGGCACATACAGTTTTACTAAATACGGTCCTGTAGGGCAAAACATGTTTCACAGAGGACTGGTGCTGATATTTTGCAATATTTCTTATTCAATTAAATTGTAATAGAAAATTCTAAAACCATGGACTTGAGAAAAGTATCATTGTTTATTTGGTACCTATACTAAATACGGCCCTGAGAGCTAAATCATTGGTCTTAGAGGATTGGGCCCACGAGAACGTTTGATCAGAAACTCAATACTATCATATGTGAATTTCAGGCAAATCCCACTGTGGGCCATTTTCCTATGCTTTTATGTGGGGTCCTTTCTGCATGTCCTGAAGATGAAACCCAACATCTTATAAGCTTTTGCTGTGCCCAAAAGTCTTTGATCTCTTCGACCGTGATAAATGATTGTCAAGAAAAGTTGGTAAATGTTTTTATGCAGGAAAAAGATATAACAAAATACTTTCTGGCATTTACATCCATCTTGTTGACACCAGTCAACTGAGGTATGCATAACATCTTGCAAAAGTTTAGCATCATGAATTGAATTCACAGGGTGGAATTATTTCAGATCGTCGACAAATAACAGAAATTTTGAATTTCTTATTGAAAGATAAATCGTTTATAAATATATTAATAAGGAGTGGACCAGGATGTGAACCTTGTGGTACACCAGAAGATACCTTTCACACATTGTGTTCGTCCATTCAAGAAGCTCTTGAACCAACCGGGCAACTGTCCACTGAAACCAAGATACTTCAACTTGGATGCTGATATATGATGGTTGACCCTATCGAAAGTCTTGGAAAATCTGTAAAGAAAAAATTACCCTAACATTTTTACTAAAAATTTGATAAAATAAAATTTTATAAATAAATAATTTAATGAGCCTTCAAAGCACGCGCAACAAGTTTGAGGGCACGACGCGAAGCAAAGTACAAAGTACGTTGCGACTGCTTTAAAGGCACTTGTATACGTATATCATATGGTATTTTTCATTATGACTTCAAAAACAATGCTGGAAATAAATTTTAGTTCAGGATAATGTCCCTTATATTTTATTCCATCTAATCAAGTATGTAATGGACATGTGGTGTCATTTATTTGACATTTCATATGATAAAACTGAGAATTTGGCGTTGTTACCTAGCAACAACCTTTGTAACACGGCATGTTTCAATCTTGATTATTTCGCACTCTTTTTAGTTCATTTGACAAGGATTATGATGTATGTATAATAAAAAAACAATTATTTTTCCTATCGCTCTTTAACATTCTACTTAATCAAAACAGTATATCGCTGGAAACATTATCTTCAAAACTTTTAAATGAGTTTATTAACATTCTACTATGACAATTAAAATGTTAAGGTTGCAAATTACTCCTTTGTGTGAGGTTTGAAACTTTTAACAAAAGGTAATCAAAATACAGTTTTTCAAAAAATATCGTTGAGTAGGGCAAAACTGGCTTGTTGGGCCATATTTTATAAATAAAACCTAATATTTATTTGAGAAATCAGTGATGAACCACCAATCCGGTCAATCCATCAATGAATATCTGCACCGACAACTGAAGCCTCATCTGGGATTTCGGGATTGGCTAGCTAGACCAGCTTTTGCACGTTTGCTTCAAATACTTGCAGACTTTCGCCCAATTTCTGTACTCGTCTTTTCAGTTGTATTCGATACAGTTGTTCTCGATGTTGATCACCATATCTCAATTTTCATACCTGATGATTTGAATGAGAAACAGTCTCATTGTTTCTTCAGGTTTTGCCATTGTCTTCAATTTCATCTTGTTTTTCTTCAGCTCTCTCGTTCTTTCCCTTTTACTAATGTTTGTTGTCAGTTTTTTCCCTATAGCTCTTTCTTACATGTTTTTCTTCAACTCTTTCGCACTCTTTCTTTTGACATCATACTTCCTCAATTTGTTTCTGATAGCACCTTCTTCCTTTACCTCTTATTTTTCTTCAGCTCTGTCGTCCTTTTTCTGTTGCCGATGCTTTTCTTCAGTTTTTTTCCCTCTAGCTGTATCTTATTTGTCATCTTTGCTTCTTTGTTCTTTCTGTTTTTTTGCTGTACTGTAATGTAATGTTATGTTATCATCGTTCTATTTTATCCATAATATCACAACAGTTTGTTAGTATCATCCATATTAATACATTTAATGTATGTCAGAAGTATACAATTATGCAAGTACAAGTGAAGATCAACGTTTGAAAAAAGTGGATGAATTAGATACGTACTATATTCAGAAGCATGTTTTCTATTTTAGTGACCAATGGAAATCTCACTCACAGTGGATGTTGGGACAAGATATAGTAAATTCTACAGTTGGCATTGTAGGATTGGGAGGCATTGGACAAACTATCGTAAAGAGATTGAAAGGATTCGATGTGTCACAGTTCCTTTACACTGGGCATAGGGAAAAACCAGAAGGTTTGACATCTTCATATAATTTTTTTTACAATATGCTGCTATATCTGTGGTCACGTCAAAATCAATTTTTTTATTGTCTGGCTTGCTCAATCGATCACCCAGAAAGTTTTTTCCAATACCGTAATAATAAACTGTTTCCTACATGTTACGTCCAACACAACAATATGGAAGTTCTAGACATACATTGGATGTGCAGAATCAGTCCCATGAACATTCAGTGGACGTTCAGGACGTTCAGGATACTTCGGAGGTACCATTAAAGTCCAGAAAACGTCTAATAGATGTACATCATGTGTATTTTGGGCTTCCATTGTGTGTCCATATTTGGTGTAAGGGATGTCCAGAACATCCAAATAACAACCACTGAGGATATTTTCTGGACGCCCAATGTACATCCATAATACTTCCGAAATGAATTCAGAGAATACCGATTATACAAGGTGTTCTGCAAACAATGGTACTTTGGAAAGTATTGTTGAGGTAAAAATAACACAATTTCCCCTCATACACATTGTTCTCGTACATCATTTGTCATTGAATGAAAAATCACAAAGACTTCTTGATGAAGTGATCACAAAAATTACAATACAATATTGGAAAGGGGATAAACACCTAGTGTTATATTTTTACCTACACCAAGTTTTGGCAAAAGTATTGCCCAATATTTGAAGAAAGAACACCCACTCTGCAAAAATTAAAACTCATCAGAATGTTGGCATTTGATTGTTCAAATCCAATGTGCCTTAAGGTTCTGGACCTTGAAATATTTATGAGGGGAATGAAAACATTGTTTGATAAGATTTTGTTTGTAAAATTTTTAGAAATAATCCATTTTTTAAAACAAAATTTCGATTCATATTCCAAAAACTAACAACACATTCACAAAAAACAGAAAAAGGAAGGTATTTATGACGAATCTATCTATCTGCTTTCGAATTTTCTCTATACAGTTTATTTTTGTTATTTCCCCCGATGAACCAACGAAACGAAATGCAGTCAATAATAATAGATGCAACGGAGAGAAAATACGCAGCAAGCATAAGCATGGCACCTCACATTTTAAAACATATAAAACAAATAACTGAAACACAAAACTATCATAGTAGTCACATTATATAGGTAACAAAATGTATTAAAATTGGTAACTGCACAAACTACATACAATTAAATCCAAAACATCTTCACAATTACGACATATAAGAGATCCTCAAAAACGTGATCACGTAAACTGACTTCACTGATACCTAACCTCCCATATTCTTCTTTGCTTCAACACACGGGCGTCGCCAGAATGAAAGTCAAAAATACGAGTATGACCTTCTGCGAGGAGATGGGCAGCAAAGGTTGAATTTGTTCTGCCGTTTACAAAGCAATTTTTATTATCAGTTAGGCGTTTTTTGAAGGTTCTACCTGTTTGTCCGATATCAAACATTGGACAGTTTTCCTACTATATCTTTATTATTTTTGATATGTCTACCCAAAGTATTGTTCCTCTTAAAAGCAATATTAGGACCTTGCTTCTTCAAAAAATGTTCTGTTTTGTAACTACCTTGTTTTAAACTTCTTTTGGTCTTTGATAGTACGATATGCTTCTTTAATTGCTTTTCTATAAAAAATTTTATGGTAATATACTGTCCATTAAAGAACTATTATAACAGTTATTAACTGCCATTTGCATTGTAATGTTCAATTCTTTATAGACATTTATTGTACTTTGAGGAATGTTGATTAGCCTATGTTTCATACTATCATAACCTGCTCTCTTATGTTGGTAGGGGTGGGTTGAAGTACAGTGTATTGTAGTATCTGTTCGAGTAGGTTTATGGAAAATTGAAAATTCGTGTTTATTATTATATTTCGTTATGGTTAAAACTAGAAGATTTATAGAATTATCTTCTTCTAATTCAATCCCATATTAATTAATTGGTGAAGAAAAGTTATAAATTCTCTGTGTTCTGTACGTACAATGAATGAGTGTAAAACGGACATCCATTGGATGTCCGGTGCTGTGTGGGGTACTTTATGAGGGGCACTGTATAACTATTGTATTAAGATTGAATTTGATGAAATCCTGGTCAAAACGTATTTCATATGACGACCAAATGAATGAATCGTTGGATATTCCATCTGGCCACTTATTTGCATAAAGTAATGTTGGAAGGCCCCGACGAGATAAAAACTAAACTTATACCCCGTTCGTAAATGCACTCTGTCAACATCAGAAATAAAAACACCATAACCATGCCTCAATACTCAACAGCTTTTTTTCAAAAAGGTTTCACATAACTTTCAGACAAAAACTTCTGAGTAACCTTTAGATTTTTTCCTCATTTGGTTCACAGTTCCTTCTAGGTTCTTCTTTTTTATCACCTTGCTGTAATTTTTTTAGCTTGTTCGCACTAATACTTCGGGATGAATATCGCTATGGGGTTGGATGGAAGAGTAGCTTAGGCTAAATCTCGCCCCACTAGCGATCAGCCATTGATTTTTTGTATTGTTTTTGCTTTAAGAAATAAAGGCGATTATTATTATTATTAAATGATCATTTTTGACTCATAGTCGAGCTTGTACTTTTTACGAAAAAAGTTTGTCGCTTGTACCATTAACTCTACCAAATCGAATAAAGCCATTGAGAAAAGTATTTTTGATCTGTCACCTATCAAATTCAGTTTATGACCTGACCACGATGACACTTAATTTGTTTTTATAGGAAAAGAAATAGGAGCCAAGTTTGTATCTTTAGACACACTAACAAAAGAAAGCGATTTCGTGATAATAGCTGTTCCCTTAACAAATGAAACGGAAGGTTTGTGCAATGACGATTTCTTTTCGAAGATGAAGAAAACTGCAGTATTCGTCAACATCAGTAGAGGGCAAGTAGTGGACCAAGCTGCCTTGATAAAAGCTTTGCGAAATGACGTAATTTTTGCTGCTGGCTTGGACGTCATGACACCTGAGCCATTACCATCAAACCACGAATTACTCACATTGCCTAATCTCGGTGAGTACATCTCGCTTCAATGATATGAAAATCGACATTTTTACCAGCTGATGTTGGTTCAACATTCAGCTTTTTTGCGAATAAAATTCCATAATCTTTCGACTCATTTCATAAATTGGGTTTTACCCTGGTTTATCGTTATTCATCTGAACGGGAGAAGTCACAGTCAATGAATAGAGTGATGTGATTGATGAAGTCATTAATGACATCACATCACATTTCCATAAAATGGAAATCTTGAATTCACTTTCCATTGAAATAAGTACAATAAGAGGCTATGAGCGCGATCATATTTAGGTCGGTTTTTTTGGTAAAAGAGTCGATAACTCAAAAACGGTTCGTCGTATCAATTTCGAACAAGAACAGGCTTCTAGAGGACATTTGATTCTATGTCTACTGCAGCACCTCACAGAAAAACAAGGTAGCTGCAATAGTATTTCTCTTCCATCAAAATTTGAAGCAATCTTTATCCAATCGAAATGAATTTGGTATCAAAAGAAAGGTAAAACGTTGATGTACGTACGTGCTGTAATGTTTTTTTGGAATTATTTGTTCATTTACCTTTTCCCTGAGACCTCATGGTAAAACTACTCCAGTATTCGACATCGACGCTGTCGTTTTGACAGACCTTTGTCCGTACCCTTTCTGTAGGTTATCTCTCCTACATTGCCAATCTACATTTAGCAGATGACAAATTCAATATTCCTGGTCGAATAGACATGCTTTTAGGCGCTGAAGTATTTTCGATAATTTTAAAAGAAGGTAAAATTTCAGGTAAAGTCAATGAACCGTCGGCTGTTAATACCGAGTTTGGATGGATAATAATGGGAAAATATTCATCCGATACTCAGTCCACTATTAGGTCTTTTGTCTCTATTTGTGGCACCCCTCTCGAAAACACTCTGAAACGATTTTGGGAACTTGAAAATATCATCATCATCTAGCTGCTCAACATCTCCTGATGATAAAAAATGTGAGACACTATTTGAGAAAACTCATTTAAGAACTGCCCTCGGTAGATATGTTGTGTCTTTGCCTTTCAAAATTCCAGAACCCTATTTTGGAGACACACGCTAGCAAGATCTAGCACGTTTCAATTCTTTAGAGCAGAAGTTACTGAAAAACCCTATAGTGATTTCATGAAAGAATATTTAATGGACAGTTATATGGAAGCAGTTGAGACTCCAAAATCGTTTGAAAATATATTCTATACAGGGTGTTATTTAAGTACGTGGCCAAACTTAAAGGGGTGATTCTTTGAGTGATTCTAAGACGAAAAGTTCATATAAACATAGGTCCGGTAATGCTTCGTTTTCAAGATACAGGATGTCAAAATTTTTAAAAGAAATCGTTTTTGTCGTAAATATCTTAATAACCCCTAAGCCGATTTTATTGAAATTTGGCAGTGTTATTGAAAGTCGTGAAGGGCGAATTTAATCCTAACTATATCAAAATTATCATGTCCAGTGGCGTCCCGGAAGGCACTGTAACCAATATTTTTGACAGAAAACATGTGCGCCACTGATTTTTTTGCAATTTTTGTATTTGTTTCACATTGAGGAACAGAAATTACAACTTTTTTATATCTAGAATTTTTTTCGTATCTTGCTTTGTTTTTGAGAAAAAACATAAAAATCACTTCATTGCACGTCCCTGGCACAACACAATAAAAAATTGTTTTTATAGGGTTCTTAATGAATACAGGTGAATCTGTTATGATTAAAAATTGTTTGTTTCATTTGGCCAGTGCGTGCATAGTGGTAACGCCGGAAATGCCAAAGCAACATCAAACAAGAAACACCCTTTATTAAAACCACACTGAAACAAAAATGGTACCTAGGCAATTTGTTTCTTTAAGAATACATTCAATAATAACTAACACAAAACTTACAATAGTTGCTCAAAATGTCCTCCTTCAACTTCAATGCAAGCATTAACTCGTCTTAACATCGATTCCCGAACACGTTGAAATATTTCCGGCGTATGTCTTATCTGATCACATGAATCCCGTATTCGTTGGATTAATTCTTCTTCAGTGTTGACTGGAGTTTTATAAACGAGGGACTTTAAATGGGATTTAAATCCGGTGACCTGGGCGGCCATGACTGTGGACCTGCGCGACCGATCCAGTTTTCTCCATAAGTTTCATCCAGAAATTGACGTGCTACTATGCTGAAGTGAGGTGGAGCCCCATCGTGCATGAACCACATTGCTCCTCTTACTGCCAGTGGGACATTTTTTGGTAGTACAGGTAATACAAATTCCAAAAAATGACGATACTCTTGACCATTTAATCTCGGGGGTAAAAAATGAGGTCCAATGAGATAATCGCCAACAATACCAACCCAGACATTCACGGAAAACTGCCGTTGATAATTATTTTCTATAACCGCGTGGGGATTTTCTTCTGCCCAGATATGGTTGTTATGAAAGTTCATAATTGAATTGTGGGAAAAACACGCTTCATCGGTAAATAATATACTGGATAAAAATGTCGGAGATGCAACCTGTTGTTGCAAAAGCCACGTAGTATAAACAACTCGCTTGGGAAAATCCGCAGGAAATAACGCTTGAACACGCTGTATGTGGTAAGGATATACAGTTGGTACTCTTTCAAAATCTTCCATACAGTAAAGTGAGAAATGTTTAATTTTTGTGCAATTTTACGTGTGCTTGTATCTGGGCAACGCTCAACTTCATGTAAAACTTCTTCCTCCGGCGCCACTGTTCTTACCGTTGCAGGTCTCCCAATAAGAGCAGCCGACCTTTGAAAGGTGCCTGATTCGCACAGCCTTTCATGTATTCTCACAAATGTTTGCCTATTTGGAACATTTCGATGAGGATATCTTTCTTGATAAATGCGTCTAGCCGCTCTGGAATTGCCTTGAGCCATTCCATAGACAAAATGCATATCGGCCATTTCCGAGTTTGTAAACCGAACCATTTTCAGATATCAGTAACAAATTTTCTATCTCAAAACTCTTGAAAACACTTCAAATAATTACGTATGTACCGTTTCAATTTGTGACAGTTATGAAGTTAAATTTGTTTGAACATTTGTTGTTCCTTCCATGGCCCTCTTACTTTAGTTTCAAAACACTGCAGTAATACATAACAACATTATTTGTTTCATCGAAAACAGGTAATATGAGCGAAAAAAATTAAAAGATGACTTCCATGTAATATTAATTGTTTAATCATAAATAAAAATGTCTTTATTGCATGTCCATGGACAACAATGAGCCCATTTTGCAGCACGAGCCGAAGCCAAGAGCCGAAGGCAAGTGCTGCAATTCATACATTCATACATACATATTTTTTTTTCATTGCATTAATTTTGATAGAAAATTCTAAGACTAGAAAAGAGTATTGATATGAAAAAATATTAGTAAGACCATAGTTTTTGATGGTTTAGTAGTTGAAATGTTTTATTGTGTTGTCACAGGGATGTGCAATGAAGTGATTTTTGTTTTTTCTCAAAAACAAAGCAAGATACGAAAAAAATTCTAGATATAAAAAAGTTGTAATTTCAGTTGCTCAATGTGAAACAAATACAAAAATTGCAAAAAAATCAGTGGCGCACATGTTTTCTGTCAAAAATATTGGTTACAGTGCCTTCCGGGACGCCACTGGACATGATAATTTTGATATAGTTAGGGTTAAATTCGCCCTTTACGACCTTTAATAACACTGCCAAATTTCAATAAAATCAGTTGAAGGGTTATTAAGATATTTACGACAAAAACGATTTCTTTTAAAAATTTTGACACCCTGTATCTTGATAACGAAGCATTACCGGACCTATGTTTATATGAACTTTTCGTCTTAGAATCACAAAAAGAATCACCCCTTTAAGTTTGGCCACGTACTTAAATAACACCCTGTATTCCTCATCATATGTCTGTCTTGGAAATATCGCTTTTGGTGTTGCCTTACCTTGTCATTCCTCTTCTGGCTATCCAGGTAAAGGGGATGCATCCACCCAATCGGTAGGAAATTTAGCGGACTGTATCAGTGTGTTTGTCAACAAGAGTTTTTCTTATGTACAATAAACGTATATTCTCTCTCTCTCTATCAGGGGGTGTATGTAGAGAGCACACGTTGAACCGGCACTATTGTGTTTATAAGACTCGCTATTTTGTACAACTCCCCATCGCTTGTCAAGAGACAATCAGGCTAGTCCCTTTGACGATAATGAAACGCGCAAAGAGCATACCGGGTGTGGCAAAAGATGCGGATTACTTATCTGATATATGCTTATTACTAAAATTTAAATTCAATTTCTAGAGCGATTTAGATGGGGAAAACATCCGAGGACTTAACTACATTTTTGGGACATTTTTGAGTTTTTTTTTTGTGGAAAATGGGATTGAAAGTTCAATCTACATTACAGCACGTACCTAGAATCGAATGTCCTCTAGAATTCTGTCCTTGTTTGAAATCGATTCGATGAAACTTTTTTGAGGTATCAATTGACTCTTTTAGGCTAAAAAGATTCCCAAATATGGTCGCGGTCATGGCCTCTTAAACTGTTTTCTATTTCCACAAAATCTTTATTACTCACGACTTGCGTCGGTTTTGACACCATTATCAGTATGCGTCATAGGTAATGATCTGAAAACCGAAACAGATCATGAATAATAACACTATAGAATAGACAAAAGATAATTTTATTTATTCTATAAAATAACAACGGACCTTCCAAACTTATTATTTGTAACATAAGCCTCAGTATGATGTTACCTGGTTTTTGATATTTAGTTGTCTAGTTGACATTGATTATTTCCTGTATTTGATAGTTCAGAATATATTTAATAAATCTATCTATTTTTACTGAAATTACACAATAAAATGTTACATGGTGTCAGAATACAGTAAACGAATCACCAAAAACCCGATTAGTTGAAAAAGTAATAGTGAAAAAGTTCAATATGGGAGACGAAAGTGCTACTGGCATTCGACCACCGAAACCTTTGCTACTTGCGGAAAATATGTCAGTCAATTGGAAAAATTGGTTACAACAGTTCAACTGGTACAGTATAGCCACACAGTTAAGCAAAAAACCAAAAGAAGTTCAAGCTGCTACCTTTATGGCAACAATTGGCCCAGAATCACTGGAAATATTTAACAATTCCAATCTTACCGACGATGAGCAAGAAGACGTGGAAGTGATAAAATCAAAATTTGGCGCATACTTCATCCCGAAAATCAATATTTCATTCGAACGATACAACTTTTTCAAAATCATTCAGAAGGAAGACGAAGCATTCGATGAATTTTTGAATCGAATGAAGCATTCGATGAATTTTTGAATCGAATAAAAACACAAGCTCAAACTTGTGAATTTGCATCATTAAATGATAGTTTCTTAAAGGATAAAATAGTTTTTGGGGTAAACTCTGATATCATCAGAGAGAAGCTGCTCACTGAAGAAAATCTCGATTTGAACAAAGCTATCTCAATATGTCGAGCTAGTGAACAAGCTTCGAATCAATTGAAAGTGATTAAAAATGGTGAAAGCAGTACCATTCTCCTGGTGAAAGACAAAAAGAAAAATATGGATTCATTTGACTGTAGGAGGTGTGGAACAAAACACAAAAGGCTAAATTGTCCAGCATATGGAAATAGATGCGAGAATTGTTCCGGAAAGGGGCATTTTGTAGAACAATGTTGGGTGAAAAATAAGAAAACTCCAAGAAAAGTAAATTTAGTTGAAGAAAACAAATTTCAAGATGAAGAAGAAGTACTGTATATAAGATGTGTTACTAATAAAACTGATGAAGATTGGCACGAGGTAATACAGGTCGGAGAGAAGAAAATAAAGGTGAAATTAGATAGTGGAGCACAGTGTAACGTTCTTCCGAAATGGATAACTGAAAAAATCAACTGTATAATGAAGCCATCACATACGAAAATACTAATTAGCTTCACAGATGACAAGTTATCTGTTATTGGTGAGGCACACTTGAATTGCAATATAAAAGGTAATGACCATAAAATTATCTTCAAAGTTGTTGAAAAAGATGTTCCACCAATACTTGGAAGAGAATCATGTGAAAGTTTAGGTCTCATAAGACGAGTCAATCAGCTGAAGTATATGGATGAAGAGGATGATATCTACCAAGGACTTGGCTGTCTGAAAAACATTGAGTATGATATAGATCTAGTTTATTATCCAAGATTTGAAATTAGACCAACTCGAAGGGTTCCCTATTGTATAAAAGAAGAAGTTAAAAAAGAACTCGATACTATGGTGAGTCTTGGTGTTATCGAACCAATCAAAGAACCAACTCCGGTAGTCAGTCCAATGGTTGTGGTACGCCAGAAAAATAAATTAAGGATTTGTATGGACCCAACTGATCTCAATAAAAATATCCTCAGAAGACATTATCCTCTCAAATCATTAGAAGAAATTTCAGCTGATATCAGTGGTTCCAAATTCTTCACTCTTCTCGACTGTAAAAGAGGTTTCTGGCAAATGAAAGTGTCAAAAAGAAGCCAAAAATACTTGACATTTTCAACTCCCTGGGGAAGATATTCTTGCACTAGGTTACCTTTTGGTTTATGTTCAGCACCAGAAGTCTTTCAAGAGGCAATAAATTTCATAATAAGAGACATTCCAAATACGCATAGCTATATAGATGATATACTGGTATACGCCGAAAGTGAAGAGAAACTACAGAAAATTACTGAGCGTCTGATGAAAGTACTGAGAGAGGCTGGACTAAAGTTGAATCACGATAAATGTATTTTCAATTCTAAATCTGTCAAATTCTAAATCTGTCACATTCTCTCAGAAAATGGCATAGCATTGGATCCTTTGAAAGTCGAAGCTATAAACAACATTAAAACTCCTAGCAATATCACAGAAGTTCAAAGGCTACTAGGAATGATAACTCATCTGAACAAATTCATTCCGAATATGTCGGAGCTGACAGAGCCATTACGAAAACTTTTACAGAAAGACGTTTACTTTAATTGGTCATTTGAGCAAGATGCCGCTTTGAAGAAAATTAAAAGGGTTCTAACAACGCCACCAGTTCTTAAATATTACGATGTTACCAAAGATGTCACACTATCAGTTGACGCAAGCTCAAAAAGTTTTGGAGTTGCATTGCTTCAAGAAAATCAACCAATAGCGTACGTATGCAACAAAAGCACTGACAAGCCCACAACAAATTTGGCCTCAAATAGAAAAAGAAGCATTTGCCATACGCTACGGGTGTCAAAAATTCCATGAGTATGTATTTGGAAGAAGACTAACAATAGAAACTGACCATAAACCTCTCGAAACCATATTCAAAAAACCAATACAGTGTGCACCTCCCAGATTACAGAGAATTCTTTTTGATGTTTCGTCATATGCGCCAAGCATTATCTATAGGAAAGGTAAATACATACCTATTGCAGACCTGCTGAGCCGAGATATAATATCAAGTGATAATCGAACGGACACAGACGAAGAGCTTATAGTTCAAATTGTATTACCTATGTCTGCTAATGCAAGGATTAAATTAGTCGAAGCAACTGAAGCAGACACAGAACTTCAATCACTTGTGGAGTATATAATTCATGGATTCCCAGATAATAAAACAAATCTACCCGAGAAAGTGAAGCATTATTTTAATTTTCGTGAAGAACTCTCTATATACGAAGGTTTGATCTTCAAAGGCGAAAAAATAATCGATCCTCGATCCGAAGTAGCACAAATATTGAGCCAAATTCACACAGGACATCTGGGTATACAAAGCTGTCTTAGGCGAGCCAGGCAATTACTTTATTGGAGAGGACAATATGGGGATATTGTCAACTACATCTCGAATTGCAGAATATGCGAATCAACACAACGGTCCAATTATAAAGAACCAATCAATTGCAAACCTATTCCCAAACTACCGTGGCAGAGAGTTGCAACGGATTTATTCACGTTTAAAAGTCACGAATATATCGTCATTACTGACAGTTATTCCGGGTTCATCGATGTAAAACGCCTGAGATCAACTACTTCATTGGAAATAATAGATATTTTAAAGGATACGTTTGCAATTCATGGAATTCCAAAAGTACTAGAATCGGATAATGGACCCCAATTTTCAAGTGGACTGTTTAAAGATTTTGCCAAGCAGTGGGATTTCAAACATGAAACGAGCAGTCCTTATCACCCTCAAGGTAATGGTTTGGCAGAGAGAAGCGTTCAAACTGCCAAAAATATAATTAGGAAGTGTTTCTTCGACTCATGGAAAACCCATTTTGGACATTTTTATTAATCCTTGAAAGTAGAGGAATAATTTCAAACTCTGATTTGCTGAAGTTTGAGAAACAGGTAACACTCATACGAATTTCGGTGCATCTGTTGATTTTATCAATCATTTTGTGATATTTGTCCAGTTCTCTGCATTAATATACAGGGTCTTGCCAAATAAGCTTTGAGGCCTGTCTTTGAAAAGTTACACGCTTTCAAATAGAAAATAATTGTTTTTTCATCTTGGAATTGCTGATTAGTTGAATACATGGCATTTTGTGTGCGTGTACAATCAATTAAAAAGCTACCTAAGAATATATTTAATTTTGTTGTGATATTTGAAAGTGGTGAAACGACCACTATTTCATTTTTACCAGAACTTTTCAATAAAACAATGAAAATATGTAATACAACATCGTGCATGAACCGATCTTCCGTAAATGGAACGAAAAAATCTGGTAGGTGGCTGTCAAGTCGCTTTGATTTTTATGTGGAACAGTATTTTTATGGGAACAGAATTCCAGGACACGTCGGATATGAGGTATCTTCCAACAAATCATTGATGTTAAAGAGAAACAGTGTTGGTGCTAAAATGGATCCCTGCGGAACACCAGCATTCATAGGTAGTCAGATGAAACCCAGCAACTACCACGAGGAGATATCTGATAGAACACAACTGGGAGAGCAAGCCAAGAGATGGAAGCTTGGTGAGGATTCCCTGGAGTCAAACGCGATCAAGGGCCTTTGAGATATCTGTTGCCACGGCCAGAATTTCACTTTATTTTCCAATGGAAAGTTCTCAATGGTCTGACGTTATGCGCAAAATGTCTGAAAATCGCATCTCCGGAGACGGTCATATACTTTATCGATTTTATATGGTTTAAGCCGTTTTACTAACCAAAATCTTGGTTACTAGCTTTAGTACTGATGAGAAATAAATGCAAAGTTATACCTACAATTTCAATAATTTTCCAAGAATTCAAAAAATGTTTTGCATGGTTTGTATTTTGTTGAAAAAGGGAAAAAGTATAACAACATGTTCCTTCTTTGCAGTGTTGCTACCACATTTGGGAAGTGCCACCAGACATACCAGAGATGCCATGTCACTTTTGACAGCCCAGAATATTTTGAGGGGTATTGGTGGAGAAGAAATGTTTACTCCAGTTGTGTAACATTGAAGTATTTTCATTGTATTCCATTCTGATTTGATAACAAATTTAATTACAATATTCAGACAACTATAACTTTTTATCAATCTACATATTTTGTAGCTTTCGTTACAGATTAATAGGTAGCTGATATTTTGCAAAAAGGGCATTAGGCCTAAATTGTTATTATATTAGTTATATTGATATGAATCCAATTCTGAATTTGAATATTCATCTGACCACTTGATACATCAAATTTAGAGAACCATCAAAATAAGACAATGTATGGGAAATTTTTTTCGACCAATAAAAAGCAGAAAAAATTACGTTGACCCTATCATTTCTCAATATTCAATCAGTCCGTAATGAATCCTCATTTACTTCAATTTAAAAATGCACATTGAGTTGAATAACCGTATTAGTGAATTTTCATGTCATCGTATCGCTGTCCGATCACTACTCACAAATACTACACTACGATTTTCAGTCTGAAACAAAGAAAATGATAAATATAATAAAACCTACAAAAATTTCGATACCTTGAGAAATATTTTAAATTCCGTAAATTGGCAAGAACTTTACCCAAAACCCGATGTAGATAGCGCGACAAGTTTATTCATAGAAAAATTGATAGAATATATAGATATGAGCAACACTACTATAAGAATAAAGAGGAAAAATGTTGAAAGAAAACCGTGGATAACAAATAGCTTTATTCAATCATTGAACAAAAAATTTACTTATATAAAAAAGTTCAAGAAAATCGAGGTAACGACACGTTGCTTCATGATTTCAGGCAATATAAAACATCCTTAGTAATTTCATAGAGAAATCAAAAACACATTATTACAAGAACGAAATATCGAAGAATCAAAACAGCCCTAAACATATGTGACAGTGCGTCAAGGAAATACAAGGAAATAAGAAATATGATAGCATTGTTGCCATAAAATATGAAGAAATTACTATTCATGGAAACTCTTTGATCGCAGAAAAACACAATGATACCTTCACTAACATTGGAGCTGATCTCGCAAATAAAATAAAAAGACCGACAAAAAATATCGAGCTAAAAGAATTGATCATTCTATCTATCTCTCGTAAGTGAGTGAAGACGAAGTCAGAAAAGTATTAAACGAATTGAAATCAAACAAAGCGTCAGGACTCGATAATATTACAGCAGCCACCATAAAAAAATACCCAATTTGCACAACCCATAACATACAGGGTGTTAATTAAGTACGTTGACAAACTTCGGAAGGTGATTCTTTGAAAGTTTTTAGGACGAAAAGTTCATATAAACATATGTCCCAAACGGCTTGGTTTTCGAGATACAGGGTGATAAAAATACAGTTTTTTCAAGATTTTTTACAAAACCTTGTCTTCATATTTTTTATTTTATAATTTTTATTCATCGTAGATTTTTCAAATTCTGAAAAAATATTTCCATCAATTTAAATAATTAAGATTGTTTAATATTCAAATTTGCTAATGTTAAGCGACACTGGAAAATGTTTAAATTAATATTTTCATTATAGCTCCTGAAACCTACAAGAAAATAAAAAAATTCAAAAAAACAAAAAGATGTTAAATGAAACAACATTGATTATTCCTTTCTCATAATATGTCAGTGGCGGCGGAAAAAAAATGTGTTGAACAAAGCTTGACCCTGAAAAAAGGAGGACCCTGTGAATTATTTGAGAAATGCATTATTTTGTATCGTGCGTATTATGGAATGGATTGTACTTGCCTAATTTGAACTGATTATTGTCGAAAATGTCAAAGTTAACTCTGAAAAATCTTGAAAAAAATGTGTTTTTATCACCCTGTTTCTCGAAAACCAAGCCGTTTGGGACATGTTTATATGAACTTTTCGTACTGAAAACTTTAAAAAAATCACCTCCCGAAGTTTGTCAACGTACTTAATTAACACCATGTATATCGCTAACATGGTCACTCAATACGGAACTTTTCCAAAACTAACCAAGATTGCTGTCATTAAACCTCTCTTCAAGTCCGGAGATAGATTAGAGGAATCAAATTACAGACCTATTTCCCTACTTCCGAAACTAAGCAAAATTTTAGAGAAAATAATCAAGTCAAGGATGATGAATTTCATAAAAAAATTTAATATATCCGAGAAACAGTATGGTTTCATGGAGGCCTACTGGAAACTCTGGAAAATACAGGTTTCAGGGGTTTAGCCTATCAACTTATGGAAAGTTATCTTGAAGGGCGAGAGCAATGTGTGAAAATTGAAAAGATACTAAGCGATAAGAAAAATGTACGGCATGGAGTGCCATAGGGAACCGTCCTTATTCATACTATTTTTAATTTATATCAACGCATTATTTGACCTACCTATAGCTGGAGAAATAAGTAGTTTCGCGGACGATACTGTTATTTTCTTCAGAGACAATCAATGGTCCGATCTGAAACACAAAATTATGGAATCATTTCCTCTGGTGCTCGAGTTCTTTAGTAGAGTTCTTTAGTAGTAAACTCACTATCAATCTGAAAAAACTGTAAACCTTTCACGAGTTATGAATTGAATCTCCCACCATATAATGAAATAAAATTCCTCAACCAGGGTGAAGTGCTACATATAGGGCACGACAAAACAGTGAAATTTTTGGGAGTTCATCTAGACAGCAACTTCAAATGGAATATCCATATGAATAACATAATAAAAAACTAAGATATTGTATATAAAAATTACGAATTTGAAAAAATTCTCTGATATAAAGCACTTGAAAATAATGTATTATGCTCTGTTTCAAACCCATCTTCACTATGGAATCATAGCATGGGGAGGGGCAACAAACTTTCACATGAAAAGTGAAATAAATATATTATATATATATAAATATTTGTTTTGGCTCTTATTATTGCAACACATCAAAATAGAAACTCAGCCAGAGTTAAACATGTCGAACACAATTACTCAACTAGACATAAAGAAAATGCCTTTAACGTACCTAGTATGTTGAAGACAATAGGGCAAAGAAGCTATGTATGCCTTGCCCCAAAAATTTATAACTTAGTACCAAAAGATTTGAAAGCACTAAACTCCACGACCCTGTTCAAGTCAAAACTTAAGAGATGGCTTATAGACAAACCCCGGATCGAAATACAGAGTATGGTTGATTTGAAAAATAATTATTAGAGTTACATGAACGTAATTAGGCTCAGATATTTTATCTATTTTATCTATTTTATCTATTTTATCTATTTTATCTATTTTATCTATTTTATCTATTTTATCTATTTTATCTATTTTATCTATTTTATCTATTTTATCTATTTTATCTATTTTATCTATTTTATCTATTTTATATATTTTATCTATTTTATCTATTTTATCTATTTTATCTATTTTATCTATTTTATCTATTTTATCTATTTTATCTATTTTATCTATTTTATCTATTTTATCTATTTTATCTATTTTATCTATTTTATCTATTTTATCTATTTTATCTATTTTATCTATTTTATCTATTTTATCTATTTTATCTATTTTATCTATTTTATCTATTTTATCTATTTTATCTATTTTATCTATTTTATCTATTTTATCTATTTTATCTATTTTATCTATTTTATCTATTTTATCTATTTTATCTATTTTATCTATTGTATCTATTTTATCTATTTTATCTATTTTATCTATTTTATCTATTTTATCTATTTTATCTATTTTATCTATTGTATCTATATTATCTATTTTATCTATTTTAGATTTTTATATTTTCTCATTTTTTAAAATTTTATTTTGAATACATTTATAACAGTTTTACATATCTACATACTTTATTTGTCAAAATAATTATTTTTTACTCTCTAGATATTTAATGCGAATATTGTGAATACATTATTAATACCATAGAAATCATAATATACAGTTTGTCTCACTAAGTTGGAACCATATGGAAAACTTTATTATTTAATTTAGGAATAAAAAGCTCTGCATGTTCTGGAATCTAAAATACAATCATCAGATATCAAATTTTTTCAGGCGTATACGCGGTGTGACAAAAAATATAAATTTTACTCAAGAGTAAAGTACCTTCATATTTGAAAATATCGAAAATTCTAATGGAAAAAAGTTGTTCAGAACTAAAAATTACGTTCAAATATGCAATTGCATCTACTTTGGATAGTGATCGGTGATCAAATGGTGAAGAATGTACGAGGTAATGTCTTCAGGATTTTCATTTCGAGTTTTCATAAGGAAGTTATCTTAGCATTTTCCACTTATGGGTCTTCTGATTTCATTGATGTAAGAATAATAATAATAATAATAATAATCTTTATTTGCTTCAAATAGGACATCCTAATATACATACATTTTTTTATAACTAGTTTGGTTAACATTAGTATACATCATCTGAATATAAATAATGATAAGTTTCAGCAGAGAATTTAACAAAAAAATATATATAAAAAATGCACACAAAATACTTTACCCTCGAGACTGTATATGCTCTATTAGTTTCTTTTTAAATACAAAAATAGTTGTAGACTCTCTCAAAGCTTTAGGTAGTTTATTGTATTCATTCAGTCCCTTATTGGTTAAAGATTTCATCGTATTGGAGAGATGGGTCCTAGGCAGGTGAAATTGTTGAGAAGTACTTGCTCTTGTTAGATATTTATGAACTTGGTGTTTATATATACAAAATTCTTCAAGGTAACATGGGAGCAAGTTGTGTGTCCATTTAAAAATGAAAATCATTGCTATTTCATAAAGGCGTTGAGAAACAGAGAGCCACCGTAATGTACTCAGCATAACCGCAATATTTGTATATCTATTAACTTGCAATATGATTCTCATCCCACGATTTTGTAGTTTCTGGAGGGCACTTATCTTGTTTTGGTCAAATGAATATAGTAGACTGGCACAATAACCGAAATGGGGTTGTATTATACAGTTGTAAAGTGTAATCTTGGAAATGATTGAGAGTTGGGTTGATATTCTGAAAAAAAAAAAATTTTTTTTCGAGATTTTTTTGTGGAAAATGAGCTTGGAAAGATAAACAATTGTCCAGCATGAAACCTAAATATTTAAATTCACTTACAAACTCAATTTTCTCGCCTGCAATTTGTAAGTTAAAACTGTTTCTGTTAATTGATGATATTTTATGACGGGTCGATAGAATCATATATTTTGTTTTAGCAATATTAAGTTTGAGTTTATTTTGATTCAAGTATTCATACATATTTTCCAATAATCGAATGAGTTCAAAATATTTTTATAATCCTCTGCATAATATGTATCTTCAGGAAGATTAATATTCATATCACCAGTGATGATATGGATATCTAACTTAGGAATATTATGGAGGTACCCAAACAAATTATTATTTGTTTGGGTACCTCCAAAATATTCCTAAGTTAGATATCCATTATCATCACTGGTGATATGAATATTAATTATTATAAGATAAATGAACAATTCTGAATGAACATAGGTAAACAATTCATCGAATAAATAAAAAAACCACTTTCTAAATTAAATAACATGTCACTACTAGAACCAGCAGATATTTGTAAAGTTCGGTTCCCCTGGGAAAAACCTAGCCATAAAGTGTTGTGAAGATGGTTTACGGACATTGGAAAAATGATAAATTTAATCTGACATATATTGGAACAAACATGTAAAAGTTTTTTTTCTAAACTTAAAAGACCACTTCATTACAATAGACAATACTAACGCTATAAAGTTGTTAACGAAGATATAACGTAACACATTGGTGTGAAACTAACAAATTATCATTTATCATTAACAAAACAGTTTGCTACATTTTAAATGTGAGCTTGAAGATTTAGAAGTAGGAAACATTGAGAGTAAAGGTTACACAAAATGCTTGGGTCATTAGATACATGGAAAATTAAAATTCGAAAGATCACGTGAGTGCATTGACAAACAAACTGTTTTCTGGGTGCTATACCGTGAAGCTTATTTTACAAGAATTAAGATTTCTGTGCTGCAAAATTTATTCATCACCCTCTCATTGAATCATTAAGGAAGTTGCAACAACCACTTTTGAACAGTATACTCATTCTACAGAAACGAGCCTTAAAATACTGTGTAAATCTAAACCTCGAGATTCTTGCCTAATCTCAAAACATTACCAGTAATTGCCCTGTATATTTTGGAATCAGCATCAATAATAATAAAAAAATAAAACTTAGTTTGGCTCTTACTCATCATTGTTAAAATTATTTTTTCCGTTAACCAGCTGTCATCCCCTTACGAACGGCAGCCCTCAGAAGTCGAAACATGTGCGAGCTAAGGATTAACGAGGTCTTGCCTTTTTACGTGCGATTCCTAGCACTTTCTCGGGCCATCAGAAAAAGTTCTGCAGTCGCCAGGGTTTGAACCTTTGACTGGCAGCCAAAAGTGATTGAAACAATGTCGCTTTAACCACTCGGCTATCTGGCCCCATATACAAAACATAGGTGTAAAACTTCCACTAACCATCTCTAGTCTAGGTCATCATGAGGAGAAAAACATTCAAGATTTACGCACGAGAACAATAGTTTTCCTCAAACCAAAGCGGGACGCGGGAGCCGGAGCGGAATCGGAAAATGGGAATGCAAATTGCTACAAAAACAGTGCACGGAGCAAACCAAACAAATTACGCAGTTTGCCTGCATTTCGGAATACTGATAATCCTACCGGTATGCATATTTACATATCCTGCGATCAAGCGTTGGTTTGGGAAAACCTCCAAGTTGTGCCTCGTAAGTATATTGCAAATTGATGCACTGTTGGGAAGGAGTAAAAAATATATGCTGCAGTTGATTCAAAAATAATTTTCTTTCTGAACTGTTTACATACAAATGATATTAGACCATAGAAATATACAGGGTGGGTCACGGTCGATGGTACCTTAGACGTTTACGAAGAACGGGAAATAGGATCATTCTGAAAATTTGGTTTCTCAAGTAGTTGCTCTTGGTCTATCGATCTAAAATATTTTCAGCAATGCAGCGTTGCCGCTTATACCAGAAAGTAGCAGCATCTTTGTTATTTCAAATGGGTTACCCTGTATATTACCGCATTTTTGAACTTGTCATTCCTTTCTGATTATTTTTGCCTTACACTCCCCTATACCTATCTCTAACGGTTTTTGAGATATTGGTTATTTTCCATATTTTTTATCCAAAACATAGCTCGAATTGAATGTTTATTTCTGCGGTATTTGGATTCTTAGGAAGTTACAATTTTGTGTTTAGTTCATCAAGATCATGTACATTGATTATGCATAGGGTCGTTCAAAATTCATGATCTTACTGCTAGATACGAAAGGGTTGAAAGTGCGTTTTTTTAACTGGAACATCCTGTATATTATAAAATATTCCGAAAGATGACTAAATTCTCTTCAAATTGATATATCATGTTCCTATACCTAAATAGCCAGAATTCCCAGATAATAGAAATTTTCACTTGTAATCTCCCAAGTGCTTGAATTATTGCCGGAAATTTTTCGAAAATTCATGTACGAGATGAATTTACGGCAATTAATTCAAGTACAAGGGGGATTCGGTAAGAAAATTTCACACCGAGAAATGAAAATCTTCCAACAATTCATAAGAAATAACTAAAGATGGTTTCAGCTGAACTATTTATAACCACTGAAATATTGATATGTAAAATACTTAACAAAATTTTCATCAATAAATGTGTTTAAATTTGGAACAAAAAAAAAAACTAGATGCCAGTGAAATAAGGAGTGCTACAACTATATCTCCAAATACCCGGATTTTGAAATGTTTTCTAATTTTTGACAGATAATGAAATTATGTTGTAATCGTACAAACTTCCTTTTGTTAATTGGTTGTAAATCAGGGTACGTTTCATTGAATTTTCTGCACGTTCTTGCTATAATTCCCTCACATTTTCCATGAAGAATAAACAATTTCATCAGAACTTCGTTTGAATAGTTATTTCCCTCCATTTCAATTATTTTTGAGTCACTTTCCTTAAGAAACACACAACGGTATTATTAATAGTGCACTAATTGTCAAATTTTCATAATGTCATGTACCATCATGACATTTAATAGATGAATATGAGAAAAATAAATCGATTTTTTTGAAAATTTCACACCTCACTTTTGTAGCCAATCAAAAAATTCGTTCTTGTTTAGATACCATGGCAACCCTTAAAATTTCCGGAAATTTTATCTTCCTGGGCGAAATTAATAAGTGGAAATTTTTCTGTCGGACATTTGACATGTGACAAGTTGATATTTTGATTCAATGTTCAAATGGAGGTCTAATTTTCATATGAAAGGAGATAATTATGTATTTACTAGATATTTGGAGTGTGTCTGAAAATATTTTCTCCACCATTATTGCAGAAATTGTCAATTCTGAAATCATATTTCAGAAGAAGTTCAATACACCATTTGTCACAAGTTTTTATCATAAATCCCGTAGCTCAGCGGCAGTGTTGCGGCCTATGAGTCGCTAGGTCGATGGTTCAATACACGATTGGAACATACCTTTTTTTCAGTGGTTATAAATAGTTCAGGTGAAACCATCGTTAGTTATTTCTTATGAATTGTTGGATGATTTTCATTTCTTGGTGTGAAATTTTCTTACCGAATCCCCCTCTTGCTTGAATTAATTGCCGTAAATTTATCCGGCAATAATTCAAGCACTTGGAATAACAAAGATGCTGCTACTTTCTGGTATAAGCGGCAACGCTGCATTGATGAAAATATTTTAGATCGATAGACCAAGAGCAACTACTTGAGAAACCATTTCAGAACGATCCTATGCCCCGTTCTCCGTGAACGTCTAAGGTACCATCGACCGTGACCCACCCTGTATATTATATACTTATTCTAGAATGCTAATCTCGCCAATTTTCACGGCGAAAAGCATGCCGCGTATACGACCCGTTTACAATGTGCGCATGGGCGTCATCAGTGTAGTTTGGGTAGATCGTTGCCAAGTTTGAAAATAATTTGGTGTTCCAATTCAGAGTTTTTTGTTATGAGGCAATAAAACACATGCCATTTGAAAGAGAGAAATTTGACAGCGCATTTAGGACTTTTTAAAACCGAAAAGAACCTTTTAGAGATAGATTACTCCAAATTTTAGGAGCGAAAGAATCTTATTTAAAACAATAATGTACCCTATGCTACTGTAATTATAATGACCGTGCAACAGTGCTTTTTCATCAACAGGAAGACTTGTCAGTAGTAATATCCCGACAAAATGCTGAATTTTCAAAGAATACTTTCACCTTGCTGTCACAAAAACTGTGTTTCTTAGAAACACCACGAGAGTTTGCTCGAGTGGTGTTTTGTACAGCAACACAGTTTGAGCGACTAGCAAGGTGAAAGTATTTTGGAAATTCTGCATTTTGAAGGGATATTCGATCAGACAATTTCACGAATACATTAAATTATTATGGACTAAATGCGTCTTGCAGGAACGGTTCATCATGTGTCATTAATGTCAGTTGAAGAGTTGAACCGTCAAACTGACGTTTCTCTATTCACAGAAATTGTTGTAACTATGGAAACGTATAAATAAGGAAGAAGCGAAACACCGATTTGAAAATACCACGGGCTGGAGACATTGTTTTCGAAAAGTCCTTTTTTCATTGGTTTGAATTAATAAAATTATGGAATTTGGTTGGTTTATATAATATGAGGGAAATAGTCACTAAGATCTGTCACTCTTGTCAGAGATAAGAGATGGTTTTTAGAATTTCAGATTTTCTCTTTTCGTTTTGTGTGGTGTCGTTGTCGTTGGTTATTCTTTCATTATTCGTGAATTTGCATTAATCTTGTTCCTTTAAAGACAATTTCTAATAAAGCCGTTTCTTCCTACAAATAAACAATGAACTGTTTAGTGTTGTGTAAAGGAAAAATATCTGAAATAAATAATTTTTGGTAGATAATGAATTTTTTTATGTACCTATATGCTTTGCTCAAAATAGCTTTAATATTATTTTACCTTGACGAAAAAGGCATGATTTTCGGTTATTGTTTTTAAGAAGAGACCCCAGCAGAACATTTGAGTGAGAAAATTGTAATTTGTGGCCGACATTTTCCTCATGAAGATTCATGTGAAAACGACAATAGAATAATTTGAAACCTAGTGCAGTACCAATACTGTGTCTGCGTAAGCATGCATGGCGAGTGATGCAACTTTCTGCCACACCGCTTATATTATGAGTTCTAGATTCCTACAAAAAGTACTAAACATACATAGAATCGCCTCAGAAAATTAATGTCAATATGGAAGTGCTTTTCTTTGATGGTAAGGAAAATGCTTCTGGCCTTACTTTTTCATGCACCCCCATTGTGGAAATTGCACTAAGGTAATACAACCAGATATACTAGTAGAAATAGAATGTTAATCTCTTCAAATGATTTAAATTGAATGCAGTTGCATATTTTGACAGGAATCGTTCTAGAAAAAAACTTTGAGCTTCCACGCATCCAATTTTATAAATCCAATTTGAATTGAAATTATTCATGATATATTAGAAGAAATAAATTTTCATAGTTTTTTGTACTTTCAATTTATTTTCCAATCCAGTGATCCTTGAAATTAGCACCGACGATTTGGAGTGGTTCCGTAGGTTTTTGTTGTTAACTACAGCTGAAAAGTGAACGTGATACCAAAAATCAGTCGCTTGAGAGCGATAAATAATAATAATAACCGTACTCATATATATCATATATATGTGAAAATGTGTATTCAAATCGGCTAAATACAAATGACAGGTATAAGTACAATGAGGTTTCCAATTCAGAAATAACGTTTGTTAATCTTCACAAAAACCATAATATTTTACTAAAACCGGGCCTGTTACAAAAATCACTAAAGATGCGCATAGCCTGAACTTTTTTCAACACTTTCTAGAGTAACTTTGTAGAGTAAGTATATAATATATATTTCTATGTATTAGACCAATGATGTTATGAGATGGTGATTGGGATGAATAGATGAAAAGATTTGAACTTTGACGTACTTATCAAAATAAAATTTAACTGAAAGCATCTAGAAAGAAGGTTATAGCAATAACACCATTACGAAACAGAATTACAAATCACAATACAGGATACTTTAATTAAAGTTTCTTGTAATTAAGAAAACTTATTTCAGTTTGCAATAACTCTCTATTATTATCGAGGCATACATCCCTTATTGGTCCTAATCTTGCAGGAAGGGAGGGTTTCATACGGCGAGTGAAATTATCAACGATATTCGATCACTCTTGATATCGTACCGTCCCATCGTACCGTCCCATCGTTTTTTTCTTGACACCGGTGCGGACAGCAAACACCAGGTTTGTAATAGCGCGAATAAACACAGGAAGAATACAAATATAAGAATTATGCTTGAATAGCATATATGGAAAAACCCTTCGGTAAATTATTATAATATGATTGATATGAGAAAAAAATCCATAAAAACATAACGATTAATTAGTTTCGGAATTTCCGAACAGTTGGTGTACTGTCAATGAAATATATTTTTCTCCAAATTACTTGGAAAAGGTACATAGTGAACCGCCATTACCTTAAGAAGAAAAAAGGCACTTGGCTAACTTCGAGCGTCATGACATATTGTTCAGTTCATTTTAAGAATTTTTCTTTTGTTATTGACTCATAATAAAATGTGCTAAATATAAAATTGACAGTCGCGTTTTCGAAACATTCTATAAATGATATCTATTTAAATGGAACACCTATATTTATTCATATATTTCGATTCGTAACTACATTCTCAACAACAAAGCTCAAATGACTTTTTTCTAAAGTTGAAAATGAGATAGTTTTAATAATAGGAAACATTTGGAACAATCGCATTTGATACAGCGCTATAAATATTCTTCTTTTTCTTTTTTGAACACATATTTGGGCCTCTCTTGAAACTACGTGTTGCATTCTGCACAGTTTGACCATCAATTCTATTAATAATTATAGTATCAATATAATTTTTCAATTATTGTTTTATTTTGTACACGTTGTTTTGCGGAAATCCCCAAAAATGAAAATGTAGGGGAGTCATGTCTGGCGAACATCTCATCGCTCCATATATATCTATAGAAGTTTGGATCTTGTATGCATTTATTCATAAACCACCGACAAAACCCCAATCTTTCCTCAGGATCAGCAGGTTCTAGTATTTGCACTGGACCCAAATTCTCGAGTTCAGGAGAACGGAACGCTCCCATCACTGGATGTGACTATTCACATCGCCTATGTTCTCGCGCTAGAAATCGGTATTCTCGAATACATGTGATAACAGCCTCTCGAGAGAACCGTTGACACAACGTTGCCAGACAATTTTTGGTAGACGCCTTAGATTTTCAGTGGAAGAACAGTTACAAAATAACCTATTTTGTAAATTAAATCAAATAATTATGTGTTGTGTATTATATTATTATCCACTGAGCTAGAGTTCAAGCTTCTTGAATAATACTAATTTCATAAAAAAACCGTATCTTCATAGGTACCTTCTGCGCAAATATTCTAACTCTTGAAGATTGTTTGGAAGTTTTACCCAGTTATTTGAAATTTATAGTTGTTTTGCATCTGTCACTTCTAAAATGCAGCGGAAGTGCTTGATTGACTTATATCAGAATTTTTTTTATCCCATTTCTGATAACTTCCTGAAGCATAAAATCTCAAAGTTACAAGCACTTCCAACAACAAATTTATTTAAAACTTATTTATATTACTTTTCGGTGTTTACAGATATAGATTAATCATTTCCATCAAGAAGCCAGTGAGGTTTATAATGAGTCTAACATTTTTCGGGGCGGACGCTCTGCTATGCTCCTCTGCTTCTGAAACAATATAGGAAACAGAATCAGTTGATAATGTCTAGGTAAGTCTCTGATGGAGTTATTTGTATCAACCTAAAAATAGGTTAAAATGTCAATATCTTTATCCCCAGATATTATAAAAATTCTTTTAGTTGTTCATTTCTCAAAAACTTTTTCATCATTCCTGAATTCGTCGATGAAGCACAGGAAAAAACCGTCAATTAGGTAATTCAAGATCGGGGAACGAATTGTTGTAGTGCACTTACGCACATTTTCCTTGATGGGAAAACGGTTTTAAAAAAATACTAGTCGACAGTTGATAGTATGTTTGAATGTTTTAGACGATGTAGTAACTTGATTACTTATATTTCGGACGTCCATTATCTTAATGGTAAAAAGATTTCTATCTCTTTCAAATTTTTTCACAACGTTTCAATTGCTTGAATCCGCAATTGTCTTCTGGTGAATAGTGACAAAATCAGATGCTACGCGACCTTTTATAGGTCTATAATTAAGTGTAATTACGCGCGGTCTTGTGGCGCGCGTGGTTTCGCGCTTTTTCTCCCTCCAAAACGGTCCATGAGCGGTTTCCATACGTTTTTAATTTCCACGCTTGGTTGACTGAAGGCACCATTGACTTCTATGTAGGTGGTTTCCATAAATTTCCGTTTGAACCAATGTTCCTCTCTATGAAGAACACTAGCTTCGTCCCAGAGAATTTGTTTTGTCCAGGCGTGGTCAGCAATTCCCGATTTTGATGTTTCCCCTCGTTGAGTCCACTTTTTGTGTTCGGAGTAACAAGTAGCTGTTAGATTTAATTCAATACCCGTCGTGGTCTTAGCCAGGGGAGTAGTTGTTTTCTGACAGGTTCTTGCCATAATAAGCCTACATAGTTAGGTGTTTATGGGAGTAAAGGGTTCATCATCGGTCGGTAACGACTGTTCGTTAGCAAACGATCTCCCAAAGATTTCTGTCTTCTTCGATTAAATCTCTCAACCCGGAGATTCGGAGTGTCTTCCTCTGCTCGCTGGGTGGAGCGGCCTAGAAACTGCTTTCATCTCGTGAACCAGAATTGACTAATCAGCGGAGTGTGTATTGGTTTGGACGGGGAACAGATGGCTTCAGTGCTGTCTGTGTTGACCTGCCCTTGCACTGATGAGAGGCAACAACCTCGAAACTAGTCTGCAGGTGGTCACCCCGTCCAAATCAAAACATAATTCTGCTGGTTGGTCATAGAGGGCACTTGCAATTGCGTCCTCTGATGTTTTGAGGAACGTTGCACAAGTAGCTGTTAGATTTAATTCAATACCCGTCGTGGTCTTAGCCAGGGGAGTAGTTGTTTTCTGACAGGTTCTTGCCATAATAAGCCTACATAGTTAGGTGTTTATGGGAGTAAAGGGTTCATCATCGGTCGGTAACGACTGTTCGTTAGCAAACGATCTCCCAAAGATTTCTGTCTTCTTCGATTAAATCTCTCAACCCGGAGATTCGGAGTGTCTTCCTCTGCTCGCTAGGTGGAGCGGCCTAGAAACTGCTTTCATCTCGTGAACCAGAATCAGCGGAGTGTGTATTGGTTTGGACGGGGAACAGATGGCTTCAGTGCTGTCTGTGTTGACCTGCCCTTGCACTGATGAAAGGCAACAACCTCGAAACTAGTCTGCAGGTGGTCACCCCGTCCAAATCAAAACATAATTCTGCTGGTTGGTCATAGAGGGCACTTGCAATTGCGTCCTCTGATGTTTTGAGGAACGTTGCACAAGTAGCTGTTAGATTTAATTCAATACCCGTCGTGGTCTTAGCCAGGGGAGTAGTTGTTTTCTGACAGGTTCTTGCCATAATAAGCCTACATAGTTAGGTGTTTATGGGAGTAAAGGGTTCATCATCGGTTGGTAACGACTGTTCGTTAGCAAACGATCTCCCAAAGATTTCTGTCTTCTTCGATTAATTTGCTGTTGGTAAAAAAATATTGTCATATGTATAAGTACCAAAATTACGTATTTGGACAGCCATGAGGTTTCATTCGCCAAAACGGGGAAATATTTTGTACTAGTGAAAGAAATAAATATTTTCACATGAGTCGTTCATTTTCAACTTTAGGGAGAAAGGTCACGTGAGCTTTGTTGTTGAGAGTGTAGTTACGAATAAAACTGCATAATACAATATAGGGTGTTCCATTTAACAAACGCATTATTTTTTGAAATATTTTTGAATCGCGACAGTAAATTTTTTTGTCGTCAGCATCGAGAAACCATTGAAAATGCTACTAGTTTGCCCATTCAACCGAATCAGTAGCATTAATAATAATGGAGTTGGCAATGGTGCTGACTCAATTTGGTACAGCCTGTATACATTAAGACATACTCACACCTACAAATGACCTGCTGTCATTTACTCCTCTCCAGTTCCAATCAGCGTCAATTCTTCATCCATCTTGCTGGCCCCTTTGAGAGGAGTCATCATGTCCTGAATCTCTCTAAAACTCTTTCCTTTCGTTTCTGGCACCAGAGCGACAGAGAACACAGCCGAGCAAAAGCAGCACGCAGCAAATAACCAAAACGTTCCAGACTTTCCCATCCATTCGCCCATATCATTGAAGGTCTTAGTGGTGAAGAAAGATGTTGTGAACCCGAATATAGATAAACCAGCAAGTGCAACGCGTTTAACTTTGCTGGGAAATAGTTCAGATGCAAGAACCCAAGGCATAGAACAGATTCCAAGATTGAAAGAGACGATGTAAAATATCAAGCTGAAAATTGGAATCCAGTTTATGTAATCGATGTTACGGTATGTGTCTCGTAGGTAGAAAAAAGAACCCAGCATTGTGAGAGCAGCGAACATACCCAAGCAGGACCATATGGTGAGAGGTCTTCGCCCTGCTCTATCCACCAGAAATGGCGCAATGAAGCTTGATATGAGAAACAAAATGCCTACAATAATAGCTGATATCTCGGAGGCCATGTTGGTGCCCGTGGATTCGAATATAGATTGCAAGTGGTTGCTTATAACACTAATTCCAGATAGTTCCTGAGTTGCTATCAAAACCAAGCATATCATGAAGGCCTTTCTGAGAGACTTGTCTTTGATAATGTCCCAGAAATGCCCATCTTCAGTCAATTTCAGGTATGCTTGGATGCCGCGCAGCTCTTCTTGAATGCCATCTTGATCGAGCGACCTCAGCAACATCAGAGACTTTTCTGCTTCCTCAATTCGACCAACTTCCACTAGGTAATACGGAGATTCGCACCCTAGGATCATGAATAATAGAAAAAATGTCACGGGTATGAGCGCAAGTACTAAGTTGAAGCAGTAAATGGTCAAGTAAGGACCGATGGCATACGGCAGGAAGTTGCCGATGGCCCAAAATACACCGAGCGTCAGAGACATTGCACCTCTGTTCGTATCTTCCGATATTTCCGATATATACATTGGCAGCAAGGTGTAGCCACCCCCAAGAGCCATTCCTCCCAAGAATCTCGCGAAATAAAAGTGGTATACGTCTGTTGCAAAGGCCATGACTGTGAAAGATATAACGTGTGGTATCGCCACAGAAAGCAGTCCGATTTTCCTTCCGAATTTTCCGGAAATGTAACCGTAGGGAAGAGAGCTAATTATGCATCCAATGTTGAGCAGAGCGCTTATCCAAGAGTCTTCGACGGGTGTTATAGGCCTTCCTAATGGGTTAATCGAAGTATCGTTGGAGTACAGTTTTGGGAAGATCGGTGATGTCCAGGAGAATGTTATGTCGCCTGATGTAGCCAGTAAATCTGCTGCAATAAAAAATGTTGAAACTAGAGTGACCTGCTGTTTTTGAAAATCATATTAGTGATCAAATATAATTTCAGCACGAAATAAGCTATCTGTTCATCGGTGTGCGTCATTTATATGATTAATTGAATTTTTTTGTGTGAATTTAGCATAAAACTGTTCCAAAGACATTTTCAGAACCCTCAATAGGAAGGTTGTATATTAAACTCAGTAAAACTATAACATATTTTGAGAAAAGTCAGGAATTCATAAAGTTAATAGTCATTAGACACTATTCAATATCTGAATTTCTCAGAAATGATGGTTGAAATGATCAATAATTGATTTTTTTTCAAGGAACTTCAATAAATCTAATTCAAGAATGAGTTTAGTATTCCTGCTGATGAAGGTATTTCATTATTATTGCTTGGTGGAGCTGGCTATCGGCCGAGGTGCAGGTATTTCTGTGTAGAACCTTTCTGCTACCCGCTATCATTACGCTATCTCGTGAGTACTCTGGATGGTCTGACGTTTTGGAAAGGACCCCGCACTTTTTATAGGTAAAATGGTTCTCAGTGAAATTGTCTGAATTTTTAGTATATTGTAGTATTCAATGTACTTATTGAACGTGCAGAATCGCAGAGTTCGTTGATGGATATATTTTGAAGTTAAAAATCAGTAATTTTTATTTAATTATTTTCTCGGGATTTGAAAGTGCCAACTGCATTTTCTTTCGTTCTTTTCATCAGTGTACTTTCATATTACTAAATATCATTCAGATGGTGCAGATTATATCATTATGCACAGAGTGAAAAATAAAAACATTTTGGTAATGTCTGAAAATTCGATGTAATAATGAAATATTGATGAAGTCATTTTGGCATGCAATATACTATTATTTTTCCATCATTAATCACAATTCATACATTTCGTACAGGGTGATTTAAAAAATTGGTGAAATAAATGGCCGGTTCTTTCCTACATATCCTGTGTATTCAAGGGGATTATCATTCTTCGAAGAAAGCTGATACCGCATAAACATGATATTATTTGGATATATAGAGTGATCATGAAAATTTTCGATGATGAAAATGACAAAATATCAACGTTTCAGAAATCACCCTGTAATTCACGATCAACTCGGTGAAATCCCCTTATTATTATTTAATATATTCATCATTCTCTCCTCAACACTGTCCCAAAAATTCAGTTTCCTACTATGACTAGTTTCATAGTTCAATCAATCAATCAATCATTTATTGTTCTTAAAACTTCAGTTTCATAACAATGAGTTCAGGTTGTGCTTAATATACATAACAAAAATAAAATAAACGAAAAATATAACAATGATACAACATGTGACTTGAATAACATAGTACTAATTATGGATCTATATAAAAAAAAAATTAAAAATTATGATAATACTGGTGCAATTTAAAGAATTGGAAATGTGAATGAAATCACCTCAGTAGAGTAGCCAGCAAAGAAAAGTGGCCACAGCTACCCGACCCCAACCCAGCATAACTCTAATACAAGGCAGATAAAATTCATCATTCATTCATTCATTCAAAATGAATGAACGAAGTTTCAGTATATTCCATATGTATGAGGCTGTGGTTTGTGCTATCGAAGGCGTAATATTTCCGAGTGCATTTAACAAAGTATCCGGTCCGTTTAAATAAGAGCAGTTTGGAGGTCTCATGGAACAAAAAATCGGACATTCAAACATAAGGTGATGAATTGTTTCGTAAGAGTCGTGATTGCAGGCTGTACACATTTCATTGGGGTTTATATGGTGAGAAGACCCGTTGTAAGTGAATTTTATGCTGAAATTATTACAAGTTCTAATTTGAGCGATCGTTCTTATTATTTTAATTGGTATATTCAACTGGAGATAGTTTTGTGGTAATTTGGAGATCGTAAAGTGCTGGTAGAATGAGAGAAAAGTTTAATTCTGTGATAGGGAAATATCTTTCGAATGTAATTTCTGGTAGTATGCCGAGAGTATATATTTTCTTTTGCTTTTGAGAATATTGAAGTTCAGTTGATTCCAAATGTCCAGCGAGTCGATGGATGCAAAGTACTGTTTTACTTGGAGTGTCCAGTTGAACCGAACATCGCTGTTACTGAGATGGAGTTGCCTTAGAAAACAAAGTTTTGGTAGTCGTCTATCATCAATTAGGAAGAGTCTACTAAGCCAGCTCAGAGTAAATTTGAATATATTGTAGGATATGCTTACACGACCGGTTTCTAAACGAACAATGTAGTCGGTCGTATTATATGGAAGATGCAAAAGGCGTTTAAAAAAGTTGAGCTGAACACGCTCTAGGATATCTGGGTATCTATCCCCATACGGGTATGGAGTTGGATAGTATACTCACTACTAATGCTTCGAAGAGTTTGATTCTGGATTGCCAAGAAATAATTTTGGTCTTGGCCATAACTGGGAGTAGTGCCCCTATTGCCTAATAGTTATTAATTGAGAAACTTATTACCATTTGCATGACGAGTTGAAGGAACTTGTTCACGCGTACATTCTGCTAGTGGGCAAGAGTTTTCACAAATATGCAGGGTGATGACCAATGACGGTCCATCCAATTCCATCTACCATTTAGGAACTGACTGAATATACCTACGACACATCTGTTACAACTTATAACTCAGGCATGAGCCAGATAAAATTCCTACTACTTAGTTTGACTCGCCCAATGGTGTATGAGTCCCCGGTACCATCATCACTCATCACTGAAGGTGACAAGGAACAGCCTTAACCGAATCCACCTCCCCCGTAGCAGCGCTACGGTCCTCAAAAAACAAGAAAACCCTATCGGCTATCAGGTTCATTTTGATTCTGCCGTTGACGGAAAGTGAATGAAAAAGTAAAATCAATTAGTTCCATCAGTGATAATTATTATTACCTTTACGTATTGAATTACCTATATTGATGAAATATAATAGATGTATGTATGTTTCTATTGACAGCCAGCAAATATAAAAATCACTATCCGAGTGGAACACGCATTGAAAAAAACCGTCGCTGCCCAGATTCAAATTCTCCTATTAGAAATGAAAGCGTTCTATCAATCATTTTCACTTTTCCCAGATAGTTTGTTTTTTATTCCGACAAAGCTTAAACTAACAAAATTCACTTAACTATCTATACCTTACATTATTAAATTCATATATCTGATATGATTTTTATCTCTAATCTTCACACTCTTTTACGTTGATTTTGATCTCCACATTCTCACGTTTCACTATTTGTGAAAAATCTTGGCCACTATTAGAATCTACGCATGAACAAGTTCCTTTAACTCGTCATGCAAATGGTAATAAGTTTCTCAATTAATAACTACGAAACTAGTCATAGTAGAAAACTGAATTTTTGGCACATTGTTGAGGAGATAATGATGAATATATTATATAATAATGAAGGAATTTCACATACTTAATCGTGAATTACAGGGTGATTTCTGAATCGTTGATATTTTGTCATTTTTATCATCGAAAATTTTCATGATCACCCTATATTTCCCAACGAAATCATGTTTATACGATATCAGCTATCTTCGGAAGATGATAATTCACTTGAATATACAGGATATGTACGAAAGAACCGGCCATATATTTCACCAATTTTTCAAGTCAAACTGTAAGAAATGTATGGATTGTGATTAATGATGGAATAAGAATAGTATATTGCATGCCAAAATAATTTTATCAATATTTCATTGTTACATCGAATTTTCAGACATTACTAAAATGTTTTTATTTTTCACTCTGTACATAATGATATAATCTGCGCCATCTGAATAATATTTATTAAGGTACGTTGATGATAAGAACGAAAAAAAAATTCAGTTGGCTCTTTTAAAATAATTAAATAAAAACTACTGATTTTTAACTTGAATGCCCTGTATTTCAAAATCTATCGATCAATGAACTTTGCGATAATACACGTTCAATCAGTACATCGAATACTACAATATACTAAAAATTCAGACAACTTCTGCTCAGAGTTGCGGCAAGTTCAAGGAGATGTCTTGAGAGCCAGTCGATTGTCATCATTATCATTCCCTGAGTATTGACAGAAACGTTTTCCCATGAAGATTGATGATGGTTCTCAACCCATTTCTTCGTATCCTGTCTAATATCCCCCAACGGGATTCCGTAGGCTGGTTCCGGTCCGATGAGAGTGGATGATGCCCCCGCTCTTGCTAGAGCATCTTTGCTTTCATTCCCCCGGACCTCCCCCTGTGACGTGGTCGCAGAGGTTTTTGTGAGAATCCCAAATTAGTTTGAACGAAAACCTGCTTGATCGCAGGCCCTTTATTGCCACCTGACTGTCGGAGAGAATGACTATGAGTTGGTTTCTAGGGCCTCATCCTAGAATATAGCTCGCGTGTGCAAACGGAAATAGCCATTCCATCGGCTTGGAATATAGAGGCTTGAGTACCGAGGCCTATTCTTATGTCTTGCCTCAGTCTCTTCCCGCAGAATCTAGCCACTACCCCATTTCCAGCCCCTACCCCATTGCTTGTCTTAGGGTAAAAACATGCTAGGGCAGTTCAACTCGAATGTCTAAGAGAGGCACCTGCTCTCCCGTTGGGCCTAAACCTGCTTGCCAAAGTGATGGCAAGCAGTGAGGAGCTCTTGGAGTTCATAAAACGACTTCCAACACGAAAGGCGTCTGGGCAGGATGAAATTGACACAATTCTGCTCGAAAACCTACCGCGCAAGTCCCTGGTCCAGCTGCTACACATTATCAACGCCATCCTCAAGTGGCAGTATTATCCAGATTTTCTTAAGCGAGCTGTGATAATCCCAATATTGAAACCCGGCAAGAATAAGCACCAGCTTACGAGCTATCGGCCCATCAAATTGCTGAGCGTGATTGCCAAAGTGGTAGATAAAATCGTCCTCAAAAGGCTGCTGAATCTTGAGGAGAAGCTGAAACTCATCCCGGACGTGCAGTTCGGATTCCGCAGAGGTCACAACACGACCTCACAGGTAGTCCGTATTGTACACGGGGTGAAGGAGGCCTTCAACCAAGGTCTCAACACAGTCATGACTCTGTTGGATATGGAGAAGGCCTTCGATACCGTATGGATCGAAGGTCTGGTCAGCAAGATGCTACGGCAGGCATGCCTTTAAACTCAGTGAGATTGATCGACTCGTATCTCACGGGTCGGTCGTTTGCGGTAAAGGTAAATAGCAATCTCTCTGGGGCATACCCATTCGAGGCAGGTGTTCCGCAGGGCTCGAGCATCTCTCCCCACTTATACTCACTATATACTAACGATTTCCCACGATCCGAGAGAGTGAATGCGGCGATATACGCGGACGACACCGCACTATACACGCATTCATTCTCCAGCGTGGTCGCTGCACAAAAGATCCAAATTCATTTGGATTGGGACGTCGTGCCGTATATGGAGAGAAATAAGATCAAGGTCAACGTAGGGAAAACCGAGGTCGTCAACTTCACGAAGAGGCGGTGTTTTTCGAAGCTTCCTCCTCGTGGGATGAGGGTCCGGGATACCTACGTTAGAGAATCGAGATCGGCGAAATACCTGGGAGTACAATTGGACAAGGGTATGACATTCGGAGAACACATAACTCTGGCTATCCAGAGGGCGGGAGCTGCCGTCGGGTGTACCTACACACTTATAGCCAGAAATTCCAAGCTCAGTATGGATAATAAAATACTTATTTACAAGCAAGTAATTAGACCCGCAATGTTATACGCTTGTCCGGTGTTCTGCAGCCTGAAACCGTCGCCTCTCGCGAGACTTGACAGGATGCAGAATAAAGTACTACGTATAGTTACAAATAGTAACAGATACACTCGCCTTGATACCCTCCGGGAGATATGTGGCGTCGACTCTGTTCCGACATATATTAGAAAGTTGTCGTACAACTTCTATAAATATTTTCTACCCAAAAGCCCTCTGACGAGAAATCCCACTGGCATCAGGGAGTATGACAACGGCCCCCGCAAACACGGAGGCCTTATCTATCAAGCTTTTGACATTTTCCAGGAGCGTTTCGAAGAACCGGGCCCTTAAACGGCAGCCAAAGTGTTAAATAAGACCAATATCAAACCCCGGTTTTTTGCAGTGAGCCTTTTCCGGGATGCTCTACATACTAACCTCTGCAACGATCAAGGACATCCATTCTCTGTTTTGAATACACTCAAAAGTCATGCATAAGCTCTGCAGGAGGCGTGAATACTGCACAATATCCACCCATTCCCTGAGTAGTCACGGACCTGCCCACTAAGACCGTGGGGGTCGTTTCAAGAGTCTCCCACAAGGGGGGCCAGGAATCGACTTGGCGTTGAAACCGAGTGGTGGCTGGCAACAGCCATCGCTCGGTATGCAACTGGCTGTCCTTATTCTTTCCTCTTCCCAGAAGAAGAAAGAAGAAAATTATGTGACTAGACGAGGAATGTATACAATGTTAGCCATATTAAGAAAAATAAAAACTTTTGAATCTTGAATCTTGAGTTCAACTCGCCGCGCATCTCACCGTTCACGTCGCCAAGCAGCGGAAATGAAACAAATCTTTGCCAAAACATTTCTTCTGGTCATCACTTGTTCAACCTTTAGCTACCACCATACGTTGTCCAGGGCCTCACTATCAATGTGTATAACCAGAGGAATTGAATGGGTCCGAGTCCCCAAGTTTTGCCAAAGGAGCACCTGGCCCTTGTTAGCTCTTGAAGATCACTTCGAACCTTCACCAGGTGTTCGGTATATATCAGTAGGGCAGGCTCGCCCTGAACAGTCTGACTAGGTAAGGAATCAGTTGGCCAGCTCTGCAATTTCAGCCTTACTAGTATAGACTTTCCAAAGTCAGTTGAATACATGTACATTCGACTGAATGTACAGGGTGTTCCAAATTCGAGCCTCATCATTGGGATCTCGGAAACCAGAAGAGATAAGAGGTAGGTTTAATGGAGGCGAAGTTGCGCAATTTGGTGCTCATTGTAACGCCACATTCATATTTGAAAAATTCCGTATACTTCCGAAGATTTTTGGAAAAAACCGATTATTCGCGATTTCATTTTTATTTTTTATGAGTCTATTTGAATAGATATAACAACTACTTTTTCTGTTCTATAAGATGGTGTTATCAGATTTCCAAACAGACGTTTCGTATTTGAGCTGCCATCACCAACTTTGTTTTTTTAAATACGGCCCTGGATTTTTTATTATAGATTTTAAAAGTTTCTAATGTCCCAAAACAAATGATGTATTGCACTTATTCTAAAAGTTTATATTAATAGCATTTTTCATAAGAACTCATGAGTTAGAGAGAGACAAAAATTAGATTTTTAATAGAGTTAAAACAAACTTTTTCTGCAATAACGCACTGCATAAAACTCAAAAACTAACATAAAAGTGGGTGGTTAATAAATAATATAATTGAAGTGTCATCCCTCAAACTCTAGGCCCTAGGCTATATTTACAAAAATAATTGCATTTTATCAAAGTGGCTGTGCATCGTGCATTCTGGCTATCTTAGTTCATTTGTTAATGTTTAAATTATCCAATATTTTGACAGTTCACTGTTCGTTCTCTAATCGTTAACGCTTATTAAACGAAAATGACTTTTTCTAACGAACAAAAACGAGACATGATAAGGATTTATTATATTTCGAATCGAAATTCAAAAACGGCTTGTGAGCGCTATTTGTTGGAATATCCAGAAAGACGGCAGCCGCATTATAGTTATTTTGCTAATATTGATAATAATTTAGCTCAGTACGGAAGTTTTGTTAAGCCAAGGGTTGAATATGGAACACGAATCGATCCAGAAGAGGAACAAATTATCTTGAACACTGTAAGTTTGAAAACTGTTACAAAGTAAAAAGTAAAATAAATAATTTTAAATTATTTTTCAAGGCCAATAATAATCCTCGAGCTTCAGTTAAAGTTTTCTCAGAAGAAGTAGGATTACCGCGAATGAGAGTTTGGAGAACTTTATATAAGCGTGGATATAAACCTTACAAAATCCATATTAGTCAAACACTAAGACCTGGCGATGCTGAGAGACGATTAGAATTTTGTAACTGGTTGCAAAATAAAATTAATGAAAATGATGACTTCCTAAATAAAACTATTTGGACAGATGAATGCAGTTTTTCAACAGATGGACTATTTAACAGACATAACGAACACTATTGGGCAATAGAAAACCCAAGGCAGAATCAAGAAGTAAGACCTCAGGGACGACAATCATTTAACGTATGGGTCGGTATGTGGCACAATAAAATTATCGGCCCGTTTTTTATTCAAGGAAAATTAAATTCCGATAGATATGCAGAATTAATAAGGATATGTGTTAAAAATTTATTGAATGAATTATTTCCTAATAAATGGATTGGAAACCAAGGTCCCGTACGTTGGCCAGCTAGAAGCCCCGACCTAAATCCTCTAGACTACTTTCTTTGGGGATTTCTCAAAAACCGTCTTTATCGAAACACGCCACAAAATCTTGAAGTATTACGACAAGACCTAATAAGGGAGATCAGGGCTATCCCTGCAAGGACCATTCAGCGTGTGCCATCCATAAACTCCACAGACTAACACGAAAATGCATTCAAGCAGGTGGATTACAATTTGAATATTTGCTTTAACTTTCATTGGGTATTCAATTTTATAGTTTTTGTTTGACTTTTTTTGGAGTAATTAAAACACCATGCCTATTGTTGAACATCATCCTTAAAACAATGATTTATCGTTCTTTTTCGAAAAAATTATTTTAACGATGTCCTGCTAAGATCTTACCAAAAATCGATTAACTGTCTCTCTCTAACACATGAGTTCTTATGGAAAATACTATTAATATAAATTTTTCGAATAAGTGCGATACATCATTTGTTTTGGGACATTAGAAGATTTTAAAATCCATAATAAAAAATCCAGGGCCGTATTTAAAAAAACAAAGTTGATGATGGCAGCTCAAATACGAAACGTCTCTTTGAAAATCTGATAACACCATTTTGTAGAACAGAAAAAGTAGCAATGAGAATGTGAAATTTGTTTTGTTATATCTATTCAAATAGAGTCACAAAAAAATAAAAATGAAATCGCGAATAATCGGTTTTTTCCAAAAATCTTCGGAAGTATTCGGAATTTTTCAAATATGAAAGCGGCGTTTCAATGAGCACCAAATTGCGCAACTTTGCCTCCATTTAACCGACCTCGTATCTCTTTTGGTTTCCGAGATCCCAATGATGAGGCTCGAATTTGGGATACCCTGTACACGGTTTGTTCGAATTGGTATATGAGAATATGTAAATGATGGAGAAAAAAAAAATTAATACAGATTGTTCCGCCTATTGAATTATACAAAATTTCTTCCAGTTTTTTTTGTTTCATCCAACTGACTTTGGAAAGAATATACTAGGATGACTTGGATGGTAATAATAATAATTGGAATCACACGGGCTAGTGACGATAGCATATGCTAGGTCTGGAAGAATTTTCCTAAGACTGTCTTCTTGGCCAGTTGTAGTTGTGTTGCCGTCCTTCAAATAGACTGGTGCTCATAATTTTTGTGAATAAAAGAAAACAACAGGCAAGGACCAGGTGGGAAATGTTGATAAGGTTCCAAATTTGAGGAAAAAAATTTAACACGAAACTACACAAGATGGTGAAATGGGGATGCAGTTAGGGGTTGAAAAAGGTTTTCTGCGATTTGCAGCGAAACGTGGCATCTTGGCGAAAAATGTTTGATGGCAAAGTTGTAGATAATAAAAAAAATAAAAAACTTTTGCATCGAACACTTTTCGACATAACCTCCAATTAACCGTTAAAATGGCGAAAAACCGATTATTCAGAATTTAATTTTTTGCTTGCGTATAAATGATCTAATAGTCCAAGATCCCAGGGCCGCCAGATGATACCTATTTTTAAACGAACGAAATGTGTACGATTGAGTAATGTTAGTATTTACTATATTCGCATGCCTACCTGCTAGCTTGACCACCAGATGACCATTCTTCAGATATTAGGGAATCAAGGTGCGTAAAAACATTCTTCACTTAGTTGTATTGCCAGTCTACAGATATATTTCCGTAACCCCTAGTGGGTCTGTGTACAGAGTCACTAGCAACCATCCCGGAGCTCCAAGTTCAAATCTCGTCTCAAACAATTTTTTTTTTTAAATCCAGCCAGACGCATCACAATAGGGTCAGCCATCTCGGTTAGAAACGGCATCGACTCTGGGAGGATTTTTGTTCAAAAAGAAATTTTACTTGAAAACAGAATTTAATTAAATAATAGATTTTGTTAAGATTTCCATATAAGTAAGATCCCATGGCCTTCAGACATAACTTATTTTAAAAAAAATGGAGACTTAGGTTCTGAGTAGTGTCTCATCTACTTTCAATATCTGCGTGCTTTTGGAGTTCGCTCTGTGACCCCTGGGCAGGTACCAGATAAGAAAGGTAACTAAAAATAAAAGTTACTTAACTTAAATTTGTGTGGCTGATTTTTATGTATATTTTGTAGAATATCACTCTGAAGTAATTTCAAAAGTGTCAGACGCTTTCCATGAACCCGAACTTTCCTCAGACGCTTTAAAGCTCCACATAAAATAAATTGTTGTTTTAAAAAAATATTGTTAAAATTGTTATTTCCGTCAACCGATTGCACCCCTACGCGCAACCCTCAGAAGTCTACGAGAGACTTGTTTGAGCTAGGGAAGGCGCAGCCCTTACCTTTTAACGTGTGATCATGTGACCATGCGTTCGTTCCAAAGGCAAACGCTCTTCCAGCAAGGCCATCACGGCCCATGAACTTGACTTATTTTTAAATGTCTGATTTTGAATATGTTATTGAGACAACTATTACAAAGTTATATTCAATCAGCCAGGCAAATTGTAATGATAATAACAATGTTAACTATATTTTTTAAGAACATCAATTCATTTTATGTAGAGCTTTAAAGCGTCTGACGAATGTTCGGGTCCATGGAAAGCGTCTGACATTACTTCAGAGTGATTTTCTACAAAATATACATAAAAATCAGCCACACAAATTTAAGTTGAGTAACTCTTATTTTTAGTAAGCTTTCTCACCTGGTACCTGCCCAGGTGTCACAGAGTGAACTCCACAAGCACGCAGGTATTAAAAGTACATGAGGCACCAGTCAGAACCTAAGTCTCCATCTTTTCAAAAATACGTTATTTCTGGAGGCCCTAGGTTTACGTATAAAATCTTTTATTTATCAAAATTGTCTTTTTGTTTAAATTTCGTTTTAAACAAAAGACCACCCAGAGTCGAAGCCTTTTCCAACCGAGATGGCTGACCCTAGTGTGATGCGTCTGCAGGGTTAAAAAAAATAGTTGGAGACGAGATTTGAACTCGGAGCTCCGGGGTGGTAGCTAGTGACTGTGTCCTCAAACCCACCACGGTTTACGGAAATATATCTGTAGACTGGTGATTCAACTAAGTGAGTGATGTTTTTACGTACCTTGATTCCCTAATATCTGAAGCTAGCAGGTAGGCATGAGAACATAGTACATACTAACACTACTCAATCGTACACATTTCGTTCGTTTAAAAATAAGTAACGTCTGACGGCCCTGGGATTTTGCTCTATAATTGGTGTCAAATGAACACGATTTTTTCGCAATTCAGAAGATGACTAGTTTTCGAGTTATGTACATTTTTAGAAAAAAATGCCCTTATCTTCCACTGTTTTTTTGTATTTAGAAGGTCTGTAAGTGATCATTTTAATTCTTGGAATGTCTACTTTCAAATGTCTATGTCTATGTGAATTGGGGGTTTATATATCGTTAAACCGCTTAAAATTGAAAAAATCCGACAAGTCTCTCTGAATCATGATTTTCTCAATATTTTCAATGATTTTCAATAGTTGTAGAAAAAAAAGTAACAGGCCAGGTGGAGAATCTTGTTGAGGTTCCAACTTTTGGGAAAAAAATATTTAAACACGAAAACACACAAAATGGTGAAATAGGGATGCAGTTTAGGAGTTTAAAATGTTTTTTTGCGATTTGCGACGAAACCTGACCTCCTAGCAAAATTTGTTTCATGAAAAAGTTGTAGATAATAAAAAATCGAAAACTTCTTTTTTCAATAATTTTTGTCATAACCTCAAATTAACTGTAAAAAAAACGATTTTTCAGTATTTTTTTTTCTCGCATATAAATGATTTAGTTCAGATGAAAATTTGTAGATATATGTCTTTTCTTGTGTCGAGTAAGCATGAGTTTTTCGCCAATCAGAAGACTACAAGTTTTCGAGTTATTCACAATTGTCGAAAAAAATATACTTATCTTCCATGAACAATTGGCTTGATATTTTTTGTATTTCGAAGATCTATATAAGTAAACATTTTAATTGTTGAAATATCTGTTATCAAATGATCTATGTGACGTGGAGGTTTATTTGTCGTTAAACCGCTTAAAATTGAGAAAAATGTCTCTCTGAATCATGATGTTCTCAATATATTCAATGATTTTCGACATTCTTCATTTTTATAAAAAAAGTAAATTATATTAAATTTATTTCACTAAAATATTTTTATACATAAATACACTACAAAATTACCTTATCAATATCATTTTCATCCTTTTTTACATCAATTGAAAATCATTGAAAATATTGAAAAATTATGATTCAGTCGGTTTTTCTCAATTTTATGAGGTTTAACGATCAATATACCACCAAGTAGACCCTTTTAGAGTAGACATTTCAACAATTGAAATGATACCGTCAAAATTAAATAAAAAACACCAGAACAATTGTTCGTGGAAGACAAGGGTATTTTTTTCGAAAAATGTACGTAACTCGAAAACTGGTTGTCTTCTGAATTTCGAAAAAATTGATTATTTGACACCAGAAAATACATAAGCTTACAAATTTTCATGTAAATTAAATCATTTATACGTGAGAAAAAAATTAAATACTGAAAAATCGATTTTTCGCTAGTTTGACGGTTAATTTGAGGTTATGTCAAAAAGTGTTGAAGACAAGAGTTCTTTATTTTTTATTTTCTACAACTTTTACTTCCAGTTGGAACCTTTACAACATTTTCCACCTGGTCCTTGCCTGACTTTTTTCTTATTTTAAGCGTTCAAAATTCTTTTTGGTTCCAACCTAAAATATGTGCTTGAACTTGGGGTCTGCTCGACTGAAAAACCTGACCTCAAAACTTAAAACTAAATTAGTGAGGTTATTCTGGACTTTCATTGTCTAAAAAAGAACAAAGAAAAATTCAATTATCTGTCGTGAATTGCGTCGAAATACAAAATACGGACATGTTTCAAGTCAGTTAACACTATTCGCAGCCATCTCACAAAGACCAGACCACGTAACGCTGACATTGACTCCAAAAACTGCATCTACCGCATCCCTTGTGAATGCGGCGAAGCTTATCTTGGAGAAACTAAGAGACCACTTAGCGTTAAGACTCGCAGAACACAAGAGAAACACCCAACGAGGAGAAACATCAAAGTCAGGAATAGCGGATCATGTCTGGACGACCCAACACAACATAAAATGGACTGAAGCCGAAGTCATCCATAAAGAAGAGGGCTGGTATAGAAGGAAGTTTAAAGAGAGTGCTTATATTATGAACAACAAAGTCTTTAGTCAAGCTAGCATAGAAATCCGTAATGTGTGGAAACCCTTAATTAGTGGCATGGATCAATTGAAATTGCGATAAGAATTAACAATGCTGTACCGGAGGGACCTGGCACTGTAATTAACAAGCTTACCTGAATAACGCCAAATTACCCCTAGGCTAATGACACAAAATTATCCACAGCATATATAAGAAGTATCCTTGAGATTGTCACATTATACACTTGATAACGACTGTAGATTTTAACAGTTGAAACGTCGTGATTAAAAATTGCAGAGAATTGAATTTTTATTGTTCTTTTTTAGACAATGAAAGTCCAGAATAACCTTACTCAAAGTGAAACATTGTCAACCACTTTCAAACAAACGGCAAAACTAAATATTATAATATTTTCCATCATCACCTCACCTTCGGATGACTGTCCCTCTCCAAAATAACGTATCTACATTATTCGACCTGATTCAATAAAAAAATTACTTCTAGACAAAATGTTATTATTAAACATTATACGGAACAAAAAATCACATGTTTCTACACAATTAACACAATGACTCAAAGAAGAAAAGAGGTGCTTCAAGAAAAACTTCACTAGCGATTGTCCACAGCATTGAGTGGTCTAAGGGCGGACGTCCACATACGTCTTCCGCAAAAGAAATTATTTCCCATTTGAAGGAAGTGAACAATTTCAATTATAATTCTGTACCTAAAAATGCATTGAACTAGTTTTCGTGGGATTTGGACTACCGACCTTTGTACACCAAAAGGAAGATTAATTTTTTTCCAAAACCATCATAATTTTCCATGGTAGTTGACCGTGTATAATATGGAAATTTAATGAAATTGAGAGACCTTCACATTCGTAGAAAAAGGCAAATCAACCAATTTGTGTACCAGCTAATTAGTTGGAATAATTGCATCATCAAAGTGCTCGTAAATCATAGCAAGAAAATAAATAAAAAGTAGCCAAAAGAAAAACAACATTCCGGTTTCCAGTTCAAGCAAAAACCACATAATTTCTTCTTTCTCGAGCAGGGCCGGCCTCAAAACAATTAAACCCAAGCAGATACAATAAAGTGCTGTAGATGCAAACTCCTTTTTGATGATGACGAGTATATTGAATCCGACTTCTTTAAGAGGCCCGTACAGAACTATCAGCATCTAAAATGAAATGCTTGTCATAAAAAAAAACGACTACTAGACAGCTGCAAGGTCCGCAGCAGCACACGCCTCACAATCCCCTGCTATACTACCTTCAAAATAAACACTGACACTGAAACAAAGCAAGTCCCTTCCAGCAAACATAGTCTGGGTTTCCGGCTTTCAATTTCAACGAAATAATAGCAAAAGTAGCAGAATGAGAATTTAGAAGGAAAAATATTGTGATATTTGGACTACCAGAGGATGCTAACGTGGAAGACAACACTCCAGATTTGGAAGTTTTCAACTCACTAAATGGAGATGTGGCCTCCTCACCCATTTTTGAAGATTGTATAGTGTAGGGGTAGGGAATATGCATAATTTTTTTTATTTGTTCAATTAATTTTTTACTTCGTTACAACATAGTAAAAAATATAAATACGGTTGAAAGTCTTAGAATTAATTTTTAAAATAATATATAAAATACCGATTGAATTTGACCTATTTGAACGCCTCCATTTTCGCGCGCTGGGGATGACGTCACATGGCGCGGTCAGTGTTGTTCTTCTTCAGTGTCGTTCGTTGAGACGTACTCTGATTGCTCTCCTTGCTTGAAGTTGATATTTTATAAAAGAGTAAGACAAATGCAGTACAAGTGTTAGAGAGAGATGAACATATGTGAAAGTGATCTCGATCAACCAGAGCAGTCTTCAATGAACAAGCCTTTCTATCGTTATGGCCATTGACACTATTGACAGTTATTAATTAGGTTAGGGATTTGCAGTTTTAATCGCTATTACGAGAATGGAAAATGCTAAAAAACCGTTTTATAGGTATTGTCTAGTACCGGAATGCCAAAACACAATTATAAGTACACCAAATAAAGTATTTTTTTCTGTTCCAAGAGATGCGACAATACGTAAACAATGGTGTAAGGTTATGAGAAGAGGCGAAGTATTTCCAATATCACATTTACATTGTTGTGAAGATCATTTCAATGTGAGTACATTGTATTTCGATAGTTAACATGAAGTGAATTGATCAGAAGGAAGTTTTGTATGCATAAATGTTTTGTATATCAAGCGGGAGATAACACTGTTTATACCTGCCTCACCTAAGTGACAAAAGGAAAACTATCATTTGATAAACTATTACTACTTATCAGTTCAGGTATTGTCCGATTGTGCTTCGACAAAACCACTTTTAGTCATTGCTCTTGATAATTTACAATTGTCACTAGACCAAAATCTATGTAATGGAAAACACTACAAATATATAAATAAAAACAAATTTTCTATGAAAAAGATAAATGTCTTAACGTGCCATGTGACGTCATTCTTCGTTTCGACCAATGGTGATGCGTTCCGCAAATTTGAATTCCGCGCGCTTATTATGCACTTTTTGATTGAAGTTTTATGGAGTTAAATACAAACTAAATGATAAACTAATGGTGTAGGTGTAATGTCAAGACAAAAAAGTATCGGAGGTAAAAAAATCAAGTAAATTTAAATCACTTGCATATTCCCTATTGAACCATACCAAGATAATTGGAAATAGTTCTAGAGACAGCAAAATATGCATTTGCAAAGATCCAGAATGCTAAAACATAGCGAAATTCAGCAGACTCATCGTCACCTCGGACAAATCTCCAGCTCATGCTCGGAAATATAAAAGCTTGATGTAACAGTGTTATGTATTTCTTGTTTCATTTAACGGATATTTTGCTTGAGTTCAGACTTCTATCGTGAGAGTTCGTATCTATCAACTCGTTTAGACTAAACGATATAAAATATTGAGCCAAGTGGATAAAATGTAGTAAATGCTTGTACTAGGGCATTTGTAGGTAAATACTTATGATTGAGTGAATAAAATCAAGCATGTACTTCTACTTGAAGTAACGACTTAGGTGGTGTAGTGAAACCTCAGTTTTTCCAAGTATTCCCTTGAAATTGAGTGAATAATGCGAAGTTAATACTTGCTGTTGTTAGTTAATACTCGATATTTTGTAAGGTAAGTGAACAGTAGACTTACGGTTGAAAATGGCAGCTTTCATGCATTTACGTGAGGGTAAAACATATCGAAAAAGAAGAAGTGTTAGCCCTAGACAGTCGGAATGTTTGTTAAGGTTTGATTCAGAAAGTATAGATTTCTTATGTAACGAGTTCCTGCCAGAAAATAATGAACGCAGAGGCGGAGCTCTATCGGTGAGGAAAAAAATGGAGATATTTCTTCGGTATCTAGGCGATCCAGGTTTTCAGAGCGGAGTAGCTGAAGACTATGGGATTCATCGCACTACAGCCTGCAAAACGATTAGTTGGGTTCTTGATAAAGTATGCCAGAAGGCAAATCACTGGATTAGATTTTCTACAACTGTCATAGAACTAAATGATGCAAAAGTGAAGTGGCAATCATGTTGGACAATTCCTACTGTGATTGGTGCATTGGATTGCACTCATGAAAAATAAAAAGGCCTGGAAGATATGCTATGCAAAGGCTATGCAAGTATAAATGTACAAGCTACCTGTGATGCCAGCGAACAATTTACAAGTATAGATGCACAGTGGCCAGAAAGTGTGCACGACAGCAGAATTTGGAGGCAAAGTACACTAAATCAAGTATTATCACAGTTCAATGGATCATTTTGTCTGCTTGGTGATTCTGGATATGGAATATCTCCATGGCTCTTGACTCCATTTAAACCTGCAAGAAATAGACAACAAGAAATGTTTAACATATTACATTCTCGGGAAAGGGTGATAATAGAAAGACATTTCGGACAACTCAAAATGCGATTTCCTATACTCAGCAATACTGTTAGAGTAGCAAGTGAAGAGGTCCCGAAAATAATATTGTGTTGCGCAATACTTCATAATATCGCAAAATATTTAAAAGATGACTTTGACCAAGAAGCAGCCTTTGAAGATGATTTTGGGGACGAAGTAATGTATATCGACGAGGAAGATGATGAGGAAAACCATTTGCGGCGTAGAGGAGTAGGAAAACGCGAGGATATTATTGCAGTTTTAAATTTGTAATATTTTTGTAGTTTTCTGAAGTAAACATACTTTTCACATAAATACATTTATTTATGAGACCTGTCTACATAAAAAGAATATATTATTTGTCAAACTGTAAATATTGCCCGAGCTCTGTGAAAACGTTCTGTTCGGGAACTGGCGCTTCTACATTTCCATCATGAACTAAACGCTGTTTTAATAGTTCAATAAGTAACTTGTCTTTTTCCTGTTGCAACCTTGCTGCTGCCAACTGTTCTAGCAGTACAAGTCGTTGCAACTCAGGAGTTGTAACTTTAGATGTTTCCTCTGTTTCGTTGTCCAGAACACGTTTTCATCGTTTGTCGAGGTCAATTTCTTTACGAGGCGCATTTCTGGTCCCTTCTGAGGCTACCTCCAAACGAAAAGGCGTATTTCAGATTCCTACAAGCGATGTATTTGATGCGTTGTCCACTGACACTATAGCTAAGACGTTGCCAGGAACTTTTGAAAAAACAGGATTCTCTTCGAACTTAACGATTTCCAGAAATTCTCTTTCCCATTTAGTCACTTTCATTGGTTTATTACCTGTCGCGTTTGTATCAGTTTTCTTCTCAAGATTCGTCTTCATGTTGTTCAGGAGTTTTTTCAGTTGTGCAATTGCCAATGCCTTTACTGTACTCCTCTTTTATTTCATTCCAGGCTTTTTCTTTCGATGCCACCATTTTCGGCACCATAGATTTATTTAATACCACTCGGTGGTTTTTCATTAAACTCACAAAGAACATCTTACTCTGGGTATTACTCGTCTCATCTTTCCAGCTTTCATTTTTATCATAACTAGTTTCTTCTTCACTATTAGACATGGTAGTACGTCTGATGAATATGTTTACTAAAGTGATATTCTATACACGAAAGCCGTGTCGTATTTACATTTTTTGGCCGACGAAATTAATCCGTAGGACTGGTGACGTAAAGCAAATACTTGAATTGTATCGTTTGTAAGTAAATTCTTGCTAGTAATTACTTCAACTTTTCCAGCAAATACTACCTAGTTGAAGTAAACTATTATTCTCTCGAAATTAAGTGTTTACTTTCCTAAATAGTACATACTTTATTCACTTGGCTCATTGAAATACAGTAGTTCAGGGCTACTTTGATAGGTCACGCGGACAGTTAAATTGTATTTGTTGTTTAAATTTACGTGTTGTCTCGAATATAACATAAATGGCTTTTACTGATTCTTACATAATTACGCTGAGATCGGAATTATCTCAAGCAGTTAATGGGAATGAATTTCTGGGATTTTGGTGACAAGATTCGGGAAAGAGTGTCGACGGCCAGTTCGGAGGCTGCTCCTGGTACCACCCCCACAAGAGGGTGCACTAGACGAGTGTAAAATTACGTGGGGTCGCCAGGGCGTTTAATCTTTATTGCCGCATATAATTTGAATGTGTGTTTTGAACATTCTTCTTGGAAAACTAATGATAAATAACATTAATAGTTTCATTATAATTTTGGGAGGGTTTAACCGTATCACAGTAAGTTGTTCAATATAATATTTGAGCCTTTTTCTTTGTTCAGTAATAATAATCGGATCACAAACCTATTGTATCCATTATGAAAAAACCGATTTGCAAAATAGGTTCAAGTAGATTAGAGCGTCTCAGACATAAATTATTAAAAATATTCGCTAAATGTGTATTATGTTCCAGGTAAAGAGATTCATTTCGCTAACATGTTGTCAAGATCATGTCTAGAGTATACGACTCGTGATCTTGACATGTTAGAAATAGTTCATTCAGTTTCGAGGCATTGACCTATTAGCAAAACACGCAAATTACAATTTAGAGGAAAACATCTAAAGACACTATTTTATCAGAAATTACCAATTATTATTACAATGGTTGGAAAATTCAATTCCGAATGCTACAAACCGTACTATGGAATCAAAGATGACATATTCGTTGAAGCAGGGATTGTATTTCTCAACCACAAAATCATCGTACCTCATAATCTTAGAAATTTTGTTATTGAATTTTTACACAAAGGTCACACTGGTATTAGTAAAACTATAAATAAAGCGAGAAAATTATTTTTCTGGCCTCATATGTCCAATGATATAATAACATATATACAGAAATGTCGCACCTGTGAAAAATATATGCCTAATAATTTCAAAGAACCATTATTATCCCTCCCTGTACCAAGCTTACCATTCAACCAAATAGGTAGAGATATACTAGAGTTCGGTGGGAAATCATATCAAGTTCTTGTTGATCATTTTTCCCATTGGATTACTTTATCACCTTTAAATGGCAAAACTTCCCAAAACACTTTCACTTTATTTTGAAATCCACAAGTGCTGATAGCTGATAATATTCCATTTATTTCCCGTGAATGTAATGAATATTATAAGTTGAAAGATATAACTATTAGTACTTGTGCATCACATCATCACCAAAGTAATGGTACGGCTGAAAAAACAGTAGGAATTTGTAAACAGATACCTCGTAAATGTTATGAAGATGGTACAGATTATAGAGAAGCTATCTTAGAATATAATAACACCCCAGTAATAAGCTTAAATGCATCTCCAGCGCAAATACTGCAGAGTAGAAGGTTGAGAACTAGTTTACCAATAACATACAAAAAACTCGAACCCAAAATACAAAATCATATTTTAAAGACCTGCAGGACCAAAGACAAGCCCAGAAAATAAGATCAACGTGCTCGTAGATCACCTATTGAGTATCAAAAGGGGGATTATGTAGTAATGGAAACAAATAAAAAAAAGTTTTGGCAAAAAGCAATCATACTTGAAAACGCAAAAGAACCAATGTCATATTGGGTTCGTAAACACGGTAACAACAGAATTGTCCGCAGAAATATAACCCACATAAAACCATCTGTAACAAAACTCAATCATCAGGATAGGGAACCACCAACAGAATTGATAACAACCAAAACAATTTTCAGGAAAAAGTTCGTATACCAGTGCATGTCACTAATGCTAATGACCCTCCAGTACCTGATATAACTAATCAAAGAGTATTTAGATTCGGAAGAAGAATTAGATCTCTCAGACACCTAAACCTTTGATGTGTTTTGTATATGTAACATCCTTTGTAGTCCTGTGATAGTCATATACGATGACAGTGATGTATGATTTAATTAATAAATGTTTGAAGTTTGAGTACCTTACTATTTAATAATATCCTATAGTTTATCTGAATATTGAGTATTAAACACCGTTGAAAATTCAACAGGGTTGTTGGGAATATAAAAATGACGCACTGCATTTGAATTTATTGTGAGTAATTTGAACCGACCGCAGTTTAGTTTTATATTTAGCTCTCGATCAAAAATGATAATGGATCGCTATCCTGTAATTGGGGCTAGAACTTGTAGGACAGTATTTAACAAAAAAACATGCAATGCAAAATACAGAATAATATTAATTGCATCATCAGCTCAGAGTCGATCTGAGTACCGGTTTTTTTATGGGTTTTTCACCTTGAATAAATTTTGAAAGTTCATTTGCATTGATTATGATTTGATTTACAGTTGATAACTTCCACCCTTAATCAGTCCATCAATCATACATTTGATATTTGATTTTGACATTTTCCCTAGCTCACACAAGTATCTCGAAGACTTTCGAGGGTTGTGCGTAGGGGTGCAATCGGTTGATGGAAATAACAATTTTTAATAACAATTTTTTTTAACAATTTTAACAATATAGGAACAATAGTCAAACTCACCTGTAAAAACCACTAGGAGGTGGTAATTGAAGATGTTTGCCATGTCAGTTTGTGTTGATTTATCTGGAGCTTTAAATCAGAAGTAAAAGTAGAAATGTGTTCCTTGATGAACCATGGGCGACTATCCGATTTACTGTTATTATTTTGAACAATCGGAAATTGATAGTATTATTCATGTCTAATGAATTTGAATCTCAACCACTACAATAATTTATTGTGAGTTACTTCTGAATAACGAAAGAATATCACTTTGTAGATAACTTATTTTAATTCATTCTTGTGGCAAACTAGAAAATAGAAACTTTCCAAGCACGTTGAAAGATATTTCAATATTGATTCATAGTGGACTGCTTATTTATTGTAAATTAAATGGGAAATGGATAATTGATGCTTGAATTATGTATTTATATATATATTAACATATTTCCATGGTTACAATAATAATAACTTCAGAATAAAACAAAGTATACTGAGAGTTCTTAATATACCGCCGGGCATTGACAGATATGGAATACCGTCAATACTCAAAATATTTCGACTATACATTCATAGCCTTATATTTCCTGATTTCCCAGAGACTATTTTCACTTTGTTCAATATAGTAAAGGTTTCCTCAAACCAACACGGGAACGCGGGAGCGGGAACGAGATGAATCCGAGACTAAATTCTATAGTGGGACATACCGGTGTAATTATTCCTATTCCGAAATGCATACAAGCAACGAAATAAATATGGTTTGCTACGTGTACTGTTTTTCTAGCAATTCGCACGGATCCAAAGTTCCGTTCCCGCTCCCGCGTTCCCGCTTTGGTTTGACGGAACCTTAAGTCGTTGAATTTCACTTCCATTTGGAAGTCTTATTGTTGCTACTTGAAATATATCGTTTCTTCCAGAAAGAAGTTTTACCACTCTTCCCATTTCAGGAGGGTAAATTGACATCCTTGATAAATATCAATTTCCCAGCCTTCATTATGCCGAGCTTGAATAATTGAGTATTCCCTCAATTTCCACGAGTACTGTCATTTGATTTTCATATATGTTAATTTCAAGTTATCCACAATTCTTATTAAATGATATTTGCTACTTCTAATTCTCTCTTCCCAAAGTCCCCCAAAATTTGAAGATGTAGGCGTGATGAAATGCCAAGAAATACCTTTTTTATACGTTCATGCAAAAACTTTCTTGAACTGTATTTAGTGGAAAAACTGGTTCTTCACTGAACTGAGTGCAATGAGGTCTTTATTGCACTCATCTGTCGGTCTGTTACAGCGTTTTGTCATCATGACAATCATAAAAGTCAAATCGACGAGTCCTGGCTCCTAACTCGTTACAGTTTATTAAAATAAAAAAGCTTTTCGTTTTTTTCAGGCCACCTTAATGAGTAAGGCTTGGCAGATGACAGAAAAAAATTGTCAGGAGCAAAATTTCGTAAGAGAAAATTAGAAAAACAATTATCGTTAGAACAGCAAGCAGAGTCATTTAGGAAGTATCTTCGTCCAAATTTTCAGGAATCACAACCAGGCATAAGTACAGATGATAATTAGAAAGAAAAAGACAATCCTCCGACAGTAACCTATAATACAGAAAATTCTGCGTTAAGGAATTTGATCTAAACGCTGCTACAAATGCTATACTGAAACAAAAACTTTTCTCGAAACTTGTAGAAGTGATTTGGGTTACGAAAAATGATGGTAGACGCAAGAGAAATTTCAGAGGAAGCCAACATTCCCGCATAATTCGCATCAGAATCGAAGCCAGTGCGTTTGAGAAAAAAGAAAAGGCTGTTCAGTTATGAAGCAGAAGACGAGTCCATACAAGATGAAAAAGATAAGTTCAAAATAAATGTTTATATTGCCGTGCTGGATACCGCCATAAATTCAATCTATGAAAGGTTTAATTAGATAAAACAGATCAACTGTGTTTTTGGATACCTATAACGTGCATGAGATGCAGAATGAAACTTCCAAAGATGTTCTGGAACACTGTAAAAAGTTGGAAGAATCTCTTAGTCATGCAGACTCTAAGGATGTTGGTGCAACGGAGTTGTGTGGCTAATTACAAACTATTGCAAGAAGAATACCTAACAACACTACGCCACAAGAAGTTTTAAACTACATCTGTAAGAATGGTCTACTAGATAGCGTGCCAAATTTAGTAACTGCAATGAGGGTGTTGCTTGTTGGAAGTCGTCGAATCATCAAGTTTACTTTGGATCAACTTTGGATGATCTTGTTATTATTGATAAAATGTGAATGTAAAAATAATTTTGAAATTTGTCATTTTGTACATTTTCTTAATAAAAGTTTGAGTTCTGTTTTGCACTGCCTTATCCAATAATAAATATTCTAACAGGTTATGGGCCCAGTCCATGTTTAAATAAGGCACTAGTCAAATTGAAACAGAACAGTAAAAGTAAAGTTAAAGTTCAGTCAAACGTCAGTCAAAGTAATGGAGTCTTCAGAAGGCAAGTTTGGGTTTTCTAAGCTCAACAATAATAACTATCAGCCCTGGAAGTTCAAAATGAGGATGATGCTGATAAGAGAAGGATCATGGAAAGTGATCAATGAAACTGAACCAGTTGAACCAGAAGAACGTCGAAAATGGAAGATATTGGACGAAAAAGCGCAGTCTACAATTTCATTGTCCGTGGAAAATGATCAGATCGTTCATATCTGCAATTGCAAAACATCTAAGGAGATGTGGGAAGTTATTCAGAAAGTTCACGAGAGAGCAAATCTGAGCAACAAATTGTATTTGCTCCGTAAGCTATACCACACCAAACTGGAAAGTGATCAACAAATGTCCGACTATATAAGAAAAACCCTAGAGATGGTGGAATTATTGCGTGGAATAGGCGAAGATATTAAAGATTTACATGTTGCTGCTCTACTCCTTGGAGGCCTACCGGAAAAATATGAAACACTAGTTACCGCTCTGGATGCACGTCCTGATGATGAGTTAACGCTAGAATACGTGAAGGGGAAGCTTATAGATGAATATAATAGAAAGACTGGAAATTCTAAGCAATCCGATCAAACTGCTTTGAAAAGTTTTGGTAGTCGATATAATAAGTCTACAAATTTGGAGTGTTTCCATTGCAAGAAGAGGGGTCATCTGAAAAAGGACTGTTATTTCTACAAGAAGAGTCAAAGAGAACAGATACACACAAGAAGGCAAAACCACGAAGACCCTAAAAGCCACAACAATGCCAGAACAGCGGTTGAAAAGGAGACAAAAGAATTTTGTTTCTCAGGAGTCCAGACGCAGAATGATAATTCAAAATGGTACATAGACTCTGGTGCTTCTAGTCATATGTCATCCGACGCAGAATTTTTTGTCAGCTTGGAACACCACAGTGATTCAGTTATAGTCGCCAACGGACAGCGAATGAAATGTACTGGTAGAGGCGAAGGAATTTTAAATTGTGTGGTATCAGGAAAAATCAAATCAGTTCGCATCAAAGACGTTTTATATGTTCCTGATTTGTGTTTCAATCTATTGTCTGTAAAACGCCTGACAGAAAATGGATTTAATGTCATTTTTGATCCTCACATGTGTCTCATAAAAATGGAAAATGAAGTTTATGCAGAAGCAAAAATCAGAAATGGTCTCTATGAACTGGAATTAGAATCTCCGAAAGCACATATCACACATGGAAAACATCAGTGTTGTATCCACCTCTGGCATAAACGATTAGGACATAGAAATGCTGAAGATATAAGAAAAATCGTTTCAAAACAACTTGCTGAAGGACTGAATTTAGAAAACTGTGGGGAGTATTTGCAATGTATCAGTTGTATTGAAGGGAAATTGACTGAGAAGCCATTTCCGAAATATACCATAAAGCAATCAAAAAGATGTCTCGATTTGGTTCACACGGATATTTGCGGCCCAATGCGAACTGAAACACCAGGAAAGAAACGTTATTTCCTCAGCTTCATCGATGATTACTCTCGTTTCACCATAATCTACTTGCTACATTCTAAAAACGAAGTTTCGGAAAAATTGGAGGAATATATCACAGCTGTCACAAATAAATTCGAAAGGCCACCCAAAGCATTCCGATTTGATAATGGTGGAGAATATTCATCGCAAACAGTGAAATATCTATTGAGGAAATATGGTATAGAATCACAAGCAACCGTTCCCTATTCACCAGAGCAGAATGGAGTAGCTGAGCGTAAAAATCGCACTCTGGTTGAGTCAGCAAGATGTATGTTGATCGGTGCAAAGCTTCCAAATAAATATTGGGGTGAAGCCATCAATACAGCAAATTACCTTCAGAATCGTCTCCCAAGTAAATCTATAGATACGACTCCGTTTGAAATTTGGAATGGAGAAAAGCCCAGATTAGATCACCTAAGAACTTTTGGGTGCGAAGCCTATGTTTATGTTCCGAGAGAAAAGAGGCACAAATTGGATCCACGAGCAGAAAGAGGCATCTTCGTCGGTTATGCAGATAACCCCACTGGATACAGAATTCTAGACCCAACTACAAACAGGATTTCGATTAGCAGAACAGTTGAATTTTTCGAAGATCAACATTCAACGAGTTTTGATACAAATTCAGCCGGTGAAACTATTCACATAGAAACTGAAATGCCAAACGAAATGTCAGAACTGCCAGTAAATTCAGTTACGACACCGATTCAAAATTGCTCAGAAGAAAGAGAAGTGAGAAGATCCTCTAGAATCAATAAGGGAAAACCACCAGAAAAATTCTCGTATATTGCAAGCCCTGAGCAAGCCAGTGAACCCAAGTCATGGACCGATTTGATGAAGTTTCCCGAGAATGAAAAACTACATTGGAAGAAAGCAATGGACGACGAAATAGAATCATTTCGGCAGAAGAATGTGTGGTCTCTGACCAGTCTCCCAGTAAATAAGAGACCAATCGATTCAAAATGGGTCTTCAAAATCAAAACGGATTCGGAAGGAAAAATCACCAAATACAAAGCCAGGTTGGTTGCTAAAGGTTTCACTCAAACACATGGAGAAGACTACGATACCATATTTGCTCCCGTATTGAAACAAAACACGTTTCGAATTTTGTTGACAATAGCTGCTGTCAATAAATTGAATGTCAGACACTTCGACGTGAAAACGGCATTTTTAAATGGAAAACTGAATGAAGAACTCTACATGCTGCAACCAGAAGGATATGTAGACGAAAATGCTCCTCATTTGGTATACAGACTGCACAAATCAGTTTATGGTTTAAAACAAGCTGCAAGAGCGTGGAGTGCAACTTTAACAGAAATTCTCAAGGAGTTTGGTTTTGTACAGAGTCAAAATGATCCGTGCTTGTTCACAAATAATGGTACAGAAGGGTGCATTTATCTTTTGATATATGTAGACGACCTAATTATCTGCCACAAAAAGGAAGACGTCATTACAAAACTAGGAGAAAATTTAAACAAACACTTCGACATTGTTGATTTGAAACAAATAAGCTATTTTTTGGGTATACGAGTTCAACGAATCCAGGATGGAAGTTTTCTCCTTGACCAAGAAAAGAAAATCAATAATTTGATTGATGACTTCGGTTTGAAGGATTCTGCGCCTGTTACAATCCCTATGAATCCCGATTATCCAAAATTGAACGAAGAAAAAGGATATTTGTCCAACAATGAAAAATATGCCAAAGCAGTGGGGGTTCTACTTTACCTTTCTACCACAACTCGCCCGGATATAGCTACAGGAGTGGGTTATTTAACAAGAAAAACAAGTCAACCCCGTCAAATGGATTGGGATGCCGCCAAAAGAATGATAAAATACTTGAAGGGAACGAGTTATTTCAAATTGAAAATAAGATCTGATGTCAACACGACTTTGACTACTTACGCAGATGCAGATTGGGCAGGCGATATCGCAGATAGAAAGTCGGTTAGTGGTTTTGTGTTGTTTCTTGGAGAAAATCCGATTTACTGGAGTAGCAAAAAGCAAACATCGGTTTCTCTTTCATCGACTGAAGCAGAATATATAGCTGCAGCCTCTGCAAGTCAAGAAATAATTTGGACAAGACGTATTCTGGTGGATTTTGGACTGACATGTGATGAAGCAACTCGTGTTTTCGAAGATAATCAGAGTTGTATAAAATTGGCTACAAACGAAAACGTTAGTTGCAGAAGTAAACATATCGATGTGAAATATCATCATTTACGGGACTTGGTGACATCTGGAGTAATCGAATTCGCATACTGTCAAAGTGAAGATATGATTGCTGATGGACTGACAAAGCCTTTGTCAAAAGAAAAATTTTGGAAATTTAGACGTCAGATGGGTTTGGTTGATGATTGATTCGTCGAGTGGGGGTGTTGGAAGTCGTCGAATCATCAAGTTTACTTTGGATCAACTTTGGATGATCTTGTTATTATTGATAAAATGTGAATGTAAAAATAATTTTGAAATTTGTCATTTTGTACATTTTCTTAATAAAAGTTTGAGTTCTGTTTTGCACTGCCTTATCCAATAATAAATATTCTAACATTGCTTACTCTTTCTGTGTCTGTGGCCAGTGGTGAGCGCAGTTTTTCTAAATTGAAACTATTCAAAACGTACTTGCGCTCAACAATGACTCAAGAAAGACTTGTTGGATCGCCAACTCTATCTATAGAGCATGAAATATCTGAAACAATTGATTTGAAGGAGGTCGTTTCAAGCTTTGCCAAAATGAAGGCAAGAAAAATAAATCTCACCTAACCTAAAACGGTTTCACTGTTGCGTACATCAAAAAGGAAGGTGTATACCCTCTCATTTATGTAATAAACAAGAACTCTCATTTTTTTGTTGAGAATTAAACATTTGTTTGTTTACACTATTGTTTTATTTTGTCACGATTTTTTTAGAGAGGGTGCTTATGTGCATGTGAACAAAACAGGGCACAATTGAATGTGTTTTTTTTTTGCACTTTGAAAAAGACTATCTTGCACTATCTTGCAGCGTGCCTTGATGCTCTAGTGATAGTCCTATTTCAATTTCTCAAACAGATTTCGAAAGTAGAAGTATAGTACAACAAAACGTATATTCTCATTTTGCGCTACAAAGCTGCGATGCGAAATGGATGAAAAATGCTGGTTCTTCAGGTTTTTCTCCCTTACTAATGATCCGATCGGATCGTGAACTATTCCATTTTGTTTGTATTTCAATTATCTACAATTATTTCCATTGGATCAACCATTGGTAGATTATTTTTCATTTTATAAGCGAAACAATAGAAAAAAAAACGTTTTTTTCATTTAGATGTTTATAATAAATTAATAAATGACTGTTGCGAGTCGAAAATATGGCAGAATATAACTACGGACTGTCTTCCATCTGATGGCATAGTCGGTTTTATACTATTATAAAACTCGATTTTTCAAATGGAACACCCTGTAGTTTGATGTTATTCGGATTTTACGGCTCAAATTACATACGACAGTATTGCCAAATTTTTATTTTACAAATAAAAAAAATAAAATCATAATTTTTTTTCTGTGCATAGGAGGCCTTGATCAGGTTAAAATTCATTCTAATTGATATCATTTAGTCATTGTCATTTCATCGATAAGATCAATAAGAAATCCTACAACAATAATTGAAATTTTTTGAACGCATTTTCAACGAATTTTTTTTTTTCTTTCAAATGGAACCTACCGAGGGCCATTTTGGCATTCCAGAGAGAAGTTAATTACCTTTCAGCGGTGTTCGTTATATATCACTTATGTTCGTAAAAGACAGAGAGTCATCCAACAAAATAAAATGAACCTGAAAACATTGGTAATGACATCTATTAATTTTTTCAAACTTTACTTCAGAGTGGTAACAATGAACCATCAAAAATGTTCGACTGGAAAATCGACAGGATAGATACTGAAACACTGAACGTACAAATTTTCAATAGAACAGTTTCACAACCAGCGAAAAGTCATTTTACTTATCAATGACCAATAATATGTTCAAAGTATTGCCCGTTTTCCCTAACACATAGACTAGTTCTGTTTATTGTGCACCTCATCACATTGATCAGTTCGTGAGCAGAAATTTCCTGAAATGCACGCTGAACTCTATTTCTCAAGTATTCCAAAGTAGTAGGTCTTCTGGAGTATACTTTGGATTTGATATGACGCCATAAAAAGCCAATAGGGGTTAAATCGGGTGATCTAGGTGGCCATCTAATTGGACCATTTGTTCCAATCCATCTCTGTTCATAGGTATTATCATTGTTTATATAGAAGTAAGATAGTTAGCCAACCTTATCGGATTTATATTGGATTCAAATGGATGCGACATGTAGATGGCGATAGTGATCTCGCCTCCAAGTCATGTCGTAACTTCAGTGATCTGGCCTCCTAGTCATGTCGTAACTTGATTGAAACAATGGGACAACATTAAAATCAGGGTTTTTTGAAGAAACCTGCTTTAAAATGACGTCTTGTATTCATGTTCGTAACTAATCACGCCGGATGACACTCGCGTTTGGGTCCAATGCCTTTTCCACAGGCATTGACTATCTTCTATTTAAACAATGGTACTCTTCAGATATTCCCGAACAATACTAGCATTATGTGGTCCTGCAACATCCTGCTGAAAAATATACTTTCGCTAATGTTCTCAGGAAGATCGTTGATATTATTTTGAATATCGTTCTCTTAGAATTATAGATATATTTGGTCAGTCAAAGGTCCAATGATTCTTGTCCCTATAATTCCTACCCAGACGTTGAATCCAAATCTTTCTTGGGAATTACGTTCTCTCATCAACCTAGGATTTTCTTGAGCCCAATACCTTGTGTTATTCTTGTTGAACATACCATTATTCGTAAACCTAGACTCATCTGTAAACTGTATCTTCGAGACGAAATCATTATTCAAGTCATGATGATGCAAAAGCCAATTACAATACGTTAGTCTCCGTTCCGGGTCATTTTCATATAGATCCTGATGCAAACTGTAGGAGCGATATGTTTTTTCAATATTTTTCTGGCACTTTCCCTGCTGATCCCGCACGGAAAAAAAAATTAATAGTAGCAAGTAAAATTTGCATACCACCAAGTGAAAATTTGCATACTATATGGGACAAGTACACGCTTTTTTAGCCATTAGAAAAATTAGATTCCTGAATTTGATCACTTGCTGTTATTGATGTAATTTCAGGAACGCAATGTAACATAACGATATTAAACTCTTTACTAGAAGCAAACTTTTTATTTTATAAGCCTCAATCTACGTTTTATTTGCAGTAGGTGCTCAGTTTGATAACTACTAGTGACAAGTAAATTTACCATTGATGAAGAATGATTTACTCTCAAATAACTCATATACTTAAATCTAGTAAAAAATATATTAGTTGCTACTATACAGTATTCTACTGCAGCAACATTTTTAGATTATTACAGTAATTTTAGTTTACTTGGCCTTACCAAATGACTCACTTGTGGGTAGTTCATTATTGTCTTACCTTTAATAGCTTTCATTCCATCTTTGGTATCAGGATACAACGGACTCAATTGAAATATCCACTTGCCCTCAGTTTGGAGTTATTCATTCTTCAAAGAAGGATCATTTGTTTTTTATAAAGCTTTATTTTCAACACATTCGTTTCATTCTTGAATTTGAAATGATATGAAATGTTCGGTTGCAACAAGGTAGCAATGATTCAGTTTAAACTATGAAAAAACGTACTTGCATGGCATATACAGGCTAGCAAAATACACTACTCAAGAAAAACTGGAGAAAGAGATTGCAGTTCCATGACATTTTTTCGTGAACTATAAGTTCATGTGGAAAGAAGTATAAAAAACATTTTGACGGTTCTTTTAAACAAATCATTGCCTCTGGCCATACCCTTACTGGATCACCCAGTACAGCCTGTTTCTTAATTAAAAATTTCAGAACTTTGTTGAATCTGTTTGTATTCATCAGTATGAATGCTAATGCTAATGTCTTTCCTCATTATGATCATAACAAACCAAAGTTATGCATAACATGATGATTAGAACGTTCTGAAAATTGGAAATAAAATATGCCTAATGAAGAAATGAAATAAAAATATGTACATTTTAAATATTTTTATTGAAACAAAACTGTTGTTCAGTTTTTTGGAAAAATTATCCTGATTCTATTATACATAAAATTTCAATATTCTAGAAATGTTAGGGATAAATCCACATTCTACATACCAACAAGTAAAGTACATAAATCAAACTAACACTATTCACACAACTCACAACAGTAATAATAGTATAATTCCGGCACACGAAGTAACACGCCCACATACGACTACTAACTCAAATACTGGAATTGGAATGAGGCCAGTTTTGCGAAAACGTTGATGATCAGTGCAACGGTTACTACCGATTGATCTCGAACTGGTCGCATATCAACAAGTAGGTGAACAGTTTCATTATCGTAGGAACGCCTAGCTCTATTGCAAATAAACTGTTGTATTATGCCTGTAACACGAGTATCTGTTGTTATGATATACTTTTCAGAAACACAAAGTAGATAAATATGAATATACACTTTTCCAGCGCTAGTAAAATATTGACCTGACATTATACAAAGTTCAAAGGACTTGCTGTATGTAAACAATATTATAGCTACAAGCTCATGCTTTTAGAATACTCATTCTTTTAGAGACAAAACGTAATTTTTTTTAATATAGGTATTCATTTTCTTACCACAATCGAAAAAAAGTCAGGAAAACGTTTTACTTGGACCATTTTTTTCCGTGCTCATTCAATTTCCAATTCTCGTACATTAGTTTCCGCTTCTTCACTAACGATGAAGTTGATATGGTTTTGATCAGCTGATTCTTTCCTTAGCATCATTTCCAAGTCCCTGAAGTAAGTTCTCGGAGGGTGCCGTCTTAATGGATAACGAACAGCGTATACCATACTAGCATTAATATCGTTCTTCTGACATTCTCCGTATATCAATATCATATCGATTTATTCCTTTCGAGAATTATGATTATCATTTTCCATTTCGATAGAATTTTTCACAATCAACAAAACGAGATGACAAGTAAAATTGTTATTTCACCTTTGACATGATATTAAACATCTATTGTTTTCCATGATTTCATGGCTACCGTTCATTTCATCACACCTAACGAATCCCATTGGAATTCGAAAGCATCGTAGTAAGAATTTGTACAGTACCAAATTTAATAAATTATAATTTTTTTTTGTTTTTTTTTTCTTTTTTTTTTCTTTTTTTTCTCTGGTGTTTTGGCATCGACTGCTATGGTCATTAGCCACGTGTTCTGGATAGGCCTTGTTACTAGCTCCTTGCGCCACCTCAGGGGCAGCACTGTTAATTGGAACGCAACAGTGAATCGTGCAGGACTCACCCCAGTCCAGCCACGATATTTTAATAATTTAATCGGTCAAATTAAATTAAAAAATCTCAGCCGCAACTGGGGCTCGAACTCCGGACCTTTCGACCAAAGTCGGACACTCAAACCACTCCGCCATGCCCCGACATATTATTGTTTTTAGTTTTGAACAAAAAGGAAGTGGTACATATTGTATGCCGTTGGATAGTCAATTCTTTATCGAATGGCAAAATGGCCCTTGGAAGGTACAATTAAAAAAAAATGATTTTTGTTGAAATGCGTTCTAAAAATTTCAATTCCTGTTGTAGGATTTCTTGTTGATCTTATCGATGAAATGACTAATAACTGTGAGTTAATGATATCATTAATATCAATTACAATAGATTTTGACCTGATCAAGGCCTCCTGTGCACAAAAAAGATAATAATTTGATTTTTTTTATTTGTAAAATAAAAACTTGGTATTATTGTAGTCTCTGATTTGAGCCGTAGAATCTGAATAACATCAAACATACAGGGTGTTCCATTTGAAAAATCGAAGTTGGTACCCAGACAGCACACAATATCCATTAGATATCCAATGGATAGCCCAATATCCACTGAATATCCAGTCCATGAAATATATCCAATGGATATCCATTGAATATATTCTATGGATATTGATTAAAATTCTTGTTTTGTATATTTAGCTGATAATCTGTCGAAAAATTATATGGAAAATAGTTCAGAAGGAAGCTCTAATACATATCTTCAACGCATAAAAAATTTCTGAATCTCCAGATATTTATCCAATGGATATCCACTGGATATCCAATATATTTTTAGTTTGTAACCTCGATTTTTCAAATTATCAAAAAGAATACTGATTTTGCATTATTTAATTATCATCCATCACGAGCGATTTTTTTATTTGGTCTATGGTCGTCAGCTAAGCGTTATGGACTAAACACTTTGATGTCGGTTCTACATGCCAGACCGTACGTAAATCTGGAGAGTTCTCGAAGTCGAACACAACACGAATTGAAGCGAACGAAGTCGAGTCGGGATGACCGCGATAGACAAGCCAACTCTATTGGGATTTCAAATTAAGATTGTAGCGCTACCGGCGGCGGACGATGAAGTACTTTCTACGACATTGATTTATAACCTTACTTTTTCTTCCATATAGATTTCATTGTTTACTTTGTTTATTTCGTGTATTGAGTATTTGAAGCGTGGTTTAGGCTTAAACATTGTTAAAACTGTGATTTCGATGACTTTTACCTTTTATTAATGTTCATTTAAATAAATGATTATTGGTGTAAGGATTAGTGTTAAGGTGTTAATAGTTACATTGTTAGAAAAAAGCTAGTTATAAAATACTTCAATCGTCTTCTCATAAGCAAAGACAAATGGCCCAATTAAAATTAAGTTTATTGGAATTTCTGAGGTATGTTGAAGGGACCGAAAGTTCTCGGTATGTAGTAGAAGGTGAAGAAGTCCTCAAAGCAGACCATATAATATTATATGGAAAAAATAAATGGAACTCTTCAGTGACAAAAGTGTGTGCACTCTGTCTCCAGACAAGCGCTCTGCAATCCGAGCCTCATCAAGTGAGTGGAGAACTCAGAATTATAGACGGTTATATTAAAATTATGCAAATGTAAATAAGTCAATAAAAACAAGATACCTTACCTACCTTTGTTAATATAATCTTCTTGCTTAAAATAGAGCGAACACACTTTCATAAATTTGCTTATTGGTTTGCCAATCCGAACCTTTAATATCCAGGCTTATCTTCTTGAGTTTAATTCTCGTCCCACCTCCGTTTCAAAATAAACCTTTGGGTCATTTTCTTCGGGATATCTTTGAAAAGTTAATTTCTTTTGGCCTAGGAATTGCAATGTGGCACAGAACAATAACCATTGTAAGAAGCCATTATAAGACCGGAAGGGTTGCTTTACTTGTAAAAAGGCAATTTCTCATCACTAAATTAAGATGAAATAAAAACGGTTCAAAGAAAGGCTCTATATTCATAAAAAATCAATGGTAACAAACGATACGAAAGTGTGGTTAGAAAACAATGTCGCAGAAACTAGTTTACATTAAAGCCACCAGAGTGCGTATCGCTTAGCATGAAATTAGGGCCACTGAATCTAGAAGGCCGTGCCGCCCTTACGGGTATGGCCAATGGGCGTGGTCCAATACTTGAAATAATTCCAGTATTCCAATAACCCACAAAATCACCAATTAGAGAGTAAGTTTTGTGGGTTATTTGAACACTGGATCTATTTCAAGTACTAGACCACGCCCATTGGCCATACCCGTAAGGACGGCACGGCCTTCAAGATTCAGTGACCCCTACATGAAATGCCAATAAGGTTTTGTTGTGTTTATTCTATTATGACTGGTAATAGTCAAAGTTGAGCAAAGCAGTGTGGTTTTCTATTGTTTTCACTGTTTTGGTGGATTGGACAAGGTATGTTTCTTTGCTAAACCTGAATATTTTTTCGTTCCGAATATTTTATGATAGGTAGGTATTCATGATTGATTGCATTAGGTATATCTACCTAGTAGCATTGTGGACATTGTGGTGTCAAAATGTGAAATAGATATCTTGTTGTTTCGTTTTAGTTGGCTTTACTTGAAAATAAAGATGAAGTTAGTTATTAATAAATACAACAAACCTTTTGCTTTTGTCCTCAATGATAACGGTGTTGAAGTGATAAGATGTTTTTTCATTACAGAAATGTCTTCATGCAAACGAAAATGTCTTCTGGACGTGTCTACGAGACACCTTCGTCGCTTGCTTAATAGTAACTAGGTACATTATACATAGAAAAGTATCAGCAGGACTATCAAAGGATTATCAAGAAAGAAAATGTTCTCCTCGTCAATACTGTCACATTATATCAGAAGTAAGTTAATTTTTTATTGTTCCAATGATTGGTATATTATGTCATTGAATATTTCAGAAGCAGTCATCCTGCGTCCAAATGCAAAAGGAACAGAACAATATATCACAGCGATGAAAAATGCCTTGGCAAGAACGATGAATCATAGTAACCAGTAGGTAAGTGCATTTCAATTTTTATTTCTCGGTCTTCAAGGGTATATTTTGAATAAGTAAAATAAAATCACTTTATTAATGAATTGTTCCACTCCACTAAATGTTTAAATTTGAAAAACAATTTTGTACCTTCCAAACGAACTGTACAAGCTTTTTTATTTGAAATACATAATCACTCCCAAATCGTGTGAATTTTCTTTGGAATTGATATAAATATATTAATTTCATTTGCTCATTGGCCATTATAGCTACAGTTTCGGTGAAACTGTATTAAAAATTAATTGTTTTTACACCAAGCTCTGACCTTGATAATTAACAATATATTTTTTTTACAGAAAGAAGAATCTAGAATAGATGAGCTGGGTGATATAAAGTTGTTATAGTGATTTCATTACAAAGTTAAAAAACAAAAGAAAAATTCTTGTAAATATTATTTTTTATCATTATATTCCATAGTATTATTTCTTCATGTCAAAATAATACCAGTGTTATGAAAAATTTCATTTTATTTGTTCCTTCTGACTCACCAAAGTCTGAGTCCAAGATGAGATTGTCCATCAGCATGGGGATATCTAAAAAGGTAATAGATAAGTTTTAGTTAAATGGAAAAAATGTTGCGCAAAAGAAGGGCCATCTATATGGAAGTACGTTTTCAAATTATTTTGTAAAAACAAGATCTTTCAATTTCTAGTTTGATTTTTTCTGGTGTTATCGTCAGAGCTGTAACAAAGTACTGACGATTACGCCAGAAAACAATAAAGTGGAAAATTCAGTTTTTACAGAATAATGTGAAAACTAAAATTATATTTGGAATTTTCATACCTCCATGTAAATGGCCCTTCTGTTGCGCAACTTTTTACCCGCATTTAACCAAAACTGTATCTATTACCTTTTCAGATATCCTCGTGGTGGACAACCTTATCTTGGACTCACTGTATATCTAATGGATATCCCAAATGTGAATATAACATATCCTATTGATATCTATGGGATATCAACAAGATATCCAGTGGTTATCTTCACGGACATCCATAAGATATCTCCTAAGATGTATAAAAACCATGGTGTGTCGAGTGATTCGATTTTGTTGTGATTTTTCAGAAGACAAATAAACAAATGAAATAGTGGTCTGCTTCTTTGGTCGGTTCCAGAGATGGCGCCCTTATATAGAATTTTAGTCTTGTTTGTCAATATTCCAGGGATATGGTGATTGATGACTTTTGTCAATTTTATGGAATTTAAACAAACTTTAAATACAATCCAACAGTGAATGATGGTGACAGAATCTAAATTTCATAGTGCAATTTCCTTGTATTGATTACTATTATTGATGTGTTTCTTAATTTTTCTGTATATTACCTTAGACATTCATTCAATAATAATTTAATTATTCTGATTGACTCATTTACTTGATGAAGATCCATAGTAATTGTACAAACTACACTGAAAACGATTCGATCCTCCACAAACTTTATTTAATCAGACAGTGAAGAAGCTAGTGTGCACGCAAAACATGTCTGATAAAATAAAATTTGTGAATATCTAATCGTTTCCTGTGTAGTTTGTATGGTTTGTACAATAATAATTTGATCATTTTCCTTCCTTCCGTTTTTGTAGCATTTGTGGGCAATCCAGAGAGACGAACAAAATAATTCATTTATATCCAGTACCGAAAGTGAGTATAGTAAGTACCACCATATTATGAAGATTCTCACATAGTATCTTGTACTATTAGAAAACATTTTAATGAAAATCATGGCACGAATATATCACACACGGAATCCCGCCATTCCCGCTTATTAACACAAAATTGACAGGTTCTAATGGTGAATTTTCATGAAGCTTAATTTCAATACTTCCAAATGGAATGCGTGGTTATTAGTGTAGTGAATTTCATTTCAGTAAAAAATTGAATAAATGTCGAAAATGTAACAAATTAAACTGATTGGTGAAGTTTTTCAGTAATTTCCAATAATTACGTTTCTTTATTCATTTCATTCGTCGGCAATACTTGAAAACTTCTTTCCTTGTAAATTTACCCTAACAAGAAAACCGACCGTGGCGGTACACGCAAATGCGGAATATTTGGGAAACATACCACGAATTCATTTGGTTTGTCTTAATCAAGTTGGCGAATTGTCTCCCGTTTTATCCCACAGTTTTCCAGGTATGAGTCGACACACCAGGATTTTTAGACATCTTAATATCTCCTATATCCTGGATATAGGCGGACATATGGATATCTATTGGATGTCTATAGGATATCCAGCGGATATACTGGATATCCATAAATGATTTCCTGTAGATGTCTAATGGATATACTGTGCTGTCTTGGTAGCTATTCTGGTGAAACCGAAAGTCGGCCATTCTGTTTTCATATGTGAGTCAATCCGAAATTTTGTCTCATAACTCTGTACTAAATTTCATCCACATCGGTTGATAAGTATAGGAGCTATAGGCATGGCCCTAGAACCATTGTCACCCGGTATATCACTCAAAACCTCTGTCATAAGTGTACTCTTGCAAGTTTCCAGGTACCAGTTCCGTTGAATGTGTCCCTGAGGAGTAAAAAAAACGTGTAATGGGGGAGAGGGAATTAAAAAAAAATTGGTTTTCATATTTTATTAGTACCCATAAAAACTTCTTATAATACATTACAACAGATATTGTCAGTCATTGAAGTAATACTTTTCTCCCGTTGTACTAGACATCACAAACGAGCAAATATACTCTCAAAAATAATCAACTTCTTTCATTAAATAAAAATCTTTACAGATTGTTTTCATTATTGCATTCATATTTAGGCTTTACCATTTGTATGCGAGACCCACAAAAATATGATTAAAGAAGAAGAATGTCACCTGCACCATCTATCACTCGTGAACAATAGCGACTTAATTCATTTGAAACAACATATCTTTATAGTTCATAGATCAATAGAGAACTTCGGATAAGGATTAAGGCTACGGTTATATTGGATGCGTACTCTGACGACTATCGAGTCGGACGTACTCGTGCATATACGCGCATACACTGACGACTATTCCTCATCGAATATAACCGGTTCCATTTGTCAGCCGTTGCTTGTTTGGGTTGTCCGACTACGCACGAGTACGTCCGATTCGATGGTCGTCAGAGTACGCATCCAATATAACCGTAGCCTAAGGTTAAGGTTACATTGGATGCGTACTCTGACGACCATCGAGTCGGACGTAGACGGACGAATATGGTCGTACGATCTTGACTAGTGTCAGTTCAACCAATATGACCAAAGTTGGAGTATATTTATTGGAGAACAATTTTTTACGTATTTTAATAATAATAATGATAAACTACTTTATTCAGAATTAATGAAAAGGTGTTTTTCAGCTTAACCTACAAGCTTTTGATGTTATAAAATACTAGAAAAATATGGGTAATTAAATGTTTTATACATAAATAGACAACAAAATGGAGAGTTTCAGGTATAGTTTGAAGAGTTATTAGGCCAACCACATCTTACGAGACATATCTCGATTGTGATGATCTTTATTTGTTTGGACGACCCTAAATGCCTTTTTTTCAAATACTCCCAAAAACAATTTTCCTATATCCATTTTTATTATAATGATCAGAAATATTCAGATAACGTCGTTTTTACGGACGGAAGTAGCTGAAAAAAACAAACAAGTTTGAATTTCGAAATCGGTCGTGCATACCCGCGCACACACTGACGACTAGTCCTCATCGGATATAACCAGTTCAATTTGTCAGCCGTTGCTTGTTTCAGTTGTCCGACTACGCACGAGTACGTCCGACTCGATGGTCGTCAGAGTACGCATCCAATGTAACCGTAGCCTAAGTGATGCCACCACACAACTTTTGGCTTTAAAACTACTGACACGTTTTTCGGTATTTTTTCTTCATGTCAGGGTTCCTCGCACCCTCAGGAAATTGTTCATAACGACGGAAATATTGAGATTTTCCATAAAAGACAAAATACTGGGGACTTTAATTTTGTTTAGGGATTTTTCTTTCAAAATGGCGCTAAATTCAAAACTAGATCTAGAGTTTTGTTATTGAAAGAGGTATTGTATGGTCTAGGAAGTGCCAGATAAAGCCACCGTGGGGTCCGTAGCAAATGTGAATAAGAGGCCCTTGAATTGCATTAAGTATTGAAGTATAGAATATAAAATAAAACAGCACATTTACAAAAAGACTTTCCATGATTTAATCCGAGCAAATTTGGAGATAACAGTAGTCAAATCAATATTTCTAAGTTAATCACTTTCTATGTTCATTATAGTGAGGTCGTTTGATCTTCTTGTCCCATTGTGCTCCTTAACACATTTTTAAAAGACTTTAACGTTGAAAAAGAACGTTCTCCGCTGTAGTTGGTGATTATCAAAATCAAGTGAATGCGAAACACTATTCCAACATTTGGGAAACAATATTCCAATGAATTTTATGTTAACAGTTTATAAACTTGAAGTTCCCGAGCCTCGTGCTTTTTCTTTCTGCTGTCAATATCAGCAGCTACATCTGTTTTCAGCAGCTTTGCAAACTGCACCAGTTCATTGCCCAGACTGTCTTCCACATCGTCTAGGAAATAATTGACGATAGTTCTTTTTTAGATCTTTTCTGCCGAAGTATTTCAAATACACTAGTCACTTGATAGTAAGCTTCCATGCGTTTAGATAATGCAGACAATTACAACAATAAAAACATGAATTTCAAAACGTTGTCCAGGTGTTTGATGTTTTACAACTTCTTCGAGTGTAGTAGAGCCTTCTTTTATGAAGTCTGTGAGTAGAGCTTCTGCTGAAATGGTCGTACTTTGTATTTCGCTTGCGTTTTCTTAAAGTCGATTGCTGATATTCTTCACAGCCAATTAGGGCTTTGGCTTTTGCCTCTATATCTGAAAATTTGGATCCTATTGCTTGGAAGTAGCCTTGTGATGATTTATAAAGAGCGTACCTATCTCGTGTTAAGATCTTGATCGGACGACTGCAACGAAGCGTTAGTCGCTTGGAAGTCGCTTAGAATTTCATTCCACGCTATAGTCATTATTCCCATTTCTAACTTTATTCATTTTCGGTAGGTGGTGTCAATGAAGGGAAAGTTCACAAAACTTACATGAAAAGTCATTTGGAACCCAAACCTAATAAACTTTGTGATGCAACACTGTGAGTTCATTGTGATAATTTTTTATCTGTTTATAGTTTTTTACTTTGTGCACAGGCGCGAGGCCCCCCATAGGCGCGGGGCCCGTAGCATTTGCTTACTGGCTAATTTGCTAACTGGTAGCTTGCTACGTGGCAAATGCGGCACTGAGTGTATGGTTATTTCTTTGTCAGTGCACATTCATTCCATGAAAAAGTTCAAATGTAGAAATGATATTCAACCATTTTAACTGTTATGATTAAAATGTAACACATACCTACAAAACTGATTTTTTGGCAACTAGGAAACGTGAAATACGCAATTTTTTTAAATTCAGGAAAATGATATATTTTGAAATTAGCGCCATTTTGAAAGAAAAATCACTAAACAAAATTAAAGTCCCTAGTGTTTTGTATTTTATGGAAAATCTCAATATTCCCGTAGTTATGAACAATTTAATTCATATTACGGGGTTCCTGAGGATGCCAGGAACGCTGCCATGAAGAAAAATGCCGAAAAACGTGCCAGTAGTTTTAAAGCCAAAAGTTGTGTGGTGGCATGACTGCATCCTTATCCGAAGTCCTCTATTAAAATTGTATCGGAAGGAAATATAGTATTATCACGAAATATAGGTAAATGAAATGAAGGTATATCTATCGTATAGGCCACTGATGATTGCCAACTTTCATAGTGGAGGTAGCAAGAACGGGATGAAATGTTACTATTTCCACTAGTACAAAAAAATCCGCTTTTGGTGTGAATGATAAAGATGTCGGACAACGAATAGTGGAGCACGGCATCTCATAATTCCCAAAAATCCCATTTTTCGAATGAAACATAGTTTTTTCCAACCACACAATAGTTTGAGAAACAAACCATATTTCATAATCTGAAAATTCTTACGTATAGTGAATGACTCTTGTCAACTTGGAGGTCTTTTTGCTACAGTAGATAATATTATTTTATAATGCCTACAAGTGTATAAGCAAGCCTTAGGAAGCAAAGGAAAGCATGGAGAAAGTACTGAGAAGACATAGAACAAGCCTCAGAAAGTGCAAGTCTTCACCGCATACCCTCAAAAAACCCATAAACCCAGCGGGGACACTCGAAAAGCTCTCTGGAGGTTACACAAATACTAGGAAAGGAACAATTGGGATACTACTCAATACTCACTTTTCAAGATCTATACAATTGTCAGAAATCCAAGCAATGAAACACCGTCTTCCTTCAACTAAGGGAGAACAGGGCTGACTTAGAACTGGCAAAGGTAACAGGTAACAGGGTCTAGGACATTTGGGCGCGGCCAATTAGGCGCGAGTCAACTGGGCGCGGCCAACTGGGCGCAAGAACAACTGGGCGCAGGGACAACTAGGCGCAAGGACTACCGGGCGCAGGGACGACTGGGCGCCAAAAAAATGAAACACAAAATTAATAATAATTCTTTTATTACTCTCATCTACTAATCATAGGATAGGATGACTGACCAAAGGTCGAGTATTCCTATAAGACACAGTCAGAAGAACAACAATAATCATTGAGGGTCGAGTATTCCTATAAATAAAACACAGAAGAACAACAATAAGGAATCATACCTGTTCCTAATTCTTAATTTCAGGACCTCATTATTGAGAGTCGAGTATATAAATAAGAAAATTTGCAAATAATTTAATTTAATAAAATATCTATTAATCATAATTATTATCATAAATTCATTTTGAGTGTAGTATTTTATTAGTCTGATCTAACCTGACCGAACTAACCTAGCTCGCAAGTTGGGAGCTTGGAAGTTGAATAAAAATTCCTATCCTATGATTAGTAGATGAGAGTAATAAAAGAATTATTATTAAATTCGTGTTTTTGGCGCCCAGTCGTCCCTGCACCTGGTAGTCCTTGCGCCCAGTTGTCCCTGCGTCCACTTGTCCTTGCGCCCAGTTGTCCTTGCGCCCAGTTGTCCTTGCGCCCAGTTGTCCCTGCGCCCAGTTGGCCGCTCCCCCAGTTGACTCGCGCCCAGTTGGCCGCGCCCAAATGTCCTAATACCAAGGTAACATACCAGAAAGTGCTAATTATTATGGGCAATAAGTGCTTTCAATCCATATAAATCGCTTGGACAAAATAGAATAATTACTGATTCCATTGAAAATATGAACAGGATGTTCATAGTGTCAGTTGTGGAATCATCTGTGACGAAAGATGAACTTTAGAAGCTATTTTCTATCGTACAAGATAACCTCTCTTGGACGGGATTCATGTTGTAAAGGGAAACATTCTCAATTGAAAATAGAACCAATACGCGACTCCTCTGGAAATGGAAAAAACCTACGATAAAATGAAGTTACTTTTTTGTAATATCTCACAGAAAACAACCACTTCTCCGGCTGAAGCCACGCTGGACATTGAACTACATCTGATAGATATTGTGAAAGATCCTATACAGGGTGATTCATTGGGAAATGCGCATACAGTTAGGGTAGATGGAAGACACCAAGGTCCTTCTAAATAACCTATATTTTATGGGTCTATCGTTCTTTATAACCAAGATACAGGGTGATTTATTGATTTTCCCCATTTTTTCAATTAATCATAACTTATGAACCACCCTATAAATTTTTGTGATATTTGGTTTGTATGTTCTTTGTCCACAGTAGTGTCGATTAATATAATAAGAAAGACTTATTCCAGGTCCGGCCTTAAAAAAATTAATAAGTAGGTTTCGAGTCGAAACAACATTCTGTAAATCAATATATTAAAATTTTATTTACAAATTTGGAAAGAGCAGAAAAAAATAAGTGAGACTAAAAGTATTTGGTGTTTCCGCATACAACTTTTTTACTCATTAACTTGAGTCAGATCTAGATGTTTCGATAATGAGGTGCCACAAAATTTAAAAAAATAAAATTTCTTCCCCAAATGGTACTTTTCCAGCTTCAATCCATGAAATCATCATCTATTTCTTATTCTCCTGATTCCTGGATCCCCAACCTTATTGAAAAACGAGCGGACATGTCCGTATTTGGGACAAATTATTATTATCAATGAAGAACTTTCAAACACCCTGTATGATTATAAGAATTATCATAACATTTGTTCATTGCACTACATTTAGAAAAAAATTATAAAAATGAGGAAAAATGCCCATTCCGAAAAAAGCATTACTTTATTTTAAACAAAAATAACGTTGCAACAAATTGTATTAAGTCAAACGAAAAGAATTAGACAAAAAAATGTAAACAACATAACTTATAATAGTTGTTCAAAGTGGCCTCCATTTTGCTCAATACATTTTCGTGCTCTTGAAGTAAGATTTGTAATTGACTTTCTAATCATAGCTTGGTCATTTCTCAGTTCGTCGCAAGCGTCCTCAATTCTCCGTAGAAGGTCCTCTCTAGTGTTCACTTCAGTTGAATAAACTTTTGATTTTAAATAACCCCAAACATGGTAATCGAGTGGATTAAAATCGGGTCCCCTTGCAGGCCAGTTGTGAGGCCCTCCTCTGCCTATCCAATGATTTGGGAAGTTGTCATTTAAAAAATCTCTCACCATTACTCTGAAATGAGGTGAAGCCCCATCATGTTGAAAGTACATGCCTCCAACATCAACTCCTGCATCATCTAGCAATATGGGTAAAATATTTTGCAGGAACTCCAAATACACTTCACCCGTTAGTAAATGTGGTAGGATATGGGGTCCAATTAATCGGTTGTTAATAACGCCACACCAAACATTGAAGGAGAACCTAATTTGTGAATGTTTTCGTTTTATGGCGAACGGATTTTGTTCAGCCCACACATGAGAATTCCTGAAATTATTGATACCGTCTCTGGTAAATTGAGATTCATCGCTAAATATACATCTGTATAAGATCCTATTATTTTGTAATAACCATCTACTAAAAGCCAATCGAGCAATTTCATCTCCTGCTTGTAGCCTCTGAACTTGCTGTAAATGGTACGGATGCAGACGATCTTTTTTATTCTTCGCCAAACACAGTAGACTGAGGAACATTAGTGGCGTGACTGGTTCTTCTCGAACTAATTTTTGGATCATTTTGTACAAAATTAAGAATATCTTGCTCCAAATCGATATGTCGTCTTTCGTAACTTTCATTTTGTGCTACAGTTGGAAATTTACTGTGTTCTCTAAGGTGACTAAACACATTAGAAAAAGTCTTGTCACTGGGTAATCGCCGGCCAGGAAATCGCCGTGCATATTCTCTTCGGGTGGCTTTTCCATTACCATCACAAAATCCATATACATACAACATGTCTGCTTTTCATTATTATCAAATTGGTGTGGCATTTTAAGTAAGAAATAACTGTTATCAACAAATAACGTAACAACACAAGTACAAAGTCATCAACTAATGTCAAAATTGTACTCTGACATCAGCCAACTTAGCAATTAAAACAATTTGGGATATCAAACCTAAAGTGTATTATTTACTAAATCAAACAATACGTACAGACTGCTTGATTTTATTATTATTATCAAGAATGCATCAGAAGAGTCGAGAAATGATCATGCTCTAGCTAAAGGGTAATTAGACGCGGATAAAGAAAATTCTAGTTTTTTGATTTTCTGTTATGTTTAACCTTTGAAATGTAGATTTGTTGCAACGTTATTTTTGTTTGAAATAAAGTTATGTTTTTTTCGGAATGGGTGTTTTTCCTCATTTTTATAATTTTTTTCTAAATGTAGCGCAATGAACAAATGTTATGATAATTTTTTTAACAATAGTGTTTGAAAGTTCTTCATTGATAATAAAATAAATACGGACTCTCTCGTTTTTCAATAAGGTTGGGGATCCAGGAATCAGGAGAATAAGAAATAGATGATGATTTCATGAATTGAAGCTGGAAGTACCATTTGGGGAAGAAATTTTATTTTTTTAAAATTTGTGGCACCTCATTATCGAAACATCTAGATTTGACTCAAGTTAATAAGTAAAAAAGCTGTATGCGGAAACACCAAATACTTTTAGTCTTACTTATTTTTTCCTGCTCTTTCCAAATTTGTAAATAAAATTTTAAAATATTGATATACAGAATGTTGTTTCGACTCGAAACCTACTTATTAATTTTTTTAAGGCCGTACCTGGAATAAGACTTTTTCTTATTATGTTAATCGACACTACTGTGGACAAAGAACATAAAACCAAATATCACAAAAATGTATAGGGTGGTTCATAAGTTATGAATAATTGAAAAAATGGGGAAAATCAATAAATCACCCTGTATCTTGGTTATAAAGAACGATAGACCCATAAAATATAGGTTATTTAGAAGGACCTCGGTGTCTTCCATCTACCCCAACTGTATGCGCATATCCCAATGAATCACCCTGTATAATTTGAGACAAAAAATCTGAAAGTGAAAATTTGTATTTTCATTCAGATAGTTAATCATTTTTAAAATAACTAGTTTCCATTGGAGATTCTTATCTATAAATGAGATAAGGGATAATGTTATTCAGAAGTATCACTCACAGAAAATGGCTCATTTCATTGATGCGTGAATTGTATCTCTTTCGCTAGGCCTACAATACATTTTGGTCGACAAAAATCTATTTTACTCTTCTGAGATCATCAGGGAGGTCGGAAGAATTGGAAATCACACTGTGATACTGCAGCAGGAAATTGAAGATCTAGCATCAGAACTATACAGACTTTGTTGGAAATTGTTATTTCCGTTACCAGGCTGCGCCCCTGCGTTCAACCCTCAGAAGTTTCCGAGATACTTGTGCAAACTAGGCAAGCCCTTAGCTTTTAACGTGTGATGCTATGCACGAGGCCAGTGACCATGCTGGGAATCAAACCCTATGATTGAGAGGCCCTTTACAGGATCTAATACTTGGCGGATACCACAAACTTGGAAATTTGTGGACATGGTCTTCATTCCGAAACTTGGCCGTCAATCATATGACTAGGCGAAGGATTACAAGCCAATAAGCTAATCATCATTTCTCCTGAAAGCACTGGAAAAACTGATAGAAACTGGCAGCAGCTCTTGTAGACCGGCCTTTAGATGTGTCAAGGCTGGAGGATACTCTGGCAAAAAAAAGAAATAGCACTATGTACTTTTCAAGATATCGAAGGACCCTTGGAAATACATCCTTCGAAATGATGATCTCAGCGACCAGGAGAAGAAACCACCTGCAACTGGATACTCTCAATGCTCCAAAATCGACAGGCTCAAAGAGGGAAACTACACCCCCTACTGAGGGACATGGTAGTAGACGAATACTACTACTCCCGACGTAGCAGTGGAAGAAACTAATTGCTTTCACAATCAAAATGAGTTTTGGAGGACATGCATTCTCGCTCTAGCGTGGGAGTTTTGAAAAAACGCTCGATCTCCATACCGCTCTGTTGAAAAAAGTTACGGTAAATTCAAAGCATCCCAGCAAACACACATATGTTAGAAATTTGGCAAATGGAGCTTACACATCTCCTAACTATTCAAAATTATTTCCGTATTACCAAAATCTTCATTTAATTGCAATATTCCAATGTGTAAGAGTTGATATTTCATAGTTTTAACAAAAATAATTCGAGGCGCAATTCTGTGGCAAATGGATTCTCCGATGCCAACTCTCATTCACACACACACAATTCGAGGAAGATATAGTTTGAGGTTAGTTTGGAAAATTTCAGGTGAATGGTGTTTTCGTAAATCAAAGTTTTGAGTAGTGTATTGTTTTCATTGCACATTGTTATGAAGTTGTGTTGAAATGTTTCAGCCATATTTTTACCAGCTAAGTGAAAGGTAGAGGCGGAATATCATAAATAAAACTGATTCGCCCATAGTCTTTGAGTCTGATCAGGGTTATCTGATGATGAACCTATGGCTTTATCTAGAACAACACCAGACGTCTCCAAAATAAATGAATCTGAATAAGATGCACAAATGGATGTAGAAATTAATAATGTAATTGTAGCTTTCAGGAACAATCCAGAAATGGAAGGTGGAAATAATAAAACAGTTTATCAGATATTCCAGATACAACCATCTATAGAAATTGTTGATTACATTGATGCTAATGTAAACATTGAGATCATTATAGGAGGTATGCCTTCACCAGCAAGTGAATCTATACAATTTGCATCCACTGCAGAGACTATGTTGGAGCATTAGGTATGACCAATCAAAAATGTTCCACAGCAGGTGTTTAGTTCAATACTTGGTCCACTACAGGACGTTCTTGTCAAATGAATTTAAAACTGTTATCCGGCAATTATGAGAAGTAAACTAGAATATACAGGGTGGGTCACGGTCGATGGTACCTTAGACGTTTACGGAGAACGGGACATAGGATCAGTCTGAAAATTTGGTTTTTCAAGTAGTTGCTCTTGGTCTATCGATCTAAAATATTTTCAGCAATGCAGCGTTGCCGCTTATACCACAAAGTAGCAGCATCTTTCATATTTCAAATGGGTCACCCTGTATGTTACCGCATTTTTGAACTTGTCATTCCTTTCTGATTATTTCTGCCTCATACTCCCCTATACCTATCTCTAACGGTTTTTGAGATATTGGTTATTTTCCATATTTTTTATCCAAAACATAGCTCGAATTGAATGTTTATTTCTGCGGTATTTGGATTCTTAGGAAGTTGCAATTTTGTGTTTAGTTCATCAAGATCATGTACATTGATTCTGTATAGAGAAGTATGTTCTGCGTTATACAGGATCGTTCAAAATTCATGATCTTACTGCTAGATACGAAAAGGGTTGGAAGTGCGTTTTCTTAAATGGAACATCCTGTATATTATGAAATATCCTGAAAGATGACTAAATTCCCTTCGAATTGATATATCATATTCCTATACCTAAATAGCCAGAATTCCGAGATAATAGCAATTTTCACGTGTAATCTCCCAAGTGCTTGAATTATTGCCGGAAATTTTTCGAGTACATGAATTTTTTGAAAATTACCTGAGTCGCGAAGCGACTAGGGTAATTATCTTTGAAAATTCACGTACGAGATGAATTTACGGCAATTAATTCAAGCACGAGGGAGATTGGTAAGAAAATTTCACACCGTGAAATGAAAATCTTCCAACAGTTCATAAGAAATAACTTATGATGGTTTCACCTGAAATATTTATAACCACTGAAATATTGATATGTAAAATACTCAACAAAATTTTCATCAATAAATGTGTTTAAATTTGGAACAAAAAAAAATAAAAAAGGTATGTTTTTAACTTGGATTGAACCATCGACCTAGCGACTCATAGGCCGCAACACTACCTCTGAGCTACGGGACTTGTGATAAAAACTTGTGACAAATGGTGTATTGAACTTCTTCTGAAATATGATTTCAGAATTGAAAATTTTTGCAATAATCGTGGAGAAAATATTTTCAGACACATTCCAAATATCTAGTAAATACATAATTATCTTCTTTCATATGAAAACTAGATCTCCATTTGTACATTAAAGCAAAATATCAATTTGTCACAAGTCAAATGTTTGACAGAAAAATTTCCACTTATTAATTTCGCCCAGGGTACCCAGGAGGATAAAAATTTCCGGAAAATTTTAGGGTTGCCATGGTATCTAAACAAGAACCAATATTTTGATTGCCTACAAAAGTGAGGTGTAAAATTTTCTCGTACATGAATTTTCAAAGAAAATTTTCAAAAAATAAGTCATACAGCAGTCATAGAATATTGTGAGTCAGGCTCCTCAATCTTGATTATTACTCGTACATGATTTTTTAAAGACATTTTCAAAAAATGTATATACTCGAAAAATTTCCGGAAATAATTCAAGCACTTGGGAGATTACAAGTGAAAAATGCTATTATCTCGGAATTCTGGCTATTTAGGTATAGGAACATGATATATCAATTCGAAGGGAATTTAGTCATTTTTCAGGATATTTCATAATATACAGGATGTTCCATTTAAAAAAACGCACTTCCAACCCTTTTCGTATCTAGCAGTAAGATCATTAATTTTGAACGACCCTGTATAACGCAGAACAAACTTCTCTATACAGAATCAATGTACATGATCTTGATGAACTAAACACAAAATTGCAACTTCCTAAGAATTCAAATACCGAGCTATGTTTTTGATAAAAAATATGGAAAATAACCAATATCTCAAAAACCGTTAGAGATAGGTATAGGGGAGTATGAGGCAGAAATAATCAGAAAGGAATGACAAGTTGAAAAATGCGGTATTATACAGGGTGACCCATTTGAAATAACAAAGATGCTGCTACTTTCTGGTATAAGCGGCAACGCTGCATTGCTGAAAATATTTTAGATCGATAGACCAAGAGCAACTACTTCGTAAACGTCTAAGGTACCATCGACCGTGACCCATACCCTGTATAGTTGACTTCCATCAAAGACTTGAAAAAATAGAGGCAGGCTAATCTTAGAAGTTCAGGAAGCACATTTTCATGCATTTTCAGGCTATGTTGAATTTGTTTGCATCCAACTCTTGGGAATACATTGAGGCATTTGGAGTATTATTGAGCATGGATCACACCAAGCGTACAAATTTTGTGTTTATGAACATGTTTTCTTAGTGCATATTTTTTCTAATATTTAAATTAATTTGAATTCAAGTGAGTTGCCGAAGATTCCTTATGTGAACAAAGGCAACACGTCAAAAAATATTTGCAGTCGTAACCTATGATTCTTCTAGGAATATTGAGAACAATGAGGAACATTCTGAAAACACATCTAGTTTCTGAAATGAACCATGAATGTTATTGGTGATCCACCCTAAGTTTTACTTTGTAACGTTCATTAAAGTATCTGCACAGAAACAAATTCGTTACTGACAATAGGTCTGATCCTTGAAATTTTACGTTACATGCAAGAAATAATAACAGTACAAATTATAAAGTCTGCAAAATCAGATATGAAGAAGAACATGTACATATTTGTTATATATCAGACATGCTGGGATTTCAAGCAACCATAATAGTGTGAGGCGAAGGTTTTCAAACAGATGACCCGCGTTCGAACTCGGCCGGCGTTCCTTTTTTTATGAATGAGTTATTTCTTCTTCCTTTGTTAGATATGTGAATAATTGTGAAGTATTGGATATTTGGATAGCTTATAAATACATGTAAACAATCACTCAGGATAGTCATTAAGTGTTTATTCACTTATAGGTAATATCATGTGCCTATGTTGAATGAAGTATCGAGCGTTTTTCACCCAGGAGCTGCGTTTGTAGAAAAAATCTTGTGTACATTTCGAGTACAAAGTGTCATTGCTGCTCTCCAAAGATTACCGCTCGACCCGAAGCGGTAATTTATCACTTTGCGCTCTAAATACACAAATAGCTTTTATGTACAGTTGCCATGGAAAGTCGACAACTACCTTACTAGCCTACTTTTGGTATGAAATACCACGAAATAATATAGTCATATTAGTGTGGTTGGAAAAAAATAAGTTCATATGTATTCCTGAAATCGAACCCATTTCATGCAATATTTAGAAACAATGGACACCAATTTGTTCTGACATTTTCGATTCACCTCACAGACGGTTGAAAAAAAAACTATCTTTGCATTGAAATTAAAATCACTCTCTTGATGTTCTTTTTGATTGAACATAATTATGAAATAGACTTGTTAAAAACTAATGCTAAAAAAATTAGTTACCATAAATTTCCCACCTATGGGACATAAACATTTTTTGAGATTTTTTTGAAACTTCATTTCGTCTATATTTCCCACCGACAAAATACAGAATATACAAATTCAGAACTGAATCTAGATGCCAAATCTTACAGTTCATATGCTATTGGAATATCTGACAGTTTCTAAAGATACTTACTTCATGAAATGTGAAACTTCAGGGCTCAGTAGACGCTACAGGACTACTGCATTTATTTAAAATAAATTCAGTAGACGCTGTAGGACTACTGAATTTATTTAAACTCAATTAGAAGAAGTGAGAATTTCCCTGTTCCCAGTAAAAGAGGATGGCCCCCTTAAAGTACCTATCAAGTCATTGGAACTTGGGATGGAGTAGTGCAATTTTTGGCAATTTTTTCAGTTTTTTTTCCAATAACTTTTTTTTGCTTCATACAACCTAATCCATTCTTTCCACTTTTGTAGAGCGTTAAATTGCATATGAATTGCACTAGTCAAATATATATTTTACTCCACACTCACCGAGATGAAGGCATAGAAAAACATATTATATACTCACTCTAGAATGCTAATCCCGCCAATTTTCACGGCGAGAAGCATGCCGCGTATGCGACCCGTTTACGATGTGCGCATGCGCGTCATCAGTGTAGTTTGGGTAGATTGTTGCCAAGTTTGAAAATAATTTGGTGTTCCAATTCAGAGTTTTTTGTTATGAGGCAATAAAACACATGCCATTTGAAAGAGAGAAATTTGATAGCGCATTTAGGACTTTTTAAAACCGAAAAGACCCTTTTAGAGATAGATTACTCTGAATTTTAGGCGTGAAAGAAACTTATTTAAAACAGTAACGTACCCTATGCTACCGTAATTAACAACAGTGCTTTTTCATCAAGAGGAAGACTTGTCACTAAGATCTGTCACTCTTGTCAGAGATCAGAGACGGTTTTTAGAATTTCAGATTTTCTCTTGTCGTTTTGTGTGGTGTTTGTTGTCGATTGTTATTATTTAATCATTCATGAATTTGCATTAATCTTGTTTCTTTAAAGACACTTTCTAATAAAGCTGTTTTTTTCTACAAATAAACAATGAACTGTTTAGTGTTGTGTAAAGGAAAAATACCTGAAATAAATCATTTTTGGTGAATAAGGAAAGTTTTCATGTACCCATATGACTTGCTCAAAATAGATGAAATATTTTATCTTGACAAAAAAGGCATGATTTTTGTTTATTGTTCTTAAGAAGAGACCCCAGCAGAACATTTGTGTGAGAAAATTGTACTTTGTGGCAGACATTTTCCTCATGAAGATTCATGTGAAAACGACAGTAGAATGATTTGAAACCTAGTGCAGTACCAATGCGTAAGCATGCATGGCGAGTGATACAACTTTCTGCCTCACCGTTTATATTATAAGTTTTAGATTCCTACAAAAATTAATGTCAATATGGATGGAAGTGCTTTTCATTTACGGTAAGGAAAATGCTTCTGGCCTCACTTTTTCATGCGGCCCCATTGTGGAAATTGCACTGAGGAATACAACCAGAAATACTCGTAGAAATAGCATGTTAATCTCTTCAAATCATTTAAATTAAATGCAGTTGCATATTTTGACATGAATCGTTCTAGAAAAAAACCTCGAGCTTCCAAGCATCCAAGTTTATAAATCCAATTTCAGTTGAAATTATCCATGATATTAGCTAAAATAAATTTCCATAGTTTTTTGTACTTTCAAGTTATTTTCCAATCCAGTGCTTCCTTGAAATTCGCACCGACGATTTGGGGTGGATCCGTAGGTTTTTGTTGGTTAACTACAGCTGAAAAGGAAAAGGAATGAATATGATACCAAAAAGCAGTCGCTTCAGAGCGATAAATAATAATAATAACCGTACTCTACTTTCTGATGGCCTTTGCTGTATATTTGGGATCATAAATATGTGAAAATATGTATCCAAATCGGCTAAATACAAATAACAGATATAAGTACAATGAGGTTTCCAACCTTATTCTCCGAGATTCAGAATTAACGTTTGTTAATCTTCACAAGTACCATAATATTTTACTAAATCCGGGCATGTTACAAAAATCACTAATGACGCGCATGCGCATTGTGGATTGGCCTGAACTTTTTACAACACTGTTTACATGGTGATTAGCATTCTAGAGTAAGTATATAATATATATTTCTATGGATGAAGGACTCCAAAAAAGTGCCTTTTCGCAAATAAAAAAGTTGTCCGACTCGATATCCGAAGTTTCGAGTTTTGATACAGATTTTTGGGTCTGGGCGCGAGTATTAAGTTATTATGTCAAAATCTAATTTGGCATCAAGATCCAGAAAAATTAAGCAGTGCATACAAGGTGTTTCTTAAGTACGTGAAGAAAATTCAGGAGCATGTTGCTCACGTCAAAATAAGAAGAAAAGTTCCTATAAACATATATCCGCAAGTTTTCCGATTCTGAGATACGGAATGTCCAACCTGAATTCTCATTTTTGTTTTTTGTGAATAAATTCCAAAATAATTGTGAAATTCCAGTTAATTTTGGTATCTGGGAGTATTTTTCAATGGCAATATCGAATTTATTGTTAGTTGTATCTTTCGTAGGGGTGGCGCCACCTACATATGTCTTCAGTCATTTGAAATATCATAATTTTTTGAACGTATCACGTATTCAAGTGGAAAAACAGATTTTCCCAAAATGAAGCATTTGAATTATTTCCATGGTCCTCTAAGTAGTAAATATCGGAAATTATACGCATTTTCCTTCTTTCAGTCAATGGTTTTCAACACTTGAATGTAGTCAAAAAATCATTCTTGCTTTCTTTATATAATCATTTTGGGCTTTTTTCTGATTGAAATGAAATTGCGCAAAATCTAGACGTACATCACAAATTAGTTTGGTTATGTCTCAAACGAAATCAGTTGTATCCTTATCACATATAGCGTGTCCGAGCATCGTTGCCATGAGATTTCCTTTCGAGTGTAACATTCTGCCAATGACATAATGAATCTTCATAATAATCATGCGTGGTTTCATTGAATGTGTGGATTGGTATTGTTGTGGATTATTGGATTGGTCCCCACTTTTTTCCAGGGACTCTCATCATGATTTCCTTGAAAATATTTTTCCTGAATTACTTGAAGACATTCCACTTTTACTGAAACGAAGAATATTGTTTATGCATGTTGGAGCGCCAGCGCATTTCAGTTTAATATTTCGTGCATTTTTAAATCAACGATTTAGAACCAGATAGATTGGACGAGGCGCTGAAGTTCCATATCAATTATGGCCTCCGAGGTCTCCAGATTTGTATCCAATAAATTTTTTTGTGAGGTCACTTGAAGGCCCTAGTTTAAACGGTGCCAATAGAAACCGAAGAACAACTTCGTCCACGAGTCATGTGACGCATAACCTAAATACACCAGGTATAATGGAACGTGTACGTGGGTCCACAAAACGAAGAGCCGGCGCATGCATAATGATGCAAGGAGGCCATTTTAAAGAATTACTCCAATTAGTACCCTCAACCAACAACTCTTTCAGTACTAAATTGGTATCAATTACTGTTATTACTATTAGTATTGAACTGTTATAACACCCGATTCCTGTTTTGTACTAAAAGAAAGAATACTAATTTCTTTAAATAATAAAATTAATTTCGAATTTAAATATCTTTCCATACAAAATCAGTTTTATCGATTATTTCAAATCCCAGTAACTCTAAAACCATTGTTTATATAGAAGATAGTTAGTCAAATCAAAATGGATGCGACATGTAGATGGCGATAGTGAGCTCGCATCCAAGTCATGTCGTAACTTGATTGAAACAATGGGACAGCATTAAAATCAGGGTTTTTTGAAGGAACCTGCATCAAAATGACGTGAAATATTCATGTTTGTAACTAATCAAGCTAGTTGACACTCGCTTTTGGTTCCAATACCTTTTCCACAGGCATTGACTAACTATCTTCTATTTAAACAATGCAAAAACAGTTGCTCGCAGCGACCTCTACCAATAATATCTTTTTTATACAAAAATGATCGAGAAATCGACTTTTTACTAGAAAACGTGATATTGGTACGTCCAAAAAAGTTATCTACTTTTATATCAAACATAGCAAAAAAAATTGAAAATATTCTCAAATTTAGAATTGAAAAATGCCTCAATAAGTTAAATTTCTTTTCTTCTAAACAGTTCGGAGATCGAGAAAAAGTTTCAACTGAAAATGCCATTTGTCATCTTACAAATCATATTTATAGCTCATTAGATAACAACACTCCAAATCTTAGTATATTTCTATATCTAGCCAAGGCGTTCGATTCCGTTAGTCATGAACGACTACTAGAAAACTAGAATACATTGGTTTCCGAGGAGTGGCTCACAAATTAATGAAAAGTTATATAACTGGTAGAATACAACAAGTACAAATTAACAAAGTGTTCGATGATCCCATTATTTTTGGTTATGGGGTACCTCAAGGTAGTGTTTTAGGACCACTATTATTTAATATATATTAATGAATCATTCAATTTAGATTGTATTGAAAAAATTCATGCTTTTGCTGATGATACTGTGATTTCTTACAGTGCTTCAACATGGGATAAACTGAAGATGTAGGAAATATAAAAAATTGGTTTGATCGGAGTTTATTGACTATAAATTTTAATAAAACTAATTATCTCCCCTTCATCTGTTGTGAGAATTCTTCGCCAAATTTAGGTCCACTCAAAATTGGTAGTGAGTTTAAAATTGACTAAACCAAATGTGTCAAATATTTAGGAATAATGATTAACAATCATTAGAGGTGGGACCATCATATTTTTTTTGTCATTGAAAAACTGAGATATCTGTTACCTAATTGAAGTTTCTAAAACAATTTCTCTCATTGAAGCACCTTGAAATGTTGAACTTTTCATTAGTACAATCTCAGTTGAGTTATGGCATTCTGGGATGGGGTGGTGTTAAAAAGTCATCTTTATAACTTGAAAGTAATTTTAGGCATAAGATGTCCGGAGGACTGCTCATTGCTAATATCCTATACAATAGGAAAAGTTGGGTCGAAAATCCATCAGAAAACAACTACTTTCCTGGCTAATTCCGGCACTGAGATGGCGCTCGCAGTTTGGAATTAATCCATTGTGCGGGCGCGGTCTCAGTTTCGGTCTGTAAATGGGTTTGGCTGTCGATTCATTCGTTGCAGTCATTAGTTATTGACTGCTAGACCTACCCTATACTGATGAGGAGCAACACTCCGAAATCGATATATAGGTGGTCCGAATGTCTCGATGAACATTCCCATGCAACCAAGCAATTGCAGAGAAAACCTTGTAGGAACTCTGCACGGAAATTTCATCAGATGTAATTCAATGTTCGTCGTGGCATTAGCCAGGAAAGTAGTTGTTTTCTGATGGATTTTCGACCCAACTTTTCCTATTGTATAGGATATTAGCAATGAGCAGTCCTCCGGACATCTTATGGCTGAAGTCATAAGCTCATTGTGAATTACAGTTTTCTTTTTCGTTTGAAAGTAATTCAAAAAAAAATTTTAAAAATAATATGTGATCAAAATTATTTGTTTCCTTCCGATCTTCTATATAAAAAAGTAGAAAATTTTAATTGTGCAATTGTTTATGTACAGAATTCTAATCCACATTTTCAAAAATAAAAAGGATATCAATTTTGGAGATCATCTTTATGAGACGAGGTATAAAAGAGCTGTCACAGTTAAAACTAGATTGAATAAAATAATAAGCAAAAGAAATTTCATTCACATTATCCCAAAATTGTTTGACATACTACCAGATATCATTAAAATTACTAATACTATGTATTCTTACAAAAATAAAGTGAAAGACTGGTTGAATACTACAGATAGAAATATTATTCATAATTGGAGAAACAATATTAATTAATGGTTGAATTTATTTTGTTTCGACATACAAAATTTTGAAATATTCAGATTAGAAAAGAAAATTATACAGAAATAATTTTGGAAATGAAAAAAAAATTATCGTTAGTTTTAAAATAGTTAATTAGTAGAATAGTTTTTTACAAGGTTACTTAGTAAGGTTTATTTTCAGTATATTCGTACAATGTATTCTACACTTAATAGTAATGTATGTTTTATTTATGAATAAATTTATATTATTATTATTATATGGAATGACTGAAAAGTCATGTAGGTAGAACCACCCCCACGAAAGAGACAAACTAATACCACATCTGATTTTGTCATCGAAACATACTCTCAGTCACCAAATTTCACTCGAATATCACAATAACTTTGAAATTTATTCACAAAAAATTAACATAATAATTCAACTTTGTTACTCTGTATCTCAGAAACGAATAACTTGTGGACATATGTTTATAGGAACTTTTCTTCTTTTTTTGACGTCAGCAAAACATGTTCTCAAATTCTCTACGGGTACTTTAGAAACACCCAGTATACGAGCTCACCTCATATTATCGGCTTGAAATGTAGAGCAGTGAACTGGTAACAATAACAATTAAACAAGTTAACTTTCAATATCCAATACAAATCAACTCGATCACAAACCTTTACATAACAACTGGAAACCGTCAACACAATCCACTTTTGAAATCCAAAAAAGTGTGTTCCGTCACCGACACCATAACATTTTCTTTTTTATGCCTACAGTGCTTGAATATGTAAACGCACATAAGAACGAGCGAAATCGTGATCACTACACCGACCGCTAAAAGAGCGACCGAATTCAAGTAGGCCGTGGGAAATCCTCCTTGGTGGGAACAGTTGGATTCCTGCTCGTCGTTTCCCGAGGGGCAGTGTCTCTGGCCGTCGCACCAAAGTTCCGAACTTATACAGGCCCCCAGCTCCGGACAGCTGCAAAAGTCGAATAATATCAGGAAGTTGTTTGATTGAAGTGTGTTTTCTTTGGCGAACTTGGGAACTAGATCAGCTCTAAAACCACTGCTGGGATTTGGCAGAAGGTTTCTTGGTTTTTAATAATTCTTAAAACTTTTTGAGTGCAGTTTTATTTTCTTTTATTCCTCGTTGCCAGTGAACATTGTTATCCGAGATGAAATAGAGTGTTCAAAAAGAAAGCTTATAGTAAAAAGATAATATTTTTTTAATATTGTAATTTCAATCACACTGCAATCTGTGCAGTTTTACACGAGAAATTGATTATCACTTTCATCAATTTCACAAGCAGACTTCATCAAAAATGCATATATATTACTTTAGATATACATACAACTTCGCATAACTTCGGATATTTCATTGAAAGATACTATTATTTCTCAAAACGGTAAAGGTAAGCTTATCGGGCTCATTCTCGACAAAAAAAAGTGGTGTTTCTTACGTGGTTTTATCTCCTGATTACGGATCCGAAAGAATTTCGTGAGTGTCTTTTATACTTTTCAAGTTATGACCTTTTGAATCTTGAAAATGGACCATTTTCAAACACTACTTTTTCGGTGAAAAATCGCAGAAAATGCCTCCTTCTTTTTGTCGACACCTTTTTCATTCCCTAATCAACTCTTTTTTCATAATTACAAGTAACAAAACCAGATGTTTTACGGAAAAAATCACCTTCTTATATTAAACTATACTTAACTTCACTCTTCATTGGAGTTCGTTCTCGAGGTGTTGCAAGGGTTAGGTATACTTTATAAAAAGGTTGAATTTTTGTGTAAAACGTTCGATTTTAGTGCTCGTAATTGTGAAATATGAGTTGATTAGGGTCTTAAAAAAGTGTCAACAAAAACAAGGAGGCTTTTTGTGCGATTTTTCGCTGAGAAAATTGACTTTGAACATAGTCGATTTTCAAGATTCAAAAGGTCATAACTCGAAAAGTATAAGAGACCCCAACGAAATTCTTTCGGATTCGTCTTCAGGAGATGAAACCACGTAAGTAACACCACTTTTCTCTTAGTTTCGAGAATGAGCCCGATAAGCTTACTGTTACCCTTAAAACGTACCTACTTTTTGTTCCACCATTGAAAAAACTCAGCCCCCACATAAAGCAACTTTATTCTTGTGATTTTTCGAAATACTTCAACTTTGCTGACCGGGGATGTCCACTGGAGATATTTCATTGACACGTTAGACTATTATTTTCAGAAAAAAAAACATAGGGAAAGTGAAAGTAGTTATAAGGAGTATATAAGAAGAAAATAAACTACTGAAGGAAGAAGTGGAGAATCTGAAGCAAGAAAATAAAAAAAAACAGCATTATTATTTTTGGTTTAGAAAACAAAAAAGATTTTCTGACAATAGAGAACATCTGCCAGCAACTCGAAACCTTGCTAACAGTGAAAGTGAAGCCCACGGATATCAACAATTTCTATACACTGGGAAAAGCTATTACGAGTCCACTCAAAATAGAATTCGTTACTTATTGGATGAGAAATATTATTTTGAAAAATTGTAAAAATCTTAAAGGGCGGAATATTAGTATCGTTCCCGATCAAACTCACCAACAACAGGAAGAATAAAAAATTCTAACGAAACACTTACTGCTCGCAAAATTGAATAAATCGAACGTTTGTTACATAAAAAAGAACAAATTATTTGTCAACTATAAAACTTACCAGGTTTCTGATTTAATTCAGAAGGACAAAGACTTGGAAGCGAAAACTTCTTCAAAATCAAACAGCTGCCCTTCAACACCAAAAGCTACTAGAGAAATAGTGAAAGACCCAGGAGTACCCTAAAGTCAACGAACAACTACAGAAAAAATAATCAATAACAGCTCAAACAACATAGCGGAAGGAAACATCTCTAGAAATTCAAACAAGCCAAACACACGTCAACAAGGAATGGGCGACGCTATAAACAGGAGAAAAAATAGTACCAAATAGTAATAATAGTTGAAAAATATAATATTATCAATCTACTACTCATTCAACATTCATTAATTTACTCATAATTTGTATAATACTTATTCATATTCTTTTATAATGGATCATTATATTCGGGATTTCGAAATAGATCACATTGAAACATATAGTATAGATACTACTGAAGAATGTAAACAAATACTGGATATAAATAAAAACTCAAAGAATTTTAAAATCTTGCAAATGAATATCGGGAGTATCAATAAAAACTTAGATGAATTTATAGTGATGCTACAGTGTTTGAATTCTGAAATCGACTGTCTGATTCTGAGCGAAACTATAGAGATATAATCGATATGGGCACTCTCAACATTCATGGTTATAACATAATATACAATGAAAGTCATTTTAATCAGAATGATGGGGTGGTCGCTTATATCAAATCATGTTATAATTTCACACATGAAACGGCAGTGGTGTACGATGAAATAAAGGCACTTCAAATAAAATTGAACCTAGACAATGAAAATACTATTTTAATCACAACCTTATACAGATCTCCAAATTCTAATTTACAAGAGTTCAATAGACACTTTTATGACTTTCTCGAAAACTGTGATGATACAAATTTTGATGTATCATTGTTTTTGGGAGATATAAATATTGATCTAACAAAATCCGATGACAACGATACTGCCGAATATTTGAATACTCTGAATGGGTTTGGATATATTTCCACCATAAACGCAACAACTAGAGTACAAAATAATAGTAAAAGCTGTCTTGATCACATTTTCATGAAATCTAAGAGTTCTGATTTGAATGACAAAATAATTCCACTTATATTGAAAACAACAATAACAGACCACTACACAACTATACTACAAATAGTGGTAGGTAGTGTTGGTACAGAATCGAAAAGGGAAGAAAGTAAAAATAATTTTATAAAATGTATCAATGAAAACAAATTACAAGATGAACTCAAGAAGATTACGTGGGATAATGTATACTCTGCTCCTACTCCAAATCATGCGACTAAAATATTTATCGATATTGTTGTCAGTGCAATAGATGCATGCACAGAGAGAAGACGCACAAACAGGAAAAACACAAAAATAGCCCATTGGGTAACGAATGGTCTCCTGAAGTCTATTAATAAAAAAAACACTATGTTCCGTCTGATGCATAAACAGCCTTATAATGATGAATTGAAAACACAATACAAAAGGTATCGAAATAAGCTAACTTTCCTTATAAATAAAACGAAATCCAATTTTTACAAACAGCAAATAGACAACAACAAAAATAACTCCAAAAAACTATGGAACGTAACTCAACAAATATCTAAGAAAAAAAACATTCTGTAGTTCAAATAAAACATCATACAACTGGTGAAATCCTTACTGAAAAAAGTCAAATAGCGGATACATTCAATATAGCTTTCTCAGAAACTGGAAAAACTCTCGCTAGCAAAATGAAAACCAACACGCATTCAAGAATGAAAAGAGTATCTCTTACAAACTCATTAGTTTTCGAAGAAATAAGCCGAATGGAAATATAATTTTTGATCTTAAAAATTGGAAAGTCTGTAGTAATTGATGACTTAAAAGCTGAAAAAATCAAATTAATTTCTAACTACATTTTAGATCCCTTAACTTATATCCTCAACGAATGTGTAAATCATGGTATATATCCAAACGATTTTAAAATATCAATTGTTATTCCTTTATTTAAAAAAGGTGATAGATCTGAAATCACAAACTATTGTCCAATTTCATTAGTTACCCATCTCTCGAAAATATTTGAAAAAATCATGAAGAAAAGACTCAGTTCGTACCTCAAAAAATAATATCAAAAAATCAGTTTGGATTCAGAGAGGGCATTTCGACTCAGGACGCTATTTTGTCATTGACTTCAAAAGTAGTCGAAGCTCTTAATGAGAGCAAACCATCTCTCTGTGTATTCATCGATCTGTCGAAAGCATTTGACACTGTCAGTCATCACCTCCTTCTGCAGTCCCTAGAAGATATTGGAATACGAAGTAACATACTGAAATTATTCGAGAGCTATTTGACTGGAAGATATCAAAAGGTAAGAATTGATGATACATTGAGCAGCAATCAGGTGATCGACTACGGAGTTCCTCAAGGTTCCGTGCTAGATCCAACATTATTCAATATATATATATATATATATATATATATTAATGGATTATTTTCCCTTGGTGATGATGAAAATATTATCGGTTTCGCAGATGACACAGCCATTTTCTATGAAGCAGATGATTGGAATGAACTCAAATGTAAGGTTGAAAATGACTTCTCTCGAATCAAGTACTGGCTGGACAACAAACTGTTGACAATGAATATTGAAAAAACCTTTTTCCTTCCATTCTGTTGCAATTCCTCTGGGATGCCCCCTTTCAATCGACTAACAATTCGCACTGACACACCCTTTCACATTCTATCCGAAAATAAAATGAAATATTTAGGAATGATAATTGATCCCCATCTGAAATGGGACTTACACATACAATATACGGTTAATAAGTTGAGATCAATATTGTTCAAATTCCGAAAACTTAAAAAACTCCTACCAGTGCAATATTTGAAAACATTATATTACTCCCTTGTGGAGAGTCATATCCGTTACGGAATAGCGGTATGGGGAGGAGCCTTGAAAACGCATATTCATAGTCTTGAAATTATTCAAAGGCATTTTCTCAAATTGATATTCTCGAAAAAAAGGCGATATCCTTCAGATAATCTCTATGCAGAGACTCAAATTTTAGATATAAGGCAAATGTATTTTATATGTTCTTGTATCAAATATCATGCAACTAAACATAGTGCAGCACTTCCCGCTCAGCAGTATTCTACTCGTCAGAAAAATCATTACATTATGCCTCGAATGGTGAGAGTAGTTACCCAACGTTCCTATCTCTACTTCGCTCCAAAACTTTACAACTCTATTCCTGAAGGAATCAAATCAATTACAAACATCAAATTTTTCAAAAAAAAAAAAATTGAGAAAATATTTGCTACAGAGTAAAGAATCGAGTTATTGAAAATATTCTAGTAGCGGGATCTGAGAAAACTTACTATAATAATTATTACGTATATACTTGTCATATACTTGGTTGTTGCTGTTGTTGTTAGTTTTAACGTGAAATTAATTCAAAATGATTTTTTTTAATAATATTTTATTGTGTGTATGTAATCATTTTTTAATTTTTGAATAGTTATATTTTATATGTTTTAGCCATAATATTTTGTAATCATATTTAACATGTTATTTGTTCCACATTATCACTTTACGAAACAAGTACATATTGATGTACTTATCGTTCTACACGACTTTATTATTTACCAATCGCATTATTATTGCAATTTTATTTACTTATGTTCCTAAATGTAGTGTGCAGTATAATAAAGTTCTATTTATTTATACAGGGTGTTTCAAATTAAGTCGGCACCATTGCCAACTCCGTTATTATTGATGCTACAAATTCGGTTAAATGGGCAAACTAGTAGCATTTTTAATGGCCTTCTCGATGCCGAAAACAAAAAAAAATTGACAGTCGCGTTTTCAGAATATTCCATAAAATGATATTTTTTTCAATGGAACACCCTATATTTTTTCATGCATTTCGATTCGTAATAATATTCTCAACAACAAAGCTCATTTGACTTTTTTTCGTAAAGTGGAAAATGAGCGACTTATGTGGAAATATTTATTTCTTTCACTAGTACAAAAAATTTCTTTGTTATGGCGTATAAAACCTCATGATTGTCCAAACACCCAATTTTGGTACTTATACGAATGACAATATTTTGTTACTAATAGCAAAATAAGACAGTAAAAAAGAAAAAAATTGCGCTGGGATGTGAACTCGTGAAACCCGTGATCATCATGACGCACCACTCAATTGACACCACTGAGCTATTTGGTATTAATGTACTAAACGATAATGTCCATCTTAAAGCCATTCCGCTAGCCGCATTTATTTTGCGAATCAAAATATGTCCGCTGTAATAATAACTTTGAAGCCGTTTTTGCACAGAACAGAAAATGCTGGAGGGTCATATGAATGTGGTTGGAAAAAATGTGTTCGATTCGATAAAACATAATTATTATGAGCAATCAAGTTGCCTTGAAACTTTGTTGGAATACTATTTGTCTTTATGAATGGTTTATGAGTGGTTTATGAATAAATGCAGACAAGATCCAAATATTATATGGAGCGATGAGGCTAATTTTTCAAATCGTGGGATGTATAATAGAAATAATTTTCATTATTGGAGTAGACATAATCCATTTCTATTCCATCCCCACAATCCGCAAATATTAATGTTTGGTGTGGTCTATTTAGAGGCAGAATTATCGGTCCATTTTTCTACCATGCTTCTTTGAACGGACCCCGTTACATTAATTTAATAACAAGAGTGTTGGAAGAGTTTTTCGATGATCTTGATCTGGATGCTCGTCAGATGATCTATTTTCAGCAGGATGGAGCACCAGCACATAATATAAGTGGCGTAAAAAAATGCTGCGAGGCTGTTTTGGAAACAGATGGATTGCTACAAATGGTCCTGTTAAGTGGCCCCCTTGTTCACCAGACATTTCACCTCTAGATTTTTATTTTTGAGGATTTCTGAAAAATGAGGTATAAAAAATGAAATATAATAATGTAGATGAACTGAAAAATTATATTGAAACTATAATTAATAGAATTGATAGCCGAACTGTGTTGAATGCCACACGTAGTGTTAATAGAAGGGCCCAACTATGTTTTCAACAAGAAGGCGGTGTTTTTGAACATTTACTCGATATTTTATAGCGCTTTATCAAATCCGTTTGTTATGAATGTTTCCTATTAATAAAGCTGTCTTATTTTCACCTTTAAGAAAAAAGTCAGATGGGCTTTGTTGTTGAGAATGTTATTACGAATCGAAATGCATGAAAAAATAAAGGGTGTTCCATTGAAAAAAATATCATTTTATGAAATATTCTGAAAACACGACTGTCAATTAATTTTTTTTTGTTTTCGGCATCGAGAAAGAATGCCATTAAAAATGCTACCAGTTTGCCCATTTAACCGATTTTGTAGCATCAATAATAACGGAGTTGGCAATGGTGTCGACTTAATTTGGAACACCCTGTATATGACTTACTTGTGGTAACAAAGGTCATTTACGTAGAATGTGTGAAAGTAAAAAAGAATTAAATTTTTTGGGTAGTTTTCAGTAAGTCACTGTGAATAATCCTAGTTGTCATAATGACAATATTACCTTTTTCAGCTTCTCTCAAGTTTCAATAAGCTGTAAACATTGTAAAACAATAGTATATTGTGTATCTAGTAGTAAAAGCAATACATTCCCGGACGACAATGTAAATTGTTGGCCGAGGCGTTAAGCCGAGGCCAACAAGCATTGAAGTATGTGAATGTGCTTTTACTACGAGGTACACATACTATTTTTTCTGAAATCGCAATCAGCATTATCAAAAACTAAGGAATTCTACATATTGTTTGCGTGAATTCAATAACTGTCTAAAATGTAAACAAGCCGGCAAAAATTTTCCCGTATCGTTTTCGATACGGGAATAGTAATTTACGTAACAAGTCCGGAAAATACTGTTTTTTTGGATGAGTAGACCAATCATGTAGAATAACAAATCAGTGAGACGCATTTAGTCTAAGAGACGAAGAGAGGTCGACTTTCACCCATCTGTTAACCGGATCAAACGATTCCAAATTTGAATATTTCGAACATTTCAGTTCTTATTTGTATTATATATTGAAATTCGAACAGAAGATAGTTACCAACAGAAACATTCTAATTCTTATTTATATTAATATTTGTATTAAAATTCGAGCACTTCCCGGCCTAGTCCGGGAAGTACGTACTTCCCGGACTAGGCTGGGAAGTGCTACTTTCCCAAAGAAAATGGTTGCCGAAAAAGTACTTTCCCGTACCGTTTAGGTCCGAAAACGGTCCGGGAAAGTTCGTTGCTTAGCAACGGACTAAAATACTAGATTAGCGTATTTTGAGGCCTGAAGTTGCTCCGAGAAAGTGGGCATTCTTGAACGATTTCAGAAAAAATAATTATGAGCGTATGTAATTCGACGACTTGAGTGTACATTTTTTAAAATTTGTTAACCCAATAATTATCTCTGTCCATGTGTGCTCCTGAAGCGATTTGACATGGACAAGTCGACTTGTATAGGAATTTCGTAAAAGTTCAAGGAGGTTTTCGTTGAAATTGAAAATAACTGAATTATGTATTAACATTTTCCAACACTTATAGTAATGTCTTTTCCATGTCAAATTGCTTCAGGAGCACGCATTGAAAGAAATAATTTGGTTAACAAATTTTGAAAAATGTACACTCAAAGCCATCGCATTACATACGCTCATAATTATTTTTGTTTTACAATGTTTACAGCTTATTGAAACTTGAGAGGAGCTGAAAATAGTAATTTACGTAACAAGTCCGGAAAATACTGTTTTTTTGGACGAGTAGACATACAAAAAAAAATTTCTCCTAAAAACTTCTGCTGTTTGGTTTTTCTTGTTCGTTACACATATAGGTAGGTATATGAAAAAATGCAGCACACATTTTCATAACAAATTTTTTTATTTATAACAAAATATGTAGAATTTAGCTATTTTTTGGTTATTTCAAAGTGCTGCCAAAATGGCCCTTGACCAGCTGCGCGTCTGCTAGCAGCATTTACTTATACCTCTTGTAAGCCTCAATACAGCTCAAAAGGTTTTAAGCGGTTTCCGGATATGTCAACTCACTCATGTGATAGTCATAATGGGCGACACTCGTAAATCGCGATTTTTTGAGCACAACTCTGGATCTTGACCTCGTTCACCAGTCAAACTTGGCAGAATGTATATTCAGGACCATATATCTACCATATTATAATATCAGCAGACGGTTTCCGGATCAGTCACAAACTGACTGGTTTTCAAACGCATCCCCTCCCCTCCTTCTTGTCCTAGAGAAATTCGAAAGTTGCGTCCAGGTGACTTGGGGCAACACCAAGAATATTTCATACCCAGCAGACGGTTTCCTCACCTGTCAGTAAATCGTATAGGCAGCTCTTTAACTAAAAGTATCGGATTATTTCAAGTCAGTTCCAATAATGCTGAACCAATAACAATCAATATTGAACTTGAAGGTAAAGTTTTTTGCAATGAAGTAGATAATGGGGCTGCCACTAGTATGATCTTTGAAATGAACTATTTAAAATATTTCAATCATATTAAATTGGAGCCAACCGAAATAAATCTTTTGAATTATGTTGGTGATAAAATTTAGCCCGTGGGTAAAATTTATATCAAGGCAAATTACAATTCGAGAACTCACATAATTGAATTTCATGTAATGAAGGATGTGGCCCGACTTTAAGGGAAGACATTTTTTGAGAACTTTCAATATGGGTTTATGCGAATTAAATTTTGTTGAGTGGATCAGTTGAAACGAGAATTTCCAACTATTTTCAGCAACAATCTCGGCACATTCAATAAACTCAGAGTTAAAGGTTAAAACTGAAGCGATACCAAAATTTTGTAAACATGGGAATATACCATTCGCTGTTAAGGTAAACGTTGAAAATGAGTTGGATAGGCTAGTAAAAGTTGGTGTATTGGTGAATGTGGAAAATTCAAACTGGGCTACTCCAATAGTGCCAATTTTGAAAGAAGATAAGTCAATTAAAATTTTTGGGGATTATAAAATAATAATTATAGAGAGCGATAAATATCCTTTGCCTCAAATAGAAGAGATATATATTTTATAAATTAAAAGTGGGAGAAAAGTTTTCAAAATTAGATCTTATTAATGCTTACTAGCAACTAATGTAAGATGAGGAATCCTGTGCATTTCCAACAATATCAACTCATGAAGGGTTGTTTATGGATACAAGACTTTTCTCTGGAATTAGTGTGGCTTGTTCCATTTTTTAAAGAAACATGGAAAAATGTATTATGTAATATTGGAGGAGTAGTCGTTTTCCTTGATGATATTTTGTTATGGGGATATCGTGTGATAATTCTATCCAATATGCGAAAAATGGTACAGATAAAATTGCATAAAGCTCACATGGGAAAGGTGAAAATGAAGGCCCTTGCAAAATCTTATGTTTGGTGGCCTTCTTTGAACTCGGATATAGAGTATACATGCGAAAATTGCTCAAACTGTGTTCAGGTGAGACCAAATTCTCCCAAAGTAATTTTGAACCCATGGCCAATAGAAGATGACCATGGAAAAGGATTTATATTGATTTTTGGGTCCGTTTTATGGAAAAATGTTATTTATCATGATTGATAGTTTTTCAAAATGGCCAGTAATTTTTCCTGTCATCAACCAATTCCACAGCCAGATTTGGACTTGGTTTCAGAAAATGCAAAACATTTCTGCTCAACGGAATTCAAAGAATTTTCACGTTTGAATGGTATCAGATTTATGAATAGTAAACCATATCACCCACAGACAAATGGAGCAGCAGAAAATATGATTTTAACAATTCAACAAATCGAAAGCGAATGAGTTCCCCACTAACATATAACTTTCCAATGCCTACAAACGCCGTAGTTTGTAGGTGACATTACTAACACCAAAATTCTAGGAAAAAGTGGTATCACGATTTGCAGATAGAACACATGACTTCTCGGTAGCTCAGTTGGTAGAGCCATTGTTTATATAGAAGTAAGATAGTTAGTCAATGCCTGTGTAATTGGTGTTGGACGCAAACGCGAGTGTCATCTAGTGTGATTAGTTACAAACATGAATATTTGACGTCATTTTAATGCAGGTTTCTTCAAAAAACACTGATTTTACTGATTTCACTGAAGTTACGACATGACTTGGATGCGAGCTCGCTATCGCCATCTACATGTCGCATCCATTTTGATCCAATTATAATCCCATAAGGTTGACTAACTATCTTCTATATAAACAATGGTAGAGCACTAAACCGGCAATCTAGACGTCGTGAGTTCGAATCCTGCTCGAGGAGAATCTTTTTTCTGGCATTTTAAAAATCTGTCTGAATGCCGCAAACCTATTATATTTATGTCACAGACATAAACTCCTCATTTATTTTCAAATAATATTTACTAAAATGGTTATGAGCGACAAAAGACCAAATTCAGAAATTGTACGCGAAAGAATATTTTCGAAATTTTTCCCTAAATCAGCACCAATAATAATTCACGTTAACGGAATTTAAATGGAGAATGAAAAATACTCACCTATGTAGACACTCCGGAGGGGGAATAACTGAAAATGAATTAGGCAAAATCAACGCTGGATTTTTCGACACCTCCATCCACGTAACGGCAAAGTTACCAGTCTCTTTTCTCGAAAATTCTATGATAAAACTCCTAGAATTTTTATCACGTATCTTTTTAGGGTTATATAAATTCCAACCCTCGGAAAACATCTCCACAATATCATCCACACTATCATGATATGGGCAAATAATATGTACCACCGTTGTTTCACCTGCTGGGTACACAAGTATTCGATTTTTGCTTGGGCAGAGTCTTTGGTCTCTTTTCTGCGAACCTTTTATTTTAAGATAGATGAAGTTAGTTTCTCCTTCGGGTTCAATCAACCAAGGCTGCTGGAGGCAGTATCTGTCGCTGTGGTTTTGATAAAGGTTTTCCTCGATTCCCCTCAAACCTTCTTCTTGATTCCTTATGGTTACCTCACCACTCGAACCTCGAAGTCTTCGATTACTCCAGGGATTCAGACAGCTATTCTCACCCGGAATCACTTCATAATTGGCATCGAAAAAGTAGCTATTGTGATCTTCAGTAATGTTCATTTTCTCAACAACAAATTTAACTATAACTTTACTGGACGTCTTTGTAATAATACTGAATGGTTCTGAGATATTATGACAAATGCAATCCCGCACAAACTCCACATCTTTCCACGGGTACTCCAATATCTGGATGAAAGCCACCCCTTCGTGTGCTCTTTGCGGTCTGCATTCCCATCTATTCGCGTCTGGATCATGTAAAGAATGGCACTCTTTCGGTCCAAATTGTGCCTTGTTGAAAGTAATTTTTAACCTTTGATGATTGTTAGATTCGAACTGATATGTACAAGTCAGGTCTTGTTTCCCACCTCTTCCGAAAAGAAAAACTATTTTTGGTGAGTGGAATCTTCCATTTGGCCCTTGGAAGAGCCTATCACAGGGGTTTCCAGAGAACTGTTTGCCCTCTTGGAATAAATCTACAAACTCATACCTGAGTATGAAGTTAACTGGATACAAAACACTGCCGTATCTGATAGAGTGAGATATGGTGAGATCAGTATTTGTACTGACGTAACTTTCACTTAAACCGCAAGGTCTGGTGAATCTGGTGAGGTTGTACAACAGAATATGATCACATAATTTGGGTTTATCGTCTTTACAGAATTGACCAATCAAGGGTATAGTTTTTTTAGTTTTGATATCTCCGTCCCATATTTGTAATTGTACATCGCAGTCTCCGGTATTGAAGTTTGACAGTCTTTCGTTGGTAACTTGATATTTGATGAAATATATCCAGACTATTTCCGTAGAATGCCCTTGAAAATGATAATGACAGGTTGTATTAGGCGGCAATGAGTGGAGAGGGCTTTTCAAATAGCCTGATGTACTGTCGTAGGTTGTGACTAAGAAATCACACTTCTTTCCATGTTCCATGTAGGTCGGCGATTCTTTATTCACATAGAATACCTAGAAGATAGGATAAAAATTTGTTTACTTTATTCTTAGAGTATGGACATCTTCAATTTATTGATAAATTAATGGACAATGGCATCTCGCCCAATTTGAAATAGAGTAGGCTATAGTAGTGTTAGGTACACTATTTTTTGTACTAGCGTGCGGAAAAAACTCAAAAGTTAACATAAAGAAACATTTATCATTAAATACATATCAAAAAATTTATTATTATTATTAATATTGAATGTGCAATTTGTAGTATTCTGTGAATTAATTGCAGAGGCAAAGGTTGGGTTTCCGACGTTTTCCTTACTTATATTTCACGAAAAATCGCTTGTGTGCGGTTTCAGGCTTTCTTGAACTCACATACTTTCGTACCAAATTGAGCAATTTTCCATTTTCAGCTTCCTCAGAAATCGCAAAGCATCTGAAAGAGTGGTTTTTTGAGTCTGGGATATTTATCAATAAAATATTTCCTTTGTCATAAATATGATCTAAAGACATATTTGTTAATTCTTCTCGCCTACATGCGTCCGCCAAACCAAAAATCGAAGCGACTTTCATATGAAGATAAATTTCGTCAGGTGCTTCATTTATGAACTTAAAAATTTCTTCTTTTAAGAAAATTTTAGCCTTTTTTGGTCTAAATCCAATGTTTTGTTTTTTATATATGCCGTGACCTTGAAAAACTTGCTTAAATCGACGTCTTTTTTAAGTTTAATTACACTTTTCAACATTGATCTACAGGGTGATATTTTTAAACGGGTCAAGCCCCCATGTTCTCCCCCTGAACTTTTTTGCGATATACCGTTAGTAAATTCTGAAATACAAAATGAATTTTTTGATTCATTAACAAACTTTTTTGTTTATTGTAGTTTTTCCGTATCTAAGACCGGTATCAAGAAAGAAAAAAAAAAACAATGATATTTTGTAATTCGCTAACTCCTTATGGAATTTGGGTTCCGGTGGATTTATTTGAATTTTTGGTATGATGTAGTCCATGTTATTCTCAACCAATGTTACCATTGCGCCAACCCAAAAAAATTAACAGTTTTGCTGTTAGGAGTCGTTGAAATTAACCCTTGCGCAGATTAGACTATTTATTTCCACTTGTTTCATTGTTGCTAATGTTGCACAATATTGTGCTGTTTTATAAAAATATTCTCACCCCCCTTCTTCCCCCAACTCCTATTACGAAACGAAAAAAAATGTTTCCCGAGTGCCTTTAAATGTATCGTCCAATGTTTGAGTATGCCTGAATAAGGGAAATAGCAGTTTTTTATGATTATCCCCCCTCCCCTCAAATGGCACAAAACGAAAACATTTCGGTTGATTTTTCTGAATTTTTAATATGATGCAGTTCAAGTTATTTTGAATAGAAATTAATTGGGTCACAAACCCCAAAAATTAATAATTTTGCTAACCCAACTACAATTATTAAATGATAAAAAATTGATATTATTTATTACTTCATCAGTATTTAATTGACGAATAGAAAATAATTTATGAGTTACTTGGGTTTAAATAATATCAACTAATTTAGAACATTTTGCCAACCCTTACACCCACTGTGGCACAAACTCGTCCACGACTTGTTAATCCTTTGTTTATCTCTTGTAATTTAACCCTTGATGTGTTGCCCTACGGTTTTCTCCTAATCGAATGCGTAATACTAAACTTGATGAATTTTGTCTACAACGAATTATACTTAATCCTCACACCCACTTCTCAATATAGTACAAGTTAACATTATTATAACTGAAACATTATCCCTTAAATTTCGTTCTAGAGCCGCCGATAATAATTTTAGGTGGGCCACTTATGATGCTTAAGCCTATTAAGAAATATCTTTCTACCTCAATCTCCAATTCAAATCCTGGTAAGTAGAATATAGGCAATGGATGGAACGGATTTCCATATGGAGAAGTATGGAATTTCACCACCAGTTCTGGTCCACTGCTGATGATTTCAGGAATAGTCTCTCCTCCACACAAATGAGCTAAAGTAATGGCGGTTGAACCCCATCCATCCAGAACTTCTATAAAATCTTGCATCATATTACAATGGTTCCAAATCCTGAAAAAATTACTGTTGTCATATTTTAAAGAGAGCCAGTTGAAATGACTACTAATTTTCAATTCATTCGTTACGATTCTCATAGAAATTATTTTTCAAGGTTCATATAAACCCATGAAAGAATTAACGGCAAGGTTAAAATTTCTGAAAAAAATTCGAGTTATTTTGGCATTCAAATTGAAGAATTAGATAGAAGGAGAAGAAAATCTGATGAACAGTTTTCGAGGAAAAAAATAAAAACCTTTAAGTTTTCCCAAAAACAATTCATCAGATTCCATTTCGAATATCATGACATATCAATGTCAAAGTAAAAGATAATCACGATTTTTTCCACAACTTTTCACTTGAACGTTCCCTCACTATTTAAAAAAATTCTGAAAATCTTGTTATAAAATCAAAGACAGTTGAGAAGAATCGCTTTTGCAAGTGATATTTATATGAAATTTAGAAGACTGAACATTGAGGAACTATTCGTACTATTTTTCAGACAAAATCAAACGACTTATATTTTTAATAACGATTTTGAAAACCTCGGACAAAAAACGGTGAATCGCTCCAGTAAGTGATTCCTCTGTAGTACATGAACGAAAAGACAAAAATAGTTTTGCTACTATCACAAGGTACTGCACAGGTATTGCACAGAATTATTGTCAGTGCCATATTTACTGTACAGCGTTGCCAATAGTTCTAGACAGCGGTAACCGATGTAATTTGTTTAATTTTTCGGAAATGAAAGTTACGTCGATAGGGGTTTGTCAGTTCATCAGTTGGATGTTGGATTGCTCCGCCTGAAATCTTGTAGTCCATGGACACAATAGAAAGAAGAAGTATGTAAGTAGTTTTATGTTTTGCGATTTAAAATATCAGTTTTGGAAATGAAACAGGACGCAAAACAGAATTGAATAATAATAATCATAATAGCATCCTTATTGTCCATTCCAGTTGTTTCCAAATAACATTATATTATATACATAAAAAATAACGGCGTAATAGGCAGAGTTCAGCTGACAAAGTTGAAAAATATTGAATAAAATTGAGATGTTCACATTAGCTGCTCTCTTTGAATTATACCAACAATATTGTTGTTTATGCTAAAATCAAATCTAATCTAAGCAAGATCAAGGACGGACTGACTATATCTATAACAAACCCATGGGCACTGCAACCCCGAATATCAGAAAAACAAACGAAAAGAATACAATAAATAATATACAGGTGAACCGGAAAAAAGGGGCAATACCAAATATTCTCAAGATCTCCTCCTATAGGAAAACCACAGGAAAAGAGTAGATAAATATTTCATTCATTCATAATTCATTATTGAAGAGAAAGAAATCACAAAATCATCTCCACAACGAACAAGACATGTAATAATATTTATTATTATTAGTAACCCGGCATTGAACCACATTACCACAATTAATACCAGATAATAATTAATAATCATGTCAGCAATTTCGCAGTACTCCGAATAATATTGAGATTTGGCAACAATGCATTATCAGTAGGGTACTGTAATTTATTTGAAAATAGTATAAAAGATCGCTGTTACTATGGTATGAAAAACATATCTTGTCAGTGCCATCTTACAGTTCAGAAACGCAAAATATTTGACTTTATATGAACCTTAATTAACCACCAACTGCGTCGCTAGTGAAAACGTTGAAGAAATATAGTGATGGACTTTGAGTTCTGAATAAAAATCGATTTTATTAGATTAAAACTCGTCATAACAGTTGGAGTGTCCATCGGCCATAATTTTACTGATAACCAATCTCTCCCAAACTGTATGACTTTTTTTTTTGTTTCGGGGGCTATAGAGGTTTGTCCCCCCACCAAATGAAAGAATCGAATGGCCTATACACATTTTTATAAGATAGTTCGTTAACGAAAACCCCAGTTTTCGCCCCAGCAAAATCGCATTGTGGAAATTTAAAACAGGCAATAGTGAAAAAAATTACAACTTTTTTGTTTTTTGGAAATATCTCAAAGATTATTAAAGAAATCGTTTTACAGTCGATGGAACTTTCATAGAGATTTATAAAACCTACAAAATGGATTTTCATAAGACCGGATCGGTGTGTTTTCCACTGAGAAAATCCGGAAAAACCTCGAAAAAGAGACCATTTTTTAAACATTTGTAATCTTTATAAATCTGAAGCTGGACAAACAATATGTGGAATCTAATAAATAATATTATGTGGTTCAACTGTGAGCAAGATATTTTCTATCCGAAGTGTAGCTTTTGCACAATCGCGTCATTTATTTATTTATTCATTTATTCATTCAGATTTGGGATACAAACAGGTATAAACCCAAAACAGTATCCACCGATACATATACAAACATAAACTAAAAAAAAATTAAATTGTAGATATTTTTAAAATACATTACAGATATAGATTACATATTATGAAAAATTTGTTTGGTTCTTGTTTTAGTATGAGATAAATGTATACAGGAAATATCAGTCTCCGAGCAGTATTTATTGAAACTATCGCTAAGCCTAGGAATAGGGGCGTTTCGACCCAGGTTGGTGTGTTTTAAACTTACATTGAGAAATTGCCCATTTCTTGTATTTCTGGATGGTACGTGGATAGATACTAAGGATAGTAGTTCAGAAGCATCATAATAATTCCTAAGGATATTAAACATAAAAACCAAGCCTGCGATAATTCTTCGTTTTTCTAATAGTAAAATGTTTAATGTTAATCTTGCTGACTGTAAATTTTCAAAGTTGTAAACACCATTGAAGTATAAAAATCTTAAGAATCTATTTTGGATCCTCTCAAGTCTAACTTTATAGAGGTTATAGCGAGGACTCCAGATAACGCTGGCAAAACTCAGTCTACATAAGCAAAATATAATGATTTGATGGCCTTTCGATTTTTGAAAGTTTTGCAAATCCTACTAATAAATCCTTACATCCTGCTGCATTTGTTCACGATATATTCGCAATGTAAATTGAAACATAGAAACATAGTAAATTGAAACATTGTCAAAGATGACTCCTAAATCCTTAATGTGGTCCACCTTGTTTTCCCAAGTAAATTGTAATCGATTTCAATTGAATAATGATTCTTTGTAAATGAGATTTTCGAGCATTTATTCAAGTTGAGGAACAGTCTGTTACAGTTGAAATATTGAGAGAATCGATGAAGGTCAGATTGGACGTTTAAACAGTCTGCGTTTGACTTTATTTGTGAAAATATCTTCAGGTCGTCAGCGTACAATAATATTTTGGAAAATTTGAGGCATCTGTTTACGTAATTTATGAAGATTAAAAATAATAGTGGACCAAGGTGGGAACATAGTGGTACTCCCGACGTTACGGACATAGATGTTGATTTGAAACCATTTATAGTCACAATCTGAGATCTATTGAAGACGTAGGAGGAGAACCAGCGCAGAAGATCCCCATGTACATCAATCTCAGCAAGTTTAGAGATGAGTATATTATGATCAATTTTGTCAAAAGCTTTGCTGAAATCTGTGTAAATAGAGTCTACTTGGGTTCGCTCATCCATTGAATCCGCAAAGTACTGACAATACATCAATAGATTCGTTTCGATTGCTCTTTTGGCAAAAAACCCGTGCTGCTCCTCGATAATCAAACCATTTACGCGATTGAATATTTGATCATAAATCAGGCTTTCTAAAAGTTTACTTAATATAAATAATTCACTAATGCCCCTATAGTTGGAGCTTTTCGCTCCTGAATTTTTATGTATAGGAACCAAATACGCAGTTTTACATATTTTAGAAAATTCGCCCTCGGCTATAGATAGTTTAAATAATGAAGTGAGAGGGAAGTACAAGCTATTATTATGAACAATTTAAGGACACTTTTTGCGAGATGCGCCGATTCAAGGGAAATCGTCGTATTGAAATTCTGTAAACGGCATCTGGAAGTAGAGATCAATATCAACAATTTGTTTATTTTGAATTTTCACCTGAGAGGTCGGATATGTGTTGAAAATGTCACTGGAAGTTGATCAAAACTCTTCAAAGTGCGTCTGAAGTTTGAGTTTGGGCGACTTCGGGTGCACTTTGAAGCATTTGGGGTAACTTCCAGTGACATTTTCAACACATTTTCCAACTCTCAGGTGAAAAACCGAAATATTCCAATTGTAGATATTGATCTCTTCCAGATGCCGTTAATAAAATTTGAATAAGATGAGTTCCCTTGAATCGGCGCATTTAGAAAGATTTGCCCTTAAATTGTTTATAACGCGATTGTGCACAATAGCATACGTAGGTATAAGTTTCTCAGATACTTATTTTTCGAAAAACAATTCTACTCATTAATCTATTGGAAAATTTCAATGGAAAATTTCGTCTTAGAATAATTCAAGTTTCCCAATCCTGAATTTTTCCTGAATAGACTTTTTTCTATGGGGTCATGTGAAAAGTATGGTCTATGTCGGCAGACCTAATAATTCAGAAGATTCGGATAAGGCGAGTTATTTCGGAAATTCCTCAAGTGGATTTGCTTAATAGTGTTCAGGGCATTATTCATGAATTATCTTATGGTCAAAAGACAAATGGATTGCAGTTTGAGCATTTAATTCAGTAAGTTTGTTTAAAAACGGGAGAGAATGTTTATTGTCTTCATATCAAATATTTCTTAAACAATCAATGGATTAAATTCAGTTTTCAATGCTTGAAATTATCCCAAATATGGCAAGTAAAATTTTTTAATGAAACAACTGTCATTGTAGAACATAAAAATATTTTTTTTATAAATACTTACGTACGCCACTGTCTGAGTCAATTTGCCATATCGCTTAAAATAAACAACTAGCAAGATTCCCCCATTGAGATTGTTTTTTCAACAAATTAATCAATAGGTAAGTGAATTACAAAGGTGGACACAAAAATGCAAAACACACTGTACCTATCGAGAGAGTTGAAATAATATTAGCACTACTGAAGTGAAAAGAAAACAAGCTTTCTAGCGATACTAAACATGACATATGATTCCATTAAAAAAAAATGCCGAGGATGTTACTTCTTCAACAATGGTAGATTTAAAAAATAGTTGCATTTATAGAAAGGTGCAGAGTGAAATACCCTTCAACTTTCATCCGAACTTTTTTTCGATAATTCATATTTACTGAGAAAAATGGGCGGTTCCACACATTTACCTAACTCTGTATATTTGGCTAAATTCTGCTGTACACTTTTTATGAATACTCGTGAAAGATTTTGTACTTGTGAAAGGTTTTGTAGTTATACAAAATCTTTCACTTGTGACAAAAATGTGGAAAATTGTTCTTCTTCATAAAAGTGTTTAATAAATACTTGATGAAGAAATAACTGTATTACACTCTACAATTATAACATCAAATCATTTACACATTTTCTAAATGTAATAAAGAAAAACTGGCTGATCTAATTTCAGAAATGTTTCATTATTTTCTTTACAACATACTTTTTTGGATTGTTCAAGTTTCTTCAACCTCACCTCTCAAACGTATTTGCTACCTTCCATGGTAACGGTAAGTTTATCGGTCTTTTTCTCGAAACAAAAAGAAAAGTGGTGTTACCGACGTAGTTTTGTCTCCTGAACACGAGCCGAAATAATTTCGTGGGGGTCTCTAATACTTTACGAGTTATGAACTTTTTGAATCTTAAAAATCAACTGTATTCAAACACGATTTTTTCAGTAAAAAAATCTCACAAAATGCTTCCTTCTTTTTGCCTACACTTTTAACATACCCTAATCAACCAACCAAACGTTTTACAAATAAAATTAACCTTGTTATATTACTATACTCAACCTCACTTTTCATAAAGGTTCATAGAAAAAGTAAAGAAAACGGTAACCTCTCAGATTTTAATAACGTACAGTCGTTGCCGACCGATGATGAACCCTTTACTCCCATATACACCTACTAAGTAGGCTTATTGAGGCACGTACCTGACAGAAAACAACTACTCCCCTGGCTAAGACCACGACGGGTATTGAATTAAATCTAACAGATTATCAGATCTCTCAGATTTTGATGAAATTTTTTTCTGATGATTCAGGGTACATTAAATACTATAAAAAACCAAAAAAAATTTGCGGAAATGCCTGGAAGACATTTATTTTCGCAATAAATGTTGAATAGTGGTATGTAAAAGTGCACAAACACATGCACTTTAATCCAACTTTTTACCTACATTTTAATCAGCAACACATATTGGAAGACAAAATAGTATTTTAAGCCATACAAAACCGATTGGCACACCCAAAATATACAGAATATTCTTAAATCATTGGTGATTTTACTTGAAAAATCATTGAATTCTGACTAAAGTAATATTGTCAACTGTCAAATATAGACAAGAAAGAATGTTGAGATGTTGTCAAATTTCTCAAATTCCAGCAAATTAAGTACGAAGTACTGATTTGTCGAAAATTAAGAGAAAATTTCTTTTCTATGAGTTTTGAAGCTATTATAGTTGATAACTATATTGTAGAAAACCAGAATTAGTACCTAAATGAGACTACCAAAAATTTGAATTCTGAAAAGTGAATCTATTCGAATTCAAGTGGAGAAGAATATGATCGTTGTACGTGAAAATGTGAACGAATTGTATGGAGAAGTCTAAAAAAGATCTACTTATGGAATGCAAATATTTCATACCTTGATGAATTGTCAACAAGTGTGAAAGGTCCACCACATTTGGGACAAAAGTATTCTTTTGGTACAAGTTAATTCCGTAATCAAATCCTGTCTATTTTCACAAATATTATAAAGTTTGAATGAGACGAACTGTCAAAACTGAATTCATTCACTTGAGTTTGCAATTTGAGGACATGGCCAACTACATGTCCACGCTCACGGATTTGCGAAATGTCGACCGAGCGCATGCGCATTTCCTCTTTCATGTACATTTTTTGATGTTCATGTAGGAAGACTAAGTCTGTTCCGATCACATATAAAAATTGCAAAGGCTTTGATCTTGGCAGAAAAGCGCGCGCGTAGCACGCGCTAGGCCGACATTTTGTTGCGATTACATATAAGAAACTGCAAGGGCTTTGGTCTTGGCAGAGAAGCGCGCGCGGAGCGCATGCGCGTTTTCGTTTTCATGTACATATTCTCGATCTTCATATAGGAAGACTAAGTTTGTTGCGATTACGTCATATAAAAATTGCAAACGCTTTGATTTGGCTGAAAAGCGCGCGCATAGCGCGCGCTCGGCCGACGCGCGGATTTGCAAAATGTCAGCCGAGCGCATGCGCATTTCCCGTTTGTCCATTTTTTTGATCTTCATGTAGGAAGCCTAAGTCGGTTGTGGTTTCTTAGAAAATGTGCAAACGCTTTGCACTCGGCCAACAGTTGGTAAATGAGAGCGCGCGTTGCGCGCGCACTCCGATATTTTGCTAATGTAGGCCAAGATTCCATTGATCTTCATGAAGGAAGCCCAAGTCTGTTGCGAAATGTCACACTCATATTTTCTAAACTAACGTTTGATAAATTCGTAATAATCTCAGGTCCTTTGGCAACGCTGTAGAAGTACACAAGCACAGATATCTCAACCACCTAAGATGTTTCATGATTAAAGTTTGACGTTTGAGTGTATACAAAAATTCATAATAAAAAATATTTGTGCCTTTTTTGAATTTTTAAATGTTATTTGAGAGACAAATAGTGACAGTAATAGCTGGATAAATGTGTAGTTAGTGTGTTGCTGAGAGATAAAGGAAATTTTTAGTCATTTAATTTTCCTAGAGTGGAATTACCAGTCAACTCCTTTTTTGGTACTTGAAAAGGTCAAATCTTCCAAAGTTATAATTTCCGCATCAAAATTTCGTTTGTTATCGTGTTTTTATTGTATTTTGACTCATCTGTGAAAGTTTCATCAAAATCGGTGAGGTTACCGTTTTCTTAACTTTTACCAAGATCCCCACGAAATTCTCTCGGATTCGTGTTGAGGAGATGAAACTACGTATGTGACTATACTTTTTTTTTCGGGAAAAATCCCGATAAACCTTCAAGTACCCTTTTCATTTGCCATTTTTTTCTCAACTGTTTTTCCTTATATTCAAATGATATTTTGAGCTACTCTGCAGTACGATAGCATAGACCAGGACCATTAGCATTGTATGCATTTTTCTTATCATTCAGCGATGTTCGATTCGTTTTCTTTTAATACCGTCGCATATCCCACAATTTTTAAATTAACCCAACACTGTTTCTCCAATATGGATAAATTTCGAACTCATTTTGTACCTTCATACCGTTCGCTCATTTTTGTTATCAGTTTCTTATAACTTTCAAAACTATCTTGAGTTTGCGCGATTCTCTTGAGATGTCAAAGTTTGATAAAATGATATTGAAAACGTCAAGTAGTAAGTACAGATTTTTGAAATGATGCCAAATTGTTGTTTGGATTAAGTGATCCGTACTTTTCAAATATCGGAGAATATAACTCAACCCAAGTCCACTTAATCCAGTTTAGTTGATCTGGATCAAACGCGAAAACGGTGCAAATGAGCATTAGACACGCGGCATCTTGAGTTTCTGAATTTGACATCATTAAAAGTTCCAACATCTTCCTATTTGCTAATTATTTATTCAAAATGATTACTCACCTCAAGATTCGATCACTATTGTCAAACTTGCTAACGTGTTCTTTGTAGTGGAAATTTGCCTGCCTGACGGCAATTAGGGCGTGTTTTCCTTCGGGAACGTTCCTTTCTCGAACTCTGTAGTGGCAGCTCACATTCCGCGGATAGATCCCCGGATAATTGGGAGACTGGATGCGACACAGCCTCCTCGAGCAACCTTCTAATAAGCGGTCGCAGTAAGACCCGCTGCTCAGCTTGCCTCTGGAGAAGATACGTCATATTAAGCCAATCAACTACCTTGAAGAGTATGTGCGGCAATGTCAAAACGTCTCATGTATCAAAACTAATTAAGGAGTTAATGTGTTGTAATAGATGTAACAATCCGTGAAAGTTCTACTAGTTTCATTGAATATTCAACACGTTAATATTAGACCGGGAAGCGAGAGGGGTTTTGCATGTATCATAGGCCCCACGCTGAGACTCTGGGGGCTGATAGACAACGTTATTCCCCAATGTGAAATCCCGATATGGCACCTCTGAAGTGTAGCTTTTAGGGGGGAGGGGGGAATTTTCAAACGTGTAATCAATATCCATGCCCATGGATCATAGGCCCCACTTTGATTCTTGTTTTATGTCGTCAAGGAGGTCGCCAAAGTCCGCGAACTCAATATGCCATACTAATAAGGCGTCACTTAAGGCCCACCATACATACCGAAACGTGTAATTTTTTCACTGTGGACATGGATCATGGGCCCCACGCTGTTGTTTCGTGATCCTTGTTAACAATGAACTGTAGAACAAAGATTTCGAAACGCCATACCGCTGGGGCGTCGCCAAGTGGCCGCCATACTGGACCAAATATGTAATTTTTAGCAATGAACATGTCTAATAGGTACCGGTATGGCGTTTTGGTTTTAAGATGCTCTGTTGGATCACTTTAGCGGGGATTACACTGCCTCACCGATATCGTGTCGCTAAAGGGGTGCCATACCGAAAAAAACTATTTTTTTTTATTTAATTTTTGGCGCATGCTAATGTACGAAGGTAAGCTGAGAACAGTGGGGTACATGCCGAGAAACTTAGTACCTGGCGCGTCTATTGAAACAGATAACAGAACAAACTCTACTGCTAAAAAGAACAAAATAGCAATAAACAAAAACCTTTTAAAAACGCTTTTATTTAAATGTTCTACAAAGAAGAAAATAAACTGAAGTAAATCGAACCCACCATGCAATTTCATATCATATGTCGCGAGAATAACTCTTGCTACAGATAAATTCAAATTGAATTTATTGGGAATACCTTCCTCGTGACAAGCTTGTATATCATATGAAATCTCGTAATGTAACAAAATGATGGGTTCGATTTACTTCAGTTTATTTTCTTCTTTTTGGTCCATTTAAATAAAAGCTTTTATTAAAGTTTTTTTGTATTTTTTTTGTACATGCAAAATATTTTACCCAATACTATCATATACACATAAATTTCCAAAACAAGATATATAGGAGCCTGCAACTGCGTTCCGGTGGTCCATAGCTTCTAAACTTCAAAATTTCTTTCGAATGCAAGCATGTTTCCTTCATGAGAGAGTATCTTTGGAAAATATTCCGAAGTATACAAGATGATCCAGAAACGTGCACCAAACCAAACTTATGTTTTTTGTAATGGAACACCCTGTATTTCATCACATGGTTGAATAAAGAATACTTTGACCATTCAAAAAATATAGGGTCATGTATGTCCATCAACGTTATTTCCGGAGATATATCGATATTACTTCCAAAAACATAACGTATTCAACACTCTGTAACTCTTCGTGGAAAAATATTTCTAATACTTTATGGGAGGCGAAATGACTCCAATATGGTCTAGTTTCTGTAACATGACACAGAGTTGAAATTTCATTACTTTTTATGCACCGGATAGATCGAAACGCAAATTGAAAGATATCTTGTTTTTTTTTCAATTGGAAATTTACGTTATTTACAAGGTGAAGTAAATACCAAGTGTGATATATCATTCGAAAGGAAATTGTATGGCCTTTCCAATACTGAAATTGAATGTATGGGTTTCCATTTGAAAAAAAACAACATATCTTTCAATTTGCGTTTTCATCTATCTGGCACACAAAAAATAATAAAATTTCAACTGTGTGTCATGTTACAGAACCTAGACCATATTGGAGTCATTTCGCCTCCCATAAAGTTTTAGAATTATTTTTCCACGAATAGTTACAGAGTGTTGAATACGTTATGTTTTTTGAAGTAATATCGATATATCTCCAAAAATAACGTTGATGGATATACAAGACCCTATATTTTTTTAATGGTCAAAGTAATCTCTATTCAACCATGTGATGAAATACAGGGTGTTCCATTACAAAAACATAAGTTTGGTTTGGTGCACTTTTCTGGATCACCTTGTATACTTCGAAATATTTTCCAAAGATACTCTTTCACGAAGGAAACATGCTTGCATTCGAAAGACATTTTTAAGTTGCGCCGTTTAGAAGCTATGTACCACCGGAGCGCAGTTGCAGGACCCTGTATATACGATTGATTGTGCACGTTACCGACATGCCATGGCTATTGCAGTGATATATTCGTGCTTCATACTTCAAAATACACATACAAATGCCGGTATGGCAGTGGGGCCTTTAATACACGTATCCTATAAAAATGTGCTAACTTTGGAAGCCAATATCTGACGTTAGCGATATCGCATCGGTATGGCAGTGATATATTCGTACTGTTTACTTCAAAATACATATAAAAATGCCAGTATGGCAGTGGGGCCTTTCATTCACTTAACCTATAAAAATGTGACAACTTTGGAAGCCAATATCTGACGTTGGCGACATCACATCGGTATGGCGCTTTCAGAACTTTGTTCAGGACATCAAAATGAACATAGAAAATACATTTCCATGGTGGGGCCTATTAGACATGTTCATTGCTAAAAATGACATATTTGGTCCAGTATGGCGGCCACTTGGCGACGCCCCAGCGGTATGGCGTTTCGAAACCTTTGTTCTACAGTTCATTGTCAACAAGGATCACGAAACAACAGCGTGGGGCCCATGACCATGTCCACAGTGAAAAAATTACACGTTTCGGTAAGTATGTTGGGCCTTAAGTGACGCCATATTAGTATGGCATATTGAGTTCGCGGACTTTGGCGATCTCCTTGACGACATAAAACAAGAATCAAAGTGGGGCCTATGATCCATGGGCATGGATATTAATTACACGTTTGAAAATTCACCCCCCCTAAAAGCTACACTTCAGAGGTGCCATATCGGGATTTCACATTGGGGAATAACGTTGTCTATCAGCCCCCAGAGTCTCAGCGTGGGGTCTATGATACATGCAAAACCCCTCTCGCCTCCCGGTCTATATATTTCACATTCCATGTTCTATAACGATTTCCTTAAACGAACTTTTGTTTCCAGAGTTACAAGGCTATGCGATTTGAACTTGGCAGGGGTATTGAATTTGAAAATTGAAAACCTTTCCGGTATTTCAGGCTCCTCCATCACTTCATGTTTCACCGAAAACAACCTCAACTTGGGAATTCCAAATGGAACACCCTGTGTGTTTTAACTTTTTTTGATTCCACGGACGATTCTGAGTACGATCACATAGTTCTGACACAGAAAATTTACACGTGAATGAATTACTTGTCACTGTTTGTAACAAAGGACCACGCACACATCTTATGAGAAAAAGTCTTTTGGTGAAAATGGCTGGATTTTTGATATGTTGTAGCTGGAGCCATTGTGGGTAAAAGTCTCCATTGGCCCAACTTGATCGTATGACTAGATTCGGCGCTAGATATCTCATTTATATTCAATATCGTGTGCGACTGAGCATTCCTAAAGTTCGTGAGAAACATTTTTCCATAATACAGAATAAAAAAACGCCAGTTTTTCTACAGGGTTGTCAACAATATACTCATTAATTTTTCAGTGAATGAATTCGCCTACGAGGTTATAAGTTCATCCAAAATATAATGAAGTTATGAATACAGAATGTTTGGAAAAAAGGTCCATATTATAAATACATGTAATTATTCCAAATAGGGCGGGGATTAGCGCAGTGGTTAAGCGCTCGCCTGGTAATCGAGAGGTTCTAGGTTCTATTCCCAGACGATGCGATCTTTTTTCATTTTCAGATGTGAAAGTCTGAATGATTGAGGCTCGTGCCGGCTGGGAATAATCCTCCACGATTCACAGTTGCGTTAAAAATTAACAGTGCTGCTCCTAAAGTGGCGTATGGAGTAAGTAACAATGCCTATCCAGAACACATGGCTAATGACCATAGCAGTCGATGGCAAAACACCTAGGAAAAAAAATTATTCCAAATCACGAATTTCATAATTTTTGAGTGAATTCAGATAAATGAGAAATATTTACATATTATTTGTAATCGAAAGTCAACTGTTGTTCAACAGAGCGTTCCTAAGATCGTGAATGATTCTTCTACGAAATAAAAATAAAAAAAGATTTTCTACATGGTAGTTTCCATTGTAATCAATTTTTAGGTGAAAGATATTGTCTTCGGGACTATGAGTTGATTTAGTTGATTATTATTGATAATCAATCAGAATGGAAGTTGATCTCTCAAAACAAAATAGAAATGAAAATACAGCGTTCCACACAAGGAAGGCTCCATTCAATTTGAATAAGTAATTACTCTTCTCGAGGATTCAATAATGACTTCGTCCCCAACACAGAGCTGAAGTCATCTCCTATTAACCTAACTAGGTACGTCGTAATACCTAAAGGTTCGGTGATAGAGGGTTGCCACATAATTAATTCTGTTTTTGTAGGATTTACCATTCTTTAAAATATGAATATATTTTGTGAGTCACTCAAAGAAATATTTCTGATGTTCGGAGTATATTGAGTACATTTCCGTCGACTATACATTTGAACTGAATTAACTTAGTTTACTTATCTCAATTCAAGGAAAATTCAATCATAGGCACGGAGTTATTAAACTAGTCCTTGATTAAACAACTTAGAGGAACGTATATTGTTCATAACTTCTACATGACACAAATATTTTTACTTAAATTCTATTCATACAGTATCTATGATGGTATTTGTGATGGTCTGTTCTGCCGAAGATTTTCTTTCTTTCAGCAATAACTTGACAACCCCGCAAAATTTTCGAGAAAAAGAAAAACATGCGTATGTAAATGTGAAATGATTTGCCAAGTTCAATGGTGGGAAAATTAACATGGTGGTAAGTACATTTAAAAAATTGATGCTTTGTGTTGCCCCGCTTTAAACAAACACCCTGTAAATTTCGAAATAATTTTAACAACAAATATGATAGGCTAGATACTGTACTTCATCACACTAATGGGCCACCCTGTATATAATATGGGCCCTTCCTTATTTCAAACACTCAGTATTCATAGCTTCATCATATTTCAGTCTATCAACAAACCATTCTGATAGGTCCTGAGTGATAAACTCATATCATATCAAATCAACTTATAACCTCGTAGGCAAATTCATTCACTGAATAATTTAGTACATTGTTGACAACCCTGTCAAAAAACAGAGGCGTTTTTTTATTATGTATTATGAAAAAATATTTCTTATGAATTTTAGGAATGCAGTCGCGCACAATATTGAATATAAACGAGATGTTGATTTTTTTTTATTTAGCTGAATTTCTCAAAAAAACACAAAATTCATGATTTGGTGCCCTCTAGCGCCGAATCTGGTCATACGATCAAGTTGGGCCAATGGAGACTTTTACTCAGATTGGGCTCCAGTTACAACATATCAAAAATCCAGCTATTTTCAACAAAAGACTTTTTTCCATAAGATGTGTGCGTGGTTCTTTTTATTTCAATGAATATGAATACGATCAAAACGATCAAAACTTCAATGTTGTTGGTCCAAATATCTAGGTGAAATTCAATTTCTACATTGAAATCACCAATTTCTTTCAAATGTTACCAGGTAGTGTTTCGTCGGGTTAGGAAAAAGATCATTTGATTACGATTAATTTGATACCTGCACACTATTAGTTTTTAAAAAACTTTCATTCTAGAAAAAAAGTCGGGTCTGAAAGGGTTAATTCAGACCCGACTTTTTTTAACAGATGATAAAATTTCATAGTTAGTCCTCAGGTTACTTAATTTTTTCTAAGATATTTGGTACTTCTTGGAAGGTGCGAAGTTTATCCGTTTTGTGCACTACAGTCTTAATTGCCAAAGGAAAAATTTCGTTTAAGTAGTAATTTTATTTATTTTTGGGTAATACCTTAGTAAAAAACAAAGTATTATTACAACTTTCATTTATAAGTATGATTTAGACAAAACAGTTTCATTTTTTTCACAAATTTATAGATGAACCATACTCTTTAGGCACATTACGTGAGTTTTGTTTTTGCACTCCGAAAATTTGCACTAAGATGCAAAACTTTTTGGATTCATCCGATTCATCAAACATGTATGAAAAAGAAATTGTATCCTCTTAGTCTACATACGACAAAAATTACAAAAAATTCTCAAATACTTCTATGTTGGTGCGAATCTTCTTATCATCCATCATTTTCGTCGCTGAGAATGTCAATGTCAGAATCATAATTTTCTGAATATTCTAATAACTTTTCATAGGTTAACCCTTTTTTCTCATTTTGTACACAAAAATCTGAACTGAGGACGTTTTTAAGTTTTTCCAAAAAAAAAACATGCATGTAATATTTACTCCACTTAGTCCACTATAGTACACAAGGTTACAGGACGCCAAAATAACAAGGTATTTTCAAAATTGTGATAAACTCGGGTAATTATATCAATAACTAACTATTTTTATATAATTAACATTTTTTAAAAAACACCACACTTAAATTGAAAAAAAAAACGACGATAAACAAAGCTGCACGACATTCGGTAAATAGCCTCCTTCTCAGAACAAGAACTGCGTAATGTGTTCATCTTTTCATGAATAGATGGCAGAAAATATGCGGAATTCATAATAAAGCCTGCATGCAAACATGTATAGTGGAATGTGGTAGACAAAATTGAATTTTAACCTGTTTTTATATTTGATTAAATGCTGTCCACTTAAGTGCACACCAGGATCGAAAGGGTTAAAAGGTTACGAAGATCTAGCATCATTTGGTGATAAAATAAGATTGAAATACATGGTGAGATCTAACCTCTTGCACTCCCGTGAAGGAGGGGTGTATAAAGGCATGTCAAAACGGATGGCAGGTGTGAAAGTTGCGAAGAAAGAATTTTGAGCGTTTTAAAATTTTGTGAAATGTGTGTCGACAATTTGGAAACCTCTATTCACCATTCTTCCAGACCAGAAAATGCAATTGCCTGCCGGTGAAGGAAAGACACTGAATGTCGAACTTAAAATTAGGATTACGTTTACAGAAGTCTAGAGAGTCTCTCACCCATAATTATGGGGTGCTTGCTGATGGAATAGGAACGTATCACAGCAAAATGAAAACAAACGGGTATCCGAGTATCCAAATTGGTACACTGGTTGCTCAAGGCAGCACTAATAGCTGAAGACATAACACATCACAAGTGATTCAACATGTTGTATGAAACAAATTACTTTGATCACTGATATATAATTCTGATGTTTTTAGTAGTTATGTATACTGAAGATTAGAGTTTGTTATGAAATGTTAATGTTTTTGTCAGAATTAGAATTCTTCAAATAAAACCCATTTAAAAGTCTACCACTGATTACACCAAATATACCTTCTCAACAGGTTATGGGGCCAGCACGCTTCCACTGCGAACAGATTCGGACGATTACGGGTACCATTGATAAGTTCACTTAAACTTTCAGCACGGAAGATAATTTCTGCAGTAGTAGCTGTAGGTTGCAAATGGGTCTACAAAATCAAATACAAACCCAATGGAAGTGTAGATCGATACAAGGCTAGACTCTGTGCCAAAGGTTATTCCCAAGTTCCTGGAATAGACTTCACAGAAACTTTCGCACCAGTTGTCAGGTATGACTCGGTGAGATTATTACTATCAATGGCAACTGTCAGAAATCTCGAAATTTGTCAGTTCGATGTTAAAACAGCCCTTCTCAACGGCGATTTGCAAGAAGAAATCTACATAAAACAGCCGCAGGGCTTCTCCACTGATGATCCGGTTTTAGTGTGTAAGCCAAGAAAAAGTATCTATGGACTGAAGCAATCCCCGCGTTGCTGGAACCAGAAGTTTGTAGACTTCCTATCTGCATACGATTAAAAACCGCTGGAAGCAGATACATGTGTTTTTCATGCGATATTCGAGAACAAGGATATTTACCTAGACTTGTATGTGGATGATGGACTCATATTGAGTGAATCGAAACAGCCCATGGACATCATTTTGGAAGAACTTCAAACAAAATTCGAAATTACTTTCTGTAATCCCGAATATTAGGTTGGCATTCAAATTGAGCGCGATAGAAAACAACAAAAGATGTTCTTGACTCAGCGAAGATACGTTAGCAAAACTTTGGAAAAATTCAACATGGAAAATTGTCATTCAAATGCTGTGCCTGTAGATCCCAATATTGTTCTCCAGACAAGTGAAATGTTAGAAGGAGAAAGAAAATTCATGTTACAAGTTCCTTTCAGAGAAGCCGTCGGTAGTCTGATGTTCTTGGCTATTGTATCACGCCCCGATATAATGTTTGCAGTGAGTCGTGTCAGCAGATTTTTAAACAATCCTAGAAAAGAACATTGGGCTGCAGTGAAGCGAATATTCAGATACCTGCAAGGGACCACTGATTATGGAATCTGTTATAGCGGATCAGAAATGGATTTCAGAGTATATTCAGATGCAGACTTTACCGGAGACTTGGACACAAGACGATCCACTACTGGATATGTTTCTTTTATCTAAGTTTAAGACACCCTGTGGTGAAATACAGCTTTTGGATGACACTCAAACCCATCCTGTATGCAAGCTTGGTTTATTCCCTATATATTGCTCCTTCATTCACTTTGATCTCAGGATTCGTTTCAAATTTATGAATTATTGAATAGAGCATTGCATTTTCTCTATATATTTGTCATATTCAATGATCACGATTGCCATGAAAACAATTGTTTCACTTTGTTTATCATTTGACAGTTGATAAAACTTATGATCGTTATAATCAGTGGTTTTGAGTGAAGAAAACTGTGGTAAAGCCATAACTCTTTTAGAAGAGGAACGAAATTATCAGTATGCTGCTAGAAGATTGAGGGTGAGTTGTACAAAACAAGTTCACCAACAGTTCAAGTAAGCTCGCTTCAGTTGCTAGATATTAGCCAATGAAATTTCTAATTCTTCAGCAACTGTACTCAGTTTAGTTGAACTGTTAGTGAGCTTGTTTTGTACAACCCGCCCTAAATGTCTATCGTTCTACTATGCGGATAATCGACCAGAAATTCAGAGAAACGGAATGTCATACTGAGCTAGTTTTTGTTGAAGGTGGAGCATTGACTGCAAGAAAATACATCAATGATATTTTAGCTGACTACGTTGTTCCATATTCACACTTTGAAGACATAAACTTCCTTCGTATACAAGACAATGCGCGACCACATTCCGCCAGGTGTGTTACAAAATACCTTATTGAAGTTGGGATAGAGGAATTAAATTGGCCAGCATGCTCCCCTGATGCAAATCCAATTGAGCATGTCTGGGACCATCTAGGTAGATGTCTGAGAAGTCGCAAAAGACCACCTACGAATAAAAATGAACTTCGTGTTGCGCTCATAGAGTATAGGAATAACATGCCCAAGGAGACTATTCGAATGGTTATTCGAGGAATGCCTGGGAGAATGGAAGCTATTGTCCAAGCTAGAGGATGCAACATCCGATATTAATTTTTTTTTTCTTTTCAACCGTTCGCTACTTATGTTATCGTTTAGTTGTTAATTTTTCCATTTTGAAGAATAAATAAAATGCACTGCTTCATTCAATAATTCATACATTTGAAACGAATCGTAATATCGAAATGAATGAAATGGCAATGTATAGAAAATAAACCAAGCTTGCATACAGAATGGTTTTGAGTGTCATCCAAGAGCTGTGTTTCACCACAGGGTGTCTTAAACTAAGATGACAGAAACAAAACTCTGTTTTCTCTCGTATAATGTGTATAATTCGGACCTTATTAGGAAATATGTTTGATGAGTATTGATCTAGGATAAATTTTATTCTATTTGGTAAAGAAACTATCAAAATCGGAACGAAAATAAAAAAGTTATTCAAGATCAAAATTAGTTAACATTTCGAAGTGGCCGTTTTTTATGCACCTGAGTGTAGATCCAAATCACCTTCATCGAAGAACTCCATAACGGGGTTCTGTCAAAGAAGCTTGGAATACATATCGACCAATAATCCTACCTCTGAATAAGCCACATCAATCATTAACTGAAACGTGCATGCGGATTATGTGGATGACCTACCAATGGATTGATTACCTCTCGTCCGCAATAAATCAAATTCTTTTCATGTAACAATTAAAAAAATTACCCTTATCACTCGATATACTGTTTTTCTTGTCTGCATTTTTATTTATTTATTTATTTATTTATTGAAATCATATAGGATAACAACAGGTAATGCCCAAATGGTTATCCACGAAAACAGTAATGTGTACAGAGTGTATGTCTCCTAAAAATAATAAGTACATTATATATGCAAGCAAGTAAATATGAACATTATCTTATCAGTTAGATTTAATGAAATATTTAATTTTCGTTTTAAACGAGCTAAGTGAGGTATTGAATATTTCAATATGATTGAATGTTCGGTTATATAAGTTTACCATTCTGTTTAAAGGCGAATTCTTTCCCAAATTAGTTCTGCAGAAATTTTCGAAAAAAAGAAAATTGATTCTCAAATTCCGGGATGGCACATTGAACGTTATTATTGATAAGATTTCTGCAGAATCAATCAGATTATTCACAATCTTATATAAAATAACTATATCGGATTGTTCTCGACGAGCCCCTAGTGTAGGAAAGTCGTATTTTTTTCTTAAGAGGGTTGTACTCGTAGTGTTATTGTACGTGCCAACAACTTTGTAATCTAGAAACCTCAGGAAGTTATTCTGTATAGTTTCCAATCTGGTCCTAAATACAGCATACTGTGGACACCAAATGACAGTCGCAAATTCAATTTGCTGTAGACATATGAATAATATAATGTTTTCATGGCCACAATAGAAGTGAATTGTTTACATTGTCTTATAATGAAACCCAGAACTTTATTAGATTTTGAAGCAACATAGTCCATTGATTGATAAACCACCTACACAACCTTAATCGTCTTTTAGATTTACCCAGGTTACACTTGTCGATAGATGAAAGCAGGACATGTTTTACTTTAGAATTCGTTAAATGGCGAAGTTATGGCACTCTAGAATATTTGACAGCATGAAACTTATGTGTCAAAACAAGGTTTCAAGACAGTTTGATAGTAATCATTGTGAAAGTTTCCAAGGTAATTGTACAAAACAAATAGTTTGTTTGAAAGTGGTTGACAATGTTTCACTTTGAGTAAGGTTATTCTGGACTTTCATTGTCTAAAAAAGAACATGAAAAATTCAATTCTCTACAATTTTTATTCACGACGTTTCAACTGTTAAAATCTACAGTCGTTATCATGTGTATAAGTCCGACAATCTCAAGGATACTTCTTATATATGATATGGCTAATTTTGTATCATTAGCGTAATTTGCCGGTGATCACGTAGGCTTTGTTAATTACAGTGCCGGGCCCCTCCGGTACTGCCTTGTTAATTCTTATCGCAATTTCAATTGATCCATGCTACTAATTAAGGGTTTCCACACATTACGGATTTCTATGCTAGCTTGACTGAAGTATTTGTTATTCATAATATATGCACTCTCTTTAATTAGTGGCATGGATAAATTGAAATTACGATAAGAATTAACAATGCTGTACCGGAGGGGCCCGGCACTGTAATTAACAACCTTACCTGAACATCGGCAAATTACCCCCAAGCTAATGACACAAAAATTAGCCAAAACATATATAAGAAGTATCCTTGAGATTGTCGCATTTATACACTTGATAACGACTCTAGATTTTACGTTCTGAGTAGTGCCTCATGTACTTTTGATACCTGCGTACTTGTGGAGTTCACTCTGTGACACCTGGGCAGGTACCAGGTGAGAAAGGTAACTAAAAATAAGAGTTACCTAACTTAAATTTGTATGGCTGATTTTGATGTAAAATTTGTAGAATATCACTCTCGAGTAATTTCAAAAGTGTCAGACGTTTTCCATGGACCAGAACTTTTGTCAGACGCTTTAAAGCTCCAAAAAAATAAAAGAACCTAACTTATTTTTAAATGTCTGATTTTCAAATATGTTATTGAGACAACTATTTCAAAGTTATATTCAATCAGTCAGACAAATTGTAATGACCAAACATCCCCTGAACACAAAACTTTTTCAACTATAAGTAAGAGCGCAAGAGCACTATGCATGCGATTCAGAGCGAGTGCCAGTCTTCTGTGTATGTCTATGCGTCTTCCCTAGATCACACAAGTTTCTCGGAGACTTCTTAGGGTTGCGCGTAGGGGTGCAATCGGATGACGGAAATAACAATTTTAACAATTTTTTTTAACAACAACAATTGATTTCATGAGGAGCTTTAAAGCGTCTGACAAAAGTTCTGGTCATTGGAAAGCGTCTGACACTTTTGAAATTACTTAAGAGTGATATTCTACAAAGTATACATCAAAATCAGCCATACAAATTTGAGTTACGTAACTTTTATTTTTAGTTACCTTTCTCACCTGGTACCTGCCCAGGTGTCACAGAGCGAACTCCACAAGCACGCAGGTATTGAAAGTACATTAGACACTACTCAGAACGTATGTTTTCATCTCTTTCAAAATAAGTTATGTCTGAAGGCCCAGGGATCTCACTTATAAGGAAATCTTAACAAAATCTTTTATTTACCAAAATTCTGTTTTCAAGCCAAATTTCTTTTCAAACAAAAATCCTCCCAGAAGTTTCCAAGCGAGATGGCTGACTACACCTTTTTCAATTGTAATTCAGAAAATATAAGATGTATTTCAGAAAGTATAATTTGTAATTCAGAATAATAAATTGTAATTCAGAAACCGTAACGTGTAATTCAGATTAGTAAATTGTATTTCAGAAACCGTAACATGTAATTCAGATTAGTTAATTGTATTTCAGAAGGTGTAAAATATAATTCAGAAAGCGTTAGTTGTTATTCAGAAAGTATCAACTGTAATTCAGAAACCAAGAACAACTCGTATGTACATATTTTCTGGATGGAACTGAGGCAAGTCTTCTTCGTTTGAGTCCACACCCCCCAATTTTGAACCCAGTCGAAACAATATGGTCGAAAATAAACTCCTATGTAAAAGAGAATCTTCGAGTTCCCCAAGTTCAAGGTCCGAGTGTTGGAGAACAGCGGCTTGTGTTTCTTGAGCAAATCATTGACCAAGCAAATTATACTATAGTTGAAGGCGATTGTGGTAGTGCTGCACAACACACCACCATTCACCATGCTACAGCTTTAGCATTTCAAGACATGCCCGTTGGGCGATAAATATTATTATTCATAATAATGTTCACTAATAAATAGTTCGTTGTTCTCATATTCCCTACTCTTACTAATCAAGTCCTTGGTGGTTTCTGAATTACAAGTGATGGTTTCTGAATTACAATCGACGCTTTCTGAATTAAAGTTAACAATTCTGAATTACAGTTAACAATTCTGAATAACAAGTTACAGTTTCTGATTTACATGTTACTAATCTGAATTTCAAGTTACACTTTCTGAATTACAATTGAAAAAGGTGTAGTTTGACGCGTTTGAATGGGTTAAAGAAATAACAGTTGGAGACGAGATTGGAAGTCGGAGGTCCACTATTTCAGTTGATATAATAATTTTGAAAGGCCAAATGAGAACATATTTGAGGTAGATTATCAAAATTTACAATTTTACTCTCAGAAACCAAATTGAATAACTTTGAAACATTCAGTATGGAGACTAGGAGATTTGAGAGTGACAGTTAGAAGTTTTGACATAATGGAATGAATATTGATAGAAAGGCAAAAGTTTGAAGTAAAAATGAAAGTATAGTCAAATAAAATGAAAGGGACACATTCAATGAAAAGAATTGTTAATAGAATAGTAAGTTTATTGATTTAGAATGCGGATTGGAAAGAAAATGCATAAATTGTAAGTGATAGAAAGGTGTCTGTGAATTCAGATGAAAAAAGAAAGTAGGTTGGTGGATGGAGGGACATGACGACGTTTGTTTGGATTGAGAAGAAAAGATTGTTTTTATGGGAAAACTGAAGGAAGCAAAAAACTAAAATTTTGGAAGAATTTAGAAAAGTTAGAAATCAAGAATTGTATAAACAAGGTGGCATATTATCCAGAGGAACGAGAATAAAAAAAAAAACAAGTAAAACATATCCGAAGAACCAAAACTAATAGTAAAAGAGGAATCATCTGAAACAAAGTTTAACATTTAAAGGAGGAAGCAGAGGAACTAGAAATTAAAAAGGAGGAAGCAGCAGGACTAAAGTCTGAAAGGCAGAGGAAATAGCATCAACACTAAAGAAGTAAAAGAAGTAGAATTGGAAATAAGAACTTTATACTACAAGGTATTATCCTTTTCATTTATAATTTCCGGACTTCCAAGTTATCAACAAAAGTATATATAGTTATTGATAATATAAGGTGGGTTTCTCGTAGAAAAGGTATTTTATAGGTGAAGGAGATTTTCATTATTATTTGACTAAAAGTTTATATAAAGATTGTATGAATTTGAATTGGAGTTTATAATTAAAAAAAATTGTATCAGTATTTCATTCTTATGTTTGAGATTCAAAATTTAGCCTAGAATCCTGATGAGATTGAGAGTTTTTCATGTTGTATGACTGAGTTGTAAAAATTATAGTCTAGGGAATAAATTTATTTGATATATAAAATAAATTAAATAAAATTAAATTAAATTAATGAATTAAATTACATTAAATTAAATTAAATCATATATATATATATATATATATATATTCAACTAAAGTATGTAATGTTTTTACTTGTACCTTGATTCTCTAATATCTGAAGAATGGTCATCTGGCCAAGCTAGCAGGTAGGCATGCGAACATAGTACATACTAACACTACTCAATCGAATACATTTCGTTCATTTAAAAATAAGTAACGTCTGACGGCCGTGGGATCTTGCTCTATTAGGAGTTCAGAAAATAGGCTTTTTCCGTGCGTGTGCGACATGTTCCGGTGGGAGGGAAGCCGAACACGGGAAGTCGTGCAAGCACGGAAACAGCATTTATGGACGAGTAATGAACGATATTCTTCATTATATCTGAAAACCACAGATTGTTGAGAAACATTCATTTTTAATAAGGAAGGAACCATAACATGTATTATTAATTGAAATATTTATTGTACAAAAACATCCCCAAATTGCCACAAAATAAGCGTTATTTATCCTGTTGGTAAGGAAATATTCAAACAATTTGCAATTTGTAGAGATCAGTCAACAACATATTATTCAATTTTGACTTGTTAATAGGCAGCTATAATGTCACTAGCGCACCGTGAAATTTTCCGTGCGGGCGCACGGAAAAAAACTCATTTTCAGGATGCTAAATAAGCATGTAAATAGTGTTTTCAGATAGGTATAATGGAAAAACTGTTTTGTAAGTCGAAATAAGACAAATTGAGGATGAAAATGTACTCATCGAAACTCGTTGACATATTCAATTAAAATCTTATTAATGAAAGTGTATACGGGGAATAGCTAAAAAAGTCGTTTTTGACATTATAGTTTCAGACTATCCTAGCTGATAAAAACGTGTTTTATTTCTTAATACTCTCCCCGTTTAGAATATGAATTTTTAAAATTTTGAATTAGACCCCAATACTGAAAACAATTGACTGGTCGTTTTTTATCACAAAAAATAATTGATCACTGCTGTTGTTGAACAAGAGATGGGGTAACTTTCTGATGAACTCAGTTTTTCAACATTACCTTTGATGCGTTACATTTTTTTGTTAGGTCATTTAAAATGCTTTTGAATATCTCAAAAACTATTCCGTTAATTTGGTCATCATTTCACTGACACCATTTTCAGAATGTTGACTATTTGTATATGAAAGTTCGTTAACTTTGCATGTTGCGTTTATGAGATATGCATTTTCAAAATTTACCATATTATGACATATGGGTATATTACTGTCGTATATTTAAACTCTAATTCACTCTAAAATAATTTATTTAACGAAATACAATAACACAATACTCTAATTTATATAGCAACCACTGGACGATTTATATTCGACTTTCACTTCACTGACTTAGATCAGGTTGGATTCGAAATTTCTGCCTTGGTCCGAGTGCAGCTCCAAGGGGACACCGAATCGACATATCCACTCATTCACCAAGACGTCCGCAACGGTGATGGCTTCCTGGTTGGGCAGGGCATAGGCTTCGGCCCACTTACTGAAATAGTCCATTGCCACAAGGATGTATTTATTTCCGTGGTATGATACGGGGAACGGGCCGGCGATGTCAATGGCGATTCTCTCGAATGGACTACCTACGTTATACTGACGCATCGGAGCCTTGGGTCGTGTCCGAGGTCCATTGCTGGCAGCACAAACAGCACACTTTCTGCACCAGTCATTGACATCAACTTGACAATTGACCCAGTAGAACCGTTGTCTTACTTTCTGCAGGGTCTTCGTCACACCCAGATGTCCTCCAGCAACTCCATCATGGATCTCTCGGAGTACTTCATGTCTTCTGTTCTTGGGTACCACTATCTGACGTCTGTTCTCCATACCATCTTCGGTCTCCAATACACGTTTCAGGACCCCATTTTCCAAGGTAAGGGAATTCCATTGGGCACAGTAGGATTTGACTGCTGGGGAATATCTTGCGATTTCCTGCCATGTCGGTCTTTGATTACTCCTTTTCCAACCGATGATTAAACCAAGATCTGGATCTCTTTCTTGGTCTTTCTGGACCTCGTTGTCATTCCAGTTGTTGTCAACTGCTTTGGTTCTACAAATCGCTGCTTCCTTCTCTTCTGCTCATCGGCAGTATGAGCAGTCGTCTGGACATGGTCTCCTTGGCAGGGCATCTGCGTTCTTGTGGCCACTTCCTGCTCGTTGTTCAATCTCGAAGTCGAATTCTTGGAGTCTTTCGATACAACGTGCTACTTGGCCCTCGGGGTTTTTGAACTGAAGAAGCTATTTAAGGGCTGCGTGGTCGGTCCTTAACAGGAATCTTCTCCCGTACACGTATTTGTAAAAGTGTTCTACTCCCTTGACAACAGCCAACAGTTCTCGTCTGGTGACGCAGTAGTTACGCTCCGGTTTACTGAGAGGTATACTGAGGTATCCGATGACTTTCTCTTGCCCATCCTGGATCTGGGACAAGACAGCTCCAAGGCCCACGTTTCTGGCGTCCGTGTCCAAAATGAATTTTTCACTCGGAAAGTCTTGTTTGAAGCGCGGCCTTTTTACCACTTGTGTCAAGTTCCCTCTCCTCCAGTTCTTGCTTCAATTCCGTAACCTTCAATTCGACCAGGCGAAATTTCCTCGAACACATTTTGTATTAGTCTATGTTTCACAGTCTATTTCACGGGTCACCAGTCTATTATTATTATTATTGTCTATTTCACACAGTCTATTTCCCGGACACCAGTCTATAATTATTATTGTCTATTTCACACGCGAGAAGTGTATCAGTTTATACTCCGTTAATGCACACAACTGTCACTTCACGAAACATGTTTATCAGTCACTGTCTATTTTTCGCGAAAATAATTGTCTGAAATACACAAACTGTCTACTAACACGAACACTATTTATCTTTAGAAATCCCACTTCTGACACCAACTGTCGTATATTTAAACTCTAATTCACTCTTAAATAATTTATTTAACGAAATACAATAACACAATACTCTAATTTATATAACAACCACTGAACGATTAATATTCGACTTTCACTTCACTGACTGTCCATCTGTCCGCTGCGTAGTTCTTTTTATATCCGCCGATCACTTCTCCGAATGCTCATGAAATTTCTTGAGAAGCCTCGAATCGTCCAGATTCTTCGCTAAGCGAAGCGCCTGGGAAGTAGTTCACGGTCACGTTCTGACTAGGTGATTGTTCAGGCCCGGCATCGCCCGCAGCTTCGCCACATTACTAATGATTGAACAAAAGTTTAGGGAACCTTTCGATAAATTAAATTCTAGTGCAAAACTTTTTCAAATCAATTGATTGATATCATAAACAACGCAAACTTCACTCAACCACAAGATTGCATCAATACATTAACTCCGCCAACGCAACATGCAAAGTTGACACTTTCGAATATACTAGTCAACATTTTCAAAATAGTGTGAGTAAAATTAAGTCTAAATTAACGGAATCGTTTTAGAGTTTTAATTATTATTGTGAAAATCGTTCTTAACATTTGATAGCTACTAGTGGAAACTTGCTTCCTGTTTTAACGCCGCGTCGTCCCAAATCTGTTTGTTCACAGTGTGCGTTCCAAAACCTACATGAAAAAACCTAAAAACTCTGCATTTTAAAGATGACACTAGCAAGACATTAGGTGTGCTACATTTTTGGATTGGTAATTTTAAGCCCTATTGACATATGCAGGAATAAACAAATTGTCTAAAAAAAATATTTTTGCATTAATAACTATTGATATATGATTTGAAAAATAAATTACTTACAACATTGACGTAAAAAATGCGTTGAAATTGTCTTAACAGAAACAAATGATTTTTGACCAGAAAAAAGTTACAGAAACTTTTGCTGTAACTCAAAAACGATGTAGATATCGACATGCGGTTTTCACCATTAAGTTTGTTATTAAAATTTGCCCTCAGGTACAGCCATCAGTTTTCATCAATACATTTTGAAAACAGGACTTTCCCTTTTGGAATCAGAGAGCTTTATAGATCCTGATGGTACTAAGTTTGTTGGATAAGCACTAATGGAGCGTTTCTGATTTTTTTGTGGTTTGTTGTGTGTTAACTTCAAAGATTTCAATGAATGTATAATGGCCCCCATTTGATCTAAATTGCCCATTCTTCAAACGGGAAAACTCCAACATTCAGGAGATTTTCCTCAGAATTTACGACCACTAAGAACGGAAAAAGCAAATGTTGTATAAAATGGCATAAGTAGTGGTCTTTATATACTGTTATTTAATTTTATCCCATGTCGATGGCAACAATACACTTTGGATGTATGAATATTCTATGTAAACTTATAATAGAGCTTTTAGGGCAGATTCCGCCACTAACTATCGATTTATGCGATCCCCATTTCCAAAGAGGTTAATTGTGTGCAACAATGTATGAATAAAAGCATATGTAACATTATATCTGCTTTCTAAACATTATGTTTGAATTTTGAGGAAAGTTTTACACGTGATATAAATGGTAGATATCATCATTTCGAAAGTAGCATTATCAGAAATAATGGAATTTCGACTGTATATCTTGAAAATTCGAACAAGTTCGAATGTTTTGCCGGAAAGTACAAATAAATGATAAGAATAAAATCGACAAAGTCGAAGTACCCTTCTCTCCAAAAATGAGGCAAAACTCTGACAGTTTAAGAGCTGTGGTGCTAAGAAATATGAAACTAGAATCAAAATCAGAGACTAGGAGTCAATCCAAAACTTATGTGTTTTTTGTAACATTTTATATTCCTTTATTTCTAAATGCACATACCCGACGAGTTCGCATAGGAACATGCTAGGCAGCAATTTTTTTTTTGAGATTTTGTCTGTGTGGATGTGCTTCAAAAGATGATCATCATTGAAGACATTCTCTATGTTACCTCTTGGCGCTTCTAGAAAGTCATCCAGTCGGCATATTATGGAAAATATAAAATTTCAAGATCAAGATGTCACTGTTCATGAGGTTGCGGAAGAAGAAAGTGAGCTTTCTTAAATAGTATGAAGTATTATTACATGCACATCAAGTAGTCAGATACATATGTATTGTTATTCTTTGTAGGGCCTTGTATTTTACAAGTATGTGTTTGGCTTCACATGTTAACGTTGATAGTTGAAAACATATTTATTTATTTATTTATTTATAGAAAACATACAGGATTAACCTAGTTACACGTTTCCTAACTAAATACTAAGTGATTTTAACTAGAATTATGGTAAACATAGATTTAAAAAGAAACAAAAAAACAAGCAAAACGTAGAATACGATACATTAGAAACTATAATATACAGAAAAGAGAATAATCGAATTGACTTTTTTGAGTAAATTGACAACGACTACGAATATACCTCAGAGTGCAGGGATTTGAGGTTTTATGTTCAATTAACGATTGGTATACCAGACAATTCATTTCTGCATCTTCGAACGGATATATCAAAAAAAACAAATTTCATGCTTCCAGCATATTTGTTACACAAAGAGAGTATGTCACCAATTAAGAGTAGCATCTTTGGTAATCTGGAAGAGAGTCGCTTTAGGGCGAAGTCCAGAAGCAAGGACATATAATTTTATTTGTGTCATGAAATACTCACATTCAATATAGTTGTTGAGGAGCTTATACACAAATGTTATTTTATTGAAACATCTTCGATGTCCCAGCTGAACTATACCAAATTTATCACGGATGGGTTGAACTGAGTCAAACCCAAAATTGATTTCATATTTTTCATAATAGATCCATTTGAGAAATTTGTTTTGAATAGTTTCAGAGACCTTTTTCATATTTTTTTTAAAGGGGTCCCAAATGATTGAAGCGTATTCCATACGACTCCGACCCAGGGAAAAATAAAGATACCTGACTGAATCAATGTTGGTGAAGTCAGAAGTAGATCTTTTGAGAAAACTCAGCATCTTCATTGATTCATTACCAATTTTATTAATATGATCACTGAATTTGCAATTGCTTTGAAAGTTCACACCAAAATCCTTAATTCCATTTACTCTGGAAATGATTTTACCATCCATTGTATAAACAAAATTGTTCGGATTAGTGCTCCTATTGTAGGTCACAATGATGCAATTATCCATATTGAATAATAGCTTGTTCGAGACAGACCATTCGTGAATAAGGTCAATATCTTGTTGTAATGCAAATGAATCATTGATGTCTTTGATGGAACGAAAAATTTTGAAGTCATCAGCGTAAAGAAGAGAATTTGATGAAACAGTATCAGGTAGATCCTTGATGAAAATCAAGATTAAAAGAGGACACAAGTTTGACCCCTGAGGCACTCCAGACTTTGCGAAAAAAGACAGTGACTCATTTCCCTGAAGAGAAACATATTGTACCCTATCAGAAAGGTATGATAACAAAAAATTCAATAGCAAATCGTTCAAGCCATATGAGATGAGCTTAGCCAAAAGAATGTCATGGTATACTTTGTCGAACGCCTTGGCAAAGTCTGTATAAACAACATTCACTTGGAGAAGACAGAAATCTTTGGGAGATCGTTTGCTAACGAACAGTCGTTACCGACCGATGATGAACCCTTTACTCCCATAAACACCTAACTATATAGGCTTATTATGGCAAGAACCTGTCCGAAAACAACTACTCCCCTGGCTAAGACCACGACGGGTATTGAATTAAATCTAACAGCTACTTGTGCAACGTTCCTCAAAACATCAGAGGACGCAATTGCAAGTGCCCTCTATGACCACATTCACTTGGTTCCCCATATTCAGGAATTCATCAACTTTGTTCACAAATGTACTCAAGTTCGTTTTAATAGATTTGTTTTTATACAACCCATGCTGAGATGGAGACAGAAGATTTTCTAAATGACCATAAATTTTGTCATAAATAATATATTTGAATAATTTTGCCGGGCAATTCAGAATAGCGATAGGTCTGTAATTTGAAATAATATTAGTTTTTCCCTTTTTGTGGATTGGCGTCAATTTAGTGCATTTGAATGTATCAGGGAAAATGCCACTTTCTAGAGATTTTTGAAAAATCATCATCAGAGGATATACTAGATATTCACTGCACGCCTTGAACATATAGCATGGTATTCCATCCGGACCTGCAGATTTTTTCGGTTTCAGTTTTTAAACGCTTTTACCATGTCACGACGAACGGTTATTTTTGTATATATCAGAGTTTCACTACTTCGTTGAGGATGATCGTTGGAAATATTTTTTATGGTTTGAATGTCATAAGTAGATGAAGCTGGTTCATATACAGAGCTGAAAAAGTTGGCAAAACCCTGAGATATATATGTGGGATCAGATGTAACTTCTCCGTCAACTTCGGAATCAGAACTCTGCTGCCTGCCATTTCTTATACTTTTTACGTAACTCCAAAATACATTGGGATTAAAGTGGATATTATCTTCAACATTGGCTATGAAATTTTCGTGCGCATTTATTATATCAACTTTCAACTAAGAACGTAACGTTTTTTAGTTATTCAGGTAAAAAACGGATAGGTTCTTTTTTTCCTGAACATTTCCTTTTGTCTGAGCTTTCGCTTGATTTCAGAGGTGAACCAAGGAGGGAAGGATTTTTTATGCTGGTGGGAGACAGAGAATTTGGGAACAGTAATTTCCAGAATGTTATTGAGTACGTCATGAAAAAACTGAACCTGATCATTTACATTTGTAAAATATCCAAGTTATGTCCAATCGGTATCGCGCAGTATTTGACACAGTAAAGGAAAGTTGGCAGCTCTGAAATTGAACTTACTTATTCAACAGGTTATTCGTGGGTTGAGTTTTTGAATTGTTTTTGGGTATTTTCCACAAACTAATGGAGGGTGTTTTAAATCAGCAGGAACAAGTGGAGAGAGTTCCTCAACGACTTCAACAATTGTATTGCTGAGAATTAAATCAAGTGTCCTGAAGTCTTCATTCAGGCAGTTGTTGAATGATGTCATGTCAAAAAATTCATCAATTGTGATATTGAGGCTGTAGTTAGAGATTTCATGATGAATTCATGGCCAATACCATCAACATTTGGAATGTTAAAATCCCCCATTAGATTAAATGGCAATCACTAGTAACACTGTCATTTAATTGATCAAATACATTCACATAATCAGCATACACTCGAGAGCATGACTTTGGGGTATTATAAATCGCATTCAGTATGAACTTATTGCCAAAAAAATTTGCTTCAACAAATAAGGTTTCCAATTGACTATTCACTGAAATTACAGAGGACTTAAACTTTTTTGAGATAGCAATGAGTACCCCACCACCTAAACTCTTTCCAGTTTCCTCGTTGCTTCTATCTTTCCTGTTTACATTGTTTTGAACGTCAAATAATTCGGAATCGTAAATGCTATCAGTCAACCGAGTTTCAGTAAGAATAATTGCATCATAGCTCTCGCTCAACAAATTTTGCATAAACATGTTGGTATTTGACCTCTGCAGTTCTAATAGTATATTCGTAGCCCGAAGAGTCATTGTCGAGAAAAAACATTTAATATAGAAATTGAAAAATTAAAATAATTCAAACATGTTTAAATTCCTATTCTATGTTATTACTTTCTAGAGAAGAAAAAAATAGAGAATTAAGCTGATTAATTCAGCTTGTGAGTTTGAGCTCCCGTTGTAATTAAGTGACTTTAACTGACTTTATGAACATCCTGTTCATATTTTCAATGAAATCAACATGCCATACCCATGACAGGTTTCATGTCAGAAAAATATTTTCAAAGTTTCACCGCACAAGAAATAGTCCAACAATTCCTCATTACAGTGTGAAATTGCTTCTGAAGAGTATGTTTTCCAATTCTTCCGACCTCCCTGATGATCTTAGAAGAGTGAGATAGATTTTTGTCGACCAAAATGTATTGGAGGCCTAGCGAAAGAGATGCGAAAGTTATATCTTAGGGTCTTTCTCAATATCTATCAGATGTAGTTCAATGTCCAGCGAGGCTTTAGCCGGGGAAGTAGTTGTTTTCTGTTAGATATTACAAAAAGTAACTTCAATTTTATCGTAGGGTTTTTTCCATTTCCAGAGGAGTCATGTATTGATTCAATTTTCAATTGAGAATATTTTTCTTTAAAAAAAATTATCACTATAGTTCTATCGCGTCGATAAAATGATCGAATTGAAGTTGGTCTTCACTTGAAATACGTTGTTTACCATTTTCTTCATTCCGACGAACAAAGACTTTTCCACCCATGGTCCACGCTTTTTTGGGGCCGTATTTTTCTCTGGCATTCTTCAGGAGCTCATAGTAAGTTCCTCAACTACCAATAATTTGAAATCACTGACAGATTTTCGGGACGATAATACTTGCCGGAAAAGTAGATTAGAGAGGAATTGGACTCTTATAACATTTCCTAGTCTATAAACTGAGTCAAAGTCTCGCCGATCACAAAATATGTTTACCTACATCTCTATTCAACAAATCCAAGATTATTTGAACAACATCCTCATTTGCTGAGATAGAAAACACAATGAATCGTACTGACACCATTACGTATATTAATATTCCTCTGAATGTTACCGTGAGATTTGAGTTCTGTGATAGATTGTTTATTTCTCCGCACCCTATCATTCATATCTTTCAGACTGGCCTGCAGTTATTCTAGTTTATTGGTTATGCTCTCTTCGAGTGAGTCTAGTTTGTTATATTATTATATGTTATTATATATATTATTTATATTTTTATACACCTGTTACATTTTTTATTTTTATATATGTATATCTATATTATTATTTGCACACAAGTAGTACCTACCTACTGCTTTCGTGCTATACTTATATTCACCAATAATCACGTACAAGCTGTCATGAGCAGCTTCTGTGATTCTCCTCGTTTATTCCAGATATTCTTGAATAAACGTTATTATTATTATTATTATATATTTTGTCTTCAATTTTATTGGCAAAATCAGCAGACTTTATTGATGAGTGATTCCATGTCGTCACTTGAACTGGATTGGTTACGTTGAGAAGCCTTGCTCATACTTGTCACGATTATATCGAAGTGGTAGGACTCTTGAACTGACTTCTACAGACTTGGAACTAACCTCAATAGTTTTCTTATGCCTGAATACTGATTTACTTATTCCTTCACAATGATTCACAAGAGGGAGAATGGGCAGACACTTCAGTAAGAAGAAATAGTTCACCACTGTGAAAATACATTCGAAAAATGGCTTTCAGATAAGGGAGCTCAAAAATACACGTGCTCACTCTAGCATGTCTATCGACGTAGCATATGGCTCTTTAAGGTTGCTATTGGAATGACTAATGGTGTGAATAACTTGGGAATAGGATATATTTTGGAACTTTATTGATTACCGCGGTATGGTGACATACTGTGCTTATATTATAATAGTGTTGCTTTTGTAAACGGTGAACATAACGCAGCCAAAACATCTCAAAATCGCACTAGAAAAAATCTCAATTCTGATAAGTAATGTAAACAACGTCGAAATAGTATATTTTGAGTACGTTTGTGATGACCCTGGTAACTAAAATACTGTTTTAGATCATGTTGAAGTAGTGTTTCTAGAAGCATGATATGTTCAAGTCATATCACGGGAATAAACTAAAAATAGTTTCAATATATGATAAAATACATTAATTTTTTGTTTTTGTAACTAATTTCAAAATCACCCTATTTCTCTGAAACTGATCTTACGACTTGATTATGGTCCATTTAAAGTTTTACCGGCAGATCGTGATCTACAACATACCAGTTTCACTGACTTCCGCAATCAACCAAAATCACATGCATTCCGCAAAATCACATGTATTCCGTGCGGGGTTCTTTGATTTCTTAATTGGGAAATTCTGCAATGTTGGTGGAGAATAGCTATTTACATACCAAGGGAGGAAAATCATGCTTTTCCTCCCGCGGATAGTTTGATGACCGACGCGAAGCGGAGGGCATTAATTTCCGCTGGAGGAAAAGCATTTTCCTCCTGAGGTATGTATATAGTTTTTTCTACTACCTTTAAGGTCGTCATTTTTATAACGTCCTAAAAATTATAATGCGTGCATACTTATATGAACAACTGCAGAAAGTTGTGCAACTACATAATGCGGCTATATGACAAAATATTAAGTGAGCGTTGCGTCGTCGTCATCGTGTTGACAACGATTTGTTGCTATGGCGTTGTTTGGTAATACAAACATAACAGTTGTCATAAGCTGTCACGTTGTTTACCCTTTTAAGTTGCTTCTAAGTTTTGAAAATGAGTTCTAGCGAAGACGACCTGCCAAAAGATCTCGCTGAAGAGGCAAAATTGATTTCAATGCATCTTCTTCCTGATAAATCTAGAGGAAAAGTACTATTTTCCTCCCGGCGGGAGGAAAAGTACCATTTTCCACCCTTCGTGAGGGGTGGAAAATAAAGTTTTCTATAGTGAGGTAGTAGAAAAATACATTTTATGGTAAGATTTGGTAATTTTCTTTGGGGGAACCACAGGTGTCATCCTCAGCAAGGATATTATAAACAGTCGATCTGAAATGAATACTTTTTTATAGAATTACTTTTACATGCTTCTTACATTTCTGCAGAGAATATGATTGAAAACAATATTTTGAGTATACCAAATATCCTTGTGAAGATTGAAGATGATTATTTTCAAATAAATTACAGGAACTAGGGTCACAACAATCAGTAGAGAAATAGAAAAACTGATTCAATTACCTGTAAGACCTATGCGTGGCATTGCCGTATCGAATTCGTGCATCGCTCACTCTCAGGAATTTGTAGGAGAGCTTAAACTCGAAGTTGCTCCCTGAACTCTGCTGAAATTAAAGCAAATATTGTAGAAAATCATTGATCCGTGAGAAAGTTAGTAATTTTCTCGTCAAGTTCGAATTGTTCCCATGAAAATTTGATTGATTCGACACGAATGACTGCGGTACACAATAGTTGTGGAAATACTTTTGTCATACACTTGTTTGAATCATTAGTCAAAGTTTGACAGGGATAAATGGCTGTTATTCGGGAACAAAGGAACACATTGTTATATTCCGAGACTTGTTTGTGGAATTTCAGTTTATATACAGTACAGTACCTTCGTTGGATGAACATCAATCGATATTGAGCGTGAACGCCATCAGCTTTCAGCTTTTATTGAAGTGAAGACCCAATCACTATGTGTTTCCGATATTATGCTCTCGATGTTTTATGCCCAAAAAACAATATTTGAATACCTGTCATGTGTTTCTAGTCTGCAATAACAATATTGATCATAATCTTCGTTTCCATTTTGTACTGAGTCAGACTGAGAATATCACCGACATTTGTAAGGTAACATAAGCATGGTCGATAGATATTCTCGCACATTTTTACTATACAGTGTCCTTCATTAAGTTGGCAACATATGTGAAAATATTTTAATGCCAATTTATTTCAAAATTCGACTTGGGCGTTAATTTTCCTCAAAAAATAGGAAAAATGGACTGTTCGGACGGAGTCACGTGACTGAAAAATTTTCTTCGAACTCAACGCTTGAAATTTATTGTGTAGAAGTCAAAAAGTTTGACGAAGTAAGTACGAAGGCGCTGAAGGGACATGGTAGATTTTTTTATCTCATTATAATGATAGACCGAGATCCCATGCCTATTTTCAAAAATGATTAATAACAGGCTGAATCTTCCTGAGTATTGCTTGGTTAATATTTGTATAATTGAATGGTCATATTGTCCTACAAATTGAATGGTACCTAGGTGTTCCCAGTCCTACGCTCCGAAATTGTCAATTCCTCGGGAAAAAAAAAATTATTAGTAACTGTATGTATCGCTAGTCCTACAAAAATTATTCAAAATAACGAATTTTTTTGAAATTGTGGTTTAGCTAATTTAATGTTCTTTTATTCGTAAAGTAATGTTACTTTCAATGTATAATTGTTTGTTCAATTCAAAAGATCATAATTCACGTGAAAAGTTTATGAAAAAAGTGGAAAATTTTGTTAAACGTTCATAATTTTTATAAACATATTGAAAACAACAACAATAACAAATTAAAAACATTGAAATAATCAATCTGCCCTCCGGGACGCCTTAAATGATGCAGGGAAACCCGGAAAAACCTGCAACACCACATCGTCGTCTGAAGAGCTGAAATTTATAATTGAAAACTTTCAAAGAGGTCAGACGAATTGTGAAAATCTGCTCTACGGTAAATTATGATGTATGGTGTCTCCAGAGGCCTCAATAAGTCCAGTTCGAAAGAAGATATTATATTTTACGGGGGTCAAGTGGCTAAGTAGCCAAGTAGCCAAGTACCGATCTTTTATCCACTCTGGTCGCCGGTCGTAGGTTTGAAGCCTAGCGACTGCAGATATTTCTCTGATGGCCCGAAAAAATGGAATAGCACGTAAAAAGTAAGAATTCGTTAATCCTTGGCACCCACAATTTTCGTCTTTTGATGAGGGCTGTCGTTCGTAAGGGAACAACGATATCTGGTTAACGGAAAAAACAATTTTAAACAATTAGGAAGGGAAGGGGAAGGAGGGGAGAGCATTTTTCACTAGCTATTCAAGGAGGTATCATAAGAAGAGATTTCGGAAAAATGTATTTGGATGCGGGTGACTGTAAATCAGAGTGGCGGGACTTGCTTGAAATAAGGGGAGTTGGTGGGAGGATTATTTAATGAGTATAATTTCACACTTATTCTCATATCCTAGTAACAGATATGAACAATTCGTAATAATCATTTTATTTTGTTCCTGAGATATAGCCTTTGTGAGCATTCAAATTGTCACCATGTACATGGAAAACTATATACTGTTGAACTAGAAATCATATGAATCCTCATGTAATAGATAAAGACCCATTCTTTTTCAAAACATTTGTAAAATAAAAATGATGATGGTATTGATATTCATCTATTTCTATGAACAGTGTCTTACCATGCTATGTAATGCAACACCCTTTGTGAATTATAATTTTTTATTCGAATGAAGGGACTCACGAGCTACAAATTAAATTTAATGTGTTTATTTCTAAAAAATATTTCGAATTAAAGCAAAAAAGTCAAATCGATTCATAACTCGCAAAAGAGTAGTAATGGAATTTTTGACACCCTGTAGCTCGAAAACTGGCCATAGGATCTATCTGTGAACTGGACTTCGTAATGAGGATGGCAGGATCAAAAAAATGTCATATCAAAAATGAGGATAAATGTGCCTACTTACAAAATATTTTGATCAATTTTTATTTCAGAAGGTATGGTCTAAATATCTGTAGGCTAGTTAAGCCCGTGACTTATGGTTAAATAGATTGATTTTACTGCCTTGAAATGAAGTTAATTAATTCAATTGGTTTGTTTCACCATGAGCCATGGGCTTTTGATTTGGGTAAAACTAACAGTTAGCCAATACAATTTTTGCGCTCACCAAGTCAACATGACTTTCGCTTACGCAGTTCATTAGCTACAAATATCAAGAATTTTCGTGGAATTGACAATTTCGGAGCGTAGGACTGGGAACACCTACCATTCAATTTGTAAGACAATATGACACCACTCAATTAAATTAATATTAACGAAGCAACGGTAAAAAAATCCGCTGGTTACTAATGATTTTTTATGACCACGTCATTGGTACATGTTGGGAGTTGGGGACTCTTCAGTTCCACCATCCATTTTGTAGGATGAAAGTTTTTTCGATTACTTTATCGAATTATCTCGAGGTTCAACTGAAAAACTAACTGTTATTAATGACTTTTTTGCTCTCACCAAATCGACATGATTGACGCCTGCGCATTCTATTAGCTACCACTTTCGAGAATTTTCGTAGATGCAAAAGTTGGGCATCTCAATAGAAAGAAGCTACTCACGAAGATTCAACCTGTTATTATTTCACCATGGAATTGACTATTTCAGAGCGTAGGACTGGGAACACCTACCATTCAATTTGTAGGACAATATGACCATTCAATTATACAAATAGTAACCAAGCAACGGTTAAAAATCCACTGGTTATTAATGAATGTTTGTGTCCACGTCATTGGTACATGTTGGGAGTTGGGGACTCTTCAGTTCTACCATCCATTTTGTAGGATGAAAGTTTTTTCGATTACTTTATCGAATTATCTTGAGGTTCAACTGAAAAACTAACTGTTATTAATGACTTTTTTGCACTCTCCAAATCGACATGATTGACGCCTGTTCATTTTATTAGCTACCACTATCGAGAATTTTCGTAGAGGAAAAAGTTGGGCGTCTCGGCAAAATGAAGCTACTCAGGAAGATTCAGCCTGTTATTAATCAGTTTTGAAAATAGGCGTGGGATCTCGGTCTATGAGGAAATGTAACAAGTCCGCCAAATCCAAATTTTTATTGAGAATTCCCCAATTTACCAGCTCATTAATTCTTGAACGGAATTCAATAGTAGTAGTCTAAAGTGTCGGATATTTTTTGAATTTTTGGTATGATGTAGTCTATGTAACTCTCAACCATAGTTAAGATTGCGCAAACCAAAAAAAATTAACAGTTTTGCTGCTAGGGGGCGTTGAAATCACCCCTTTAGACTATTTAATTTTGAATCCGGTAACAACAATTTCATTTTGTTTGTTTCACTTTTGCTAATGTTGCACAATATTGTGCTGCTTTAATAAAATCAATCTTAACCCCTCTTCTTCCCCCCAACTATTACGAAACGAAAAAAGTTTTTCTCTAGTGCTTTAAATGTATCGCTGAATGTTTGAATACGCCTGAATTAGTGAATTAGCAATTTTTTATGATTATCCTCCCTCCCCTCCGAACGGCACCAAACGAAAGAATTTTGTTGGGTTTTTCTGAATTTCTAATATGATGCAGTTCAAGTTATTTTGAATAGAAATTATTTGGGTTTTGATGCTAGTGGGCGTTGAAATCATTCTTTGCTCAGAATAGACTATTCATTATTATAGGCGGAATCAATATCTCTCAGTATTTTAGTTTAGATTATGCTGAAAAATTGTGTTATTTTTTTATAAAAAAAGTCTAAAACCTGCCCCTTACCCCAACCTCTGTTTTAAAACACGAAAAAAAAAAATTTCTACCACTTGTAAATGCTTTATTAAATAAATGATTTGATCAGCTCCAATTAAGGAAATCGTACAGTTGTTTAATTTCACCTTTCCATTCCTTCAAAAAAATAATGGTGCATTTCGCTGACTTCTTAGTAGGGGCGTAGTTCATTTCCTTGAATATCAATTAATTGAGAGAAAGTCTTGAAAGTAAATAAAAACTAGACATCAACAATTTGAATTTGAACACTTATTTTGATAAAGCATTTACAAGAAGTCGAGAATACATTTTTTGAGGGGGTTTTAAAATAGGGATTGGGGGTAAGGGGAAGGTTTTGTATTTTTTTTAAAATTACACAATTGTTCAGCATAATCTAAACTAAAATACGAAGAGATATTGTTTCCACCTATAAAAATGAGTACTCTATTCTGAGCAAGGCATTTGTCCCAAGGCACGTGCCTCGCTTGCCTTATTGCCGTTAAGATGGCCCTGTGTATATGGATGCCTACAGTGAGCAATGTAGTGTCCGTTATAGGAAGACCCGCTGTGATTCAGAAAAGCATATTATAGCGACATGGAGCTTCATTTTCTTCTGTGTAGTTGCTCATATCTAATCCTTTTGTATGAAAATCAATGGTGACATTTAATTTTCCTCGAAATCTGTCTGTTTGAGAAAACTTTTCAAGCGGATTACCAAAATTTTTGGGAATTTATGAATCAATATCTATCTATCTATCTTAGCAAATCGAACATTTCGGTTTCTCATCACCATCCATTGTTTCTTCCTTAGTAAATGTAAATATTTCGAGAGACTGAGTTGGCCTGTTTTTCGTGAAATTGGAAGAGAATTGTCCCAGAATGGATCAAATGTGATGGACTGTTGGCCACAACATGTGCATTTCAATGTAAATTTCAGCTGCCCAACAAAGTTATCAACTATCTTGGAGTTCTCTATTCTCGAGTATCTCAACCATGACACACTGGCCTTTTCACTGTTGCTTAATCTCTCGACAATCTCGGTCAAAATGGGTTTGGGCCCATCCGTTACTCAATTCACGTCTTCATGAAGTCCTTCCAGCAGGTAACGTAAAAACTCCTGAGCATCTTGCTGGGCATAATTAATGAAACGTGGTGTGAAACTTTAGATTCGACTTTTTAAAGAAACTGTATCAACCACTCGATCCAAAGAATCTTCTGACCACAGTTCCTTGATCACTTTAGCAAAAGTTTTGATTAAAGCTCCCTTCATATCACAGAAACTGGTGTTAATATCCTTAGTGTAGGCATCATCCAGCAACCATTTAGTATTCGACAAATACTGGATAACACTATTTATAAAGCAAGTGTAACCAATGTTTTTCAACCCCTAGACCGACTGTTTTTGCAGAACTATGCACCACAGGCTTTCTGCTGCTTTCAACACTGACATCATCTACTGAGTAGTCAATAATTGAATGTTTACCTTTGTTATTGTGGCGTGATATCGAACCTGAGTTAAGATTGCTGGACATAACTTGCGGAGGAAGTGGGCAAGTAGGAAGAGAATGTGCTGAAGTGATTGAAGATATGTTCAGAAAACTCAATCTTTGCGGACGGATAAAAATTTCATCCAGACTTTGAGACGTTGGAATGTAACCCAGGACAGATGCGGCGTTTCCTCTTTGAACCGCGATACTTATTCTTTGTAGAAGAAAAGACCTTGCTCTAGGATCGTCGGTTATTTTTATAATTTTGTGGCTAATGATTTTGAAAAATTCCGAAGCAAATCTTCCAAATGAGCCATAGATTTCGATGGATATTGGATGAAAAATGTATTGGTCTATCAAACTAGAATATTTTTGAAACATGAGAGAAGCCGAAAATGTATTTTTTGGCGGATTAACGGTTTTTTTAAATTTTGAGGTGTGGGGGTGGCGGAGGAGGGATGCTGGGTCTATTTTCACGCACTATTAACAAACATGTGCTCAATAAGTGTAAAATGACTGAGTGTGCCTCGTACGATTGAGTAATTCATCCGCATGGATGAATTCGACTCTAGCGCCAAAAGCTGTTGTTCGTTTTAAAATCTTCCGCTGTTTGGTTTACACATATAGGTACATGAAAAAAAAGCAGCAGACATTTTCAAAACTTATTTTTTTATTTATAACAAAATCAGTAGAGATTAGCGATTTTTCGGTAATTTCAAAGTGCTACCAAAATGGCCCCTGACCAGCTGCGCGTCTGCTGTCAGCATTTTCTCATGCCTCCAGTAAGCCTCAACACAGCCCAAAAGGTTTTGAGCGGTTTCCGGACCTGTCACCTCACTCATGTGATGTCATAATGGGCCATACTCGTAAATCGCGGTGTTTTGGGCATAACTCTGGATCTTGACCTCGTTCGTGGGTCAAACTTGGCAGAATGTATTTCCAGGATCTACCGAAATATAAAATCAGCAGACGGTTTCCGGATCAATCACAAACTGACTGGTTGTCAAACGCCCTCCTCCTTAACCTCGACTTGGAGAAATTCGAAAATTGCGTCCAGGCGACTTGGGGCAGCATCAAGACTGATATTTCATGCCCAGCAGACGGTTTCCTTACCTGTCAGTAAATCGTATGAATTATGGATATGAGATAAAACATGTCACGAGATATGGGAGAGTAGTCAAAGCTCCATCAAAGTTGATGATATGAATTTTGAGTTACTCCACAAAAGTTTCGTAATTCGAGGTGGTAGTATATAGAGAATCTCGAGAAAATATATTTAATTTCCGTGATTAATGTTACTCTGTATAATGATTGTATAGCAATTTTGATACCATCACACTTAAAATCAATGTTATCTAACATATACAATTTTTAGCATATAGTAATAAAATAATAATTTGTTAAAAATAACTGATTGGAAAATAAAAACCAGCCTCCTCCAAAGCAACTTGGCAGGGGTTTTTCATCTCTATCTTGCCTAATACCGTATATTTTCACGGGCCGTAATTCTTCAGACTTTTTAGATTGCGAATTGCCTTTTCTTAAAAGTATCTGTAACCTATGGGAAAGAATTGTGGCTGGCAGGTTCTCAATATCTGAAAGGTTTTCTCTACTATAAAACATTATATACGGTGTTTCAGTAGGTTTCAAGCAACTCAAGTTCTCCAGTCGTGGCTTTAGAAATATTTGAGTCATTGAATTTGAAGCAAACTATCTGCTTATCTCTAGCGACTGTGTAATAGTGGCCGGAAGCCAAGCTCGAACCGCAATGGATCACAGCTGCATAAAAGCCCATAGCGGAACGTTTCCAGAGTGAGGTGTTCGTCTAAAGAAACTGATTGCAGGAGTTTGGTACGCTAATGTGATGCTGGACTATATCAAAAATGTTTGAGAGTAAGTATCAATATAGCCTGCACTATCAATATCTTTGTTTTCTTTTCGCTGTCCTTCAAAATATTGCACAAATCTCAGAGGTAGCTATTATCGCCCGTTAATTTTTCCGGTTTCAGGTAGTTTTCCAACAACGTCTGTACAGTTTATTTCTCCGATTGGATCGGAATTGAAAGCTGCAGGTCCCTGAAAGTGTCCACCCGCTCGCTCTTGGACCCGCATTCTCCGCAACATGAGGTGCTCAACGTCTCTCCTCCGAAAGACTGCTGCACCACGGTTGGTATTTCTGATGCTGATCCATTTTTAGAACAGACGGCATTCAAGTTGGTCTCTTGTTCATGCAGCGGATCCAGTAGGTGCCCCAGGAATTCTGAACTGCCTTGTTGATGTCCTGGAAGGAAGCCAGAGGTCCTTGAAATGATTGATATTTCATTTGGTGACAAGAACGACCTATTGGAGAACTGCAGCAAGGTAAATAGATCTTGTAGCTTGAAAAACAGCTAGGAAAAATCCCTGTTATACAACAAAACACCGTTTCATAAATGGAGCCTGCAGGACGCTATTCATGTAACACGTATTGCCCAAGTTGACCAAACCGAAGGACTAGGCAAGAATTTTCTTGCCCAAACCCGAAGACTACATGGCGGAACTTTTATGTTTTGGAAATTTTTCATTACACTTGAATAGTTTTTTGTTGATATTAGTTTTCTCAATTTTCCCAATTTGTAGCTTAATTCAAAGTATATCTTTGTTATTTTTCTCTATATGAGAAGTTATCGTTCATAGAGAAGAAGTTCTTCGAAAATTGAACAGACGCGTAAAGCAGCATCTGAATGATATAATAATAATAATAATAAATGTCTTTATTACCAATTAATAGAAACGAAGTTACATTTTGTTTATCCAGTTAGGGCGAAATTCAGTTTGCATGTAAAGAAGAATGTATAAAATACAATTTCAAACATAAATTCAGCAGTTAACATACATCTGCTCTTCCATCTAACCCCAAAAAAGAACTCAAAGACAGCAAATAGAATAATAAATAATTAAATTAAATTAATAAAGAAGGAAGGAAAGTTTAGCGATTAGTTGGCAAAGAGAAGATATTTCAATCCGAATAAAGCATTTATTGTTGAGAAAAATAAAAATCAAAAAGAACTCGCTTGAGTTTTTGTAGTGATAAGTAACTAAAATTGTGAGGTAAGTTATTGAGACGGTTTACAATACAATAAGAAAATGATCGTTTGAAAAACTCAATATGGTGACGAGGTACAGTAAGATTATTTCTATGTCTTAGGTTAAGAGAATGTACATCAGTTCTGTATTTTATTTTATGACACAGATATGGAGGAGAGTTTTCTTTTAGTAGCTTCACATAAAACATGATAGAATGCATTTCACGACGATTTTTCATGCGTAACCATTTAGTTATTTTGAATGTGTGCCCAATGTGCTCAAATTTGGCGAATACCAAAAATAAGTCGTAGGCATGAATTTTGCAATTTTTGTATTCTATTTATATCAAATGAATTTAAATAGGAATTATATAAAATGTCACAGAAATTTAGCTTAGATAATACTAATGACTCACATAGTAGGATTTGAACCGATCTCTCCAACACTTGACGAGATTGAAATATAAGTTTTAGAGCTGCATAGGCTTTTTGTAAACAGGAACTAATATGGTGCGAAGATCTCAAGTTTTCATCAAACCACACCCCCAGGCTTTTTACTTTCTCTTTAAATTGTATGGTATGACCATTAATTAAAATCTTTGAGGAGTATTCTTGTTTGAACACCTTCGAATCAGCTTTATTTCCAAAAATAATTGCGTTAGTCTTCGATGCATTTAGTTGTAAACAATGATCAATTGAAAATGTATAAAGATTGTTCAAGTCATCCAAGGAACAAAATAGTCAATAATACTGCAATTAGTAATTCAATTATAGTATCAGATTTTAAGCTGCGACGAGAGATTTCACACGAAATTAATACAAAATCGCGAATTAATTCCAGAGATTAAGTTAATATCTATTAGACGTGACGTGAAATATGTTCAATTTTCAGATACAGTGTTCTTATCCAGATCTGTTGTGTTGAAAAGAGGGTTATTTTCTCGGTCCTACAAAATTGCTATGAAAAATATGATCGTAAATCACCGATCTGATAAAAGTATAATGGGTTAATTTTCTTGGAAAATGGAGTGGTGATTATGTTCGTGCAAGTATCCCGTCGTGCTTGCGTTCTACTGAAATATAGGTTTATCAAGAAGAATGAAAAAGAAATAGTATTTTCCACAGTGATGGCGTCCCTACACTGTCCCGCATTATTAGAATTCAACGCCCATCGGGGAGGTGCTTTGGGTTTTCTCCGGATTCTCTCATTTCAGGGAATGGGCCACCAAAAATCAGTGATGAGAGAACGTATCTAGTTAGCCTAAACCGGTTCCATGGATAGAAAAATATTTCGTTACCATAGCAACGGTCAATAACTTATCAGAAAAGTCAAAAAGTCGAACCAGTTTTGCGCAATTGAATTCGAAAAAAAAGTGTCTACCGAAATCATGAAAATAGTCCAAGATCCCAGGACCGTCAGACGTTACTTATTTTTAAACTAACGAAATTTGTACGATTGAGTAGTGTTAGTATTACTATGTTCGCATGCCTACCTGCTAGCTTGACCAGATGACCATTCTTCAGATATGAGGGGATTCACGGTACTACTTACTTAGTTGAATTGCCAGTCTACAGATATTTTTCTGTAACCCGTGGGTTCGTGGACAGAGTCACTAGCTACCACCCCTAGTCTCCAACTTAAAAAAAAAATAACTCAGCGAACGCATCACACTAGGGTCAGCCATCTCGGTTGGAAACGGCTGCGACTCTGGGAGGATTTTTGTTCAAAAAGAAATTTTAATTGAAAACAGAATTTTGGTAAGTAAATAAAAGATTTTGATACGATTTCCTTATAAGTAAAATCCCAGGGCCTTCAGACATAACTTATTTTTGAAAAGACTTAGGTTCTGAGTGGTGTCTCATGTACTTTCAATACCTGCGTGCTTGTGGAGTTCGCTCTGTGACACCTGGGCAGGTACCAGGTGAGAAAGGTAACTAAAAATAAGAGTTACGTAATTTCAAAAGTGTCAGACGCTTTCCATAGACCAGAACTTTTGTCAGACGCTTCAAAGCTCCACAAATTACTTCAGAGTGATATTCTACAAATTATACATAAAAATCAGCTACACAAATTTAATTTAAGTTACTCTTATTTTTAGTTTCCTTTCTCACCTGGTACCTGCCCAGGTGTCACAGAGCGAACTCCACAAGCACGCAGGTATAGTACATGAGACACCACTCAGAACCTAAGTCTTTATCTTTTCAAAAATAAGTTGTGTCTGAAAGCCCTGTGATTTTACTTACAAGGAAATCTTAACAAAATCTTTTATTTACCAAAATTCTGTTTTCTTTTAAATTTCTTTTTGAACAAAAATCTTCCGAGTCGAAGCCGTTGCCAACCGAGATGGCTGACCCTATATAGTGTGATGCGTCTGCTGGGTTTAAAAAAAAAAGTTGAAGACGAGATTTGAACTCGGAGCTCCGGGGTGGTAGTTAGTGACTCTGTTCACGAACCCACCATGGGTTACAGATAGATATCTGTAGACTTGCAATTTAATTAAGTGAGTAGTGTTTTTACGTACCTTGATTCCCTAATATCCGAAGAATGGCCATCTGGTCAAGCTAGCAGGTAGGCATGCAAACATAGTACATACTAGCACTACTCAATCGTACAAATTTCGTTAGTTTAAAAATAAGTAACGTCTGACGGCCCTGGGATCTTGCTCTAAAATAGGTAAAGGATCGAGCGATCACAAAGTGGTCAATAAATTTCGTTTGGCTGAAATCAGTTACAGAAAAACTGTTGCCATGGCAACCGTTGCTATGACCTCGAGAATACAACAACCCATTTCTTATGGTGCGGAAATGCGTGGTTGCCAAGGTGTCTGCTTCAGTTTAGCAAATCAGTTATGTCAAGAGAAAATATTCAATGACACTACTTGGCAGAAGCCCATCAAACTAATAATAAAAATGGATTAAGCAATCCAGACTTCTGCCTTAACTTATACAATTGGCAAAATCGTCGGCAAGTCTCCAACAGAAAACAACTACTACCCCCTACGACTATTGAATTATACAGGGTGTTACATAATTCAACTTAAAGCGCTTGAATCCAACTGCTTTAAATCTAGGAAAGTATGGAATTGCAGACACCTTAAACCGACCGGCGCAACGCAACAACGTTACCCTACTCTGGATACCAGGTCCCACAGGCCTAGACGGAAACGAAATAGCAGACGCCCTAGCAAAAGGGGGGCAACGTTCACTGGACCAGAACCGGTAATCGGTTAAGCATATAGCACTGCCAAGAATGTCATAACAGCTTGGGCAGTCAATAAAAGACTTGAGTACTGGCGTAGTCTACCGAGCCTAGCCCATTCCAAAGCATTTATTACTTGTACAAGGAAAAAACAGGACTCTGACAAACGGCTAGAACTCAGAGTTATAGTAGGTTTGCTTACTGGCCACAGCGAACTTAAACATCACATGCATAAAATCGGACTTGCACAAGATGCAGAGGATGATGAAACAGCTAAACACATTCTGTGTACATGCCCTGCAGCGGCCAGAACCAGATTCTCAATATTTGGCGATACGACACTAAAGCCAGAAAACCTAGTAAATTGATCTCCCATTGCATTCCTCAATTTCGTCAAGAGATTTGATATACTGGGAGAAATATAACCATAGGTTGAGCCACAATAGGCCATTAGCCACAGTGGAGGGCCTGATACGGGCCCACTCACGTTCAAACCTAAACCTAACCTAAAACCTTCATAATTCAATACAAATATTTCAATGACATATTCCTGGGGTCAAAATAAGACTTTTTTTTCCTATAAACATGTGTCCTAAAATCCACCCCCTCCAATCTACAGACATCGCAAAATGCTCTAAAAAAATCTTAAATTTTGAATTGTGGCTACAATTATGCATCAAATATTTTGAAAATTCACAGGCACTTGTATTTTTAGACGATCTATTTATTACTTTATTCAAAAATAAGGTAACTCGAATCGAAAGGGGTGAATGAGGGTTGCATACAGATTTGATGGCAAACATTTTCTATTTCCTCCAAAAAAATTTGAATTAAAAATCATCGTTGATTTGGCCACTAATAAACATACATTTCTCTTGCATTCTTTTGAATTAGCTAACCGTTTCAGAGAAAATCGCTGGTAAATGAAAGCGGTGTATTGAAATAACAAACAAAAATACCTAAAGGGCTATGACTTTTCACTTTGTTTCCCCTATTGACGTTTTTGACGTTTAATTTGTGAAACAGCACTTTGATTCACTTATAAGTTTGACGTTTGTTAAACAGTTCATCTTTTTGTGTTTTTTGGTTCAGTATAAATTGTGTTTTGTGTCTTGTAGTAAACGTTGAAATGGCAAATTATTCAAAAGAACATCTCGCTGATATCCATTTTGTTTATGGTCTGGCTAATGGTAATTCAGTTGAAGCTCGAAGGTTGTACGCAATAAGATATCCCAATCGCCGTCGAACTTTTGCAAACACTCAACGTAATCTTCGTAAGTACGGAAAACTCCAGAATACCAGGAATGATCTGGGGAAACTGCGTGAAGTCCGTAACCCAGTGACAGAGGAGCAAATTTTAAAACTCATAGACGAAAATCCTGGATTGAGCACTAGGCAAATTGCCCGGGTTTTAGATATTTGTCATGTAACTATCAGGCGGGTGTTGCACGAAAATAGTTTATACCCATACCATATTCAACGAGTACAAGGATTGCTTCCTCAGGATTTCTAGGTGGGTACTTGAAAAGTGCGAAAGAAATCAAAAATTTTTATCCCTCGCCCTTTTCACTGACAAGACTAACTTTAGCCTTGATGGAGTTGTAAATTTCCACAATACTCATGTTTGGGCTGTAGAAAATCCGCACGAGATTAGACAAATTCGTCATCAGGTGCAGTTTAGTCTAAATGTTTGGGCCGGAATAGTGGAAAAAGAACTAATTGGAGCTTTTCTTTTTCAAAGAATTTTAAATGGCGAAACATATTTACACATCTTAAAAAACAATTAAGAAGGTTTTTTAGATTCCGTTCCTTTATTAATTCGTCAGCGCCTATGGTTTATGCACGATGGTGCTCCACCGCATTTTCGAATAACAGTGCGCAATTATTTAAACTTACGGTTTCCGAATCGATGGATTGGCAGAGCAAGTCCAGTACCTTGGCCTCCCCGCTCACCAGATTGTAACTTCTTTTACTGGGGGTATTTAAAGAGCCTAGTTTATGATGCAGGACCAGTGCCTTCGATTGAAGTACTTCGTCAACGAATCATAGATGGCTTTGACCACATAAGAAATACTCCTCTCCTGGAATTTTAGAACGCGTACGTCAGTCTATTCGAAGGATAATGGAGGCCTGTATTGTAGCAAGAGGAGGGCATTTCCAGCACATGATTTAACAAAATCATGGTTAGAGTAGATTTCATTTTGTGTTTTTTTACCGTTAAATAAATTATTATCAGTATAAAAAGTTAATTATTATTTATTTTTCTACAAACATTTGTAGTAATTGAACCGTTTTCTGAGCTAATGGCAAGTTGAGGAAAGTGAATCGATTGTGACATGACGGTAATGACATACCACAATGTCAGTTTGGCATAAAAGATATTAATTAATCATTAGTTACCAGAGACAATAATAATCATAGCTCACTAAGTTTTTTTAGTATAATAATTTGAAAATACACCCCTTTCATTTACTAGCGATTTTCTCTAAAACGGTTAGCTAATTTTAAAAAATGCAAGAGACTTAAATGTATGTTTCTTTAGTGGCCAACTCAACGATGATGTTTGAATTCAACTTTTTTTGGAGGAAATCGAAAATGTTTTCCATCAAATCTGTATGCAACCCTCATTCACCCCTTTCGATTCGAATTACCTTATTTTTGAATCAGGAAATGAATAGATCGTCTAAAAATACAAGTGCCTGTGAATTTTCAAAATATTTGATGCGTAATTGTAGCCACAATTCAAAATTTAAGATTTTTTGCGCATCTTGCGATGTCTGTAGCTTGGAGGGGGTGGATTTTAGAACACGTTTATAAGAAAAAAAAGTCTTATTTTGACCCCAGGAATATGTCTTTGAAATATTTGTATTGAATTACGTAACACCCTGTATATGTTAGATTCTTGGCAGAGTATTCTACAAGATCTACTTTGCAATGTTCTCTCAATCTCAACGCCAAAACATGTCTTAAGGAGAAGATAACTGTCTGGATATTTGTTGAAAGTGAAGTGAGAGTGGAACGACATAAAGTGAGAGTTGGTAGATAAACCAATCTCCTCTTGGTGAAGTTTATCAAATAATTTTGCTGATAGCTTGTGTTTATTTCGCTTGAGGTAAGCCCCGTAAACGTTCTCCAAAGGTTAAGAGTGGTTGATCGAATCAAAAATTTGATCCACTTGTTAAGCCCAATTATATCTGACATCGCTTCTAAATAATTCCAGTTGTCGCAAAAAACATATCTTTGGTAGTTTGGAGTCATTCATGCTGAAGATTTTGATTAGCCAATTCAATGTTGCTTTGAGAAAATTGAAAGCAATTTTCACGCGCCCGGTTTCTAATCTAACTATATAATCTGGCGTATTATTTGGGAGGACTAGGAGGCGTTTGATAAACATGAACCCTCTTTAAGATATCAGCATATCTGAAGCCCCAGACTGGCAGACAGTTAGACATGACGCTAAGAGCCATAGCTTCGAATAATTTTTTTCTAGGTTGCCAGAGGCCAATTTTTGCTCTGGATAATAAAGGGAGCATAGCACCGGCTTGTTTTCATTTGTTAGCAGTAACGAGTGCCATCTCTCGAAAGAGAGAAGATGCAACAAACTGTACACCTGAGTAAACGTAATTATTCACTATTTCAAGGGTGTTGCCATTCAGACCAAATTTATAATTTCGGCGCTGAAAGCCGCCTCTCGAAAAACATATAACTGTATTTATTGCCATTAATTGTCAGTTGGTTAATAGCTTTGTAATCATTAGTTTTTTTTGCAAATCTTTTTCGGATTCGGCAAGAATGACCAAATCGTCAGCATATAGCAACAATTGTAAGTCCGTTGTGTTATCGATATCCAGGCCTTTGCTACCTCTACTACGAAAAAACTCCTCACTAAAAGCAAGGGACTGAGTGACTCCCCCTGAAGAACTCCATAGAGGTAACCTCCAATGGTTTTGTGTAACCTTTTCACGCTTTAATTTTAATAGATGATGTATCGTACATATTTTTAGGAATGTTCAAAATGTTGGAGCTGAAACCAGATGCTCAGTTTATGCCAAAGTAATGAGTGATCCACAGAGTTGAATGCCCGCTGAAAGTCAATGAAAGCAGCGAATACTTTACGTTTTTTCAGTCTTAGTTGGAGTTGAATGATGCTGCTCAGCGTAAAGATGTTATCTATGCTGCCACGTTTTTTCCAGAAACCTGAATTCCGGTAAAACACTATTATTCTTCACCCAAAGTGTGATGTGATTGAGCAACATTTATATAAAAACTTTCGCAGGACAATTTATGAAAGCTACCTCTGAAAACTCCAGATTGAAGACTAGAAGTTTTGGTTGTAAAAGTATCAAGCTGATAAATCTGCTGTATGTTAGACTGGCATCTGCTAAAGGTGAGCTGTTTTTTTGATCCAATGTGTATTCGACAAATTTTCTATAAAAAATTGAGGATTCATTCGGTTTGTTGAAAAAAAAATGGTTAAAGCATAGAGCAACCCCCAGAAGTCTTCAGGAGACTTGTGCGAGCTAGGGAAGACGCAGCCCTTATCTTTCAACGTTTGATTCCATGCATGAAACCGGTGACCATGCTGGGGAATCAAACCTACGACCCTACGTTTGAGAGGCGAACGCTCTACCAGCCGACTACCACGTCCCATTTAGTTCATTGGAGGACGTTCTTAAATAACAAAATTCTGCAGCGGCAAAAAAAATATGTCTCATACTGAAAGGCGATTTGAAGGATCCAATACATATTGTTACAGCACTATATTGTATTCCATTTTTTTTAATGGACCTTATCCGCGGAACCGGCTACTAACCAAATATATGCCCGATAGAAAAGGAGAGCGATTTTAGTGGAATATTACTAAAATTGTTGAACGTTTTCTGTTTGTTCGTGTTGGAAAATTATTTTGCTGATCATTACGCACTTCCATCTCAACTTATGATTTGGCAAAATTCCCCAAGTTGAAATGTTTTGTATGAACATAATTCACATATCGTCATTTCTGAATTAAAATGTAGGCTTGCAGAAAAGGAATTACTATCCTCTAAATTTTAATTTACTTATCCTGAATTTGAGTTCACCTACAATATTTCAATCTACATATTCAGAAATGCAATTAACAACACGAAAAATGAGAAATAAAACTTTCTATGGTTTATACCACTTCTATTTGCAACCAACGTTACTGCAGTTTCGTCCTATATGGATATTATCAAACAATACAATAATCTGAAATAATAAATAACACATGTCGGGGCGTGGCGCAGTGGTTAAAGCGTCCGACTCTGAGTCGAAAGGTCCGGAGTTCGAACCCTGGTTGGGTTGGGATTTTTTAATTTAATTTAACCGATTAAATTATTAAAATCTCGTGGCTCGACTAGGGTGAGTCCTGCACGAATCACTGTTGCGTTCCAATTAACAGTGCTGCACCTAAGGTGGCGCATGGAGTTAGTAACAAGGCCTATAAAGAACACATGGCTAATGACCATAGCAGTCGATGCCAAAACAACAGAGAAAAAATAAATAAATATCACTCCTTAAATACCCTTAATTCTACCCGAGGCCTGTCTTAATGACTAACGATCATTAATAACTTTTACCTGGACCTTGTTTATTTGGGACAATGTGACTGAGCTGCCTTAAAAACCGGTGAATAGACCAAATCCAGTTGATCATTCAGTAGGTTACATCCACAATATTTGTGTTTATGAATTTCTAGGGATTCCAAATAATTCATAAACACAATCACAATCATAAACACAAATTCATAAACACAAATATTGTGGATGTAACCTACTGAATGATCAACTGGATTTGGTATATTCACCGGTTTTTAAGGCAGCTCAGTCACATTGTCCCAAATAAACAAGGTCCAGGTAAGTCATTAATGACCGTTAGTCATTAAGAAAGGCCTCGGTTAGAATTAAGGGTATTTAAGAAGTGTTATTTATTATTTCAGATTATTGTATTGTTTGATAATGTCCATATAAGACGAAACTGCAGTAACGTTGGTTGCAAATAGAAGTGGTAAAAAAACATAGAAAGTTTTATTTCTCATTTTTCGTAATGATTTCCTACCACGTAGTAACGGCTACATCCATCAATCAATTAACAACCTTTCTGAATTACAATTCACGCATTTTGAAATTGAATTCACCATTCTGTAAGCTTTCAGCTCCTGAAGTTGCTAACTTAGTGGACGAAACGCACGTCTAGTGTATCCAAAGGTTCCAAATATCCATTAATTTGATTCTGATTTTCAATATACACATTCTGAGATACAAATTGATATTCTGAATTTTATTTTACAAATGCTGAAATTGAATTCACTTTTCAGAATAAAAATGAAACACGTTCTGAAATGCTATTCACTACCATAATAATAATAATATTTATTCACCAAAATAAGAAATATTTTATAATAATAAATTAAATCAAAATTTACTTTACTATATATGAATATAAATGCACTTAGGTAATAAAGAATATTGAAGTGGCGAATGAATGAAATTTAGCCCTAAAAAGTAAACTTGAGCAAGGGCATACATACCATTTCCAGAACACATAAGTTGTTTTTCAACTACAATAAGAAGAATGATTTGTATCATTATAAACTATAATCTTTACATTATACATGCTTAAATATACACACAAAGTCAAAAATTATCTTCATAATATCATTATACAGTGCGGCTTTTAATAGTTAACTGTTAACTTTTGAAAGGTTCGACGTAGAAACATGAAAAAAACCGTTTCAAGGGTTTCACCAATACTACTTTTTGAAATAAAAAAAATAGTGATTGCACGATAGGGGGCGCAGGGGGCCCATCAACTCAAAATTTTTAAATGGCATGTGGGGTCAAGTGTCACATCGTTGAAAAGAGAATTCAATTCTCTTTACAACCATCTAAATATTTTTGAATTTTGTTTATAATTTTTTTCCCAATTTCGATTTTGATACCTTTCGAAATTTTTAAATTAATGTGCCCCCAGCACCATCTGTCGAGTAATTGCAATGTTTCTTCTCTCAAAAAGTAGTATCGGTAATACTCTTCAAAAAATGTTTGGTTTCATTGTTCCACATCCAACCGTTCAAATTTATCGAGGTATGAGTAGTATTCAGATCCGCATTTATATTTGATATTTCGATTTTGAATTACAAAAAAATATTACCGAAATTAAAAAATATTCAGATGGTTGTAAAGAGCATTTTCAACGATGTGACACTTGACCCCACATGCCATTTAAAAATTTTGAGTTGATGGAACCCCTGCGCCCCCTATCGTGCAATCACTATTTTTTTTTTATTTCAAAACGTAGTATTGGTCAAACCCTCGAAACGGTTTTTTTCATGTTTCTACGTCGAGCCGTTCAAAAGTTAACAGGGGGGGGCTATTAAAAGCCGCATTGTATATTTAATGCACAGGGTGAAGTAGTATCGGAATACATGTATTTCAGGAAAATAATTTGTTAGGTGAGTCTAAAGTAGGGATTTTTCGTTGTGATGAATTCGTTCAACAGAAGGTACGAGACTGTCAAAAACCATTTGAACAAACTCAATAAGTTAATACTTTTGAATTCTTGAGGTAACTCGAAGAATAATTTTGGGCCTAGATAAGTGAAACATTTTTGTCCTATTGCTTTTTGAGCTCTGGGTACTATAATAGCATTGTTTCTGTATCTTGTATATGTGTGTTCAATAGGTTTCCAAAATTGTTTGTCTTTATATTGTTTCAATAACAGAACCTTGGCCTATAGCTGATTTAGATTGTATGTTTCTGTCTCTTTATAAACATTTGCGATGGGTATGTTCTGGGTTTTTGTAGATAATTTTCAATATATATTTCTGTATTTTTTGTATATTATCGATTGGAGTGTTTGATGCGGGTCCCCATGCAATCATTCCATATGTGGGGTGTGACTCCACTAATGAGTAATAAAAGATTTTTGAGATATCTATACTTAAGAATGTTTGAGAGATGCTTGAACTTGTAGTTTATAAAATGAAGTATTTTCACCACGGAATTTATGTGTACGTCCCATCTCAAATAAGGATCGATATGTAAACCTAAATATTTTATGCTATCTCGATTTTATCGTAAGCTAGTGATCTTTGTTGTTATTGATAACTATCTTTGAAAATTGGCATATTATTCTTGTGATAGGTAAATGGGATATATATGGTTTCTCTAAAATTGATCGTTAATAGTTTATCATTGAAGTAGTTTATAAATTGTTTGAAGTCTTCCTCAGCAATACCCTGAGTTATTCCCAACATGTTCCTTTGTAAAAAATTAAAGTATCGTCTGCGAAGATGACTACATTTCCTTGTATTTCTTGTTCAAATAGATCATTTTTATATATGTTAAATAGTAGTGGTCCTAAAACAGTTCCCCCAGGCACGCCAAATTCTACATTTCTTGGTTCACTCAATATGCCGTTGACACAAACGAACTGTTTTCTGTTGCTCAGATAACTCTCAAATAGTTTGTATGGTGTACCTCTTATTTCTATATTTTCGAGAACATAGATATGCTTTACATGATCAACGGTGTCGAATGCCTTTGCCAAGTCGACAAAGATACATAAGGATGGTTGTTTTCTATCTAAAGAGTTATTGATCATAGCAGTCAACTTGGCAATGGCGTCCGACATGGAATAGTTTTCTCTGAAACCATACTGGTTTTCAGAGAGGATCGAATATTTACTCAAAAAACTTAACATTTTTTTTGTAGGATTTTCTCGAAAATCTTGGCTATACTCGTGATCAGGGAGATAGGTCTGTAGTTGCCCACATCCAACCTCTCTCCGTTTTTGAATATTGGTATTATAATTGCTTGTTTAAGAACATTTGGGACTAGGCCTTGAGTTAGAGTTTTATTCACGAGGAGGCACAATGAGGCTGATATTTAATTTTTTATGTTTTTTAGTGTTTTTGACCGTTTTTCGTCGATATCAGAGGATTTGTTATTCTCCAGACCATTATTCGTTTCAACGATTTCCATCTGGGTTACTTTCGATAAAAACAACGAGTGGCTGATTTTCTTTAGGTGTCTGTTATTATTGAAACTAGGTTTTTGTATTTCACTAGCCATTTTCTTCCCAATATCACTGAAATATTCACAAAAGGTGTTTGATATTTCTTTTGGAGTTTTTATCAAGTCTCCTTGGGAATTGTTTATTTCGCTTATGGGTATTTTAATCTGTGTGGTATTCGATATTTCCTTTATGCATTCCCATTAATTTTTGCTATAATAATTATTACTTTCAATTTTCCCACTGTAAAATTCGCTTTTTGTAATTTTAATAAGCTCATTCAAGTGATTTCTATACTTTCCAAATTCTGAAATGTTGCTCTTGGTGTAATTGGTTTTCATTTTTTATAGAGTTTATTTTTTTCATTGATGGATTCAACAATTCCCGAGGTGATCCAAGGTTTGTGTTTCACTTTTTTTTTTAATTTTAATGAATCTAAAGCTGTTTTCAATATGATAAGTCAATTTATTTAAGAAAATGTTGGTAATCTCATTAATGTCATTCTCCTGATAAACATCAATCTATGTTTCTTTTTTAATTTTATTTTGGAATTCATTAAAATCTACAATTTTTTTCAGGATTTCATTGCTTTTATTTAAGTTTTTTTCAGCTATGCAAGTGTGGTTGGTGATTGGGTAGTGATCAGTGATATTCGTCTCAATATTGGTTTATTTTGGAAATTTATTGTGCTTTTTTGTTTAATAAATATATGATATAAACTGGATTTCTGATCGCCAACTAATGTAGTATGTTTGTTTATCATATTCATGAATCCTTCTCCACTAAGAATGTAATCCTGAACAAAATCTAATGTTTTGTCCGTGATATCGGAATTGATATCTCCAGTTATTATATGAAGATCAACAATTATTGATAATTTCAAATAGTCTGCAATATCATTAATGAAATTTGTTACGCATGATGATGGCGGCCTATACAGGGCAATTCAAATTCGTCCCCCACCATTGGGATCTCCTAAACTACAGGAGATACGTCGAAGCTTAAATTGGGTCAAAGTTGCGTATTCTGGTGGTTAACAAAATACTGTTTTGAAACCTGGAAAATTCTGAGTATTTCCGGAAATATCGGGAAAAAACTGAAAATCGGAATTTTCGTTTTTATTTTTTTGACAACATTGCTCAAAACCAAAAGTACATTTTCATTGATACTTTTTTTCAGCTACACGTTTTCATGTTCATATTTACTATCCGACGTTTCGTCTTCTGGCATTCATCATCAACTTTTTTTCTGTTAAGGGCGCCATATTGTTTTTTTATACAGAAAAATAGTGATTCTCATTCTGATTTCATTGATGTATAATTTGTTATGATTTGCACTTCTGAAACCACAGATATTAAAAAAAAACAACTTTATCTGAGATGGTCATGACTCCATCGAAAAATTTTGTTTAATAAACACTAGTTGTCAGAACTCATTAAACATCATAAGTTTGCACAAATACTTCAGTCGAAATGTCCTCATTCTCAAATGAAGAAAAACGAGATATGTTGAAACTTTATTATAAATTTGATAGGAATACTTAGTACGAAAACAGCACAAATTTATTTTGAATTATATCCGGAAAGACAACAGCCGGATAGAACATTATTCGGAATTTTGGACAAACACTTGGCTCAGTACGGTGCGTTTCAAAAACCAAGAATGAAATATGGAAGCAGAATGGAACAAAATATTAAACGTAACTAATTAGCCGAGGTAAAATAATTGTTCTTCCATATTCGAGGAAGTATAATCATTTTTGGTACTTTTTTAGATAAATCCAGATCCATCTAAATCGACACATCAAGTCTCGGCAGAAATGGATGTGCCACAGACGAGCGTTTGGAGGGAATTCAAAAAAAGTGGTTTGAAATGTTATAAGATACATATTTCACAAAAATTACATCCAGGTGATCCTGAGATGAAATTTTGTAGCTGGCTCTCGAATAGAGTAGACCCTACAAACTTCATGAAAAACATTATTTGGACCGACGAAAGTACTTTTTCGAACTGTGGTGTTTATAATGGAAATAATGAGCACATTTGGAGTGAAAATAATCCACGACACTTCAGAGAAGTCAGACTACAAGTTCGGTTTCGTTTGAATGTGTGGGCTGGAATTTATGACGACCGGATAATTAGACCTCATTTCTTCTCTAATACTTTGAACGGGGAAACCTATCTTCAGTTCTTAAGAAACGAATTCGAAGAATATATGGATACGTTTCCCCTTGTTAATTATAACAGCTGCTGGTTTCAGCATGACGGGGCTTCCCCACACAATAAAGAGCAGTTTTCGAATATGTACACCAAAGATTTCCTAATAGGTGGTTGGGAAATTCTGGACCAGTGAGGTGGCCGGTAAGGTCACCTGACCTTACAGTTTTGGATACTTTCTTGTGGGGCACTTTGAAGAACAGAATCTATGGAGAGCAAAAATATGACACAGTAGATGAACTTAGAGACAATATCATCACGCAATTCAGGTCTATCAGAAGAAGGGATATTGTTAGGGCTGTTCTTAATTTGAGACGACGAGCTTGGTTATGTATTCAAGAGGAAGGCCATCATTTCGAACACTTGTTGTAATATTTTTTGTGCATTTTTTACAAGCTCATGATTTCATTCTTGTTTTTTGAAACGCACCGTACTCAGCCAAGAGTTTGCCCAAAATTACGAATAATGTCCTATCCGGCTGTTGTCTTTCCGTATATAATTCAAAATAAATTTGTGTTGTTTTCGTACTATTCCTATCAAATTTATAATAAAGTTTCAACATATCTCGTTTTTCTTCATTTGAGAATGAGGACATTTCGACTGAAGTATTTGTGCAAACTTACGATGTTTAATGAGTTCTGACAACTGGTGTTCATTAAACAAAATTTTTCGATGGAGTCATGACCATCTCAGATGAAGTTGTTTTTTTTTTTAATATCTGTGGTTTCAGAAGTGCAAATCATAACAAATTTTACATCAATGAAATCAGAATGAGAATCACTATTTTTCTGTATAAAAAAACAATATGGCGCCCATAACAGAAAAAAAAGTTGATGATGAATGCCAGAAGACGAAACGTCGGATAGTAAATGTGAACATTTATACGTGTAGCTGAAAAAAAGTGTTAATGAAAATGTACTTTTGGTTTTGAGCTATGTTGTCAAATAACGATAGAAAAAAATAAAAACGAAAACTCCGATTTTCAGTTTTTTCCCGATATTTCCGGAAATACTCGGAATTTTCCAAGTTTCGAAACAGTATTTTGTTAAGCACCAGAATACGCAACTTGGCTCCAATTTAAGCTTCGACGTAACTCCTGTAGTTTAGGAGATCCCAATGGTGGGGGTCAAATTTGAATTGCCCTGTATATAGTATTAAGTATGACAGTTTATTCGAGAATTTTTGTAGATATTTCAATCATACCGAGTCCGTTCAAATTAGTTACGGAGCATTTGCATTCAAGTTCGTTTTTCACAAAAACTACAATCCCATCATTCTGATTGTAGCGTCCTTCATTATAGAATAATCGATATCCATCAAGAACATAAAGAGATTTATCAGGTATCTGCCAAATTTCTGAAAGAACAATGAAATCAAAACAACTGTTAAGCGGATCAAGAAGAACGATCAATTCGTCAACGTTTTTTCGCATACTTCTTATATTCACTTGAAATACTGATAGATTCGACAAATTGAACATTCTGATTTACAATTCAAGTGTATATAAGGAAAATTAATTTCTTCAATTGAGTTTACATTAAATGATCACCCAGTAGTAGTTTTCAGTCAAAGAAAACCCCTTGAATAACAACTTTTCTGTATACAATGGATTTCATTCTACTCCCATCGAGCAAACATAGAGCAATAAACCTGACGGTTATACTTAATGTGCAGATAAGAACCCTCATAAAGACTTCGAAGGAAGACTTTGGCCTATCAAAAATTGAAATTTGTTTTGAAAGAAAACTTGTGCACATGAAATATTCATGAACTGTTATATACACTTTTATGGTTCAAGTTTGCGAACGAGAAACCACGATACAGAACTAAAAAAATGTCATCGCACTGAAAATTTAATCTTTTGAAGTAGAGCGGGTTTTAAAGGTGGCATTCGTTCAATATTTGTGCTTAACATATTATAACATACACAGAGGTGATTTGGGAGAGGCTCTAGAACAATATCACATTTGATGATCAATCTATTCAGTTAGGTTTAATCTAGGAAATCATACTGTAGTATATTTGAACGAATTCACTCTAAAATAATTTATTTGACGAAATACAATGTCTCAATAACTTCAACACAATACTCTAATTTATATAACAATCACTGGACTATTTATGTTCGACTTCCGCTTCACTGACTGTCCCAACTCTGCTGCGTGGTTCTTTTTAAATTCACTGTTTATTTCTTGGAATGCTCCTGATATTTCTAGAAAGCCTTACGAACGTTCTCCTATTCGACCAGATTCTTCTCGAAGCAAAGCGCCTTGGAAATAATTCGCGCTCACGCGCGGTCTACGTGAGTGCTCAGGCCCGGCATCGCCAGCACCTTCGCCACATTGCCCCCTTCTTAGAGATATTTCGACCAGGAATGTCATCCTTGGAGTGTGTCGATATTTGCAGGATTCCCCATATCAGCGTCGTGAAGTTCGATGGAAATAACATTCCACAGTCTTTATGTTAGGTCGTGGAATAGGATTACAGCAAACCAAAATCTAGATGCCGCTGGATCGGAATATCGTCTCCAACATACTTCTCATAACGCTCCAATCCAGCCCATCAATACCACAGGATAATTTTGGGATTGCCAAGTCCACCAGATTCTGGCCACCATCGTATCTCTCAGTTGGGTGAGGCTCCTCCGGACATCTTCAAAGGACGGTTTATCTTAGGAATGCTTCTTGGTCACCAGGTAGTAGATGTTCCTCTGGCCCTTCTTCAGCTGTAGCACACCTCCAATTTCTGGATTCTGTTTTCGTAGTGTTTGGAGTTGGCCAAATTTCTTGGAGAATGCCACAGCGATGCCCCTGGACATTCGAAGATCTTCTGCGACGCAGTGTGCTAGGGCGTAATCGACTGGTACTTTGAAAAGGTCCCGTGGCTCCTCTCGAGTTACCTCGTGTGACACTTTCTGTCCATTTGAGTATAAGGACATGAATTTCTGGAACGTCATCGCATCCTCTGGTGGTCTGAGGGAGCGGACTTGGTCATGGTTTCCAGCGTAAGGGGCCAACCTGTTGAAATGAACGACCCTGGGTTTACCTCTGGGTGGCTTGTAGATTCGGTGAAGCAGGTCGTTTATCCTCTTGACGATCTTGTACGAACCTTCCCATGAATTCCGTAATTTCGGTGACAGGCCCCGACGACGCTTCGAGTTGTACAGCCAAACTAGGTCACCAACCTGGAATCCTCCAGCATCGGCATTGATGTCATAAGTCGCTTTCATTCGATCGCTGGCACTCTGGATGGTCAAACGGACTCGTTCATGAATGTCTTCCATTCGCTGCCGGAGTTTGCTGATGTAGTCCTCTGCCGCGGTATTCTGTCCTGGTGGCATTCCAAACTTTAGGTCGCAGCTCTCGGCCTATTATGATACTAGCAGGGGTTTTGCCGGTCGACTCGTGTACTGCGGAACGGTGGGCCATCAGGAACAAATGGAGATACTGGTCCCAGTCTCTTTGATGGTCAGAGACAACCTTGGACAAGTTGCGATTGATAGTCCTGTTCATCCGCTCAACCATTCCATCGGACTGTGGATGCATGGTTCTCTTCTTGCGGATATTCAGCAGTTGGCACATTTCTTGGAACAGGTTGGATTCGAAATTTCTGCCTTGGTCCGAGTGCAGCTCCGAATCGACATATCCTCTCTTTCACCAAGACATCCACGACGATGATGGCTTCCTGGTTGGGCAGGGCATAGGCTTCGGCCCACTTGCTGAAATAGTCCATTGCCAAAAAGATGTATTTATTTCCGTGATCTGATTCGGGGAATGGGCCGGCGATGTCAATGGCAATTCTCTCGAATGGACTACTTACGTTATACTGACGCATCGGGGCCTTGGGTAGTGTCCGAGATCCTTTGCTGGCAGCGCAAACAGCACACTTTCTGCACCAGTCATTGACATCAACTTGACAATTGACCCAGTTAAACCGTTGCCTTACTTTCTGCAGGGTCGTCGTCACACCCAGATGTCCTGCAGCAACTCCACCATGGATCTCTTGGAGTACTTCCTATCTTCTGTTATTGGGCACCACTATCTGACGTCTGTCCTCCCCACCATCTTTGGATTCCAATACACGTTTTAGGACCCCATTGTCTAGGGTATGGGAATTCTATTGTGCCCAGTAGGATTTAATTGCTGGGGAATATCTTGCGATTTCCTGCCATGTCAGTCTTTGATTACTCTTTTTCCAACCGATGACTAAACCAAGATCTGGATCTCTTTCTTGGTCTTTTTGGACCTCGTTGTCATTCCAGTTGTTGTCAACTGACGTGGTTCAACAAATCGCTGCTTCCTTCTATTCTGCTCGTCGGCACTGCGAGCAGTCGTCTGGGCATGGTCTTCTTGACAGGGCATCTGCGTTCTTGTGACCACTCCCTGCTCGATGTGAACTGTAGAAGCCATTTAAAGGCTGCGTGGTCGGTCCTTAACAGGAATCTTCTGATAACGAACAGTAGTTGCCGACCGATGATGAACTACTCCCATATACACCTACTAAGTAGGCTTATTAAGGTAAGTACCTGACAGAAAACAACTACTATCCTGGCTAAGACCACGACGAGTATTGAATTAAATCTAACAGATACTTGTGCAACGTTCTTCAAAATATCATAGGACGCAATTGCAAGTGCCCTCTGTGACTGCAGACTAGTTTCGAAGTTGTTACCTCTCATCAGTGCAAAGGGTAGGTCAACACAGACAGCACTGAAGCCATCTGTTCCCCGTCCAAACCATCACACACTTCGTTGCTTGGTCAACTCTGGTTTACGCGATAAAGCGGTTTCTAGGCCGCTCCACCTAGCGAGCAGAGGAAGAACACTCCGAATCTCCGGGTTGAAAGATTAATGTGAAGAAAACAGAATTCTTTGAGAGATCGTTTGATAACGAACAGTCGTGGTCTTAGCCAGGAGAGTAGTTGTTTTCTGTCAGGTACTTGCCTTAATAAGCCTACTTAGTAGGTGTATATGGGAGTAAAGGTTTCATCATCGGTCGGCAACGACTGTTCGTTATCAAACGATCTCCCAAAGAATTATGTTTCCTTCACAGAAATCTTCTCCTGTACACGTATTTATAAAAGTGTTCTACTCCCTTGACAACAGCCAACAGTTCTCGTCTGGTGACACAGTAGTTACGCTCCGGTTTACTGAGAGTTTTACTGAAGTATCCGATGACCTTCTCTTGCCCATCCTGGATCTGGGACAAGACAGCTCCAAGTCCCACGTTGCTGGCGTCCGTGTCCAAAATGAATTTTCCACTCGGAAGGGAATAACTTAGAATATGTGCGTTGATCAATGCCCCTTTCAGCTTCCTGAACGAGTTTTGGCACTCTTCGGACCATTGGAACTTTGTTTGACCTTCCGTGAGCCTGGTCAGTGGTTTAGCGATGTTAGCGAACTCTAGCACATATCGGCGATAGTATGTGCACAAACCAAGGAAACTACGTAGTTGGTGTATGTCTTTCGGAATAGGCCACTCCTTCATTGCTTTGATCTTCTCGTCATCCACTGCTACTCCGTATCCAGAGACAACATGGCCAAGGTAACGTACTTCTTTTTGGAACAGGTGGCATTTATTGGGGCTCAGCTTCCATCCAAAGTTTCTCAGTCGTAGGAATACCTCCTCCAGGTTTTTTATGTGGTCTTCGAACGATTTGCCAACTACAATAATGTTATCGAGATATACCAGACACGTCCTCCACGAAATTCCTTTCAGAACCGTCTCCATTAATCTCTCGAATGTGGCTGGAGCATTACAAAGCCCAAATGGCATAACGGTGAAATGCCACAGTCCTGAGCCGATGGTGAATGCTGTCTTTTCTCTATCTTCTGGAGCCAGTTCTACCTGCCAGTATCCACTCTTCAAATCAAGGGTAGAGAAAATCGTGGAGCCGGCCAACGTATCTAGGGTGTCATCTATTCTCGGAAGAGGGTAACTGTTCTGCTTCGTCACGTTGTTCAGTTGACGATAGTCTACGAAAAAGCGTGTTGATCCATCTTTCTTCTTCACCAGCACGACTGGAGAGGACCTTGAACTGTCGGATGGTTCAATAACTCCATCTTTCTCCATATCACTGACTATTTTGTCAGCCTCTTCCTTCTTGGCAAGAGGAAGTCATTTAGCTGATTGTCGGATCGGTCGGGCATCCCCAGTATCAATTTTATGATGAACCACATTCGTTTTCCTTTTCCTGTATCGAAGATGTCTTGGAACTTCTTGACTAATTCTCTCAATCTGGGCTGTTGAGCTGGTTTAATGCCCTTGGAAAAGATGGTAACCAATTTTTCCAGTTCCGCTGACAGGTTTTTGTCTTGACTAACAGTACCGTGTACACTCCTGATCACAGAGGAAATTGACGAGCAGTGCCCCAAAACAGTTTCTTCAATTCCGTAACCTTCAAATCGACCAGGCGAACTTTCCTCGAGCACATTTTGTCTTAGTCTATGTCGCTCAGTATATTTCACGGGCCACCAGTCTGTTATTATTATTATTGTCTATTTCACACAGTTTATTCCACGGCCACCAGTCCATTAACATATTATTATTATTATTGACTATTTCACACAGTCTATTTCACGGACCACCAGTCTATTATCATTATTTTCACACGCGAGAATTGTATCAGTTTATACTCCGTTAATGCACACAACTGTCAACTTCAGTCACTGTCTATTTTTCGCGAAAACAATTGTCCGAAATACACAAACTGTCTATTTACACGATCACTCTGTATTTAAAAATAGCACTTCTGTCACCACTGTAGTATACTTAAACAAATTCACTCTAAAATAATTTATTTGACGAAATACAATAACTTCAACACAATACTCTAGTTTATATAACAATCACTGGACTATTTATTTTCGACTTCAGCTTCACTGACTGTCCCAACTCTGCTGCGTGGTTCTTTTTATATTCACCGTTCATTTCTCGGAATGCTCCTGATATTTCTAGGAAGCCTTACGAACGTTCTCCTATTCGACCAGATTCTTTTCGAAGCAGAGCGCCTCGGAAATAATTCGCGCTCACGCGCAGTCTACGTGAGTGTTCAGGCCTGGCATTGCCCGCAGCTTCGCCACAATACAGTGTGGTCAACCGACAACTGAAAAGTTGCAGTGTTTCTTATTCCAATAACCAGAATGATGGAATAGTTGCATATATCAAATCCTCTTATAATTTCACACACAAAACAGTACAAATATCCAATGACGTAAAAGCACTTCGAATCAAAGTCAACCTTGGCATAACAAATGCATGTCTCATAACAGCCGTATATATATAGATCACCTACCTCTAGTATAAGAGAATTTAATATGAATCTTTTGAACTATTTCGAAAACCATTCTGATCACGCGGAATTGGGACGATAATAGTAGGTATTGTCGTTATTTCAAATTATGTAAGAATAGAACCACATCACACTGTAACTCGCTTTCCATACGAACCGAAAAAAAAGGATGAATGTGGAGCAATCACAAAGGATAAAAATAAATACATGAGTCGTAACAGGTAAAAAATGGTATATCCCAATCTTTGTACATGTTGTAGACCTGGCGGTGCAAAATGATTGATGGTTGTTGCACAAAAAAGTCGAAAATTTTGATTCCAGATTCAACAGAATCGATCATCTTGTGAGTGTGGCATAAAGCCGTAACAGTTATTTGCGTGAAATGCAAAGTTTTTTTTACACATAAGGTGCCCTATGAAGTACCATAAATCAAAATAAATTGTTTTTTATCATTCATAATAATAATACATTGTTACATTAGTTGCAGTTAGGGAACACCTATTGACATGAATCGTTCTAGAAAAAAAAACCTCGAAACTCTATATAGAAGCATCCAATTTTATAAATCCAATTTGAGCTGAAATTATTCATAATATTAGCTGGAATCAATTTTCATGGGTTTTTGTAACTACTTTCAATTTATTTTCCAATCTAGTGCATGCTTGAAGTTCGTACCGACTACTTGGGGTGAATCCTTAGTTTTTTGTTGGGTTTGTCAACAGTGAATACGATACAAAAAATTAGTCGATTCAGAGCGATAAATAATAATAATAACCGTACTTCACTTTCGCTAAATATTTGGAATCATAAATACCTATGTGAAAAGATGTATTCAAATCGGCTAAATAGCAGGTTTGAGTACATTGAGTTTTCCAACTTTATCTTAATCCTCACCAGTTCCTACCATAATATTTTACCAAAACCAGGCCTGTTACAAAAAATACTAATGACGCACATGCGCATTGTGGACTAGTCTGCACTTTTTACAACACCTTTAACATATGGGATAAGCATTCTAGAGTAAGCATATAATATATATTTATGGAAATGACTGACAAATCACTCCACTGAAAGAGTCTCATGCAAACATAACCCATGTTATTGTTATTCGTGACAGAACAAAAGAATCCAGACTGGATAGAATTGGAGCATTTGAAATTTAGCTACACATACCCGTGAAAACCTGCCTTTTTGTGGATGTTAATCATATAATCAAATATGCTAATGGAATCATGGAATAATGACCACTTTATTTCCCAAGAAAATAAAGCCATTAAAGCTTTATCAGGATTGATCACATTTTTCATGGAGGCAATTTAGGACGACATAAAAAATAACCCTCTTTCCTTTTTCAGACATCAGATTTGAGCAGGGCCGTTATATTTAGGTAAAATGAGACTGTTATTTCATATTTTGATATTAATGTTTCTGAAAAGTCAAATGCCGTGATGGGTTGGGTAATGGAGAAATAAAAATATTGTTTGAATGATAAATTAACCCTCTGGTAACTCTTATAAACATGAGAATGCCTTGGGATTTCATGAATTTAAAGAAAGCCCGACGCTTGGCTTCATGTGAGTTTTTATTGTTACGCATATTTTGTGAGTTATTTCAATACAAAACACTTCTTTCAAACAATAGATTCATTAGTGCACTTGCAAAAAATGGTTCTATTGAATGAACTGAATAGTTGCCAGGAGAACGAAAACTGTATTATGGAAAACAACTCAACCTCCTTGTGCCTATACAGTGTGTCCATTTAGTGCGTAATTCTTCGATACCTCGAAAGCCATTATCACTAGAGAAAAACTTTGAAAACAAATTTCTTCCGTTACTAAAGATACCCATTTCAAAAATATTTTCCGTTAGCCAGCTGTCGTCCCCTTAGGAACGGCAGCCCTCAGAAGTCGAAACTTGTGCGAGCTAAGAATTAACGAGGTCTTACCTTTTTACGTGCGATTCCTAGCACTTTCTCGGGCCATCAGAAAAAGTTCTGCAGTCGCTGGAGTTTGCAGAACTTTTTTTGATGATACATGCCAAATACAGGGAAGCAGAGCCAAAATGGAGTCCAACCGGACCAAGCCATGCCAAGTCCCGGCAGGCAAATTCATGCAAAGTCCACTGAAGCCATGTCAAGTCCCGGAAGGCAGATCGATGTCAAATACAGATTGGCCAGTATGTTTGGGTCATACCATACCTGGTCCAGCCAAGCCAACGCAAGCCTGACTGAATTGATGAGCCAATTATTGTACCCAGGCAACGATGAACCATGGTACAATGAAATGGAACCGAAATGAGCCAGTGAAAGATGGAAAAGGAAGCAAGGGGAAAAATAATTCAAATGGAGAAGGTGTAAGCAGACGTCTTCTGCGCATTTTTATTTGTATATTTATATTTACGTAGTATTAATTTCATAGTATTCGTAAACCTGTATCGAATAGTCAGTTGGTTTTAATATAATCGCTCGAGGCGCGCGATTTTGAACGGGGGGTGTTGTCAAAAATAGATCGGACGCACTGTATATTAAAATATTTTATTTTCATTCAATACGTGGGTAACCTTTTTACCTTTTACAATTTAATATGTGAGCGATGTTATTTTATTTTGAAACACAATTGTGCCATAAACAGAAAACAAGAGTTTTCAAAAAGGTCACTGATGTTCGATCTGGTAGTCGAGTTTAGAGTTTTGGCGTTCCCCCAGGCTAGTGAGGGCTATGAGGGGAGTTTGGAAGAGTAGAGTTCGAATACATAGAAAATGTTCCTAAATTGTATATGCCAGTCTTAATTGTAAGTATAAGTCTTTTCCGATAAATTTATATAAAACGTAACTAGTCTAGGAGAGATTCATCCATTCTTTAATTAATTAATTCCTTCATTAAATTCAATCGTCTCAATCTCATAGTTATACATAGTGAAATAAATGTTTTTATATTTTTCGAAAGTGTTTTAAATCGATAAATGATCAGTATCTACCTAGTTAGTTGTGAATAAACCCCAATTCACGACAATATCAACTGGAATATCGACTTTGTTTTTGGTTTGTTTAGTTTATCTCAAGGTAAACTAAACATGTTTTTCATATTTCAGCATGTAGAATCAGTACCCAAAGTTTGTTACTCTATTTCGAAAACCTCCTATATATCACATCACCTCACGTTCGCTCCTGTGACGTGAAATCACGTTCATTATAGTAATTCAGACACAGCAGCTAGCAAGAATCATTCGTGTTTTTTAATCGCACAACGAATCACCTACCTGTTGATGGAGTCTGTCCAAAGTTAGAGTGAGATTAATGCTCGGAGTCTCGCTGTAATAGACCGTATAACCCCAAGCACTTCCACACCATTTGCCGCCAGAAGTTGGCCGATTCGATTCCCTTATCGACATGAATCCATCGGGACATCCTTTTGAAGTGAAGGATTCGAACGTGCCCACGGAAAAAGACTCGAAGCTCAACTGTAAAAGATACAAGGTTTTGATAAACGGATAGAACGTGGTGAAATGTCAAGTTACACCAATCAATATAGTATAAAATGAGTGATTTTTCGACAAAATACTAGTAGGAAACTGATTATACCATCATATGAGAGACAGCCCGTAGTTATATTCTAAGTTATGTTTTCGACTCGCAACTGTCATGAATTATTTTGTTACATTCAAACACAAAAAACGTATTGATTATAAAATGAAATCAAATACGGAATGATTTACGACCCAGTTGGTTCATCAGTCACGAAGAAAAATCGGAGGAACCGTAAAATTTTGCGATTTTTAAAAAAATTCTCAACTCCGCCATTTTTCAAGAAGTAGGGTTGGCGCTTCTCAGGAAGGTACTGAATCATGTGTACTTTATGTGTAGTCTGATTAACAAGTTCAAAACGTGTTAATTCTTGATCAAGCTCCTAAAAATATTCGGAATCTCATCTAGAAAAATGTATCGAAAGTACGTATTAGCATATAAAAAATTGCAATTGTTATTAACAAATTAGGATGAAAAAAATATAGCATTTCGTTTTTTGTTATTAACTCAAAAATTATTGACATTTAAGGAATTTTGAAGAATGGTTCTCAAAGAGAAGGAAATTTCCAAGAAAAAAGTTCCTACTCCCGGAACTGTATCTCTATTATTTATAATTTTAATTCATCGCCGAAAATAGGGCTCCGCACAGCCGTAACGACATAGACGCACTACCGCTAAAGATAGTTCACCGCATAAAATATTTTTTTTAGTGACAAATATCAATTTAAAAATTTGAATAAATCATTATATCATCAAGACACTTGAAAGAATAAATCCCCGTTGAAAAAAAAATGTTAAGTCAATTTTTCACAAAGTTATACTATTGTTAATCAATAATTGTTTTTCCAATCTCTGTTATCTTAAATGACTACATAAAATTTTAAATAATAAGTATATCTAAAAATTGTTGGCTTCGTGGAGCCTTTCTTATACGTCATATACTTCACAAGATTGCGTGATAGAAATAAATTAAAGTTCTTTAATTTTTTTAATTTTTTTATTAAGGTGTAGCGCATTAACCACGAAGGGTTATGAGCGCGGAACTGTTACATTGTGTTTCGTTTCATTGTTTGTTTACATTTGATACTTATACTTTATTATATACAGTGTGTACATAAAGTAAGGAATAAATTCATTATTTCTGAATGTAAAGATATTTCGGAAAAATCCTCGGACAGGTCGATTCTGTTTTCCGATGGGCCAATTTTTGAATCCCACCCAAAATATATAGGGTTATCCGCAATTGAGTAAAAATTACTTTGGTGATATTTTTAAATTGGACACCCAGTATATATAAAAAACTTCCTCGTATGTCTAATGAGTATGACTGCAAGACTCCACACGATTCAGAAGGTTAAAAGTCTCTGTCGCACTCATTGGGTAATGGAGAAGTTTTTTGGCCATATCTCCGCAGCCGTTTGACATAATCCCATCAAACTTGGTATCACTGGATTCGTAACGACGATCTCTAACCAAATATGGAGAAATATACTGGGTGTCCAATTTAAAAATATCACCAAAGTCATTTTTACTCAATTGCGGATAACCATATATATATATATATTGGGTGGGGTTCAAAAATTGGCCCATCGGATAAGAAAATCGACCTGTCCGAAGATTTTTCCGAAATATCTTTACATTCAGAAATAATGAATGTATTCCTTACTTTATGTAAATACTGTATATTAATGGCTTTGAGGAAGCTAAACAGATTTTTAAAGTTCATTTTGTCGTTCAAAGTGTCCATCAGATTTCCAGGTAATCAAGTGTTCGTGTGTGAACCTGCAATGTCCAATTCTTAGGCGTGTCAATACCACTTGGTCCTTTCGGCTTGGGGGCTCGTTTTCCACGGTGCAACTGTAGTTTTAACTCTTGCTAGTTTGCTTTGCGAGAGGGACCATGGTATCTGCCATGTTCATGCCATGTTCATTAATTTGTTTATAATGATATTTTAAATTTACCAAAAATTAAGAAGTCCAAGAAATGTTGTTAATGATTTTTTTTACAAAATATTATGCTATTGCTATTTTTGTATCTAACAATGGCATTCAGTAACGTTGAAAAAAGAAGTACATTATTTGTTACACAAATTTTCATAAACAAATAGACAAGATTAATATTTTCCAAAAATATTTTTTCATCACTTTATTGTCTTGTTAAAATAATGTTTGAAAAACAAAAAAAAGTGTTTTAAATAATTTTTTTATTGTTTATAATCGTTTTTTTCATTTTTGGATTGTTTAAATAATTAGTTAAGGAATTATTTTGTCTTTTAAAATCATAATAGGCATTTCTTCTTCGATTACCAGAAAGAAATAAAATTTAAAATAATTTGATTGTTTGTTAATTTAAGAATTTGTTATAAACAAATTCTAACAACCGTTATATTTTTTTCTAGTGCTCAAAAAATTAAAAAAATAGGCATGTGAATCAAATTAATGATAAAATGTTCTTCTAATTTTTATAAAACTTTTAAATATTACACCGAACCGAAGTTGAACCGGCAGCATGATTTGTCAAGTAACAAATTGATATAATTTATAAACTATTAGAGATACGATGATGGACATTGAGATTGTTCTTATGGAGGATTGAATAATCTTAAAAATAAGTTGATGAACAAGTTTATAACTATTGTTTATCAGCTATTATGATCATTTGTTTACGAAAATTTGAGATTTTTTTGCATTTTCTTTTCTTTTATGACTTATAACTCGTTAAATAATGAAAATACAGCTATAAACTTCCGTACAATTTTGTGAAGTGATAAATTAACTCCTATACAAAATGTGTCATTTAAAGATGACTGTATTGTCATTTTGACAGCGATAAAAAAGGTGCATCGTTTTTTATCACCGATAAAAACGCCTGTTCCTATTTAGCGTCTACATCTAGTATGCTTACGTCACTTTAATGTCTGCCCTGTCAGTTATTTAAGTATTGTTGATAGTTGATACTGAAACATTACAACATGAGTCGTTTTGGGCAAGTTTCGACTCAACAAAAAACAAAACATATAGAAAAAGCAATCCCGCAATCTACAAAAAATACTAAAGCGTCAATATGGAGACAATTTATATTCGGTCGTTAATTTATCTTGCCAAAAAACACTCGAGCTTTTCTTTTGAGGATACATTTCTTTTTAACTCAAAATTTTTCCATCAGTAATTTTGCTCGAAAAACTGACATTTGACAAAATCGCTCGACCTTCGGTCTCGCGATTTTGTCATGTCAGTATTTCTCGTAAAATTACTGATTGGCAAAATTATTTCGGTACAAAAAGAAATTTATCCGATAAAAAAAAGCTCTTGTGTTTTTACTGTTGATAAAATATTTATGAATCAACCTTTATATCTATCTTTGTCTCATATAGTTTAAATTATATATGCGTTTCAAATAATATTTATCTAACTCGTTTTTCGTTACATATTAATTTTTATATCCCTATTACATCACCTAACTATAATTTGCAATATTTCCATTGTCTATGCTTTATAATAAGTTATTGTAGCTTCTTACTCAAGACACTTCTATTTTTCTTCAAAAGTTACAGGTATTTTTGGCACTAACAGGTATTTTCGGCCTTAACAGGTATATGGGATCAAGTGGAAGGGATTTAACAAAAGAATTGACCTTCCTAAGAAGCGGCTGCTCAATTATACGTCAGAAACTCAAAATAACTTATTATAAAGTATTATAAAGCATAGAAAATTAATATACTTCAAAGTATAGGTGAGAGATGTAATAAGGATATAAAAATTCATATGTAACGAAAAACGAGTTAAATAAATATTATTTAAAACAGATATACAATTTAAACTATATGAGACATATATATGATATGAAGGTGAATTTATAGACAACTCAACAAAATTGTACCAAGGTATTTTGATTATTTAACAAGATATAAGTAATAAAAGAAAAGAAAATGCAAAAAAATCTGAAATTTTTATAAACAAATGCTTATAAAAGCGCATAAACAATAGTTATAAACTATATATAACGGTTGTTAGTACTTGTTTATAACAAATTGTTAAGTTAATAAACAATGAAATTATTAATAACAAACTATTTTTTTGTTAATCGAAGAAGAAATGCCTATTATGATTTTAAATGAAAAAATAATTCCTTAACTAATTATTTAATCAATTCAAAAATGAATAAAATGATTATAAACAATAAAAATTTTATTTAAAACATTTTTTTTTGTTTTTCAATTATTATTTTGCTTACACAATAGAGTGATGAGAAATTTTTTCGGATAATATTAATCTTGTCTATTTGTTTATGATAAATTGTTTAACAAATGATGTTATTTTTTTTCCAACGTTACGGAATGCCGTTGTTAGATATAAAAACAGCAATAGCATAATATTTTGTATAGAAAATTTTATTAACAACATTTCTTGGACTTTTTAATTTTTGTTTAGTTTAAAAAATCATTATAAATAAAATAAAGAACTTTAATTTACTTTTATTTCGTTATCTTGTGAATTATATGTATAAGAAGGGCTACACGAAGCTAACAATTTTCAGAATATATTATTTAAACATTTATGTAGTCATTTAAGATAACAGAGATTGGAAGAAAAATTATTGATTAACAATAGTATAACTTTTTGAAAAATTTACTTAAAAATTTCTTTTTAATGAAGATTTATTCTTTCAAGTGTCTTGATGAATTTATTAAAATTTTCAAATTGATATTTGTCACTAAAAAAAAATATTTTATGCGGTAAACTGTCATTAGCGGTAGTGCGTATCTGTCGTTCCGGCTGGGCAGAGCCTTATTTTTGGTGTTGAATTAAAATTGTAAATAATAGAGATAGAGTTCCGGGAGTTGAAACTTTTTTCTTGGAAATTTCCTCCTCTGTAAGAACCTCTTTTAAAAATTCCTTAAATGTTATTAATTTTTGAGTTAATAACAAAAAACTGAATGCCATCTTTTTTTCATCCCAATTTGTTAATAACAATTGCAATTTTTTATGTGGTAATACATACTTCCGACATATTTTTCCAGAGGAGATTCTGAATCGAATGAGCCATCTGTTCAGATAAACTAGTTTGATGTAATGTCCATATTAGACATTGAATCGCCCCCGTGCGGTCTGAAAGGTGTACTGAAGACCACACACCATATTATTAGTTAGCGATCTGTGGCATCACGGAACAACAAAGAACACATAATGTCGTATGTAATATAAAACCAGCAGACTACTTTTTTCATATTTTCATGTTGCTTTGTTTTATCTTTAAATAAAGTTAGTTGTATTTTTTGGACAGTTTTTCTATTTAAAAGTAAAAAGCCTCGACAGGTTATGGGCCTTGTCCAGACTCCAACACAGAAAAAGTAAAAACACAACTGGCTGAAGTAAAAACACCAAAAGTAAAAAACTCCAAAAGAAAAGTAAAAATGGCGGATGAACAACAGCAGATTAAAAAACTAGTGGATGAAGAATCTTTTCAAATATGAAACTTCCAGTTAAGCGTTTTCAAGGCAAATGGTCTCTATGAAGTGGTGAATAAAGAAAAAACCCTGGAAAGTATGATCAGTGAAGAAGAAAAAGTTGCTTGGAAGAGAAAAGATGCAAGGGCTCAAGAATTCATAGTAATGTCTGTTGACAAGAAGCACCTACTTCACATTGTACATTGTGAATATGCCCATGAAATGTATAGTAAACTAAAGCACATGTTTGAAAAATCAACCCAAGACCAGGTGTGTAACTTACTCCAACAATTCTACAACTTCAGCTATGAAAAAGGTTCCGACATGACCATTCATATCAGTAAAATTGAAAACCTGGCACACCGCTTGAAAATATTCAAACAAAACATAGATGAAAAAATGATTATAAGTAAAATCCTTTCTACATTACCAGAAAACTACTGGCATTTTACAACAACTTGGGAGTCAACTGCTGTTTCTGAAAGAACATTGGCTAATCTGGTAGCCAGAATACTTGCTGAAGAAAGTAGAAATAAGCAGGAAAAAGAAAACCAAAATGAAGTAGCATTTAGAGTTTCAGAGAAGTTCTGTTACAAATGTAAAAGTACAAAACATACAGCAAACTTCTGTAAGAAAGGGAAGGACGATAAGTGCTTCAAATGTGGCAATAAAGGAAACTATGCAAACAATTGCAATATCAAACCAGACAGAAACTATTCTACTTCAAGTCCAGGACCGAGTCGACGAGACCAATGTGGAATATGTAAAAAAACAATCATGCAGAGCAAGATTGCTTCTTCAGGAAGAATAAAAATCAGGAAGAAAGAAATAAAGTGGCATTTTTTGCTGAAAGTAAAACAGACACAGACTTTCACAATACATACTAGTTTTGTAGTGGACTCTGGTTGTTCTTCACATATGTCAAACGCTAAAGAACTTTTTTCTACATTAACAGATAGTGAAACAACCATAATGGTAGCAAAGAAAAACCAAACTATGAAGTCAGAGGGAAAAGGAGATATAGACAGTCAAAAGTGTACATTGAAAAATGTCCTATTTGTTCCAGAACTAAGTAAAAATTTATTATCTGTGAATGCTATCACCGATAATGACGGAGAAGTAATTTTTTCAAGAGATAAAGTTATTATAAAAAAAGATAACAAACCAGTGATGGAAGGAAGAAAAGAAAATGGGCAATACATTGTAAAAATACAAGAAAATGAAAAAGTTTTTTGGCAGAAGAAAAGAACAAAAATCAGGAAATTTGGCATAAAAAGTTGTACTAACATGAAAAAGCTAATGAACATGTCTGAAGGCATGAATTTGTCTAAAAAAAATTTGGAAAATGTTATAGACTGTGAAATCTGTTTTAAAGCAAAACAGACAAGGTTGCCATTCAATAAAGTAAGACAAAGAGCAACAAGACCATTGGAAGTACTCCATACAGATGTTTGTGGTCCTATTTCTCCAATAACTTGGGATGGTAAAAGATACTTCTTAACGGTATTGGATGATTACACTCATTTCTGCAAAGTGTACCTGTTAAGTACAAAAAATGAAGTCTTTGACTACTTGAAAGAGTTCGTAAATGAATCCGAAGCATACAAGAATTTAAAAGTTTCTAAAATACGATGCGACAATGGGGGAGAATTCAAAAGTATTAATATAAGAAACTGGAGTATTATTAGTTAGCGATCTGTGGCATCACGGAACAACAAAGAACACATAATGTGATATGTCATATAAAACTAGCAGACTACTTTTTTCATATTTTTATGTTGCTTTGTTTTATCTTTAAATAAAGTTAGTTGTATTTTTTGGCCAGTTTTTCTATTTAAAAGTAAAAACCCTCGACACCATCGCTCATATTTTTTAGAGCTTGTTCAAGAATTAACACGTTTTCGAACTTGTTAATCAGACTAGTGTGCACAAAACAGGCGCTGTCGGTTCATTAGTTTTGGCACAATTGCAATTTGAATATTATTTTGCATTATCTTGCAGCGTGCCTGGATGCTCTAGTGATGGTCCGATTTCAATTTCTCAAACAGATGTTGAAAGTAGAAGTATATATTACGACAAAACGTATATTTCGCGTACAATGCTGCGAAATTGTTGAAAAATGCTTGCAAACATGGACGTATATCATATGAATACAGATGGACTCAGCATTGCCATACCTACAACACGGATTGTTTTGAAGTCGCCCATTTTGTTGGTGCGCGGGCTGCGGGGAAGAGAGAAGGTAGCGATAGACAGGAGCACACGCATTTGATAGAAAAGGGTTCAATCAAAAGAAAAAAATGCCGAATTTGAAATATTGATGAAAATATCAACGGAAGTAATAATACATCCGATGGGACTTGGTGAGATAGAAAAACTCGTATGACATACCTGATGTCATGCAATACTTCATTGACTGAGAGAGTATCGATCCTTAGAAAATTAGGTTCACAACAAAGTGTGCAAAATAAAAAAAAAATATTTTTAAGACTTCCGTTTTCAATGAATGGAAAGCTGGAGACAGTCCACTTAACAAAAATATGAAAAAGAGTACTGACTAAAAAATGGTAATCTATATATTCAATATATACATGTTCTTAAATAGATATTATAATGAATGAATATTGTGAAGAATACATATCCGTAGCAAACCCTAGCAGACTTTGGAACAGATTCAGGTGAACATTTCATTCCCAACTTTTTCAACCAAGCCGCTTTTTCTGTAACAAGCTGGACACTTAAAGATAAATTCAAATTTTGATAGAATTTTCTCGGACTCTTTTGGCAACTTTTTTTTTAATGTATCATCCAAAGACCTAATGAAGTAGTAAATGTTTCTTGAGGTGTCTATTTCGAATCTACGGAAAAAGCACAATTGAAAAACTGCAAAGGAAACTAACGCACAGAAAAAAGCGGCAATGTTACTCGTAAAATAATAAGCCCACAAGAAATATCCACACGTGGAAAATTGCACACAATGTGTACGTCTAACGTGCAGCCGCTTTAACGCTTCACGTGATAGACGGCTGACTGCTCTTGCAGCCGTTGTAGATGAATAAAGCGCTTTATTTTCGGCTGGATTTATTTGAATTGGTTCAGCGGCCAGTGATTTGACATTTTATGGACCGTCTAGTAGACTTGTGAAGCGCTTTTATGATTCATCCAGCGAATGTATTACATTCGCTTGAAAAAGATACAGTGTATCGAAACATGTCGCGTAGACAATAATCTATGGAAATTTAATCGTGTTTACCTTAGTGTCAAATAAATTGTTAACTCAATAAACAATTAAATCTTCGAAGAGAAAAAAAATGTCACTATATTAATAAATACCAATTTTGGGATTTTTGAAGAAAAAATCATTTCCTAGTCAATGATTTATACAATGGAAATATGAAAGAAACTATTATAATAATATAATAATAATAGTGTTTATTTGCAAAGGTATTTACAATAAATGTATCTTAATAAATTCTAGCAATATAACACTTGAGATAACTCACTGAAGCTTTCGCTCGTTAGTGAGTTGGTTCACATAAGTCTACCAATGAAAACACTTGTAATAATAAAAATATGGAAGTCTAATGTAAAATGATTAAAATTAACATTGAATAAAGTAAGACAATACAAGGGCGATTGTTGATAAAAGTGACCGTAACATTTAGGATATTAAAATAATTTGTCTCAAGAGTACCGGTTCACATAAGTGTACCAATGAAAACACTTATAATAATAAAAATATGGAAGTGTTATGTAAAATGATTAAAATTAATATTGAATAAAGTAAGACAATACAAGGGTGATTGTTGATAAAAGTGACCGTAACATTTAGGATATTGAAATAATTTGTCTCAAGAGTACCGGTTCATATACTTAAGTGTACCAATGAAAACACTAATAATAAAAATATAAAAGTCTAACATAAAATTATTAAAATTAACATCAAATAATTTAAAAAAGTTTAAGCCCAGAAATATGTGTATTTTCGGACGATCACAGGAAATATCGATTGTGAAGCATTCACATTCATTCACATTGTATGGTTATTGATATTATGTAGCTACCTATATCATAATGTTATATAATATGAACAATGTTTGGAATTCAAGCATGTATAATATCCAGTTCAATTCCATTAATAATACCCCATCCAATATCAAAACACCGGCGGGAGAAGTTCATTATAATATTCCTTCAACATGATGCTTATCCTTGTCTATATTTTACGTACGAAATCGAGGTGCATTCGTGGAGAGAATACACTGAATATTCATGAACATCAGTTCCGAAGGATACTTTTAGGGGTGTTTTGGGTTTGTTTTATCGAGTTCTTTTCAAAGATAATTCAGGGTAAATCTTCGTGAGAAGATTCCCAATTTTGAATGAAACTATCGTGTACTAAACCATTCTCATTTTGTTTTCTTGCCTCGGATACAGACGGGTGTCAGAAAAGATCCCAGAACTGGAATTGTGTTGCATTTAATCGAGTATCATCTTGTTACTGTAACAAAGTTAATACTTTTTGTTGAAGTGGACCAACACCTCGTATAGAATATTATGTTCTTTTCGTATCTTTCGTTTCAAATTGAGTATTTTTTTGCTATTTACAGGGCTCCGAGCGACTTACTATTTCAAAATAAAAGGAAAAAGGGACTTGAGAGTCCAAGAAAAGTGAACAGACTTAGGACAGCAATGATCAACCTATATACACGTATTTTCAGGATTATCGGTTTGACAAAAAAAACAAGCATCACTGTACTCGAAAGGCGTACAAAAAAATCTCTCTGAAAAAAAAACAGAACCTCAAACTCAAACCTTCAAAAAAATCTATTGAAACTCAGTATGACTTTTATAAGGTATGATTAAAGTAAAATCACATACACAAGATTGTAAATATATAAATCCTTTATGTAGTCCATTTGGCTAATTTACATTTTCAAGTAATTGAATAAGTTTCAAGAAATGAACAATTCAACAAATTCTCACAAATTGGGCATTTGAACCCTTGTCACAAAAAATAAAAATATATACAGTGCGGCTTTTTTTAGTCCCACCCCCTGTTAACTTTTGAACGGTTCGACGTAGAAACATGAATGAAAAACCGCTCGGAGGGTTTCACCGATACTACTTTTTGAAACAAATAATATGGTGATTGCTCCAAAGGGGGCGCGGGGGGACACATCAAATCAAAAATTTTAAATGTCATGGGGGGTCAAGTGTCACATCGTTGAAAAGAGAATTCAATTCTCTTCACAACCATCTGAATATTTTTGAATTTTGTTGAATTTTTTTTTCTCAAATCGATTTATATGCCTTTCGAAATTTTCAAGTTGATCTGTCCCTAGCGCCATCTGTCGAGTAATTTCAATGTTTCTTCTCTCAAAAAGGAGTATTGGTAATACCCTTCAAAATATTTTTGGTTTCATCATTCCACAACAAACCGTTCAAATTCATCGAGATATGAGTAGTTTTCAGATCCGCATTTATTTTTGATATTTCGAATTTAATTTGTGAAAAAAATTTCAACTTAATTTAAAAAAAATTAGATGGCTGTAAAGAGAATTCTTCAACGATGTGATACTTGACCCCCTATGCCATTTAAAATTTTTGAGTTGATGTGCTCCCCCGCGCCCCCTGTCAAGCAATCACCATATTTTTTATTTCAAAAAGTAGTATCGGTGAAACCCTCCAAACGATTTTTTATTCATGTTTCTACGTCAAACCGTTCAAAAATTAACAGGGGGGGGCTAAAAAAAGCCGCACTGTATATACGCAAGTATACAACATAGATACACATACCTATATACCTACACACATCTATATAACTATACACATTCTAAAAAATATTTGATAAATACACAAAATACGATAACTATACTGAAACATAATAATGTACTCCAGTCATTGCTAAATATTAAAACGAACTTAACAAAATGAGGAAGTGGCTACTAGGTTTTTAAAGGATGTTAAAGGTTATACGTTTGATCTCTTCTGGCAGATTATTGTAGCTATCAAGTCCCTTGAAAAAAAAATCGGAATTTGTGTATGTGTTATGTGACTTGTTGAATATGAAAGTCGGTTCTGTATCTTTTATTGTATACATGGATTTGGTCATTGTTCATAACTTTTTCTTGTAAATATGTTGGAGAAATTTTATTTTTTATTTTGAATATTAATATTATTGTTTGGTAAACAAGAAAATAATTAATTGGTGAACATTCTAGTTGCTTCAACATCTTTCTTATCGGTATTAATCTTCTGCAATTTAAAATTATGCACATAGCTGTGTTTTGGAATTTCTGTAAACGAGCTAAATCATTCTGTTTCAGCAGATAAAGAATTGTATAACAATAAATATAATGAGGAAGAACTAATGAATTGGATAGTAAAATTTTTGTCCACCTTGTCAAATATGGGGCACAACGAGATAAAAAATATATTTTAAATGATATCGTCTTTAGAATGAAGTTGGAATGATCTTTGGACTGTAATCACCTATCCACATGAATCCCGAGATATTTAAATTGGTTGACCCGTTCCACATTATCAGGTCCTGGCATTATCTCAAAATTTTGGTTTCAAAAGCTTCTAAATCATTTTTCTGTACTTATTACCATGTACTTGGTCTTCTCAATATTGATCTTTGAATAATTAGCACAACACCAACTGTAAATAAATTTTAAGGTTCTGTTGATGGTTTGTGTCAGTTTCGTGTGATCATTACATGAGGAATAAATAAGTGTATCATCTGCAAAAAGATGGACTGAGCTCTCACCTACCACCCCTGGCAAATCATTGATATACATAAAAAATAATAGGGGTCCCAGCACATTTCCCTGTGGTACTACCTGATCACATTCTATATCATCTGATATTTTATTGTTTATCTTGAGTTTTTGTTTTCTGTTCTTCAGAAAGCTTTTCAACCATTTCAGCACTATTCCATCTATTCCTACTGATACTAATTTTTGTAATAATCTATATCTGTGTATTGTCTCAAGAGCTCTTTGAAGATCCAAAAACACTGCAACGTAGCCACAATTTTTTCTAGGCTAATTTTCCTATCATCTAGTACATGCTGAACTGCTGCTTCACAACTATGTTTATTGCTGAACCCTTAAATTTACTTAACAGTTTATTATTTTCAATATAATATACTAATTGGTTATTGACTGCTTTTTCCATTATTTTTTCAATTTAGCTCAACATGTTCACTGGTCTTAGATCTGAGGCTTTATTTGAGTTTGTTTTTTTCGGGACAGGAATGAGAAATTTTCAGATCATCAGGTACCTCCCCTGTTAGTAATGAGGTATTAATGAGGTTTTAATTAATCTTGAAGACTGCGAAGTTTTTCTTGGGTTTCTTGTTTGAGAGGTCACCTTTTATCTTACTATTCCTTTTATCTGCAGGCTTGCTACGCTTTTTGTTTGTCTTATAAACTTTTTGTAGAACTCGGAAATTCAATCTTTATTTTCTATCTCAAAATTTACTACTGAATCTGACATTTAAAGATACATATCAAAAACAAATCTCTCTTCTTTCAAAGATTATGTAAACAAGGTGCTCATATAGGGTGAAGTGAGGGAATACCGGCCGTGGAGGTAATTCCGGCCACTAAGTACTTCGCACCCTAATGAAAAATTTTACGCAATTCGTATCCACCGATACGGCATGCAAACAAACTGAACGCTCAGTATCGTTGAGGCGTTGAAACGGTTAGCTGTATCATTTTTAAAGAGAAATTTACGAAAAAGAACGCGTTGCTGAAACAAAAGTGTTCGTTACAGGCTGTATGTTTCAAAGTCGGAGAGTAGTAAATTTAGTGTATTTATATACAAATGAACTGAATCCTGTTGTCTTTCACCCAGTTTACTTGAGAACCTCCTAGCTTTGGAAACTCAGTTTATAATGTCCTGGTATTCATAATATTGTTCAGTGGGTAATGCCGGCCATCTCTGAGTGGGTAATATCGGCATGGTCGGTATTACCCCATATTTCATTTTTACTTTTTCCCATTTTCAGATGCCGCAGAACTATAAGCTGATAGAGCTTCTTGGACTTCTGAGACTCTTCAGGCAGCTCTTGCCTCTCACCTCTCCTCTCACCTCTCACATTGTACAACGTAAATATGTTTTTCTCAACTTCAACTTTGAAAATGTTCTTTCGGCAGAAGCAGATGATACCGGTAATGTCAAAAAAAGTTGAAACAACGAACAAATATCCGGAAGACTGCTCAAAATACATCTAGTTTCTGATGTAAAACATGCGCCCAATTCTGCAGTCCTAAGCCCTAAGGGCGTAAGTCAAGAATGACCAGAGATATTGAGGCAGTCACTTACGGCTATAAAGCTTAGAATTCCAGGTGTATTTTCAATACACGTCTTTTTTTACTGACGTTTTGGATGGCAAAGAACAATGAGATTCTGCCAAATTTGTTGTTCAAGTCAACGGGTCAGTCATAGGGAACATGTAGAAAGTGAAATTTAAATTATGGAAAGAATCGAGATACGTTCTTTGGGCTTAGGAAAACAAAATTCATAGATTGTTTTTATTACTCGAATTTCATTTGAAAATACACTTTTCCAGTTTATTAATTGCGTAGATAAGTGATGCGAGAAGTCATATCCGTATATTTTTAGTATTTTTTCACCCATAATTTCTCCTGTAGATAGTTTAACGAAACAGTCTGGGTTTAAAAATGAAAATTACTTCGTTCATGCTGATAAATCGTGTACTGAGTTGATTAATTATTATATCGAGAGACTCGTATAAGACTTTAATTTGGAATCTTTTCAGACCATCGTCTATTCTTGTGCAATTTGCGAGTTCATCAAAAAATGTCTTTACCGTTCTTTGGCGCTTATTAGATGTCAATGTTGGCTGAATGTCCCACGATTTCACCAAATTGGAAGCTTCTGTATGCAATGTTTCGAAATCGTCTCTAAAACTATTAAAATTATCTATTGCTTAAAATCTCGCATGCTCGGCCCAAATGAACAGTAGAACTTTGTAGCAGTTTAGACACCAAATTAATATTTTTCAATATTTTGCTTTGGTATACAAGGAGCAAAATAAACTCATACTCATACTCTTTTGCAAGGAGTTTGCTTCCGCTCTGTCAGCTGGTATTTTGCAAATTAAAGTAAATGTTGACAAACAATTAGAATTAGAAAGTTTTAGCAAAGAGGTGGTAGGGGCCCGTTGTGGAGCTGGGGCACCTCTGCACCGCGGGCTCTGCGGGCCCCTTATCGCCGCCACTGCCCCTTGAATACAGCATATAATTCAGAATACGATAAATCTATGAGAAATAACCGAGTTGAGAAAATTTGGCCCAATGTCCTTGCTCACTTGTTCAACGAAGCTTTTGGAAGAGTTGCAACTTTCAAAAGAGCCACTAAAGGTTTTGAAGTAATAGGAATATTTCCTGATGTTTTCATAGCAGAATATTTTGCCTCAGCTGAAAACTTGAATCCTACAAACTCAAATGATGCAATTCATAGAAATGAACAGGTAGAAGTGAATATAACAGAAGAGAAGGAAGAAGAAATAAGACAACAAATAATCAATACAGACACGAACGAAATAGAAACTAGCCAGAATAAATCATTCAGAGAAAAAAATACAAATTCCTGTATGTTCTGGAACTAATAATTACCAAGAAGAAAGAGGTGGAAAAAAGCAACACCGCAACTGTTTACGTTGAAGAAGAAGATAATTCGAAACAGAAAAAACTGTAGAAAGAATATCGGGGTCTAGAACAGCAGAAAGCAAAAAGAGTGAAAAAATAGGTTTTTGGTTACTTTAACAAGATCAGAGTATTAGAGAACAAATATAACAACATTGTAATACAACAGAAAAAAGAGCTGAGAAATAGAATTGAAGAAATGAAGTCAGATACAGAAGTTACCGGGGACATTTGTATTGTTTGTGGAGAATTCGGAAAGAACCGGGAACTCTGGCTAACAGCTATTTGCACCGGTTCAACTTATGGTTACCTTACGACTTAAGAGGACCTTACATTACGATTTTGGTTTGCACCGCTATTTGATGACAATATAAGCCATTGGCCGATTGACCTAAGGAACTGACTGAAACCAAAAGTTCATAGCTTTTTATCGCAAGTCGTAAGAATCTTACCTGGAATTGACAAGGATGGTAAGACAAATTTTAAATTCAGTTCTGCCTCAGCCACTTTTAAAACAAACAAAATAACCTATATAACCACGTGGTACACACCTTGAACGCGGACAATCAAACTGCAACGCAACTGCGACCGCAACTGCGACCGCGGCAAATATTTCATTTGAATCGACTCGTGTGCGGCTTCACACTACACGTTGCCGTGGTTACAACAGAGTTGCAAGATCGACTGTTTTGAGACAAGGGTTGCAAATTGGTTGATCTTGCAACCAGTTCACAACGTATATGAAACTTCTGCACGCACACGGATACGACTACTACGAAACAGTTTCAATCAGTTGACAAAGCAGTGCACAAGATTTTACATTGACTGATTCAGATAAGGAAGACATGATTGATTATTATCGATACTGCAGACAAAATATAGATGTTGATGTAGGCGTATTCCTAAACCTACTAGAAGGATTTACACATCGATATAATCTGAAGGACAAGAATTATAAAAATATGTTCATGAAGGAAAACAGTTGGCGCTCAATGAGACAAAATGAAATTAAAAATTGGTCATAAATTTGCCTGGGGCTACGGCAACGGTTACGGCAGCGGAATCGGCTGCTACATAATCTATAAATCCTGCTAAAAAGTTGGTTAACAACCGGTGGCAGCGACAACAGCAACTGTAACGGAAGCGGATCTATAAATGTATTAGACGGGGATCCCTCGCCTATTTTCAAAAATGATTAATAACAGGCTGAATCTTCCTGAGTAGCTTCATTTTGCCGAGACGTCCAACATTTTCCTCAACGAAAATTCTCGATAGTGGTAGCTATTAAAATGCGCAGGCTTCAATCATGTCGATTTGGTAAGTGCAAAAAAGTCATTAATAACAATTAGTTTTTCAGTTGAACCTCGAGAAAATTCGATAAAGTAATCGAAAAAACTTTTCTCCTACAAAATGGATGGTAGAACTGAAGAGTCCCACACTCCCAACATGTACCAATGACGTGGTCATAAAAAATCATCAATAACCGGCGGATTTTTTACCATCGCTTGGTTGATATTTATATAATTGAATGATCTTATTGTCCTACAAATTGAATGATAGGTGTTCCCAGTCCTACGCTCCGAAATTGTCAATTCCATGGTAAAAAATTATTAGTAACTGTAGGAGAATGAAAGTTTAGTGTATTATTCACCTAAATAATACAGTGTCCTACAAAAAACGAGTATGTATCGCTAGTCCTACAAAAATTATTCAAAATAACGAATTATTTTGAAATTGTGGTTTAGCTAATTTAAAATACTTCTATTACTAAAGTAATGTTACTTTCAATGTATAATTGTTTGTTCAATTCAAATATATCATGATTATGGTGAAAAGTTTATAAAAAAGTGGGAAATTTTGTTTAACGTTCATAATTTTTATAAACATATTGAAAGCAACAATAACAAAGTTAAAACATTTAAATAATCAATCTGCCCTCCGGGGCAACTTAAATGATGTCGCATTCGCTTTCACAGGAAGAACATGGAACACCACATCGTCGTCTGAAGAGCTGAAATTTATAATTGAAAACTTTCAAAGAGGTCAGACGAATTGTGAAAATCTGCTCTACGGCAAAATAGGATGTATGGTGTCTCCAGAGGCCTCAAAAAGTCCAGTCCGAAAGAAGATATTATATTTTACGGGGGTCAAGTGGTCAAGTAGTTAAAGCGATCTTTTATCCACTCTGGTCGCCGGTCGTGGGTTCGAAGCCTAGCGACTGCTTATATTTCTCTGATGGCCCGAGAAAGTGGAATAGCACGTAAAAAGTAAGAATTCTTAATCCTTGGCTCTCACAAGTTTCGTCTTTTGAGGGCTGTCGTTCGTAAGGGAATGACATCTGGTTAACGGAAAAAATAATTTTACACAACAATTTATGCAACTATCATCAAAGGACTCCGCACACATTTGATGAAAAAAAGTCTTACTGTGAAAATGGCCGAAATTTTGGTATGTTGTAGCTGAAGCTATTCTGAGAAAAGTCTCTTTTGGCCCTACTCGATCGTATGATCAGATTCGGCGCTAGAGGGCGACACATCATGAATTTTGAGATTTTTGTAAAATTTTGAATGTATAAAAAAATATCAATATACCATTCTGTTGGAATTTCTGGTCATACTTATATTTAATTACAGAAATATACAAAAAACAAACTACAATTATATTTTATTTATATTTGATTATTGGTGAGATGAATATACCATTTTGTGTGTGCCGAACATTGTTGATAGCGAACCGACTTAATCCCGGCTCGCTTGTTTTTGCTGTACAGTAAAACTGATAGTTTTTCAGTTACTATGAATCGTTTGTTAAAAATTAAAGATAATTGTGTTGAAACCCGTCAGAAGTCGTTTTATTATTTTCTTCAAGAAGAAGTGCTCTAATCTTCAATTAAAAATTACAACAGGTTATGGGCCCAGGTGCTCGCAAAAACTCGTGGTAGTGTCTAAATATTTAGTGGTGGTGAAAAACTACGTGCTTTTGAAATAAAGTTCATCACAATGGCAAGAGACATTTTTCAAAGTTTGGATGCAATTTATGAAAGACGCAGTCTTGCAACACAACTAGCATTACGTAAACAACTATTGACTTTGAACTTACAAGGTGATGTTACCCTCATACAACATTTCACCAAATTTGACACTATAATTGCTGACTTGATAGCAGCAGGCGCTTCCCTTGAGGTAATGGATAAAATTTCCCACCTGTTATTGACGTTACCTAATTCTTACGACGGAATTGCCACTGCTTTGGAAACTCTTGATGACAACAATTTAACATTAGTATTCGTAAAAACACGACTTCTTGATCAGGAAGTTAAACTACGGGGTGAAGAACGTTCAACCTCCCTGACAGTTTTGAATGTCGGTGTAATTTCTCAATAGCCAGGAATAAGTGGAAACAAGCAAAAGAAGTGGAAATCTCGTAAATATCCTAGAAGACAATTTAATAAAGTGCCGTCCACGAAACTTGGTCAAAAGTATAAATTTTCGAGAATAACGTGTGAACAATGTGGACGTCATAATCATGAAAAATCGAATTGTTATCATTACAAGCTGTTCCCTCATAGCTCAGTTTGAAATTATTGAAATCAAATGTATACTCACAGATTCGTTGGTGAGACTTTTCCTTGGTTCGTCCAATTTTTGTTTACTCGGTAAACTTGGTTGGGAAGGAAAGTTGGGATAAGGAAGTATGAGCAATTTCACAATTTCGTCAATCGAAAAGACCAGCTAGCCGAACCTAGCACCGTTACAGAGTTTTTAGAACAGCTCAAAAAAACCGCCGAAAACTGTACACACCGATGTGCACTGATAATTAGATGATACTAAAATTTTGGTTTCCCACTCTCTTTCTAGCGGAGAAATACAATGTTGCCGGACTGTGCCCTATATTTTTCCTTTACTTATCTAGAAAGGGCGAGAACATACCCCCGACCCTGAAAACCGTTTATTTTTCAGCGTATTTGAAAAAAGAAAACAAAAAATAACACTCATGTGCTTAAATAACCATAAATAATAAATTATACCATTTAGATCTACACTCCAGATCAATAACCCATTTCCAGACCATCTGGAAATAAAAAAAAAGGAAAAAAATATAAATATTTTCTAATTAAATACTCATTGAGTAAACATGCCCTTTTTTACTGTGAGGGCAGTGGACACAACTTTACCACCGGCCGCGTAAAAATACCTTTGCTGGTTTTTAAAGTTACGTTACGCACAACCCCGTCGCTACCCGGGTGAACCGCGGTAACTACAGCTAACGGCCAATGCAATGGAGGTGCGTTGTCCGTTTTCAAAATCACAACAGTACCTACTGTAATATTAGGGGGTTGATTACTCCATTTTTTACGAATTTGTAAACTACTTAAATATTCCAACCTCCAACGGTTCCAAAAATCTTGAACCATTCGATCAACCAGTTGAAATCTGTCTAACCTGTTGACAGGAATATTATCGACCTTTTCAGAAGGAAAACCGCGTAGAGGAGCCAATGTCAGAAAATGTGCGGGAGTTAGAGCCTCTGGAGCAGTTGGATCCGCTGATAATTGACACAAAGGCCGGGAATTTAAAAGTGCTTCGATTTCCGTCAACAATGTTGAAAATTCTTCGTAGGTTAGTAACTGGTCTCCGATGACCCGGTAAATGTGATTTTTGACGGCCTTGACATTGCTTTCCCATAAACCTCCTTGTTGGGGTGCGGAAGGGCTATTAAAATGCCACTCGATTCCATGAACCCCGAGCTCCGTTTCAAATGCACTTATATATTCCGGAGAGTTAATAAAGTTATTGATATCAGCAAGAACCGATTTAGCGCCGACAAAATTGGTGCCTCTATCCGAATATAGAGCACGAACAGGGCCTCTTCGAGAGATAAATCTTTTAAATCCCTGTATAAAATGATCCGTGGACAAAGAGCTAGCCAATTCTAAATGTATTGCCTTGACAGACATACAAATGAACAGACTAACATACCCCTTATATATTAAAGCATTTTTCCGCTTACCGAAAGAAATTTTAACCGGCCCAAAATTGTCCACCCCAGTGTTGGTGAAAGCTTTGGCTTCTTGTACCCGTACTGATGGTAAACTAGCCATCAATGGCTCTAAAACTTTAGGTTTCAACCTAAAACAACTATTACATTTATGAATACGACTTCTGATTAAATTTCTTCCGCCATAAATCCAATATTTTTGACGTAATATGGCTTCTAATAAATAAGCACCCGTATGTAAATATATTTTATGATAAAAATCGACAAGTTTTTCGGTGAAAACATCTTTCGCCGGTAATATATATGGATGTCTTTTAGAGAATCCCAAGTTAGAATTCCCAATTCGACCTCCGACCCTAAGCACTCCGTCCTGCACAAAAGGGTCCATCCTCTTTAAATTGGAAATGCATTTTTTATTTTCATTCAATAGCATCAATTCAGACTTAAAATGTCTGTTTTGTACTTGTTTGACTAAAAGTATTTCCGCCTTTTGTAATTCACTTGCTAAAATTAAACCTTTTCTTCTTGAAAGTATTTTACAGAAACGCAGAGCAAATACCGTAATCCGTAAGATTTTTGAAAAAGAAGAAAACCTCTCCATTAAACTCAAAAAAGGATCGTAAATGTCCGTACTTTTAACAATTAAAGATTCTAACTCTTCACTTTGCCGCGAAATCTCAACACCGTTTTCCGAAAAATCAGGCCACTCGTCCTCTGGACAAGTAATCCATGAGGGTCCGGTGAGCCAGATGGAGTGATTAATCAATTGAGAGGAAGTAAGACCACGCGATAGAGCGTCCGCAGGATTTTGATTACCATCAATATGGTGCCATAGGGCATTTTTTACATTCTCTTTGATTTGTGAGATACGATTTCCAACAAAAATGTCTTTTAAATAAGGTATTCTCAACCAGCTAATCACAGTAGAAGAATCCGAGAAGGCAAAAATTTTAGAAATTAATACACGATCTTGATAAGTCTCCACAACTAATTTTACTAATTTAGACAACAAATGACTAGCAAGAAGTTCGATCCGAGGAATAGTCATAGCCTTTGCTGGACTAACTTTGGACTTGCACAAATCAGCTGAACATTTATATCATTTTTCCCGAAAGATGAAACTGTTCTCAAGTATACTACCCCGCCGTAACCTGTTGTACTTGCATCCGCGAATGCTAAAATAATAATAGGTTGTTTACCATTCGATCCTAGATGTCGTGGAACTTTAAAATTTATAAGTTCACCCCATTGTGAGCGTACGGTTTGCCATTTTATAACAATACTCTCAGGGGGTTTTTCATCCCAGTCGATCTTTAAGAGCCAAAGCTCTTTAATTAAAGACTTCAAATACAAGATGAATGGAGCTAATAATCCCAATGGGTCAAAACATTGTGCTACCGAAGACAGAATGGCCCGTTTCGTACATTTTGACTCGGGTGTTTTAACCTCAAAACTGAAGGTATCCTTTTCTGGATTCCACTGAATGCCCAGAATTTTTGTATCCGATTTGAAAATAACCGTATCCGAGGCCCTTTTCTCTAAAGGAATATTTTTTAATACCGAAGCTGAGTTTGACGACCACTGAACTAAGTCAAAACCGCCAGACTTAAATAAATTTACCGATTCGTAATATAACTGAACTGCGTCACCTTCCGAATCTATGCTATAACAATAATCATCCATATACAGATCACGTGAAATATAATTTGCCGCCATAGGAAAGTTATCACCTTCTTCTTTAACTAACTGTTTTATAGTCCGCAATGCTAAATATGGTGAAGATTTCAACCCGAACGCCACTACCCGCATTTCATAAACTTGGATTTCACTCTCAGGATCAAACCGCCATAATATTCTTTGGTACCTCCAATGTTCCAGAACAACTTTTATTTGCAAATACATTTTTTTTAAAATCTGACGTCATAGCAATCTGAAATAACCGAAAATTTAAAAGTAACGAAACAATATCCGTTTGTAATTTAGGGCCGTTGTATAATATGTCATTAAGTGAAACATGATTATCACAGGGGGCACTTGCATCTAGTACAATTCTAACCGGTGTACTAGTGCTACTTAATTTGATAACCGGATGGTGCGCCATATAATAAGCCACCTCATTATTATTTTCCGTTGTCACTAAAGCCATGTGACCATCATCCAAAAACGTTTGCATTGCTTCATTATACGAGACGCGTAAATCTGAATCCCTAGTTAACCGCTTTTCCAAAGAAACCAACCGAAATTGTGCATGAGTCCTCGAATCCCCCAAACTCTCCGGTGAAATTTTAAAAGGTAACGCCACTGTAAAACGTCCTGTTTCATCCCTACTATAGGTCGAATTATAAATTTTATCTCACTCTATTTCCTCAGGAATTAATAAAGGTTTATTTGGCACCTGTTCTACTTCCCAAAATTTAGTTAGTAGATGTTCAATAGATTGATATTCTTGCAAAGAAAAGTAAACCGAAGGATTTTCTACCCTGGCCAACACTGGAATTTTTCCCATTACCACATATCCGAATTCCGTTTCTACCGCGACTGGAGTACCCGTTACGCCTGTTATCCGATGTTTTCCCAATATAATCCCGAAAAGTTCGACTCCAATTATACCATGTATTTCTTCAGGTTTGTCAAAATTATTGTCAGCTAGACAGACACCCGCTAAACCCGGAATTACACTAACATCTACACAGACCTTTGGCAATATATCGGTAATCTTTTCCACCAAAAGTGCACTTATAGTATATTTTTTGCTTGAATCATACCACGAAGCAATTGTGAGGGTGGTGATCCCTCGTACGGATTGTTTATTTCCACCTAAACCATTCATCGACGAAAAGTATTTAGAAATAGTCAGTCCCAATTTTTTACAAGCACTTACTGTTAACAAGTTCGCCTGACTCCCGGTATCTAGGATAAATCGAGCAGTGCTCTTGGGAATGCAACTATTCACCACTGAAACTACCACTGTAGATAATAGATTTGTATAATTTGAACCGTTATTGCCAATCAAGGCAGAACATAAATGTGTCTCAGCATTTTCCTGAGGATTACCTGTATTAATAGATGTTGCAGAATCATCATCCCTTTCTGTATTATTATTACTCCGCGATGTCTCCTGATCTTGCCGGGTTCTTACAAAATGTAAAAGAACTTGATGCTTTTTGGAACACATAACACAAGATCTTTCTGAAGGACAATTTCGTACCCCGTGAGCAGAAGATAAACACAAAAAACACTAGTTGTTATCTCTCACTAGTTCATATCTCTTATTAGGAGTAAGTTGTTTGAACTTTTCACACCGCCCTAAATAATGTGATGATTTTTTACAATATCTTGTGTGTCTATTGTCACTAACGAAAAAACTTTTAACCGCCGATTTTCCGCCCGTACTCGCAGGAGTTTTATTTAAGTGAAGAATCCGTGTTTGCCCTTTAATAAATTTTATTAAGTTTTGATAGGAAGGAATATCCGTTCCCCTTTGATCCGTTTCAAACCCCCGAACTGTGTCACTATCAAGTTTAGATAAGGCTACATATGTAAATATAAAATCTGTTAAATCCGGCAATTTCAGATTTTTCAATGCCGAAACCGATGTATCAAATCGCTCCAAAAATATGTTTAGATTTTTCTCCGATTCGTTATTAAGCGATTTAAATTCCATAATTTGTTGTAAGTATGTGCTTGCCAAGATACGTTTATTTTCATACTTATCGCACAAACTTTTATATATTATATCATAATTCTCCGGAACAATTGCAATCCCCGCATACACGTTTTGCGCAAGGCCCTTTAGACAACCGACTAGAAGATGAACCCTATCAAGATTTGTCAAATTTGGATTCAAATGAACCATGCTCTTATAAACAGCATGAAATGTTTCCCACTGACGAATTTCCCCATGAAATTCTGGTAAACTTGGATGTGGGATTTTTAAAGAACTATGTAAAGATGGTGCACCACTGCCGCCACTAGCACCAGAACCTGCACTACTTGATGAAATATTGGTAGGAAATTTAATTCTTTCCGCTGCCATTTGAATGTAAGCACAAAGTTCATTAATTGTTTGAATCGCCTTGTAATCTGGAGTATAATCTTCGTTTATTTCAAATTGTACATCATTAATTTCATCCAACACCGAATAAATGTTACTTTTTGTTTCCTCGTAAGTTATCATTAAAGTCTGAAACTTCCGTTTTAATGATTCCGTTGACAAATCTTTACTAATATCGTACAACTTTTGTAAAATTGCAAACAAATTTTCTTTTTTTGCTATAATTTTTTTCAACTCCCTTTCTGAGGTAGTCATTCTTTTGAAAGATAATATGCAATTATGTCCACAAAATGAAAGAAAACGCAATAACAGTTGTTCAATTCGATTAAAACCGCTTCCTAATCAAATGAACCAACAATTAAACTGTTTCTGTAAAACTCCGTATTTTTGACAATCCGACAACCTTGCACTCCTCACGCTACAACCTCAACAAAAACCTGTTCACCGACCGACCGGTGTTTTCAATGTTTTTCTATGAAAAGGCTGTCCAGAAGAGATAAGAAAACAAAATCCGAAAAATATTTAATGAATTGACTTTTTTTCACTGATAATCCTGGCTCGATGGGACCAAATGTTCCCTCATAGCTCAGTTTGAAATTATTGAAATCAAATGTATATTCACAGATTCGTTGGTGAGACTTTTCCTTGGTTCGTCCAATTTTTGTTTACTCGGTAAACTTGGTTGGGAAGGAAAGTTGGGATAAGGAAGTATGAGCAATTTCACAAATTTCGTCAATCGAAAGGACCAGCTAGCCGAACCTAGCACCGTTACAGAGTTTTTAGAACATCTCAAAAAAACCGCCGAAAACTGTACACACCGATGTGCACTGATAATTAGATGATACTAAAATTTTGGTTTCCCACTCTCTTTCTAGCGGAGAAATACAATGTTGCCGGATGCAAGAAAGTCGGCCACGAACTTTTACACCATTACAAACGCATGCTGCAAAAGTAAATACTGATGGATTTGCATTCATGATGGGAAATCCTCAACCAATTGAGGAGACTGCTGAAGAAATACTATTTCTGATGGACTCGAGAGCAACAGACCACATCATTAAAAGCGACTTGTTTACTAATAGTCGCCCTCTTTCATCGCCTTTGAAGATTTCGGTAGCGAAGAATGGAGAATGAATCACTGCAATTAAACGTGGAACCATACGAGTAGTTACAAATCTTGGGGTACCAGGTGTATTAGAAGATGTACTCTACGCCCCGGATGCCTTGGCTAACTTACTGTCAGTCAGACGTATGCAAGATAAAGGTATGAGAATTATTTTCGACACAAATGGGGTCATTGTAAAAAATGGTGAAGGAAAAACCATTCTGTCAGGTAAGCCATTCAATGGTTTATTCAGTGTCGTTTTCAAAATAATACGAAACATTATCAATGAGAGTCAAATAAATATTAGTAAAACTGATAATTTCAAATTATGGCATGAGCGCCTCGGTCACATTAGTCACTCTAAATTCAATCAAATAAAACATCAACATTTATTTGAAGATGTTTGTGACCTTGAGGATGTCAAGCCAACGTATGACATTTGTGAACGTTGCATTTTTGGTATGCAAGCAAGACTTCCTTTTAATAAATTAAAAAACAAAAACCATATAAAAAGACCTTTGTTTGTTGTCCATACAGATGTTTGTGGACCAATCACACCACCAACCACAGAAAATGAGAATTATTTTGTGACTTTCATTGACAACTTCACCCATTATACAGTCACTTATCTTTTAATCTTCAAATCAGAAGTCTTAAGTGTTTTTAAAGATTTTGTGAAAAAAAGTGAAACACAATTTAATTTGAAACTTGTTTATCTGTATTGTGACAATGGGGGTGAATACGTGTCAAACGACTTCAAAGATTTTTGTTCGGAAAAGGGAATAATGTACCATTTAACTGTACCGTATACACCACAACAAAACGGGGTTGCGGAACGCATGAATCGAACTATAACCGAAAAAGCTCGTGCAATGATGAACACAGCAGGTTTGAGTAAACAGTTTTGGAGCGAAGCTGTCTTAACAGCAACTTATTTAATCATCATAACGCCCACTGAAGCTGTTGAAAGTTCGAAAACCCCGTATGAACTGTGGCACTCTAAAAAGCCCATATTAAAAAACTTGAAGGTTTTTGGTTCTACCGTATATGTTCACTTAAAAACAAGAAATAATAAATTTGATAATAAATCAGTAAAAGGAATTCTTGTTGGGTATGAGCCAAATGGGTACAAGATATGGAACAATGAAACTGAGAAGTATCAAATAGCGTGAGACGTTATTGTTGATGAAATCAACCTCAAAGTTTCCAGGCCACGGTTCTTCGGTGTGGTGAATTATTTCCCAAATAGCAAAAACTCTGATATAAACACAGAAAATATTAAAATTTCCGAACAAGAAAAATCTTCAGTAGTTGAAACACGAAATAGTGATACAAATAATAAACTTGAATTGAGAAGAAGTGATAGGCTTAAAAATCGCCCCCAGCTCTCTTATAATGAAAACTATGATGAAGAGTTCAGTACTTATATAGCATGTATGCAAACTGTTATTTATGCTGCCCCTAAAAATTACCAAGAAATAAAAGAAAGGGAAGATAGAACTCAGTGAGAGCTGGCCATCAAGGACGAGCTCAATTCACTTCTAATAAATAATACGTGGGAAGTAGTACTAAAACCCTTAAATAAAAATATAGTAACTTGTAAATGGGTATTCATATTGAAAAATGATGAATATGGAAACCTTACCAAATATAAAGCCAGGCTGGTTGCACGAGGTTTCAGTCAAAAATATAAAGTAGATTTTGACGAAATTTTTGCACCAGTGGCCAGAATTTCCACTTTTCGTTTTCTTTTAGCGATTGCAAATCAATTCGATCTTTTAATCCATCAAATGGATGTCAAGACAGCGTTTCTGAATGGAATGTTGCATGAAGAAATTTACATCCAAATCCCTGAAGGTGTAGAGTCCGATAGCAATCAAGTGTGTGAATTAAATAAATCCATATACGGTTTGAAACAATCATCTCGATGTTGGTATGAACATTTTGATTCAGTAATGAAAAAGAAAGGTTTCAAAAATTCTTCCGCAGATAATTAATTGTCTATATTTTCTGAATAAAGGAGACATCAATAAGGATATATACTTACTTTTGTATGTAGATGATATTAACATAGTTACATCAAACTCAGGAACTATGTTCAATCTCAAACAATACCTCAATACTTGTTTTAAAATGACTGACCTAAACGAAATTAAAACATTCTTAGGAATTACCATTGAACGAAATCTAAGAAAAATTACATCTAATCAAAGCTCTTATTTGAAGAATGTTTTACAGAAATTCGGCATGAGTGATTGTAAACCAGTGGATACACCTTTATTGCCTAAATTGGATTTCATTGCATTGAATTCTGATGAACATTATAATGCACCTTGTAAAAACTTAATCGGCTGTTTAAAGTACGCAATGTTGTGCACGCGGCCCGATCTTTGTTTTGCAGTTAACATTTTAAGCAGATACCAAAGTAAAAATTCGGAAGAATTGTGGAAATATTTGAAAAGGGTATTGAGGTACGTGAAAGGTACTATTGATTTGAAACGTATATTAAAAGTGAGTATGAAAATATGTTAATTGGCTATGTAGATGCAGACTGGGGTAACAACGAACTTGACAGAAAAAGTACAAGTGGATATTTATTTAAAATTTTTGAAAACTGTACAATCACATGGAATACTAGACGACAACATGTTGTTGCAACTTCGTCAACAGAAGCCGAGTATATAGCACTATTCGAAGGGGCTAAAGAAGCTGTGTGGCTTAAGTCGTTGCTAACTAGTGTAAATGTGAATACTTCAAAACCTATAATAATTTTTGAAAACAATACAGGTTGCATAAGTATTGCAAACAACCCCACACATCATAAAAGGTCAAAACATATTGATATTAAGTACCATTTCTCTAGAGATTTAATACAAAAAGGTTATATATCACTTAAATATCTGTCCACAGGTGACCAGTTGGCAGATATTTTCACGAAGGCATCAACCCCTTCGAAGCTAATGAAGACGAAACTTAATATAGGCCTACATTACATTCATGATGAATTTACACATATTAAATGCCACCACGATAGAACCTACATTAGTCGTCAATTTTTTTTTCTCATACATATTTTGCAAATTATTTATATATTCACCCCGTTTACTTTTTGAGTGGGAGTGTTAGAATTTCTGGTCATACTTATATTTAATTACCGAAATATACAAAAAGCAAACTACAATTATATTTTATTTATATTTGATTATTGGTGAGATGAATATACCATTTTGTGTGTGCCGAACATTGTTGATAGCGAACAGACCTAATCCCGACTCGCTTGTTTTTGCTGTACTGTAAAACTGATAGTTCTTCAGTTACTATGAATCGTTCGTTAAAAATTAAAGATAATTGTGGTGAAACCCGTCAGAAGTCGTTTTATTATTTTCTTCAAGAAGAAGTGCTCTAATCTTCAATTAAAAATTACAACACATTCATTTCCAATATTGAACTAGTGAGAAACTTGTCATTACTGACATTCGTGAGAAATATGTTTCATAATACAGAAAAAACGAAACTGTTTTTCTACAAGGTAGTCAATAATATAATCAATTCTCCTATGTATGAATTTGCCTACGAGTGTATAAGTTGATTGAGTTTATCATTGACGATCAATCAGAATGAAAGCTGATCGATCAAAATATAATACAGCCAAGCAGACGGGGTGATTGAAGTAATAAGGGGTTCAACATTATATATACAGGCCGTCTCTTTAGCTGATGATATACTATTGCTTTCTCGGGAACGGAGAGATCTACAAGGTCAATCAAATCGGACAAAAGTTTTCTATTTTGGGGAGCAATAATAAGGTTTTTTCAGATCTTGAATTTGTTGTTATTGAGATATTCGCCAAAAACTAAAATTGTCGAATTTCGTTTTATGGCTCTACCGCTTCCATTTCGAATGATATAAGAAAAAGTCAGGGAAACTTTCAATAATGTTTCATATTTGGTATAATATATATGAAATAAAACAATTTTCAATGCGACGTTTAGTTCATTAGATTCCATCATCAACTTAATTTTTTCAAATACGACCTTCAGTTTTTTTTCATCGATTTTTGTAGCTACTTCCATAAAAAATTCAGCAATGTATTACAATATATGTGTTTCTCGACTTTTTTTTGAAAAAATATCATCAATATTTATTCATACAATTCCCGTCAGTGTACTTTCAAAAAAGTCAGAAGAACTTTCAATACTGTTTCAATAATATTTTTTGGAAATTGTAAAAGGCTTTCGTGGCCATCGTTGCTTGAATAATGGTTTGTCGGATTCTTGCGCTAACCAAATCAACATGACTTTTGACTACGCATTTCACTAGCTATTAATATCAAGAATTTTCGTGGAATTGATAATTTTGGAGCATAGGACTGGGAACACCTACCATTCAATTTGTAGGACAATATGACCATTCAATTAAACAAATATTAATCAAGCAACGGTAAAAAAATCCGCTGGTTTTAATGATGTTTATGACCACGTCATTGGTACATGTTGGGAGTAGGTAACTCTTCAGTCCTACTATCCATTTTGTAGGACGAAAGTTTTTTCGAGTACTTTATCGAATTATTTCGAGGTTCAACTGAAAAACTAACTGTTATTAATGACGTTTTTGCACTCACCAATCGACATGATTGACGCCTGCGCATTTTATTAGCTACCACTTTCGAGAATTTTCATAGAAGGAAAAGTTGGGCGTCTCGGCAAAATGAAGCTACTCAGGAAGATTCAGCCTGTTATTAATCATTTTTGAAAATAGGCGTGGGATCACGGTCTATACAGGGGGTCCCTCCAGGAACTGCATCGATCAATATATAGAAAACCATAGGAGGGCAGACTTTGAAAATTTGGGTGTTCACTATTGTTGATAAGTGCTATCCGGCTAAAATCTTCTGAAGATTGTGGCACTTCTGGTTGTACCGGAAGTGGACCCCAACTTCGTTATTTTAAATGGGACACCCTGTATATTATCAAGGTTTCATGTATAAAGTCCTATACCCAAGTCTAACCGTTTTCAAAATATTTCAAATTTTAAGTTGAAAATATTTTTTATTTCTGGTCATGATCATTTATTTTCAATTGTGTATCAATTTTTTCGTAGGATAGGACCCAGTTCAGTAGAATGTCGATATCAATTCGATTAGAGTTATACAGGGCGTTCACCAGAAAATCGGCATCGAAAATGAAGCTAACTTTGAATGAGGTTATCTATTCCTACACTCAAGTTTTCGAAATATTGGCGAATTAACATGTCTCAGTTCCGGAAAATCTCGTATTCTTAAGTTTACTTACTCTTAGTTGGCCATGGCGCCCGCAGTTGCGTTGGAAACAATCAACTGCCACGGAAATGTCATTGCAATCAATCATGCCGGCTCGCTTGAATTATTCGAATGAAGATTACTTAAATCTATTTATTATTTATGGCGAATGTAATAGGGATACCTCAAGAACATGTGATATATTTGCTATTCGGAATGCGCAGAAGAAGAAGCCCTCACAAAACACTGTTAAACGAATTATAGAAAGCTTCAAAAACATTCCATCTCTGCCAATACAAAAACGTAGATAAAGATATTCTAAAACAATTCGAATGAAAGAGAACAATTAACGATATTGAGAGGTATACAAAAATTATTTGGTCAGTAAATGTTCGAATTGACGCCCTTCAACTTCCAAACATTTTTCACATCTCACTAATAATTCTTGATGTGTCGCTTTTCATATTGAATCGGGTCTGAGATTCTCAAATGAATTCCTCACTCGTTGCATACAATCTTCCGTGGTAGTCAATTGAGTTTCATAGACTTGATTTTTAATTATACCCCAAATGAAAAAATCGAGCACTGATAAATCTGGAGAGCAGAGCGGCCAAAGAAATGGTCCATTGTTTGCTATCCACTGGTCATGATAAAATTTTCGTTAACGAGTATTGACTAAGTGACCATTATCCGGAGGTGCCCCGTCATGTTGATAAAATAGGTTTCTATAATCAGCAATTGGAAAAGTGTCCAAGTACTCATTTTCGAAATAATGCAAAATATTCAAATATCCTTCATCTGCAAAAAAAGTACATCTCATCCTATTCTTGTTTCGAATTTGACATCTGTTTTTGGTAAAGGTAATCTTATCGGGCTTCTGCGCAAATAAAAACAAAGTGATGTTACTTACGTTGTTTTGTCTCCTGAACAAGAATCTGAAATTATTTTGCGGCGCTTTCTACTATTTTCCGAGATATGGCTCTCCAAACATTGAAAATTGTCCATTTTTAAACAAGAATTTTTCAGTCAAAAAGCACTCAAAGTTTTTCCTTCTTTATTTATACACTAATCAACCCATATTTCACAATTACAAGCACTAAAAACATAATTTTTTTAACAAAAAATCCACCCTTCTTTAGGACAACACATAACCAACAAATCTGGATATTTTTATCATTTTATATGTAGTGGATTGGTAACTGCGCGCGCATACTATTAATTGACATCGATACAACAATTTATCTTTGTCCAGATGTTTTTCCTTTGCACTGAACCCAAAAACACTCCCAATTTAATTAAAAAATTGATAAGTGCCAATCTATTGTTCACCTAAATTAGGAATTCGTAGAATTTTAACATTTTCAATTTATGGTATACAGTGAGGACCAAAAGTCCGTCGCCCCCCCTGTAACTTCTTTATTCTACATATTACAAAAAAATGTTAAATACATAAGTTGTAGGGTTTCATTCGATCTCTTTAATGGTTTAAGTTTCATTCATACAGAGTGTCTCAAAAAAGCACGGTGACTTAGAAGTTAATTTTTTTAAATGGGACACCCTGTATTTCATTGTATTATTACATTCTACGTTGAATTCTGAACAAGTTTGATGAATGGTTTTCTATCAAAAAAGTTAATAGTTTTGGACTTATGAACACTTGTAAATAATTATTTCGACTACTTTTGCGCCAGTTCAATGAGAAAATCGTAACAAATGGATCACAATGTATTCCACTTTCCTATCCTAACTTTTTGAAAGCTATCCAATGTTGCAAACTGCTGATGGCACCATTTGTAACTTACCTCGTCGTACCATTTTACAATTGTTAGAGTTGTTGAATCTCACGAAAAACTAGTACAAATGAAGTTGAAACATTTTATTAACAAATAAGGTAGTCCATAAATACAGATCAAGAAGCATTAAAAACTGAATAGATATTTTAATTTATAACTAAAAACGGTGAGTTTTTATCTATTTCAAAAGATGTTTGACATGTCCACCATGCATTTCTTGACACATAAATAGTCGGGTTGTAAACTCTTCCCTAACATTAATCAAGGTTTGAGGTGTTATTTCTGAACACACTTCAATAATTCGACGGCGCAGTTCATCTAACGACCCACAAACTGTCTTAAAAACTACGGATTTCACATAGCCCCAGAGAAAGAAATCAAGCGGAGAGAGGTCCGGTGAGCGAGCTGGCCACTCTGTTGTACCTCAACGTCCAATCCACCTACCTGGATACCTTTCATCTAAGTAATTTCTCACCTCCCGAAAATAGTGTGGTGGCGCTCCATCTTGCTGAAATGTTACATCCAAGTAAAATTCATGTGGGTTTTGCGCAACGATCTCATCGATACTGGGACTTATTGTGTCTTGCAGCATTTGGAGGTATCTGGGACCATTTAAATTTTCTTCCAAGAATATGGGACCTACAATGTGGTTACCTAAAATACCAGCCCAAACATTAATTTTCTGGGGAAATTGAGTATGCCCCTCGCGGAATTCATGGGGATTCTCATCACTCCAATATCTACAATTCTGGGTATTCACATTTCCATTTAGGTAAAAAGTGCTTTCATCACTAAAGCAGATGTGTTGCAAATAAAGTCGATTTGCAACAATTCTTTCTGCCATGGTCTCGCAAAATTCAAGTCGCCGGTCTGGATCATCTTCAACCAATTGCTGCAAAATTTTTATTTTGTAAGGATGGAATTTATTTTGTTTTAAAACCCTCTTTACTGATGTTTTAGAAACATCACATGTCTCAGCTACTTGCTTAGTTGATTGTTGTGGGTTATTTACCATTTCGGCTAGTACTTGAATTTCAACATCTTCCGTAATTATTTTCGGCCTCCCAGATCTCGGAGCATCTTTCACGGTGCCAGTTTGGTTAAATTTTGCCACCAATTTCTGCAGATATTTTCGACACAACGGACGTTCTGGAAACCGTTCATTGAAAATGCGAATAGCAGCGTGGTAATTTCGGTTAGCTTCACCAAATATGATAACGGCTTCAACTTTGTCTGCTACTGAACGAGCCATATTAATCAACAAGAGAAATTGAAAACCGTTTGAAACAAAGTTTTGAAAACCTACAAAATGTCAATGACATTTGGCAAAAACAGATAAGATTTTGTTTTCGTTGTCATGGATAAAATGAACGCGCCTAGCATGCATAGCCTACCTCATTAATTTATTCGTGAACTGGCGCAAAAGGAGTCGAAATAATTATTTACAAGTGTTCATAAGTCCAAAACTATTAACTTTTTTGATAAAAAACCATTTATCAAACTTGTTCAGAATTCAACGTAGAATGTAATAATGCAATGAAATACAGGGTGTCCCATTTAAAAAAATTAACTTCTAAGTCACCGTGCTTTTTTGAGACACTCTGTATGAATGAAACTTAAACCATTAAAGAGATCGAATGAAACCCTACAACTTATGTATTTAACATTTTTTTGTAATATGTAGAATAAAGAAGTTACAGGGAGGGCGACGGACTTTTGGTCCTCACTGTATACGTTAAATAAAACACCAAAATGGCGAAATTTAAATAATTGAACATAGTAATGAAGGGGAAGTTATCTGCCCAGATTCAAATTCGAATAGTTACCGCGCGCAGTTACCCACTATAAATAATATTTTTAGTGCTTGTAATTGTGATATATGAGTTGATTAGTGTGTAAAGAAAGGGCCTATCAAAAGAAGGGAATACTTTGAGTGATTTTTGACTGAAAAATTTGAAAACGCATAAGCCCGATAAGCTTACCTTTACCCTGTTTTTTACTTACAATTTAAGTGTTCTTGATGAAAATGCAGTGCCACGACACTATCACTTCTTATCGCACAATAAACATTGAACTGCAAAGGCTCTTGAAAATTCAGTTCCCTGAATACATGCTGATTTGAGTCACTCCAATAATGGCAATTATGTCGGTTGAAGACACCATTCGTTGTAAATTTAGCTTCGTCTGTCCAAATAATATTATCTAAAAATAATTCGTTCCCTTGCGACCAAGTTAAAACGAATTCACAAAATCTCACTCTTCGTGAAAAATCTTTTTCTTTCAGGTGCTGAACTATGGAGAACTTATATGGGTGAAATTTATGTTTGCGCAGTATTCTGTGTACTGAGTTTTTTGACAATCCTGATTCTCTTGCAACTTGTCTCAAAGATATTGTTGGATATGCAGCAAAATATCCCAAATTAGCAATTTCAATATCTTCATCATCAACAATTGGCTTATTTCTCTGCACTCTTGCTTTGACGGATCCAAAGTTTTTGAAGTTTTTTATAATTCGTTTAACAGTATTTTGTGAGGGCTTCTGCATTTTCGATGCCGTATCGAACGAGAATATAAAATTGGAGGGTTTCAATTTGAAAAAATGGACTTACAATAATTTTTCAACCGGATCTATTTCATTTTCTGGTGAACGCCCTGTATAACTCCGATCGAATTGATATCGAAATTCTACTGAAATTAAAAAAAAAATTGGTCTGCAAATGCAATTTTCAACTTAAAATTTGAAATATTTCGAAAACGGTTAGACTTGGGTATACATGAAACATATTCAGAATCATGCATAAAATCTAAAACCTTGATAATATACAGGGTAAATGATGGTTTTTCGGGTTTTTAGGCCGACGTTTATTTAGAGAAAATCTTGACGTTTCGCCAACACGAGTTATTGGCATTTTCAAGAGAAATGTTTATAGTTTCGATCACTGAACACTACTTGTTTGGTATGCGTTGTCTCAGCCGAAACCCGAAAAACCACCATTCATTCAACGATGGCCGCGAAAGCCTTTCACAATATACAGGGTGTCTCATTTAAAATAACTTAGTTGGGGTCCACTTCCGGAAAATATTTTAGCCGGATAGCACTTATCAACAATAGTAAACTCCCAAATTTTCAAATTCGGCCCACTTATGGTTTTCTATATATTGATCGTTGCAGTTCCCGGAGGGACCCCCTGTATACATGAGCAACGGCATATTTATCTTCGTACGGCAACATCAACTTCAACGACTGCGGCTGCGATTCAATCTATAAATCCTGCTTAAGTTTTTACTTGTCATAATCAAATACTTGCGTAGGAATAATATATTTTCTCTCCACGTAAAGAAGGTCAATTTAAACCTTTTGAATGATGCTGAGACTTAACGTGCAATTTTGAGATCATCAAAAAAACTTTTTGTGTTTTTCAATGATAAAATGAAAAATGTGTCTTGACACCCATCCATAATTGGATCCCAACAACATTTAGCATTGAACTATTTTAATGTCAGTTAGAGCTCGCTTGGACGTGAAGAAGGATGTGAGGAATTTGCCACTAATGAGGGTTATTCAGTGACACCGAAAAGACACATGACTCATTACATTCGAGTCATTTAGCCGCATAAATACACCTGCATTATGCTTCGTGGTATCCATGGAATATCGTTAGGCTATAACGAGAAATAAATGTTTTAGTGGCCACATTGTTTTCTGAATGATTACCGAAGGGAACCCTAGCTCCTAATGGAAAATCCATGTTGTCGTACAATATTTCATTTTGAATGGAGAAGAGGCATTCAGGCGGCTGGAGAGTTACTAATTGGTAAGAAATTTCGTCTTTGATTATTTTCGAAAAAAAATTGCAGAATTTCAACACAAGGGAAAATGGTTATTTTTGTAATCCAGGTAGTTTAGAAAGGACGTAAAGTGTTTGTTGTCTGAAAGAGTGTATTACAGTTTGCAAGAGTTCTATAGTAATGGGTACTGAAACGCATAATTCAAGCATGAATCGAACATAGTTGAACTCAAATATCTTCTATTGTTTCCATCTGAACACTTTTTGAGTTATTTTTTTTTCTACGATTTCGTGTATACATTCTCGTCATTGGTGGACTGGAACGTTTTCACCAAGTGTTGCGGCTGAACTGACAGAAGATGGCAGAAATGAAGGGGTCATTGATATGATTATGAAGAAGGCGCGAGCAGTATTATATCTTATTGGAAGATTATTTAGGCGGGAATATCAGTGAAATAATAATGTTATCATATATGTGCATTCCTTCAATAATTTTGATTTTCAGAATGTAAAAATGATTATGAAGAAGTAATTCCAAATCCTAACACCTTCCACTTTTGAAGCGGCTTTGAGTGAACGAACTAGCTAATAAACCGGAATTATAAAAAAATAGAGCATATTCGAAGATTGGGAACAAGAAGGAGCTGAAAAATATTTTTTTGATATGTCTCTGGTCAATTTTTCTCAATTCATCATACGTAAATGGATTAGACACAATGTGTTTCTGTATCATCCCACTGATGTTTTTGAACTTTCACCGCTCTCGAAAGAGAAGGTTCAACAGAGATACAATGAATTTCGAATCAATATGAACCCACATTCATCATTTTCTTTTCTGGTACCCATTTGTATAGAATATAATTTTAAAAGGAAACTTCAACAGAGGTTCTCAATGAATTGAGAATCAATATGAACCCACCTTCTATATTATATAAATAAAACTCGTTGTACAACCTATTCGTTAAACATTTCCAACTATAACTTCAGTGCGTCCATAAAACTAATTTATTTCAACTGGAAGCTCGTCAATACAATTCATTTTAATGTGAGTAAATGAAGTTTTGTAAACAAAATAGAACCAAACTGAAATGATATGGTCCGTAGTTTAATGCAATGTCAATAGTGTTAATTTCTGCTATGATTCAGGGAGTTTGAGTAGCAGTAAATAGATGATGACATTTGCGAAAAATGCCGTTTTTTCCAGAATTTAATGAAAATGTTGTAAATTTATCATAATTGCAAAGCGCTTCCGGCTATTAGGCCATCATCAATGCAATAACATTAGGAAAGTTTTCACAGGAGATCTTATAAAAATCAAGCTAACCATGGTCAAGATTTGTTTGAACGGACATACATTTAACATATTAAAATATTGGTATATGTATTTGGGTTTTTTAGATCTGCAAATTTTCATTTTGTGGCAATTGCATATACTCGTGCCAGACACGAGGACCTTGAGATACTGACGAAAATGAAAATACGTTTGTTTGAAAGTGGTTGACAGTGTTTCACTTTAAGTAAGGTTATTCTGGACTTTTATTGTCTAAAAAAGAACAAAGAAAAATTCAATTCTCTGCAATTTTTAATCACGACGTTTCAACTGTTAAAATCTACAGTCGTTATCAAGTGTATAATGCGACAATCTCAAGGATACTTCTTATATATGCAATGGATAATTTTGTGTCATTAGCCTAGGGGTAATTTGGCGGTATTTAGGTAAGCTTGTTAATTACAGTGCCAGGCCACTCCGGTACAGCAATTTCAATTGATCCATGCCACTAATTAAGGGTTTCCACACATTACGGATCTCTATGGTAGCTTGACTGAAGACTTTGTTGTTCATAATATATGCACTCTCTTTAAACTTCCTTCTATACCAGCCCTCTTCTTTACGGATGGCTTCGGCTTCATTTTATATTGTGTTGGGTCGTCCAGACATGATCCGCTATCCCTGGCTTTGATGTTTCTCCTCGTTGAGTGTTTCTCTTGTATTCAGCGAGTCTAACGCTAAGTGGTCTCTTAGTTTCTCCAAGGTAAGCTTCGCCGCATCCACAAGGGATGCGGTAGATGCAGTTTTTGGAGTCAATGTCAGCGTTACGTGGTCTCGTCTTTGTGAGATGGCTGCGAATAGTGTTACCTGACTTAATACATGTCCGTATTTTGTATTTCGACCCAATTCGCTTTATTCTTTCCGATAGACCTCTAACATACGGAACGCACAGAGTGGCTTGTGTCGGCTCGTCTGGTTTCTTGTTCTTATCCCCCCTGCGGGCCAGAACCTCTTCTATATGTTTTTTGGTGTACCCATTTCGTCGCAGATTTTTCTTGATATTGTCCAATTCGATGGTAAGACTTTTATCTGTGTTACATAGGTTGTGGGCACGGTCCACCAGCGATTGAACAACCCCTCTCTTTGTAGCACCATGATGGTTCGATTCTCAACCACATCTGAGGTTTCTTATGGGCTGTTTCTGTAGCAAAAGTTTCAAACCATTCCATATAGATGTTTCCTACCAAGGGCGATAATCCCATCGGTAGTCCGTCTTCCTGGGAGAAAAAGCGGTCTTTTTCTGGAAAGTAACAATTTTGCAGGCAACATTCTAGCAGGTCCATAACAACATAAAATGGACTGAAGCCAAAGTCACCCATAAAGAAGAGGGCTGGTATAGAAGGAAGTTTAAAGAGAGTGCATATATTATGAACAACAAAGTCTTCAGTCAAGCTACCATAGAAATCCGTAATGTGTGGAAACCCTTATTTAGTGGCATGGATCAATTGAAATTGCGATAAGAATTAACATGCTGTACCGGAATGGCCTGGCTCTGTAATTAATAAGCTTACCTGAATACCGTCAAATTACCCCTAGGCTAATGACACAAAATTATCCATAGCATATATAACAAGTATCCTTGAGATTGTCGCATTATACACTTGATAACGACTGTAGATTTTAACAGTTGAAACGTTGTGATTAAAAATTGCAGATAATTGAACTTTTCTTAGACAATGAAAGTCCAGAATAACCTTACTCAAAATAAAAATAGTTATTTATGCAACAGGTGCAAAAAGTAAGTGTTTATTGTACTCGACGTAGAATTGTCCGACGAGGCCGTCAGACCCAGTTGAACAACACGTCCACGTATGTATTGCAAAAATAAATATATTGGGCATTTTCAAAACCAAACACGAGATATGTGGAAACTGAATAATTTTAGTACATTCGACAACTATGTAAGTTCCATAGCAAATCTATTATGCAACCTGAATTGTTTCCCCGAGTTTATTCTATTTCATTACAGAAGATGACGGCGAGTGATCCAACTGATTGTTTCAGCTATAGACTGTGGTATGTATACTCTTGACGTATTTACGTTGGCCACTGAGATCGGCCTTTCTAGAGAAAATATGCTTGGGTTTTATTCGCAATGAGTTCTACCATGTTGTTGGATCTCCCCTCTAGAATTTCTAGTCATCCATATCTGAATCGTTCACTCCTCCCCTCCTTCCCCTTTTTCTTCTAGTCTCACGGGCTAATATCGGAACTTTGGAAGGGAAAGCAGTATGTACAGTAACCAGAGATTTTTTTCTGCTGAAAAAATTGGTCTATGAAATTTGGTATGAGCTTATAGACCGTCAGATAGTTACAGATTTATAGGTGCCCCATTTTCTCATACAAGTCTCGAATAGGGTTGAGACGTACATCGATGTTGAGTATCACGAGTGGTATGAATAGCACTTGAACCGCTGCTATGGAAATTATCCAAAAGGGAACGTAATAGTCCCACTTGGCAACAACACCACAGTATTCCAAGCAGAGACACATGCCATAATACAGATGAATCTAGACCGTGGGTATGAAAGAAAACACATCTACATTCTATCTGACAGCCAGAGCGCTATAAAAGCTCAGAAGTCAATACAGATGAAGTCAAAGCAAGTCTGGGAATGTCTTCAGAGCCTCAATGAACTGTCAAAACGCAACAAGGTTACACGTGTGTGGGTGCCTGGACATAGGGGAATTGAAAGCAATGAAATAGCAGACCAACTTGAAAAGAAAGCATCTGAATCACCATTCAAAGGTCCAGAACCAGCCTTTAGAATTAGCAGTACCCGATGCGGAAACCTAATCAATGAGTGGAAGAAATCAAAACACCAAACGTATTGGGACCAAATCGAAGGGCATTGACACAGCACAGCAATGGTGAGGCACCTAAGGCAAACACTGACGGCTGACACACTCAACTTTAACAGATCTACCAGATACGCACGATCACCAGCTTACTAAACCTACACACTATGGGAATAAATAGAGAAACCGTGGACTGAAGACTCTGTGGTGACGAGGAGAAAATAGCCTCTCACATCATCTTCGAATGCGACACGCTGCTCAACAAGCGCAACAGAAAATTCGGACATATCAACATAGAAACAGGCATGAATCCGAAACACCTAGTAAGTAGACTACTGAACCTGGTGAAAAACACAGGCCTATTTAACTATGAACCACTGACGACAGAACAATATAATAGACCCCAGCTGGTCTCAGTGTTAAGGGAAACCTCAAGGTAAACCCGGTATCTCGCTCGTCAGCCTTTAACCAACGAACCAACCAACCCCGTATACCCGATCAACTTAGAACCTCTAGTAATTGATGGTCTTGTAACATTCATCACATATCAATGGAAAATGATTTGATATTTTTTGTAAAACAGTGTTCTTTTGGGAGAATTTTTATCGATATTTGAATATTCTGGTGCTAACAGAAAAATGCGTTTTAAAAAATGTAAATGTAAATTGTGATAATTAATTTTCATTGAGAAAATGTCATATTTTGCTGTACTGTCTAGATTACTGAAGACTATAGACGCCTCAAAATTGTCCACATTGCCTTTCTCTTTTGACTAGATGTTTCCTTGATTATATTTTGAAATCAACAGACGAAACTAACAAATCTCAATGTGAAAGTTTTACATTTTACTGCTACTATGAAAGCATGTTCATCTGACAATAATCATAAATTCAAAAGTTGTTAGCTTATTTGTGCTTGACGCAAACTTTGCTATATTATGGATACATTTTCTCGAATATAATAGGTCCATTAAAGCGGCTGAACTGTTATAATTAGATTTTCGATATATTTACGTAGTTACGATTTGCTGTTTGATAAATTGCTCTGAGTGTAGGTATAATATGGAAAATATACTCATTGTTACCTTGAACCACACAAAGAATGAATGTTTTTTTTTTTTTAATATAGGAGGAAATCCTAATATACAAACAATACATCAATACACATGAAATTCAAGTAATACGATATTATACACTAAAAAACTACTTATTTACATTTTGGAAAACTAGCATTGATACGTAATAAATAACTAGATAAATATATAAGTACAGAGTAATCATTGTAATATATTATTCAATTTTATATAATCATTAAGTTTGGCTTTGAATATATATAAACTTTTGCTGTCTTTAATATCTTGAGGTAGCTTTCATTAAATTAGATAAGCTGCATCTTGGCAGATGAAGATCATTGATTTGTCTTGTAACATAATTATGAGTACTATTTCGATATATAATGAATTCCTTAAAATTTGATGGCAGCATATCATTAATAGTTTTAAAAACAAATATCATTGCTGCTTTGTACAGCCTGTCTTGTACGGAAAACCACTGTAGTGTATTTAGCATAAATGCTATACTGGTATACCGATTGCACTTCAGAATTACTCTCATGCCTCGATTTTGTAATTTTTGTAATGACCTGATTTTGTTTTGATCAAAACCATATAACAGGGTACTTCAATAGTCAAAATGCGGTTGTATAATAGTGTTATATACCGTGATCTTGGTATCAGTTGACAAGTGAGTGGAAATTCTTGTGAAAAAATACAGTTTCTTTGCTATTTTTTTCGTTTCAAATGTGTGATGTGCATCAAAAGATAATCTGTTGTCCAACATAAAACCCAGATACTTAAACTCTGTTACCAATTCAATTTTTTCGTTATTGATTTCCAATACGCAGGAATTTATATCAAGTTGTTTGTATTTGTATGGTGTAGTTAGAATCATAGCTTTTGTTTTGGATGCATTTAACTTCAATTTATTGATGTTCAAGTAATTGTATATTTTTTCTAAACAAGCATTCATTTTAGTTAGAGCTACATCTAAATTCTTATGAGATACAGACAACAGTGTATCATCAGCAAATAAATTGCCGATAAAATGTACAGAGTACACCAAAAAAATTGTTAAGAAACTTTTATTATCCGCAGTTTTTCAATAGAAAATAATTTGACTTTATAGCAGAACACTTTCATCCAAAATCCAAATAATATTCCGTTCATTCACTATTTTGAGGAAAGAATCACTTGGGATTGTAATGTCTGTGCAGCTCATTTTTCTGTATACAGGGTGTTCCATCTCAAACGAGCCACCCCGTATATAATATTGTGCAACATTATCAACAATGAAACAAGTGAAAATATTGTTATCAGATTCGAAAATACATAGTCTAACCTGCGCAAGGGGGGATTCCAACGCCCCTTAGCAGCAAACCTGTTATTTTTTTTGGTTTGGCGCAATGGTAACATTGGTTGAGAATTAGATGGACTTATCATACCAAAAATTAAAAAAAATCCACCGTGACCCAAATTCGATAAGGAGTTTGCGGGGTCCTTTGGTGGAAGCGCAGATCTTTGAGGATAAAGATTTGAAACAGTTTTTGCTATTAGAATGATTCCCTATTTATCGTTACTCAATCAACTTCGCTATAATGAACAATTCTTTACAAAATATTGACCAAAAAATCTTCCTGAAACTGACAGCCTTAGATAAGTATATTATTTGGTGAAGGATCCGGCAAATGATAAAATGGTGCAGGAACCAGAAATAAAAAGGATTACTTACAATCACTATGATTTCGTGGTTGCTACTAAACAAATATTTGATAAAATGGTAAGGTGTATACCGGGTGTCTCTGATTTTTTCATACAGCCAATATCTCAGTTAAGCTGCTTGGAAAAAAATTTAAAAAATACACTTATATCAAACTCGTATGACTCTGAAGCTATTGTATTAAAGTCAACTTCTGTCAAACTACTACTGAAGAACTACCCCTAACCTCAAATTTTCAAGTGGCACCCTACACATTTGTTTTTTGAATTGTGAACTGCAGTCAATTCTAACTTCAACGATGTATCACACTTGATACTTTGACAGATGTCAAACTGACAGAATAACCGAATTTGAACATTAATGTGCAAAATTCCACGACACCGAATTTATGGATAAACCATATGAACATGTCGCGGCGTGTCTCTTTCTTTCTGGTGATGTATAACAGCGCATTTCCTCAAAACAAAAATGGCATCATTAGAATTGGATGAAAATTTATATTAATACTCTCAATTGAAAATTTCTATCACGCTTATCTGAATGATTTCCCGCATCCATAACTTGGCAGCAGCGCATTTCGGCAAAGTCAAAATGTCATAGCAGGAACCACCTGATTGAATAGAATAATTTCCATTTCGACCCATCTCCATATCAGATTTCCAGTAATCCGAAGTGACCAACTTGGCAACAGAGCATTTCCGCAAAACAAAAATGGTACTATTAGAATCGCCTGATAGCACAAAATGGCGACGTTCAATTATTTTTTCCATATCAGATTTCCAGTAATCCCAAGTGACCAAAACTTGGCAAAGGCGCATTTCCGCAAAACAAAAATAGTACCATTAGAATAGGTTGAGGGGCTATAATCGAGACGTTCAACTGTTTTTTTCATATCAGATTTCCAGTAATCCGAAGAGGTCAACTTGGCAACAGGGCATTTCCGCAAAACAAAAATGGTATCATTACAATTGGCCGGGGGCCCACAATCGCGACGTTCAATTTTTTTTTCGTAACAGATTTCCAGTAAACCAAATTTTGACCCCCTCTTCTCCCCAAAACCCCTTCAAAATGTTGAGTTTAATACACATATTCCACAACTGACTCATATCAGACAGATTATTGAAGATATGAAGACAATTGCGTATGATGAAACATGGAAATTATCTTAAAATTTTCACATTTAGAAAATTTGCCAAATTTTGAAAAGCTGTATCTCGGAAACTATTAGGTTTACTGCGCTCATTTTGATATCATATCGTAGCAATATTGTTGGAAAATGTTGCGAATGATCTTTGTCGGGAACGTGCTCCTTCAAGGTCAGAATGGGGAAACCCTAAAAAAGTGTACAAAGGACCACGCACACATCTTATGGAAAAAAGTGTTTCGGTGGAAATGGCTGGATTTTTGATATGTTGTAGCTGGAGCAATTCTGAGTAAAAGTCTCCAATGGCCCAACTCGATCGTATGACTAAATTCGGCGCTAGAGAGCGCCAAATCATGAATGTTCTGATTTTTGCAGAAATTCAACTGAATGAAAAAATATCAAAATCTCATTTATATTCAATATTGTGTACGACTGAGCATTCTTAAATTCGCGAGAAATATTATTCATAATACAGAAAAAACCCAACTGTTTTTCTACTGGGTATAGTCAACAACATACTCAAGTCTTCAGTGAATAAATTCGCCTACAAGGTTACAAGTTGATTGAGTTCATCATTGAGGATCAATCAGAATGGTTTGGTGATGGACCAAAATATAAAGAAGCTAAGTTGGATACAGAGTGTTTGGAAAATGGAAGGTCCATATTTTATTATTATTAGGTGGATTCAGATAACTGAAAAACATTTACATCTTACTTGTATTCAACTATTGTTCAACTGATCGTTACTAAGATCCGTGAATGATTTGTCTTTGAAACAAAAAAACGAAACTGTTTTTCTGTATGGTACTTTTTACAATATACTCAATATTTAGGTGAGAGAATGCGCCTTCAAAACTGTGAGATGATTAATTATCATAGGTGATCGATCAGAACGGAAGTTGACCTCTCAAAATGAAATGCAACTGAAAATACAGAGTGTTTCACATTAGGAAGGCTTCATTTAATTTGAATAAATCATTATTCTTCTCGAAGATTCACCATGACTTCATCCTCAACAAGGAGCTGAAGTCATCTATCATTCCAACTAAGTCATATTAACTATCGGCGATAGAGGATACCAAATAATTGATTTTATCTTTTTGTTGGAAAAAATATGAATACAATCAAAGAAATATATCTGATGTTCTGTCGGAAGTTCTGAGGATATTGAGTATATTTTCCTTAACGAAAAATGAGAAATAAAACTTTCTATGTTTTTATACCACTTCTATTTGTAACCAACGTTACTGCAGTTTCGTCCTATATGGACATTATCAAACAATACAATAATCTGAAATAATAACACTTCTTAAATACCCTTAATTCTACCCGAGGCCTGTCTTAATGACTAACGGTCATTAATGACTTTTACCTGTACCTTGTTTATTTGCGACAATGTGACTGCGCTGCCTTAAAAACCGGTGAATTGACCAAATCCAGTTGATCATTCAGTAGGTTACATCCACAATATTTGTGTTTATGAATTTCTAGGGATTCTAAATAATTCAGTTTCCAACCCTTGCTTGCATAGTGCAAAATTTCCGTATCGTTCAGACTCGGAAATTTGTGGTTGCATTCCAAGGAATGGTTTGAAAACGTCGAATCATTTTTTCCTAGTCTGAAGGACCTTTCATGTTCAGCGTATCTTTTTGAAAAATTCCGTCCACATTGTCCCACATAAACACCGTTACACTCTGGACACTTAAGCTTATAAACTCCAGATTTTTCCATTTTTGCTATTCTATCTTTGGCATTGAAAAGAAAATTAGACAGCCTGGCATGCGGCCTGTATGCTACTTCTATATTATTCTTTCTAAAGAATCCCGCAATAGCCTCTGTTCTTCTCCCGAAGTACGTTAAAGTTACAAATTTCTTAGTTTCTGATTGTTTGACCTGGGGGTATATTAATTTGTGCGAAAATTTAAGACGATGTTTTCTGATTAACTTTTGAATTGTGGCCGCTTGGAAACCATTATTTTGTCCTATCTGTATGATTGTTTTAATTTCTGTATCTAGATTATTAGCAGACAAAGGTAACGAGAACGCTCTATGTAACATTGAATTATATGCTGCTAATTTTTGACTATCTGGATGGAAAGAATCACTTGGGATTGTAATGTCCGTGTAGCTCGGTTTTCTGAATACATTGAACTCAAATTTATTATGATTATGTGTGATGGTTAGGTCTAAGAAATTAATTTGTCTCTCTATCTCTGTCTCAAGTGTGAATTGTATGTTACTATTTAGATTATTTATAAATATCAGAAACTGGTTTGGCTGTCGTGTGGTACCTCTGAAACAGGCAAGAATATCGTCAACATATCTATACCAAAAATGAATATGTTTTTTACCAAGTTCGGAATTTAGTATAGTGGTCTCCAAGTTGTTCATAAATATATCTGCTAAAAGTGGACTAAGGGGGGAACCCATTGGTAAATCTGAATCCTGTTTATAAAATTTGTTATTGAATTGCAAATAATTCTGATCTAGGCATACATCAAAAGCTGTCGAAATTTCAAAAGAAGTAATATGGTCTACTTTGGCCTGATCTAATATATTTAAAATGAGAGACTTACATTCGTTATACAGTTTGGGACAGGAGGGGTTCATATTGGTAATTCTTCGTTTATCGAATTCAGTGAAAATAAGTTTCGTATTTGAAAGGAATTTTTTTTAGATCATTTTGGCTATTTCTTGTTGGGTCTGCAGTAACGTTGGTTACAAATAGAAGTGGTATAGAAACATAGAAAGTTTTATTTCTCATTTTTCGTGATGATTTTCTACCACGTAGTAACGGCTACATCCATCAATTTATATTCCTTAACTAAATATCTGAGCTGAGTGTACTGGCTAAACCCATTTATATGCTGGATGACATATGAAAAATGGGGTACTATATTTCTTAATGCCATTTTTATAATACTTTACCTACTGGATTACTGGGACTCCACAATCAGATCACAATTTTTCAGAACATTGAAGTGATTGATCTTTAGTGACAATAACAAATCATTTCCAAATAAAACAGTTGCTATGACAAAAAGCAATGGCTAGTGATTCTGCATATGCTAGTTAGAGCTGATGTCGAAAACAGTTCAATGCATCAATTATACGTCGCAATCTATATCTTTCTTGGGTATTATACAATCTTCAATGATGAAGTACTGGAAAAATTGGGTATATTGTTGACAACCCTGTAGAAAAACAGTGGCGTTTTTTTCTTCTGAATTATGGAAAAATATTTCTCGCGAGTTTTGGGAATGCTTAGTCGCACACAATATCGAATATAACTGAGATATTGATATTTTTTTGTCAGCTGAATTTCTCCAAAAATCACAAAATTCATGATTTGACGTCCTCTAGCGCAGAATCTAGTCATACGATCGAGTTGGGCCAATGGAGACTTTTACACAGAATGACAGAAGCTACAACATATCAAAAATCCAGTCATTTTCACTGAAAGACTTTTTTCCATGATGTGTGCGTGGTCCTTTAACAGTTTTTGGGACAAAAGTGATCCATGGGTCAGCACAGGTCGAAAACTTGAATTCTGCCTGTCAGTCACATTCCATACAAAATAAAGACACTCACTACCACCATTTAATGCAACTTTAGATATACTAGGTTACTGGACTGATAAAAACATCTGTCAAATTCTTCCATGTTATTCACAGAAACTACATGAATACGTGAATAATTCACAAAGGTTCGGTAACAAATTCCGTGCAAACGATGATAAAACGTTACCTGGGTATTGAATGATACGGTCTTTCATCAGGAATTTCTGTGTATGTAAACTGAAATCACGCCTTCATTCATAAAAGCGGCGGTTGAATAGAATGGATGTACCATGTACCGAATGTAAATGAAAAAGTTCAGCCGAATACGATGTTGCTGCGCAGCGGAAACGTCAATAGAGTCCTGTATCCAGCAGAATGTTATTTAATGTTCATATTCATTGAATTCTTGGAACTGGATGAAAACTTTTTTCAATAAGCGCAGCACATTTTTTACTCTGACAATATATTATCTCCTTGCTTAATAACCAATCAGTGGATTTCAAATTTTGAAATTCAGCCAATAGAATCGGAATTACAGTGAATTACTGTCAACTGAATATAATGATTTTAATTATAAACGTCAAATTTATGTGTTTTGACTAGTTATCTTTATTTATCAATATGAGCGATAGTTGGGGACAAATGTCTATTGGAATCATAGATGAGGCAGTGGAAAATAGTATTCCGTTGAATACGGCTAGAAGTAAAAGCATCAATTACCAGGCAATTCAACAATTTTTGCACAAGCAGGGGTTATGTTATCAAGGTTATGTTATCAATGCAAATACCACAATTGCGGAGCTGGCTGATATTTTGAAAGATTATGCCTGTAATATGCGGAAATTGGATGGTACAGACTTAGGCCAATCAATAGAGCATGTTTTCGACTGGCAACTGTCATTTATTAATTTGTTATAAACATTTAAATAACAAAAAACGTGGTTTTTTAATAGTTTTGTTTATGAAATGAAAAATAATAGAGCAATCTGGTTGATCCAATGTGAAGAATTCTGGACAATTAAAATACGTACAAGATGGAATGTTTTACGATCCGATCGGATCATTAGTGACAGAGAAAAACCGGAAAAACCCGAAAGTTTAACGATTTTTTAAAAAAAATTATAACTCCGCCATTTTTCAAGAAATAGGGTTGGCCCTTCTCATGAAAGTATTGAATCAAGCGTACTTTATTTGTGCACAAAATAGGCTCTGACGTATCATTAGTTTTGGCACAATTGCAATTTGATTTTTTTGCACTATTTTGCAGCGTGCCTGGATACTCTATTGAGAATTCCACGCAACTGTCAAAAAATCAATGAAATTGTTCCTAATAACAAAACACATCCAATGAGGTTGAAGCTTTGTTGATTATTTTCTCCTGCAGCGAATTAATATACGATTATACCACTATCTGAATTTCCATGGTAACGGAAATTCTGACGCATAACTGACGTTTGAATATCGTTTCGCTTTCGGAATATTATTCGGTAATTCGAAAAAGAAATGGAATCCAATAGATGGGGAACTGCTACAAATATCCAAATTAATTTGGCAATTGCAAAGAATACGCCAAAAAATACAAGGAAATCTAAAGATTATGCTTGGAAACAATTTATGGACTTTTGCCGAAATAGGAATTATGTTGTCGAAAAGGAAACTACCCCAGTAGAAATTGCGAATATATTGAAAGATTATGCCTTCAATATGAAGAAGCAGGATGGCAGTGAATATAAAGAAACTGTTATAAAATTCAATTGGAATGTTGTCGCAAAACTGCTCCAAGACAAGTTGTATAATGATTATAATGTGAAAATGAATCCATTTGCTGACATAGAATTCAGATCAGCCCGTGATGCAAGAGATGCGAAGAGAAAATTACTTCAAGGGGATGTCGAAAAGAGGAAAACGAGTTCAACTGCCTTTACAATTGAGGAAAATATGAGATTACTGAGATATTGGAAAGAAAACAATCCGGAGGGACTCATCAAGAAATTTTTTTTCATTGCAGCCAAAGAACTTGCTTGGAGGGGCAATGAAGGATGTTACTCGAAGGTTAGTTTTTTTATAGTGGAAAAGGATAATGTTGGACGGCCGACTGGACGTATTGAATATAATCCCATATTTAACAAAACCAATCAAGGTGGGTCAAAATCATGTACTTCAAGCAAATGGTTAATAAAAAATACTGAGGACCCCGATATTTGCCCTGTTCGCATATTCCACAAAGTGATGGAAAAACGCCCTGGACATATCACGTCCGACCGCTTTTTCCTAACTCCGAATCCTAGATGGAAAGATCCTGACAGTATTGGTTGGTACAAAAATTGTCCTATTGGAATAAACTATGTCAAAATGGACTAAAGAAACTTGTCAGGAAATGGGTTTGGATATTCAGAACAAAAAATTCAGCAATCACAGTCATAGGTCTACCGCTGTTACTCACCTTGCCCAAGCTGAAGTGTCTGAACAAGAAATGATGAAGATCACAGGACACAGCAGTTCCAGTTCTTTACAGTCCTATATGAACATGCAGCCAAAAAGACACTCTGCAATCGTCACTAAAATGAGAGCGAGTTCAAGTTCTTCATTCAGCGATGCCAACAAAAACGTCTACTCTTGTAGCAGCTCTAATGAGACGAAAAATGAGCAAACAAATTCAAAAATAGTGTTCCAGAATTGTACTTTCAATGTTCAAAATTTCAATTGTAATGAATTGTAATTATCTATGTATCTGAATGAGTTGAAATAAATAATTCTAGTTCCAATTATTATTACTAAAAAAAGCAAATTTTGTGAAATTCTCATATAAAATACAACTCGTGCCAATAAAATTTTCCTGATTATTCTCCTCCTTCACAATTACTCGTTATCATAAAATTTTAGGTAACACAACTCGTGCTACGCACTCGTTGTATTTCCAAATTTTATGATAACTCGTCAAGTGAAGTCGAAGAATAATCGGCAATTTTATCGGCACTTGTTGTATTATACATGATAATACGATCTCATTTCCTGAAATGAATTTTGAAAGTAGAAGTACAATACCACAAAAATTAATTTCTCATTTTGCGCTAAAATGATGCGAAATGGGTTAAAAATGATTGCGAACATAACTGAAAACGACCTAGCTGGTGAAAGCGGTCGAGTGGTAGGAGAGAACGAGTGATGAGGGAAGCGTATTATCACGTAACCCGTTCATTAGAAGAATACCCCTCATCTCTCGGACTCTCCTACTACTCGGCAGCTAACGTGGGCTCGGCCGTTTTCAGTCATATTTGCATGCATTTTTCATCAATTTCACATCAATTTAGCGCGAAATGAGAAAATGCGTTTTGTAGTACTATACGTCTTCTACTTTCATAATCTGTTTGAATAATAGAAATCGGGCACGCTGCAAAATAGTGCAAAAAATAATTTCAATTGCAACTGTGCCTAAACTAACGATCCAACAGCGCCTGTTATGTGTACACATAAAGTACACATGATTCAATGCTTTTTTGAGAAAGGCCAATCCCAAAGAGACTAAACTAACAAGGAGGGTTTAATAAGCTCTAGCCAATCAGAATCTTGTAGCATCAACGCGTCATAGGATATGAGTACAGAGTCGAACTTGAACCAAGCAACAAAACTGTCAGCACTAACTCTCATATACCAAGAGCTAGTCCGTCACTGTCTATAATAGAGAACGGCGGTCATGACACGTCCAACTACGTCACATTTTGTCACAAATAATCTCTCATCTCTTTCTATCAGTGTCTCCATTGTCTTATGGGGATTAGACTCTCCTATTAAATAATGTATAGGCTCCTTGGGCCAATCCTACATCTTGAAAAATGGCAGAGTTATGAATTTTTCAAAAAAATTTCCGGTGTTTCCAGTTTTTCTCCGTTACGTATGATCCGACCGGATTGTAAAACATACTATTTTGTTTGTATTTCAATTATCTTCAATTGTTTTCATCGAAGCAACCAGATTGCTCTATTAGTTTTCATTGAGCGAAATAATTTAAAACAACACGTTTTTTGTTAGTTAAATGTTTATAACAAAAATTAATAAATGACATTTGCGAATAGAAAACATAATGTGATGGCATGGTCACTTTCCTACTTGTATTTTTGTTAAAAACTCAATCATTTTATGCTCTATTGCTTGGTATAACTATAAAGAATCTGTTATCAAAACACACCGGAATACTTTCACAAAGGGACTACAAGAAAGTTGTTTGAAAAGCTATGAAAAAAAAATTAAACCCTTCCAGTGACTTAGAAAGTAAAGGTGCAAGGGACGCACGAGATTACAGAAGAAGCAGTTACAAAAGAGACCGGAGAAACGTAAGCAAAGCTAAGGAGGAACTGTCATCTCAGCAAAAATGTTGGGATGAAGATTCACTTGCAGGGTTGCAGAAGAAGTTTTTCAATATCATTGCTACCGAACTTGTTTAGAGAGGCAGCAAATGCTTTAGTATCGTATTTTCAGAAAGATCTTGACAATTACGGCAATGAAACAGGAAGAATAGTGTACAATCTAGTATTTACGAAGACTAACCAAGGGGGTGCAAGAAGTTGTGCTGATAATGAATGGCTGACTCCCAATAGAATTGACTCAGACGTATTTCTATTTCGTTGATTCAGAAAGCTGATGGAAAAACGTCCGCCGCATATTAAAACAGACAGACTGTTCATTACACCAAATCCTAATTAGAAAATTAGCTGATTCTGAAGGTTGGTACAAAAATACTCCCGTGGGGATTTGTGAGTGGTCCAAATGGACTGAAAATACTGCAGAACAAGCTGGGCTTGATACGAAGCGAAGTAAAATTACTAATCATAGTCACCGATCTACCGCAGTTACACAGCTTGCAAACGCAGGTGTTGTAGATCAGCAAATTATCAAAATTACTGGTCATGGTAATTCTATTTCCATTGCTCCTTACCGTACAATACAGCCTGAGCTTCACGAGGAAGTTGTGAACAAAATGAGAGAAAATATGGAAGAAACTGGTCTCGACTGTAATAGATCAATCAAAGCTAACTCAGTAAACAATGTGATTGCTACAAACTACCATTACCGAAGTGTCAACAAAGACAGGTCCACGCTTTCTTTTCGAAAATTGTACCATCAATATTCAAACCTCCAACTGTAACGAATTAAAAAAAGACGCTAATTTTTCTCTTTAGTGTTCACGTTGTTAGTTTTTGATTTCTGTAAATTACTTAAAATCAAAACGGTTACACGATATTCCTCTGTTTCAAATCGATATATTGTCGTCCTAATATAATTCGTGGTATGATTATCAACCTATAATTTTTTGGAATATCAATAGACCATTCAAGAATGACGGCACTGACATTTGCTGGAGGGCACATATTCTATTTAGTTTTCATTGTTTACTAGTAAACAACGGTCAATAGTTTAACACTTTAATTACTAATAAGTTCATAAATGTATTAATATGCCATAGTTTTGTAGTGTTATCAAGTGAAGAATGCGGGAAGAAAGGGATGAGGTATCTTTATTAGATATCCGGCAGTTTCAACGAAGCATGGTGACTATATTTGCACAACGCCGCGATGCTTGGATTCATGCTTTTAAACGGGGGCCCTCATTTTATCGAAAGTTAGTTAGTGTATAACAGTCAATTTTTGTACATATATGAGTTTCAAAAATAATTTTCGAAAAACCCAGTACCTAAAGGAAAACATGCATCCTGACAGGATTCCTACCAAAAATATGGGCTGCACCATAAGTTGGAAACCAGATTAGTTTGCAGCTTCTTGTTCTCGACATTTTATAGAAAGTTAGTTAGTGTATAGCAGTTAACTTTGGTATGGATCGCGATATTGTCTATAATGCGAACTTTCCATCGTACTGGCACTTTTCAACTAAACACACAAGGTTAAACGCCAACTAATAGATATGTGTGCCTTCCAGCAAATATGGCCTACCTGTCAAAGTCACGTGTTCTGGAATGGTCTATTCATTGGCAATCTCAATGCATGAAAATACTCGCGGACTCGTTGTATTTTCAGTGTTGGGATTGCAATTAATTAATATTCCAAAAAATTATCGGTAATAATCATACCATTTATAATATTACCCCTGATAATAATTGTCTCATGCTGAATATCAACACTATAGTTCGTAAATTAAAGGCGCGGAGTAACAAATCCTCATTTAGTATGCATAATCCATACAGGGAGGCTCGTGCAGATTTTGAAGTAGAACGTTTATGAAAACAGCAAACAACTGTTGTCTTCACTCGCTAGGTAGTGCCACCCGGCACATTATCTATTTGTCGGATTAGGTCAATGTAAGGGATTTAAAATTCTGACCAGCCACCTTTCAGTGGTGAATGTTGGGGTATAATTTCTGAACATATCATTACACTACAAAATTAATTTATTGATATCGTTTTTATTCTTTTTTACAACTATTGAAAATCATTGAAAATATTGGGAAAATCATGATTCGGAGAGATTTGTCGGTTTTTCTCAATTTTAGGCGGTTCAACGATAAAAAACCCACCAAGTTACGTAAAAATTTTAAAAGAAGACATTTCAACATTTAAAATAATCACTTATAGACCTTCGAACTACAAAGAAACACCAAGACAATTATTGTTCGTGGAAGGTACCCAACTCGAATCTTAGTCGTCTTCTGGATTGCGAAAAAATTATTCTCATTTGACAAGAAAAAAGAAATTTCTCTACATTGACAATATGCGTGACCCTTTTATAATTTTCCATCGTTAACATGACACCTTGCGCGAAGTGGTGTGCGAAATACTTACTTCGCACACTGCATGTAAACTATATGGGATTTTTATATTTTAACCTTTATGTTCCTCAATCAAGCAAAAATCCACGAAAGTTAGGTGGGGTACTGCAGTTCATCGTCGCTCGAAATTTTCATTATTTTACAGTAATAAATATCAGTCACGAAACTGACGCGAACAAAAAGTCACTCTAAAATAATGTTCAACAACTGTCACTATGATATAATTGTCAACAAATGCTATTTTATTTCCATAGTTACATAGTTTTTGATATTTACTCACTTGTACAAGTTCTCCAAGAGGGCCCCCTCCCGCAGTGAAATTCAGAAAACACATAAAATGAGTTTCAGTCTGTGAAGGGTGTTTGACTTCTAACTTATATGTCACGCCAACGTTTCCGTAGTAGGTCCTGTTACAAGCTGAAACCAAAAAAGAGGGTAAGATAAGAGTGCAGAAAAATGAAAACTGCGCTTGAGTATTTCAGTTGAGTGATTGATCAGTAGCCAGTGGGTAATCCACGATACCTACGTGGAAACTCTTGGATTAATTTTTTTATTTCTCAGACTTTCTAAGTACATATGTATTGTTTGAATGTTTTAGACGATGTAGTAACTTGATTACTTATATTTCGGACGTCCATCATCTTAATGGTTGAAAGATTTCTATCTCTTTCAAATTTTTTCACAACGTTTCAATTGCTTGAATCCGCAATCGTCTTCTGGTGAATAGTGACAAAATCAGATGCTACGCGACCTTTTATAGGTCTATAATTAAAGTGTAATTACGCAAGGTCTTGTGGTGCGCGTGGTTTCGCGCTTTTTCTCCCTCCAAAACGGTCCATGAGCGGTTTCCATACGTTTTTGGTTGACTGAAGGCACCATTGGCTTCTATGTAGGTGGTTTCCATAAATTTCCGGTTGAAACAATGTTCCTCTCTATAAAGAACACTAGCTTCGTCCCAGAGAATTCGGTGGTGTTTTGTCCAGGCGTGGTCAGTAATTCCCGATTTTGATGTTTCCCCTCGTTGAGTCCACTTTTTGTGTTCGGCTATTCTTACTGATAATGGCCTCTTAGTCTCTCCGATATAGGAATCTCCACATTCACATAGGACTTTGTAAATACAGTTTTTACTGGATTCTGTTGTGTTCTCTGGTTTCGTCTTGGTGAGAAAGCTTCGTAAGGTACTGCCGGATTGAAAGCAACTCTTGATGTTGTATTTATTTCCGATCTTTCTGATATTTTCGGAGATGCCTCTGATATAGGGAAGAATGAGAACGGGGTTTTGTGGTCTTTCTTTGGTTGTCTTGGTCTTTTCGAGTTGTTTCCGAACTTCTCCTATGAGCTTCTCGGAGTATCCGTTTCGGCGTAGGTCCTTTTTGATGTGGTTAATTTCCGCCTCCAATGACTCCTGGTTGTTGCAAATAGACATTGCTCTCTCCACCAACGTTCTTACGATTCCCCTCTTTGTGGAGCTTGGGTGATTAGAGCCGTAGTTGAGGTACTGTCCTGTGTGTGTCTTCTTCCTGTAAACAGAGGTGAGGATTCCAGTGTCTGTTCTTTCAGCTTTCACATCGAGAAACGATAGGGTACTGTTAGTTTCCTTTTCCATTGTGAATTTGATTGAATCCCTCATGTTATTCATTCTGGCGAAGAATACCCCAAGGTGTTCATCTCCATGGTTCCAAATGATAAAGGTGTCGTCAACGTATCTTAGTCATAGTTTTGGTTTGTATTTTGCCTCTCTGATAGCCAATTCCTCGAACCACTCCATGTATATGTTGGCGATTACTGGAGAGAGAAGATCCCATCGGCAGTCCATCAACTTGGGAGAAGAAACGGCTCTTTTCTTGAAAGAATGAGTTGTGTAGGCAGCACTGCAGTAGTTCCAATATCGCTTGAAGAGATAGAAATCTTTCAACCATTAAGATGGACGTCCGAAATATAAGTAATCTACATATGTATTCATCGGGTAAAACCCTCAAAATGTTATGCAACCGTAGACACGTGTTTCGAGCTTAAGCTCTCATCAGTACGGTAAAATCAAGTGCGAATATGTACAACACTTGGATGTAAAAATAGAAACAAAGGAAGTCAACAACAGGAAGCCAACCACACATTTGTGGCTTCGGTCAGAAGACCTTGTGCTTACAAGGCAACAACTAACGTCGCCACGGAGGCAGCTATAGCTACCAGCGTGACAATCATACCCAGGAAAATACAAATAAGGATGGATTTAGCGAGGGGTAATATATGAAAATATAAGTAGAAAAGTTATTGGGTAAAACCCTCAAAATATTATGCAACCGTAGACACGTGTTTCGAGCTTAAGCTCTCATCAGTACGGTAAAATCAAGTGCGAAGTACTGATGAGGGCTTAAGCTCGAAACACGTTTCTACGGTTGCATAACATTTTGAGGGTTTTACCCAATAACTTTTCTACTTATATTTTCATATATTGCCCCTCGCTAAATCCATCCTTATTTGTATTTTCCTGGGTAGGATTGTCACGCTGGTAGCTATAGCTGCCTCTGTGGCGACGTTAGTTGTTGCCTTGTAAGCACAAGGTCTTCTGACCGAAGCCACAAATGTGTGGTTGGCTTCCTGTTGTTGACTTCCTTTGTTTCTATTTTTACATCCAAGTGTTGTACATCTTCGCACTTGATTTTACCGTACTGATGAGAGCTTAAGCTCGAAACACGTGTCTACGGTTGCATAACATTTTGAGGGTTTTACCCAATAACTTTTCTACTTATATTTTCATATATTGCCCCTCGCTAAATGCATCCTTATTTGTATTTTCCTGGGTAGGATTGTCATGCTGGTAGCTATAGCTGCCTTCGTGGCGACGTTAGTTGTTGCCTTGTAAGCACAAGGTCTTCTGACCGAAGCCACAAATGTGTGGTTGGCTTCCTGTTGTTGACTTCCTTTGTTTCTATTTTTACATTCAAGTGTTGTACATCTTCGCACTTGATTTTACCGTACTGATGAGAGCTTAAGCTCGAAACACGTGTCTACGGTTGCATAACACTTTGAGGGTTTTACCCAATAACTTTTCATATATTGCCCCTCGCTAAATCCATCCTTATATGTATTCATCAGTAGGTTAATAGGTAGGCAATATAAATGATTGCTCATTGGTTTCAGAATGACCATTAGAAAAATGGTTTATGAGAATTATACCGCACTTAAAAAATTGCGATTGTTATTAACGAAATAAGATGAAAAAAATAGTATTTGGTTTTTTGTTGAAAACTCAAAAACCGTTATTATTCAAGAAATTTTGAGAAAAGTTCCGTAAAGAGGAGGAAATTTCCAATAAAAATGTACGAACTTTTCGAACTCTTTCTCCATTAAGCAAAGTTCAGACGCAGACAGTAGTTCAGTCACGTGGATATTTTATAATGGATGTAATATGTTTAATCACCTTTCAATGAAAATTAAATGTATCACATCACTTTTTCGTTTCAGAAAAGATGTGAAAAGTTTGTTATCAGAGATATAGTCTGCTAGAGTTTTTTGAGGATAGTTTTTAAAAGTCATCATTTTGGATGATGAATCGAGCTTAGTTAGAGTTTTAACATTTTTATAACATTCACACTTCGATTATCATTTTTTTTCTGATTTCATGTGCATACTCCTCATCTTATGAAGAAATAGTGATCGGGCTGGAATGGCAGAGATGGAGAAGTCCTTGATGAATGAGCATGTATTATGTTTAATTGTTGTATTCCATTCCCTCATTCACCAAGGACCATATGGTGGTACTTTAGGTTTTTTCCGGGTTTTTCCCTACAGTTGAAATAGCAAATGCACCCCATTTTTATTTTTTATTTGTTAAATCGCCCCGGAGCGCATGTAGTGGTGTTGTTCCCTCTCATCAGGAATGATGTGCCAATGGAAGGGGGTAACACCATTATACTTTTTAAGTATAAATTTGATTTCCATAAATTTTTCAACATTATCTTTAATGCAATGAAGCTTTGTCAATAAGTTTATCATTAACTTAAGACAATAAAGCATATTTTGACTTTGACTTCTATCGAGAGTTATTTCTTTCGCCACTTATCGCTCGGTTTTTCCGATATATGTTTACTTTTTACAATCAGGGAGACTTTACCGTGACTTGGTTTTATCAAGATTGCACAAATGTTGTTGCATTTATCAGAGTTTTGAGCTCACCTGGCTGTTCTCTATGACTCCCGGAAAAATTACATACAAATTTCACTCACAATTTCACTTGAATAACTCATAATTTGCAGTAATTATTGGAGTACTTCAAACCGTGCACCTTGCCGATATGCTGTTGAGTTTGCTTACTCACTTCCTACCTACTACTACCTACTAATTCCAACCTGATCAACGAGTACCAACGGAAATATCCGACTTTGCCCTTTTTTAACATGACCCGGGCATTGATGTTTGTAAACAACGTCGGGTATGTTGCTTTCAAGAAAGAGATAGAAAGGCCCTCTCTACATCTTTTATTGCTCGGAGATAGTTCCCCAAAGGCTGTCGACTGTTTAATTTAATTTGAATTCTATTATGTAATTAAATGTATCACAGATCCCGTGACAGTGGCCATTACATGCCACGACACGTTGATTTTGATAAAAATAAAAAAACTACAATAATTTCATCAGATGTACTAGTGATATATCAGTACTATCGAATGAGTCGAATTCATTTGAAATAATTCGACTAGTATGGATAAATCGACATATTAAAATATACATATCTACAGGACACTGAAACAAAAAATGGAATACTGTTCCTGTTGATTATTTGTATTTCAGTCACATTGTATCCATAAATTAAAATAAAACGGAACTATTACTCTCATTCCTGGTGGAAATTGTCATTGTGGAATGGCCGATAACGACTTTCCATAGCTTGTTTGATATGCAATGCATCGAAAGCAGAAACTGTTTTGTTTGTATGGCGCAATATTTCCGATATGTCGAAGTAAAATATTGGAATATATCGAATTCACGTTATTTGAATGGACCGATCCATGAGTTACTTCTATATTCTAGGAGTTTGTATTTACAAGCAGAGTCAGATACGACAAATCCAAATCCAGTTTCATAGTTAGGCAGGGAGAATCTGGAAAATTTTCGGCAGCAGCCGATGATTGCACTACGTATGAGGACGATAATTTGTCATTGTTCAGTAGGTTCTATTGAAAGTACTCTTCAAATGGCTGAAGAAACTGTTATGAAATAACATGAAACTCTATTTTATTGATAATCAGAATCAACTAATAAAAATACATAGCAACAGTATACAGAATGTATAAAATAATAAAGAACTAGAAGAGTAAAAATTCTTCTCTCAATCAGAACTCTTCATAAACTTAGAAGAAAGACAGTTGAACGGCTCTTTTTTCAGCGGCTCCCTCCGTCAGCAAATCAGCAATATTTTCCTTTGAAGCTATATATATGCGATTTCAACATCTTGATTGAGAATCCTTTCTCTGACATGATGGTAGTGCACATCAATGTGCTTACTTCTTTGATGCAACACAGGGTTCACTGATAGATGAATTGTTGATTGACTATAGCACAATAATAATAGATACATGATGTGACCTAAATCTCTCATCAGCTGATACATCCATATTGCTTGTCTACAAGAAGCTGATAGAGCCATTTACTCAGCTTCAGTTGTTGATACTGCCACACCCTGTTGCTTCTTTAAAGACCAACATACAGCAGATTAGCCATAAAATACCAAAAATCCCATATTAGATCTTCGGTCATCCATACAGTTTGCAAACGAGGCATCACTATAAATTTTCAATTCATTTATCATCGTTCGCTTGTATATGAGTTTCTCACCCATGGATCCTCTCAAGTAACGGAAGAGATGATGAATTAAGTTTTGGTGAACAGTAGTTGAATCAGTGCAAAACTGCGACAAGATATTAACACTGTACGCAATATCAGGTCTTGTGCCCAATGCTAAATATAAGAGACTCCCAATTTCAGATTGGTACAATTTTTTATCTGCTCTAGGATCATTTTCTCTAGCTTTGATAATTTGTGCACCAGGATCCATAGGAAGCAGGTTCACAATTTATAGAAAATCATATATATCCAGCAACTGGTATAAATATCGATCTTGTGATAAAGTAAGATGATTATCGTACCAATTGATTTGAATTGACAGGAGATATCTGGGTATACCTAGAAATGTGACTTCAAAATGTTTTGCTAGAATATCTTCAATAATTTTGATTTTCCTTTCCGATGATCATCGACATAAACAGCAACAATCTGACATTCAACCTCGGAAGTAAACAAGCAAGAGTCTGCAGCCGATTGTTCAAGTTTGATTTTCTTCAATACCATTATCAGCTTCTGATTCCGCTGCCGAGGTGATTGTTTCAATACATAAATGCTTTTATTCAATCGACATACAGTTCCAGGTTTCTCATGCAGACCTTTTGGGACTTTCATGAATACATCAACATCGATATCTCCATTTAGAAGAGCAGTCTTGATATCAATTTGCCTTGGTATCATTTTGTGCTGAATTGCATAAACTAGAAGCATTCTGAGGGTTTCATAACGAACCACAGTTGAAAAAGTTTCGGAAAAATCAATTCCTGGTATTTGGCTGAAACCTTGAGCTACAAGACGCGATTTATATCTGGAAATGTCTCCATTTTCTGATAGCTTCTTCTTGAACACCAATTTTCACTCAACAGTTCTCTGACCAGAAAGTACTTCAAGGATGTCCCATACTCTATTCTGCTCCATAGAAATCAGCTCTTCCGATATAGCTTGCTGCCATTTATCACTCTCAGGTCCAAATAAAGCTTCTTCGAATGATATTGGTTCATCAGTGGCCATATTACAGAACTCTTCATGAAATCTGAGTATATGTTCTCGGGTACTTCGACGAAGAGGAAAAATATAAAGTAGATATAACCAGAAATATAGTAAAGACTACAAAAATGTCTGCTACTATATGTGACAAAGAGAAATTATAGTGAGCTTCAAGATACAATTATTTTTGAGAAATTTTGTTGGCTTTAACTTAATTTTTTGTAAAAACCATAAAGATATTATATATTAATTGACAGCATACATTTTTGCTCAATCCAAATATACTATATATACATATTACATTCATCACCTGATTCTCAGCATCTTTCCATAGTTTTATGATTTATTTTTCTCAATTTATTCATTTGTTTTGGAAAATTAAGCCATATTATTACTATTGAGAGCTCCGACAAATTTCCTGATAGTATTGGTCGTTCTCAATACCTGCCTATGATCTACAACGACTCAATTTTCCAGTGGCATTTTCCACATACCAGGCGTATTGAATCTCATAAAGTAAATTACCCATATTCCAATCATGAACAACAAACTGAAATATATTTTTCGCATGTGTTGTGGCTGATGACTGTAGCCACGAAACCTAAATAAATCTGAGTTACCAAACCCAAACGTCATGTATCTTTCCCGGGAATATTAACGGTGTGGAAATGGTTACGCTAACAGAATGCTCTAATCCAATTTTTATTTCGGTATCAGTTGCACTGAATTGCCGGGTGTAGAATCCGGTCGTATTTTCCGAACCTAATTGGAACTATGTTGTTGACGAGACCCCAATTCGAGCTAAATTTAAAGAGAATCCATTTAAACCGAGAAGAACACCTCAATACCACATAAACTTTCAGCGTGAAATTGAATTTTGCTCTAATTCACCGCAAAGTCTAGGTGGCGAGTTTTCGACTAATTATTCATTAAATAAAATAAGCGAGGGTGTGATCATTAGATTGGGGATATCAATTAAAGTGAATGAAAATGAATGGAACAAGTCGAATGATAGAGCTGCCTGCGCCTTTGGCAATTTAAATAAAATGAATTTAATTGAACGACCACGAGTTCAGTGTTCTCAAATTGGCGTTATAGATCTGCTCTAATTTCAGTTTCATTGACTTTTTGTTCGTCGATCTCCTATCTACTTCAGAAGTAGTTATTAGTCTAACAAGTTCAAAAATGTGTTAATTCTTGTTATTGAAAATTAAGATGAAAAAAAGGTAGAATTTCGTTCTTTGTTAATAACTCAAAAATTATTAACATTTGAGAAATTTTGAGAAAAGATTCTCAACGAGGAGGAAATTTTCAAGAAAAAAGTTTCGATTCCCGGAACACTATCTCTATTAATCTGTGGTAGAAGTCCATTGTATCTAAAAGTGGAGTGAGAAAAAATCGGTCATCTCCAAAATTTTAATATACACCTTAAAAGTTATGCATCAAGTGGAACAGCGTCAACTATCTGTCAGTTGAGCAGTATTATTCAGAGTGGGTAGTACATGTTTCGAACCTAAATAGGTTCATCTTCAGCTAATTTAAATTCTACAATAAAGGAGGAAAATTATCGCTTAAGGTTACCTAGTACAATATAGTAGGTATTACTTACACGGGGTAGAAAAAATTGTTATATTCAATTATATGTAGAAAGAGTTTACGAGGATGTATTGATATCTATTTAGCCTAGACCAGTTCCCTGCATAAACAGAATATTGCGTTACCACAGCAACGAACAATAACTTATTAGAAGTGTCAGTGTAAAATTTGACTTCAAAAAAGTAAAGCGGAGTCACGCAATAAATTAAAAGAAAAAATATGTCCACCGAAATTGTGAAAATCGAAAAATTGGAGTATCGAGCCATCATCAAGTACCTGTATTTAAAAGGGTCAAGAGGTAAGCAGATTTACGAAGATATGCTCAATACCCTTGGTGATCAATGTCCTTCGTATGCGACTGTGAAAAATTGGACTGCAAGCTTCAAAAGAGGTAAATTTTCCATTGAAGATGATGACCGATCGGGAAGGCCAGTTTCTGTGTCAGTCCCCGAAAATATCGATGCAGTTCATGACATGATTTTAACAGACCGTCGAATTGAGCTAAAACGGATATCTGAAGCACTGAATATTTCATACGAACGCGTTCATCATATAGTTCAAGTCAATTTGGACATGAGAAAAATTGCTGCAAAGTGGATCCCCAAATGTTTGAATGTTGACCAAAAGCGTGCAAGGGTAGTAGCATCGCGTTCGATCTGTGCTCGATTTGAAAACGATGTAGACTTGTTAAACCGAATTGCTACTATGGATGAGACTTGGGTACATTTCTACGATCCCGAAACAAAGCAACTATCTATGGAATGGGGACACTCCGGTTCTCCAAGACCTAAAAAGTTTCGTGTCCAAAAATCTGCTGGAAAAGTTCTTGCTTAAGTTTTTTGGGATTGCCATGGAGTAATCATGATTGATTTTTTTGGATAAGGGTAGAACAATAACTGGAGATTACTATTCGAAATTACTGACCACTCTACGGGAAAAAATTAATGAGAAAAGACGCGGAAAGCTATCCAAAGGTGTTTTGTTTTTGTAGGACAATGCCCCTGCACACAAATCTCATGTTGCCATGCAAAAAATTCATGATTTAGGGTTTGAATTACTAGAACACCCCCCTTATTCACCAGATTTGGCTTCGTCCGACTATCATCTCTTTCGTCAAATGAAAAAAACTTTAAAAGGTCGTAAATTTTCTTCCAACGAGAAAATAATAAAAGCTGTGGAGGTCTGGTTTGCAAAGCAAGAAGAAACTTTTTTTTTAAAAGTTCTAGTTACGTTGCAGGTTCGCTGTAATAAATGTATGAAATCAATATGTTGAGTAATAAAATATTTTGACATTGAAATTCTGTTTGTTTCTATAGTAGGCTAAGACTTTTTCAATATATCCTCGTATGTGTCACCACATTTCACCAATAAAGGTTTATGTAGTAGACAACATACTTGTTTTCATTAAATTTGACATTAAGGAGGAAGTAAAACGGGAGGGTTAGAGCCTATATGCCCTTTTTACAAAAAGGGGGAAGAAATAAAAACTTCAACCACATGTGAACGAGAAAGTACACAATATTTAATGAGTGACTGTTCGAGACTTCGAGTACTCAACAAACCAAAATGAGAAATGACAATGAAACGAACACGAGGAGGGAAGATCATCTGTCAGTCAAACTTCAATTCGACATTGACATGGAACAACAACTCGAGAATCAACAGAACACAATGAGAGAAGAACAGAAATCCATCATCACAACCGCAATCTGAGTAGGTAGAACTCGTGTCATCTATCCATGCCAATAACGTGTTACATAAGTCTTAAGTGTAATAAAACCTTTATATTTCTTTTATAGAGGATCAAGGTAGGAAACAGAGTATTTATTGAAAATTAAATAAACCTTTATTGGTAAAATGTGGTGACACATATACTCTTTCTACATATAATTGAATGTAACAATTTTTTCTTCTCCATGTAAGTAATGCCTATTATATTGTACTAGATTACCTTTAGTGATAATTTTCTTCCTTTATTGTAGAATTTAAATTAGCTGAAGATGAACCTTGGGGTGTTCGAAAAATGTACTACCTACTCTAAATAATACCGCTCAGATAGTTGTCGCTGTTCCACCTGATGCATAACTTTTAAGGTTGAGATCAAAATTGTGGAGGTGACTTTGAGTTTTTCTGCATCGTACTATCTCTATTACTTATAATTTTAATTCAACGCCGAAAATACGGCTCCGCCCAGCTGAAACGACATAGACGCACTACCGCTAAAGACAGTGTACCACATAAAATATATTTTTTTAGTAACAAATATTAATTTAATGAAAGTTATACTATTGTTAATTAATTTTTTGTCTCTGTTATTTAAATGAGTACATAAACGTTTAAATAATATATTCATGAATTTTTGGCTTCGTGGAGCCCTTCTTGTACATATATTTAACAGGATCACGCGATAAAACTAAATTAGAGTTTCTTATTTTGTTTATAATGATTTTTCAAATTTATCAAAAAATGAGAAGTCCCAGAAATGTTATTAATATTTTTTTTTCAACAAATATAATGCTACTGCTGTTTTTGTATCTAACAATGGCATTAATTAACGTTGGAAAAAAATTGTACATCATCTGTTAAGAAAACAATTTTTTATTAACAAATAGACAAGAGTAATATTTTTCGAAAAAAAATTTACTACTCTATTGTCTTGGCAAAATAATGATTTAAAAGAAAAATTCTTAAGTAATTTTTTTATTGTTTATCATCGTTTTTTTCATTTTCTGATTGTTTAAATAATGAGTTAAAAAATTATTTTCTCTTTGAAAATCATAACAGGCATTTCTTCATAGATCAACAAATTAAAATATTTTTTATAAATAATTTCATTGTTTGTTAACTTAACAATTTATTATAAGCAAATTCTAACAACCATTATATTTTGTTATTTTATATTTTATATTTTTTAAAATATTTTCAAATATTACACCGAACCGAAGTTGAACTGGCAGCATGATTTGTCAAGTAACAAATTGATATAACTTATAAACTATTAGAGATACGATGATGGACATTCAGGTTGTTCTTATGAAGGATTGATTTATTTTCAAAATGAGTTAATGAACGAAATTATAACTATCGTTTATCAGCTATTATAAGCATTTATTCATAATAATTTGGGATTTTTTTGCGTTTTCTTTTCCTTTATGACTTATAACTTGTTAAATAATGAAAATACAGCTATAATCCTCGATACAATTCTGTTGAGTGATGAAATATCTATGATTCAATTCATACTGTTAGCTCTGCTCACCTGGATGGCACAAAGACACTACAGCATCAGAAAACACTTTGATAAATATAATATATGAATACAAAACAGACTCTCTGCCACGATCTAAGTTAAGTTCGCCCGTTCGTCAAAAAAAAGTATCTTGCTAAGCCACCAAAAATTTCGGCCTCTCCTGAAAATATTGAGTGACCTCACTCAATTCAACAAAGAATATTCAAAACATGAATGAATTCAAAAACATAAAAATCTATTCAACAATATAATCGTCTCTAAATCTTTTTGGTAATATAATCTTCCTTCTTGGTCTCTGATTACCATCATCTCTGTCCTCTTCGCATTCTTTGGAAGTCTCTTCTGCTTGATTTTCCTCTTCAACTTCCAAACTCTTTTTTTCATCATTGGATGAAACTGTTTCTGTGTCACTCTTTTCGTCTTTTCTTTGATTATCGTCATTATCTGTTTGTATGTCACTGTCGTCATGTTCATCACTTTCGTATTGTTCGTCATCTTCGGTATAATTGAAAGGTTTAAGTTGAGAAACATGAAAAGTAGATGTGAAATTACGCGAAGGAGCTAAATTACTTGCGCGATAAACATCACTTGGCAGTTTTTTAAGTATAACGAATGGTCCTTTATAACGTTCTTTAAGTTTCGTAGACTCACCGGTACCTGTTGGTTTGGCACACTTCGCAAAAACGACTTCTCCTTCTTCATACTCAACACTTTTGAATCGCGTTTTATCATATATATCTTTGTACTTCCTTTGTTCTTTCAGTATCCTCTTCCTTATTTCATTTTGTATTTCTTCTGGTGGATTCCATTTTACTGTTGTGACATATTCTCCTAGCTTATCTTCTCCAAATGTTGGCAAATATCGTTGTTAACTTTCAAAAGGAGTTTTCCCGTTGTTTTGTTGAAAGCTAAATTGATATGCTTTTCAACTTTTGGCACAACATTGTCCCACTCATCTTCTTTTTCAGTGTTGCTTGATAAAATGCGAATTAAAGTTCTATTCACCCTCTCCACTTGACCATTAGCTTGAGGCCATCTGCTACAATTGAGGGTATGTTTTATATCATAATCTTTACAGAAATCATTGAATTCTGCTGAAGTGAAACAAGTTCCCATGTCAGTTACTATTTGACCAGGAGAGCCGTATTGCTCAATGCATTTCGTCAATTTTCTTATGGTTATCTGAGATTTCGTATTCACCACTGGATAAAGTTTCACAAATTTTGTTAGTGAGCATACCACAACAAGAATGTACATATTTTTCCTTTTACTTTTAATAAATGGTCCAATGTGGTCAACATGGATTCTTGAAAAAGGATGTACTGGTGGAGGGATGGGATGGAGTTCCCCTGGCTGTCTTCCTGCAGGAACTTTACTAGTAATGCTTTTGAAGCAGGTTCTCATATGGTTCTTGACATAGCTTTTCATTTTCGGGAACCAATAGGTCTGCTGGATTTTTCTTACTGTTCTATCTGTTCCAAAATGTCCTGAGAGATCATGACATCGTACTACAATACCTTTTCTCATTCCTTTTGGTACGGCAAATAACTGTTTCTCGTCTTTTTCCATTTTCACGTTTCTTAGTAGTCTTCCATTGTCTAAAACATAGCCTGCAGCATCATGTCTTTCTTCATTGGTTCTGTCATCTTCTTCCATTTCAAGGATTTCAATAAGGTTTCGGAGAGTAGGATCACTTCTTTGGAAGGTTAGTATCTCATCTTCAATCGTAATCTGAAGAATTTCAAATTCTTGCTCCAACTCCTCTCCTATGTCTCCTTTTTCTCTGGATAATGCATCTACATGTTCCATTTTCACTCCTTTCCTGAACTTGAGATCAAAATTAAATTCCTGAAGTAAATAAAACCATCTAGCTATTTGAGGGTTTTGACTTTTTTGAACATTCATGTATATTATTGCTTGGCAATCCGAATAACTTATAAAATGGATTCCAATTAGATAATTTCGTAATTTGTTCACACACCATGCAATTGCCATCAACTCTAATTTTGAAGAATTATATTTTGCTTCACAGTCATTTGTCTTTTTTGAAATGAAATATACTGGATGAAGTTCACCTTTGTCATCACTCTGTAGCAGAATAAGTAGCCGTGAGCAAGATCTAAAGTAGAAAATAAACAATACCCATTCAAATTCTCGAAATGTTCATCTATAGATGGAATTGGATACACTAATTTTTCAGTCTGTTTATTTAAACGTCTAAAATCAATCACCAAACGCGTTTCTCCCGATTTTTCAGGTACAAGAATCACTGGACTAGCATACGAACTTTTAGTGTCTGTAACGATACCATTATCACGCCATTCTTTAATAATGTCTTTGATTTTCTGTCTTTCATCCAAACTAGCTCGATATGGTTTACTAATTATTGGTTTATTATTATCAATAATGTCCATTTGAATTGAATCGGTATAACCTAGCTCCTTTAAATTAAATGCAAAACAATCTCTGAATTTGTTAAATAAAAATACCAACCGTTCAATTATTTCCTTACCAGTCCCGTTTTCAATATTCAACATGTCTGTAGTAATAGTCTGTCGAATGATGTTAGACTCGTTCGCAGCTGAAGAAATTTGGCCCAACTCTTGATTCTTCTCAACTGTTGCAGTCCTCAACTTATCAGGGTTTTCCACTGCTTCCGTGACGTCCTCATCTACCACCGAACAATTGATCAACATGACTGAATTCGGTTGAATGGTAACTTTCTCTTGGGAAATGACGGAAATTGACTCGACTATGCTAATGTTTGGTTCAATTTCAGGAAACGGCAACTCGTCTTTCCAGAAAAATGTTAGATTCTCTCCTTGTCGAACATAGGCTAATGACTCATGCTCAGTAAATTTTCTCCCCAGTATAACATCGGATGATTGGGCTCCCACGGGTACAACGCATAGAGAAACTTCGTCGACAAAAACATCGCCCAATTCTATCCTGGCTCTGACTGTTCCCAGACTATCAACTTTGGATCCTCCGAAACCAGACAATTTTGACTCTCCGGGTTCAATTATTTGACCTTTTTGAGCTGCTTTACTCGTGATTGTACATACTGCGCTTCCCGGGTCAATTAAAGCTTGGTATTCAATATCGTTTACTTTCACGGGAAGGATGAATCGCTTTAGAGTGTCAAAATTTGAAGAATTAAAAAAATTTACATGAACTTTTTCCGTGGTTTCTGTGCAATTGCGCTAAATGTGCCCAGGTTTGAAGCATTTGTAACATACAGAAGTTCGCGGTTGTGTGCATTTTTCTTTCGGGTGCCCTATATCACCACAGTTATAACACCTAATATTATTTTCATCTCGTATTTTCTTTCCCCTATCATCCCTACTTTTGAAATCAAAACTGTTTCCACGCGTTTGTCTATCATATAATTTTTCCAGAAGTAACAGATCTGTCCACAATTCATCTTGATTTTTATGAATTTTTACTAGCAAGCTTCCTGCAATATCTGCCCGAATCAATCCCTTTAAAATTTCAACTTTACTCTCTTCAAAAGTCAAAGATAAATTACCACAGAGTCGCATCTTATCATAAATATGAAGCAATAGTTTCTCCAGGTTTCTGAACCCTTTTTCGTACTTGCTCCCATCTGTCAGCAGTACTTAATGTATCTACAAACGTGAGTCTAAATTTTGTTTCAAAAATTGTCCAAGTGCTAATCCCTAGATTCATATTCTGGAACCAGTTTGCAGCAGGTCCTTTCAAATGTGACTGTGCAACTGGTAACTTAGTCTGTTCATCCCAACCTTGTAAATAAGCGCTGGTTGTAATTGAATTGAGCCAGTCCAAAGCCCTATACCTGTCTCTATCCCCGTAGAAAATCCATAATGTTTGAGGAATATTTGGAACTACCCTCGTACCCCGAACACTTTGCAGTGTCATCGTATTCAAAATTTGCAGTTGAGTAGCCATTAAACTATTCATTTGTTCCATAATTTCACCAAAATCCCTAGAGCTCTGCGTTCCTATTCCTGAACCTAGCTCTGGCGAAAACGTTGGCAAAGTAGATCTTTCATCGCTGGCATTATTGCCTAAAACATCCCTTAGATCGTCAAAATATTTTCTGTTATTCGTTTCATGCGAATTCATTATATATTTATCCTATTCCTAACCAATTACCTACCCTAATCACCCCGACTAAGGTTTATGTCTAAATCACCCTGTAAATATATCTAATCAACTTGACACCTACACCTGTCAAATTATTGTCAACGATTTTGCATGCAAATTTACGACACTTACGGAATCGGCGTTCAAGGACCACTTCTGAAATGTCAGCTCTGCTCACCTGGATGGCACAAAGACACTACAGCCTCAGAAAACACTTCAATAAATATAATATATGAATACAAAACAGACTCTCTGCCACGATCTAAGTTAAGTTCGCCCGTTCGTCAAAAAAAGTCCCTTGCTAAGCCACCAAAAATTTGATATCAATACGTCATATCTGTATCTCATATAGTTTTAATTATATACGTGTTTTAATTAATAATTATCTAACTCGTTTTTCGTTATATGTGAATTTTTATATCTTAATTACATCACTTACCTAAATTTTGCAATGTTTTCTTTTTCTAAGCTTTATAATAAGTTATTCTGAGATTCTAACGTTTAAGTGAGCAGCTGCTTCTTGCGAAAGTCAGTTCTCTTGTTAGATCCCTTTCACTGGATCCCTTATTATTATTAAAATTTAGAAGATTTAGCTGATAACATTTCAAATTTTTTTAAGAAAGCTCCATAATTTGATCAAAAAGCAATTTTTTTTCCTAAATAATATAAGTACATTCAGTAAGAAGCTAAAATAACTTATTATAGAGCATAGAAAATATTGCAAAATAAAGGTAAGTGATGTAATTGAGACATACAAATTCATATTTAATGAAAAACTAGTTAGATATATATTAATTCAAACTATATGAGATGCAGATATGATATAAAGGTTACTTTATAGATATTTCATTATTCAACAAGTTATAAGTCATAAAAGAAAAGAAGATGCAAAAAAACTCTAAAATTCTTATTAATAAATGCATATAATAGCTGATAAACAATAGTTATAAACTTGTTCATCAGCTCATTTCAAACATTGATCAATCCTTTATAAGAATAACCTGAATGTCCATTATCGTTTCTAATAGTTCATAAGTTATATCAATTTGTTACTTGACAAGTCATGTTGCCGGTTCAACTTCGGTTCGGTGTAATATTCGAAAGTTTTATAAAAAATAGAAAAACATTTTTTTAATACTTTGATATATGACTGTTTTTGTAATTTTTTTATCTCTGGAAAAAAATATGGTAGTTGTTAGAATTTGTTTATAACAAATCGTTAACTAAACAAACAATGGGATTATTTATAAAAAAATATTTCTTCGGTTAATCTATGAAGACAACAGAGTGGTGAAATTTTGTTTCGAAAAATATGAATCTTGTCTATTATAATTATAAAAGATTGTTTAACAAATGATATACACATTTTTTTCCAACGTTAATGAATGCTATTTTCAGATACAAAAACAGCCATATCATAATATTTGGTAAAAAAAATCATTAACAACATTTCTTGGACTTTTCATATTTTGTTAACTTTAAAAAATAATTATAAACAAGATAATATCAATCAATCAATCAATATATACTTTATTGTCATCAAGAAAAAATACATTCTTATGGACAAAGTGTTTACGTTAATCTAAAAACTATATCTATAAATATATTACAGGGACATGAACATTGAGAGAGAGGAAAAAACAAAACAGCAAATGTATATGGTTGTACAGTTAGGATTATAATTAAAAATAGTAGTCAGACATTAAAATTTGTCAGAATAAAATTCTTCAAGACTATAATAAGGTCGATCACTTAATAAAACATGCACAGCCTTTTTAAAAAGGTCGGTATTGCTTATATTTCTTATATGCTCAGGTAAATGATTAAACATCTTGCAACCATTATAAATAAGTGAGTCCTTCACTAGGGATGAGGTTGGCCTTGGTAGGTTAATGTTGTTTTGCTTGCGTATTGAGTAATGGGAAGGAGTAGTATTAAACTGATTGAAATGTTTTTTTATCAAGCATACTGTTTCATGGATGAAGATGGCAATGACTGTATGTATTTTATGGGCTACAAATAATGGTTTACAGGGATCACGTGTCTTTGCTGTGGATAAGTATCTAATTGCTCGTTTCTGTAAGATGAGTGTGTTTTGCATAATATGAGTTTTATTGCACACTCCCCAAAAGGGGATTCCGTATCTTAGATGGGACTCTATCAAGGCATAGTAAGTTGTTTTTGCTGTTGTGAGTCCTAGCTCTTTTGTTACTCGTTTCACAGCATAACATCCAGAAGCTAATTTCTTATTTAAGTTGCAAACATGTTGTTCGAACTTCAATTTACTGTCGATGAGAATTCCCAAAAATTTGTTGTTATCCCGGCTCTCGATATAACTGTTATCCAATTTGATATTTTTTATCTCGCACTTAAAAGAGATTAGGTTGGTTTTTGTTACGTTCAGGATCAGACGATTTGAATTACACTACTGCTTTAGAGTTTTTGTGTCCTTGAGGATTTTATCCTCCAGAAAGTTAGTGTCCTTGTCTTGCCATAATATGGTTGTGTCGTCCGCAAAGACCGTAAACTTTCCTGATATGTTTATTCCAAGCAGATTATTGATATATAATAAAAATAGAGTTGGGCCCAATACTGATCCTTGTGGCACACCACAATTTACCGGTGCCGTAGCTGACAAGGATGTCGTTTTCACTATTTGGTAACGAGTTGAATATGATTCCATCCAGTTGAAGACTACACCTCTGAAACCATAGCGGTGAAGCTTAGCCAACAGTATCTCATGATCAACGCAGTCAAATGCTTTTGAAAAATCACAAAAGACTGCCGCAACAGCTTCACCACTATTGATATTTGTATATACTCCCTGTAGGAAAGAGAAGATGGCATCACTGGTATTTTTTCTCTCCTGAAAACCGTATTGATTTGACGAGATTATGTTATATTTTCTAGAGTATTTTGTTATTCTATTTTTGACTAGCTTTTCTATGATTTTAGCTAGTGTGGGTATTAGGGATATTGGTCGGAAGTTTGCTGGCTCATCTTCGTTTCCCCCTTTATGTATAGGTATAACTACAGAGGTTTTCAGGAAATCAGGAAAGATTCCTCTGCGAAATGAGTCGTTTATCAATTTGACCAAAACTTCAAGAGCCTGATCCGGGAGATTTTCAAAAATTTTTATAGAAATTTCATCTATCCCATAGATTTTCTATTTTTAATTGATTTTATAACCTCTTTCATTTCTCTGATATCAGTTTCATAAAGCACAAATGATTGTGGGATAGGGGGATTTAAAAAGTGGTCCATGGGATTTATATTTCTTGGTAAGTCTTAGGTTAATGTGCCAGCAATAGTGCAGTAGTGATTGTTTAGTTCATTGGGTGATAGAGTTATTTCGGATTTATTTTTGTTAAGCTTTCCTCTTAATTCATTTATTATACTCCAGCTAACTTTAGATTTGTTATCAGATTTTTGTATTTTATTTGTGTAATAGCTTTCCTTTGCTGCTTTTATTAATGTTCTATAGATTCTTCGATAGTTACTAAAGTATTTGTTGAAAAAAACTGAATTTATGTATTTTCTGATATAATGCATACTTCTTAGATTTTTAGAAGATGTATTTATTTAATAAACTTTGATTTACTTTTATCACGTGACAAGTGGCAACTAAGTCTCTTGCAATGCTCAGATTAATTCACTAAGGAGGAAACTATAGATGGTGATGAGAAACCGACTGTTCGATTTGCAAAGAAAGAAGGAAATGCACAAAATCTCTATAGATTCATAAATTCCCAAAAATTTTGGTAATCCACTTGAAAAGGTTTTCTCAGACAGATTTCGACGAAAATTGAATGTCGCCATTGATTTTCCTCTAAAAGGATTAGATATCAGCAACTACACAGCAGAAAATAAATAATATATAGTTTATATGCTTTGCTGAATTAGATCTGTTTGTGTACAATGAAACTGTTCATATAAATTTTGTCGATATCTCGTTTCCATTTTGAGTTTTTAGTGTTTTTAAAAAATAGCTATTTCAAAAAAAAATCAAAATTTGAAAAAATGTCATGATACCTTTTTGTAAATCTTAACAAGAACTATAAAACTGATCATATACAATTTTCTTATATCTCTTGTCGTTTTCGTGTCTTTGGGGTGTTTTTAGACAAAAACATCAAATTTTTGCTGTGATTCTAATCCACCTGTAACCCCCTGTCGCGGGGATGCGGTGGCAGACGTGTATATTACTATTGTACGTTACACATATAACACACACAAAAAAATAGGATTGCGCAAATGGTATAATGAAAACTGCCGTTAACTCCCGGACCGTTCGTGCCAAGAGCTATTTCACTTCCCGACAGTCAATTATTATAAGGCACATATACGACGGTAAATCATGGATCATACTGTAGCTGGTATTCATAACCTATCAGAAAACCACAACTTGACCTTAGTAAAAACCTCACGGTTTTCGAGATATTGGAAGTTTTATATAAAAAATTTATTTCTGTCTTAGATCATTCTTTTATGTTCCAAGCAATGAAGCGTTTCATATCAATTCTTATTGTCGATTAATATCAATGAATAGTAGTTGTAACAATTGCGGAAGGCAGAATTACGATACCAGTCCACATGGTCTACAAAAAAAAAGTTATTCTCAGATTTGGATTCTACAAGATTTCTATTATGAAACTTTGAACTTCTCATACGGAAACCTGCATATTGGTCTTAAAAACATGCTCGTTTTGTCCTGAGTCTAAAAAGGTATAGAAGTTGCCTTAATCCTTTCTTGAATAAAAAATATTGCTAATATACTACGAAAGGTGGATCACAAGGATTGCAATTTCGTTCCAAATGGCCATATTTTCTATTTTATCGAAGTATGAGCTGTATTCCGTTGCTCTTTTATCTAGGTTGATTTATCATTTGAATGACAGAAAGGCAGAGACAACATCGTGTTTTCGTGAGCTGCAGTATTATCCACATAATTCATTATTTAACGTCATTGTGTATTGGTTTTCATGAATAGGATTTGAGGATTCGACAAAATCTATTTGAATCAGTATCACAATGCCGTACACTCCACGTGAGTATGCCGAAATGCATTTCATTTGTGGTGAATGCAGAGGCAACGCAAGGAGAGCTGCTGCACTATATCGTGAAAGATATCTCAATAGGAATAGGTATACATCCTGATCATCGTGTGTTCATACGAGTACATAAATCTTATTCAGAAGGCAAGATTTCTGGTGCTCAAGGTGGATCAGGCAGACCACGTCGTGATGATCTTGAAGAAGTTGAACTGGAACTGGAATAAAAAAATCAACCGTTCACGTTATCTTGAAAAGACATCAACTGCACACCTTTCATATACAGCGTGTGCAATCTTTATTGCCAACAGATTATCCAAAACGACTTTTTGTAGCCGTATGTTGAGAAAACACCGAGAGGACACATATTTCTTCAATAAAATATTATGGGCAGATGAATCGTCATGCCACCGTCGGGGTGTTTTCAATATCAACAACCTCCACAGTTGGCACTTCGAAAATCCCCATATAATGAGACCAGACAGGTTCCAACATCAATTTAAAATAAATCTTTGGACCGGTATATTGAATGGCGACGTGATTGGTCCGATCGAGTTTCCACCGACACTAAACTTATTAAGAATTTTTACAAATACAATTAACTCATCTACCGGAAGATGTGCCGCTTGAAGTCAGACAGACCATGTGGTTTCAACATGATGGGTGTCCTGCTCACTATGGCAGACAAGTAAGAGAATATTTAGATATGACATCAAAGATGGATTGGGCGACTTGGGCCAATACTTTGGCCGCCACGGTCACCGGACTTGAACCCGTTACATTTTTTTATTGGGATGTTTGAAGGAGAAGGTTAACCACAACCTAATTACTAGCAAAATGGAACTACGGAACCGAATACGACATGCAGCCCAAGAAATCAATAATAACCCAAGAGCTCTGCGTTTGTCGAAAAGATCGTTTTTAAGGAGATGTCAAGCTTGAATCAGAGCAGGAGGAAAACATTTCGAACATTTGTTGTGATCTCTCAATCGTGTACATGAGGAATAATGTACATTGTTGTGTTGTTTTCATAAGAATAAATCCATTCTCATTTACATTTTTTTCATGAAAGTTCATTTAACTGTTATATCCGTCCATGCAAGTGCCTGTGTGGGATTTATCAGCTCATCAGTCGTTATGACAAATGAGTAACAAACTGTAGCTCACACATCGATAAAATGAAAAATAGTATATTGAAGTATAAGTGGATAAAAAGGTCTTTCAAACACGCGCGATTTTTCGAGCACGACGGCGCAGCCGGAGTGCTCTAAATAGAGCAAGTGTTTGAAAGACCAGTTATCTACGAATACTTTACGCGATTTTTTTTATCGTTGCAATTTGAATTCAAAAATACTGGTATTATTTCTACACAAATATTAATATGTACTAATAATGTAAAATGGTTGAATTCCTGATGTGATATCAGTATACCTTTCGTTGTCATGGAAATGAGAAAAACAGGTTCAAAAATACAATTTGTCATCAAGGATTAATTGTTGTCACTGTTGTGCCTAAAAATCAATTCTTATATCGATTCTTTGAATGGTAAAGCAGAATCGCGGTTAATATGGCAAAAATCTAATAAAAAGAAAATGACAAGTTCATCAAGTGGATGAAAAAGCAAAAGGTAACAGATATAAATAAACAAGTTGTTTATTTGACGTTACAATTTACTGCTGTCAGATCAATAATCAGAAGTTGTCAGTTAGGCTTCACGTTTTTTCGAGTTGTAGATGTTACCATGGTAACTTTAAAAAACGCGCGTTTTTTAAAGTTCGATTTAAACACGCTGGAGCGTGCTCTAAATAGGTAAAAAGGGGCACCAACAAAAACAAACTGTTTTGAACGAAACTGCAAACCTTATGTGATCCACTGTAAAATACCCTCTTTTCGTACTCTATTAGCAATACCTCTTATTCAAAGAAGAATTATGACAACTTCTATACTTTTTCAGACTCAGGACAAAACGAGCAAGTTTTTGAAACCAATGTTCAGGTTTTCGTAAGAGATTAATTTGTCACAAAAGAAGTTCATAGTTTTATAATAGTAATCTTGAAGGATCCAAATCTGAGAATACTTTTTTTTAACCTAAAGGACTGGTATCCAAATTCTGCCTTCTGCGATTGGTAATATTAATCGACAATAAGAATTGATATGAAACGCTTCTCAATTGATTGGAACATAAAAGAATGATCTAAGAGAGGAATTCAATTTTTTTTAAAAGTTCCATGAGGTTTTTACTGAGGTCAAGTTGTGGTTTTCTGGTAGGTTATGAACTTGTTTATCACCAGCTACAGTATTGTCTATGGTTTACCGGACACCCTGTACAATTTCATGAAATATTTTGAAAACACGTGTCAATTTCTTCAACATAGAGATGGCCTTAAATATGCCACTAGTTTACCTGAATTCGTAGCGTCAATAATAAAGAATTTGGCAATGGTGCTGACTTGATTTAGAAAAATGTTCCTTCGGAATTTCATATTTGAAACATTATTGTAAAATACTGGAACGGGAACTAACTTATATGAATATCACTATTTGCTGAAATGGAGATGGTGATTCATTCTTCATTCATGTGATCTGAATGCGGTAGAAACAATTTGCATGGGTTATTGAAACGCCAAGTTACGTCGAATGACGGTTATATACTACACGGGGTTGCTGAAATCCTATAGTCATCCGAAACTGAAATCAAATATGACTCGTGTATTTTATATTGAGTTGCTCGATTTTCATAATCCGGTATACCAAACGAGCGAGAAGAGTCTCACGTACGAATTTATAGTCCCAGAAAGTATATTCAGTTTCCAAGCACGTTCCAGCCAAAAATATAACCTCCATTCCTTATCCGTATATATTCGTGATAACACTTAATTGATGTCAGAGAAAAAGCAGTTCGTATTCTGTTAATTGCTTGTAGAGTTTCCATTCCGTCCATTCAAACTTTTGTTTCATCCCGGATATGTGCGTACTGGAAAGCTAATAAAAAGTGAAGTGGTTCAGAACTTGTAAAACACATTACACGTAAAGACAAACGACCACATTTTTTTAAATTAACAAGAAGTCGCGTTCAGGCGACATCAACTTTTGATGCTCATCCTGCGCGTTAGGAAACGCCGCGATTCTGGGGTTTTTATTCAACTTTTTCTTTGGAAGTGAACGTTGAAAAGTCGGAAAAGGACCGTTTCTGTATCCGGGAATGAAAACTGTACTTCTCTGAGAAGTTCTGAAAGAGTAGAAATTATTAGAATTGAAAAGTCTCATTATATGTATTACCTAACAAGTCAAGATCTGGTCGTCAAATTGTATTGCATTAAAAAACTTCCGTTGGCAACAAAACAATTGAAAAGCCGTCTGTAGTGAACAGTAATAGACCGGCACCTAGCGACATGTCGTATAAACAAATGTCTGCCATTGATATGCCAAGCTGTAGATAAAAATAAAAGGCTCTTTTCACACAAAATAAATGACGCAAATGGCCTATACTACTTTTTATAAGATAGTTCGTGAATGAAAATCCCGGTTTTCGCCCCAGCAAAATCGCTTTGTGGAATTTTTTAAACAAGAAATAGTGAAAAAATTACAACTCTTTTGTTTTCTTGCGAATATCCCAAAAAGTATTGGAGGAATCGTCTTACATACATACATTCAAAATAGTTTTCTACATGACCAGATCGGTGCATTTTTCACCGAGAAAATCCGGTAAAACCTTGAAAAAGACACGATTTAAAAAAAATTCCTAATTTTTATAAATCTGAAGCTGGAAAAATGATATTGCGGAAACTGATAGATAATAGCATGTGGTTCAACTGTGCGCAAGATGGTTTTTGTCCGATGTGTAGTTTTTGCACAATCGCGTTAACCTAATAGCACACTATGTCCCAGGGACGTCCCTATTTGGTACAAATCATGTCCGAATGCCCGGGACTTAAAATCATTGTCCTTGGGACGTCAGATTCAGTGCATTTTCATGAATTTCCCTAAAGGAATTCCTATGGATGTCCCAATAATATCCCAATCGGTACATCGTATAAAACGTCTCTGCGAGGACGTCTTTGGGATGTCCTGGATCGGATATATTTTGTAATGTTTTCTAGGATATCCATCGGACGTCCTTGTTAGTAAGTATTCTGGCATGTCTTTGAAAGGACGTCCCATGGTTGTTCTGGTACGGGACATTCAGTAACATCCCGCATGAATGAATATTGGACGTCCCAATTGGTTTATCTTAGAATATCTCCCTGCGAGGACTTCCTTGGTTCTGGTATACTTTGTAGAATTTTCTAGGATATCCAATGGATGTCCTGGTAGGTATGTATTTGGCATGTCTTCGAAAGGACTTCCTGTGGTTGTCCTGGTATGGGGACATTCTGGAACGTCCTTGATGGATGTGCGAGGACTTCCTTGGGATGTCCTGAATTGAAAATATTTCGCAATGTTTTCTAGGTGCATCCATCCAAAGATGAAGGATGGATGATCATAAAAATAAAACAAAATTTGAAAACAGTTACAATAATCAGGTCTCCATGTGTGCCCAGTACCCGTGTTTACATCCCAGCTAGTAGTTTTACAGAAGAATTATAAAATGGATCGCATATTTACAATAGGGCTAAACACTATAGCGAAATAAAACCCTTTTCACTATAACAATAAGGTCATCAGGAGCCAAGGAGACTAAAATTTAACAAGGAGAGTTTAACCCCCATAAGACAATGGGGACACTAGAAAGAGATGAAAGAACATTTGTGACGAAATGTGACGTAGTTGGACGTGTCATGGCCGCCGTTCTCTATAGACAGTGATGGACTAGCTCTTGGTATATGAGAGTTACTGCTGACAGTTTTGTTGCTTGGTTCGAGTTCGACTCTGTACTCATATCCAAGTACGTCACTATGACGCGTTGATGCTACAAGATTCTGATTGGCTAGAGTTTATCAAACCCTCCTTGTTAGTTTAGTCTCTTTGATCAGGGGCCATTTTCTCGAGTTTGTACGAATGCCAATACAACAATGAAAATGAAAAATGTATGTTTGTCTCTCTTGTTCGCATACGAATTGAAACCGAACAATTCCTATATGAATGGGTTCCGTGCATAAAGTTGTTTTCTGTGTTTTATGCTCTGTGTTCAAGTGAAGTGTTGACGAATCGACAGAAAATTGTTGAGTATTTACCAGCTATGGCGGCTTTTCTATCATCTTTCGTGATTAGTTAGTTTAGTGACTGTTGTGTAAAGTATTTTGTGTTCATTCAGTATAGTTATATCAATAAATGAAAATAAAAGTTTTGTTCTACTATTCAATAGTTTTTACTAACCTATTCAACACTGTTTTGTTTGTATGTAGAGTTGTGTGTATCCTTTAAAAATGTACAAAAGAAAACGAAATATATCAAAACGCCAGAACAATAGAATCGCTAAACGATTGTCAGAAACATCTAATAGAGAAGTCTCGACTGATTCAGATGCATCTGATGTTTGCAAAACCGAATTGAATGACTCTGAGAGAGTGCTGAGCTTACCTAGTAAGTACATCTGGTTCCATTCAAATTGGTATCTTCAGTAATCCACAACAATACGAACAAACACATCTGATAATTCTGCACATCCTAAGGACGTCCCCGATGTACTTTTGATTGATGTAATTCAGGGACGTCCAATGAACATCCCAGGTGGATGTCGATTGAATAGCCTTATAGAACGTCCAATTTTGGTGAGAAGTCGTAACATTGGTACTTCCCTCGGATGTCCAATGGACGTCCGCGGTACCAATACTGCACGTCCTAAGGACGTCCCAGATGTAGTTTCGATTGATGTAATTCGGGGACGTCCAATTAACATCCCAGGTGGATGTCCACGGGATATCCTTATAGAACGTCCAATTTTGGTGAGAAGTCGAGACATTGGTGCTTCCCACGGATGTCCAATGGACGTCCGCGGTACCAAATCTGCACGTCCTAAGGACGTCCCGAACGTCCTGAGAGGGTGTCATATGTATTACCATCGGACTTCATGGTGCTATTAGGCTATAAACAATTTAAGGGCCAATCTTTCTAAATGCGCCGGTTTGAGGGAAATCATCTTGAACAATTTAACGACAAAATTTGAGAGGAAATTTTGTATCTGTAGCTAAACAACTCAAGTTCTCCTTGGGAGCGTTTAAAGAAACTGGTTTGTTTTGTCATTTTATTCACTCATAAATAGATATTGATATGATATGATATGATGAACTGATTCTTATAATTTTCTATTGTTTATTATATTTGAAATTCATTATTTGTTTATGTTCTTGTAAAAAAAATTAATCTTTTATTCTTATCTTGAAACTATATTTTATCAAATTTGCCCTAGCTCACACCTTCATTTACCCATTTTACCTTTTTCTTTGCTTATGTTGGATTCTGGAATGTGGACTGCCCTGTATATAAGTTAAAAATATGTAAAATATTTCTTGTACCAATAAAAAATGATAGTCAAATTTGTTTTTATAAATTTTAATGCTTGAAAACTCATTATGGAAACTAATGGAAATACTCCTTTCCACAAAACTGAAACTTTTATCTTTGTTGTTTATTGAAATATTGCGAGTCACCATGTACCTCTGTATGTATTTGTGAAGCTGTCAGAGGTCACCTAGCGATGTAATCAATTAATAATAACAAGATACTTTAGCTGACACTGTTCTTGTCAAAAGTTTATTGAAAATTATCTTTTGCTATTAGTTAAAATTCAATTACACTCTACTCTAGTGCTTGTTGTTTTCACTTTGCGAGTGCTGCAAATATAATTGTTGATGTCACAGAAGTCTGGGTTACTCATGATCCCAATAAAATACGTTTTCCGATCAGCCTACTTATAGAAACTCAATAACCCCCTACAATATCATGAAAAACTACCTAACAACAAACCCATCATTTTCTATGCTCTAAACTGTTTCCTAAATAGGGTCACTGAATCCTAGAAGACTTTGGCCTTCTCACGGGTACGGCCAATGGGTGGAGTATAATAGTTAAAATCTCTTTAAGTAGTTCCAATGTTCCAAATAAGCGCCAATCAGGGAGTAAGGGTCATAAGTGAGAGAGAACCTATAATTTTGGAAGAAAAAGTTGGGTTGTTTCTTCTGAAAGTCAGAAATGTCAGAATGTCAAATAAGTAAATCATGTTATTATATTTATGTACATCATGTTCAATTTCAATGGATACATAACAATTCTAATTTTTTTATGGATTGAAATTGTCAGGTGTACAATTGACCCGAATTACAAAAAAGCGTCGACTTCCGTGTACGGCCCCGATTTTATGTGGCCTGGCCACCAGCCATTATGTAACATGGAGACGGCCGTGGACCATCTCTGTTGCAGACACAAAAGTTTCTTTCAGAAGGGCAGAACCTAGTGTTGTTTTCAGAATGATGTGTAAAAGTTGACAATGGTTGATTAAAGATATCCACAGAGCTAACAAACCCTTTATAAAAACACTGAAACTTCTCCATTAATTGGGTCCATTATTTAAAATTAGAGAGTATTGTCCCAAAAACTCCTTAGTCAATATATACCATTGTATGATCAACACAAATTTTCAAAATTGCGTATCCATTTGAGGTACTGCTAATAACTCAAAAACCAAATAATATCGATTATCGATTTTGAATCATACAGAAGTGCTTAGAATTCGCGAACATAACACATGTCAAATGTATTTGCTGAAAGCCTCTCAGATGAAATCAAGCTTTGGCAAAGATTAATATCGACATACATTACAATACATCCAAAAAATATTGACATGATTCAAATACTGCATTTCTTACTCACCCATTTACAATCTTACATTTTTGTATATTCTTATAAGTATGAAAGTTCCTTTATATACCTAATGAATTCGTTTTTTTTGTATTCCTACCATAAATTACGAAGTTTCTTGAGAAAGTGTATAAATAACCAAAAAACATCCAGTTTCCACAAATATCTCCGAAATCTAAATATGAATTATGACCTCCACATGGCATGGTTGATACAAGAAAATATAGTCATTCACTTGGATGAAATAGCTGTTCTAAAGAGATTACCAATATTCTAACACTATCTTTTATATTATGGTCTAACCAATTTTCTCAAGATAAAAGTCAATTTAGAATTTTTAATCTTGTTTGAAAGAAAAGGTTCCATTTTTGCAATTTACAACTTTTCTTTTCTAGGTGCTTATTTGAATTGGCCACTTCAAAGACCAGTTTTTGGTCTTTGGTTCCAAAATGAATCTGAAAATTGATAAAATGGGTTGATAATCTGAACAATTCAGAAACAATTTGTCAGTCCTAGTGAACACAAAAATATCAATACTTACACTGCACACACTTTATTTTATCTATTGATCCCAAGAAACATTTGTGTTTAAAAAGGGATTACATTTTACATAAATTGTATAACAGCAATACATATTTGATACAAACTGATGAAGAAATCAAACAATTATTAGAAAAGGAATGATGAGAATAATTTGTGAAATGATAAATATCATATCAAAGCAAAAACAGTCAAAGGTGAAACATATATTATAGGAATTGAAGTAATCTGTTAAGTATGCATTTCTTAAATTCATTTTTCAATTTAGTTTTAGTCCTAATTTCTGTCACAATTTTCCACTAAACTATTCAATATTGATAGCCATTTCTTTCTCAAGGTTTTCTGTTTCAATCCTGAAAAAAATGTATGAATGAAAATATAATCTGTAATAGTCTTTAGTGAGGAAAATGGGAGAAATGTATTCTTCAATCTACTAATTAACAATTTATAAAAAAATGATCTTGAACTCAACTCTGAGAGTACAATATAATTTATGACTTTTGTCGGTATTCTTGCAGGTTTTTACTGCACAATAGTTACTTCACTTTCAAAAGAAAGGAATATTTTCATCAGTAAAAAAGTAAACAACATATTCCTGGGTTGAATCAGTGAAAGCAGGGCTCATCAGAAGATCTTGGGACAATCCACAGAACACTGATGTGTGTTTTCTGTGGGACAATCTGCTTTTTTTCTCTTCTGTGAATCTGCTAAAACTATTTTTGACATTTCCAATGACATAAAAATTGACTTTTGACATGTGTCACTAGTTCAAACATCGGACCTAATTTTCGTGGTGTTTTTGGAACATTGGAACTATTTAGACTCCACCCATTGGCCATACCCATAAGAAGACCAAAGCCTTCTAGGATTCAGTGACCCTATTCCTAAAATAAATTATCTGCCCTCTATGATTCTAACTTATTGTTACGGTTTGAAATCTCCAGTTTGGTTGCTCAGATAAAGCAACGATAATAGTACAGGACTCATTCATCAAATTACCCTTCCGATTAAATAATATGCATCTGCTATGCGGCTTCTGAAGACTAGCATCAGCTTAAAGTGAAGAATGAAACAATCAGTTCATCAAATATCCACTGTTGATCGAATTTAGTAGGTGGTTTATTCAGATATTCCCCATTTTCGGTGCTTAGGAGCCCTACAGAACAGCATAAATCACCATCACATTATCATGAATGCGAAGCTATCCTTACATTTGATCAGGTTAAGAAACAGCTTATGATATATGAGCAACTTCCATTATGAGCAACAAAAAATACATTCAGTATTGATGAAATATTATCAGCAACGACTTCCAAAATCTCACTGACTCAGTATTATCCGTACTTGTTAGTCTCATAAATGAATCATTCTAAACTGGAGATATTCCAGCTTTCCTGAAAACTTCATTAATTATACCAATATATCACTGAAGAGTCTCTGCAGATTCAAGTAATTAGCGGCCTATTGCACTCATAACTATTTTAACAAAAATAATTGAAAAACTTGGGAAAGTTCGAATGCACGAATACTTAATTGAAAATATGAGTTTTCACTTGTGAAGTCAGAAAAGATTAATAAAAACTTATTCTCTTTTATTTAACTTTTTTCAAACTCTATATAGAAATTTCTATATCAACAATCCATAATAGTATATTAAAGTATAAGTGGATAAAAAGTTGTTTCAAACACTCGCGACTTTTCGAGCAATCCGGCGCAGCCTGAGAGCTCGAGATAGAGCAAGTGTTTGAAAGTCCAGTTATAACGAATGAAGGATGAAAACGGAAAATTAAATAAATATTATTCCCTATACAGATCATCTCACAGCACTGCGAACATAGGAGAGGATATGACCAATTAACTATCGTCCAACCCCTTCAGTTTTCGCCGTTTTCGGTGTCGCTGTTCACGATGACAATAACTGTCATCGTGACATCCTAATAATTATCTATTGTCATTCAAAGACGTAATAACATTTGTTGAACATAGTTCAACAAATCAATCATCAAGGACGTACATTGCGTCAGATTGAAGTATTATTTGTGGAACAGTTTGAAAATAGACCGGATAATTATCAACTGCTCTAATTCTACCTATGTTCCTTTCATCGTGAGATGATCTGTATAAAGAAAACAGTAGACCAGATTGAGTATATTTTACGTGTAACCGTTCGAAGCGTGGAAAGCAATCAGTAATGCACTGACTGCCTGTTGCATACATTACCGTAAATCACCTCTTAATATTATTATTGCTGTCCTTAATGAACTTAAATGAACGATCAAACACAACTCAATATTCTCTCTTTACTTAATTTGTTTTGTTGTTAGACTAGGTATAAATGTTAATAATTATTGACAAATACTATTTGTTATCATAGAGTTATCCGAAAACAGGTATAAAACTGTTCCTAAATTAATTAACATTTTGGGAATATAAAAAAAGGACATAGAAGGACATAGTAATAGTATAACTCAGTATACTTCTGCTTGAAGAGTCCAATGTATTTTAAAAACAGTTGTCGCGGTTTTTTAAACTGAAAGTGTGAAAATCAACATTAAAGTATTAGTATAAACGTTTGTGTATTTAGTGTTGCAACATGGCATTTGGCGACCATTCGAAGAACGTGAGGAACAAGAATCACAACCTGATGAACAATTCGAAGAACGTGAGGAACAATACTCACCACCGGATGAACAATGGGAATTCGAAAACAAAGATCTTCATGTTCAGACCCACAGACTTGTTCTGAATATATACAGTACGATGCAAATGTATGGAATAAATTCATTATTTCAGAATATAAACATATTTTGGAAAATTCCTCGAACACGTCGATTTTCTTTTCCGATTGGACAATTTTTGAATCCCACCCTGAATATATAGGGTTATCCGCATTCGAGAAAAAATTACTTTAGTGATATTTTTAAATGGAACACCTAGTGTATTTTTCAATATTTGGTTAGGGATCGTCATTACAAATCCAGTGATACCAGGTTTGATGGGATTATGTCAAACGGCTGCGGAGATATGGGCAAAAAACTTCCTCGTATGTCCAATGAGTATGACTGAGACTTCACACGATTCAGAAGGTCAAAAGTCTCTGTCGCACTCATTGGGCACATGGAGAAGTTATGTGCTCATATCTCCGCAGCCGTTTGACATAATCCCATCAAACCTGGTATGACTGGATTTGTAATGACGATCCCTAACCAAAAATGGAAAAATACACTGGGTGTCCCATTTAAAAATATCACTAAAGTAATTTTTACTCGAATGCGGATAACCCTATATATTCAGGGTGGGGCTAAAAAATTGGCCAATCGGAAAAGAAAATCGACGTGTTCAAGGAATTTTACAAAATATGTTTATATTCAGAAATAATGAATTTATTCCATACATTTGCATCGTACTGTATAAAAATCTTAAAAAGGAAATGAACGACGAATGTGACAATGACATTTTCGGAAGGATATCTCATCTCACCAGTTTGGGGCATTCGACTATTTACAGAATGGTTAGACAAGGGGATGTTGTATGTCATTATCGTAAAAGAAAACGAGAAGATCAGAAACTAAACAAAGTTGATGAGGCTACAAAAGATTTTCTTCGAAGGCAAGTTTATGATTTCTATAAACGAAACGAAGTACCTACCTTGGAATCAATCAAAAACAAATTATCTGATTATCCTGAGTATACATAAAAGTCGCAGGAATCACTATATACGTCAAATTCTTTCAGACTGTGGTTTCAAACACAAAAAACTAAATCAGCGAATGGCAATAATGGAATCACCCCGGCTCGTACTGCAAGGGCAAGATTACTTGCGACAAATAAAAGAACATCGGGAATCGAAGAGACATATAAATAGTGTATCTTGACGAGACTTGGTTCGATAGTCATGATGTGATTTGGTATGGATGGGTAGATAACTCCCAAAACGTATAATTATTGTACACGCGGGTGGTGAAGATGGTTTTGTACCGAACGCGAACAAATAAAAAAATGTTCAGCAGATTATCATGAGGATATGACTGCAATTTTATTCGAAGAATGGTTCATTACCAAATATACCACCAACTTCTGTTATAGTAATGGATAATGCGTCATACCACTCACGTCAAAAGATAAAAATACCGACGAAAGCAACAAAAAAAGGAGACATTTTGGAATTTATGGCTTATAAAAAATTGAATATTCCCCAAAAAGCCACAAAGGAGGTATTACAACGTATAATTAAAAATGAAAATTCTGAAAAAGAATATATTATTGATGAACTTTGTAAACATTCTGGTCATACGCCTCTGAGGTTACCTCCGTACTATTTTGTTTTCAACCCCATTGAATTGTTTGGGCATTTATAAAAAACAAATTGAGAAAATCCAATCAATGTCCAAATCTAAGCGGAGAAGTAGTAGAAAATGTTAGGAGAATCTTAGGAGAGAAATATTAAGATCTTTGGACAGAATGCATTTTACATGTGATTTCAAAAGAACGTGAATTTTCCTTTTGCCATCCATTCACCAAGTAATCATAAACATGGGTGATTCTTCTGATTCGGAGGATTATGATGATTGAGTCTTGCCACGACTTTGATGTGTATATAAATAAATTATCAATGTTTCCTGATGTATTCTTATTCTATTTTTTTTAATGACTTGTTTTCGGGTGTCAGATAATTTGTCAATAAGTTACGAGCAACGTCCCGTACCCATACACGCGCAATCCTTCAATTCTATTCATTATAAGAACAAAACACATTATATTCGCAAATTTCTATACAGCAAGCTATACGCAAAGTTATACCCAAGTAAGAGAAGATTGGATAAACACTTTACGTAACTTTTTTTTATTGGAATAATTTGAAATCATAAATGTTGGTATTATTACTACAAACAATGTTAATATGTACTGGTAATCTAAAATGGTTGAATTGGTGATGTGACATCAGTTAGTATACCTTTCGTTGTCATGGAAATGAGAGAAAGAGAGATAAATGTAATCAAAGATTAATTGTTGTCTCTTTAGTGCCTAAAAATGAATTCTTATATCGATTCTTTGAATGGTACAGTAGAATCGCGGTTAATAAGACAAAAATCTAATGATGAGCATGAAAAAGAAAATGGTTGGAAAAGCAAAATTAACAGATATAAATAAACGAGTTGTTTATTTGACGTTACAAGTTACTGCTGTCAGATCAATAATGAAAAGTTGTCATTTGGTCTTCACGTTTTTCGAGTTGTTGATGAGATTATGGTAACTTTAAAAAACGCGCGTTTTTGAAAGTTTGATTCAAATACGCTGAGGCGTGCTTTAAATAGGTAAGAAAATATTATACAAGATGATAATTTTCATTATTCTCAACACCTTCTCCTATTAATAGATTACCGGATAAATTGAATCTTGGAAACCAAATAATTTTTGTGTTTCTCGAACTTGCAATTTCCAAGAGGTTTTGTAAAAATATCTGCCACTTCATTAGCAGATCATAGCAATACTGCATGTTGATGACTCCTTCATTCACCTTCTCATTGACGAAATGATAGCAAACATCAATGTGTTTGCTCCTATGATTGAACAGACCAAGATGCATATAACTCCTGGTGCGTTTACTAATTCGCTTTTGTTTCAACTAAAGTTCTTGATCCTGTAATTGCGTCAATAGAGTTTGTTCCATTCGTTAATGGATGACGCTTAAGTCGAATATAGTGGAGTTTCCAACAATCCAAAGTGCCTACTAGATAAATTTTTTGAGTTTTTGAACGTTAACATTATTTTGAGGTTATATGTCAATTACATTGCATATTAGTATTTATCGTGTGATTTTTCTGTTCTTTTAATACTTTTCGCTCAGTTCGGTAGTTTTGCGACGTTTTTAGTTGTTAGGTTATTGTTATTTATTTGTTCTTGTGTTTTTCTGTCATTCGTAAAAGTTAGGGTAGTGTATAGCATTTTTTTGTGAGTCTCGACTTCGACATGACAATCATGACATGGTTCAATTTGAGCTTATGTCGATGACGCAGCATGCGTTTCTCAAAACGACATGTCAAGTCTTCATGATCGGTAATGATTTGCCTGCCATCTATGTTAAAATTGAGTAAACTCTCTTGACACAATAAAAATGTCATGAATCAAGCAGGCCGTACATCAACAGTTTTGGATGACAATTTCACAGCTATAAGTAATTCCACCAGGAGTTATATGCATCTTGGAACAGACCATTTCTTATACATTTTGGTCACATTTTGGTTGGTGAACTCGTCAATGAGTGATTTTAATACTTATTTATCAAATATAAGGGCCGTAATTACCCAAGGCCTGAGGTAATTGGGGCTCATTTATCCCCGTGGTACATAGATAATTTTATCTATGACCGATTTTAATAAAATGTTGTTTATTTTTAAAACTGAATAAATGTTTCAATTCATCAGTTTTCCGGTATAATTGAATTCAAATATACTGGAAAAGAAAAGGCGTTTTGGTCGATTATTGGAGTTTTGGTCGTTGGCAGGTAGTTGCTATGTTAATTGTTTATAAACAGACTTTTGTAATCAATCGCTGTTTTTGCGTCAAAAAACGTGTTTTTCACCCCAAATCGACTATTATTTTTCGGTACAATGGAAAAGTGAAGCCTTATATCAAAGATACCAAAGATACAAGATATATCTAGAGTAGCTGACATGGATGTTATACCAATGAAATTGTCTTTCTGGAATATTGTCAAAAAATGGTAAGGTTTTTCTCTTGTTTTCCGGTAGATTTGGTAGTAGTAGTAGTATTTATTCGTTGCAATCAGGAACGTATAGTTCGAATTCTTCATGAACTAAATAGGTAATGCTAATATCGATGGTGACTATAGATGAGAAACATATTCTGTACACTATTAGGTTTCAAACAAACATCGGAGAAGGAAGGGGGGATTTCCAGCATATTTTCTAAAAAAAGTCATAGTTCGTTAGATTTCTTATTTTTTGGGTAATGTTTAAGGAAACTTGTTATTTAGATTAAAAATCAAATGAGCCATTTTTTGTTTTCATTGCGAATAGGTTCCCTCCTTTTGTTAAAATTTTTAATTAAATGTAGCGGATTACAAAAAATTATTTAATTTTTTTTCTCGATATCGGCAGCAGATATGTAAAAATCACATGGAACAAAAAAATCAAAAACAAAACAAAGAATCGATTTCATATTTTATAATCCACCAGTGGCGCACTAAAAAACAGTTAATTTGGCAAAAAAGGGCTTGACCCCTGAAAAAATATCTCCGTGTAGATTTTCACAATCACTCGGCATGATGAAAGCCCTAAAATGTAATGTATATTCCAAATTTGATCTTAATATTTCAAAAACAGAAAGAGCTATAAACAAAGATATTAAAAAATCTTGAAACTTTAACGCTCTGTATATAGGTAACGTAGCATTTGCGGACACATTTATGATAAAAGCACACTGAAAAAATAAAAGATTTTCTTTTTACTAAATGAACGGTAATGTCGATTGAGTTTCACTGAACAAATTACATGTTAGTGATATTACTTTTATGATTGCTCAATATCACGACAAATCTATTGCATACCATATCCAAATGATGATTATTTCAATTATTATTGACTACTTCATTAGTTGAAATGTTCAATAACATGTTATTATCAAATACCTTTCCTGTAGTAGTATTAGGTTCAGGGTGAATATAACTTATCCAATATTTTCATTTACCACTACAAATGATAGCACGTATGAGATTACTTCCTGTGATGTCAAGAGTTACCACTACGAAGAGTATTAATCGAATTCCGAAATAAGCCGAAAGATTCCGAACGAGCACGCGATGCGCCAGTTCCCGATAATCGATATGATCCGTCTCCATTTCCTGTTTGCCGTATTTCCGTTCGTGAGTCGTGACTTTTATACCTACTCATTGTTTTAATATTGCACTACTGTTAAAAGTTGAAGTTCAAGGACTCCATTCACTGTAGTCATCAAAGTGTTTATCGTGTTCTTGGGTTGAAGTTGATATAGAAATCAAATGATAATCATACTCGATAATAAAGAAATTGAAAACAGATTTCGAATTTGGACAAATAATTGAAATTCAAATTTGTGACCAAGAAGTTTTTTTTTTGTATTTTGTAAATATACAAATTCAGGTTTTAATCATCATTATCACAGTTTTGAAGTTGCCAAGACATCAGAATTAGGATTAGTCAATGTCAAGTTCCTATTTAGTAATATTCCTTGCTCGTTATTTGATAAGGCTAATATGCATTTAGTAGTTCTCTCTTGTCATATTCGAATTCATTTATTGATGTTGACATGTATTTATATTTTATCTTCACATTTCTGCTGTAATGATGAAACAATGAAAGAAAAGAATATACGAGGATGATCCCAGGAGTACCTGGCCTGACCTAGAGATGGCGGGAGTTGCTTGAAAAATACCATTGTGTCAGAAAGTACATAATCTACACAGCATATGTTTCAAGTTTGAAGACGCCACGTTGTTTAGTATTTGTTTGGCAGCCACCAATTAATAGTAAACGTTTTCAGTGAATTTGTAAACATGGAAAAAATTGGTGATCGATATGTGATACAATAATTTTATTTGAAAGGCCTTAGCCCAACCAATATAAGAGCTGAAATAAATTCTACTCTGGGTGAGACTGCTCCTTCGTTATCAACAGTAAAATATTGGTTAGCATAGTTTAAACGAGGCTGTACGACCTGCGAAGACGAGCATCGCAGTTGTCGACCAAATGAGGTGACGACTCCAGAAATGTTGAAGAAAATCCACAAAGAGGTACTGGATGATCGTCGACTGAAAGTGCGCGAGCTAGCAGACATAGTAGGCATTTCAAAAAGTGTGGTTCTTCGCATATTAACTGAAAATTTGGACAAGAGAAAGCTGTGCGCAAGATGGATGCCGCGTTTGCTCACAATGGAACAAAAACAGCGCCGTGAAGATGTTTCCATCGAGTGTTTGGCAAGGTTTCACAGAAATAAAACCGAATATTTGCGCCGTTTCATATTCATGGATGAAACATGGGTTCATCACTTCACACCCGAATTAAAAGAACAATCAAAACAGTGGACGAAAAAGGGAGAACTGGCTCCAAAGAAGGCAAAGACCGTTCCATCTGCAGGCAAGGTCATGGCGTCGGTTTTTTGGGATGCGCGTGGGATAATTTTGATTGACTATCTTGCAAAAGGAAAAACTATCAACGGCGAGTATTATGCGAACTTATTGCAACGTTTGAGAGAAGAAATCAAGCAAAAACGGCCGCATTTGGCTGAGAAGAAAGTGTTGTTTCATCAAGACAATGCACCAGTTCACACATCCGTTATTGCAATTACCAAAATTAATGAATTAAAAGTGAATTGCTACCTCATGCACCCTAGACGGATGCAGGCAGTCAAAGCAGATGATATCGGGGCCCGACATGGCAAGGACGGCCAAGATCCTGAAGCTGAGCCGCAAAGAACTCCCACTGTTGGTGGAAGCTCTAACCGGCCACTGCGGCTCTCATCAGAATTGAGGCAGACCCACTTTGCACGGAATGTGGGGAAGAGAAGGACTCCTTCCACTTCCTGTGCGAATGTGGTATTTATGGCAGGCTCAGACAAAACGTTTTCGGAGCTGCCACTATTAAGGAGGAAGAATTGCACTCGTTGCAATGGAAGGACATTTCGACTTTCATAAGAAGGTCGAAGAGGTTCGAGCAGGCATTCGACATGGGATGAGTGAAGATGCCGGGGATTGCGAAAAGGGCCCACTGGGGCCTAGTCGCTGACGCTTGCGTGTCCCACCCATTACCATTACCATCTATTATTGTTTGAGTCATACTATTTTGTAGTGGTAATATTTAATAAATATAGTGATTGGCGTCTATTTGACCACAACGCTTGGTATAATATAGTCATCTTTCGGTTTTCACAACGGATTATTTTTCTCAGTGCATTATTTTGACCTAAAAATACGCATCTGAAATCTTGATACTGAAATTTGAAATACTCTGTATAACAATTTGAGAGCCGGTACAATACCGGCGACCTTACTATATGCGTTCATTCTATGTGAAACTCACCATTTTTCACTGAGTGAAATACTAAGGTATTTTAAATATTTCCAACTCCAGACAAATTTGAATAATTCATTTCAGTAGTTCATAAATTCAATTTTCGAAGCGTAAATATTTTCCGTCCATCATTATATGTTTTCGAGGTGATAACAATATTCCAGGAAAAGTGTTGAAAGGGAATGGAGCTTAGTTATTCCGCTTTTCCGTAAGTCAAAAGTATTCTTGAAATTGTTAGATACCTATTCTACGAATGAGTATAAATCAACAAAGTTATTTACAATTTCCGTTCCTAGAAAATGTCTCTTCCCTCAATATGCATCGTTGATGTGAATACAAAGGATGGAATAAAATTTATTCAGAAGAAGACTACTGCATGTAATTATTTTGTCATTATATATATCAAAACCATATTTACCATTGGAAAATGGAACGAGCCCTATAATCACCTTTCGTTTTCCACCCTTCGCCTTTGTAGATACTCAATGGTTATTCTTTCAAAGCATTCTTAACTTTATGAAATATTTGGAATATTTATTTATATTCCCAACATTTCTGATATAGAACAAACAATAGAGCATATTTTCTTAACAAAAATACTAGTAGAAAACCGACCGTGCCATCACATGGAAGACAGTCCGTAGTTATATTATGTTATATCTTCGACTCGCAACTGTCATTTATTAATTTGTTATCAACATTTAAATAACAAAAAACGTGTTTTTTTATTTATTTCGCTGATAAAATGAAAACTTATGGAGCAATCTGGTTGCTCCAATGAAAAAAAATATATTGTAGATAATCAAAATACGAACAAAATGGAATATTTTACGAACCGATCGGATCATTAGTAACGGAGGAAAACCAGAACATCTGGAAAATTTTACGATTTAAAAAAAAATCATAACTCCGCTACTTTTCAAGAAATAGGATTGGCCCTTCTCGTGGAAGTATTGAATCATGTGTCTTCATGTGTGCACAAAACAGGCTCTGACGGATCTTCAATTTTGGCACAATTGCAATTTGATTTTTTTTGTACTATCCTGCAGCGTGCCTGGATGCTCTAGTGATAGTCCGATTTCAATTTCCAAAACAGACTTAGAAAATAGAAGTACAGTACCACAAAACGTATAGGTATTCTCAGTTTGCGCTAAAATGCTGCCAGATGGGTGAAAAATGCTTACAAACATGACTGAAAACGGCCGAGCTGGTAGAAGCGGTCGAGTGGTAGGAGAGAGCAGGAGATGAGGGAAAGCGTATTATCATGTAATCCGTTCATTAGAAGAATTCCCCTCATTTCCCGGACTCTCCTACCACTCGGCAGCTAACGCGGGCTCACCCATTTCGCACCAATGTAGCCGAAAATGAGAATATACATTTTGTAGTACTATATACTTCTACTTTCATAATCTGTTTGAAAAATTGAAATCGGGCTATCACTAGAGCATCCAGACACGCTGCAAGAAAAACAATTTGAATTGCAATTGTGCCAAAACTAACTATCCGACAGCGCCTGTTTTGTGCACAGGGGCCCTATTCTTGACGGCAATAGAATAGATCAAGTGAGAGAAAGTGGGAGTGGTTCTACTAAAATCACAAAAACCGTATTCTTGACTACCGTATTCTTGACTACCGTATTCTTGACTACCGTTCTATTGAATACTGATAGAACCTTGATCCCTCAATCGAATGAAATCTCTTGATATTTTACTAGGGAGTGGTTGGGAATGTTGTCATATTCGAATGTTTAACATATAAATTGGAGAGTTTTGGATCAAATCATATGCACCGTTTTCGCGTTTAATTCAGATCAATTAAACCGGATTAAGTGGTCTTGGGTTGAGTTATATTCTCCGATATATGAAAAGTGCGGATTACCTAATCCAAACAACAATTTGGCATCACTGCAAAAATCTGTACAACTAGAGTTTCACTGAACAAATTACATGTTAGTGATATTACTTTTATGATTGCTCAATATCACGACAAATCTATTGCATACCATATCCAAATGATGATTATTTCAATTATTATTGACTACTTCATTAGTTGAAATGTTCAATAACATGTTATTATCAAATACCTTTCCTGTAGTAGTATTAGGTTCAGGGTGAATATAACTTATCCAATATTTTCATTTACCACTACAAATGATAGCACGTATGAGATTACTTCCTGTGATGTCAAGAGTTACCACTACGAAGAGTATTAATCGAATTCCGAAATAAGCCGAAAGATTCCGAACGAGCACGCGATGCGCCAGTTCCCGATAATCGATATGATCCGTCTCCATTTCCTGTTTGCCGTATTTCCGTTCGTGAGTCGTGACTTTTATACCTACTCATTGTTTTAATATTGCACTACTGTTAAAAGTTGAAGTTCAAGGACTCCATTCACTGTAGTCATCAAAGTGTTTATCGTGTTCTTGGGTTGAAGTTGATATAGAAATCAAATGATAATCATACTCGATAATAAAGAAATTGAAAATTCAGATTTCGAATTTGGACAAATAATTGAAATTCAAATTTGTGACCAAGAAGTTTTTTTTTTGTATTTTGTAAATATACAAATTCAGGTTTTAATCATCATTATCACAGTTTTGAAGTTGCCAAGACATCAGAATTAGGATTAGTCAATGTCAAGTTCCTATTTAGTAATATTCCTTGCTCGTTATTTGATAAGGCTAATATGCATTTAGTAGTTCTCTCTTGTCATATTCGAATTCATTTATTGATGTTGACATGTATTTATATTTTATCTTCACATTTCTGCTGTAATGATGAAACAATGAAAGAAAAGAATATACGAGGATGATCCCAGGAGTACCTGGCCTGACCTAGAGATGGCGGGAGTTGCTTGAAAAATACCATTGTGTCAGAAAGTACATAATCTACACAGCATATGTTTCAAGTTTGAAGACGCCACGTTGTTTAGTATTTGTTTGGCAGCCACCAATTAATAGTAAACGTTTTCAGTGAATTTGTAAACATGGAAAAAATTGGTGATCGATATGTGATACAATAATTTTATTTGAAAGGCCTTAGCCCAACCAATATAAGAGCTGAAATAAATTCTACTCTGGGTGAGACTGCTCCTTCGTTATCAACAGTAAAATATTGGTTAGCATAGTTTAAACGAGGCTGTACGACCTGCGAAGACGAGCATCGCAGTTGTCGACCAAATGAGGTGACGACTCCAGAAATGTTGAAGAAAATCCACAAAGAGGTACTGGATGATCGTCGACTGAAAGTGCGCGAGCTAGCAGACATAGTAGGCATTTCAAAAAGTGTGGTTCTTCGCATATTAACTGAAAATTTGGACAAGAGAAAGCTGTGCGCAAGATGGATGCCGCGTTTGCTCACAATGGAACAAAAACAGCGCCGTGAAGATGTTTCCATCGAGTGTTTGGCAAGGTTTCACAGAAATAAAACCGAATATTTGCGCCGTTTCATATTCATGGATGAAACATGGGTTCATCACTTCACACCCGAATTAAAAGAACAATCAAAACAGTGGACGAAAAAGGGAGAACTGGCTCCAAAGAAGGCAAAGACCGTTCCATCTGCAGGCAAGGTCATGGCGTCGGTTTTTTGGGATGCGCGTGGGATAATTTTGATTGACTATCTTGCAAAAGGAAAAACTATCAACGGCGAGTATTATGCGAACTTATTGCAACGTTTGAGAGAAGAAATCAAGCAAAAACGGCCGCATTTGGCTGAGAAGAAAGTGTTGTTTCATCAAGACAATGCACCAGTTCACACATCCGTTATTGCAATTGCCAAAATTAATGAATTAAAAGTGAATTGCTACCTCATGCACCCTAGACGGATGCAGGCAGTCAAAGCAGATGATATCGGGGCCCGACATGGCAAGGACGGCCAAGATCCTGAAGCTGAGCCGCAAAGAACTCCCACTGTTGGTGGAAGCTCTAACCGGCCACTGCGGCTCTCATCAGAATTGAGGCAGACCCACTTTGCACGGAATGTGGGGAAGAGAAGGACTCCTTCCACTTCCTGTGCGAATGTGGTATTTATGGCAGGCTCAGACAAAACGTTTTCGGAGCTGCCACTATTAAGGAGGAAGAATTGCACTCGTTGCAATGGAAGGACATTTCGACTTTCATAAGAAGGTCGAAGAGGTTCGAGCAGGCATTCGACATGGGATGAGTGAAGATGCCGGGGATTGCGAAAAGGGCCCACTGGGGCCTAGTCGCTGACGCTTGCGTGTCCCACCCATTACCATTACCATCTATTATTGTTTGAGTCATACTATTTTGTAGTGGTAATATTTAATAAATATAGTGATTGGCGTCTATTTGACCACAACGCTTGGTATAATATAGTCATCTTTCGGTTTTCACAACGGATTATTTTTCTCAGTGCATTATTTTGACCTAAAAATACGCATCTGAAATCTTGATACTGAAATTTGAAATACTCTGTATAACAATTTGAGAGCCGGTACAATACCGGCGACCTTACTATATGCGTTCATTCTATGTGAAACTCACCATTTTTCACTGAGTGAAATACTAAGGTATTTTAAATATTTCCAACTCCAGACAAATTTGAATAATTCATTTCAGTAGTTCATAAATTCAATTTTCGAAGCGTAAATATTTTCCGTCCATCATTATATGTTTTCGAGGTGATAACAATATTCCAGGAAAAGTGTTGAAAGGGAATGGAGCTTAGTTATTCCGCTTTTCCGTAAGTCAAAAGTATTCTTGAAATTGTTAGATACCTATTCTACGAATGAGTATAAATCAACAAAGTTATTTACAATTTCCGTTCCTAGAAAATGTCTCTTCCCTCAATATGCATCGTTGATGTGAATACAAAGGATGGAATAAAATTTATTCAGAAGAAGACTACTGCATGTAATTATTTTGTCATTATATATATCAAAACCATATTTACCATTGGAAAATGGAACGAGCCCTATAATCACCTTTCGTTTTCCACCCTTCGCCTTTGTAGATACTCAATGGTTATTCTTTCAAAGCATTCTTAACTTTATGAAATATTTGGAATATTTATTTATATTCCCAACATTTCTGATATAGAACAAACAATAGAGCATATTTTCTTAACAAAAATACTAGTAGAAAACCGACCGTGCCATCACATGGAAGACAGTCCGTAGTTATATTATGTTATATCTTCGACTCGCAACTGTCATTTATTAATTTGTTATCAACATTTAAATAACAAAAAACGTGTTTTTTTATTTATTTCGCTGATAAAATGAAAACTTATGGAGCAATCTGGTTGCTCCAATGAAAAAAAATATATTGTAGATAATCAAAATACGAACAAAATGGAATATTTTACGAACCGATCGGATCATTAGTAACGGAGGAAAACCAGAACATCTGGAAAATTTTACGATTTAAAAAAAAATCATAACTCCGCTACTTTTCAAGAAATAGGATTGGCCCTTCTCGTGGAAGTATTGAATCATGTGTCTTCATGTGTGCACAAAACAGGCTCTGACGGATCTTCAATTTTGGCACAATTGCAATTTGATTTTTTTTGTACTATCCTGCAGCGTGCCTGGATGCTCTAGTGATAGTCCGATTTCAATTTCCAAAACAGACTTAGAAAATAGAAGTACAGTACCACAAAACGTATAGGTATTCTCAGTTTGCGCTAAAATGCTGCCAGATGGGTGAAAAATGCTTACAAACATGACTGAAAACGGCCGAGCTGGTAGAAGCGGTCGAGTGGTAGGAGAGAGCAGGAGATGAGGGAAAGCGTATTATCATGTAATCCGTTCATTAGAAGAATTCCCCTCATTTCCCGGACTCTCCTACCACTCGGCAGCTAACGCGGGCTCACCCATTTCGCACCAATGTAGCCGAAAATGAGAATATACATTTTGTAGTACTATATACTTCTACTTTCATAATCTGTTTGAAAAATTGAAATCGGGCTATCACTAGAGCATCCAGACACGCTGCAAGAAAAACAATTTGAATTGCAATTGTGCCAAAACTAACTATCCGACAGCGCCTGTTTTGTGCACAGGGGCCCTATTCTTGACGGCAATAGAATAGATCAAGTGAGAGAAAGTGGGAGTGGTTCTACTAAAATCACAAAAACCGTATTCTTGACTACCGTATTCTTGACTACCGTATTCTTGACTACCGTTCTATTGAATACTGATAGAACCTTGATCCCTCAATCGAATGAAATCTCTTGATATTTTACTAGGGAGTGGTTGGGAATGTTGTCATATTCGAATGTTTAACATATAAATTGGAGAGTTTTGGATCAAATCATATGCACCGTTTTCGCGTTTAATTCAGATCAATTAAACCGGATTAAGTGGTCTTGGGTTGAGTTATATTCTCCGATATATGAAAAGTGCGGATTACCTAATCCAAACAACAATTTGGCATCACTGCAAAAATCTGTACAACTAGAGTTTCACTGAACAAATTACATGTTAGTGATATTACTTTTATGATTGCTCAATATCACGACAAATCTATTGCATACCATATCCAAATGATGATTATTTCAATTATTATTGACTACTTCATTAGTTGAAATGTTCAATAACATGTTATTATCAAATACCTTTCCTGTAGTAGTATTAGGTTCAGGGTGAATATAACTTATCCAATATTTTCATTTACCACTACAAATGATAGCACGTATGAGATTACTTCCTGTGATGTCAAGAGTTACCACTACGAAGAGTATTAATCGAATTCCGAAATAAGCCGAAAGATTCCGAACGAGCACGCGATGCGCCAGTTCCCGATAATCGATATGATCCGTCTCCATTTCCTGTTTGCCGTATTTCCGTTCGTGAGTCGTGACTTTTATACCTACTCATTGTTTTAATATTGCACTACTGTTAAAAGTTGAAGTTCAAGGACTCCATTCACTGTAGTCATCAAAGTGTTTATCGTGTTCTTGGGTTGAAGTTGATATAGAAATCAAATGATAATCATACTCGATAATAAAGAAATTGAAAATTCAGATTTCGAATTTGGACAAATAATTGAAATTCAAATTTGTGACCAAGAAGTTTTTTTTTTGTATTTTGTAAATATACAAATTCAGGTTTTAATCATCATTATCACAGTTTTGAAGTTGCCAAGACATCAGAATTAGGATTAGTCAATGTCAAGTTCCTATTTAGTAATATTCCTTGCTCGTTATTTGATAAGGCTAATATGCATTTAGTAGTTCTCTCTTGTCATATTCGAATTCATTTATTGATGTTGACATGTATTTATATTTTATCTTCACATTTCTGCTGTAATGATGAAACAATGAAAGAAAAGAATATACGAGGATGATCCCAGGAGTACCTGGCCTGACCTAGAGATGGCGGGAGTTGCTTGAAAAATACCATTGTGTCAGAAAGTACATAATCTACACAGCATATGTTTCAAGTTTGAAGACGCCACGTTGTTTAGTATTTGTTTGGCAGCCACCAATTAATAGTAAACGTTTTCAGTGAATTTGTAAACATGGAAAAAATTGGTGATCGATATGTGATACAATAATTTTATTTGAAAGGCCTTAGCCCAACCAATATAAGAGCTGAAATAAATTCTACTCTGGGTGAGACTGCTCCTTCGTTATCAACAGTAAAATATTGGTTAGCATAGTTTAAACGAGGCTGTACGACCTGCGAAGACGAGCATCGCAGTTGTCGACCAAATGAGGTGACGACTCCAGAAATGTTGAAGAAAATCCACAAAGAGGTACTGGATGATCGTCGACTGAAAGTGCGCGAGCTAGCAGACATAGTAGGCATTTCAAAAAGTGTGGTTCTTCGCATATTAACTGAAAATTTGGACAAGAGAAAGCTGTGCGCAAGATGGATGCCGCGTTTGCTCACAATGGAACAAAAACAGCGCCGTGAAGATGTTTCCATCGAGTGTTTGGCAAGGTTTCACAGAAATAAAACCGAATATTTGCGCCGTTTCATATTCATGGATGAAACATGGGTTCATCACTTCACACCCGAATTAAAAGAACAATCAAAACAGTGGACGAAAAAGGGAGAACTGGCTCCAAAGAAGGCAAAGACCGTTCCATCTGCAGGCAAGGTCATGGCGTCGGTTTTTTGGGATGCGCGTGGGATAATTTTGATTGACTATCTTGCAAAAGGAAAAACTATCAACGGCGAGTATTATGCGAACTTATTGCAACGTTTGAGAGAAGAAATCAAGCAAAAACGGCCGCATTTGGCTGAGAAGAAAGTGTTGTTTCATCAAGACAATGCACCAGTTCACACATCCGTTATTGCAATTGCCAAAATTAATGAATTAAAAGTGAATTGCTACCTCATGCACCCTATTCGCCAGATTTAGCCCCCTCGGACTTGAGACTTGAAAAAATGGCTCGGTGGTCAAAGATTTTCCAGCAATGAAAAGGTTACATCGGCAGTTAATGGCTATTTTGAGGAGCTTGACGATTCTTATTATAAAAAGGGTATCGAACTTATTGAAGATTGCTGGGAAAAGTGTGTGGAGCTGAAAGGAGATTACGTTGAAAAATAAATTTATTTTTTCCAAAATTATTGTGTTTTGTTTGTTGGGCCAGGTACTTCTGGGACCACACTCGTATATTCATTTTTGGACTTGTATTTGATTATCCACCCAAAACCTGATCATACATAATAACAATTGGTTAGGTTACCGAAAAACAACATATACGTATGAAATACTTATTTAGTGAAGTTATAATTAACCTGCAAAAACCTCCGATAATACATCAGTTCAGATAAACAATACCCAAAGATTCATGAACAAAGAAAGACAGGTAGTATTGTACATTATCATATAATTGCTAGGTAGTTTCCTGATTTCGGTATGTAGTATTCCTTGCCACCGATAAATAAGAACAAGTGGGAGTTACTTGTCTGTAGTGGTAAATGATAACCAAACCGAGAAAGTACTTGCTACTCTAATGGTGGATTTATACAGCAGTCATAAGTCATAAGTTTTAATTCATAAGGAAGAATATTCGTCAATGACTGGTTGATCCGTTTAGTCCAACCAATCAATGACGAATATTCTTTCTTATGACTTAAAACTTATGACTGCTGCATAAATCCACCATAAGCTTCAGTATCTATTATTGTTTGAGTCATACCATTTTGTAGTGGTAATATTTAATAAATGTAGTGATTGGCGTCTATTTGACCACAGCGCTTGGTATAATATGGTCATCTTTCGGTATTCACAACGGATTATTTTTCTCAGTGCATTATTTTGACCTAAAAATACGCATCTGAAACCTTGATTCTGAAATTTGAAATACTCTGTAGCCCTAGACGCCCTGCTGGGTCTGAGAATGCGTGACTCAGGGAGCTGGAGGAGAGCTGTACACATGGCATACCGAAATCGCTGTGGTAGCGAGAAAGAAATCCCACTATACGCTATCAAAGTGATACAGGCAGAGGATAAAATTAGGTGGAAAAGGATGATCTCGCTAGAGATCCTAGACAGGAGAGAGTGGGAAGAGGAAAGGGTGATATTTCCCCCAGAAAGCCTGGTCTGTTTTACAGACGGGTCCAAACTGGAGGAAGGGCAAGCCGGAGCAGGAGTTCACCTGGAAAACGGAAAGAAAAGAGCCTATGCGCTAGGTTCTCTGAAAACAGTTTTCCAAGCAGAGGTGTATGCCAGCCTGGAGGCCACCAGAATGGAAGAGGTGAGGTCCGGTCCAGAGAGACATGTATATGTCTGCTCGGACAGTCAGGCCACCATCAGAGCTCTGAATGCAACCAGATCAGTACTGGTTCAGGAGTGAAGAGATGCCCTGGAGAGTCTTGCGACTGAAAAGGAAATAACGCTGATGTGGGTCCCGGGCCATGCAGGGATTGAAGGCAACGAGCAGGCGGACCAGCTAGCCAAGCAAGGAGCCGGACAACCCTACTACGGGCCCGAACCCGCACTCGGCAAAACAAGGAGACAAGTAACAACGGCACTGAATGAGTGGACCGTTGATACATTAGGATAAGAGTGGAGAAGGATAGACGGATGCAGGCAGTCAAAGCAGATGATATCGGGGCCCGACATGGCAAGGACGGCCAAGATCCTGAAGCTGAGCCGCAAAGAACTCCCACTGTTGGTGGAAGCTCTAACCGGCCACTGCGGCTCTCATCAGAATTGAGGCAGACCCACTTTGCACGGAATGTGGGGAAGAGAAGGACTCCTTCCACTTCCTGTGCGAATGTGGTATTTATGGCAGGCTCAGACAAAACGTTTTCGGAGCTGCCACTATTAAGGAGGAAGAATTGCACTCGTTGCAATGGAAGGACATTTCGACTTTCATAAGAAGGTCGAAGAGGTTCGAGCAGGCATTCGACATGGGATGAGTGAAGATGCCGGGGATTGCGAAAAGGGCCCACTGGGGCCTAGTCGCTGACGCTTGCGTGTCCCACCCATTACCATTACCATCTATTATTGTTTGAGTCATACTATTTTGTAGTGGTAATATTTAATAAATATAGTGATTGGCGTCTATTTGACCACAACGCTTGGTATAATATAGTCATCTTTCGGTTTTCACAACGGATTATTTTTCTCAGTGCATTATTTTGACCTAAAAATACGCATCTGAAATCTTGATACTGAAATTTGAAATACTCTGTATAACAATTTGAGAGCCGGTACAATACCGGCGACCTTACTATATGCGTTCATTCTATGTGAAACTCACCATTTTTCACTGAGTGAAATACTAAGGTATTTTAAATATTTCCAACTCCAGACAAATTTGAATAATTCATTTCAGTAGTTCATAAATTCAATTTTCGAAGCGTAAATATTTTCCGTCCATCATTATATGTTTTCGAGGTGATAACAATATTCCAGGAAAAGTGTTGAAAGGGAATGGAGCTTAGTTATTCCGCTTTTCCGTAAGTCAAAAGTATTCTTGAAATTGTTAGATACCTATTCTACGAATGAGTATAAATCAACAAAGTTATTTACAATTTCCGTTCCTAGAAAATGTCTCTTCCCTCAATATGCATCGTTGATGTGAATACAAAGGATGGAATAAAATTTATTCAGAAGAAGACTACTGCATGTAATTATTTTGTCATTATATATATCAAAACCATATTTACCATTGGAAAATGGAACGAGCCCTATAATCACCTTTCGTTTTCCACCCTTCGCCTTTGTAGATACTCAATGGTTATTCTTTCAAAGCATTCTTAACTTTATGAAATATTTGGAATATTTATTTATATTCCCAACATTTCTGATATAGAACAAACAATAGAGCATATTTTCTTAACAAAAATACTAGTAGAAAACCGACCGTGCCATCACATGGAAGACAGTCCGTAGTTATATTATGTTATATCTTCGACTCGCAACTGTCATTTATTAATTTGTTATCAACATTTAAATAACAAAAAACGTGTTTTTTTATTTATTTCGCTGATAAAATGAAAACTTATGGAGCAATCTGGTTGCTCCAATGAAAAAAAATATATTGTAGATAATCAAAATACGAACAAAATGGAATATTTTACGAACCGATCGGATCATTAGTAACGGAGGAAAACCAGAACATCTGGAAAATTTTACGATTTAAAAAAAAATCATAACTCCGCTACTTTTCAAGAAATAGGATTGGCCCTTCTCGTGGAAGTATTGAATCATGTGTCTTCATGTGTGCACAAAACAGGCTCTGACGGATCTTCAATTTTGGCACAATTGCAATTTGATTTTTTTTGTACTATCCTGCAGCGTGCCTGGATGCTCTAGTGATAGTCCGATTTCAATTTCCAAAACAGACTTAGAAAATAGAAGTACAGTACCACAAAACGTATAGGTATTCTCAGTTTGCGCTAAAATGCTGCCAGATGGGTGAAAAATGCTTACAAACATGACTGAAAACGGCCGAGCTGGTAGAAGCGGTCGAGTGGTAGGAGAGAGCAGGAGATGAGGGAAAGCGTATTATCATGTAATCCGTTCATTAGAAGAATTCCCCTCATTTCCCGGACTCTCCTACCACTCGGCAGCTAACGCGGGCTCACCCATTTCGCACCAATGTAGCCGAAAATGAGAATATACATTTTGTAGTACTATATACTTCTACTTTCATAATCTGTTTGAAAAATTGAAATCGGGCTATCACTAGAGCATCCAGACACGCTGCAAGAAAAACAATTTGAATTGCAATTGTGCCAAAACTAACTATCCGACAGTGCCTGTTTTGTGCACAGGGGCCTTATTCTTGACGGCAATAGAATAGATCAAGTGAGAGAAAGTGGGAGTGGTTCTACTAAAATCACAAAAACCGTATTCTTGACTACCGTATTCTTGACTACCGTATTCTTGACTACCGTATTCTTGACTACCGTTCTATTGAATACTGATAGAACCTTGATCCCTCAATCGAATGAAATCTCTTGATATTTTACTAGGGAGTGGTTGGGAATGTTGTCATATTCGAATGTTTAACATATAAATTGGAGAGTTTTGGATCAAAATATCAATCACTGTGGGAACAAGTAATGGAAGATCTTATGCCCATATGCACCGTTTTCGCGTTTAATCCAGATCAATTATACCGGATTAAGTGGTTTTGGGTTGAGTTATATTCTCCGATATATGAAAAGTGCGGATTACTTAATCCAAACAACAATTTGGCATCACTGCAAAAATCTGTACAACTAGACGTTTCTAATATCATCTTATCAAACTGTGACATCTCAAGAGAATCGCGTAGATAATAGTTTTGAAAGTTATAAGAAACTGATAACAAATATGAGCGAAAGGTATGAAGGTATAAAAAGAGATCGAAATTTTTCCATATTGGAGAAACAGTGTTTGGTTAATTTAGAAATTGAGGAATATGCGACGGTATTAAAAAATGAGAAAACGAATCGAACATTGCTGGATGATAAGAAAAATGCATGGAAAAATATCGAAAACAAATACAATGCAAGTGGTCCTGGTCTATGCTATCATACTGCAGAGTCGCTCAAAATATTATTTGAAAATAAGGAAAAAGAGTTCAGAAAAAGAATGGCAGATGAAAAGGGTACCTACTTAAAGGTTAGTTTATCAGACTTTTTCCAGAAACGAGAAAAAAAGCATTGATACTTATGTAGTTTCACCCCCTGAACACAAATCCGAAGGAATTTCGTAGGGGAATTTAATATTTTTTGAGTAAGACCTTTTAAAATTTTGAAAATCGACCTTATTCAAAAACGATTTTTTTCAGCAAATAATCGCACAAAATTCATCCTTCTTTTCGATACTTTTTTTAGTCCTAATCAACACGTATTTCATAATTACAAGCACCAAAATCCAACGTTTCAAAAAAAATCAACATTCTTGTAAAGTACCTATACATAACCCTACCAACTTATTTCAAGAATGAACCTCTATGAAAAGTGAGGTTGTGTATAGTAATATAAGATGGTTAATTCTGTTTGTAGAACGTTTGGTTTTGGTGCTTGTATTTGTGAAATATGAGTTGATTTGGGTATGTAAAAAGTATCGACAAAAAGAAGGAGGCATTTTGTGTTACTTTTTTCTGAAAAAATCGTGTTTGAATATGGTTAATTTTCAAGATTCAAAACGTCATAACTCGTAAAGTATGAGAGACCACCAAGAAATTCTTTCGGTTTCGTGTTCAGGAGATAAAACTACGTAAGTAACACTACAAGACGACTGCGAATAGAAGCAGTTGAAACGTTGTGATTTATACAAATTATTAGACGATGGAAGTCCGAAATGAATGTACTCACTTTTCTTCTTGTTTCGAGAAAAAGCTCGATAAACTTGTCTTTTTACTATAAAAAGTAGCAGAGACTTTTTACTAGATGAGGAACAATGCCGAAAATTAGGAAAGGTGAGGTTGAAGAAACTTGAACAAACCAAAAAAAAGCATGTTTTATAGAAACTTCTTGCTATCCAAATCAGATACAACTGAAGAATTAGGCAACATTTCTGAAATAAGATCAGTCAGTTTTTCTTTATTACATTAAGAAAATGTATATATGATTTGATGTTCTGATTTTAGAGTGGAATATAGTTATTTCTTCATCGTGATTCATTAAACACTCTATTATATGACTTCCAGATTCGTAGATAGTAAGAAGAAGAACAACTTTCCACATTTTTGTCAGAAGTGAAAGATTTTGTATAACTACGAATCCTTTCACGAGTACAAAATCTTTCACGACTATTCATAAAAATTGCACAGCAGATTTTATCCAAATATGTAATTGAACTGTGGAATATTTATAAACAAGCAAAATAATTATTGATTGAATTCTCTCTACTATTTTAAAGGCTCCTTAGGATTTCCATACGATGCTCATATCATACATATTGGGTATAACTCCTAATTATTCGACCATGTGTTCCGATTTGTGCTCTCTTTTATGGGGAGCAGAAATCCGTTCATTCATATCTAAGGCGATGTCATGTAACACTGCAGTATCTTCTGAATTTGCTGAAGAACCAGAAGTTTGAACTTCCAAAAAAAAAATATGTTTATATTATCTTCTAGGAAATCCGAAATTAATAAAATCAGTAATATCTCTGTCATCCTTATATTTCTTTTTTATTGAGGAATACAAAGGTACATTAACAACCAACCCAACAGTCACACGTGCGTTTGCTAAGCTTAAACCTCGAAAATCATTGGATTAAAGTTAATCGCGATTAAGGCGTATTTCGATACGGTGCATATGAAAAATTAGAGTTAATCGAGCTCAATTTTTAATCTCGTTTAAACTACTTCGGTGCATACGGCTGCTATGAAGCAGATGATGAGTTGAATATAGTCAGAGAAGTGCTACCGAAGAGAAATCCGTTCAATACGTTATCGGGTGATAAGTTTATTAAAGTTTTTTGGGTGAATAAAAATATGTGTCAAGAAATCGTTGAAATGGTAACTCCTTACATAGAAGAACCAAGACGAAGATCAGATATGTCTGTACAAACAAAGGTACGAAGAGATGTTTTTTTGTGAATATATTTCTTTCAAACTCTTTTGAAAATAAGTTATAACCTCTCTTTAGCTGGTCCTCCTACAGTGCTATTCAAAAGATTGCTCAGTTTAGCCCAAAGAGCTTTCATTTTCTCTCTTTTGAAGGTAGGAGTCAATTCCCCTGTATACATTTCTCATCTTGACGAAATGAATTCGACCATCAGTTCTTTCTGTTTCGCTTTCATTGGATTGCTTTTCGATTACTTTGTTGTATTTTCCTCCTCCATGTGTTGCGACAATAAAAATAAATAAGAACTTGAAATGAAGATGTTAGAACTTTGCGCATGAAAACAGCTTTAGCTGAACTTCGCCCTTTCATCATAATTCATTGATAATGCTTTTTTCTTGCACCTTTTCAAAATTCTTGTAATTATGATGAATAAAGACCATTTAGATAGAACAAGGTATATGGGCGGACGAAGCCATAAGCATGTAGGCCTCTCAATCGGGCCCATTATGCACACACTACTGCTGGGAGATGGTTCAGTTTTGAAGGTAGCCTATCTCGCGAGCGAAAGAGGCCTGCCCTCTGACCGATACCACCCTCACACTCTCCGGGTTCAGTACGATGCTCCCGAGGTGTGCTTCCCGTATTGCTGCCACTGCCGGGCATTCCGTGAGGATGTGAGGTGCCTGTTGAGGTGGCAGTGACCCGTCAGGAGCCCTGTCACTAATCTGATTTCCTTTCTGCTCAGTGTGAGCAGAGTCTTGGTCCTCCTGGTAGAAGGGCCTCCGATGTGGAGTTTCGATTGCCTCATGCCTGGTGTATCTTTCCATGTATCCAGGAATTTTACTTCCAGAATTTCCTTCATGGTTGAGACGCACCATGATCTTGAAACTCCTATGATAGGTTCTGGTCCCATCACTGGGCTTTTCGCACCTTGTCTGGCCAAATAATCAGCCCGTTCGTTTCCAGGTACTCCGGTATGACCAGCGACCCAAAGTAGCTTTACTTTATTGGCGGAAGATAGCCTTTGCAGATCATCGATGCATTCAGACACCAGCAACGAAGTGACTCTATATGATGTGAGAGCCTTGATCGCCGCTTGGCTGCCGGTGCATATCGTGATTTGCTGGCCGCGGTAGCCTCTGTTGAGATTTTCTCTTACACAGGCGAGTATGGCAGACATTTCTGCCTGAAATACAGTAGCAAAAGTTCCTAGAGCGTAACAAAGTTCCGCTTTCGGAGACTGCCCGTATACCCCGGCGCCGGCTGACCCATTCTGGAGCCATCTGTGTACCAAATGATCCCCTTGGTGGGAAACAGGCGGTGCCCGATCCGCTCCCAGTCTTCCCTTCTGGGAATTACTGTCAGCGGCCTTTTACTGAATCGTATGGCAGGTAACGAACTGTCACCAGGCATTTCAAGAAGGGGGCAATCCCTTACCGTCTGATTCCATAATCGAGAATGTCCATACATTCCCTCGCTCCGCCATTGGTTAGAACTTCTTAGGCGAGCTGCGGCTTTGCGTGCCTCATGTTCGATAAGGCAGTCCTACGAGCGTCTCCAGCGCCCTGGTAGGTGCCGTCCTCATTGCACTTGTTATCGCAAGGCAGGCAAGCCTTTGTTCCCTATCTAATTGGGTTCTCGACTTGCCGGATGTTGCACCTTGCCACCACACGATGGCTCCGTACGTAATCATTGGGCGTATGAGAGTTGTGTAGATCCAATATAGAATCTTGGGGCCGAGCCCCCACGTACTGCCAAATGCCCTTCCACATGCCCAGAAAGCCGCTGTGGCTTTCTGAACTTTATGATCAATATGCTCGTTCCAGTTTAGCTTGGAGTCAAGGATGACTCCAAGGTACTTGACTGAGCTTTTATATTGCAGGGACCTTCCAGTGAGTTGAACATCTGGGAGGTCCCCTGGTTTGCGTTTTCTGGTAAAGAGAACCAGTTCAGCCTTTTCAGGGTTTACACTGAGTTCCACCGAACGGCACCATTCATCCACCCCGCTGAAGACCATTTATTATTATTACTAAAGTTTGACGTTACCGGTTCCATCAGTCTCTCAAGATTTCTTCCATTTCCATCGACAAGACAATAGGCAACTATGTTGTTTGATTTCCCACGATTTCTCTTCGTCACTCGAGTTCAAGAATACTGGTTTTAGTCAGCAGTAGAAGTAAATCAGGGAACGCTGCCCAGAGAGTGTTCTATTCTATCGCCGTCAAGAATAGAGGCCCAGATGAAGTGCACATGATCCATTACTCTCACGAGAAAAGCCAATCCTACTTCTTGAAAAATGGCGGAGTTATGAATTTTTCAAAAAATCTCTAAATTTTCCGTTTTTTTCCAGTGTTTCTCGGTTACTAATGATCCTATAGCGTCGTAGAGCATACCATTATGTTCGTATTTTGATTATCTACAATTCTTTCGATTGTTTGGATTGACGTGGCCTTTACTTGATGGAAATTCATAGTATATGACACTAAGGTAAACACGATTAAATTTCCACAGATTTATTGTCTACGCGACATGTATTACATTCGCTTGAAAAAGATACAGTGTATCGAAACATGTCGCGAAGACAATAAATCTGTGGAAATTTAATCGTGTTTACCTTAGTGTCATATCTTTCGATTGTAGCAACCAGATTGCTCTATTTGCTTGTAAGCAAAACAATAAAAAAATCTAAATGTTTATAACAAATTAATATATGACAGTTGTAAGTCGAAAACATAACAGAACCTATTTACGGACTTCATGTGATGGCTTAGTTGGTTTCCTACTAGTATTTTTGTTAAAAACTCACTCATTTTATGCTCTATTGCTTGATGTAATATCAAATGAAGTTATTAAATGAGTACCTAGGTATTAGGTAAATATGAAACACTCATACTCATAACGATTTCCCATTCAGGAAAATGTCAACAGTGCTGTTTATGCAATATGGGAGTCATCAGCACTTGGTAGATAGTCCTCGTTTTTGACAGAAGTTCTGATCTAAACAGTTCTTATGGAAAATGGGTCCCAGTCGAATTAGCTGAAAATTTAGTTTAATGTATTTTATGATGTCCCGATCGAATGTCTTCGTGGTCAGATCAAAATATAATAGATAGTTTTTGAGATACAGGGTGTCAATAATGCAGAGGCAGGGTTGTTACTTACCTTCTGAAAATCAATGATGTGGCGATTATTTTGTTACAAAAAGTTAAGGCTTCAAAAAAGATCCCTTTCAGAAAAATAAAAAAAAAATTTGATTTTCCACTTTGTTTTCAACAATCTAAGAGACTAAAAAATAAAAAATGCAAATAAAGCTATGAAATTTTTTTTTTAATATTCCAGTTGGTTCGTATTAAAACCATTTGAACTTGCATAAAAATGATTCTTAAAAATGTCCTACTCTGATTGTTTGAAAAATTGTTATAAACAAATGCATTCTTTATAAGATATTTGAATTTTTGTTTTTGGAATTTTAATCAGCAATAAATATTATGATCTTCAAGAAAAAATCATATCATAAAAAAAGTTTTATTGCTTAAAAACGCATTTGTTGATTGACTATTTTTTTTGCTACCAAATATCAAGGAACTGTTTGTTTTTTTTTCAATCATAATTTTCATTGCTCTTCGATATTCTAAAAAAATATTCATTTATATTTTCTTTGTTCATTTAATAAACAATTTGTTATAAATGAATGAATTTTCAAAATACATTTTTTTTAAATACTGCCAAAAATAACAAAAACAACCATGTGTTATTTGTGTAAAAAAATTCGTTCTATTTTCTACATAATTTTAAATATTTTCTATTTTTACGTTTTGAAATAGGAAATGGAAATAGGACAAAGACTCTTCAGGTCTTTTTAGGATAGGAGTACAGCTTTTAACCAAATGTCAAAATAGAAAAAGTTTCAAAATTATGTAGAAAATAGAAAAAAAATTTACACAACAAATGACACATGGATGTTTTTGTTATTTTTTTGCAGCATTTAAAAAAAATTGTATTGTGAAAATTCATTTGTTTATAACAAACGAACAAAAAAAAATATGAATAAATATTTTTTCTCCAGAATATCGAAGAGCAATGGAAATTATATTGAAAAAATATTGGTTCCTTAATATTAATATTCGATATCAAAAAAAAATTGTTAATCTTCAAATGCGTTTTTAAGCAATAAACAAATTTTTTGAAATGATTTTTTTCTTAAAGATCATAATATTCATTGCTGATTAAAATTCCAAGAAAAAAAATTCAAGTATCTTATAAACTATGCATTTGCTCATAACAATTATTTAAACAATCATGGTAAAAAATTTGAAAAATAATTTTTATGTAACATTAAATAATTAAAATACGAGCAAATAGGAGTATTAGAAAAAAAAATTTCATAGCTTCATTTGCATTTTAAATTTTTTAGTCTCTCAGATTGGTAATAACAAAGTGGAAAATCAATTTTTTTTTATTTTTCCAAAGGGAATCTTTTTTAAGGCCTCTCAAGAATAGCTCCAAGGAGTGAAACAAATTTAGGTTTTTAGTTTAACAATAATTATCAGGGTTTGTATGTAAATTTGAAACTTCTAAAAACTAGTTAATTACCAAAAGCATAAGTAATAAAATATAAAGTATAGAACTCCTAGTTGGTTATCGAAATGAAAATCTAGGAATACGTACAGGAAAAGTTTGTGATAAAGGCGAACCATACTGGGTAAATCTTGCCAATTGGTTTAGTGCACAGTTGATAGATCTGGAGCTTACCCTGTCTCTCTTCCCCCTTTTTCATTCATCTTAAAAAAAGGAAGAAGCTCACTTTTCCGTTTTGTTCACGTTGGAGAGTTAAAAAATTCTACCGATTTCGGTGAAAATTCATTTATTGTTTGTTAGTTATGTTGAATTCGTAAATAATTATGCATTCGCATTGTGCTTTTATCAAATGCACAAAAATGGAAAAGTGAGGTTATTTTTACCTCCAGAGATGTCAATTGTGCACCAATCCAAATAATAGATCCAGTATGTAGGTATTTGGTCATTAGTTCATTTTTTTTATTGAATATTTTAATGTTTCCACTGAATTCGAAAATGTCATGTAGAGCCCGCTTACGAGATAATAAATAGTAATAAAAGAAACTACGTTGATTTCAACTGGATAACTGAAAACTTTGAGATATTGGCATGGGGATGACCGTTCATACGGGGTTAACCTGTTGTAGTCAAACACTGAAATAATAAATGAAAAACATCTAAAAATACTGAAGGCAAATCCTGAAATAAAAAAAATGCATAACACCGAGCTCGGAGATATATAGTCAAAATTTATCAATAATCAACTCACGTGAACAGTTTTGTGCTTCGTCGCTTTCGTCTGAACAGTCCTTCACCCCATCACAGTATTTTCCCACAGCTATGCATTCTCCATTGATGCACTGAAATTGTGTTTTTCTACAAGAAGGAAAAATGCTCCAAGAAGTTGTCAGCAATATCATCATGGTGAACAATTCCAAGAACCTATAAAAATGAAAATATTACAGCAACGTATTCTGTCGTGAAAGGAAATTCAGAAAAACGAATATATAGTTACCGAAAGAATGAAATAGTCAAAATCTTCACATTTGCAATTCTAAAAGCATCACCGATGTACAGCCGGTGAAGCTTTGTAGATTGAATCAGCACTGGGCAGGCTGCACTCGTAAGAAGACAAAATCTACTATGTTTTTATTGACGCTCTCCCGTCTGTTTGTTTGTTTCTTTATTTGTCTGCTCGGTACAAATTTTTCAATCTATTTAAAACTATCTTTCCGATAAACAAGAAAATTTAAATTTTAGAGATTGCTCAGAACCGAAAACTCGTAAAACGATGCATCTTCAAAGGAGCTTGCATCTTAAATCGTCCGTTCCAGATAATACTTAATAAGACAACTGTGAGGCCTTGGAATTTTGAGTTTGGAGTTTCTTCATAACAGAATGGTACTGGGTGCAGCCTGTAAACTCATCAGGAGTTCAGATTCTCTTCTCTGCATGGTCAGCAACCATAAAAAAAACAGGGATTGGAGAATTTATTTTAAGGCAGCATCCCATGCAGTCGATGAATTTGGTCTCAAACAAAATAGATAGGTATGCCTGTGAAGACAATTGGATATACTTCAAAAAATGAGATATCACTTGACCCCCCATTCCAATTAAGAAAAAATGGGGTGAGAGTGAGGAATAGCGCTATTGTCACATCTTTTCCTACAATAGTAAATGAGACTGTTGAATAACTTGGAGCATGTTTTGTGCAACGCATCTGATATTTGTCGTAACATCAAGTTTGATGTAACGTTAGTTAAACTTTTCTAAACCCGTACTATAATAATACGCATAAGCCCATAACTCTTTCAATAATGAGATCCATTATGAGATAGATTTTTCATAACGATACAGATTTTTAATCAATAGAAACCCATAATTTTTCATTGGTACAAATTGGTACACATTGGTACACATTTAAATCTTCCTGATCCGAATTTATATACAGGGCATTGTTTTCGGAGACATCTGCAACCTTATTAGTTGATGCCGGTGGTGATTTTACCTCATTAAAACGTCAAGGTGGCTGGAAATCAAATTCAGTGGCGGAAGGCTACATTGAAAATTCGGTTCAGAATAAAATAAGAATTTTCAATACAATATTGAACTCTTTTGAGACCAGCAATAATGTAGTTAATGTAAATATTCCTTCCACTTCCAGATCTGTGGGACCTGGAATAAACTTTTCAAACTGTACAATAAAGAATCTTAATATTTTTTAAGAAATCGGATTGATTACAATTATAATGTTCAATATAAATATGAATAGAATGTTTATAGTTTTCATATATCCATGGTTTTAACCGAGGTATTACCATTTATTACAATTTTGTAGAATTCTATAATACGAAATATGAGTAATTACTGTTATAGTGTTCAATACAAATATAAACTAACTAACTAACTAACTAACTAACTAAAGGCATAAAAATATCCTCACGAAGCCTACGCTCACTTGATTAAAAAAAAAAATTCCGACAATGAACTATTTCACAGCTATGCGAGGAAATATAGAAATATTTATAGACGGCTTATTAAATATGCAAAAATTAACTTTAATCAGAAAAGGATTTCTGATGCAAATAATATAGCAAAAGAGACTTGGTCTATAATAAACGACCTTACGGGAAAGAATGTAAAATCTCGAGTAAATACAATACCTGCAGATACACTGAACAAATATTATTGTTCAATAGCTGCAAAACTAACATCAAATACCCCAATACCGTATGATCCGCTCATACATCTAGAAAAAATCGTTACTAATGAAAAACTTATTTTATATGCCACAGATATCAGTAAACTGAAGGAGGTGATAAGATCTATCACAAACAAAAAGTCTTCAGGAATTGATGAAATATCAATAAAAAATTTCGAAAATCTTCCCATTGAAGCTCTTCATGCTTTAGTTGCGGTAATAAATCAATCCTTCGAGGACGGTGTATTTCCATCCTTCCTAAAAACATCGGTCGTTATTCCACTTCACAAAGGTGGAGATCCAAAGGATCCCTCGAATTTTCTGCCCATATCTCTCATTCCTTTGCTAGCAAAGTTGATAGAGAAACTGGTAAAAAATCGTTTAAATGAATTCTTGTCACAAAATAATATAATTAGTAGTAAGCAGTTTGGGTTCCAATCTAAGAAGAGCACACATGATGCCATATTCTCATTCCTATATGAAGTATATAACAACATCAATACTAGAGATGTGGCTGCAGCAGTTTTTTGTGATTTATCCAAAGCTTTTGACTGTGTGAATCATAAAATTCTGCTGCATAAGCTGCATCATTATGGCATCGGTGGAAATACTCTTAGATGGTTTAATTCCTATCTCACAGGTAGGAGTCAAATTGTTAAGTCTACAACGACCTCGTCGCTAGCTGACATAAACAGCGGAGTGCCACAAGGATCAGTACTAGGCCCTAAACTTTTTCTACTGTACATAAACGATTTGGCTTCTATAGACATAAAAGGCCAATTCACGCTATTTGCTGATGATACAACGATACTGTGGACTGATAAAAAAGATTCTGATCTTCATAAAACTATCTGCTCGGATATTAGCAAAATCAAAGATTGGTGCAACTCTAACCTACTTTCTTTCAATATTTCTAAAACTAATATAGTATCATTCCGATGTAGTATTGATAACATACCTCTAACTTCAAATCAAAGTTTCATTGAGAATAGAACTAGCGCCAAATTCCTCGGAGTAAATATAGGCAACAAATTAAAATTTGATGATCATATTGCAGGTCTTAATAAGAAACTTTCTGCAGGATGCTATGCAGTTAGAGTTACTTCAAATGAATTGGGCTCAACTGCAGCAAAAAGCGCTTATTACGCACTAATAGAGTCACACTTACATATGGCATCCCATTCTGGGGCGTTTGTGCAAAAACCCAAATAGAGTCGGTTTTTGTTCTGCAAAAAAGAGCACTCAGATACTTGTGCAAAGCCAAACGACGGGACTCTTGCAGGCCTTTATTTGCTACGAACAAGATTTTAACGGTTCATGCTATATTCATTTTAGAAACAGTTTGTCTATTAAACAAACATAAAACTAATTTTCCCTCTGCCACTTCTACCTATGCCACCAGACATTTCAATGATCTCAGACTATCTTTACCTACGTCAACCCTCATTAAGGACTCGATTGTGTATAATGGTCTCAAGATATATAATCATCTACCAGATTACTTGAAAACTTTGGATAACATTCGTTTCAGAAAAGCACTAAAAAACCTTCTCAATGTTAGACCCTATTATAGTCTGCAGGAGTTTTACAACGACAGTTTTTGAAAATAATTTTATAGTTTTATACTTATCTTTTATCATATTTTTTATTGACATTATTGTTATTGCAGTGTACCTAAAGTTTTTAATGTGTTGTTCCATTCCCAATAATTTTAATTTTATCGAAAAACCTTTCTCCAATCATAAAACTACTTTGTCAATAAGATTATCTTCTTTGGACAATAAAGCATATATTATATTATATTATATTATATTACATTATATTATATTATATTATATTATATTATATTATATTATATTATATTATATTATATTATATTATATTATATTATATTATATTATATTATATTATATTATATTATATTATATTATATTATATTATATTATATTATATTATATTATATTATATTATATTATATTATATTATATTATATTATATTATATTATATTATATTATATTATATTATATTATATTATATTATATTATATTATATTATATTATATTATATTATATTATATTATATTATATTATATTATATTATATTATATTATATTATATTATATTATATTATATTATATTATATTATATTATATTATATTATATTATATTATATTATATTATATTATATTATATTATATTATATTATATTATATTATATTATATTATAATATATTATATTATATTATATTAAATATAAAATTTATAGTTCTCCATTATTTATCGTGTGTAGAAAAAATAGCGTACGCAACTCTCATGTAATGGTTATTGATATACTCGCATAAACAATACGAAACTCGCCTTCGCCTCCTGTATTAATAACCATCATTGCATGATCGTTATGTTTGACCTCAAGCTGACAAAGAAATATTTTTTGTAAACTGGCTTTTGTCAAACTCCTTCCTAAGCATAGATTGATTTACCAATAATCCTGTAAATGAATGCGGGTTTTAGCACCTTTCATAATTCTATTAACTGAACCATGTATCCTCATTATCCCCCTAATTTCCAGCCTCTGCTACAACGCTAAGCTTTCATAATAATAAAGTTAGCAGGGATTCATAGTCTGATCATAAATTGCAAAGGCCCGAGTTTAGACAATGTTAACCTGTATGTAGTCCAGGTGTAAGACCTAGAAATCTGAAATATTTTCATAGGTAAATGGAAATTCTTCTTATTGCAATTGCCCAAATATCGATTAGGAAACAAACGAAATAATTTACGACGGGCTACGTAAGAAATTGTTGAGTTATTATTTCTTTGAATTTGATAGTGGAGATTTTAAATATCTACAAGATTCACGTTGTACTGTTGAATATACAGGGTGGAGCAATTGTGCGTCAGATTGCTTGAGTTCTATGATAGTTCTATTGGGTTGTATCAGATGCGTTGCACGAAACATGCTCCAAGTTATTCAACAGTCTCATTTACTAATGTAGGAAAATAGGACAGGAAAATAGGACAATAGCGGTATTTTTCTCGTTTCATGTCGTATTTATGATAATTTATAATAAGGTTAGGTTGAATTGTTTTTCATTTTAGTCAAACCAAAGATTAGTTGGGAATTTGGAGATTTTCAATTGCCCTCAGCAAGACTGAGAACATTTCCCAAAACAGTTAGTTGGGTAAATTGTTCTAGGACAAAGCTCATTAAGGGCCAGTCTTTTCAGTTCCAGTTAAACTCCAGATTAATGAACTAATGGTTAGAATTTGATCCTTCAAACATCATTTGAAGAATGTCATTCACCATCTAAACTATTAGTTAGTTATCTGGAGTTTAACTCGAACTGAAAAAACTGGCCCTAAAAGAAATTGGAGAAAGCTGTCATTTGTATTGTTTCAATAGGGTTGATTTATGCAACATATCATTATCATAGTCACTATCACTATCATAGTCCTAGTCTTAGTCGTTGTCTTAAGACAATGGACGAGTTCAGCCACATATTATACCAACCTTGTAAACGGTCAAAAATACTTTACCACTGGAAACGCATTTTTTTTCTCATTTTATTGGTGCCTTTCGGTTTCCTAAATCATTTTAAAATCCCAGAAATGTCCCTGGTTTGAAATTCCAAGTCATTTGGTAGAAAATTGAAAAAAATTGATTTTGAGGTTAGTTCTGATCCAATATTGCCCGCCTGAAACATTCTTCATGTTTTGTGGTTGCAGTTTTAACAAATATTATAATTAAATTAATGAAGCTTTATCGCCTTCATCTATAAGTTATTATAACTCTGACAAAATAATATATTTTTACTTTGAACAGATAAATCTGACATCGAATCTGTTTGTGCTTGTTATTTACCACATTTGTAATCCCTACATTATGAAAATTACTGAAAAAGTACCCTCTTGTAAAAAATTTTGAAAATTTTGGTATTTCAATAAAAACCAAGCTGGTTTTATTTACCATGTTTATTTCAATTTTTCATTATAAATCATGTTGTTCAGATGGTGTTTTTATTTTTTCAGACAAATTTCAATTTCGTTTCAAACAACTATTATTATTTCAGAGGTTATTTGACAAATAAAACTATAGCTATAGTACCGTCAAACGGGGTGAAACCGATCGGTAGGGGTGAAAACAAACATCACGTATACTTTGGCTTATGTTTTCAGTAGTGATAGTATACAGCACTCAGCGCGCGGCGAAAGCCGACAAGTTTCTACAGGAAATATCAGTCTTCACGACAGTACGCATGAAGGAGGTTTATTTTGTTGGTCAGTCGAGATACGTAGGTTATTTTAGAGGTGTCAAAAAAGGATTTTTTGGAAACTTGTGTAAACGATTGGTTGTGTAGTGTCACAGAAAAGAGCTGAGAGAACGTGGTAAGTAAATTTGATTTAAACTATTATCTGGCCTTAATAATAAAAAGATTTAAGTTTTTTTATCAACATTATTACTTTTTTTATTTACATTTTTATAGAAAGTTGGGAAATGGTGGGGTGAAATCGATCAATAATTATTTGGTGTAAATTAGACTCTCTTTTGATATTCAAGGATTTTGTAAATTTTGTGAATTTTGTAGGAAATCGATGTACTTTCAGTAAGTCTTTCATACTAATCTCCCCTCCCCCTCCCAGTCTCACCCTTTGTGGTATAACCGAGGTTATAGCCAATATTTTATATATTTTTTATTTTAGTTTCAGGTTAAAATGCCCCGAAAATATATGAAAAAACTGAGCCCCACAAGGAAACAAGTGTACAACCCAATCTATTTGCAAAGGGCTGTCGAAGCGGTTAAATGAGGGATGGCTATAAGAAGGGCAGCTGAAAATTTTGGAGTACCATATAGCACGGTGTACGATAATGTCCGTACACCTGCAGAAAGAAAAATTGGAGGCCAACCGGCTCTCTCTGCTGTTGAAGAACGTAAGCTAGCAGACGCTCTTCTCCTGTGTGCTGACTGGGGATTCCCATTCAAGAGCTATGATGTTAGGTACATGGTACAACAATACTTAACTAAGGCTGGAAGAACCGAGAAACGCTTTGAGAACAATTTTCCGGGAGTCGACTGGTTCAAATCATTTATGGGCAGACACGAGGATTTGACCATAAAGTTAGCAGAAAACACAAAGAGGGTCAGAGCAGGGGTAACATATGAGGTAGTTCAAAAGTATTTTTCCGAATTGGCCACTACCATCGATGGCGTTCCTCCCGCTAATATTATAAACTATGACGAGACAAACTTTTCTGATGATCCGGGCCAAGCTTTGGTCGTTGTCAGAAAAGGCAAAAAACATGCCCACAGAGTTATTGATGTCTCTAAGTCAAGCACGAGCGTAATGTTCGCGGTGGCAGGTGATGGAAAATTATTACCGCCCTATATTGTATACAAAGCCAAACACATGTATGAAGGCTGCACGGAGGGCGGCTTCCCAAAAGCCCGGTATAATAGAACCACAAGCGGCTGGTTTGATGCCGAAACATTTGAGGATTGGTTCATGTCCATTGCGCTTCCATATTTTAACTCACTGGAAGGAAATAGAGTTATGTTAGGTGATAATCTCTGCAGCCATTTAACAGTCAGCGTTGTAGAGGCCTGCGAAAATAATGACATTAAATTTGTTCTGCTTCCTCCCAATTCAACCGACTTACTACAGCCTCTTGATGTTGCCTACTTTCGCCCCCTCAAATATGCGTGGAAAAAGACCTTAGAAGAATGGAAACTTAAAAATAGGGGAGTGCTGCCAAAAATCATTTTTCCGAGACTTTTAAACGCAACTATTGATAAAGTCGGTTTCAGAAGTGGGGAAAACACGAAAGCAGGCTTCGAAGCATGTGGGATAGTTCCCTTCAATCCAGACCAAACCCTGAAAAACATTTAAAAAATACAGAAAATGCTGAGAATGATAATGAGGTAGAGCAAACATGCAGTGACACAATTGTTTCTCACTTAAGAGAATTAAGAACAGGAGGAGAAAGCGCTCCAAAACGAGGTAAGTGTGGAGGCTGGGAAAAGTGTTTCTGTTGGAGACTTAATAAATACTCTTGTGGAGACACAACCTCCAGAGCAGGAGGAAAGCATGGTTAAGGACCAATCCCCTGGAATGTCCCAAGATTTATCAGATCTGTCTGACGTAGAGGAGGACCAGAATAATGTCGATTTAAACAGGTAGGAAAATAATGAAAACCGAATTTTTGGCCTTGGAGACTTTGTACCACCAATAAGCGAGACAGATTTTTCGTTGCTAAAATTGAGCAAATTAATGAGACGGGCCACTTTACTGTCAACTGTTTACGGGAAAAAATCACAACTAAAGACACATTTTTTACATATCCGAATGTGCAAGACAAATGTGAAGTTAACCAGGGCCAGATAATGAGAACAATTTCTGGAAAGCCCTCAAGGAGAGAGCAATATATCTTTAAACATCTCTTTGATTATAATGTTGATTAGAATAGTTATTGTTTTATATTTGTGCATTTGCTTTTTGATTGTAAGTCTGTTCATTTTCAAAATATTAGACAGTAGAAACCATTCAAGAAATTAATTTAAGTGAATATGTATATTTCTGATAATAAACAGAGGTTTTTCAACTTTTTTTTTTTATTTTAAAATGGAAATGTTTTTTTTTTTTAAACGAAATATATGATGTTGCTAAATTCAAAAAAACGTGAAATAAAAGGGGCGATCGGTTTCACCCCCTAGTACGGGCTGAAACCGATGAACCTTTGGAAAAATATATAAAAAAAACTACTGTGATTATTTTGACAGTGTTGACAGTTATAAATGCATGAAACTTTAAGCTTCAATATATGTTATTTTAGATTTCCATGTTTGTAAGAAAACGGAAAAAAATGCAAAAATCTTCAAATCGCATTGTTCAAACAGTTCTGTCAGAAATTGCTACTTCGTACCCTACTGGAATATATAATGTCACCACTCGTTCTAATTCCAACTAAAAACTTGACAGTGTTGGAATGCTTCTAACTGAAAAATGTGATTTTCTAAATGTAAGGCATATGTAAGAATATTTCAGTTCCATCACCAATCACCACTGTAATAGTCATGTCGAAAACAAAATGGTACTTTCTTTAAACTTCTGCTGCCACTGAACATGTCTTCTCTTATACCAATCGTTTGGTGTTACATGAACTGCCCATGTGTGAAATATAACAGATATCAAGAGTTTTTTAATATTACAAGAAATGAGAGAGTTCCTCAAGGGTAAAACCACGCCTCCACCTCACTAGTGTCAAGCATAACTTTTCTCTGTTCGAAGTATTTTGATTGATCAGTTGCTTCTTACTTCTTTGATAGTCTTCAAATTGATATTTCGAATGGTTCATCACCAATGGACCAAAAAAACTTTACTGTAGAATTTTCACTCCTGTAAAAAACTTGAAGTATTATTCTTTTTTAAATAAATTTTCAAAACAAGATTTGTTTGTTAAAGTTGACGTCGCGTCGGTTCACAGTCAGACTTAACACTTCGAAGCGATTCTTTGGAGTCTGCATGGAAATAGTCATGTGCTAAAAGTAACTTCTACATGTGAAAAAGTTGGTTCTAGATTATCATTATCGGCTACATCTGATATTGATTAGTACTTCAACTAGTACTTCAGGCAAATCTGGCGGTGCCGAATATGGAATAGGATTTAAGTTTTCAGTCATTATCAGCGAACCAGTACAAACGTATTTCATGCGAGTAACATGAAATTTGAAATTTTTCAGTCACAAAACATAATAAACTAAGTCATTTTCACTAAACTAATCTCAAAATCACCTAATCTCGATTTTCTATCAAATGGCTATGAATTTGAAAGCGGGGACATTCCTAGGATTGTAAAATGATTCAGGGAACCGAAAGGCATAGATGAAATGCGAAAAAATGCGTTTCCAGTGGTAAAGTATTTTTGGCCATTTACAAGGTTGGCAATATGTGGCTGAACTCGTCCATTTCATATTTATGCATCACAGTCATTATCATGAAAATTGAATATTGACAGGTGACAACACTGTCATTAGTGTTTTTTTTTATCGCAAATGTGGGGACATTTTTCAATCATTTCAATAAGAGACCCTTTTTCTTGGCTTTACCTTTCCGAAACACAATAAACAATAACAAGGATCACAAATCAAAACAAATAATTATTCATGTCTCTTGTCAAATAGTTATCGACGCACTTGCGCGTTCCATGTCGTCCTAATCATAATCATAAAAATTGAAAATTGTTAACTTTAGACTTATGATTATGCTCGAGACTAACCAAAGAAATTGAAATTTGAATTTGTTCTAAATTGTTTTAAATTGTTTTTTTCCGTTAACCAGCTGTCGTTCCCTTACGAACGGCAGTCCTCCGAAGTCGAAACTTGTGCGAGCCAAGGATTAACGAGGTCTCACCTTTTCACGTGCGATTCCTAGCCCAATCCGAGGAGAATCTTGTAAGGAGGTAGGTTGGTCAGCCATCCAAGCCCCAACCTCGCCTAGCGTTACATGGCTTCAGATATCGGTGACCCGGCGCTCTCCGTTCGAGCTATCCCCTCAGATAAATTGCATAAATACTGAAATGTACAGTTTTGATTTGATTTTATGATCAAGACAGTGATTGGGACTATGATAATGACAATGTTGACCAAATTGGCCGTATTTAATTATTATAGTATGCGTCTGAGATAAATAATGGTAAGACATGGAGACTTCTAGTTCTTAGAATGAAAAAGGGAGCCAATTATACAGAAGAAAAAGAAAACTCCATTCCAATATTGCAGCAAAAAAGTAACTACAGTTTTCTGTAAAATTATTTCGATGCATAAAGGACCATTTCCTTCTCTGTACTTCCTCTACAGATACGAAAACATTTTGGAATGCAAAAAATCAGACAGCATATCTATCAAGAAGAAAGGAAAAATAGGGGTAAGAATGCAAAATATCAGAATCAGTAGATAAACCGGCGATGAGTCTGAATCTCGCCTGTGATTGATCTGAGTGACATACACTGCTCGCTACGAGCGATGGACTCTCGACATCAATTTTACTACCAACAGATTTTTGCTTAAAAATTTTCAGCTCTGAAAAACGCAGTTTCTCTCATTTTTCATGGAAACACCCTCGTCTCTTCCGCTATTGGAAGGGAACTCTGAGTTTCAGGATCGGTATCCTTTGGACGGCTGATATTCCAGCTCAGGACTGACCAGATTATCACAATATGACCTCAGTAAAATATTGATAGTTCTGGAGATATTGGCAATTTTATGGATTTCGAGAAAATAGAAATATTTGATCAGAATTGCGAGTGCCACATGTACAAAACTTCATAGTTTGAGATTCTAATTTTGGTTATGCAACCTCCAATAACCCTTTCAATGATTAAAATCCGAAATGAATAGTGCAATACCTTTTAAGGAACCATTTAAGGTAAATTTCCTTCATGGTCATAGAAGAAGTAATGTATTGAAAAATTTCAATGAGTTGTGGCGAAATTCCATTTGAATCGTCTTGAACGAGTTACCCACTAGATGATTTCGAAATCATTTTGGTTTGTTGAAAACTCACCACGATTGATTAAAAAAAATTGTTTTATGCATCGTAATTTGAATACATCGATCTGTCACTTCCAGTTCGTTGAAAATTCAATTTGCATACCTACATGGATATAATTCAATGAATTTGTTCCAATCTCATCTCGAGGAATACACAGTGGAAATCATACAGAAGGGAGCTACACCAGAATCGATTTTCATTCCAATTCAATTTAAACAAAACGGAAAGCTATAATTTCGACGGTCTGTTTATTTCTGTTCGATATGAAACCAATTTCAAGAAAACACATGCGTCAATTCGGTCAGCCCCAATATAAAACGCAATAATTCATAATTCACAACGCAATTTCCACAACTTATTCAGTGGAAATGCAATCCAATTTCTGATTAAACTGGTGAATTTTAAAATTCAAAATCAAAGTTCAAAGGACCCCGAAAACATATGGGAAATTGGCTCTTGGTCAAATTGGCTGAAATTTCTATACAGGGTGTTTCATAATGAATGCGCAGGACTTCAGGGTGTGATAGCTCGTCCAAAACTATGAAAAAAGTTTTTATTAACTTACCCTCCAAAATGCACCATTTTCGAGACACAGGGTGTTCAAATAAAAAAATAATAATCGTCTTTTGCGAATATCTCTGGAACCGTTTATCGCACAGAAAACAGATTTCGTAGGCATTCTCTACTCATATTAAACTATTTTTTGTGCTCATTTTTTATTTTTTCAAATTCATAATTTGTGAAAATTTTGAAGGGGTAGTGGGTGTTTTTTTCTCCAACTTCTACGCTACTGGAAAAATTACAGTTTTCAGCCTCCTATATGAACCGCCAATGTTTTTTACACAAAAACGTTATTCTTGGTCATAAGCTCTAAAGTTGACCGTTTTCAAGAAAAATTAACTTTCATGTTGTTTAAATAATGTTTTTTCCTCGAAAAATTGCTGCGTGCATTAAGTAAGCGGCTCAAAATCATACTTTTTTCAGTGGCGTAGAAGTTGGAGAAAAAAACACCCAGTACCCCTTCAAAATCTTCACCAATTATGAATTTTAAATAATAAAAAACAAAACATAGCTTATTATGTGAAGAAAATGCATTCAAAATCTGTTTTTTGTGCGATAAACGGTTCCAGAGATATTCGCAAAAAACTATAATTTTTTTAAATTTCGAAAATGTTGAATTTTAGAAGGTAAGTTAATAAAAACCTTTTTTCATATTATTGAACGAGCTATCACATCCGGAAGTCCTGCACATTTATTATGAAACACCCTATATATCATACTGGGATGAGGCGAAACATTTACGTAACAATAGCAATTTAGTTCTCAATGACCAAATTGACCTGTACAATTCACCTATAATTAATTATCTCACTAGTAACTACTCAAATGCTCCCTAATCCAAGCTATATGTCATTAGGAAATTTCATACCTGCAATTGTCATTAGTGAAATTTCATGCATGTTATTTTAATATTTAAGAAGGTGATTTTGACGTTTCTTTAGTTGATAACTCGCTCAGATGATGACACCGTGTGTCGAAACAATTGTAAGCACGTTACAAGTATATATTTTTTGTGTAAATTGGAATATTTTATTTCCTCTTTATTTATCATTCATGATGAATTTACACATATTAAATGCCACCACGATAGAACAGTAATTAATTTATTTATTTTTCACTTTTCGATTACTGCTTTATAATACCTTGGCAACGGTTGCTATTAACAGACCCATAACGCCCGGGGCGTTATGGAGGCCATTATGAATCATAACGCCCACTAAAAATTTTTTTCTGTAGTTCAATAAATTAATTATCAAGTCAAATTAATAGTTATTTTTCGCATAAAGGTCAAAATTTAGCATCAAAAGTCAGAAGTCCCATTGGAGAACAGAATTTCGAATATCTGGATAAATCTTGTTTTTGAAACCAACTGATGAAGTAGAATTGAGAGGTATATGTTTGAGTCTGAAAAATGACAAAGCACCTGGAGCATACCACATGGAGAATGAAATAATCAAACTCTCTTCTGATTATGTAACTGAACCTCTTTCTTACATTTTCAATCTCTGTATGGAAACTGGTAAAGTTCCAGACCTTTTTAAGAAGGCGACTATTGAAGCAATGTACAAAGGAGAAAGAAGAACAGATATATCGAATTACCGACTGATATCTTCGACTTCATCCTTTGCCAAACTGTTCGAAAAAATCATAGAAAAAAGAGCAGTGGAGTATTTGGATAGAAACAACATCATTTCGGAAGCATAACATGGCTTCCGCGACAGGAAAAGCACGCAAGACGCAATTGCAAAGCTCACTTTTATGATATATAATGCTGTTGATAACAAGAAAAGCTGTTTTGGTGTTTTCGTAAGAGCGTTTGACACTATTAGTCATGAGCTCTTGCTGGAGAAATTAGAATATCTTGGCATGAGAGGAGTAGTGTTGGATTCGTTCAGGAACTTTTTAACAGGTAGGACATAGCGTGTTGAAGTAAATGGAGTAACGAGTCTGGAAGAGTCAGTCTCATGTGGCGTTCTCCAAGGTACGGTCTTAGGGCCAGTTTTATTCATAATTTATTTGAATTCCTTACTGAAGCTTTAATCGTCCGGACAAATTGTTTCATTTGCTGATGATACGGTGATTCTGTATGTAGCAGATTCATGGAATAAAGTTAGGGAGATATCGGAACAAGACCAGCAGTAAATAACAACGTGGTTGAAAATTAATCTATTAACGGTAAAAAAACAAATATTTTACCTTTTGCATCCTATAAATCACATTTAAGAGGATATATTTATATCTAGTTAGCCTAGACCAGTTCCCTGCATAAACAAAATATTGCGTTACCATAACAACGAACAATAACTTATTAGAAGTGTCAGTGTAAAGTTTGACGTCAAAAAAGTAAACCAGAGTTACGCAATTAATTAAAAGAAAAAATATGTCCACCGAAATTGTGAAAATTGAAAAATTGGAGTATCGAGCCATCATCAAATACCTGTATTTAAAAGGGTTAAGAGGTAAGCAGATTTACGAAGATAAGCTTAATACCCTTGGTGATCAATGTCCTTCGTATGCGACCGTGAAAAATTGGACTGCAAGCTTTTCCATTGAAGATGATGACCGATCGGGAAGGCCAGTTCCTGTGTCAGTCCCCGAAAATATCGATGCAGTTCATGACATGATTTTAACAGACCGTCGAATTAGGCTAAAACGGATATGAGAAAAATTGCTGCAAAATGGATCCCCAAATGTTTGAATGATGATCAAAAGCGTGCAAGGGTAGAAGCATGGCGTTCGTCTGTGCTCGATTTGAAAACGATGTAGACTTCTTAAACCGAATTGTTACTATGGATGAGACTTGGGTACATTTCTAAGATCCAGAAACAAAGCAACAATCGGTGGAATGGCGACACTCGGGTTCTCCAAGACCTAAGAAGTTTCGTGTCAAAAATCTGCTTTTTGGGATTGCCATGGAGTAATCATGATTGATTTTTTGGATAAGGGTACAACAATAACTGGAGATTACTATTCGACACTACTGACCACTCTACGGAAAAAAATTAAAGACAAAAGACGCGGACAGCTATCAAAAGGTGTTTTATTTTTGCAGGACAACGCCCATGCACACAAATTTCATGTTACCATGCAAAAAATTCGTGATTTAGGGTTTGAATTACTAGAACACCCCCTCATTCACCAGATTTGGCTCCGTCCGACTATCATCTCTTTCCTCAACTGAAAAAAAGTTCAAAAGGTCGTAAATTTTCTTCCAACGAGGAGGTAATAAAAGGTCTGGTTTGCAGAGCAAGAAGAAACATTTTTTTGAAAGGTCTAGAGACGTTGCAGGTTCGCTGTAAATAAATGCATCCAATTAAAAGGAGAATATGTTGAGTAATACAATATTTTGACATTGAAATTTTGTTTGGTTCCATAGTAGGCTAAAAATTTTTCAATATATCCTCGTACCTAGATATGAAACGATAAAAATTTATGGCCGCGATGTGGATCTCAAAACATCTGGAAAGTATCTAGGAGTCTTCTTATAGATTCCTTCTTGAAGTGGAATGTTCATATGGAAAATCATAGATAGAAAATAAAATCAATCTTCTATAAATTGTACTTATGTCGTCAAATACTAACTATTCATAATCTTAAGATTATTTATTTTGCTTTGGTCGAATCTCTATTGAGCTATGAGATAATGGGATGGGGTGGTGTTAGGAAGATATATCTGAAACAATTGGAAGTTGTACAGAAAACAATTTTAAACATAATATCATTCAAAAAAAGGAATTTCTCAAGTCATCAGTTAGAGAAGAATCTGGTAGTAATGGATATTCGGCATTTATATGCCAAGCATATTTTAAATTTCGCATCGAAAAATCCGATATATTCCGTAAAAGTATGTCATAATCACCGTACGAGGTCAATAGCCGCAGATTACTTTAAAATTCCAAGTGCACAGATGGCCATAGGGCAGATAACCTTTACCTACATTGCAATTAAAATATACTATGCTTTGCCAGAAAATCTAAGAATTATTAATATCGAACACAGATTCAATTTTAATTTCTCCAAAGCATATTTAAACACTCAACTCGAATTTCAAAATAAAGTATTAATAAAAGTGATTCCCATATGATGCCAACTTTTGAAGTGCACTGTAGGAAATGTAATAACATGGAGGCGCATATTAAGCGTCATCTTTTTCCAACGAGATTCGAACAGATATTTTGTTTCTATTCACGTTTCCCGAAAATCCGTACCGTTCAGAAGTTTCACTTCCTCATAAATTCTCATTATCACAATTATTCCAGTTCTTAGACACGGTTTATAACAATCTCATGAAAGCAGGCGTAATTAATTCATACTTATTGCAGAATATTAGAATATCTCACAATAACGTAGCAGAGAATGCTCTAATGAATCTCCTGAAAATATGCTACGAAGAAATTGGGAATATTGTTCGTTCGAAAATATCAACTTTTCATTGATTTATAGATTGAATTTGTTATGAATGAATGATTACTCTCATTGCCGACATCCATCGTTTTAATGGGTTGAAATCATTTATAGAACAAGCTATAGATGTTTTCTCCCCACAAAATGAAAGACGCAAAACCCCAGTTTTCGCCCCAGCAATATCTCTTCGTGGATTTTTTAAACAAGAAATAGTGAAAAAAATTACAACTTCTTTGTTTTTTTGGAAATATTTCAAAGATTATTCGAGAAATCGTTTAACAGTCGATGGATCTCTTGTAGAGATTCACAAAACCTACAAAACGGATTTTCATACGACCGGATTGGTGCATTTTCCACTAAGAAAATCCTGGAAAACCTTGAAAAAGAGACCATCCTTCAATTTTTTTAAATTTTTATAAATCTGAAGCTGGACAAACAATATTACGGAAACTGATAGATAGTAACATGTGGTTCAACTGTAAGCAAGATGTTTTCTATCCGATGGGTAGTTTTTTCACAATCGCGTAATAAACAATTTCACATCTTGAAAGATGCGCCGATTCAAGGGATATTTTGGATTTTCACCTGAGAGGTGGAAAATATGTTGAAAATGTCACTGAAAGTTGATCAAAACGCTTCAAAGTGCGCCCGAAGTCATCCGAAGTCACCCGAAGTCGAACTGAAGTTAATCCGAGTGACTTCGGGTACATTTTAGAGTAACTTCCAGTGACATTTTCGACACATTTTCCATCTCTCAGAAGAAAATCCAAAATAAACAAATTGTAGACATTGATCTCTACTTCCATATGCCGTTTATATAATTTCAATAAGATGATTTCCCTTAAATCGGCGCGTTTAGAAAGATTTTTCCTCAAACTGCAAAAACTACATATCGGACAGAAACCAACGTGCGCACAGTTAAACCACATACAGTTATCTATCAGTTTCCGCGATATTGTTTGTTTATAAAAATTATGAATTTGGAAAATGGTGTCTTTTTCGAGGTTTTCCCCAGTTCTCTCAGTAAAAAATGCACCGATCTGGGAGTATAAAAAACCATTTCGTAGGTTTTATAAAATTCTACAAATGTTCCATTGACTGGGAAACGATCCATTGAATAATCTTGGAGATATTTCCGAAAAACCAAAAAAGTTGTAATTTTTCTCACTATTTCTTGTTTAAAAAATTCCACACAGCGATTTTGTTGGGCGAAAACCGTGGTTTTCACTTACGAACTATCTTATGATATTAGTATATTGTACAATGAGCATGATATGAAATTTTGTAGTACTCGCTGCTCATTGTACAATATACTTTTTCTACGACCATCTGAATCATTAACAAATCTGTAATATCATTGTTTATATAGAAGATAGTCAACCTTATGGGATTATAATTGGATCAAAATGGATGCGACATGTAGATGGCGATAGTGAGCTCGCATCCAAGTCATGTCGTAACTTCAGTGATCTGGCCTCCAAGTCATGTCGTAACTTGATTAAAACAATGTAAAAGCATTAAAATCAGGGTTTTTTGAAGAAACCTGCATTAAAATGACGTCAAATATTCATGTTTGTAACTAATCACGCTAGATGACACTCGCGTTTGTGTCCAATACCTTTTCTACAGGCATTGACTAACTATGTTCTATTTAAACAATGGTAATATTTTAATAATCATTTTTATCATAAACTCTCCTGCCGTCATTTTTACATGGTTTAGATAATTATTTCATTCTTCACCCGTTGAATGAAACATCTATTTTTTCTTTTTGTACACGTACCTACCTACGTCGTGAAACAAATAATATTAAAATTTTCAAATTTTGACAACTTGGAAATAAAAAACTTTATGCAGAAAAAATCAAACACTAATCGATTTCATAAAATGAAAAAAAAAATGTGGCTGCGTGGATTTGAACCCTCGCTCCCACCATCCAAAGTCCATGTGTCATCTAAATCAACACTCGTCGTTACTAGAGCACATAATAATTTGTTCAAATTGACTGCTATATAGAAAGTATCTGTCAACTATTCAAAAATATAGAATCCTATTGTAATCAATCTTTTTATTGAAATTATTCTGGTTTTATGAAAAGAAAATCATACCTTTGTCAGAAGATAGGCATTATCAGGAGCTTCTGATATAAATTTATTAATTTGATCTGTAGAAAATGATTTGGATTTACTTGGTTGATACCCGTCGGACTTTTTCTTGAGAAATGCTTTCAGCTTTTTAAAATCGGATATGTCCAAATCTTGATTGATACTTAGCATCATTTTTAACATCGACAATCCCATTCATGTATTAATCCCCATTTGTGAATACAAAAATCGTAGTTTGCTGTCGGCTAAATAGGAAGGAAGAGAGTTTGCAAGTGGATAAAAATATCGGATAAATTACGTTACCGTAGCAACCCTAGCATTTAGGTACTGTCTGTTTACCAAGCAATGCACGTCAATTTGACAATTATAAATGTCAAAAACAGAAAGAATTAAACAGCATATAACAATTCCAAAAAGTATGTCGAGATTTGGAAATATTTGCAAGGCAGAAATAGTAAGGGAGATTGAAAAATCAACTCCAGAAAATACCAAAAAAACTCATTCCTCCATATGGAATCAATTTAGTGAATTTTGTAAACAACGAAACTTCAATTTGGAAACCAAACAGTCAGTGGAAAATGTGGCAGAAATATTGATGGACTGGGGCTTCAATATGAAGAAAAAGAATGAAGAAGATTATAAAGAATACGTGGTGAAAACAATGTGGAACACAACAGCGAAAATGTTGCAAAACATGTATTTCGAAAAATTTAATATTACTTTCAACCCTTTCACTGATTTGGCATTTAAGAAATCCCGTGATGCACGTAATTCTAAGCGAAAGATCTTACAAGGTAATTTACAAAAACGTAAAAATAGTTCAACAGCATTAACTAAAAGTGAAATTGATAAAATGGCATTAATATGGGATGAGAATAGTCCTGTAGGTCTTTTAAAAAGATTTTTTCATATCGCTGCATATGAATTAGCTTGGCGAGGAGGTGAAGCTGCAAAGTGTGAAGTACACTATTTTAAAGAAGAAAAATCAAATAATGGTGATTTAACTGGTCGCATTGAATATAATACAGTTTTTTCCAAGACATGTCAGGGTGGCTCAAACAAGTGCTGCGATAGTAAATGGCTAATAAAGAACATAGAAAACCCTAGCATATGCCCAGTGACATTGTTTTATAAAATATTATCACATAGACCGAACCATATTACAACAAACTGATAGATTATTTATAACTCCCAATCCGTTTTGGAGAAATGATTCATCAAAAGGTTGGTACAAAAATGTTCCTATAGGAGTCAACGAAATTCTTAAGTAGACAAAAATTTCAGCTGAAAAAATTGGACTGGATACAAAGAATAAAAAAATTTCTAATCATTCTCATCGCTCAAGCGCCGTATCAACTTTAGCTAAGGCAGGTATTAATGAACAAGAATTAATTAAAATAACTGGACATTCCTCTTCGAAGACTATAAAGCCTACAACTTGATAATGAGCATCATTCGCATCTTGTGACAAATCTCCGAGATAAAGCTTTGAATAATGAATTAGCCACAGTGCCAACAACATCCATGTCAATGTCAACAACAAAGTCTACATCAGTAAAGGAGCAAATGTCTACTGGACCAATTGTATATAATAATTGTATTTTTAACAATTGTTCTTTCTAAACATTATGTTTCTACTCATTGTTCATTTAGTTTGTTAAATAAAGTTTAATTGAATTGAGTTTTTTATTCATGGGATTGTCTTACCAAATACCACGCGAGCTCAGATCTAGCAGGATATTTTTTCCGGTGGTTTTCTCATACTTACTTTCATTGACAATTTAACTCGATCTGTTCAGAACAGCTCTCGTTAAATTGCCAATGAAAGTAAGTATTCGAAAACAACCACAAAAAATATCCGGCTAAATCTGAGCTCTTGTGGTATTACCCCCGAATATTGACTCCAAAGGGTGGAGGATTTGAACTTCTTCGATATATTGGCAAAATATACTAAAAGGATGCTTTCGGAAAAAAGATGATTTGTGCTGCTTAGATTTGAAAGCAGATTCATATTTCTTCTTTGACATTTCTGGTAATGAATTTAATGAGGTAATATTTGGCGGTGTCAATGTTAAATCATCCTCACTATCGCTAATCATTTTTAATAACTTAATTTTTTCAATCGAATTTTGTAATTATCTACTGATGTGAAATGTCCAATTATTAGACAGACGTAAACAAACTTGATTCGATATTATTTATGTTCATAAAATTCGTTAATACCTACCTATAATGACAGTCTAGTAGTTCATGAAAGTCGTAGGAAATGAAATGTTTCGATACAGCTAGCCCGTGGGAAATGAAAATCGGTGTTACAACGTGGTAGGTTTCTTAATCGAAGACGCAACTGAAATGTTCATTTTTCTTAATGGTCGTAGAAAAAGTAATATAGGCCGATTGCGTCTTTTATTTTGTGTGAAAAGAGCCTCTTATTTTCTTCTACAGCTTGGCCTATTACCTAAAGACGATTACAATCAACATAAAAGTCCTGGAAAAACACAGTGGCCGTCCGAAACGGAAGATCTTGAAATTATAATAGAGGGTGATTCTTGATGAGTGCTAACTGGACGTAATTCTATAAGTAATAGGAATTGAATAGCACAAATTCACGAACTTGCTTCTCTACCACTCTTTCGAGTATCTTCAACATTGTGGGCAAAATATGGAACCAATGGAGAAATGGTTATAGATTATTTTCAGACTATATCAAGACGGTCATAACTGCTGAATGGATAAAGAGCCAATACAGCAAGCAATAGAGCAAAAAATGAGTTAGTTTTTAACAAAAATACTAGTAGGAAACCGACTATGTCATCACATGGAAAACAGTTCGTGGTTATATCCTGTTTTGTTTTCGACTCGCAACTGTCATTTATTAGTTTTATAGACCGAGAAAATATTTAAATCCACTGAAAATTGACGTGTTGGAAATATCAAGTTTTTCATGCTCTTTACAATGGTATTTTTGTTTTTTGTGCACCGTACCTGCATGACATAGTTTTATAGCTCGAGGAAACATTTTAATATTTTCTTGGAACTCTTCGACGGCTATCGGATAAATGACTCATTACGATTCTTCCTGTAAATACGAACATATCTCGATGCCTTCTATAGCATAGTATTTCTATTTTATACTCAATTCGGGATTTTTTGGACAGTTTCGGACAGCATGTTTCCTACCTAACACATTTTGATAATTTCTTGAGTAATAATGCTACCCTCCTCTCTAGCTGCAAATAATTATGAAAAACTGAAAATGAACATTTCTGTAAAAGAATCGATGTGGCAACAACGCAGACGGTCTCTTCTCAATTTCACCTAAGATATACCCAAACCCAGAAACTGAGGCCGGAAAAGTGTTGCTAACTTCACACAAATACCTTTGTCCATGCCTCAACCATATACTCCTGGACTATTATTGAAATATGTGGGAGGGGGCGCTATCTTGTTATTTTATGTAATAGCAAGGTATCCAAAACATTCTGAACCATATTCTTTAGGATCCCAAGAAACTTTATGTTGAAAGTGAAAACGACTGTCAGTCGCAGGAGGATTTTTTATTTGGTAAAACCCAGAATGAGGCTAAACCGACGAACGAAACTAAAATTTCAAAAATGCAATCGATTGAGCTCCGACGACGGAACGAATCCCAGAAAGTTTTTTGATAAATCGATCAGGAAATGGAGAAAATCCCTTGAAACTGAAATTGAAAATGTTCATTTTTGAACAATAGCGTATATTTCGAAAAGAGTTGATATATTTACAATTTACATAGAATTTTTTTTTACCGCCTTCAGAAAAAAATTGTCGAGGAATTTTTTTCAATAGTCCGAATAATACACTCACCTACAAATAAAACTGACCCCAAATTTAAAGTTGGCTTCCTCTTGAACCGCTCATTTGATTTTGATGTTTTTTTTTCGATTGTATATGAATTCCTCAGTAACGATTCCATATCGGAAATTTTTATTCCGATTTGAATTTGAGCATATACGGGATGCAACAATGAGACAAAGTTTCTTTTCCGAAATTTTAAACACCCTGTGGAGTGCAACAGCTATAGCAGCTGTTGTCAACTGAAATCACATTGAACTCTGATAATTTTTGAACATTTCATTTTTTAATCACGACATTATCTCTGTTTTTACCGGAAAGACACTTTTTGAAAGCGAACGACTCGGAAAAAGGCAGGCAGAAATTTCTACGTGTAAATAATCAAGGCGGCATACGCGGAAACCGATTTGAGTTTAACATTGATTGACACTGACATTAACATTAAGAGCTTCTCAACGGTTTTGAAATCAAAAAATGCCCTTATCTACGACAGTGCGTAAACTAAGGTTTTACGCACTGCCGACAGTACGTAAAGAAATTTTAAACACCCTGTGGAGTGCAACAGCTATAGCAGCTGTTGTCAACTAAAATCACATTGAACTCTGATAATTTTTGAACATTTCATTTTTTCAATCACGACATTATCTCTGTTTTTACCGGAAAGACACTTTTTGAAAGCGAACGGCTCGGAAAAAGTGTTCGCAGGCAGAAATTTCTACGTGTAAATAATCAAGGCGGCATACGCGGAAACCGATTTGAGTTTAACATTGATTGACACTGACATTAACATTAAGAGCTTCTCAACGGTTTTGAAATCAAAAAATGCCCTTTTCTACGACAGTGCGTAAACTAAGGTTTTACGCACTGCTGACAGTACGTAAAGAAATACTTTTTCGCACATGTGCGTAAAAAAATCACCTGTGCGTAAAATCATCAACTGTGCGTAAAGAATTTTTACACACTGTTCATACATTAATGCATTTTTGAAAAATGCAGTATTTTGCGTCAAATATAACTCGGAAGTCTTTATTTGATAATACGACGACAATTCATATCATTGAACATTTAAATTAATGATATAATTGCCACAATGTAGCATTATAATAACTGTCGAGGAAAAAACTTTGTATGAAACACTTTTGTCCCAGTCAACACAGAATGGTCTCAGAGATGGTAGTGGGATTCACATTCATGTTTCAGATTACACCAATGAATCGCAAAGTGACTTCCATTATTATCGCATTAACGTCTATTCGGTGCCTCGTTGGTCATGTCGAGACATCAAAATGTGATGCAAAATGTGACTTGAAATTAGCCCAATATGACATTCCATTATACTTCGGAATCGAATGCACATCGAGACCCTTTCGATGTAAGAATGTGAAATTGAAAGGACTGGTACTGATTCTCCTGTATGTCAAGAATAAAACAAAGCTCAACATGTTTCAATGTAAATAGAAATTATACCTCGGTGTTATTATTCTTACTAGTGAATTACGGTTCATATGGAATGGAATGCTAGAAAACAAATGCGTGAGTTGATTTTGTAGTATATACTTTTTACAACCAAAAAAAACTTATCAAACTCTGTCTAAATCATAAAAAAACAATGTACAGCAATGTAAAAATCTATAATTCAACTTCAATTCTCTGGACAGCATTTTCTTTCCGGCGAAATCAGTACCTATCCTGAAAATGCCAAATTCTGTAAATCACTGAATTTACCTTTCTACTCACCGCTCCAGTCCTTGAAGGGATACAGTTCTTGGTAGAAGTAATAATTGAGCAATGTTAATACACATTTGATTGAAGTATTGAAATAAAAAGAATCAAACAGAACACTACACATTATCAGAAGTACCTATAGAATATTTACAGGATAGCGTCAACCAAATACAGAATCTACTTGACTCTCGACTAGACAAACAACTCTGGCCATTTTGTGTCGTGATGATGATGTCATGCTCAATTTTGTTATCAACCTAATTCCTTCTATACCGACAAAATCGCGATGAAACCAAAATTCATGTTAATGTGCATTGCAATTTTCTTCACATTTTGTGCTCAAAGCGACACTAACGAGAAGAAAATTGTGAACAATTCATAAAATTTGGCATCACTAAGTAGTAACAGTGATGTCTAAATGACACTCATTTTTTTACCATAATAATCATGAAAGCAACATCTCCTAGATGTTTGTGTTAACTGGGGTAAAGGGCTTTTTTTGTACTCGCGTGTTTGTTGAACTCGGCTGCGCCTCATTCAACAAACTTCACGCTCTTACAAAAAAGTCCTACTTTACGAACTTGTATCTTAAATAGATATTTTCTATCGGTGTACATAAGTATAACTAGGCGAATATCAGATATCAAGTATCATGCAATAATGATTGCACGAGAAATATTAAAGCTGCAGAACAAGGTCGTCGAACTTTAGCAACGTCTTCCGATATTTCATTTGATGAATTTGTGACAGTTCCTACCAATCAATAGAAATTGCTTGAAAATACTCACAACAAGTCTTGGTTCATTTCATTGTTGAAAGATAAATAAACAAGCTAATAACAGCAATAGAGCAATTTATTTCGACAGGTACAACTATTGTTGTTGGTGAAGATGTAGACTTAGTCTTATTACTCACTGCTCGAACTCCAACTGAAAAAGCTATTTTCTTCTCAAAACAGGAAAAGCTCAACATCGAACGAAAATATATTCATCAAAAGGTTTATCTAGTTTTACAAAGAGTCAAAATCATATACTATTTTTACACGCATTAACTGGCTGTCAAAATGTTTGAAAAACAAGATCTAGTTCACTATGATGAAGTTTTCAAAAGAAGTAATTCAAGTCCACAAGAAATCATTACTAACAGAATTCGCTTTCTTCTTTCTATGTACAGACCTCCTAAAAAACGACCTGGTTAGATGAGTTTCGATATGCATGTATCGTTAAAAATACCCGAAATGAAAAACAAGTAAGTACAATCAGCTTGTCTTCCTCCAACCTCAGTTGCTGCTCATCAACATCTTTTTCGGGTATATTACCAAGTTCAACTGTGGCTTGCTTATCAGCTAGATCCAAAAGACTGGGGTTGGAAGTTCGTCGACAATACATTAGAACCAATACAGACTTTACTCCCACTTACGCCGGAAAACTGATTAACACAATTTTTTGTAACTGTGAAAAGAAGTGCAGTACTAAATAATGTGGTTGCAAAAAAGTTGGATTATTTTGTTCTCTGGCATATAAAAATTATCAAGGCCGGTCATGTTCTAATGTTGAATCACCAAATTCGTTTGATACCAACGGGGAGACATGCGATATATCGCTATTGGCGCAATTTACTTCCACCCAGGATGAAGAAGAAGACCATCAAGAAGAAGAAGAAGAAAAAGAAGAAGAAGAAAAAGAAGAAGAAGAAAAAGAAGAAGAACAGCAAGAAGAAGTATTTGAAGGTTATGAATCAGACGAATAAATTTCAATTGTTTTAAAATTTCCATCGCTTTTATCATTTACAACCCTTACCAATATCTTTTATTAGGTAAAAGTTTCAAATTGAACGATTACAGCTTTTACAACTGTTTGAACCATTATATCTAGGAAACGGTGGCTCTTAGGAAAAAAATTATTGACAAATTTTGTACAGATAATTCTATGATCTACAATTTTTAATTAAAGTAATTATACAGGGTGACCCAGGGTTAAACCGCCAAACGTTCAGGATCGTATGTTTAGGTGAAAAGGAAACTTTTTTTCCTATAACAATGTGTCCTAACTTGCTTTGTTTTGGAAATACAGAGTGTTCAACCTTTTTACAAATATCCGTTTTTCATCAAATTAATTAAAACCCTTCTAGCTGATATCAATAATACCTGTCATGTTTATATGCGGTAATAAGGGGTTTCTTTTAATTTACTTATGACAACATTATTATTTGCAGTGGCGTCCCAAGCGGTAATCTCATTAATGTTATAACGAATCATTGTACTCCACTGTTTTTTGCATGATCAGATTTTCTGGATTAAGCCATTAAAAATTACAATTTTTTTGGTAATTTCAGTATCTTCCTTCATTTTTGAGAAATAATTTAAAAACCGATTTCATATAACAAGAAAAAAAACTTCCTGAGAAATTGATATTAGGACAAATGTATTCATTGTATTTTATTAGTATAGAGAAAACAAAAATTCACAAAAATGGCCACCATTTCTTTCAATGCAAAGTTCGCACCTACAAAGGATGGATTCTGCAGCTGCACGGCATCTTGCTGGTGTGATCTCTAGAGCTGCTTGTACAATCCTTTCTAGGAAAATACCTCCGTCGTTGGTGGGCTCAGCATACACTTTGGTTTTCATTGTACCTTATTCAAAAATCCATAGGGGTTAAGTCAGGAGATCCTGCAGGGTAAGAAATTTTTACACTCTGTATCTCGAAAACGAAGCTAGTTAGGACACATGAGTATAGGAAACAAAAGTCTTATTTTTACCTAGAAAACCGATCCTAAAAGTTTGGCAATTTAACCCTGGGTCACCCTGTATAATAAAACTGACTGTTTGGTAAATTTTTTTCCTAGTACCGGAACGTTTGTAACAAAACGTAATCTTGAAATTTATTTATTGTTCTAAACAGAGGACGAAACCCGAAAAACATTGAATCTACATCCGGAAGCCATTAAATTCAGCATTTACAATACCGAGAAGGGCACCAAAACCTTCGCCCATGTGATTGCTATGAAAATCTTTTCAATACCGATTTCAGAGTTACGAGGGGAATTTTTAAATTCGAACCAAATATTTTGTATTCAATAATCAGTTCCATTATGAATTCAACGTCATATTTCCATTAAGAGAATTGATTCAAACCATAACCGAGTGTTACAGAAAGAACCATGACATATAATAAGTAGAAGAAAGATTAATTGTTTAGATATAAAGAGTTTTTTTTTCATAATGCGAAAAATTTGCAATATGTTTTTTTTACTCGTAACGTCGGAATATCTGAGTTATAAAATATTTAATGCATAAGCAGATTGTAGAAGAAACCGAAAAGAAAGTCAATTCACTATTTAATTTTCGAACAACCCTTATATTTAATGCCTAAACAGAAATTGGTATATACGAGACCCAGGAGGACAGATATTTCATGCTTCTAAACTTCAGTCCTGTCTCAAATCTTGAGAGAGTTAGATGTTTGCTAGTTACGTGACCTTTTCTGGTAAATGATCTGTTTCAAAATATCAGTTTAATGCTTCAGTACTCAGAGTAAGGAAAGATATAGAGAGGCCTTTCCCATCCTTGTCTTGAAGGCGACATGATTTTTTTTGGTATAATCGAGGGCCTTTTGCCAAGTTAAGTCTGAATTCAATCGGGTAGTTTCGTGTATGACCGCTACTTTCATTCGGATCAATTTGCCATTCTTTGTTTGTTGTGAAATGACTGACAACAGTGACAGATTTATTATTGTGGTTGATTTTGTTCCTTTTAGAATATTCAGAATCCTTTCCTCTTTTCAAGAAAGACTGTGTTGTGTTCGCGAACAATGGTTAAAGTTTGTGAGGTTTGTGGACTCACGACAGCGAAGTGGTCGAGGTGTTAGAGCGTTTGGCTTCCACCCAGACGGTCCGGGTTCGATCCCCGGTCGTGTGTCACTGAGCTGAAGTGGTTCGGATTCCACTTTTATTTAAACTGTAGGTCCCGGATCTCCCTTGCTCGCACAAGCTCTGCTTTTGAGGGGTTTTCTCCGAAAACCTGGGAGTTTCGTAAAAACAAATTTTACAAAAACAAATTTTACAAATTTTACAAAAACATCTCCGGGATGTGGCAAAACCTTTCATAGGTAAGTTCGAACCAAGACATTCTGTTTCAATCATAGTCGTCACCAGGAGTTTTTATTATGGTAGTTGGTTGAATATGTTGAGAGGATCCAGGTTCCCGGTTTTCCTCAAATATATGAATAATAGTGAATGGATGTAAATCTATGCTGAAAGTTACCACCATTCAATATTTTGGGCATTTTAGAAATTGAGTAATGTCAGAGGGGACTTTTTCATGTTGACAAGTTATTACTTTTGAAACTCTAACTCTTGCAGGCTTTCAAATCTATTTTATAAATATATTTTGAATGTAGGTATACCAATAATTGATTGTTTTCAATAGGATTCCGTCTGATGTGGTTGTTGCGGAATTATGGTGTAATGCACTCGTAATAAATAGGAGCAACTTGAAGAGGAAATCATATTTTCTTTATGATGTAGGTACGTTATTTTGTGAGCAACATATTCAACACTTGACGCGCATACTGAACATTTAGCGGTAAGTTTTTTAGTCGGTTGGTCACAGAATGAACAACCTACATATTTTTTCTTTTTGAATAAAGTTTTTTCCATTTATATTATTATTCTTTTCAGTCATTCATAGAATGTGTTAGCATGAATTATTGACCAAAAAGTCATTAGGTATGTCTCCTACATACCGATTTTGAGATTCACAATCTTAAATATTCATGAATTCTAACTAAACATTCATTATATCGGACCTCACAAACTCTACCACTTTTTTTTATTGAATCTGACAATAAATCACAAACCTCATCAAATTATGATAATGAAAAGGTAATCAGTCGCAGATAATTCTTCGTCTGATTTTATGAACCAACGTTCATTACTTCACCCACCATTTACCTAGTAAATCAAAAGCCATAGGTACATAAATAAAACTCTTGTAGGTGGTTCAAAAACGGACACCATCTCCATATAAGAATTCCAGTAACAGGACATATGCCATCCATTTTCCAACTAATGGCATGAGTTCAATGATTCTCGAGTGTCACCCATACCGGTGAACTCCATCGTAAGCGAAAAATTGTACGTCCTCTTCTACCAACTGGAGGGCCCAAATGAACTCATGATGACATGATTTGTTATTTTATATTTATTGTATTTATTTTCTATATTTATTTATCATTATAGAATAATGTATTTCTAACTATGGAAATTGACAATATATTCTTATTTGAACAGGATACATCTACAACTGAATTGATTTATATTTTAATATCCCTTCGATTATTAACTAAACCAGCCGCCACTGTTTTATGGCCCGACTTTCTCGAAATGTAAACAAACTGTCCATAACGTCACTCCAACCGCCATCCACCCTCGCCAACAAATTGTATAGAAAAGGATGTTCCATGTCCACTTCAAAACAGGTAATTGTGTAGGTATTGGCATGGCACCTCTATGTCTTTTTTTACTCTGAGCTTCAGTAAGAATAATACCTTTTTGAATAGTTTAATAACGTAAATATCCTGAAATTTCATCGGTGTAATGCGATTATGATTGGGTTTGGTTTAATAATTTATAAATTTAAAACTTCTTAGTTATTCCGGCGTTCTATTTTTTCCTTTCGGCATAATAAATGATTTTGGCCGATTTCTTTGTTTTATTCAGTTAAATTTGATCTTCCACCTGGGCCTTCGGCCCCGATATTAATGAATAACAATTTGAAAAGTATTTGAATAGATTGAAATCCAGAAAAGTGATAAAGATAATAATAAAGTAACTTGATTAATTAAAACTAGTGTGTGTGCAGAACTGGTAGCAGCTTTCTGAAATGGTTTGCCAGATATTGAGATTTGAAAGGTAAGTAAATGTATAATTTTCCTGATGTGTTCCTATATAAACGCTGATATAAAATACTGACAAAGGCACCGCTCGGCCTAACAATTGATAGTATCAGCTGTGATGAAACTCTATTTCACCGGAATAGCGTTTCATTATACGATGAGGATCTTTCAAATCCTATTTTAATCATGTTTTGAACAATTTTACTCGTATCCTTCCTGTAAATTTATGTATCTTTAAATGTCTAGATTGACCGGACCATAAACACAGTTTGATAGTCCTTGAACGGGTTACAAAAAAAATCGTTCGACTTTCTGCAGATCTCGAATAATAAACTCAAAAAAGGTACTAAACTTTGAAAAATGAGCATATCGTGACGACTCGAAAATTGAAAGGAATATCAAAAAAAAATTATACGAACTGATTCATTTTCCTTGAGCAGATCTACAAAACGGGTTAACAAAGTTCTACCATATCTTGAAAAATTAGGTTTTGAAATTTTTGAATTTTTTTTAACATCAATTTCTCAAAGACGGCGGTAGATTTTGAAATTCCCAAAGGAGCCTTTTTTGAAAAAATGTCAACGAATTTCTTACGTTATATCAATATTTCGGGGAAATATTTCAATAAATACAAAAAATTGAGATGTTGACTTCGAAAAATTTTACGTTTTTTCTGAAACGCGAAAATATCGAGAGTCGTTTCCTATTATTGATGAACTTTAGTTATCGTTTCAATAAATTAGAGTAAGTAGTGGACAGGTACCATAAATGTAGTAGTATTCACGTTTGAGTCATAGTATCAACATTTGAGTCGTAGTATTCAAATCTTCTAGGCCATTCAACTTCCAAGCCTTTCGCGGATCCCCGCACACACTTGTTAAACTCATCGTATACATACGCTTTGACATCTACTTTGACAGAACCGTTCAACGAAAATGACAAACCAACACATGTCAACAACAATAATACCTTGGCCGACATCGCAACCAGTGAAATCAATTTGAAATATCAGGTTTGATTTACACCAAATACAACAGGAGCGTAAATTATTCTTGGATATTTTATAGCGGTCACGAATATTTTAAGAAAAACTTTCAAAATATTCGTGACCTCAGAATAAATGTTGAAATAATTTTAAAATCTTGTATTATTATAAAGAAAATATTACGAACATAATCCTTGTAATAAAAATATTGTTGATCGTAGTTATGAAGACTGGAAAGTTGAAAGTAGTTGGTCATTCCTTCAGCTGGACAATCAAGAAAATCGACATTTGAAATAACATAAATATCATAAAATGGAAGAAAATACTATTTTATGGTTTAATATCTCTTGACTTGGTAACTTTCTCCAAGATTTCTTTTCAAATTGTTGTTTTTTTTTGTGCTGGAAAACCTGAGGAATTTACACTACCGGCGAAAACATCAGGCACTGTTTTTGTTGTGAATAACCAAATCTTGATATCTTGATATGATCAACAAGGCGAAGTACTCTTATTGTCTGGGACAACGTTAAAATGTCTTGTAAATTAAACTTACATTTTTCTGGAATTCCTCAACTTCGAAAACACTGTGCACTTCTACAATGTTTACTTTTTATTTTGAATAATACACACTGAAATCTCTCGAGTTACATGTCCTAATCGACCCTAAATTCTCTAACACGTTGCATCGTTTGAATTGAATATTTTATGGGACGCTCAAATAAAACTCTTTTACCCCCTCGACTGCGTAAACATAACGTGGTACTTCGTGTGGCCAGTGAAAGGATTCGAAGTCAAAGCTCATTGTGAACTTTCAGCTCTGATTTAGCTAGCGCAGGAGTTCCGCGCAGCCCAAGAGCGAGCTTTCGGATCGAAGTTTAGACATGAGCGGAGGAACAGATGAAAATAAGGATGACAATTATTTTATCTATTTTATTTATTTATTCATTTATTCACGGGCAAGCACAATACAGATACAATTATTACAGTGCTATATAATAGTCAATACAATAAAGTGGATTAAAAACATTGAAAATAAAGTGTAAGAATAGTAGTTTCAAAATAGTGAAGTAGCGTATAGATCAATTAAGAAACATTTACTGAGTAAAACAATATAAACTAATATTAATAATAATAATAATAATAAACGCTTTTATTGGTAGGAAAAAAATGAAGAAAAATACAATAACACTATTGAAAAAACAGATTCGTACCAAAAGGCAGAGTTAGCTTTTGTCTGACCCACACAGAATCAGACAAGTGCTTTCTTCCACTCAACCTTAATCCAAATCTAGCAGACCAAACAATACTAATAGGCCAAGCTGTAGAAAAAAATAAAAAGCCCTTTTCACACAAAATGAAAGACGCAAACGGCCTAATACTTTTTTTTATAAGATAGTTCGTAAAAGAAAACCCCGGTTTTCTCCGCTTTGTGGAATTTTTTTTTTGTGAATATCTTGATAATTATTGGAGGAATCGTAGAACTTTTGTAGAAAATTATAAAACCTACAAAATCATTTCTTATACTACCCGATCGGTGAATTTTTCACTGAGAAAATCCGGGATAACCTCTACCATTTTTTGAAAAATCAGAATTTTTATAAATCTGACGCTGGACAAACAATATTGCGCAAACTGATAGATAATAACATGTGGTTCAACTGTGCGCAAGATGGTTCCTTTCCGTTGTGTAGTTTTTGCACAATCGTGTTATAAACAATTTTAGGGCAAATTTCTCTAAATGCGCCGATTTGAGGGAAATCATCTTCTTTAAATTCTGTGAACGGCATTTGGAAGTTACAAATCTTTGTTCATAAGATGAATAGCTTCTGACATTAAAGTTTATTTTGACTTTCAACTGTTTTTGGTTATTTACAGCAGCTCATTTCGAGCGTGATGATGAAAATGTGCGCAATGAAGAAATTGAGCATGACGAACAATTCAGTCAAATGGTGAATGGAATTATGATCTGCCTTCAGTTTCTATGTCCTTGTCAGTCGAATAGCTTTTTTTCATTCTATGATTTACAAAAGGTATCCATCAATGGAGATTGGTAATCATACTCAACTGCCAACTTGAGAATGCCACGCACTGAACTATCGAGGAAGTTGCCGTTAATGCTAGTTAATACCAACAATGACGACCATGTTGAGATCAATCACAGTGAACTACTTAGATCAAAAGAGGATGTGAAGCAGATAACTATAGATGAAACCACTGATGATTCTCCACACACTTATGTTATAGAAATCCCATCAGAGTCTGGACCACCTGTCCCAAATATTACACCACAAAGTGCCAGTTCCTCTTTCCAGCAGTCCAAAATAGCATCGAAAATAAGGTCTACCAGAACATACAGATGATTTTCAAAATACCAGGCATCAATCAATGAGCCGAAGCAAATATTAAAATATTGTCATCTGCTAATGAGTATGCAGCTGAACAGCACAAAGTCATGATGGAAATTTATGAAGAGAAATTAAAACAAGAATGCTTGATGACAAAAATGATTGAGGAAAAACTGATGAATTTAAAGAGAAAAAACATTCCGAATTTACGCTAAAATAATTTGTTTATTTTGAACATGAAATTTATACTCCGTTTGATGTAATTTTTATGCATTATCATAACACGGGGATTTTGTAGATTATGCTCAGAGCAAAGTTCTTTTGTTGCAAAGAAAATATTTTTCTAGTATTAATAAATAGTTTTTTCAGCTTAAAGGAACCTGCACAAAAGCATAGGAAAATGGCCCACAGTGGGATTTGCCAGAAATTCACATATGTTATTGGTATTGAGTTTCTGATCAAATGTTCTCATGGGCCCAATCCTCTAAGATCAATGATTTAGCTCTCAGGGCCGTATTTAGTATAGGTGGTAGATAAATAATGACACTTTTTTCTCAACTCCATAATTTTTTATTTCCTATTAAATTTTATTAAGATAAGAAAAATTACAAAATCTCAGCATTTGTCTTTTAGCACAAGTCCTTTGTGGAACATGTTTTACCCTACAGGACTGTATTTAGTAAAACTGTATTTTCCAAGTGATCCACAAAAAACTGAATCAAATTGATTTTGTTATAACTTTCTTATTTCTTGATATATGTCAGTGGTTGATGGCTCGTTTGATAGATGAATGTAGCTTATTTTGTGTACATAACAAAAGTGGTCGCCATCTTGATATCCAAGATGGCCGACTTAACCTATAAACTTTATGTAGGACTTATTTTGTAGCTTTTTAAGAAAGAAACAGGAAAAAACAACGTTCTGAAAGTTTAAATTGGTCATTTACTCTTTGAATTATCTAACTCTATAATATAAATATAACTCTACTATCTGATCTTAGAGTAATAATTTCATAAGGTTCAATACATTATAAAAATTAATGAACCTAGATTTGTTAGACTTAGACTGTAGGTATTCACGATTCAGAAGGAGAGAAAAATATCAAGTATGTATTCAATAAACTATGCATGAAAACCAGCCTGACGAGAATAATGAAGAATATGTATTGTATTGATAATAGGATACTACTGCAGTGCAATCAGGGGCAAGGACATCAGTAACATGTGCTCATATTTGTAGCATATTGTCGTATTCGATATTTGCACGCCATAATCAAAATGCGAATTATCCATCGACTTCTGTGTAACAGCATTTTAAAGATGCCGCAAATGGTCCAGTGCAAGATGCAATACTCCCGCAGCTGTAAGTGTTCAAGTATTATTTTGTTGATTTTGATTTTTTGTTCTCTTCCACCATTCTGGAAATATCGGTTTCAACGTTGTTTGTTATGAATAAGATATAGTTTTAATAAGATAGCATATAGAGTTATATTTATATCAAAGAATTGGATAATTCAAAAAGTAAATGACTGATTTCAACAATCAAAACGTTGTAGTTCTTATTTTTTCCTGTTATTATTTTTCTCGAAATGCTACAAAATAAGTTCATCTATCAAACGAGCCATCAACCACTGACATGGATCAAGAAATAAGAAAGTTACAACAAAACCATTTTAATTCAGTTTTCTGTGGATCACTTGGCACATATAGTTTTACTAAATACGGTCCTGTAAGGCAAAACAAGTTTCACAGAGGACTGGTGCTAAAAGACAAATTCTGAGATTTTGCAATATTTCTTATTCAATTAAATTCTAATAGGAAATACAAAAATCATGGACTTGAGAAAAGTGTCATTGTTTATTTGGCACCCATACTAAATACGGCCCTGAGAGCTAGATCATTGGTCTTAGAGGATTGGGCCCATGAGAACATTTGATCAGAAACTCAATACCAATAACATATGTGAATTTCAGGCAAATCCCACTGTGGGCCATTTCCCTATGCTTCTGTGTGGGGTCCTTTGATGTACTTTGCAAACTTGTCGGTTTTGTATAAATGAATAAAAGTTAGTTAGGATGAAAGCAAACAACTTATTTTTTGAGGTTTATTCATACTCTATACCTACAGCAACACACTGATGGAGTTTTGCTTCCAAAATCATTCTATTCTGTCAGCTCCCCTTCTTTGTCTCTCCACTGCTACAAGCCTTAAAAAAGGAGGAAGTTAGATCAATAATTTGCACATATAACTAGGTGAGCAAACCTTATGAAGTACTGATTTACAATGTTGCGCGAAAATTCAGATTTTCTCGTCTAGGTACTTGCCTTGGAAGAGCAGCCACAGGATCATGTCCCATCTTCCCTTGGGCAAGAAGTACATTCCATGGTGCGGGCAATTCCACTTCAGCGTTATCTGGCGGAACTTCTTCCCCTCGCCTCCTCAGAACATTGTGAAGTACAGTGGAAGCCACAATTATAGAAAATGTCTTTTCTAGTTTTACCAATATCCCTAAAGCCAAGACAGGGAAACGTCTTTTCCAAATCCCAAAGAGTCTCTCAACAGGATTTCTAGTCTTTATTATAGATTCATTATGTGACTGTCCAGCTGCACTTTCACATTGATCAAATGGAGTCATGAGGTAGCTCTGGCAGGCATAACCACTGTCCCCCACAAGAACACTATCTCCATATCTATGATTTTCCAACAGAACTTTACGGTAGCAATATTTGAAAATATGATAATCATAAGTACTTCCAGGTCATCTTGCAACAATATATGTGGATTCCAATTTGGCATTACATATTGCTTGGGTATTCAAAGAGAAGAAACCCTTCCTATTGCGGAACAACTCAGCATTGTCTCCACCTGAAACATTTTCCTCAAATTCAGGACTATATTCCGAAAAGAATTAATATTGATAAAAATATTTTTTGGTATCTTGATATGCGTACAGGAAACTAATCCTAGAACTCTAGGAAAACTTGCAATTCTAAAGAAATCGGTTTGTGTTCTTTGCTTCTCCTTTTGTGTGTAAGCAAATATTATATGCATGGGCCGAAGAGATGCTGTGGCTGCACTCACTCGGTGTACGGTGTAGATTTGCTAAACCCGCCAAAGTCTGCAAATGTCAGTTGATGACAACCACTGGCATAATAGCGCAAGGTACACAGCAACTGGTTCATTGGTAACACTGAATCATTTCTGAAACAATAGTAAACAATAATACGTGAACTGATCTATAAACAGGTATAACTACCGATCACTTGGGTATTCCAATTGATTTCTATTCTACAATATAATAATGAATTAAACTTAGATTTTGGAGAAGTAATTGCAATGGACCTTATCAGATATCATTCTGGTGGCACATTTGATGTTCTTGCAGTGGCATCCCTGTCTGTCATTTATTTCAAATCATTTTCTGGATATTAGATGACGCCCCATAAAATATAGTAGCGGTTATTTTGGAAACAACGGAATTTGAAAATCTGTGTGACAGCTCCAATAAACAAATTTTCTCACCTTCGATTAAAAAAATGGAAAACAGGTAATGAGCTGTGTTTTGGTTGGTTTCCGGGTTCTGCCGTGGTCTTCTTTGGTTTAAATCTCCAAACGTTTCAACTGCAACTGCGGCAGTCATCTTCAGTGGCGTGGTCGAAGTACTCTTCTAGACGTGTCAACTGAAACTGAAGCTTTCGAGTTTGCGATGTTATTTATAGTGATGTTTTTTCGCGCACTTTCTGTAATGGCGGGTTCGCGCGCACTGTCCGCGCGATTCCGGTGACATGGCTTCGTTTTGGCCCCTCTCAATGCTGTGTGCCAGATCTTTGGTGAATATGTTTTCTCTTCTTTTCTGTTGAAGTTATCTTGGTGTTTATGTATTTCTATGGTTTCCAAATAAATTCTTGTTGAATAATGATTCGACGTTGCTAGTCTCTCGATATTTTCGAAAAGGATCTTGTGTTCTCCGTCAGACAATGTATACTCAGCGACAGCGGACTTCTCGGTTTCTCCCAAACGACAACTCCGCTTGTGCTCGACTAGGCGGGTACTAATGCTTCTTTTCGTTTGACCGATATAGACCTTCCCACAGTTACATGGAATACGGTAGACTCCCGCTGATTTGAGTGGATCTCTGCTGTCTTTGGCTGATCTTAGATATTCCGATATCTTCTTCGTTAGTTTGAAGACGGTGTTGATTTTCTCCTTCTTTAGAATTTTCCCAATTCTGTTGGTGATACCTTCTATGTATGGCAGATAGACAGTGCCTTGGGGGTGCTCTTCATTGGTGTTCCTTTTCTTCTCCCTTGACGGATGATGACTTTCTTGTTGTACCTATTGCTTGTAACACAGTTGTAAGGTGTTTCATTTCCTCGTCGATGTGCCTTGGTTCACATATTCTCAAAGCTCTGTTCACTAGTGTGTTGATGACGGTTCGTTTCTGTTTTGGATGATGGTTGGATCCATTGTGTAGATGTCGATCTGTGTGTGTTTTCTTTCTGAACACCTTATGGCCTAGATGATTACCCTCTTTGGTGACTAATACGTCAAGAAATGGGATTTGAAGGTTTTCTTCTAATTCCATGGTGAACTGGATTTTTGGATGAAAACTATTCAAATGGTTTAGGAAGTTTTGAAGTTCTTCTCTTCCGTAGCTCCAAACAACGAACGTGTCATCTACATACCTCAACCAGTGCTTCGGTTGTTTCTCTGAAGATGGCCCTTTCTTCAAATTTCTCCATGTAGAAATTTGCTACTACTGGGCTAAGTGAACTGCCCATGGCGACTCCATCAACTTGTTCATAGAAAGTTTCATTCCACTGAAAATAAGTTGTCGTTAGTGAATGTCGAAATAAAAGTTGATATCTTGTGGAAAAATCGCCTCTATATAGCTGAGGGATTCTTCAAGTGGAACATTTGTAAATAAAGATACAATATCGAAGCTAACGAGAATGTCGTTTGGCTCCAAGGTGATTTTCTTCAACTGTTCGATAAAATGGGTGGAGTCTCGGACGTAAGTTCTAGTCTTCCCAACATGTTTCTGCAGCATGTCCGACAAATGCTTGTCGAGGTTGTAGGTTGGTGATCCTATGGCACTCGATATAGGTCTCAGTGGTACATCCTCCTTGTGAATTTTCGGCAATCCATAGACCCTTGGTGGAAATGCTTCTGATCTGCATAGTTTCTTCTTTGTCTCTGTTGGTAATGACCCTTTTATCAGCTGAATGGTCTTCCTCAAGATTTTCTCTGTTGGGTCTTTCTGTAATCTTCTGTACGTTTCTTGACTGACAAGGTTATTGAGTTTGTTTCTGTAGTCCGAGGTGTTTAAGACCACTGTTGCGTTTCCTTTGTCAGCAGGTAGAATGATAATAGTTTCATCAGCATTGAGACTTTTTATGGCAGCCTTTTCACCTCTTGAAATGTTGCATTTCGGAGGTTTAGCTTTGTAACCTTATGTGTATTTAAAAAAAGAGAATGTTGTTGACTGTCAAGTTGTTGAAAAAAAAGTCAATTAAAACGGTGAGACGAAAAATATGTTTTATTGGCAATTTCTGAGACCAAAACAGCTTGAATTGTTGTAACACCATCCGTTAGTAGAGTTGCAAACCATTTTTATAGTTGTGGTGTGCTGTCTTAAATGATTACCAAAAAAACCAAATTAGTACCATAGGTAGAAACTTATTCACTTGGTCAGAATTTGGTATGGTCAACTTGGTTAGAGTACCAAATTCATGCACGGTATAAACGTGGCCAATGATCTGAATAGTGAACTATAAATAACTCAATGTGAATATCAACAATTTGATGTGCAATTTATGCAAACGCAGATAGAAAATCTGTTTGTTTCAATCCAGTTATCTTACAACAAAACGGCCTATTCAATAACAAAAATAAGTAGCCAGTATCAACGTCTTTCATTGAATCGACAAAAAGAACGCAAAAAGGGTACGAAGCGACGTTGTCAGTTTCCCTAAAATTCCTGCATACTCGATGTTAGGACCTACAGTGCATGATATAGCCTATAGTTGTAGTTAGAGTGTATAATCTTCCTGATTATTGATAAGTAGTTATACTCTTTGGAATGTGTGAGTGAAGATGCGTTACGAAAGAGGTATGGATGAGCATAGCCTGACTGATCAAATAGACACAGATAACATTAGTCGGCAGTCGATTGGAAGCTTTGTAAAGAGTAACATTGTCGGAAGTGTTACTTATAATGTTTGTGTTTGAACTTCTTTGGAAGTGCCTATTTCAGAAGTATCGGCAATTCTTTGATCAATAATGATGAAAATGCAAACTTGACACTTTGCGCCTGCCTGACATTTCGCGGATTTGAATGTCAGAAATCTCGTTAAGATATAAAAAAATGACAGAAAATAAAAATTGCACTCCACCTTTCAAATTTGAAAAAATGTATAAAATCGCAATGGAAATAAATTTTCTTAAATTAATAAAATTAGAGCGATTAAGCGATTAGATTGAAAAAAAATACTTTTGACAGGTAGCAAAAGTCACATGACCCCATTCGAGTAGGCTGGTATGTGAAGTGGAGAATTAACTGTGAGGTCATCTCTTGCTGCAATAGACCCGGATGGTGTTGGGGTACTTCTGGGGGACTTCTGTGTAACAGCATTTTAAAGATGCCGCAAATGGTCCAGTGCAAGATGCAATACTCCCGCAGCTGTAAGTGTTCAAGTATTATTTTGTTGATTTTGATTTTTTGTTCTCTTCCACCATTCTGGAAATATCGGTTTCAACGTTGTTTGTTATGAATAAGATATAGTTTTAATAAGATAGCATATAGAGTTATATTTATATCAAAGAATTGGATAATTCAAAAAGTAAATGACTGATTTCAACAATCAAAACGTTGTAGTTCTTATTTTTTCCTGTTATTATTTTTCTCGAAATGCTACAAAATAAGTTCATCTATCAAACGAGCCATCAACCACTGACATGGATCAAGAAATAAGAAAGTTACAACAAAACCATTTTAATTCAGTTTTCTGTGGATCACTTGGCACATATAGTTTTACTAAATACGGTCCTGTAAGGCAAAACAAGTTTCACAGAGGACTGGTGCTAAAAGACAAATTCTGAGATTTTGCAATATTTCTTATTCAATTAAATTCTAATAGGAAATACAAAAATCATGGACTTGAGAAAAGTGTCATTGTTTATTTGGCACCCATACTAAATACGGCCCTGAGAGCTAGATCATTGGTCTTAGAGGATTGGGCCCATGAGAACATTTGATCAGAAACTCAATACCAATAACATATGTGAATTTCAGGCAAATCCCACTGTGGGCCATTTCCCTATGCTTCTGTGTGGGGTCCTTTGATGTACTTTGCAAACTTGTCGGTTTTGTATAAATGAATAAAAGTTAGTTAGGATGAAAGCAAACAACTTATTTTTTGAGGTTTATTCATACTCTATACCTACAGCAACACACTGATGGAGTTTTGCTTCCAAAATCATTCTATTCTGTCAGCTCCCCTTCTTTGTCTCTCCACTGCTACAAGCCTTAAAAAAGGAGGAAGTTAGATCAATAATTTGCACATATAACTAGGTGAGCAAACCTTATGAAGTACTGATTTACAATGTTGCGCGAAAATTCAGATTTTCTCGTCTAGGTACTTGCCTTGGAAGAGCAGCCACAGGATCATGTCCCATCTTCCCTTGGGCAAGAAGTACATTCCATGGTGCGGGCAATTCCACTTCAGCGTTATCTGGCGGAACTTCTTCCCCTCGCCTCCTCAGAACATTGTGAAGTACAGTGGAAGCCACAATTATAGAAAATGTCTTTTCTAGTTTTACCAATATCCCTAAAGCCAAGACAGGGAAACGTCTTTTCCAAATCCCAAAGAGTCTCTCAACAGGATTTCTAGTCTTTATTATAGATTCATTATGTGACTGTCCAGCTGCACTTTCACATTGATCAAATGGAGTCATGAGGTAGCTCTGGCAGGCATAACCACTGTCCCCCACAAGAACACTATCTCCATATCTATGATTTTCCAACAGAACTTTACGGTAGCAATATTTGAAAATATGATAATCATAAGTACTTCCAGGTCATCTTGCAACAATATATGTGGATTCCAATTTGGCATTACATATTGCTTGGGTATTCAAAGAGAAGAAACCCTTCCTATTGCGGAACAACTCAGCATTGTCTCCACCTGAAACATTTTCCTCAAATTCAGGACTATATTCCGAAAAGAATTAATATTGATAAAAATATTTTTTGGTATCTTGATATGCGTACAGGAAACTAATCCTAGAACTCTAGGAAAACTTGCAATTCTAAAGAAATCGGTTTGTGTTCTTTGCTTCTCCTTTTGTGTGTAAGCAAATATTATATGCATGGGCCGAAGAGATGCTGTGGCTGCACTCACTCGGTGTACGGTGTAGATTTGCTAAACCCGCCAAAGTCTGCAAATGTCAGTTGATGACAACCACTGGCATAATAGCGCAAGGTACACAGCAACTGGTTCATTGGTAACACTGAATCATTTCTGAAACAATAGTAAACAATAATACGTGAACTGATCTATAAACAGGTATAACTACCGATCACTTGGGTATTCCAATTGATTTCTATTCTACAATATAATAATGAATTAAACTTAGATTTTGGAGAAGTAATTGCAATGGACCTTATCAGATATCATTCTGGTGGCACATTTGATGTTCTTGCAGTGGCATCCCTGTCTGTCATTTATTTCAAATCATTTTCTGGATATTAGATGACGCCCCATAAAATATAGTAGCGGTTATTTTGGAAACAACGGAATTTGAAAATCTGTGTGACAGCTCCAATAAACAAATTTTCTCACCTTCGATTAAAAAAATGGAAAACAGGTAATGAGCTGTGTTTTGGTTGGTTTCCGGGTTCTGCCGTGGTCTTCTTTGGTTTAAATCTCCAAACGTTTCAACTGCAACTGCGGCAGTCATCTTCAGTGGCGTGGTCGAAGTACTCTTCTAGACGTGTCAACTGAAACTGAAGCTTTCGAGTTTGCGATGTTATTTATAGTGATGTTTTTTCGCGCACTTTCTGTAATGGCGGGTTCGCGCGCACTGTCCGCGCGATTCCGGTGACATGGCTTCGTTTTGGCCCCTCTCAATGCTGTGTGCCAGATCTTTGGTGAATATGTTTTCTCTTCTTTTCTGTTGAAGTTATCTTGGTGTTTATGTATTTCTATGGTTTCCAAATAAATTCTTGTTGAATAATGATTCGACGTTGCTAGTCTCTCGATATTTTCGAAAAGGATCTTGTGTTCTCCGTCAGACAATGTATACTCAGCGACAGCGGACTTCTCGGTTTCTCCCAAACGACAACTCCGCTTGTGCTCGACTAGGCGGGTACTAATGCTTCTTTTCGTTTGACCGATATAGACCTTCCCACAGTTACATGGAATACGGTAGACTCCCGCTGATTTGAGTGGATCTCTGCTGTCTTTGGCTGATCTTAGATATTCCGATATCTTCTTCGTTAGTTTGAAGACGGTGTTGATTTTCTCCTTCTTTAGAATTTTCCCAATTCTGTTGGTGATACCTTCTATGTATGGCAGATAGACAGTGCCTTGGGGGTGCTCTTCATTGGTGTTCCTTTTCTTCTCCCTTGACGGATGATGACTTTCTTGTTGTACCTATTGCTTGTAACACAGTTGTAAGGTGTTTCATTTCCTCGTCGATGTGCCTTGGTTCACATATTCTCAAAGCTCTGTTCACTAGTGTGTTGATGACGGTTCGTTTCTGTTTTGGATGATGGTTGGATCCATTGTGTAGATGTCGATCTGTGTGTGTTTTCTTTCTGAACACCTTATGGCCTAGATGATTACCCTCTTTGGTGACTAATACGTCAAGAAATGGGATTTGAAGGTTTTCTTCTAATTCCATGGTGAACTGGATTTTTGGATGAAAACTATTCAAATGGTTTAGGAAGTTTTGAAGTTCTTCTCTTCCGTAGCTCCAAACAACGAACGTGTCATCTACATACCTCAACCAGTGCTTCGGTTGTTTCTCTGAAGATGGCCCTTTCTTCAAATTTCTCCATGTAGAAATTTGCTACTACTGGGCTAAGTGAACTGCCCATGGCGACTCCATCAACTTGTTCATAGAAAGTTTCATTCCACTGAAAATAAGTTGTCGTTAGTGAATGTCGAAATAAAAGTTGATATCTTGTGGAAAAATCGCCTCTATATAGCTGAGGGATTCTTCAAGTGGAACATTTGTAAATAAAGATACAATATCGAAGCTAACGAGAATGTCGTTTGGCTCCAAGGTGATTTTCTTCAACTGTTCGATAAAATGGGTGGAGTCTCGGACGTAAGTTCTAGTCTTCCCAACATGTTTCTGCAGCATGTCCGACAAATGCTTGTCGAGGTTGTAGGTTGGTGATCCTATGGCACTCGATATAGGTCTCAGTGGTACATCCTCCTTGTGAATTTTCGGCAATCCATAGACCCTTGGTGGAAATGCTTCTGATCTGCATAGTTTCTTCTTTGTCTCTGTTGGTAATGACCCTTTTATCAGCTGAATGGTCTTCCTCAAGATTTTCTCTGTTGGGTCTTTCTGTAATCTTCTGTACGTTTCTTGACTGACAAGGTTATTGAGTTTGTTTCTGTAGTCCGAGGTGTTTAAGACCACTGTTGCGTTTCCTTTGTCAGCAGGTAGAATGATAATAGTTTCATCAGCATTGAGACTTTTTATGGCAGCCTTTTCACCTCTTGAAATGTTGCATTTCGGAGGTTTAGCTTTGTAACCTTATGTGTATTTAAAAAAAGAGAATGTTGTTGACTGTCAAGTTGTTGAAAAAAAAGTCAATTAAAACGGTGAGACGAAAAATATGTTTTATTGGCAATTTCTGAGACCAAAACAGCTTGAATTGTTGTAACACCATCCGTTAGTAGAGTTGCAAACCATTTTTATAGTTGTGGTGTGCTGTCTTAAATGATTACCAAAAAAACCAAATTAGTACCATAGGTAGAAACTTATTCACTTGGTCAGAATTTGGTATGGTCAACTTGGTTAGAGTACCAAATTCATGCACGGTATAAACGTGGCCAATGATCTGAATAGTGAACTATAAATAACTCAATGTGAATATCAACAATTTGATGTGCAATTTATGCAAACGCAGATAGAAAATCTGTTTGTTTCAATCCAGTTATCTTACAACAAAACGGCCTATTCAATAACAAAAATAAGTAGCCAGTATCAACGTCTTTCATTGAATCGACAAAAAGAACGCAAAAAGGGTACGAAGCGACGTTGTCAGTTTCCCTAAAATTCCTGCATACTCGATGTTAGGACCTACAGTGCATGATATAGCCTATAGTTGTAGTTAGAGTGTATAATCTTCCTGATTATTGATAAGTAGTTATACTCTTTGGAATGTGTGAGTGAAGATGCGTTACGAAAGAGGTATGGATGAGCATAGCCTGACTGATCAAATAGACACAGATAACATTAGTCGGCAGTCGATTGGAAGCTTTGTAAAGAGTAACATTGTCGGAAGTGTTACTTATAATGTTTGTGTTTGAACTTCTTTGGAAGTGCCTATTTCAGAAGTATCGGCAATTCTTTGATCAATAATGATGAAAATGCAAACTTGACACTTTGCGCCTGCCTGACATTTCGCGGATTTGAATGTCAGAAATCTCGTTAAGATATAAAAAAATGACAGAAAATAAAAATTGCACTCCACCTTTCAAATTTGAAAAAATGTATAAAATCGCAATGGAAATAAATTTTCTTAAATTAATAAAATTAGAGCGATTAAGCGATTAGATTGAAAAAAAATACTTTTGACAGGTAGCAAAAGTCACATGACCCCATTCGAGTAGGCTGGTATGTGAAGTGGAGAATTAACTGTGAGGTCATCTCTTGCTGCAATAGACCCGGATGGTGTTGGGGTATCATTACCTGGGTAACTGGTCAATGTTCTTAAAAATCATCTGTCCATTTTGTCTAACGTAGACTTTTGTCGTCTTACAACAAGCCGATTTTCATCATTATCATTTCCAACATGATGAAAAATAGTGTCTTCACTATAGTTAGGTATTTATCGACAAACTATTTTTGGAATTTCACATCTTCTTTCTGCACGCCCCTGGCTGCGGAACGAATCCGTTTGACGAAAGAAATAGCTAAATATATTACCAGCGCTGTATGTAAACTTGATTAGCTCCAATTTCAATAGGAGAATGCACTACTAATTTCCACCAATGCACCCAAAATCCCCTCCATCTCGGTGCATTCTACTGTTATTATATTTTAATCAAATAATGATGCCGCATGGGGCATTAAGCTCCCTTCAAACCTGAAAGTTTGAGTTCGCTGGAAAGTTAGGTGATTTATAAAGAAAGTTGACCCCTTCCGTGAAATATTTGAAGTTATCAAGAACAGCGGAAACGTCAAAAAGTTTTCACTTCGTCGGAGTTGAAACTGAAAGAAATGAACTTGGGATCATCTTACGGAAAAATATGACACATGTGAATGATAGCTTCCTATTTTCTCTCAATTACGTTCTTTAGCGCAATGAAGCGAAGGAAGTGACAGTTTCTCAGATGGTCTTAAAAACATTCAGGATCATGCTAGAGCTTATCGTTTTAATTAAAAAAATATAGTACCTACCTATGAATTACCAAGTAGTACACTTTTATTGGTAGAATATTGGTATAATATTCTGGAGATATTGGCAAAATATTCAAAGTTAATATTGTTGATAAAAAATTGTCAACAATATTGTTTCAATATTTATTTTCTTGAAAATATGAACAGGATATTGAAAAGGTAAACATTCCCAATTGAAAATTGAAAAAGCAGGACTCCTCTGGAATTGGAAAAAACCTACGACAGAAATTAATCCATTTTTTATAATATCTTACAGAAAACAACTACTTCTCCGGCTAAGGCCACGCTGGACATTGAACTACATCTGATAGATATTGTGAAAAGACCCTAAAGAAAGAATTCGAAAATTGAAATTTTAATTTCTATTCAGATAGTTGATTTTTTGATTATCCAGTTTCGATTGGGGATTCATATATACAGGGTGGGCCAATGGAAACTTTCCACTTTTTTAGGATTTCAAATCAAAATTTGGAAAAAACGCTAGAATTTGTCAATTTTTGATTTGAGGGGGAACTGATTTCCAGCTTTTTCACACCATAGCTTCAACCCTGTAGCTGGAGGGTGAACAAAATTTGAAATTGATTTACTAGAATTGATGTAGGTACTAGAAAAGCATATTGACAAATGTGAAGAAGTGAAAAAAAAATCAAATAAACAGATAAAATTGAAATCATGGATGACAGATGGTCTTCTTATTTCTACAGTGTGTCCCACTTTGAGCAGCCACACCCTCATATTTCGTTGAGCATGAAATAATTCGAAATTTTCTTTGACTCAAGTTGTACTTGGAAATACCTACCTTTATGTTTACGGAACCTTTGTATATCCATTTTCCACGGTTAACTACGACCAAATGAAAAGTGAAAAATTGGGAAAAACGTACTAGGCATTTTTTTTATCGCAAAAATAACACCAGATTCTGTTTCAGAACACCTTAAAATCCCCAAATCTCAATGCTTGAATCATTTGAATATACAGGGTATCATCTGTAGCTGGTAGCATTATCAACTCTAATCCATAAATAATGCTTGGAAAATTTCTTGTCACAGAATTCCCAAAAATATTTAATTGATACTTTGAAAAATAGCCAAATATCACTTTTCCAAGGCTAACTCTGATCAGAATGAATGATACCCTGTATATTCAAATGATTCAAGCATTGAGATTTGGGGGTTTTAAGATGTTCTGAAACAGAATCTAGTGTTATTTTTGCGATAAAAAAAATGCCTAGTATGTTTTTCCCAATTTTTCACTTTTCATTTGGTCGTAGTTAGCCGTGGAAAATGAATATACAAAGGTTACGTAAACATAAAGGTAGGCATTTCCGAGTACTACAACTTGAGTCAAAGAAAATTTCGAATTATTTCATGCTCAACGAAATATGAGGGTGTGGCTGCTCAAAGTGGGACACACTGTATATACCACAAAGACAAATTAAAACGAAACCTTTTGGCCAACTTCTCAGTAGAAAAACATAATGAATATGAACTTTATAGAAACTTCCTGACAAAACTTATCCGAGAAACCAAAGATAAATTCAACACGAATAAAATATTAGGGACCAAAAATCATTTCAAAAAAGTTTGGCAGAATGTGAACGAAATAACAAATAGTGCAAAAAATAAATCTACCAATTATGATATTGAAGATGAGAACAAACATAAAATTTTGATAGATAAAGAAAAGGCGAACTTTTTCAATAATTTTTTCGTACAAATTGGTGGTAGAAATAGAAAAGCCCACATCCCCCGTTATAGAAAGCCGCAACAACATCACCAACTCAATATACCTACACCCAGTAACAAGAAACGAGTTGATCGATATCATTTCGGGTTTAAAAAATAATACTTCTGGCCCCGATAAAATCTCTGTGATTCTTATCAAAAATCTCCACACGTACCTTATAAAACCCATATGTCACATTTTGAATTTAATATTTACTATTGAAAAAATACCTGAATCTTTCAAAGACTCAATCACAACACCGATTTTTAAATCAGGCGATAAAAAATTGTAAATTGTATAGGATTTTAGCAGTGAGCAGTCCTCCGGACATCTTATGCCTCTTGTCATAAGCTCATTGTGACCTACAGTTTTCTTTTCTGATAAAAAATTAGTAAAAAATTTTCGAACCATAACTCAGATTAACAATTTCTCAAAAATATTCGAAAAATATCTCAAAATTAGAGTTATACAATTCTGCAATAATAACAATATTTTTTCTGAATCACAATATGGTTTTCTGGAAAACAGATCAACCGAAAACGCAGTTTTTGAGTTAGTTAACCAAATCAACAACTGTTTCCAAATACAAGAAAAATGCATAACTGTGTTTTTGGATTTGGCCAAGGAATTTGATACTGTCGATCACAATATACTCCTTCAACGTCTAACTGAAATAGGTGTAAGAGGTATTGCTTTGAAATTATCTGAGGATTATTTGACAAATAGAACACAAATTGTCAAGGTAAACGACTCTTTCAGCGACCCACTACTAGTTACCCGGGGCGTACCCCAGGGAACTGTATTAGGTCCTATCTTATTTCTCCTATATATGAACAACAGCTTCAAAATTTCTAACTTCAATGGAAAAATAACTTAATTTGCTGATGATACGTGAAGAGACGTGGGAAGAAGTATACACTCAGGCTGAGGTAGGCATCAAAATAATTTTCAACTGGTTGAGTTCTAATTTACTGAGTGTCACTGTCAAAAAAACCAAATTCATTGCATTTACTCCAACTACTAGAGACCAACCGGCTAAAAATATTATGAAAATCCATAAAACATCATGTTCGAATGTTCACCATTGTAGCTGTACTTCTATATATGAAACGGACACAATAAAATACCCAGGGGTAATACTGGACCAATCTCTTCGGTGGAATGCACATATCGAATATACTGTAACTAGACTACGTAAATTAATCTATAAATTTTATCAGCTTAGGAACATAAGCAGGAAAATGATACTGATGGTGTATGATGCCTTGGCTAATTCCATAATACGTTACTGTATAATAGAATGAAGTGGTACCTTCGAGACATCACTAGTTAACGTAATTCAAAATTCATTAATGAGAATTATCATCAAGATCGAAGATACTGTACCAAGTCGTTGTATGATGAAACGGGATTATTCGGAGTTAGGAAACTTTACATTTTTCAGAGTTTACTATGGACTGCTAATTCTTCAATTACATTTGTACAGCACGCATTCAATACTCGCACTAGGTTAATTCAGACCATAAGTGTTCCACGCTGCAGACTCACGCATAATCAAAAATTCATAACGAATCTGGGACTAACACTTTACAATAGTCTACCTGAACTACTGAAAGGCTGAGAAACAAACGCAACTTCAAAAGAGAGTTGAAATAATTTGTTCATGATAATGAATATGATATGCTTCTACTGATTCTTGAATAATGAATAATCATTATTATAGCTTTCCAGATCTCACCTCAAACAGATCTCTTTCTCGCTCTCTCGCACTCTCTCTCTTTTGCTCTTTCTCTCTTTATCGCTCTCTCTCTCTATTCCTATCTCCATCCTGCGATATTACTATGTCTGGTTATACAGGAATGGGGTCACTATTTTGTATGCTGGCTACAATACAAGCTTGCTTAGGTAGCCGCAATTTTAATTAGCTCTCCCAGGATTATGTAATCTTCATAGTTATGAACACATTTTTTTTTGTTACAGATGAATCTGTATCTGTTTTATATCTGAACTGAATAAATTTACTTACTATTATGAGCATCAAGTATACCACTTTTATATGACGCGAAGTAAACTTGAACAGATATTTCAGTTGAATCTTCACTGCATCTGAGAAAGCACGTTTAAAGGTAAGGCGGTCATCTTCCTTACCCACAAAAAGTCTATATGAACTCCTCTGCATGTTACTCGTTGAACAATTTTTAAACAAACTTTGAGGTATCAGGATGGAGATGGAGGTAAGTCTGAAGAAAAAACGTCATGTTTGCTCTTATTTATTTTACTGATAACTAGGTGAAATAGTGGTAATAGTTCTATTCTATTCAGGATTTACAAACTCTCATTTCTTATCGTTGATTTCTTCACCATACCAGTGCTTATAGAGTTTCATATTACAGACAATTCTCACTGACAAAAAGTAAATAATTTCTATGAGAGAAACTATAGAAAAACCAACAAACAATCCTAGCAAACCACCAACATTTGCTAAAAAATCCAGATGTCCATATAGCTCATTTCTGATGTATGGAATGAAATGACTAGCTTTGAAGTAAAGGACCAACTGGGAACTAGCAAACCTGAAAATAATCAAGAATAAAAATTATGTATAAAGTTATCTCGAGAATAATTGGTTAATAAGAAAGCGTGAAACGGACACAAAGAATTAAAAAATATAATTCCGGCTTCACCACTCGGAATTGTCTCATCATTTCCAAAGTCCTTTCTTCCGGTTCAAGATCATATGTGAATTAATTGTGAAGTTCAAGCCCTTGATCACCGATTAAATTAAGAAATACTCCTATTTTCTTTTTCTCTGGCTTGGCATCTAAATCTGTTGCTTCCATAAACAACTCAAATCGTTAAACGAATATTTTCCAATTCTGACTAACATTTCCATCTTCAAGTACCAAAGGTTCGGGTTTGTTAAATTCCATAACTATCTCAGATTTCCACTGATTGTGACCGACCTTACACCATGTAATATTTTATATTGCGTTAGTTTATAATTAATGTTCAGAAATGCTTCAAGATGAAAAATCTTTATTTTCTCAGATCTGACATTGACAGTAAACAACTAATATCCTTGTTTTACAGATGTACAGTATGACCAATAAATAGTAACTAATAAGTATAATACAGTAAGTGAAAGTCCAGCGACAACTTTGCAGATTTAATACAGCTCTTTTGCCCTGCGACATAAATATTTTTAAAAAAAATTAGATATGCTATTGACTTTTGAGGGCTGCCGTTCGTAAGGGGACGACAGCTGGTTAACGGAAAAAACAATTTTAAACAAAAAAAAATGTAGTTGAACGCTTGACGGTAACAACGAATACTGGAAACTAGATTATAATCATAACTTGATGTATCAGTCAACCCGACATACTGCATATTTATTCTCTGTCACTATCCACACCACCTAAGATTCGGCAATTATGTACACACAATGTTCCCAGCAATGACAGCAAAACAGAAATCTTTTTATGTTTTCAAGTTGCTGCAACTCAAAACGTCTTGTTGATGAAAAGTTTCAGATTTTCTGTTAAATTGTTGATTGATGTGGACACGGCATAAGAGGTGAACACGTATTTTTTCCAGGTTTTTAGTGGAAACGGAAACACGAAAACTTGTTGATGAGAAGTTTCAGCTGTGTTGTGGAATTGTTGAAAAGCATTGAGTTGATGTTTTGTTTCTGTTTTGGTAGTTTGATATGGACACGGTGTTGATACTTCATTAATTTTTTTAATATGATTTTATTCCCTAACTATTGATTTCGCTTAGTTACTGTACTATAAAAAATAATAAAGTCAGTTTGATTGAAAAAGTATTGACAATAAGAGTTTCCAAAAAGTCTACTTCGAAGGAACCCGCATCAAAATCGCACGGAATCAGTTTGAATGATGCGCTCTTAGCCGGTCCGGATCATCTGCAATCCGTAGCCATACTTTGGAAATTAAGACAGCAAAAATTTGGATTCTGCGGAGATATCAGGGAGATGTTTCACCAAGTCCACATTCGGGAGGAAGATCGAGATTCTCAGCGTTTCCTTTGGCGAAATTTGGAGTACCATAGAGACTTCCTGACGTATATGAAATGGTTGTTATGACTTTCGGATCGACATGTTCTCCAGTTTGTGCCCAATATGTGAAGAATCTCAACGCTGAAAAGTATGCATCGAAACCTGATATCAGAGACGCAATCATTGAAAAATTCTATGTGGACGATTATTTGGACCCTAAGGGTACCGAGGAGGAATCATTGAAAACTGTTACTGAAGTTTGCAGAATACAGAAACTGGCCGGTTTTGATGTCGTTAACTGGATGACAATTTCCTCCCTAATCCAAGAAAAGTTTACAGGAGATTTATTTGCATCCAAGCATCCAAGCAAGATGATGGTTCCTCTCTCCACAGGATACTTGGATTGTGGTGGGATACAGAAAACGACGCATTCTTCTTTAAACTCATCACGAATGAAAATTTCACCGATATGAACCCAACCAAAAGAAAGTTATTGAAATCCGAGATGTCTCTATATGATCCCTTGGGGTTGATAGCTAGTTTCACAGTTGGAGGAAAAATTTTAATGCAGGATATTAGGAGATCGGGTATACATTGGGATGAAAAATTACCAAATATATTAATCGATATTTGGAGAAAAATTGTAATAGAAGACTTGCCTAAAATCACGGAGATTCGAATTCCCAGATGCTACAGTTCAATGATCCTAAGAGCAACCAAAATTGAACTCCACACATTTTGCGATGGTAGTGAAATGGCATTCGCAGCAGTATCCTATCTCAGAGTATTAGGAAAGGAAAACAATCAGGTTGATATTTCACTGGTTGCATCTAAGACTCGAGTTTCGCCACTAAAACCTTTGTCTATACCAAAACTGGAACTACAGGCAGCTGTGATGGCAAGTAGACTAGCTCAAACTATCAGGTCTGAATTGGAAATACCTATTCACCAACTGTTCTTTTGGTCAGATTTCAAATGTGTTCTCTCTTGGATCAGAAACGATGGACGAAAATACAATCAATTTGTAGCTCACAGAGTTGGGAAGATTCAGGAAAGAGCGAATGTTGCAGATTGGAGGTGGCTACCAACTACTTCAACCCTGCCTATGAAGCAACAAGACCACGAATTCGACAGAAAATAATCTCAAATGAATGGTTTGATGGTCCGACATTTTTGCGACAACCTTTACAAAATTGGCTAATGGAATCTGTCAGATTAGCATAATGAAATAATGTAATGATCAATTATAAAAGTTTTGCAAAGTAGAAAAGAAGATACAATAACCAAAGGATTGCTAAGTAGAAAAGTTGCTAACCATAACAATAGTTCTTTTCTAACGATTTTCTCTCGATAAAGTATGCTTTTTTCTAATAAAAATACGAAATAGTTATTATCCTAGCATAAGTGAGGAAAGTTATACTTTTCAGCACGATACTGCAGTCGCGTACGGGATGGAATCGCAATGATGATACTAATTCCGAGGTCAAAATTATGATAATTCCGAGTTATAAAGTCGGAATTATACTAATCCTAATTTCTACTTTCGAAGTCGGAATTAGGTTAATTCCGGGTTGTGAAGTCGGAATTTTATTTTTCAATTCTTTGTAGCTTTCGTAGGTTATGACCCATGATCTATTCAACTTTTTCATTAATTTGAGTTCAAACTATCCCTTGTTGGAATCACGGAAGTCACATACTTCTAACACTTCGTAAAACTCACCTTTCATCTTTGTCAGTTTCCAAACCCACTGATTCGATTCCCTTATATAGGTCGAAATCAATTTCTGTTATTTCTGTGTTGTATTCCACTACAGTGCACATCGGCATGCAATCGCAATGTATCACTTCTGTGAGATTTCGGATATTACTATCTCCATCAATCGAATGTTGTAGACCGGACATATCCAAATGATCTGCCAAGAAACACTATGATCAAACAAATTCAGATTCAGAGGACCCCGCAATATCCTTAATTCGCTGAAACTTTGCAGAAAGATTGTATTCGGTATGCTGATCAAAACTCTCACTGGGCACAACCCTCCATTTTCAATCCCAGACCCCCTATAGCCCCCAATGTACACTCTCCGGTGTGTTGATGCATAAGTTTCAATTCATCTTCAAAGCGTTTCTTTTCACTGCCCACCCCTTTCTCCAACCGAATCCTACCCTCACCACACCTCGCCCCCACCCCTGCTCTCCTACCGAACCGTTCATTAACGCCCCATTACTCACTTTCAAGGTTAAAGATTCTTTAATTGATTTATTTCAATCTTTTGAAGCTTACATTACAGTACATCCCTCCCTCACCACCGCCCCCAAGGAGTGTGAACCCAGCCACTTAAGACAAGGTGTGTGAAAGATTGAAATAAAACGACTAAATAATCTTTAACCTTGAAAGTGAGTAATATGGGGCGTTAATGAAGGGTTGGGAGGGGTGCAGGGGTGGGGGCGAGGTGTGGCGAGAATGTAGGAATCGGTTGGAGAAAAGGGTGGGCAGTGAAGAGAAACGCTTTGGAGATGAATTAAATTTATGCATTAACACACCAGAAAGTGTACTTTAGGGAGCTATAGGGGGTCTAGGGTTGAAAATGGTGGGTTGTGCCCATTGAGACTCTTGATCAGCATACCGAATACTATCTTTCTGCGAAGTTTCAGCGAATTTAGCCGAGAGCCATTTTCCATAAGGATTTTGCGGGGTCCTTTACCTATTGTCAAGTTTAGAGAGATGATCAAGAAACATTCAAAATGCGATTGAATAAATTCTATTCTGGTTCCCATACGACTTGACATGAATTTTTTTCTACATTTTCCATTGCATGTTGTTTGAACTTCTATCATGTCTTTCTATGATAATTTTCATTTGCTTTTTTTCCACATTTTGGCAGGTGACAGGAGTCATTAAAATCAGTCTGAAGCCTTGTCTAGTTCAACTGAATTTGAACAAAACTGTGTTACTGATACAACTAGCGGCTAGAGACCTCTTGCGTCTAGGGTTACTGAATCCTAGAAAGCTTTGTTTGGCCTTCTCACGGGTATGGCCAATGGGTGGAGTCTAATAGTTCCAATCTCTTTGAATAGTTCTAATGTTCCAAATAACCCACAAAAGCGCCAATTACGAAGCAAGGGTTATAAGAGAGAGAACCGATAATTTTGAAAAAAAGTTGGTTATGTTTCTTTTGTAAGTCAGAATGTCAAATTAGTAAATTATGGATATCATGTTCAATTTCAATGGATACATATCAATTCTAATTTTTTTCATGGATTGAAATTGTCAGGTGTACAATTGACTCGAATTTAAAAAAAGCGTCAACTTTCGGACACGGCCCCGATATTCTGTGGCCCGACCACCAACCATTATGAAACGTGGAGATTCAGCCGTCGACCATCTCTGCTGCAGACATAAGAGTTTCATTTAGAAGGGCAGATCCTAGTGTTGTTTTCAGAATGATGTGTAAAAGTTGCCAATGATTGATTAAATATATCTACAGAGTTACAAACTTTTAATAAAAACACTGAAACTTCTCCATTAATGGGTTCATTATTCAAAATTAGAGATTACTGTTCTCCCAAATACTTCTTAGTCAATATATACCTACCATTGTTTGATCGATACAAATTTTCAAAATTGGGTATCAATTTGAGGTACTGCTAATAACTCAAAAACCAATTAATATCGATTATCGAATTTGAATCTTACAGAAGTGCCTAGCATTCGTGAATATAACACGTGTCAAAGATAATTGCTGAATGCCACACAGATGAAATCAAGCATTAGCAAAAAACTTAAGACAAAAATTAATACCTATCAGACATATAGGTATTACAAAACATCCAAAAAATATTGACATGAGTGAGGTAAGCAAAAAAAAGAGTCAGTTACTTTTTTCAGTCTGGATAATACACAGTGACAACCTAAGAAGTCCTCCTACATCTGCAGCGAGCAATTCATTGGTGGATAAAAATCTAATATCTCTGATCATCCTGCTTATGTACCAACAATATTTCCTTCTGTGTACAATAAGCATAAAACAAATAAGTCTGCCTTAGCCCGATATGAAAGAGCTGAGCGAAGAAAAGTTTCTAAACGCAATGAGTTCAGCACAGAAAAAAGTAAGAACTATTCGTGAGAGAATTTCATAATTACATAATTATTTGAGAGTGGTCAGTTGTAGTTCATGGAGTTGTTTTAATGAAAATTTCAGAAGGAAGAAAACTGACACAAATATAACAGTTTACATTATTTTTTTATGATACTTTTCTTCCTTGCAGGTGAATGCCTTCAGGAGTTGAACAATACTGGAGGTGAAATTATTGTTGAAGACAGCTTAGCTTGACTCCATTACAAAAAATGCTTTTCCAGCTACTTATTACGTTACTTGGAGTCTGTTGTCAACAACTCTAATGCAATCTATCACTAATTTTTCTAAGATCAACAACTTTTTTGGTTTCAATGACAAGAGCTATTAGTATACGGGAAATTTAAAAAATTTGACATTAGAATAATATGGTGTCTAATGAGTTTTATTTCATTTAATATTTACTTAAATTTTCTTCTGAATATTCACTTTCTAATAGTGTGCTACCGAACATTTTACTGGGTGTACCCTGAATAAGAAATATACTTAACTCAATTTTTGTCTGTTGTGGTGTTTCTTTTTGATACTCATAGAAGTTTGATATTTATATGACTCGAAAAGCTTCATATCAGTACAGAAATGTATATACTTACTTCGGACCTTTTTCATACAACTTTTCTTTCCATTGCCACAGATTGCCATTCCCCTTTCTCCTGAAAAAAAATCACTATTCGAATAAAATATTATATAATAAGAACGGTAAAATATTATATGGATTATGAGATTGTATTGGACCCATTCAAAGATATGACATTTCAAGCTGTTAGAACTTCAGAGCAATTCAGATGAAAGAAGGCAAAGTTATATGGCATTGAGTAAAGAAGGAGTTATAAAATTTGCAGAACAGTGGAATGAAAATACTTCAATCGGACTCAAAAAACTGTTTCTCATCGACGTTTTTGAATTAGCCTGGAAAGGTGCTGAGAGTACTTAGTATAAAATTTATCATTTCAAAGCCGAAAAACACAATAATGGGATATTGACAAAGTTGAGTACAACACGGTCTTTTCTAAAACAGCTCAAGGTGGAGATGAAAGGTGCAGTGAATGTGAGTGGGTGATTACAAACAAAGGAAATCTGAACGTGTTGTAAAATTGTAAAATAACGAAACAAAAATATTTCTTCAGATAGATTGTTTCAAACACCAAATCCGTTTTGGAAAAATGAAAATTGCAAAGAATGGTACAAAAATGTGCCCTTGGTGTAAACGAAATTTCAAAGTAGATGAGAATTTCAACAGAAAATAATAGTCTAAATCTGGAAAATGAAATTACTAATCAGCCCCGTAAGACTTGCATTATTTCTAATTTTACCAAAACAGGAGTCTCTGAACAACAAATTATCAAGATGACCAGACATTTGAACGCCAATTCTCTGAAGTCATATCTTCAATAACACAGCATCATTTCCCTCCAGTGACAAATCTAAGGAATATTATCTAATTCAGTTGTCTTTTTTGTGTAGGATTGTATACCGAAACTGTACTTTCACCGATGCACTTTTTGTCCAAATAATTATTCATTTAATTCTCACTAAATCTCACTAGAGGATTTGTTTTCATCGGATAAACTTTAATTTTGTTCCACTCAAACTTGGTATCTTGTAATATGCAAATAACAATAGATAAAATCATTCAAACTTCGGTGTGATTTCATCATATCATTTACTCTTGTCAGTTACCAAAGCAACCAAATTTTCGTTCGAATATCCAATAAAAACCTCTTGTGTTATTACCCACGATAAAATGTACTCAGTTGCTAGTTAGTTAATTTTTTTCTCATTCCCTCAACAATTGAAGGACCACGCACACATCTTATGGGAAAAAGTCTTCCTGTTAAAATTGCTAGATTTTTGATGTTGTAGCTGCAGCCATTCTGAGTAAAAGTCTCCATTAGCCCAACACGATCGTATGACCAGATTCGGCGCTGGAGGGCGCCAAATTATTAATTTTGTGATATTTGGAGAAATTGAGCTGAATAAAAATAAAAATTATTCAGTATTGTGTGCTACTAGACATTCTTTAAATTCGTAAGGAATGCTTTTCCATGATAAAGAAAAAAAACACCACTATTTTTCTACAGGGTATAGTCAACAACATACTCAACTCAGTGAATGAATTGGCCTACAAGTTTATAAGTTGATTCAGTTCATCATTGAGGATCAATCAGAATGGTTTGTTGATTTACCAAAATATAATGAAGCTAAGAATACAGAGTGTTCGGAATGAGGACGGGTCCATATTATATACAGGGTGGCTCATTATTGTGAGGAAGTACAGTATCTTGCTTATCATGAGGAGTATGAAAGAATGTTTCAGATAATAGTTATACGGTTTACTTTGATGCTTGTTTTGAAAATATTTTGAAATATACGAAGTGTTTCTTTAAATCAGAGCAACACAAAATATTAATTGTTTTTAATAGATCACCCTGTAAATTGTCTCACTATTGAACCGAGCAAAACGTTTTACATAAGAAGTTTTCAAGTTATTGCTATGAATTTATGAATTGAATTTAAGCAAAAATATATGTGTCATGCACAAATTATGAAAAAAATACGTATCCCTAGGTTTTTTAATCAAGGGGTAGTTTAATAAATCCGTGCCTATGATTGAATTCTCCTTGAATTCAGATGGGTAAACTCAGTTCATTCAGTTCAAATATATAGTCGACGGAAATATACTCAATATCCTCAGAACATCAGATATATTTCTTTGAGTGACTCACAAAATATATTCATATTTCATAGCTTGCTAAATCATACAAAAAACAAAATTGATATTTTGGCACCCTCTACCACCGAATCTTCAGGTATTACGACGAAGTTAGCTTGATAGGAGGCATGATACTATAAAATATAGAGATATGCTCACTAGAGGGACGCAATTGAGACACGGCCGCGCATGACGTCACTAAGTGACAAATATGCGAATTTGGTCCTTATTGCACCGTCTGATTACATAAGCTTTTTTTAGTTTTGTGCAAGTATATCCGTTTTCTCATTTACTGAGTACTATGAATAGACAAAATGTACCATTTATGTGTACAATATATATACCTGCCCCCTTTACAGCTGGTATTTAGACTTTGAAAGGAGTAATTGAAGTTTGGTTGAGTGATATTCAAAATTTGTTGTGGGTGAAGCAAACACTGAATATTGATTTGTTGGATCAGATGCTCCGTATAATTCATCTGAGACTGATAATGGTAATCAGTAAAAGCCGCCGTCGGAGACAATGACCCAGCGGATAATTTTGGTGTTGAAAGGAAAGTATGGATTTATCTGCACAGCATTTATTAGTGATGTATCCATGTCACAGAAGATGAAATCTCCAAGTCTAGATTCATAGAAACCCTCCAACTATATTAAATATGAAGATGTGTTCAACAATGCAGACTTTGTGATAAAAGAACTTCCCACAGGAATCTCAAAGTAAATGTTCATTACGAATGTGAATTCTGCTGACAAGTTAAGAGAAAGCTAGGAAAACTTGTTGGGTACGCAGCATGCAGGAAGCATACTGCTCTTATAACACTTGTTCCAATATTTCGACAAAGTTTATCGTCATCATCTGGGAAAGAGTGTCCCTGAGGTTGTAGTTTAAGCTTTAAATACAGGTAGCTATGTTGTACGTTTTTTGAATTTTATTATTGTTGTTTCCGACTATAAAAGTTTAATTAATGGTGATGGCAACCTTTAAAGACTCTTACTAATTGTTTTAATATGTACATTGCAATTGTTAACTTATATTTTATAATATCTATGCACACAACCGCACGGACACTCATTCCCTGATGATGACAATAAACTTTGTCGAAATATTAGAACAAGTGTTATAAGATTATACTTGCTGCATACCCAACAAGTTTTCAATTTAGGTCGCCTTCCTCCATCAGCCTATGTTTCAAACTATAGTCCTCTTTTAGAAAATGCTCCGAGCAAATTCTGGCATAGGTGACATTGAATTTAAATCGCTGACCACACCTTTGCACCCATATTCCGCATAAATTCGTATTTTTAGGAAACGAAAAATTAGCTGCACTTGGTTTTGACCTTTAAATTGTTATTATTATTTCAATTTACAACGGCGCACATAACCATTTTCGTTCAAAATGAGGCAAAAACACTTTGAAAACACCCGTTACCCATAAGACAACATACAGCTGATCACTACTTTTGTCACTTACTGACGTCATCGATAGGAGGGGCGTCGAGGGAAGATGCGCGTGAGCATAACTAATTCGTTTGTAGTATCATGGATAGGAGGTGACTTCAACTCTCTGTTGAGGACGAAGTCATGATTGAATCCTCGAGAAGAGTAATACTTATTCATACAGAATGGAGCCTTCCTTGTGTGAAACACTACGTATTTTCATTTGAATTTTGTTTTGAGAGATCAACTTCCATTCTGATCAAACATCAATAACAATCAACTCATTCAACTTTCGAAGGCGAATTCTTCCACCTAAAAATTGATTATATTGAAAGTCACCCTGTAGAAAATCTTTTTTTTTTGTTTTATGGAAGGATAATTCACTAACTCAGTAACGCCCAGTTGAACAACAGTTGACTATCGATTACAAATAATATGTAAATATTTTTCATTTATCTGAATTCACGCAAAAATAATAAAATTCGTCATTTGGAGTAATCACATGTAAATATGTATAATATGGACCATTCCTTATAGCTTCATTAAATTTTGGTCGATCAACAAACCATCCTGATTGATCCTGAATGATAAACACAGTCAATCTCGTAGGCGAATTCATCCACTGAAGAATTGAGTATATTGTTGACAACCCTGTAGAAAAACAGTGGCATTTATTTTTACTCTGTATTATGGAAATAGTATATTGTGCAATAAGTGGGGAAAGTTTAACTTCTCTCACGATTGTGGAAGTTTGTGGCACGAGCCTGAAGGCAAACAAACGAGTGAGAAAAAGTACTTTCCCCACATGTTTCACACTATACTTTTCCTACAACTGCAAAAATTAAAAAAATACAAGTAATATACCACAATATTATATTTATTATTTCCTACAACTGCTATGTGTGTATATTTCAAAACGATGTATTGCTCATACTGTGAGAAATATTTTTTCTCAGGGCACTTTGCCCACAATCAACAAAAATCGACAAAAACTAGTTGGCTACGTAGTTGGCTGCTGTTCATTTTTAGATAGTTATCAGAACTTAGATTAAAGAAGTTTTTTAAACTCTTCAGATAGGTTTTATTCGTGCTTTCATAAAAATCGCAATTTCTATTGAATATTATTTCAATAAGACATACTCATAATAAATAATATGGATACTGACAATAGTGACGATTTTTATAATAATACTCCGCCAGAGACATTGGCTGCGAAAGTAACGTTGGATTTGTTGCCGGAAATTTCAATATATCTGTCAAGAGGTAGGATACTTTAATGTTATTGTAGTTGTGCAGTTGTAGGAAAAAATAAATATTGAGGGATATTACTTGTATTTTTTTTATTTTTGCAGTTGTAGGAAAAGTATAGTGTGAAACATGTGTGGAAAGTACTTCTTCTCACTCGTGTGTTTGCGGCACTCGCCCTTCAGGCTCGTGCCACAAACTTCCACACTCGTGAGAAAAGTTGAACTTTCCCGACTTGTTGCACAATATACTATTTTCGTATGACAACTCATACTTTTTTTTGAAATTTCCGGTAACAAATCCAAGTTACTTTTGCAGCTTTTTCCAGTATCTCTGGCGGAGAATCATTATCAAAATCGTCACTTTTGTCAGTATCCATATTATTTATTATTAGTAGTTAAGTATGTCTTATTGAAATAATATTCAATAGAAATTGCGATTTTTATGAAATCACGAATGAAAACTATCTGGAGAGTTTAAAAAACTTCTATAATCTGACAGTTCTGATAACTATCTAAAAATGAACAGCAGCCAACTACCTAGCCAACTAGTTTTTGTCGATTTTTGTTGATTGTGGGGCAAAGTGCGTGAGAAAAAATATTTCTCACAGCATGAGCAATACATCGTTTTGAAATAAAGTAAGCTATGAGAAATACGCTACTTTTCATAGTAGTTGTAGGAAAAATATTTTTCGGGAATTTTAGGAATGTTCAGTAGCACAGAATATTGAATATTAATGAGATTTTGATATTTGTTTATTCAGCTGAATTTCTCCAAAAATCGTAAAATTCATGATTTGACGCCTTCTAGCGCCGAATCTAGTCATACGATCGAGTTGGGCCAACGAAGACTTTTACTCAGAATGGCTCCAGCTACAACATATCAAAAATCCAGCCATTTTCACCAAAATACTTTTTCCCATAAGTTTTGTGCGTGGTACTTTCTTTCAATGTCTTTTACATTTTGTGCGTTTCAAAGAAGTATAATATAAAATATCATTTATTACACGCCCAGAAATTGATTTTTTCGTGCTTGCCTGACGTCGTGTTCGGCTTTATGTGATATTTTGTTTTAATGTTTTCGTTTTCAAAAAAGTACCTATATTATAAAAAAATTATTCATCACAAGGAATAATCTTTATTTCCAGACTCCTAATTAAATACACTGGTATTAGCTGGAAATACACTCGTTATAAATTTACACTATTCCAATGTTCAGTAGCACAGAATATTGAATATTAATGAGATTTTGATATTTGTGTATTCAGCTGAATTTCTCCAAAAATCGTAAAATTCATGATTTGACGCCCTAGCTCTAGCGCCGAATCTAGTCATACGATCGAGTTGGGCCAAGGAAGACTTTTACTCAGAATGGCTCCAGCTACAACATATCAAAAATCCAGCCATTTTCACCAAAATACTTTTTCCCATAAGTTTTGTGCGTGGTACTTTCTTTCATATGTCTTTTACATTTTGTGCGTTTCAAAGAAGTATAATATAAAATATCACTCATTACACGCCCAGAAATTGATTTTTTCGTGCTTGCCTGACGTCGTGTTCGGCTTTATGTGATATTTTGTTTTCATGTTTTCGTTTTCAAAAAAGTACCTATATTATAAAAAAATTATTCATCACAAGGAATAATCTTTATTTCCAGACTCCTAATCAAATACACTGTTATTAGCTGGAAATACACTCGTTATAAATTTACACTATTCCATTGCGCATGTAGATAATTTCCAAGTTTTAATAACCAACATCAACCACATCAACATCAATGTTCAGACAGTGGATCCTGACAACCATGAAATTTTGTAATGAACGCCCTCAGCATCTCCAGTACCCATTATACTGAATGCAATGTAATGAGCTGAGCTGTCATTTGATTATGCAACAAATTAAACGATCCTCGTGCTGACATCATCAAAGACCAGGATATGCCATCAGTATCGATTCTGTTCTGCTCCTTTGATTTCACATCCACCGAATGTCACATTCCTATTAACAATGGGCTGGCTGGAACCATATATTATCCTAATGTTTGTCTCTTATAGACTGTTCACATAAATAACACTGAAATTGTTGGAAAATCCACGCTGGTTGAAATCACGCGTGAAAACATCTACACAACAGAATTGATATTTAATCCAGCCCCTGTAGCAAAAATGTTACTAAAAGCAGTAGGAATGATTTTTGGCTCGCGGGCAGTTTTTGAAGAGTACTTTGAGAAAAAAATGTCCTGCACGCGAGCACCTATGGGAAGTGGGAAAAATATCTAGGAAATTTCGGAAAATCGGTATTCCATCAATAACTTGGAAGTGGTTGAAAATGTCGGTATAATGTATGGAAACAAGTAGGGCGTGAAAATGTTCACAAAAAAGCACCGATATGTTTTTTCTAAATATTTATTTCCACCGGAAAATAATTACCTATACCAATCTGTGACAAATAAGTAAACGGAATAGTTTGAAACAGCAGCAGTGAAAGATGAATTTTCCTGGTATCACGCCAATGTCATATCAAGGAAAGGTGGGGGAGAATTGAAAATTTTGGAAGCAAAGGTTTCTGAATTATCTGACAGCAACCGAATAAGTCAAAAAAGACGATGTAACCAAATGTGCGTTACTATAAGCGTGTTCCGTTTCATGCATTCATCGCATCACCGTTGCAGACATAATCATGCGTTCCGTTTCAACTATCATTGACGTTGGTGGGTTGTATCGGAACGATTTTTGCTTGCGTGCTGCATGCCGTTCCTCGCAGATGTTGACATTTATCACTTTATCAGTCAACCAAATTCTTATGTAACAAAAACAAATCTGTTAATCTAGTAATAAAGTAATATGGGTAGAACGAAAGTGTTAATGGCAAGAGTAGGATAGTTATGAGGATGATAATATGATGTTGAATGAATTGACGATTTTTTCTTCCATTGAATCTGGCAAATGTTGATAATGCATGATACTTGACACTTTATCAAAAATTAAATTTAAACTTTAATTCGGCTTCTGACGTTTCTGTTTGAACGTGAAACCATAGACAAGAAACTCTTTGTTTTGACCTTTGAGTTTGATAGATCTAACTTGGATCGCATTCATCGCTGCTAGACGAACGGGCAGTAGTTCATCATGCACTTTCGATGTCTCAAGGCCAAAGAGGGGAATATAAAAGTGGGCGTGTCAATGCGCTCCCAATGTAGGAAACGGAACGGTCATATGCGCATTATGTCCTCAATGCATGAAACGGAACACGCCTTATATCAACCCTCATGGGCGATGAAGGTTCAGAAATTTTCAGTTCAATGCGATAGTCTGGTTGATGAATTTGATGATTACTTTGCACCCAAGAAAAATCTGACTGCAGGTGAAAAAATGGACAATCAATTGAGAATTAGGTAAGCGTTATCGATAACCTCACAGATTTTGATGAAACTTTCACAGATGAGTCAAAATACAATAAAAACACGATAGCGAACAAAATTTTGATGCGGAGATTATAACTTTGGCAGGTATGACCTTTTGAAGTACCAAAAAAGGAGTTGATATGGAATCTCACTCTAGAAAAGTTAAATGACTACAATTTTCACCTTTCCCTCAACAACACACTAACTACACACTTATTCAGCTACTGTCACTATTTTTTCTCAAATAACATTAAAAAATTTTAAGGCTCAAATTTTTTATCATGAATTTTTCTATACACAAAGAAAACTTCAATCATGAAACATCGTAGGTGGTTGAGATATCTGTGCTTGAGTACTTATACAGCGTTGCCAAATGACCTGATATTCAGGTGTTATTTTGAATTTAGAAAAATAATTTTTAATTCAAAATAACAACAGCTTTCATAAGTAATAATAATTTAGGCAGAATTCTGTTCAATGCAAAACCTAAACGAGATAGAATGAAAAAATCAGGGATATATAGATTAGAATGCGGGGAATGCTCTGCAGTATATACAGGACAAACTGGTAGAAATTTTGACGTAAGGCTCCGTGAACACGTATGTTTCGACAAAAATCAACAATGTACGATCATCTGCAAGAATCCAAACACAAGATGAGTAAAGATAATCTCAAAATCCTTCACGCATATATAAATGAATCTGTTGGAAGCCATGGAAATTAATGAATCAATTAAAAACCCGAAATATAGAACCCTCAACGAGCAACTCGATTTATGAAGGTCTCCACATTTGAATTTATAATTTTGACAACCCAGGTAATTTACATAACCTCCAGTATTGAGTTTATATCGTTTCAACCCTGTTCATTTAATTTCATTTAATTACCTCTCCATCCAGTTTACCTGCAAACTCCCTTTTTAACTAGGTTTTAGAGTTCAATTGTATTAGTTAGTTTTTGTACTTGATAATGTGATAAAATCCGAAACCGGTCGTGAAAATATAAAAAACTAGTGGAAATGAGACAAAAGTGTGTTTTTTTCGTTTCATTAGAGTGATCATGAATTTCCACAAAATAAACAAGTCATCAATTACACAAATCATAATATTTCAACTCACTTGGCATATAGAAAGCAACACAACCACACACGTTCAGTGTATGATTTGCCAGACATTCAAGTTTACAATTGAACTGCGTGTAGTTCTGGAAATATTTCAAGTCCCTCTCGCCTTGAAGATAACATTCCCGTTTAGCTGGGCTGTAATATTTGACGTCATCCGATGTGACCATTTGGGATGGTGAGATGGCTACTATCACCGACTTTCCCAGAGGAACGCGAAAGTAATGTTGTTGAACAGTCGGAAAGCGTATAGCTTTGTGCAAAACCACCTGGAATAAGAAAATAATTATCCTTAACATATTATTTATTTTTTATTCTACAAAAATAGGTTGCCTAGCAGATTTTACAATCCTATTATAAGGCAAGGCAAACAAAACAGTAGACAGGATGGGGCACCGCAAACGAAACAGATCGAATAGCTTCAAAACGCAAGTGTTGTGAAAAAAATGTAAAAACACGCCTATTCTTGATCCAAGGGGGACATCTTCCTATCATAACCTCAACTGTGATACCTCTCCCCCCACCCGTTGGTCACTATCACCCATACAATTTGAACAGGGAATGTGTTATATAGATCCTAACGCCCGGAGGGTAACATTCACCCGAGGGCATACAAGATTTCATTTTTCACGAAAAAAGTATCTTAAACGACGTTGTTTCTCGGTGAACATTTTTTAAATTGTTACATATGTGGAACATAAACTTAACGTCTTATGAATGATGGTCAACATCATCAATATGTATCCATTATACGTACTTTCTGAGGCGATAAGTCCCAATTTTCAGCGTTGTATCAACGTCATACTTCAATGATCATATTTTCATTATCAAAATGACGTATCATGCTCAATGTGCAAATAGCATATTGTAACATGTCAAGTTACTGATTTAAAACTTATATTTCCATTACAACGGTCTTTTTTGTGACGATAAGTCCCTACTTTCAGCGTTGTATCAACGTCATATTTCATTGATCTAATTTTTATCATCAAAATGACGTGTTATGCACAATGTCCAAAGAACATATCATAATATATATCAAGTAAGTGATTCTAATGTCATGTTCCCAATACCACGGTTCTTTCTGAGGCGATATGTCTTTAGTTTCAGCGTTGTATCGACGTCATACTTCGTTGATCATATTTTCATTATCATAATGACCTATTATGCACAATGTCCAAAGACTGAAAATGGTTATCATGGTATATTGTAGGTACAAGCTAAGCATCCTATTAGGACTTTTATGTTATCAGGGTAACCCAAGAGGTCCAATAACTAATGGACAATTCACAAAAGCTTTTGATACTATTCATATACTGTTACTGAGTTTGAGATGATGCTTCGTAACTTCAATAGCAGCGACACCTATCGTTGGGTAGAATACTTCATATTTACTGAATTGATCAATATCTGAACATATTTTTTAAGGTATTTAACTTACGTCAGGCAAAGTATCCAAAAATACATAATTATTTGATCGTAAAATGTATCAATTTGAAAAAATCATTTTCATAACTATATTATGAGGAATCAAAAATATGCACATTTCGTCTGATACCAAGTAAACTTTGAAGGGACAATTTTTGTTAACATCAGGCCGTTTCTTTTATCATGTGGTAACATTGCTATATTCTAAACCGTAACAGATACGAAGACGATTAAATGGGAGAAAAGGTTACTATTGTGGAGAACAGTACAATGGTCAAAGAAAATTTACAGGGAGTCTCGCCCTTCCCGAGTTATACAGGGAAAACTAAAAATGCTCTTATTTGTTTTTTACGAATAGAAATGTTATTTCTGAAAATATAAAAAAATGGAAAAAGGAAGTTTTAAATGAACTATAAAAATGTAACAATAAATCTTTGATTAAACGTTTCGTGTCAACACGGCCACCTTTTAGGACAAATATTGATAAAGCGATAAAATCACAATTCAGTGGTACATCACACTTGATATTTTTATAACGTTTCATTTAAAATAACTAACATCATCAGTGACAACAATTTTTAATTACGGTCCTGTCGTTAGGTCGTTTATGGATTCCACAAAACCAAACTCTCCGATATAGAAATTATCAGTGACGCTTTGAATAAATGTATCTATTAAAATTATGTTTACACTATAATAAAAGATATCTGTAGTTTCAGAGACGAACGATAGCAATTTACCTCGGAAATAAACTTACTTAAGAGTAGAAGAAATCAAACAAACAGAAAACAATTTATTTCATATTGAATTTTTGAGTGAAAATAAAACCAATACAGAAAATGAATTCTTCATGATAACCTACATTGAATGCTCGAATTGCCGACCTCTTTGTTGAATGCACATAAGTTGTCTGTCCATACAATTTCTGTGGCAATTTTCTAGCATGATGGGTGTAATGCTATTACATGCATCTCTTATTTTTTGTTTGAGATAGTCGATATCTGTACTAGTTGTCGAAAAAACTTTATCCTTTATGTATCCCCAGACAAAAAAATCTAAAGGAGTCAGGTCTGGGGATCGAGCTGGCCAGGCAATTGGTCCATTGTTTCCAGTCCATTTTCTTGGGAATATTGCATCTAAATGTTCCCTTACTATTGCTGTATTATGGGGAGGGGCACCGTCTTGTTGAAAATATTGTATTTCACGGCGGATGTTCAGTGACAATTCATCTAAGTAGCCATCAAACTCATTGGATAAAAAATGTAAATACATTCCACCATTCAAATGCTCGTCGTAAAAGGAAGGACCTAGTATGTTTGTTCCCAAAATTCCCAATCAAACATTTATTCCGAACCTTTCCTGGAAATTGGTTTCTCTATGTAAATGTTCATTTGTATTATTCCACCTATAATGGATGTTTCTGTTAAACCAACCATTGTTGGTGAATTTTGATTCGTCCATCCATATTATTTTATTACAAATATTTCCAACTTCCCTATTTCTACGTCTCAACCACATCGCAAATCGTACTCTCCTTCCGTAATCCCTTTCATTGAGGTGATGAACTTTGCGTATCCTGTAGCATTTGTATTTGTTCTTTTTCAAAATATTTCTGATAGATTTTATAGAAATCCCTAGTTCGTGGGCAATTTCTCGTAAAGAACAATCTTGATTAGAAATATTTTTGTAACTGACCAATCCTAAATTGAAAAAAAAATATTTTCGTCACTTTGTTAATCTTTATGAAGTATTATTTGCTTACCTAAAACATTTATTTGGTTCCGCATCCTTCCAGTAACAACACATTTTCTAGTTTTATTTCTATCAAATGCACCACAGTCTCTCAAATTTCTTTCTAATCGTCTAAACATTTGAATTTTTGGAATACGACGATTTGGGTATAGCTCACCATACATATTTTTTGCCAAAAGAGGATTTCTATTTGATTTTGCATAAGCAAATAGCATATCAGTCCTTTCGTCATTTGAATACATCTTTGATATGACTGAGTGTATAAACGACTGACAGTTCTTAACACGTATCAACAACTCATTTATTTGTCCTGCCATAGAAACCAAGCAAAGCCTACTTGTTTAAAAATGGTAAATGAAGTGAGATGCTATTTAATTGTACCATATCACACAATAGTCGTATTTTGACCAAAAATTAATATTTTCGTTACTTCCAGGATTGAGAATTATAGAAATATTCATTACGATAATTGATTCAGAAGAAATCAGCCTTGAAACAAGGATTTCTGTAATACAAAAATGCCCAAGAAGGAAAAATACGAATGTTCGTTGTGTTGGGGTATCTTCTCATCGAAATTATTGGGTGAAGTCTGAAGTATGCCAATAGTTGAATAGGTTTTGAAGAAATCAAAATAATTTACAAAAGAACTAACGACAGGACCGTAATTAAAAATTGTTGCCACTGAGGATGCTAGTTATTTTAAATGAAAAGTTATAAAACTATCAAGTGTGATATACCACTGAATTGTGATTTTATCGCTTTATCAATATTTGTACTAAAATGGACAGGTCCGTATTTGAATAAAAAATGTTGATGGTGGCCGTGTTGACACGAAACGTTTAATCAAAGATTCATTGTTACATTTTTATAGTACATTTTAAATACATTAAAACTTTCCTTTTAATTTTTTTATATTTTCAGAAATAACAGTTCTAATCGTAAAAAACAAATAACAGCATTTTTGGTTTCCCCTGTATAACTCGGGAAGGGCGAGACTCCCTGTAAATTTTCTTTGACCATTGTACTGTTCTCCACAATAGTTACCTTTTCTCCCATTTAATCGTCTTCGTATCTGTTACGGTTTAGAATATAGCAATGTTACCACATGATAAAAGAAACGGCCTGTATAAATGATACGTATACATTTGATGTTCATAATGATTATCACCCAGGATTGATTATTTTGATCAACAAATGAACATATTTCTTTAGATATTCAACTCACGTCAGGCAAAGAATGCAAAAAAGTACCCAGAGTTACATGGTTATTTGTTCATAAAATGGATCGATTTAAATATGATATTTTCATTACTATATTACGAAATATGTAAAATATTCATATTTTGCCTGATGTCAGGAAAAATTTGAAGAGACAATGTTTGGAAACATATATCAATAATATGTTTATATTTGATTTTCAAAATTACCATCACTCAATATATTTATGATATAATAGTTTATATCGATTATTTTGATCAATAAATGAATAATTTTTTTTTAGATATTCAACTTAGTTACGTTAGGCAAAGTATGCAAAAATACATAGTTATTTGGTCGTCAAATGTATCTAATCTAATATAATACTTTTATTACTATATTAGGAAATTTGTAAAATTTTCATATTTTTCCTGTTGCCAGAAAACCTTTGGAGAGACAAAGTTTGGAAACATATATAAGTAATATGTTTATAATCGATTTTCAAAATTACCATCGCTCAAAATATATATAAACGATATAATACTTTTTATTGATTAATTACATCAATAGGTGAATATATTTGTTCAGGTATTTAACTTTCATTGGAAAAAGTATGCAAAAATACATGGTTATTTGGTCAGAAAATGTATTGATCTGAATGAAACGTTTTTATTACCATATCATGGAAAACGAAAAGTACACATATTTTGTCTGACACCAGGATAACTTTGGACAGACAAAGTTTGGTAACATATATAAATAATATGTTTACATTCGATTTTCAAAATTATCATTACCCAGGAGATGTATCCACGATGGAATACTTTATATCGATTATTTTGATCAATAAATTAATATAATTCTTTAATCATTCAACTTACGTCAGGTGAAGTATGCAAAAATATATAGTTATTCGGTTGTTGAATGGATCGAATACAATATATTTTCATTACTATATTAGGAAATATGAAATATATTCATATTTTGCCTGATGCCAGGAAAACTATAGAGAGACGATTCTTGGAAACACACATAAATAATACGTATATTTTCGGTTTTCAAAATTATTGTCACTCAAGATATGTATTAATGATATAATAATTTTTATTGATTATTTCGATCAATAATTATATATTTTTTATGGGGCACATAAATTACGTCTGGCAAAATATGCAATAATACGTAGCTATTTGGTCTTACTATTGATTATATTGATGAAGATGTATATACGATTATATTTAAAATAGTTAGATATTTTCATATCTATCTTGATGTCTGCAAATTATTGAAGAGATAATATTTGAAAAAGGACATAAAAAATATGTTTATATGCAATCTTCAAAGTTATCATCACCCAAGTAACAATTTAAATGTTATTTGGATTTATCCTAGTTTTATGAAAGTTTTATGAAGGTTAGGTAATGCCCAATTTGATTTATGCAGGTCATATATTATTCCTAATACGCTACCAGAGCAAATAGATTTATGAATCAGTTTCAAAACACTCCTGAAGGCTATAAGATAAAACCATTCAGCATTTAAGTATATTTGTTTTTATGATGGTTTTACAATGGCTTATACACAAACACGATACATCTTTTAGGTATTTCACATAGAAACTTAGTTTTGTGATGGTATTATAGCACTCCTCAAGTCCATGCAATGGTTCTATAATAAAACTAACGATGAGGTTTTATTAAGGTTTTGAGATGTACTCTCGAGAACCGCTATAAAATCAAAGCATAAAACTATTTCTACTTAAATGCTAGTAGCTCCCCCTAACCGGTAATAAATAATTCACATTGGGTAAAGATAACTGGAAAAAATAAATAGTAATTAAACGTTTCACAAGACTAACAGCCGTATGAATAGTCAATCGCCAGCGACTCGCCAGAGTTTCGCCGTTCGCTACGCAAGGATTATAATGCACAGTCCAGCTCCAAAAAAGTGACAACTACGCGATAAGTCACATTTTGGCGAAACGCTGGCGATGTACCACTTTTTTGGAGCTCGACTGTGCATTATAGTTCTTGTGTAGCGAGCGGTGAAACTCTGGCGAGTCGCTGGAATTGACTATGCATACGGCTGTTAGACACCAAATACTTATCACGGGAGTATAGACACTGAGTATACTGACCTCTTCGATCACGAAAAGACGAATGTCAGGCGGGATTGACAATTGACAGATGAAATATTTTGGATATTGGATTAAATAATACCAAACGTACTTTTTTAGGATAAAATGATTTTAAAATGGTTTATTTTGAGAAGAAACGACTTTATGACGGTAATATGTGCAGCTAAATAGAATAAAGGTAGGGTAGCCATATTTTATTACAACCAGAGAGAACAACCAAAGAGAGCCTAATTTCAATTCATGTTTCTTGCAATTTGGTGTGTATGACGGAAAGGAAATACACAATTATTGGTATTTATTTGTATTTAGATATAGTACAAATCATTCCGGGAAAGATATGAGTCAAAATAATGTTTTAATTTTATGTGGTATTTTGTTTATTTTCTTAATTTCGCGTTGTTATTGGGGCGCGTTGCAGATTTGCCACCTAACTGATGTCATTTTGTCAAAAAATTTCATTCGCAGATGATATCCGACATTTCACGTTGTTTAATACCTATATATTCTTCATATATCACTGCCAGGACGCCATCATTATATTGTTGCTTGTAAAATAGTCGCCCTATTTTTCGCAACTCCGTTCTGGCTGTAGTTATTTATGGAATATTATCTAACCCAATTTCATTAAAAAAAAAGATATGTTGATGCCAAATAAATTTTTTTAATGACAAACAGGTGTATAACAGCCCCATGATTTGGTTTTATAATGATCCTCAGGAGGTTATTAAGAATCCTGCTAATAAGGCAGGTTTTATGCTTGCATTTCAAAATAGCCTTGAGAACTTTCATAGGAGTGGGCCCTCGTAGATTTATAGCAGCTTTAAGGAGGTTTTATGGATGTCGTTACAGCAAAACAGTTTTATCGATGCTGTGATTGTTATGGTCTTCAGAACCTTCTGAGGGCTATCACAAAACTGAAATTGTTATACTTGGGCATTCAAATGATACATTCGTGATTATACGGTATTGATCGTTTAATTTGATCAAAAATGCAACATAATTGAAATGTGTTAAAGCGAACGTTCGACGTAAAATGGTTTGATTTTGGTATATCATTTAGTCATGAGTATAATCGATTTCTGAAGTACGTACCGGTTGAGTTCATAACGCATGAGACATCTGATGAAAACCATTATATGAATTATAATTGTAAAGTTGAATGTTCACCGGGTTACTTCATAAATTTCTTCTCATATTATTTACTGCGTTCTGGTCGGCAACTGAGCACAAGTGAGCTTCTATGCAATTGCCATGGAAACATTGAAGAGGTTGCTAAGGGTTGTTTATTTAATAAAATGACGCTGCATTTTTGTAAGAATTGACAAGCTTGTTAGTACAGGAAACTAAAAACGGTTGTGTTCATAATAATTATGGAGATCCCACAGAAAGCTGTAAAAGCGTCAGATAATTTACTGCCTGTGAAATCCAAATACTTATACGAGAAGGAAGATGGCCATTTTTTGAAATGGAAAGATGAAAACAGAGGGAATACCGTAAATGAAACTGTCTTAATGCCATACTTCCAGGAACTGGTGAGTTTATCTCATGAAAAATATTAATATTTTTTATTTATTTTACATTACTTCAAAAATATAGCGCAAATGATAATAATAATAATAATAATCGCTTTTATTGATAGTTAGAAAGAACAGTGTACAGACATATTATAAGTATACATGGTACCTACTACTATCAAAAGGCAGAGTTAGCGTTTACCCATGTGTGAGGTGGGTAATTACTTTCTTACACTCAACCCTGACAAAAACAAAAGAAAAACAAAAACAAATGTAGAATATTCATACGATTTCAGCAGTGAAAATAGTAATAGTAATAGAAACGAAATTAATAATAGTGATAATTTAACTGAATACAATACTCATTAGATCATTTCTTTTGGGTAATCAGATGTATTACATTAATGCAACTATAACTAACGAATATACATTCAATGAGCAGAAGTAATGAAAATGAGAAGAGAATTCTAAAATCTTATTTGATCAGTTTCCAATAACTTTCTCAACTTGAACTTGAACGAGTCAATGGATACATTTTTCAAATTATCTGGAACCTTGTTATACAGCCGAGTTCCCATGTAAGAGAAAGAAGACTGATAAAAAGTGGTTTTATGCAGAGGTGGTGTTAATTTTGACTTGAATCTTATATTTATATTGTGAACGTCAGTTCTGAAAGATATCTTTTCAAATAGGTATGGTGGTTTTTTATCAAGAATAATTTTATGAAACATCACACATTGATGCAATAGAAAGCTTTTTTTTATATTTAGCCAACCTAGTTCACGTAGTGGAACTGAAATTCGGTTACGCTTTCTCAAGCCGTAGATCAGACGTACACAAGAGTTTTGTACCAATTGAAGTCTATTCAGATCTGATTTCATTAATGCTGGGCCGTGGACAACATCTGCGTGATTAAAGTGGGACAGGACTAAGGTTTCGCACAATAATGTTTTGCTTTTTTTGTCCAGAAATGATCTATTAGAATATATGAGTTTCAGGTTACAGAAAGCTCGTTTAATAATAGTGTTCACATGCTTGGTATATCTTAGCGTATGATCCATAAATAAACCTAAATTTTTTGCAGTATCTGTAAACGGAATAGTTTCATTGTTTACTTTAAGATTGATTTGTGGTAAACATCTTATGCGGCTTTCTTTCCGGCCAAACAAGATGGCATTTGACTTTGATGGATTGATGGAAAGACAAATTTTATTTGAAATTTCGACTATCGAGATCAAATCATCGTTCAGATTCTGAACAGCCTGATTTAGGTTATGTTCGGTGAAGGGGAGATAGAGCTGAACATTATCTGCATAAAAATGGCTTTCAGAAAAATGTATGACTGTGTGCAAGTCAACAGTGTACATGATGAAGAGTAGCGGGCCCAAGATAGATCCTTGGGGAACTCCATTTTCAATATGCACAAAATCAGAAACTTGGTTATCGAGTTTGACCGCTTGGAACCGATTATATAGATAAGTTCTGAAAAATGAAACAGAGGCATCACTGAATCCGATAAAGTGTAGTATAGCCAATAGAAGATCATGTTTAATTCTATCGAAAGCTTTGGTATAATCTAAAAATATTAGCAATACTGACATTTTGTCGTCCAAATATTTAAGGATGTCATCTGTCACTTTCAGAAGTGCTGTATTGCAACTGTGATGTGTCCTAAATCCCGATTGATGCAATGGTAGTAGATGGTAGTCTTCTAAGTAGCCCTTCATTTGTAGATATATGATCTTTTCGAAAATTTTCGACAGAACACAAAGTATGCTTATAGGTCGGAGAGATTTGTATTCTGTAGGATTGATTGTTTTGGGCAGGGGAAGCACAACAGCTTTTTTCCATATAGTTGGGTAAGTATTATTTTCTATACAGTAGTTCAAAATATGGCTAATATGTTTGAGGATGGATGGGCAAGCATGAAGCAGCATGTCTACACTTATAGAGTCTACACCAACAGCTCTCGATTTTATGGAGAGGATTGTTTTATATATATATATATATATATATATATATATATATATATATATATATATATATATATATATATATCTGTTTCTGAAATAGGTGTGAAACTGAATAAGCCTGCTCCTGGCAGACGGTTGTTGGAGTATCGGTTGACAGTATCGACGTCTAATGATAGGTCACTTTTTGATGAGCTGGCAAAATAGTCATTGATATCACGAGCATTTTTCAGTTGTTCTGGAATGGAATTATTTTTATTTTTGGAGTAAATATTCAATTTATCGAGTTCTTTCCAAAAATTCCTGTTATTCCCATAATGCCTCATGCGGAATTGAATATAAGCTTTTTTTTCGCGAATTATTGCATATTTGGTTTGGTTTCTTAAGTCTTTATAATAGTTCCAATGGCGTTCTTGTTTAGTACGTTTATATTTGGTTAGGGCTTTATCACGTAATGACATCATCAATTTGATCACGTCAGTTATCCAACGTGCTGCTGGTCTGCTTACTTTCACCGTCTTCAAGGGCGCATGAAAATCGAACAGTGTTTTGAGAATATTATTGAAGCAATCTACTTTAGAATCTACGTCATCAAGATGATAGATTTGAAGAAAATCAGCATTAATCAGATCAGTAGAGAATGAGGCAGCATTAAAATTTTTAAAATCACGAAATGTGCGAAAGATCGGATCTGAAAAACCATCGTCAGATCCAAAGGAGCAGGAGATAAGACAGTGATCAGAAATATCAGATGCATCACTGACAACTATGTTATCAACAAGTACAGATTCGGTGCAAATTATCAAGTCAATGGCTTTGGAGCTTGTTTGGCTAAATCTCGTTGGTTCAAATATTAAGTTTTTCAGGTCATAGCTAGATAAAGTGTTGTTCAATAATATCGTGGCATTACCTTCAACATCCAACATGTCTATATTGAAATCGCCAGCACATATCAAATAGTCATATTTGGGAGCAATAGAACTCAAAGAACTTTCTAAGTCATACACAAATTCGTTTATTAATTGCTTGGGAGGACGATATAGAACACCCAGAGCATACTTTTCAGTCTTTGAGGTGAATGATACCCACAGTTGTTCAGTATTACTATGATCAATTGAAATGATGTTCACTTTAAAGTTAGATTTCAAATATATTGCCAAACCCCCACCTCTTCCTGTCAGTCGGTCTTTACGGTATAATGTGTATCCATTGAGTGCTATCAGTTCATTTGGAATATCTGCTGAGAGCCATGTTTCGGTAACAAGTATTATATCAGATTTTAGAAAAATGCGATCTTTGAATTGGTGAAAGTGTGCTAAGAGTGATCGCGAATTGAGATGGCAAATTTTAATCATATTTTCGTTCCTGTTGTTGAATGCAGATCAAATCAAGCATAAATGTAATGGGGATGAACAAAGAGATGAGAAAGCTATACAGTTCAAAAAATTATAATAATAAATTGTATAACAGAAAAAAAATGGTAAATTAATTATGGCGAGGAAATATATACAAAAATGTTAATTAGCAGTAGATCTTTGCGAGTGGGATCGGAGCCGAGGTTTATAATTTTCAGGAATGCTATTGGTGGACGAAGTTTCTGGATTTCTCATCCAGTCTTCAGGAGTATCAAAATCGTTTGGAGCAGAAGGGTGGATCTGGTTTGGTTTATTTTTCTCTAGTAACTGTTCGTAGGTGTATGAAGTGCCATGGACCAATAATTTGTTATGGCTTATTTTAGCCTTGGAATCAGATATTCTTGCCAATTTTAGTTGACCACTCATGAATTTTCGTTTCAAGTAGTCTTCCTTGGCAAAGTCTTGGGTGAAAAGTACTCCAAATCTTCTCAAGTTCTCATTTTTGTTACGAGCAGCGGTGAGTATACTTGTTTTGAGTGCGAAGTGAATCACTTCGGCAATTATAGTTCTGGGTTTACCTCCGTTAATTTTTCCGATCCTGGCAACGGATCTGAAGTTGTTTTCCTGACATTCAACAAGCAATTCCTTGTTGATGAATGTCACTAGATTAGACGACGTGTTCTCTTCTTCACCAGCTAGACCGTGGATTACGATATTGAAATTTTTTGACTTTCTTTCAGTCTCTAGAACACGTTGTTTTAACTTTTCATTTTCTAAACGTTCAACTTTAGCAGTTAATGAGACAAATTCTGCGTTGATAGAAGATTTCAAATCTGATATTTCTTTTTTGATATCCTGGTTACCCTTCGTGATAAGATCAAAAAGTTCATCTAGAGTTCTAGGCATCTCGTTTGCGTGTTATCTAGAATGAACTGTGGTTCGGAGTGCTGCAACTACAACGTCAGTGCGAAACGTACTGTCGTAAAATTTTAAATTCATGAAATCATGAACCTAGCGGAAGAACTCGAACCTCAGGTATCTTGACTGATAAGGTGTGAGCACACGTGATAAGCGATAATTGGCGTTACTCACCAGTTCAATCACATGGATTTACAGTATTTCTAATCTTTATTTCTCGATATATACACAATCACTCACTGATTTAATAGGATTAACAAGTCTGTTGAATCTCATACTACACTATGCACTCAATCATTAAAAATTTATCGATGTATTTCTATGTCTTTAGGTCAAAATAACAGACCCATTCAGAAAGATTCACTACTAACCGGGTGGCTACGGAAGTACTTTAGTCTATGGACCAAGTACTCACAGCTGAAATCAATATTAATTGTTAAAGAAAACATTAATATATCAGCATTCAGTCAACTGAAACTGAAACTGAAAGTTAAATCAAAAGTATACATTCCTAAAAAATCAAAGGTGTTGGAAGGTGGACAAGTATTACTTTTCATAAGAAATGCTCCAGATGATACTTTTCTGCTACATAAAGTTGTTCTGGTAATGGGCAAATTTGGAGGTTAAAGACGTGATGAAATGGTCAAGATGACAATTGATGACATTGAAGACAGATTTACTGATCAAGGTACGAGAAACCAAGACCTGCACCTCAAAAAATTTCACCATTATTGAAGAAAGCAAAATAGGAGCCTTGCACTTAGTTAAAAAGTACATTGCACTACGACCAATAGGATGTAAACAACGAAGGTTTTTTTTAACCTACAGAAATGATAAATGCATTGAGTTACCTGTAGGTAAAAATATTAAAGGAAGCGAAATATCTTAATTTGGAAATCCCGAAAGGTTACACCGGACATTGTCTACGCCGAACGCCGTTAACACTTCTTGTTCAAGGTGGTGCTTCCTTTGAAACACTAAAATTACATGGAAAATGGAAGAGTAGTACGATAGCGGAGAGCTATATTGAAGAAAGTATCTCCTCGAAGAACAAGATTGCTACAATGATAGCCCATTCCGTTTCCGAAAAAGAAAATGTTTACGTTCCAAACGAAACCGAATGCACATTGAGGAGTTCATCGTCGGTCAACTCACAGAAATTCAAACTTGGTAGTAATTTTTCAGGAACATTTGAAAATTGTAATTTCTATCTGAGAGAAAATAATTAATGTACAATTATATATAAAACTTTTCTGAGTAATTAATAGAAACCGTTGCCAAGGTATTATAAAGAAGTAATGGACAAGTGAAAAATAAAATATTTTAAGCACTGAGTAATAGTAGTTGATAAATTCAATTGCAGGCACTGTTTTAAGAAGCGAGAGATTCATACTGGCCAGCCAGAATGGAGACTTCAGTACTTTTATTTGGTCTACCGCAGTGTCTGTTGCGAAGCCTTTGTCGCCATTATGCATTTGCGGTGTCAGCGTACATAGATGCCTATACAAGCAGCTGAAAGTGTTATAAAAACAATATTGAAAAGTTCATCAATAGAGGAATACTATGGAAATCGGGAAAACAATCATTTTGCATTTCTTGGTATCATAATTATAATATTTGTATATTTCTATCTACCTCATGTGTTAACGAAATTAAGGTGTAAGTTTCGATTGTCACTTTTTTAATGAAATATTACCTGATACCCTTGAAAACTCGTACAAGCGTAATCAAGATCGGCCTTTTCAACTTCCATATTTACAATGAGTGCATTGGAGGAACCAGCTAGAAGCGCTCTTCTTGGATAAGTATTAATACCGGCACCATCACTGAAGCCATCATCAACCGACCAATGGGAAAAACCACGATAGAGATTTTCATAGTCAATGGGTAAATATCTAAAAAGAGAAAGTCTTTAATTTTTCAAAAGTATGCGGGGATAGCTCGAACGGAGAGCGTCGGTTCACCGATATCTGAAGCCAAGCAACGCTATGCGTGGTCGGGGTTAGGATGGGTGACCAACGGACCTCCATTCGAGATTCTCCTCGGATCGTGCTAGGAATCGCACGTAAAAAGGTAAGACCTCGTTAATCCTTGGCTCGCACAAGTTTCAACTTTTGAGGGCTGCCGTTCGTAAGGGGACGAGGAAAAAGTAAAGAAACCGTTAACCTCTCAGATTCTGATGAAATTTACACTGATGATTCAGGGTACATATAAAACGATAAAACACAAAAAAAATTGCCTGGAAGACATTTATTTTCGCAATAAATGCTGAATAGTGGTAAACACAAGCACTTCAATTAAACTTTTCAGCTACATTAAAATCTGTAACACATATAATACACACATACATACAAACCGATTGGCACACCCAAAATATACAGATGACTCTCAAATCATTGGTGATTTTACTGAAAAAATCATTGAAGTCTGACTAAAATAATATTGTCAAATGTCGAATATGGACAAGTTAGAATCAAATGCGATGTTGTAAAATTTTCTCAAATTCCAGCAAATTAAGTACTAAGTTCTGATTTGTCGAAAATAAATAGAAAATTCCTTTTCTATGAGTTTTGACGCTTTTATAGTTGATAACTATATTGTAGAAAACCAACATTAGTAACTTAATGAGACTACCAAAAATTTGAATTCTATAAAGTAAATCTATTCGAATTCTTTGGAAAAAGTGGTGGCCCTGAAAAGGGCCGTTTTTTGTGAAATGGAAAAATTATATTCCAATTTCCAAATCAAAGTAATCTTTTTCATCGGCAACATGTAAGCTATTTGAATTACTTGCCAATCTAAAAAATTCTTCAGTTCTGTTGATGTTTTGATGGAAACATCTTTTATAAAATAAGTAGCGTGTAAGATTTCCAGGAATGTGTCCCCTTTTCCCTCCATTTGAAATTGTAACTACTTTTGCGTGCCTCCAAGACGATTGAATGGAGTTGGTAAAGTGGAAATGCGCGCGAGCAGATTTGCGAAATGTCGGCCGACCGCATGCGCATTTCCTTTTTCATGTACATTTTCTTGATCTTCATGTAGGAAAACTGAGTCTCTTGCGATAACATATAAGAATTGCAAAGGCTTTGATCTTGGCAGAGAAGCGCGCGCGAAGCGCATGCGCATTTCGTTTTTCATGTACATTTTTTAGAACTTTATGTCGGAAGTCTATTGTGATTACATCATATACAAATTGTAAAGGTTTTGATATTGGAAGGAAAGCGTGCGCGTAGCGCACGCTCTACCGACATTTTGCAAATCCGCGCAAAATGTCGGCCGAGCGTATGCGCATTTCCCGTTTGTCCATTTTTTTGATCTTCATGTAGGAAGCTTAAGTCGGTTGTGATTTCTCAAAAAATGTGCACTCGGCCAACAGTTGGTAAATAAGAGCGCGAGTAGCGCGCGCAGTCCCGATGCGACTAACATTTGATAAATTCTGTATAATCTCAGGTCATTTGGCTCCGCTGTGTGAGTACTCAAGAACAGATATCTCAACCACCTACGATGTTTCATGATTATAGTTTGACGTTTGTACGTATAGAAAAATTCATAATAAAAAATGTTTTTGCCTTTTTTGAAATTTTTAATGTTATTTGAGAGAAAAATAGTGACAATAGCTGGATAAATGTGTAAGTGGTAAGTGTGTTGCTGAGAGAAAGAGGGAAATTGTAGTCATTTAACTTTCCTAGAGTGAAATTCCATATCAACTCCTTTTTTGGTTCTTGAAAGTTATAATTTCCGCATCAAAATTTCGTTTGCTATCGGGTTTTTATTGTATTTTGACTTATCTGTGATAGTTTCATCAAAATCGGTGAGATTACTGTTTTCTCAACTTTTACCGGGGACGACAGCTGGTTAATGGAAAAACAATTTCAAAACAATTTCATAGTATTTTTTATCGTACTTACACAACATCTCGGTAAACAAGTTCATCATCCAGCATATTGAAGGTCATGCAAAGACCTTCGTCTGTAACAATTGGTCGAAAAATTTTGTGACAGTTGTATATAATACCCATCCAAGTGCATTCTTTGAGAAATCCAACACTTCCCTGAAACCCACTGAAGGCTAGTTCATGTAAATGTAAGGTATGATAAAGCAAGATGTGAGATAAGGTGAGGGTTATGTACGATTCATGAAATGAATATATATTAAAAATATGCTAGTTAATATGAAATGTTTGTGTAGGTTGGCAACTGACACAAGACACGTGACTAAGAGTTGTGCATTTGAAATTCCGCTATGCTTCAATTATGATTTTACAGAATAGGATCAAGCATATTTATTAATATTTTCAAACCGTTTAACTGACAACTAAAACCAATAACAATCTTGATACAGAGAGGTTTATGTGGATCGATAGATCAATGCTAGTGAAATTATTGCAAACAGATTTCTGTGAATCCATCATTGCCAGTGAAATCAATTGAAGCAGATTCCATTCTCAATTTTATGAAGTTGGTACCGACCAAGACTGAAAGTAATTTGATCGCAACATCATATGTGACTTGTGAGTCAAGTATTATCCGAACTATTGTTGATGTTCCTGAAGCTGGATTCGTTTGAATTATTTTTGTGATTTATGCTGATCTGACAGTATTCAATCGGAATTTATTGTCCAACTTCAGCCTTTCAACCAACAATACAAATAAAAAAATCTGCCTTGTTCACAACGAGCCCTTGTCAAGAAAGAAACAAGGTGTCCTGCCCTACCAGGACGGTGCTCATTGCCATAATCCTATACAATAGGAAAAATTGGGTCGAAAATCCATCGGAAAACAACTACTTTCCTGGCTAATACCACGACGAACATTGAATTACATCCAATGAATTTCCTTGCAGAGTTTCTACAAGGTTATCTCTGCGGGGATAGCTCGAACGGAGAGCGCCGGTTCACCGATATCCGAAGCCAAGCAACGGTAAGCGAGGCCAGGGTTTGGATGGGTGACAATGAACCTCCTTTCGATATTCTCCTCGGATCGTGCTAGGAATCGCACGTTAAAAGGTAAGACCTCGTTAATCCTTGGCTCGCACAAGTTTCGACTTTTGAGGGCTGCCGTTCGTAAGGGGACGACAGCTGGTTAACGGAAAAAACAACAAACAACAACAACAACAAAAACAATTGCTAGTTGCATGGAAATGTTAATTGAAACATTTGGAATACCTATAGATCCTATTGATCGATTTTGGGGTGTTGCCCCTCATCAGTATAGGGTAGGTCTTTACAGACAATAACTAATGTTTGCAACAAATGGTTCGATTTTTATTCCATGTCAAAACAAGAGCTTAGACCGAGCTCGTAGTGTAGCGTTCACTAAACTACGAGCGCCATCTCAAGTTCAGCCTTTCAACCAAAGCAATACCCAAAGGTGCGTGATTACTAGAACCAACAATAGAATTAAATATATCTGCATCGTTCACAATGAGCGCTTGTCAACAAAGAAACAAGGTGTCCTGCCCTACCAGGACGGTGCTCATTGCCATAATTCTATATACAATAGGAAAAATTTGTGGTTTAGTGAACGCTACACTACGAGCTCGGTCTCAGCTTCTGACATGGAATAATGATTGAACCATTTGTTGCAGACATTAGTTATTGTCTGCAGAGACCTACCCTATACTGATGAGGGGCAACACCCCGAAATCGATCTATAGGTGGTCCAAATGTTTCTTCCTTGACAAGCGCTCATTGTGAACAATACAGATTTCTTTATTTGATTATTATTATTATTGTTATTAACATTATTATTATTTCGTCCAACCAATGAACGTACTTTATGTACGTCCATCGTACTTCCTTGGCGAACGTACATGAGATGTTATATCCAATGTATCTGGACATTTGGTGGAATTATCCGGACATTTATAGACGTGAGTGGACGTCTGGTGGGCATCTATGAGAAGCATACTATACATCCACTGGACATACATAATGGGCCGTGGTGGTCGTGATGGTAGAGCGTTCGCCTCTTAAGCATATTTATATGGGGTCCAGGGTTTTATTTTCAGCATGGTCACCGGTCTCGTGAATGGCATCATACGTTGAAAGGTAACGGCTACGACTTTCCTCTCTCGCACAAGTCTCTCGAAAACTTCTGAGGTTTGTGCTAGGGCTGCAGCCGGTTGACGAAAAAAACAAATTTGAACAAAAATACAATGCAGTATTCCTGACCTTTGTGTATCCAAACAGTCATCTACTGTTCCTATTTGAAATCCATACTGTACGTCCGATGAACGTGAATTTTGGTTTATTTCTGTACATCCAATAGATACGAAGGCGTAGAAGGGCCACGAGCAATTTTTTTTGGAATCCTGACATTAATCTCGGATCTCCTACTTTAATCTCGGGGGTCCAACTTTAATCTCGGACTTCAATTTCGGACCCCTCACTTCAATCTCGGACCCCCGACTTTAATCTCGGACCCCCGACTTTAATATCGGACCCCCGACTTTAATTTCGGACTTCCGAATTTAATCTCGGACCCCCGACTTCAATCTCGGACCCCGACTTTAATCTTGGACCCCCGACTTTTATCTCGAGGGTCTGACTGTAATCTCAGACCCCTGACTTTAATCTCGGGGGGTCCGACATAAATCTTGGATTAAAGTCGGGGGTCCGAGATTAAAGTAGAGGGTCCGAGATTAAACTCGGAGGTCAGAGAATAAAGTCAGGGGTCCGAGATTAAAGTCGGGGTCCAACTTTAAATCTCAGGATTTCAGTCGAAAAGCGAATCAAAACCTCTGTTTATAGTGATAGTGATGGTCGAACGTTTGCTTGTCAACCATAAGGGCGTCACACGTTAAAAGTTAAGAGCCTGGTTTCTCCTAGCTCACACAAGTTTCCCGGAGACTTATGAGGGTTGCTCGTAATGGTACAGCCGGTTGACGGAAAGAACAAATTTTGAACAAACAACAACAAATGTCATATTGTGTTTATATAAAGAATCATCACACGGAGTTTGTTGGTCTCATTCTAAATCACCCTGTATAAATCTGGCTCCGGATCTTAGTCTGGAAGACAATAGTTACATTGATGTGTTCAGATAGTTTGTTGGGATTAATACTTTTTGACCTACGCGACGTTTCGAATTTAATTCATTTCATCCCCAGAACCCTTCGATAATGAGTTTACATGTGGTGAAATGGTTTAGAAATGAAACAAAGAATGAATGTCCCATGTATTGAAACGCTACAGAAGTGATGTAAAAACAGATATATTAATTAGATACACCAAATTCAACATTATTTGTCCCATGCAATAATAGATAAATTATCGAAAAGAGAAACATCCTGAACTGAAAATAAAAACAAAATGCAAATCCTCTGGAAATGCAAAAAACCTACGATAAAAATAAAGCTGTTTTTTCTCTTAATATTTTACAGAAAACAAATACTTCCCTGGCAAAAGCTACGCTGGGCATTAAACTACATCTGATAGATATTGTGAAAAAACCATATACTTATAACTTGAAAGAAAATATCTGAAAGTGGAAATTTGCAAGATAGGTTTTTTCCACAATATCTATCAGATGTAGTTCAATATCCAGCGTGGCCTTAGCTAGGGAAGTAGTTGTTTTCTGTTAGATATAATAAAAAATTGAATAATATTTATTCTTCCAAGTTTTAATAGCAGTATTTTCCTCATAAACAGTCGAAGATTATGTACCCAAAGACATATCCTGTTTCAGTGTTCTAATGCCACTAAATATCAGTCCCTCACGAGAAAAAGTTTCATTTGCTACAGGGCTACTCAAAAATTAAAAATAACGGAACGTTGACTTGAAATATAATTTAACTTTCAGGAATTTCAATATCTGGTAAGTTTATAATAATAAGATATTAAAAAATTTTATACAGGGCGAGTCAGAAAGTTGATTGCCCATGTATCCTATATTTAATAAAATTCAATATACTTTGTACTGCATGTTAGTTGATAACATTAAGTCATTTTGAAATATATATAATTTATATATGATATACAGGACAATTAAAAATCCGAGAATCGATTTTTTTGGAAATTTTCGTGTAATTAAATGTTTCCTAGGTGAATTTATGTGATTCTTTCATATTACCTTTACTTTGAGTTTGTTGGTCGGATGTAGAAGTTTTGTCAACTCGCTATGATTAGTTTCTTTATCACGACAATACAATGACAAGCCTATCATTATTATCTTAATATATGTAAATCGATGTTGTTTATGTTATACCATGATCGACATATACATAAAAACCAACCAATAAAGTACATACAAGATAATCTTGATATCGGAAAAAACAATAAACATGTCGAAACAAACTGAAGTTACTGAAGGAATATAAAGGTCTACAGTACCCGGACTATGTTTTCTGGTACCATATTTTCAGCTGCATCAGTTACTCCATTTAGGAGATGAGTAGATGGATATTTCACATTCTGTTCGTGTCTGGTATAATCCAAAAACCATAAAACACTGGCCACATGAGCACATGTACCCAAAGTTCTAGCTCTTGACTTACAAGTACAATAATAGTGAAGTTCCAAAAAATGATTTTCGGTATCATCTTCAACAGTGAAAGCTATCCACAACATATGTTTACATGAATTACGAAACCTGGAGTAAACTCGCATTCGTAAAACACTCGGATCCTCCACCATTTCATCGAATTGAAGACTTTGTTTCTTCTCTTTGAAGTTTGTCGTGAATATAACTTTTTGCCATGTTAACATGCTAAATTCCTGTCAGTTGTTTCAAATGATGTGAATCCGAACGAGGAAATTCAGGTGCGTGCAAGTGGTTTAATAAAGTCCAATGATCATTTCTTAAATATAGGTTTTCAGCTTGAACTCTTGTTTGCATAATATTAATTTCTTCTAATTGATCTAATATTTCCTGCGCTTTTTGTAATGTTCCAGGCATGGTTATTGGGAGATGGAAAACATTTATTAGAGTTCTAGCAATCTCATGATATTCCTTTATATTAGCAGCATGGTGTATCTAAATTGTATTTTTCAAGAATTTGAATATTGACTTTAAAAGTCCATTAACTTTTTTCACGATAATAAATCTCTTGTGTTATACAATTTTGAAATCAACATAAAAAAGGATGTAGTGTGCAGCAGTAGCCCAGTACATTTTGTTTCCACTACGATGGGCTAAACTTCATGAAAAAAATCTACTCCCAAAACTTATTTAACAATTATTTAACAATATTTTACCGAGTAAATGAATTAGAAAAGTGCAAAATTGTACTAATAGCACAAAAAAACTGATGAGAGGAGCAAAAATTCATAATTTTAAAAATAATTCAATGTCTCGAAAACGGTGGTACTTTTATACGGGGGATTTTTTCATAGCAAGTAGGGCACCCTTTGATCTACGTTCTCCTTCAGTTTGACGTGGTCTTCATGGGACACCCGTATTTGAAGGAAATAATGATAGGCTTGCCATCATATTGTTGGTATAAAAAAACTGATCATAGCAAGTTGACAAAACTTCTATTTCCGACCAACAAATACAAAGTGGAAATTCACCAGGGAAATATTTAATTACTGGGAGATTTCCAAAAAATATCGATTCTCGGATTTTCTTCCATACATATCTTTTGAATAGCCCCATTTATTATATATAAATCATATATATTTCAAAATGACTTAACGTCACCTACTAACATGCAGTAAAAAGCATATAAAATGTTATTATATATAGAATACAGGGGCGATCAACTTTCTGACTCACCCCGTAAAAACTGTTTGAATACCTTATTATTATAATCCAACCAGAAGCAAATCCGGACAGATATTTAAATTCCTGAAAGTTGAATTATATTTCAAGTCAACGCTCCGTTTTCTTAATTTTTGAGCACCCCTGTAGCAAATGAAATTTTTTCTCATGAGGGACTGATGTTTAGTGGCATTGGAACACTATCACAGGAAAAAATTCTTGATACATTGAAGAAAATAAGAAATACATGCTTTTGAATAATGGCTATTTTCCAACTTCAACACCCTGTATCTCTGAATCTAGTCATAGGATTGAGTTGGGCACACGGACACTATTGTTCAGAAAGTCGTCAACTACAATAAACTAACAAATAATGAAATTTCATCAAAGCCCATTTCTCCATAAGCTGGCTGCCTGGTCCTTTGTCTTTCAGTCGCAGATGATTCCACATCTGATTTTATGAACATCCTGTTCATATTTTCAATGAAATTAAGATACCTTATCCTTTTAATCAAGAGTAAACGAGAAAAAACGTTTCATTTTGTGTCTATATAGCTTTATGAAGAGATTTCTTGGTAAAAATTCTAGAATCTGAGAGCACAGACGAATCCCGAGATTAAAGTCGGGTGTTCGAGATTAGAGTCGGGGGGTCCGAGATTGAAGACGGACCCCCGAGATCAAAGTCGAGGGTACGAGATTAAAGTCAGGAGTCCGAGATTAAAGTCGGGCCCTCGATATTAAAGTCGGGGGTCCGAGATGAAATTTGGACCCGAGATATTAAAGTCGAGGGTCCGAGATTAAAGTCGAGGGTCCGAGATTAAAGTCGGGGGTCCGAGATTAAAGTCGAGGGTTCCAGATTAATGTCGGGGGTCCTAGATTAAAGTCGGGGGTCCGAGATTAAATTTGGACCCCCGATATTAAAGTCGAGGGTCCGATATTTAAGTCGAGGGTCCGAGATTAAAGTCGGGGGTCCGAGATTAAAGTCGAGGGTTCCAGATTAATGTCGGGGGTCCGAGATTAAAGTCGGGGGTCCGAGATTAAAGTCAAGATTCAAAAAAAAATTGCTCGTGGCTCTTCTACGCCTTTGTAAATAGCTGTTATTGGTGTACGACCACTGGACATCCTCGGCGTACGTACACTTACTTACACCTATCCATTTGATCTGGACGTTTGATGGAATTATTCTGGACATTTGTGGGAGTAACTGGACGTCTAGTGGACGTCCATGATATCCTTGTTGTACATCCACCGGACAAACATTAGACTTACCTAAATGGGCTAGGTGGGTATATAAATCACCTGATATAATGTTAGTGTCTTTTTACATTCGGAAAATAATTTCTACTGTCTCTGAACATAATTTGTATCAGTATTGTACCTCTGAATGTAAGTGATAAGTCAGACGTGCCTCAATAGTTAGTTCACAACCTATGATTTTAAAAGATTTTGCTTGTAGACGGGGTTTTATCTGAAAATCTGTTAATCGATAGGAAAAAATGGTCAACTTCATTTTTTTTAAATTTCAAAGTACTACTTGCTCGTGAGCACATGATTGTGTGACAATATGAATATCGAAGTTATGACGGAGAAATTTCCGTCCACTTAGATAGGTAGTCATTAACCAACTCACTTCTCGCAAAAATCGATAGAAATGCTCATCGATTAGGCTTATATTCGGAATTTTCTCAGTAAAACGTTTGCCCTCTCCACATAACATTGACATATACTGCAAGTTTTTCAACCTGAAACATAAATTTTTCATGTGTAAGTTTTAGCATAATTAATGTCTACCCACTCATATTTTTTGACAATGTGGTATTGTTGATGAATTGAACCACTTTTCAACACCAATCAATAGATCAAAAAATTAGTTGATTTTTAACAAAACTACTAGTAGAAACCCGACTATGCCATCACATGAAAGACAGTCCGCAGTTATATTCTGTTATGTTTTCGACTCTCAACTCAACTGTCATTTATTAGTTTGTTACAAACATTTAAATAACAAATAACGTTTTTTTATTGTTATGCTTATAAAATGAAAACTAATGAGCAATGAGCAATGAATTGTAGATAATTGAAATCCGAACAAAATGGGATGTCTTACTACCCGATCAGATTATTAGTAACGGAGAAAAACAGGAAAATCCGGTAAATTTGGCGATTTTTCAAAAAATTCATAACTCCGCCATTTTTCAAGAAGTATGGTTGACACTTTTCATGAAATTATTGTGCACAAAACAGGTGCAGTCAAATTATTAGTTTTGGCACAATTGCAATTTGATTTTTTATTACACTATCCTGCAGCGTACCTGAATGCTCTAGTAGTAGTTTGATTTCAATTTCTCAAACATATTTTGAAAGTTGAAGTATAGTACCACAAAACGTATATTCTCATTTTGCGATACAATATTGCGAAATGGGGGAAAAATGCTTGCTAACATGACTGAAAATGGCCGAACCCGCGTAAGTGGTCGAGTAGGAGATAACGTGAGATGAGGGGAAGGTTCTTATAACGTAAAGACTTTGTTTCTCTGACTGGATAGGCCCATAGAAAATAGAAATATAATAACCTTTTCACTTGCGCATTATTGCTGTTTCTGGTCACGTCGTTGCCAAGTTTCAATTTTTTTTTTCGTGTTTCAAATGAGGTTCGGAATATCACCTGTGGTTAGGGCAAAGAATATCTACAATACTGAACAAGAAGCGACAGTGGCAGTGGTGGGGGGAAATCGTTTTCTAGTGCGCATGTTTACTGGCAAAATGGCGGATGTTGAACAGCTGATCAATAACGGTTATGTCGATGCAGCTGATTCATTGTTGCCATTGTCAACTGTCAGAATTATTATGTGCTGTGCTATGACATAGTTTTGTTCTGTAGTTGTATTATTATTTAAGAAATTTTTAATGGTTACAATTTAAATCTAACAACTTTTGTGCTTGAAAAATTTCAACATTTTCTCGTATGATAATTAAATAAATAAAGCAGCAAATCTTAGATCATACAAAATATATTTTTTTTTTCATTTCGCAACGCTTCCTACGGTACGCGAAGGCAGCTTCTGTCGTTCAATAATAAATTTTTTCCTGTGTCCCGACCTTTAGCACCCCAACAAAATGGTGGAGGTCATCAAAAATTACCCTCCGAACATCAAAGGCGCCGACAAGAGTGTCGCTTCTTGTTCAGTAGTGTAGATATTCTTTTGTTAGGGCAGATAATTGTGGGAAGTCCAGTAAACTTGACAACACCGCCTTAAAATCCTATCGTGGCGTATCAAGCGAAGAAAGATAGCTGTGTCGGTGTTTGGCATTGTTAGGTTTTAGTAGTTGTTCAGGGAAACTGTGTGAATCTGGATAACACAAATATATTGGCAACGACACAGAGGCAAAAAACAAATTATGCGGACTTCAATTTGTGATATGTCCATTATAAAAAAATATTTAGTTTCATTTCTCCCGTTTCTTTGAGTACTCTTACTGAAAATGTGGTTACATATATATATATATATATATATATATATATATATATCAGGATTTGTTGTTAAATCTATAAAAAAAATCATAAAATGTAGAGTATGTTTGTCTACTTTGGAAGACATTACAGAATCTTCTGCAGATGCAGAAAACTTTAAATTATTGAATAGAAAAAAAGGTGGTCACATAAGGCCATCACAAACTGTTATAGATATTTGTATTTTCCATGAATGAAAAATCCGGCAGGTTCTTGCAATTACTGATAATTTCATGCCAAATGAAAGGAAGTTTTTGGAAACTTTCGTACACCAAACTTCATCACTATTATTTCAGTATGAAAAATTATTCAGCTCCATAATAAATCACATTTACGATATATCTCCCTACGAGGTGAGTAACAAATTGAAAATGAAAGAAGCGATAACAAGAATTTGCACCAAAATTAAAGATTTTTCAATATTGCAATGTCGCAAACTGAGAAAATTAGAGGTACATTGACGTGAAGAATACTTACAAAATTTATGATATTTTCCCATCAATAGATTTTGGAACAAAATTTTTGTTTGATAGAAATACAAAATAAAATGTGTTGAGAATTATTATAGTCCTTTTTCCTCCAATCCTACCATTTCTCCTTATTTAAAACAAAATGAAACAAATATCCTAGAACAATTTGAATTCTTGGCTTTTTATATTCATTTCTTTCAACATTCGATAATCTACTTCTTATTACAAAAAATTCCATTTGAATTTAATACGATTCAACAACATTTACAATGATAAATGAGAACCTCTGACCAAATGCAAAAATGTAGTTTCTTACCCGAGAAAATATATTTGACAGATTTTTTCCCAATTTTATATCTCCAACAAGAATGTCATCTTCTTGTTTTCCAACAAAAAAGTTGGAAAATGGATAACAAGAGTCAACAAGTAGTTTGAACTCCTGTAAAAAAATGTGTCTTGTCAATAAAATCCTTTGTTATTATTATAATTCTTTTTACATACTTTTTGCATTAATACCTAATTAATCAATCAATCGATTTGTAGAAGTAGAAATCCAACTTCAATATCCAGAATTTCGAAAATCGAAAATACGACTACATAAAGAAAATGTTTCCTCACTCTGATATGTATTTCGACTATAATAGGGACAACGGTTTGGGCGTGAAGCCGATGGACACACAAATTGAGTCTTTTTTCTGATTCACAGACTGAGTGGAATCAATTCCCATCAAAATATCAAATTTGAATTTTTTGACGATCACAATAATTTCTTCCCAAGGTAACGGCACCAGTTATAGTCCTAGCTCCAGTTATTGTCCACTTGACGTTTCAAATAACTTTAATAAGCTTCTGCAGCATTATAATCCATGGACAAATACTTGGGGTGACATCTAGTAGTCTATAGCTGATTTAACATGAGTTTAACCCATACTACTTCCTCCAGAGCATTTATTCCAGTCAGTTCAAATTGATCACCCTCTGCACAAACACGAAAACACGCAAATTGCTTAAGTTTCATTTAAGAAAGAGCCCAACAGACTTCTTGTCGTAAAATTGTTTCTATTCAAGTCTGTGGTAAGTACTCAATGACTGCATTTTCTCGAGTGGCAAATATGAAAAATAAACATTTCAGCAAAGAATAATTTATTTTCCAGTAGGTCAATCATAGGAACAGGAAAATGCAGGGGTTTCCAGTTATTGACATATAGAACAATAACTGGTGGAATGCATCATTGATAATTATCTCTTTCTCTGATGATAAATAACTAATAATATCTTTGATATCTTTCCATTATACTGAAATATGTATAAACTTCAATTGGTTCAGTATTTGACCTATGACTTTCGATTGAAATAACTATTTAAATGAATTACAATCTTTCGGTCCATAATAGGATAATTATTCGGTCAATTACTAGTACAAATTTAGGTCGTTAACTCCTGTCGAACCATTTTATATCTCTTTGTGATTTTTTAATGATGTTTTGATTAGTAATACTATAAGCTAACATGGAATATATGATGAAGAAATAGCCACTTTTATATTCCTTTTTTCAACCAAAAAGTTTAATATACATATATTCTTTTAAGGTTCTAATAGTATACTAGTCAATAATATGATCGTTATACGGACGAATACTGGCGCAGATGAAAATGATATGAATTAATTTCGATAATTTATAGTTTCAGAGATGGCACCTACAAAAAAACTGCAGTATTCGGAAGAAGACTTACGAAATGCTATAATAGCAGTAGAAAATGACATGTCCTTTTATAAAGCTAGTCAAGTTTATAACATTCCAAAAACTACCTTGATATACAAAAAATCTGGAAAAACTCCGATGGAGAGAAGGATGGGTCCAGAAACTATTCTAACCACCAAAGAAGAGAACTTAATAGTTCAGTGGATATTTCGTGTAGCCGACCGAGGGTTTCTTGTATCCAAACATTATTTACTGGATAGTGTTCAACTTCTTATAAAAAAACCAAGAGACCCAATCCTTTTCTGAATAATAGACCTGGACGAAAATGGTATGAGGCTTTTTTGTGACGACACCCAGAAATAAGTGTACGTGTTTCCCAAAATTTAACTTCATCAAGATCCCAGGTAACAGAGGAAAAAATCAAGAGTTGGTTTTCGGAAGTAAGCGACTATCTTAAAACTAATTCCTTCAGCACCATAACTGAAGATCCTAAAAGAATTTTCAACTGCGACGAGAGTGCATTTTTCTTAAGTCCGAAGGATAATAAAGTACTCGTTAGAAAGGGTGAGAAAGCAGTATATAATTTCATTGGTAACCATGAAAAGGAATGCATAACAACTCAAATCATGTGCAATGCTGCAGGTGACCTGCCTCCTCCAATGTTGGTGTTCAGTCATAAAAGAATCCCCCAAAAAATGGTTGAACGAGTTCCTGATATCTGGGGTATTGGCCATACTGAAAATGGTTGGATGACGGGAAAAAGTTTTTTCGAATGTATTACTAATGTATTTTACAACTGGTTGAATAACAGTGGTATTGAATTGCCAATTATTCTATTCGTTGATGGGCATTCTTTCCATTTGACCATGGCATTAAGCGATTTTTGTTCGCAGCATGGTATAATCCTGGTATGTCTCCACCCTAACTCAACTCATATCCTTCAGCCATTGGATGTAGCGTTTTTTCATCCTTTGAAAACTCAGTGGAAGAAAACTGTCTACCAATGAAGAATTGACAATGGAGGAAAAAAACTGGCATGCGTAGAATTTGCGGGAGTACTGAAGTCGGCTATTTATTCACTGGAAAACTTGAAGGCACTCTTAAACATGGATTCAGAACCTGCGGACTACATCCCTTCACGCCTGATAATATCAATTTTGATAAAATTTTCAAAGCATGCAAAACTAAAAATGATGAAAAAAAAACTTATTGAAAGTCAGAAACAGCAAGATATGGATATATTTTTGGAGTATATGAAAAGAGATATACCTGATAAAGTTGCGATCTTTGAACAGTCGGGTGTATCTTGGACTGGAGCTGTTGAAGACAAAAGCCTATTTTGTTTCAGGAAGAAATTGAGAGATCAAATCGAAAAGAGAGATATTTCAATAGGAATTAATAACAATTAGTCCTCAAACTAATAGACTTATAGAAGAAGTATTGGTAGAAAACCAGGGTATCCATAATTTGGAATATTTAGAAACGAATGATATCTATATTCCTATTGAAGAAGAAGAATATGACACACTAATCAACGCAAAACCTGCTGGTATTGATTATTCTGAGACTCATATTCTAATTGATGTACTTGCTGCTCCTTGCTCAAAAACTTACAATGAAGTTGTTCCTACTGTACCTAGTCCTAAGAGTGATAATAATGACTTACCTGCTATATCTACTACTGAGATTAATAATGACTTATCTGCTATATCTAGTCCTGAGATTATTAATGACTTACCTGCTATATCTAGTCCTGAGATTAATAATATTGACGTACGTGTTGCATTTATTGCCGAAACTCATAATGATACGGATGAACCAAACTCAATGAACCAGTCTCCAGAACCTGTTAATAGGACTGTAGATATTCAAAAAGAAAACGTCGCTATGCAAAAAACTCCACCTAAAAAGACTGAATCATCAGAAAGAAATGATTTAATCCAAATACCAACACCATTCAAAGAGGCATTCAACTTCTGGCCAGAAAAAGACACCAAAAATCAAGTAGCCAAAAAAAAACCTAAAGAAAAAGTTCCCACTGTGGCTTCTTCGGAGCAGTGGAAACTGTATTTTAAAAACAAAGAGGAAAAGAAGGATGTTAAGGAGAGAGAAAAAGAAGCAGGAAAGCAGGCTAGAATGGATAAGAAAAATGAAAAGAAGACAGGAAAGAGCAAACATATCGAGTCTTCAGATTTGGAGGAATCTGAGGGTGAGACGGAAGAGACAGAAGCAGAAGAAACTGAAAAGAAGCAACTCAAGTATGAAGGCTATGTGATAGTTAAATATGACAATGATTTTTTCCCTGGATTCAAAAAAAGACGAAAATGAAGAACTAGAAGTGAGAGTGAAAGTAATGTCCAGAAGTGGACTGAACTGGAAGTGGCCAGAACATGAAGATATATTGTGGTATGCAGTCAAAGATGTAATAGAAAATATAGATGAACCTTTGAGAGTGACGAAGAGGGGGTCCTATTATGTGAAAGAAATCACCAAATATTATCCATGAAATAGAAAAAATCATGTACTTTTTGAAATATAATAAATATTCTCAAAAAAAGTTTTTCCATGTTTAGTATTTACTATTGAGAAATCAATATTCGATAACTGGTACAAATATAGGTCAAAGAATGGAACATTAAAGTATTTACAAGGTCAAAAACTGGAGCAATCTTACACATTTTAACAACAAAGGAAAAAAATAGATTTCGTAATTTTTTCTTCATAAAATTTTTCAATAATTTGCAAAACACATTAGGGTATTCGAAAAAATTTATGAAACATCGTTATACATCTATTTGCCTATTTTACGAATGCATTATTATAGACAAAAGCCTTAAGTGGTCAATAACTGGTACCGTTACCTTACTTGGTCGCGAGAAGGCACAAAATAGAAGACGTACACTCAATATTTCTATTGTAAGAAGTCAATTATTGATTTACTGTATATATCATTAAAGGAATACTCTGTTGTATTGCCAATGCTATTATCGAAAACTTATACCAGATTCAGGAACAGGAAGTCAAAAATCCTAAGACCGTCCCTAGCGACACTTGCGCTCTATTGCGCATACTCATAGGTTGGTGTATCTGCCGTAGGGGGACCACGTTATTCTGAACTAATTGGCGTTCTATGTATTATATTTCTATGGATAGGCCCAACATTTTTTGGTGACATTCGCGTGCAGAACGCCCTATATTGAAATAATTTAAGTTCGTTGAGAAGTTTCGATTCATGTGGTTTGTCTGAAGAATTTCCATTCGATGCGATGGAGTATTTTAAATTTTACGTATGGTTGCATTCTTGCATTCAAATGGATCTAATACCTAATGTTTTTTTATTATAGTGTGTTCTGAAAATACGTGATACAGTTTTGAAAATGTTTGAGAATTTACCTAAATAAGGAGTTTATGAATTATTATATCCAGATTTTTCCATTTCCTTGACAATTTTTGCCCAAATGTTATCTTTCCTTTTCATGTCCTTGTAACTTTTTAATTGTTTTGCATATAACGGAGGATTTTCTATTACTTACTTTCAATTGATATTTCATCCTCTAGCACAGAAGCCAAATTTATTCTTCTCACCGAGGGACATATTTTACTTTACCGTAGGTAAATACAGGGTTTCCCAAAAGAACCGGAACGGCCGAATATTTCAGCAACGGCCTGACATAAAGTTATGAAATTTGATTACGGGGGTTATTAGTAGTGCCGAATCTAAAACTGATAATTGCAACGTTGCCAGATTTACAGTTTTTTTTATAAATATATTGCTATGTTTATTTTTATCGCATTCGATTTGTCGTGTTCAAACTATTAAATTTTTTCCCCTTTGATTCCCCAAATTTTGTTACTAATATGGCATTTCAACATTTCGTTAAAAAATATCACAAAACTTCAATATCTCGAGAAATCGTGGCGATATGACAATGAAAATTAATTTATTTGAAATTTGTCAGCAAGTCTGATCTGAAAATACCATTTACAACGTTGTCAAATCCACATGTTGTTTCCACTAAATCTTCCTAGGTATTTATTTAAATTCCTTTTTTGAATTTTGCGCATTTTATTTGAAACCACGAAGTTACATTTTTTTAACTGAAACAAATCAAACCTTGTCGAATACAGTCATAAAAAATAAAAAAGCACTAAGAAACAGGAAATAATACAAAACTAGGTAGGTAGTAAAAAAATTTCGTATTTAATAAACTAAATTGTGTTTAAATAATCCAAAGACAAACATTAACAGTTCCTGGTTAACTAAACGACAAAATAAGGAAGTATTAAGTGCTCAGAATGTTGGCCATTATTTTCCAAACAATAACAAAGACTGTCATAAAATTCACCTATAGTATTATTTAACTCTTCTGGAGTAATAAGAGTCGATTCGTATAGAATTGTTTTCCCCAGATGATCTAAACTTAGAAGTCTATTTTTGTACACCCTATGTTTTAGATATCCCCAATGAAAAAAATCCATAGGGGTCATATCCGGGGAGCGTGCTGGCCATTCTATCGGTCCTCTAGCTTCGACCAATCCACTTTTCTGTGAATACCTCGTCCAAATATTGTCGAAGTTCTCGTGCAAAATGGGGACGTGCCCTATCTTGTTAAAACCATATTTTATGGATGTCAATGTTCAACTCTTGCAATTCAGGAACCACATTTCTTTTCAGAAGTTGTGAGTATTTTTGACTCGTAAGGTTTCCATCGATAAAAAAAAGTCCAATAATTGTGTTGTTAAGAATCCCTGCCCAAACGTTAATTTTCTGTGAATGCTGCGTATGTAGTTCTTCCATCTAGTGAGGATTAGTTATGCTCCAAATTCCACAATTGTGCCTGTTTACCTGCCCATTTGAACAAAAAGTCGATTAATCACTAAACAATATTTTGTTCTTCAAATCTGGATAATCGTTAATTTCATTCATTATGACTTCAGAAAACTCGAAACGGTGGTCAGGATCATCTGCCAAAAGTTCTTGAGCGTACATTAATTTATAAGGTTTAATTTTTTCTTTCTTTAGAATTCTGTGAATTTACCTACTTACATCTTCAGGTAAATTTAGTTTTCGTTCTGTTATAGACATTTTAGGATTATCTTCTAAAGATAATAGAATATTCAATTTATTGTGATCTGTAGTGGCCGTTTTATGTCTACCAGCTTTCGGAATAGCAAACTAGATTTCTTAATTTGCTTCTCTGGATGTCAAGCAATGCATAATTCACAAACTTCTTGATAGCTTCTCATTTTATCGCCGTAACCACGATAGATCAATATTTTAATCCGTTCAGCTTCACTTGACAAGAAAACCATTCTATCTTAATGATAATTCAAGTAAATTTCAGAATAATGACAGAAGGTTTACAACAATAACAATAAAAGATGACTAACTGTTTCCAAAGGCCACTTGTTAATTTATACCTCATGATTCTAACAAAATTTAATTCTGTTAATATCGGTGGAGTAAGAACATTACGTACGAATTTTCAGAACTAAAATATTCGATTCAAGATTCGAACATAATCAATAGTATTTGATTTGTTTCAGTTAAAAAAATTAGGTTTTTGGTATCAAATAAAATGCGCAAAATTTAAAAAGGTAGTTTAAATAAATACTTAGGAAGATTTAGTGGAAACAACATGTAAATTTGACAACGTTGTAAATGCTATTTTTAGATCAGACTTGCCAACAAATTTCTAATACATTAATTTTCATTGTCATATAGCCACGATTTCTCGAGATATTGAAATTTTGTTATATTTTTCAACGATATTATGGGGTCATAGTAATTTGAACAAAACAAATCGAATGCGCCAAAAATAAACATAGTATTACATTTAAAACAATTAAGTTGAGGGCTCCATAGGAAAAACTGTAAACCGGGCAACGTTGCAAATCTTATTTTTAGATCCGGCATTACTGATAACCCCAGTATACCGAATTTCATAACTTTATGTCGAGCCATTGCTGAAATATTCGGCCGTTCCGGTTCTTTTGAGAAACCCTGTATAAGAAATTCTAGTTTGGAAATAAATGCGGAAATACAGAGTATTTTCACAAAGTTTGGAAAACAGCGCCGTTTAAAGATCGTTCAAATAAAAAGTGGTTCGACTCAAACGAACTGCTGTCAACGAACGATACCGAAAGGACCACGCACGTTTCTTATGGAAAATGGCTTTCCGTGAATTTGTCCGAATTTTTGGTATGGTGTAGATCTGGATGCACTGATCAAAAGTGTCCATTGCCAAAAACTCCAAAAATAGACAGTTTTCGAGATATGGCTCTATCAATGTAATTTTTTTTGCATTTTTTGGATTTTGACACATAATCAGTTCACTCTCATACTTAGGAAAAACCGAGTTTCAATGATTTCACTCCAGGAATCGATTGAAGAATAATTCTTTCTTCGTTTCAGATACTGCCATTTGAAGAAATTATTATACACTGCTCGTCACTGACGATGTAACTGGACTATTATTTTCAATTTCTATAGTCCAGTTTTTGTATAAACAAAAGCTTCTGAATTGCTCAAAGTATCACAGAGTCACATATATTCAACACCTTTCGATAGGGGCACTAGAAAAATAATATTCGATACACACTATAGGAACTGAATCTGAGATACTTTTTTTTAAAAATAGTTTCCTAGTCGTCAAAGAAATAGTGGTAATTGCAAAATGAGCAAATAGAAAATCGTTCATAATGTAGGCTGACGACATAAATACTCGTATCGAATGCAGTTTGTTTATACCGAGTGTTAAATATCAATAAAAACAAGGGAATACATATACCCAATAATCATTTCTAATCGCCAATCGAACCGTTAAGGCAAACGGATCCGTGAAAATGTCTGAATATTTGATATGATGTGGATTTCGATGCACTGATCAAGTGTCTATTGCTACAGACTACAAAAATGGACAGTTTTCAAGATATGGCCGGATCAATTTCTGATTTTTTTCGTTTTCTAGATTGTGGCCCAAAATCGCTTAGCTCTTATACCCAACAAAAACGGAATTCTATCGATTTCTGCGCAGGAATTGACTGAAAAACAGTTGAATTTCATTTCAGATACATTCATTTGGAGAAATTAGCATACACTGCTCGTCACTGGCGATGTATCTGGGCTATTATTTTCAACTTTTGTATTTCCGTGTTCATAGAAACAAAAACTCTTGAATTGTTCTAGTTCTAACAAACATACTTATATCCAACACAATTCAATTGTGGCATTTGAAAAAATAATATGCGATACACACTCTAAATGTGATTTGAATTTTTTTGAAATATTCTCCTGGCCATCAGGAAAATAGTGGAAAATGCAAAATGAGAAACTAGAAAATCGTATTCATAATGTACGCTGACGAGATGAATACTCGTATCGAATGAAGATTTTTTATACCGAGTGTTAAATATACATACTGAAAAATCATTTTTAATTGTTAATTGAACCGATAACTAATGAGAGAATGTAGGCTTTCACGGCCGGAGTCAATATATTCAATGTTGTCTGGGCCTAGCGGCCAGATTTTTCTCAGCCGAAAGCCTATATGGACCTGAAAAACTGAGACCACCGGTGAGGAGTGCTGTGGTCTCAGATGTTTAACGTTCACGGCTAGACAACATTGAATTTTGAAATAAATTAGTTTTCATGGGAAGAATATATAACTAATAATTGGAAAATTGTAAAACAGTAACAATATTTATTTCATGAAAAATAACAATTCTCCACCAAAGTGATGATGATAGTTGTAAGAATAATAATACGTAAAAGAAAGTTGGTCCAAACGTTCATCAAATCATCTATGCGTAACATTTAACGAGGGTCAATTCTTCAACCAACCAAATATTATTGTATTCACTCGAACTATTGCAAAATTATAAATGGGGCAAATAAGATAACGTTATTGAATCTCAGTTCTATGTCTGTCTTCGCAGTAGCTGAAACACCAAAACGACGAAAAATTTTTTTGAAGAGTACAGACAGAGTCAAGGCACAAAAATCTGACAGTGATCATCACGGAAATACAAAAGTTGAAAATAATAGCCCAGCAACATCGCCAGTGACGATCAGTGTATGCTAATTTCTCCAAATGAATGTATCTGAAATGAAATACAACTGTTTTTCAATCAATTCCTGCGCATAAATCGATATAATTCCGTTTTTGTTGGGTATAAGAGCTGAGCGATTAAGGGTCACAATCTAGAAAACAAAAAAAATCAGAAATTGATCCGGCCATATCTTGAAAACTGTCCATTTTTGTAGTCTGTAGCAATAGACACTTGATCAGTGCATCGAAATCCACATCATATCAAATATTCAGACATTTTCACGGATCCGTTTGCCTTAACGGTTCAATTAGCGATTAGAAATGATTATTGGGTATATATTCCCTTGTTTCTATTGATATTTAACACTCGGTATAAACAAACTGCATTCGATACGAGTATTTATGTCGTCAGCCTACATTATAAACGATTTTCTATATGCTCATTTTACATTTACCACTATTTCTTTGACGACTAGGAAACTATTTAAAAAAAAAGTATCTCAGATTCAGTTCCTATAGTGTGTATCGAATATTATTTTGCTAGTGCCCCTATCGAAAGATGTTGAATATATGTGACTATGGGATACCGTGAGCAATTCAGAAGTTTTTGTTTCTACAAAAACTGGACTATAGAAATTGAAAATAATAGTCCAGTTACATCGTCAGTGACGAGCAGTGTATAATAATTTCTTCAAATAGCAGTATCTGAAACGAAGAAAAAATAATTTTTCAATCGATTCCTGCAGTGAAATCTTCGAAACTCGATTTTTCCTAAGTATGAGAGTGAACTGATTATGTGTCAAAATCCAAAAAATGCAAAAAAAAATTACATTGATAGAGCCATATCTCGAAAACTGTCCATTTTTGGAGTTTTTGGCAATGAACATCATCCATGCATCCAGATCTACACCATACCAAAAATTCGGACAAATTCACGGAAAGCCAATTTCCATAAGAAACGTGCGTGGTCCTTTCATTCCATTCCTCTAGGCAAACCACTACTATGTTCTACGCAATACTGGGTTCCACTGGAAACGCTTACGAACTTTTCGTGCCATATCATCTAAATATTTTGCCCCGATCCGGTCAGAGAAACCATGCCTTAACCCGTTCATTAGAAGAATTCAGTAGCTGACGCGGGCTCCGCCGTTTTCAATCATGTTTCATGCATTTTCCACCCATTTCGCACCATTGTAGCGCAAAATGAGTATACGTTTATTAGTACCATAGTTCTACTTTCATAATCTGTTTGACAAATTGAAATCGGAATATTACTAGAGCATCCAGGCACGCTGAAAGATGGTGAAAACAAAATTCAAATTGCAATTGTGCCAAAAATAATGATCCGACTGTGCCTGTTTTGTGCAATACATAAAATACATTTGATTACTTATATTTCGGACGTCCATCATCTTAATGGTTGAAAGATTTCTATCTCTTTCAAATTTTTCACAACGTTTCAATTGCTTGAATCCGCAATCGTCTTCTGGTGAACAATAACATAAAGTACACATTCAATTTTCAATACTGTCATGAGAAGGACCAACCCAACTTCCTGAAAAATGGCGGAGTTATGAATTTGAAAAAAAATCGATGAATTTTTCGGTTTTTCAGTTTTTCTCCGTTACTAATGATCCGATCGGGTCGTGAAATATTCCATTTTATCTGTATTTTAATTTTCTACAATTGCTCTCATTGGAGTAACCTGATTGCTTCATCAGTTTTAATTTCATGGGCAAAACACTAAACAAAAACACGTTTATTTTGTATTTGAATGAATATAACCAATTAATAAATGATAGTTGCGAATCGAAAACATTACAGTATATAACTACGAAGTACGAACTGACTTTAATGTTTCATGTGATGGTACAGTCGATTTTTTACTAGCATTCTTGTAACGAAAAAACCCTCTATTGATTGGCATATTCTTATAGGTTATTCCACACAGATCATAATAAAGTCACAGTATGAACGTTCACATAAAGTGAGTATGAATCAAAGAGAGTAAACTAACAGAAGGGTTTAATAAGCTCTAGCCAATCAGAATCTTGTAACATCGACGCGTCATAGTGACGTACTTGGACATGAGTACAGAGTCGAACTCGAACCAAGAAACAAAACTGTCACATGTCACTCTCATATAACAAGAGTGCGGAGTGCGCCAGTCCGTCCCTATCTATAGAGAGGCGGCCATGACATGTCCAACTACTTCACAAATGTTCTTTCATCTCTTTCTATAAGTGTTACCATAATTGGCTTATGGGGATTAAACTCTCCTAGTCAGATACCTTTTAATCTCTCTGGGTATGAATAATTCCTTATGAATTATTGAATGCAAAAATGTATCAAGTCATAAGTAAGCATATTCCGCCATCTAATGAATAAAGGACCAACCCTCAAAGTTAACACTACAAAAGAACCCGCACTGAATGCATTGAATCTGGCCATCTATCGATTTTCCGTAAATATTGATAAACTACTGTCATTTAAGAGTAGATATCTTTCTTCAAAAAGTGTATGGGTAATCAACATTATTACCGGAGATATAACAATATTACTTCAAAAAACATGTATGTCCACGATGAAAAATAATCCTGAAAATTGACGGAAGGCAAAATGACTTCAATATGGTCTAGTTTCTGTAACATGACACACTGTTGAAATTTCGCGGAGTACAGGGTATTGAATAACTCATGTTTTTTGAAGAATTATTGGTCATCTAGGGAAATAACGTTGATGAACATATACGACCCTATATTTTTGGAATGGTCAAAGTAATCTTTTTTTAAGTGTTTCATCACAAAACAGATAACTTTGGTATGGTGCGCTATTGTGGTATTTTCCAAAGATACTCTCCGAATGAGAAAGTATGCTTGCATTCGAAAGAAAAATTTTAAGCTGTGCCGTGTAGACACTATGGACCACCGGGCGCAGTTGCAGGGCCTTGTACAGAAACAATCAGAAAAACAAGCGCTACTCGTCTTTGAAATGTTCACGATTTTACTCATTGCATACTTTTCGGATTAATTATCATTATACTATCTTTAGAAATTCAACATCTCGAAAACTTGTTCAATTAGACATATATGGTGACTGTCAAAAATAGAATACATGCAAGCAAAAATTAGTCATGAATTTAAATTCCACAATGAAAATATCAAAATTATCGTGCGAGAGAATGTTATAAAACTCACTCTGAAGTGTTCAGTTTTTGTTTGTCGACAATTAGCTTCTTCATGATAGCAGAATAGTTGAAATGCTTCCTCGAAGTCTTCACTTCGTGACAAATAGTTACTGCAGGAAAGGGTATTTCATAAATGTTACTTTCGCCCGAATCGAAATTTACTATAACTGGACTACATTGCCACTTTATGTATGTTTGGTAAATAACTGCAAGGCACACCATCATACTTGATATGAATATAATAATCCAGAGTATCCTGAAAAAAATTTGGAAATTGTGATTAGGTTATATGTACCATTTGTACAATTGGCATTAAAAGAGTTGGTGTCCATATCGTGATTTTGTCACGTACATGTAGTTTCATTTCATTCAATGAAGGTTCAGTTTTTACTAACAAGGCGTTGAGTGGACTAAAAGAGGTCCTTCGAGCATAAAAAAATAGGCCGTAGTCGTAACAATAGCACTAATATGGGTGTTATTCCTAGGATTTATCCAGAATTAATTCAAAACCAAAATTGAGAACAGTCGATACCCCTATATAAATAATGGGAAACAGCAGTAGACATTTGTGGAAGAAAGCGGAACAGTACTAAAACAGGACAAATAAACATCACAGATGAATAAAGAAAGATATGAACAAAACTCTTGGAAGTCTTGAAGCCTTCAACGAACAACCACTACATGAATATTGTTATAAACCAGCAGATGAAATTGTTAAAAATCAAAAGTTCTAAAATGGCGGCTGAGCGCCATCTTCAATAATTTTTTTAAATAGAACACCCCATATATTATTCCATTTTTGAAATTTGCTCATAATTCTCAACAGTTTCCTCTAATACACTTTACACCAAAATTCAATTCTTTTCGAAATATTTACGTTTGAAAAGTGAAATTTTGTTCATTTCAAACCCAACCAAAAACACTAATGTTGATTTCAATCAGGTTTGCATTGGAGAAAATCATCGCGGTAACGTCTTGTTTACTGTCAAATTAACTGTAACTGTCAAATTGTTCGCTGACCGCCTCAAATCATCTTATGAAAAGTGTGATCATGGCTCGTAGTTCAGACGATGAATTTGAAGCAGATTTGATATTTGGAGAAGCTGGAAGAAATTATCATCTAGCAACTGGTACGCTGGAAGATGCTCCAAGATCAGGAAGACCGCCACTTTCAGAAGAAAAAAAGGTAAAAATTTTTGCTGAAATGGTAATCAATCCGACTCAGTCGACGTCTGCAGTTGCTGAATCCTGTGGAGTGAGTTCAAAAAGTGTCCAAAGAGTCCTAAAAAAAGAATAGTTTCATCCCTATAAAATGAATATCCTGCATGCTCTCATGGAGGATGATTCAGACCGGAGGGTTGAATTCTGTGAGTGGTTAACAAGAACAATTGAAGGAGAATGGGGCTTCCTAAAACTTGTATGTCGAATGCACGTTTCTTCTTAATAGAAAAGTCAACAAACAGAATGTACGATACTGGAGCGATACTAATCCGCATATTTTCAGAAAGGGTCATACCCAGTTTCCTAAAAAGGTGAATGTTTGGGTGGGGATTTTAGGCAATCACGTTGGTGGGCCGATTTTCATCAGAGGCAATCTTGCAGGAGCTCTTTACAAAAATCTTTTAGAAACTGAAATTGAACCTCGAATAAGGCAGATTGTATTGAACAATCAGGAAGAGTTTGAAAATCGTGAAATCATATTTCAGCAGGATGGGGCACCTCCTCATTTCGATCGCATGGCTAGAGACTTCCTCGATACTCACTTTCCTGGGCGATGGATGGGTAGCAGGGGAAGTACAGAGTGGCCACCAAGATTTCTGGATCTTACACCTCTACATTTTTTCCTTTGGGGGTATCCAAAGTCAAAAATCTACGCCAATGAATGCCAAACAATAGAAGAGTTGGAACGCAGAATAATAGATACATGTGAAGAAATAGATGATTTCATCAACGTGAGAGAAGCTATTTATAAGAGGGCACTTTATTGTCAAGATTTAGGAGGACACGTGATGAAATAATTGTTGTGGTTAAGTAAAAGAGTTATTCAAAAATACAATATAATTTTTTAGCCAACTAATTTGTTTTGATTGTGAATTTACAGAACACATTCGTAGTCTTCGAGATTTTCCAGTAAACAACGCTGTTTATCCTTAATAAACTCTCTTTACGCCTCTTATTAGTCGAAATAATTAAGAGATTTAACTACAAATTAATAACAACGTTTCACAGGAAGTGACCAAAATCCATACTTCATTTCATACCGGAATGTCACTTTTCAAACGTTAATATTTCGAGAACAATTGAATTTAAGAGTAAAGTGATTAAAGAAAACTGTTGAGAATCATGAGAAAATTTTACAAAAATATTGAAGATAACGCTCAGCCGCCATTTTAAAACTTTTAGTTTTTTTCATGAAAAATTCGGTTTTTGTCTCCTATTGAAGCCCTCCAAATTTAGTTGCGAAATACCAGGTGATTCAAAAATTAGTAGTGGGGGAACGGACTCTAGACGGGCACTGTATGTTGAACCCATGTTGTGCGACAATTTCCATCAACCGCCATCAACCGCCTGAACATACAAAACTATCCCGAATATTATATAACTTGGAAGTGGTTGAAAATTTCGATATAATGTATAGAAACAAACTTGTAGGGCGTGAAAATCTTCACAAGAAAGACAATGACATGTTTTTTCTAAAAATGTTCCATTTTTGAGAAACGTGGCCATGAAGTGTAGTTTCTCGGTAATGGTAATTATAAGAATAAGTTCTTCTCAATAGTTTCTGAGTTGTTCAAGACACGCCAGTCAACTGAAAAAGTTACAGAACATTTTGGAACTAGTAAAGAGAATATGATTTTCATGTACCTGAAGCATGGAAAAAACATGATCATTACTCTCATCAATGAATTTGTATACTTTCCCCATATCTGGCAACAATGTGTCATTGACTGGTCTAACTTTTTTTTCTCCAGTTTTCCTTCCACTATATTGATTGAAGTACTTTTGTTTATAACAATTAGAATGATAATTTGATTCATCAGCCAAAAGATCTTCTCTCAACGTTGGAAGAAAACTCATCACTGAAAATCTACACTATGAACTGAAAATATTTGGATATTCCTTTTTGCCGAGTTCTGCTCATCCAGGTTTTCATCACAAAAAAGCAATGTTGTTGAAAATCAAATTCGCCGTCATTTCTCATTACTTTCCTTTCGGGTGGACTATATAAAAAATAAAAATGTGGCCTGACTGGAGGAAATTCAGCATTATCATGCTGGACTGCTTTATTTCTGGTACGCTTGATATAATTTTGATAACAAATACGGTGAAAAGAAATATTCTCAATTGAAAATTCAAACATGACTCCTCTGGAAATGGAAAAAAACGACGATAAAATTTAAGTTACTTTTTCTAACAGAAAACAACTACTTTCCCGGCTAAAGCCACGCTGGACATTGAACTACATCTGATAGATATTGAGAAAAACCCTATATAACTTGAGAGCAAAAAATCTGGAAGAGAAAATTTGCATTTTCATTCAGATAGTTGATTATTTATTAAATGTCCAGTTTCCATTGGAGATTCTTATCTATAAATAAATGAGATAAGGGATAATGTTATTCACAAGTATCACTCAAGAGAGATTATCTTGTACGATGGAAAATAGCGACTAAATTCCAACTTTCAGTCGCAGATGATTCCACAACTGACTTTATGAACATCCTGTTCATATTTTCAATAAAATCACTGAATTTTAAAATCTGAAATTCAGCGAATTTCACTGGGGTCCTTAATTTGGAATTATTGTTCGAATCATAAACCCATAAACTTGTTAGAGATTTATTATCTGGAAATTATCACATTCCGAATTTTTTGATGAATACTCATCACTGGATCTTTCGAAAAACTTGATTGAGTAATATTTTTGCATACCAGTTAATTTTTTTGCAGTTTCGCGACCGATGTAGGTTTCATAAATAATTATACCAACACCTTCGCCAAAATATGAAACTCACTAAACTTACAATGCCAGGATAACATAAATGTAGTTTATAACTATTTTACATTTTACTTGGATAATTGCTGAATAAAAAATCCAATTATGTATGTCAAATCCTATTTCAATAGTCTAGATGAACTTTTTATTTTTCGGTATTTTTATATATTTATTCCATAAACGTTTTTTTTTCAATTGAATCTTTCAGTTTTGCACTTCTTACTCGCAAATATAAAACACAACGGACCGATAAGGTTATGGTAAACATGAAAGAAGTAATGTCAATGGGACTACACAAACTCACTTCTCAAATAAGCTCCTTCTCTCACCAAAATACTTGAACCCATGAATTCCTGTATTATCATAGTATTCTCCACAGTAGGATTTTAAATTTCTGGAGAAATTTTCAGGATCAACTTGATTAAGTCTTTTCTCACAAGTGGAACTAGTTGAAATCAACCCGTTTTCTAGAGAACCCATCTTGAACACAATTGAATTTCCTGTTTTCATTACCTACCTTTTTATTCCGCAAGTTAGAAGAATTGATATTATCGAGTGTACACAGCTCTATATTTACCTTTCATTTAAGATTGTATATACTGCCCGATGTTGAAATTGTCCGACAGGTGAGTTCAATAACTAGCTTATTTTAGATTGACGTGGCCGTTACTTGATGGAAATTCATAGTATATGACAATAAGGTTTCCACAGATGTGTGGAAATTTAATCGTGTTTACCTTAGTGTCATATACCTAGCTTATTACTTTTGAATCGAATGGAGAGTCTTGAATGAATGAAGAGATCACTCCTTTCAATAATAAATAACATTGTAGAATCTGGATTCGATAGTGTGGAAAATGGGACGTAAATATCGGAGAAATGATAAAGTCGAAAGGGGACATAATGTAAGTCTATAACGATAATATTGGCATTACATGAACACGAGCCGTAGGCGAGAAACGTAAATTTTGTGCGAGCGTATGCCAATGCATGTCGAGGAATGAACAATTTTTTCTACGACCAATGGACCTTTCCAAGAGATATGAGGTAACACTGAAATTAGAACGAATACGCTAATATCACTCGGGATTTTTTTCTGACCGCTAGTTCAGTCTATAATCAGAAGAAAAGTGGTTTCGTGACGTCACGTTCATCAAAACTAAACTTGGCACTGTTGTTAAAGCTGTGCACCAAATTCTCATTCAAATATAATGTGTCGTATGACAGTTGTCATTTGATACCAGATGGGTTCTTTCGTCTGTTTCACGGTGCGATCAATAAGAATAGTTTGTCTCTGCCTAACTCATTTGCCTACTCATTTGATACAAGTGAAGCAGTTCCATCAGATCTAAACTTCAACGAACACTACCTTGATTTATTTTTTGAGGTTAACGCGGTTTTCTAAGTTTTGAGAGCTTTTGTTGTTTGTGTTCTGAAATTTGTTATTAATTCCTGTATCTCCAGTACCTATATCCCTGCCATAACTGAACATGTCGAAAAGGTATTTTGTACCTCGGTAAATTATCCGAACTTCCCTTCACGAAGTGATTTACCCGATTTCAGAGTGACAAAGTATTTCCCATTCATTAATGTTGGAATTGATTATGGGGGACCCTTTTTATTGAAAGACATGACATATGCTACTATCCTCTGAATTTTCTTCAAGCATGGAAATTTGTTAATGACATTGAAAAGATCAGAAGTAATCAAAGCAGTATGAGAAATAGATTTTTGTTCTGGAATATCATTTCCAAACGATTCACAATTATGATTTCTCAGGTCCCAAAAAGAACTACTAATATAAAACCAGTCAGGTCCATGCCACCATAACTTGAATTCACATATATCTTCAGGAGTGATACCCCTTGTCGACAAGTCAGCAGGATTTTCATGTGAATTCACATGATACCAATCCTGCGTATTGGTAAGAGATTGTATTTCTCCAACTCTATTGGCTACAAAGGTTTTCCATCTACTCGATAATCCTTTAATCCACGCCAATGTAATTGTCGAATCTGACCATAAGTAAATGTTATCAAATTTTAAAGAACCTAATGTTCTCTTCACTAAATTAGTTAGCAATACTGCTCCACATAATTCTAATTTAGGAAAACTACTGCAGATATAACCACACGAACGATCCACCATTGTTTCGTGGATCTCAGACATATATTCAAATTCTCATACTCACACATGAACTTATTATATTCACTCCTCAGGCTAGAATCATTTTGCAATTTTCGTTCCAATGAGTAAAATCTCTTTAGTGCTATTTCTCGAGAATTCCCTAAAAATTTAACTGACTCTTTAAAGGGAATGCTTACAATAAATCTACCATTGGAATCACGACAAGTTGTTCTAGCAAAATATTGTTCGCAATGTTATCTAATTCTGACAATTTTTCATAAACACCATTAACTTCTTCCAACTGCCAAAATCTAGTTATGTTTTCATCTAACGAATCAGCATTGAATACATTTACATGACCTAGTGAAACATTTTTAAAATTAACATTTAAGTTACCAGCAATAATCCAGCCTAGTTTCGTATTTTGTAAAATAGGTAAATTATAACCAAGTTCACATTTACCGGAACATAAGATTGACCAAAATACATTGGATCCTAATAGTAAATCAAAATCTCTTGGTACATTAAAAACTGGATCGGCAAGATTGATTTAATTTGGAATTTTCAAAATATTCTTTTCAAAACTTAAAGAAGGTAGTTTTTCTGTGATTCGTGGCAGAATCAAACAGTTGATATCCATACGAAAATTACTGTGACATGACTCTATTGTTGCGATTGCCTGAGAATCAATGTTAGTTAATGTCTTACCTACACCCTTAACAACATGATTTATTTTTGAAATTGGCAATCCCAGTTCTTTGGCTAAATTATCTGTGAGAAAATTACTTTGTGAGCCACTATCTAGTAAGGCGCGACATTTAACCACTTTATTACCGAATGCGATTTTCACAATTGCTGTAGACAATAAAATCTGTGAAATTATTGGTGGGCCAACTCGGCCCTTTGAAGTATGATTGCTTATTGTCATTTCATTCAAAGATTTTGAAAATGAATCTGTAGTGTTTTCGTTTGGTGTTTTCACAGTTGAAAAAACGTTATTTTCTGTATGTAACAATGAATTGTGAGTTCATTACATATCTTACAGTGATTCCATCGACAATCAATTGTTTTATGTGATGGTTGTAAACAATTTAAACATAGACTCAATTTTTGCGACTCTGTTATTCTATCTGAGACTGGCAACGTCAAAAATTCAATACAGTTGTAAATTGCATGAGATTTCTTGCAGAAATAGCACTGGAACTTGCTAGTTGAAAAGAATGATTTTGACTGTTTTTTGTAATCTGTGTTACCTACTAAAGGTTTAACTCTTTCAGTTCTAGTGATGTCTGATTTTACAAGTACCTCACATTTCACCTTAAGGAACTTGTTCAAGTCATTCATTGTTGGTAATTCTCCTGAATGCGCATATGATTCCCAGTCTCGTCTTGTAACCGAATCGAACTTATTGGTAACCAAATAAATAATGAGTCTGTCCCAAGCATCTGTGTTCTCTCCCAATGCACTGAGAGATCTTAGATGCCTGGACACCTCATCAAACAATTTCCTTAACTCACAATGAGATTCAATTTGTAATATAGGTAATTGAAAAAGGGCATGAATGTGATTATGAACAATCAATTTTTTGTTTTCAAATCGATCTAATAACAACTGCCAAGCTACTTTGTAATTATTAGCTGAAACATATATTACTTTTGGAATTGATATTAGTTTTCGAATTGATAATATGATCGAGTGATCGCACCGAAATTGTATCAATCTTATCGAAATTATGTTGATTGTTTCGATTAAAATTATTTATGATTTTTTTGATTTCAGCACATAATGTGAAATAAAAACTTTCGAAGTTATCACGTTCTTCTGAGTCAAATTCATTAGAATCTAATTCTTCTAATTGATTTTGTACATCAGATCTAATATCGGTTCAAACTTCTCGAGTCTGTGACCTAGCTGTATTATGCTTGTTTCGTCTAGAGGCTGATTCTCGGGCTGATTGAAAGATTCAACAACCTTTCGAAGTCTTGTAACATGACCCTTTAATTGTGCCCGCTTTGCCTTCAATTATTCTGACATTTCAATACAAATAATGATTCAAATCTGACAGATACCTGAATTCCGACAAAATTTGCCCAAAAACTGTACCCTCCTGATATTCTGCAACTGCAACACCACTTCCGTGCTGGAAACCAATATTCCGTGCGGCTCGTGGGACCAATGAATAATTCTTAAAATGGACTGTACTTCTTATATATTGTATAAAGATTCAAACTGCTTTTCTGTTCTCTCTTTATTTATTTTTTTTATTGACATCTATCATATTGTTTATATTTTTTACATATCAACCGTTGAACATATACAGAGTAACTAAAAAGTTTCAGTTCGTGCCTTAACAAGTCTGTTTTAATTTGGTGAAATATTTCCAATATACAAAAAAGTTGTATTTTTTCCACTATTGCTTCTTTAAAACATCCCACAGAGCGAAACCTGGGGTTTCCATTAACGAACTATCTTATAAAAATTAGTATAGGCCATTTGCGTCTTTTAATTTGTCTATAGTCTCTTTAGTCTACTGGTCAAATCTTTTACTCAAAGCAAGTTTTTTATCAAAGCAAGAAAACTTTCACATCAAAATATATCTCAAGTTTGGAGAAGGCTTGCTAACTATCGACAGGTAATGTTGCTGTTACATAATCTTCTACCGGTATAGTTATCAACGTTACAATGCCGATATGTAGCAAATAATGAGTGAGGTTGAATATTGTAATCCAAGGCGCAGCCGAGGATTATAACAACCGAATCCGTTATTTGCGTATCGGCCGTGTGTCGTTCCAGACTTTTCGTAATTCCACTGAAAGATTACATTTTGATTCCGATGAAAAATCAAACCACGTACCTCGTAATTCTACAGAAACATCCCAACATCGTGTTGTCATAGAACAGCTTAACAATGTCACAACAATATTATAAACAACGTCAGTTTTTTGTGTTCGCCAGTTCACTTTAACAACGACCATGGATGACATTGAAGAAATTGAAGAACAAAATCAAATTTCTTTAGAAATATTGGGAGAATCATGCGCACCGAGTGTTGATTTACTGCGAAAAATAACTCAAGAGCTATATCAAAAAGAATAAGAAAATTTTGAAGTGTGGCGTAAAAGCAAGAATGAAAAAGTGGTTAATGAAGATATATTATTAGTCGATACGAAAGGAAAATCAGAGGTTTATTCTCCTAACTCGCTGTGGACCAAGATTTCAATGTTGGAACTTGCTTTGAAAGTTTATGACAACATTGACATTTCTATGTTAGTTATTTTAAATCGTACACCATATTAGAGTATTACCTACAGAAATGGTATTTTCAGATTTGGAAAATTGTTTTTGTTCTTGAACAAAAATTTTGTCTCAAGAGGAAGTACCTGAGTTTTTGTTGGAGGTAGATTTCCCTCCAATCACTTTCCGTCAATGCGTTCAAATCCAAACTTAAATACTTTCTGTTGGAGAATAATCTTCATTAGCATTGCTACCCAAATTTACTCATTCCCGCTGATACAATCTTTAACTTTTTGACATTCATTCCTTTAATTTGTTTGAATTTTGAATTTCTTGTATTTTTCTACATAGTTTATTTTCTAAATCTTTGCCTCTGGTTGGATGGAAGAGCAAGCTCATTCATAGTTGTCCTATTAAATATCTGACTATGTACCTACTCCATGTATGTTTTACTATCAATAAAATCAATTTTTATTATTATTATACATGGTTGCTTGAAAAGGTTGTTTTAATGGGCCAGGTAGCCGAGTGGTTAAAGCGACATTGTTTTAGTCACTGGCTGCCGGTCGGCGGTGGTTCAAACCACAGCGACTGCAGAAAGTGCTAGGAATCGCACGTAAAAAGGTAAGACCTCGTTAATCCTTGGCTCGCACAAGTTTCGACTTTTGAGGGCTGCCGTTCGTAAGGGGACGACAGCTGGTTAACGGAAAAAACAATTTTAACAAAAAAAAACAAACAATGTGTGGTATTTTTGGCGCCTGTAGACGTGACGAACTTGTTAAGCTGACTGTGCATGATTTTGAAAGCACCAATACCAGAGTTTTGGTTACATTGAGGTATACTGAAAACAAAAAGAACGGGGTATTTGTCATTTCCAAAGGACTTTCTTTTGATGCCTATGGTTTATACGAAAAATACGTAGATTTGCGGCCATCAAATTTGGAGGCTATTAACAGTAACTTTTCAATTATCATGTGAATACCGTTAAATCAAAATAACAGTATGGGATTACGAAAAAGCATTATAGACAGCAAGCTTTCAACGAAATTGAGATATATTCAGGTTTGAAAATTGTCTTGCTATGAAGACAAATTTTCTACTGAAAACCAGAATCGACCCGAATAAAAACAAAATACCCCAAAGAATTCCGGCGACAATTTTTAAGATTGAAAATTATTAATATACGAATGTTTTTATTGTTTGAAACGTACCTACATAAATGATGGTAATTGAAAGTTTCTTTTGGTTTCTAAAAATTTAAAAAAGTTAAATAACGTTTTTTAAGATAACTCTCTCTTTTGTATTTTTACTCTAACTCTAACAAGTTTTTATCACCAGAATATATTAAATTAGTTGGATCATGATTGTTCTTAGGTCTGTTATTTAGGAGCAGTGTATCTATCTATACAATGTAAGTGATAGATGCTTTCAAGTTTATGAATTTATCACCCTATCAATCTAACATCATACCCCGACGACCGATTCTGATGTCAAGCAGGCAATTATCTAGTTTTCAAACAAATATTTGACAACAGTGTAGTTCATCCCATTTCATGATGGAGTGTTTTCTCTAGACCTGAGGATTTACCCTTTAAAGTATTGTACTTTGATAACACATTGAAGAAAGAATTGGGATGGAAAAAATCGGATCACCCTTTTGTTATCATACTTCGCTGAACTGAAAACATCAAAAGTGTGTGATGGCTCGATTATTTCCATTTTCAGGCATTACTAATCCTCTTCTAGTAATTTTCTTTTTCCACAAAACATCCGTAAATCATGCATAGAATCGCAAACAATCCGAATGATGTCATGATTTTTATTCCAGCAACTATAATTAGGAGTCAAATTTCATAAATTTATTTTCAACCTATTGAGTTGCTTATAACAATGGGAAATTATCGTGATTGTTTGTTACTATCAACTTAATGGAATCAATAAGTGATAATTTATCTGTCAAAAATGAACAATAGTTATTTAAGTAACAAGGAATGTAAAGACGTGTTAACATTCGAGGTGAGCGAGTACGAGCCGAGGCAAAGCCGAGGCTTGTCGCTTGCCGAGGATGATAACAGTCGATACATTCCGTGTTACTCATTACGTTTTTCCCGCTGCTTGTTGACATTTCTCAAAATTTGCCTGAATTGAAGTTTGTTTTCTTACCCTTCCTTCATGATTATTCGTTCGCTATTTCATTCTAAGTTGCTTGTGCGTGTAACTAAGTTACCGAATAAGCAGACAACAATAATATTCAAAAGGTCTCATAACCTAAAAATTTATATGAATGAAGCTGAAGGTATTACTTGTAAAAGGCAAAGTCATTATTACCCTAGGCATGTAAATGACACTATTTACATTCCGTTGTCAAGATGAATTAGTAAACGAATGATATAGGCCATTTACCTGTTTTGTTGCTAAGCATGTATGGACTATTTACAGTGTCGGCAGCGGGAAAAATACATTTTTTGTTTTTTCATGTTGAAAGCTCAATCTTTCGATATTAATGCTAAATTTGCTATGGATGTTGGAGGATTGCCTTGTTATAAGATATTTCACCACAGAATTGAATAAATTATTTCCACACACTAACTTTCTTTTATTATTATTGGGTACTAACTTCTCAATTTCTTCAGCAAACGAACTTGCTGATTCATTACCAAAACAAATCATTGTTTACACAATATTATTGTAACAATAAATTTCACGGGTACGACTAAAAAACTGATTGTTAGATAGATAGATAGATATCTTTATTACCTTTCTTGCCATTTTTACAAATGTGAGGTTCGTCATTACAAAAAAAATATTTAAAAAGAATATAGATACAATACAATTAAAAATGTCAAACACCACAGTTATGAAGAAGTCATCACAGAAGATAAGATACATTCAGGTTGAGTTACCCAAAAACTCCTCAAATTCCGCAATCGTATAGAAAACATTTTTGACAAGTATATTTTTCAATTCTGATTTGAATTTTTTGAGAGACATAGTTTTCAAGTCTTTCGGCAGCAAATTATATAGATGTGTACCAGCAGAGTTTGGTGATTTTTTGTATGACATTAGGTTGAACTTTTTTTTGTATATATTTGAGTGGCTTCGGGTATTATAATAATAATAATAATAATAATAATAATTCATTTACCATGAAATTACAAAATTTTCGATTGTGCATTACATTAATTATATAGCACATGGTGAATAAAAGGGAGAAAGCCCACAAAAGTAAAACTTGTGCGTGGGCTGATTTTTCCATCTATATGTTTGTGCGCTAGTTGGAGCTTGGTTCAAGTTTTCATAAATGTAATTCATTCAAGTAAATGATATGAATAAAACTGAATAATATAGCTATAGACTAGTAAAATTTGTAGACTATTATTTTATGTGCATGTTGATATACAAGGACTTGCGCATACACATATACATGTAGACATTAGTTTGTATTAGTAAAAATAGTAAAAAATAGTAAAAAATTGTAAAAATTGTAAACATTGTAAAAATAGTAAAAATAGTAAAAATAGTATTAGTTATAAAATAGTAAAAATTGTGGAATGTTATTTTATGTACAACATGTAAACACATAAGGACTTACGCATGTACATGTACATACGGTTACAGGGACTTATATACATGTACATCAGAATAAGAATAAAAGATTGAACATTGTTACAAATGGAAACTTGTTTTATAACTAATGTATGTTGAGTAATGTATTTTATGACCTATTTTTGTATAAAATATTAGATATGTAATTGTAGGGGAGAGTCAGTAGCCAATTTGTAATCAGCTTTTTAAAAAAGTTATATGAATGTATTTTTTTTAAATCTGGTGGTAGTTTATTGAATAGTGTAGGTCCAAGGTAGGTAAAACATTTTTGACCATTGTCTTTTCTGCTCGGGGTATAGTAACGGCATTTATTCTGTATCTAGTATTATAGGGATGGTTGATTGAAATCAATTCTTCTTTATGTTTGTATTGTTTCAACAGAATTGTTTTGGCGAATAACTGACTCATATTCAATACTTCTAATTCAGAAAATAAGGCTTCAGAAGAATATCTTCTTGGTTTTTTATAAATATTTTTCAATACGCTTTTTTGAATTTTTTCCACTCTGCTGAAGTTGGTTGCCGACGTAGAACCCCAGGCAATAAGTCCGTATGTCAGGTGAGATTCCACCAAAGCATGGTATAATATTTTCAGATATTTCAAGTCGATAAAATTTGCCAGATTTTTTAATTTATAGACCATAAACCGGAGTTTTTTTATTACGAAATATGCCTGTTCGTCCCATTTCATGTGGCAGTCTATGATTATTCCTAGATATTTAATTTTCATTGCTGATTTTATACTAGTATGTGTATTGGTGGTATCATTGATTTTTATGTCCTGATATGAAGGTAGGTTATTACTGTATGAGGTGAAGGGGATGAAGAATGTTTTTTTAATGTTTATTGTGAGTAATTTACAGTTGAAAAAATTTGTGATTGTCGAGAAATCCATTTCTATGGTATTTTTAAGTGAAACCCAGTTCGAGTCTTCATAAAAAATTGCCGTATCATCAGCAAAGCTGATGATTTCTCCTTTAGTTTCTTGTTCAAAAAGGTCGTTGAGGAACACGTTAAAGAGAAGTGGGCCTAGTACGGTTCCCTGTGGTACGCCAATTCCAATATTTCACGTTGCGTTCTGTTCTATAAGTAACTTTTCATTAGGTTATAGGAGATTCCCCGAAGACCAACATTCTCGAGGGCCAGAAGAAGCTGTTCATGGTTTACTGTGTCGAATGCTTTTGCGAGATCGACAAAAATACATATAGAAGTTTGTTTCTTATCTATGGCATTGTTTATCATTTTTGTCAAGCTCGCAATCGCATCCGCTGAAGAGCGGTTTTGTCGGAATCCGTACTGTTTTTCTGAGATGACTTCGTATTTGTTGAAGAAAGAGTTTATTCTTTTCTGGATAATTTTTTCGAATATTTTGCATATGCTGGAAATGAGCGATATTGGGCGATAGTTCGACATGTCTAACTGATCTCCGTTTTTTTTTAATAGTTGTTATGACTGCATTCTTCAGTATGTCATGGAACTTTCTGTCATTGATGGATTTATTTATAAGGAAGGTTAATATGGGTGCTACTTCACGACATACTACCTTGAAAGTTTCCGCTCTTAAACCATCTAAACCAGGTGCTGTGTTATTTTTTAGGGTCATAATCATTTCCATAACTTCTTTCTCGTCGGTATTTGTGAGGAATATAGAATGTTCTATTTTTTTCTTTTTTATATCGTTCGGTTGGTGATTTATTTTCATAGCCATTTTGTCACCTATTTCAGAAAAGTATTTGCAAAATTTATTTGATATTATTTTAGGATCGCTTAATATTTCACCACCGGTAGTTTTGATTTTGTCAATGGGGGATTTAGGTTCTTCGCTATTTGACATTTCTTTAATGCAGTTCCCAGTGATTTTTACTGACATTCTTATTTTTTTCAATTTTATTTTTATAATATTTATTTTTTACTGTTTTGATTAAGTTGTTTAATTGGTTTCTACATATTTTGAATTGCAATTTATTGTAGTCTGTGTTTTCGTTTTTCATTAGTTTATATAGTTTATTTTTTCTATCAATCGACTTGAGAAGTCCTGCAGTTATCCATTCTTTCCGTTTAATTTCTTTCCTCTTCAATTCAATGGTGATTGAAGAACTATTAGTTAATTCTGTTGATGAATGTAGTGGTGCTCTTATTAATATCGTTTTCAGAATATATGTCTGTCCAGTTCTGTTGTTTGAGTTTATCTTTCAATTTTTCTCTGTTTATTATAGTTCTAGTTATTTCTGTTTTTACTTTGTCAACTATTTTCTCTGGTAGGATGATATTGTTAATTATAGAAAAATGATCGGTTATATTCGTTTCCAGAAACGTTGGGACATTCGTGAAGTTTCTTATTCTCGTTTTAATGAAGATATGATCGATACAGGAGCTTTCACGATCTATCATTCTAGTGTTCTTGTTTATTAGGCTAGTAAAACCTTCTGCGCTCATGGTATTGAGATATTCGTGAACAGAGTTTTCCTCGGTATTTAGTATATCCATATTGACATCCCCTGTAATAATGTGGAAATCCACATGATCACACGTTTTAATATAGTTCGCTAGGTTTTCTATAAAGGTATATTCACACGTAGGACCCGGTCTGTATATGCCATTCAATAAAACGGTTTTTTCGTGCAATTGCAAACGTAGTTCTATGATGTTGATCTGATCAAATTTTATAATTTTGAATGAACAATTAATTTTTTCTTTTGCAAAGATAATCACCCCCTCATTTTGGTTGAATACACCTTCATTGTAAAATAGCTTGTAGCCCTGAATACGAAATAATGATGTGTCAGTTATTCTCCAAGTTTCTGTGAGTATCACAAAATCAAAATTGTTTTCTATTTGGTTAAGCAGAATTTTTAGCTCGTTGAAGTTTTTATTGACACTTCTTATATTCATGTGGAAGAAAGATATATTAGTGTTTTTACTAATTTTTTTTATCATCGTGTTATAGTCTAAGATATTATCGTAGAAATTGTGTCAGTTTGATCTATTTTGAAGTCTTTTTGGTAGTTGTCCATTTTTAAACGTTATGGTATGAGAGATATTTTAGTTCAAACGTGAGTGTTCGTAGGTATTCAGGGGTGTAACATGATTTTCGATTATTGTCCTCTTTTGATTATACCTATAATGGTTGAAATAACTACATATAACTACTATGATCTCAATATACGCAACTTTTTCCTAAATGAAGTACCAAATAATTTTCTGTTCCTAGCGAGTGCTTGTTGAACCTGACCTTAAACTCTTCACTCTGTCTTTAGTTTGGGGATGGCCGGATGTCTTTATTATCTTCTGTTTTCGTGTTACATCCTGATGGCCGATATTTTCTTCTGCTGGAATATTGTATTCTTCTGATCGAAAATCAGTAAGAAAATTTGAGGAAACTGGAGTCAACGGAGTACTGTTTGATTTTCTTCCTGCAAGGTCGGTGATTTCGTTCTCTTCCAGTTCCTGGACGGTATAAGCTCTGTTGTTGATAAACAGCCTGCTTCCTTTTATGTACGCGTTATCGGAAGGATTTTACCTCGCTCTATTCAAGTGGTGCCTCAAGATTCTATTTTCACTCTTTTGTTTATATGTTAGATCATTTGATATTCCAACACTCGTTCCTTTCAACTTTTTGCACTTTGTAATAACCTCAAGTTTTTTCAAATATGAAATGAATTCAACTTTAACAGGATTTTTTTCCTTATTTCCCAGTCTATATAAATTATTCAGATCCGATACCTGGACATCAACGTCCAATAATTTTTTGAGTTCTCTGCAAACTGCTGGTGCAGATACTTCCTGAGATTCTCCTAGTCCAAATATGACTATATAATTTTTCTTGGATATTATTTCCAAAGACTCAATTTTCTTGTGTAGGATTGTATTTTCGATTTCAATGTTAGTTACTCGATGGTTGAGTTCTTCTATTTTCAATAAAAGCTTGGCTTCAGATGCTTCAATAGCGGATTTGATTTCTTTTCTATTCTTCACAATTTCTTCCTTCAATACTTTTATGACTGTTTCCCATTCATTTGCCATTCTGTGAAGATCTTGATCGTATGCAAATGTATGTGGTCTCCTTTATCTTCAACAATATTAACGAGTTCTTGTCGGGCGATAGGAGATAAGGGAGACTCTCAAGGTAATATTTGTTGTGTTTTATATTAGGTTCTGTTGTAAGAAACACTTTATTGTTTCAAAAATCACTATTCTCTTCTATCACATGCTCAGGTGATGATCTTAGATTGTATTTAGTGTATAGTTTAAAATTTCCAATGGTTTAGTTATATACCAGTATAGTAAATTCAATTCAACTCACAGTGACACATCTGCTCGGTTAAGCACACCATACACCATGTGTCGTATATTCAGTCAGTTCCTAAATGGTAGATGGAATTGGATCGACCGTCATTGGTCATCACCCTGTATATAATGTTACAATCATTTTGATCTCCACATTCTGTAAAAAATCTTGGCCACTAGTGGACATGCAAATGTCATGGCAAAAGTTTCTCAATTAATTACTATGAAACTAGTAATAGTAAGAAACTGAAATTTTGGGACAGTGTTGAAGAGAGAATGATGAATATATTAAATAATAATAAGGGGATTTCACCGAGTTGATCGTGAATTACAGGGTAATTTCTGAAACGATATATTGTCATTTTTATCATCGAAAATTTAACTTCAATATTTGATTCTTTCGTACTAAAATATTTTAACCAATTAAAGATAGAAACCAACCATGATCACCCTATACAGGGTCTTTCACGACGAGCGTTCGTTAGGAATATATGGAGAACGGTTCAAAATGAAAACTTGATATTTTGAGGTAGTGGGTTTTACAAAATGACCATCTTAACTAAAATATTTTCAACTTCCGGTCTCTTTCCGTTATACCGGAAATTTAGAGCAACTTCCTTGTTTCAATTGGAACACCCTGTATTTTATTACATTTTTCAATTTCTCAGCCCATTTTAGACCGACTTTGAATAATGATTGTTAGTTTTCGAGATATTGATTTTTTTCTGATAAATTTTACAGTTATAGCACCACTCCTAAAAAATCATAACTCATAGACAGTAACAGTTGAAAATGTGAAATTTCATAGAATCACACCTTAAGCATCAAGTCATAAACAGGTCCATCGAATTTTCGAAAATAATTTACAGGGTGATCGAAATTTCCACCTAAAACATAACATCGAGAAAACTGATGAAACACGATTTTTTCAAATGGAAACCATACACTATTCTATTAATTTTGGATAGTAAGAAACAAAGATATCAAATTCATCAAGAATGTTCTATACCTAACATACACCCCTGGCAAGATATATCCGATTTTGGGAAATATTTGAAATGTAAATCATTCGAAGCAATACCAAACCAAGAAAGCTTTGAAAACAAATGAACTAATATTAACGCCTCAACCTGAAAATGGATGGATTGAAATAAAATAATATCAGAGAGATAAATTATATCTTTGTTTATTGATATCGAATACAGTAATTTTATTTTGTTTATATTTTTTAAGGTTAGATTTTACTTTAATTTTAGAATTTAATTAATTTCTTTAAATTCAAATAATATTGTGGTACATTTCAACAGATGTTCAAAGACATTGCCGTTTTGTTCTAAACAAGAATATATTCTTTTTTGCATACCACTATTTTTAGCTTTCTGTATGGAGTCAGGAATCAAATTATTGAAAGCTCTCAGAACCCTTCGATTCATGTTTTCTTTATCACTCACAGGATCCTCATAAATATTTTCTTTGTTATATCCCCAGATGAAGAAGTCCAGTGGCGTCAGGTCTGGAGAGCGAGGAGGAAATTTAAATGGCCCATTGTAGCAAAGCCACTGATCTTCGAACATCCCATACAACAACCCAGCAACGGTAGCAGTACTATGTGCAGGGGCTTCATCCATCTGATACCATAACTTGGAACGGTATTGTTCAGAAACATGCCTTAAGGATTCACCAACCACATTCCTAATTATATGCGAATATCTATCGCTATTCAAATTCTCATCATAAAGATATAAACATAAAATTCGGTCTTCCTTTATAGCGCAAAAAACATTAAAACTCCATGAATACTGGAAGTTGCGCTGGCGAACGAGCTTTGGACTTTCTGCTGCCCAAAAATGACTATTATGGCGATTGTACATCCCATTCTTGGAAAATTTGGCTTCGTCTGTCCATATAATATTCTTCATGAACTCAGGGTCCTCCTGTATCTTGATAAGAAACCATTCGCAGAATTCCACTCGTGCAGGTAAGTCGTGAGGTTTCAGATTTTGAACCTGGTGATATTTAAAGGGACGCCACTTATGTTTGATTAAAATCCGGTTTATTGACGAACATGAAATTCTAAGTGACTTTTCTGCGTCTTTCAACGAATTTTCTGGATAGGCTGTGAAGTAAGCCAAAACTACAATTTCGATGTCCTCATTGTTTACGAGTATTTTTTTTTTGTTGATGACAGACGAAAAAGATCCGAAATCACGGCAGTTTCTTAGAAGTCTTCTCAGAATATTTTTATTGCGTCTGGGTAGATTTGGAAATCTTTCTGCAAAAACACGACAAGTTCTGTCCTTTATCTTATTGCATTCGCCATAAATGATTATTAAATTCAGGAAATCTTCATTAGAATACCCCAAACGAGACATTTTGCATACAAATAGAAAACTACGAAATACATGTCAATTATATCTCATAAAATTTTGACATATTTGTTGTCTTCATTTGTTTTCAAAGCTTGCTTGGTTTGGTATTGCTTCGAATGATTTACATTTCAAATATTTCCCAAAATCGGATATATCTTGCCAGGGGTGTATTTTAGGTATAGGACATTCTTGATGAACTTGATATCTTTTTTTTCGTAGTATCCAAATATAATAGAATAGTGTATGGTTTCCATTTGAAAAAATCGTGTTTCATCAGTTTTCTCGATGTTATGTTTTTGGTGGAAATTTCGACCACCCTGTAAATTATTTTCGAAAATTTGATGGACCTCTTCATGACTTGATGCTTAAGGTGTGATTCTGTGAATATTGACATTTTCAACTGTTACTGTCTATGAGTTATGATTTTTTGGAGTGGTGCTGTAACTGTCAAATTTTTTCAGAAAAAAATCAATATCTCGAAAACTAACAAATTTGGGTATGGGAATTGCTATACAAAATAGGCCTTAAATGGGCTGAGAAATTCAATAATGTAAAAAAATACAGGGTGTTCCATTTGAAATAATAAGGAAGTTGCTCTCAACTTCCGATATAACGGAGAAAGACCGGAAGTTGAAAATATTTTAGTTGAGCAGGCCATTTTGTAAAACCCACTACCACAAAATTTCAAGTTTCTATTTTGAATAGTTCTCCATGTATTCATAACGAACGCTCGTCGTGAAAGACCCCGTATATACCAACGAAATCATGTTTATGCGGTATCAGCTATTTTCGGTGGATGATAATTCACTTGAATATACAGGATGTGAACGAAAAAACCGGCCAAATGTTTCACCAATTTTTCAAATCACCCTGCACAAAATGTGTGAATTGTGATAAATGATGGAATAAGAATAGTATATTGCATGACAAAATAATATTATCAATATTTCCTTAATCGAATTTTCAGACATTACTAAAATGTTTCTATTTTTCACTCTGTACATAATGATATAATCTGCACGATCTGAATGATATTTAGTAATACGAAGGTACATTGATGATAAGAGCGAAAAAAAATTGCAGTTGGCACTTTCAAATCCCGAGAAAATAATTAAATAAAAATCAGTGATTTTTAATTTGAACGCTCTGTATTTCAAAATCTATCCATCAACGAACTTTGCGATTCTGCACGTTCAATCAGTACATCGAATACTACAATATAATCAAAATTCAGACAATTTCACCGAGAAACATTTCACCCATGAAAAGTGCGGGGTATTTTCAATTAAACTAACCTAATTCGAAAATTGAGTAGATATTATAAGAGATATGACGGATTATGAGTTGTTAGGCCCAGCCCAATAGCCATAAAGTCTCCAGTTGCAAAATAGCCTGATAGTCAGAAAATAAATAGCTTCCATCAGTGAAAGTATCGAAAATCCGGTGAAGAGTCCCAGTAATCCACCAAAATTTGCTATAAAATCCGTTGGCCCGTAGAGCTCGTGTCTTTGAGAAGTTATAAACTGGGCTTCCTTGAAGAAAATAATCACTCGGGAGAAATAGTACCTGCAAGAAATAACCAAAATTATACCATAACATATACATTTCCATAATAGGGTATTATTAGTCATACCTGCAGATGGCATTCAAACAAATAATAAAGAATATATTCAAATAATCCCACTTTCTTTTGAAAGAAATAGAATAACGTCCACGACGCCCTCAAAACCCGATGAAGGTAGTTTTAATTGAAACAATGTCCGCGAACGCATCAATAAATTCATTTGAATTATATACGAATAACCGAAAAACCCTTAATCCAGACAATTAGGTTTTGAGGCAAGAATGGGTTTAAGCAGCAACAAAGGACGAAAAACATGGGACTTGGTTGACGGCGAAATTCAATGAAATTCTGGTATGTTGTAGATGATGATGACTATAGTTCTGAAGAAACAGGGTCATTTCAAAAGTAGTTACAGAAACAGCAAATTTTGGTAATTTGTCAAAAATTAGGAATATTTCTAGTTTATTCCCTTGAATATGTCATGCGTTAGGAAACGCAACATTATTATGATCCAAAACTGTTCTTGAGTTACCAGGGTCATCTCAAACTCACTGAAAATATACGATTTCGAAGTTGTTCACTTCTCTTTTCAGATTAAGGATTATTTCTAGTTTGGTTTCGAGATTTTTTGGCTAGGTAATGTTGACCATTTAGAAAAGCAATACTATTATAGGTAAAACTTTCGAATGTGGACATAAGCTCGATTTCCATGATACACAGATAGTGTACACAATGATAAAATTACTGTACCAATCAAAAGTTTTCCGCGGAAATATCTGTGAGAACCTTTTTTGGCGAAAATCCTTCAAAGTGGTCACTTCACAAGTACCTGCTCCCCAGTCCAAGACAATTCACGTAAATTCCAATCCAAATACCTGGCTATTAACTATAAAAATCAACGGTAAAAATTTGGTTTACTGGAAATCTGTTATGAAAAAAAATTGAACGTCGCGATTGTGGGCCCTCAGCCAATTGTAATGGTACAGGTCGACAAACGTAAGGATGCCTCCGAGAATTGGTTGCGCAGTAGACACGACCCTGGAGTGGGGCAAGAGATCGATCGCTGTGCATTATTCAAGCAGTTAACGTCGTGAGTGTCAGTCAGTGGAATAAAATTATTGTGGCGTTATTCTGATTGTGTTGAATTTGAAATCCTTGTGTTGTGGTTGTGTTGCGTATAGTTTTGAAATATTATTAGATAGGTTATAGTGTAGTTTGTTGTGTTTGAAAATGCCTTCAAAGAGTAAAGTGAGAAATAAGATTCTGAGTGGACAAAGTAGGGAAATTGTCAGTAATGTCATCAAATTTATGCAGACAGAAGCAATGGTAGGTGAAACCAGTATCCCTCTTGTGAAGGTTCAAGAACGATTTGCTGCCGCAACGGGAGTTTGCGTTAGAAGCATTAGAAAAATTAATTCAGTAATGAATAAAATTGAAAAAGGTGAAATGGAACAATTCTCAACTCCAAATAAAGAGAAACAAAAATCAAAAGTCACCATGGACAATGCTGATTTGGCAGGTGGTCAGAGGTCATGTGATATTGTTAGTCAATTTCTGTAAGTATGTTCCTCGTGTTCTTTATTATACTTACCTATTTACCTATTTCTGATATTGTGTGGCGATGCATTCTTTTTCTAGTCGTACTTTATTCACACTTATGGCTTCGGGAAAATTATGCAATTTTCATAAACGGTCCAGTGATCACAGACAATTATATTATTCGAACAGTTCATCAGGAATTAATGAAAATTCAGATAAGAACTTACGTTCCTACGTGTTGCAGTAAAATTTCTCTCCCGATTGTACATTCCGATGATAACCAGCCGTAAACAGTTGTCGATCTTTGTCGCACATCAACTCACGCTTTCTATCGTTTGCGCATCTCAGAGGCATCCTTATGCTTGTCGACCTGTACCATTTTTGTTTTGCGGAAATGCGCATTTGCCAAGTTTTGGTCACTTGAGATTACTGGAAATCTGTTTTGGAAAAAATAATTAAACGTCGCCATTTTGAGCTACCAGGCGATTCTAATAGTACCATTTTTGTTTGCTCAGTTGCCAAGTTGGTCACTTCGGATTACTAGACATCTGATATGGAGATGGGTCGAAGTGGACATTATTCTATTCAATCAGTTGGTTCCTGCTATGGCATTTCGACTTTGCGGAAATGCGCTGTTGCCAAGTTATGGATGTTATAAATTGCCAGAAAAAAGAGACACGCCTTCGGTCTCTTCCTTCTGGCTGCCCACGTTTACGGCCATGTACAGAATTTCTGAACTTAAAAAAGAGGACACAACCTAACCTAACCGAACTAACCTTGCTATCCAAGTTGCTGGTAATTTGACCTCTGATTAGGATGGAAAGGTGAAATCACAGGAAATTACCAGTCTTTCTTCTGACTGCCCACGTTTTCGGATATGGACCGAATTTCTAAGCATAAAAAAAGGACACAACCTAACCTAACTGAACTAACCTAGCTATCCAAGTTGCTGGTAATTTGATCACTGATTGGTATGAAAAGGTGAAATCATAGCAGATGCTCACTGCGCTCGCATTTTATAAACTACCAGCAGAAAGACACACGCTGTAATTTTTGTTACCATGGAAATGAAGTTGATGTCAAACTCCTGACCATTTTTATAGTCGGTGAGCTGTAAGTAGTATGATAATTTGTGACATTATGACTGATTATCCAGAACTTGAGCATTTCAACGTTGTTTCGCATCCTTAAGTTATTTCAAGAATTTCTAATCATTTTAACTTAGTGAGATAACCTAAATAAAATAAAAATGGTTCTTTGGATTATTCGTCATCACATTTCCAAAGTATTTTAAAAAAATTGATCATAAAAATTGATAAGGATGAATATTTATATATATTCTTTGAGCAAAATTTCCTCAAATATTTTTTTAATGATTTCCAGCGCCCTCGACTTGGCAACATTGGCGCATTTCAGGTTCAAATATTATTGCCCAATCATCTCACTCAGAACTATCCTCATATCAGATTTCCAGTTATCCAAAAAGACCAAAATTTGGAAACGGAGCATTTCTGCAAAACAAAAATACTATCATTAGAATAGTTTGAGGGTCCATAATCCAGACGTACAATTGTTTTTTACATATTAGATTTCCAGTACTCCGAAGTGACCAACTTGGCAACATGGCATTTCCGCAAAACAAAAATGGTAATCCCAGTAATCCCAGGTGACCAAAACTTGGCAACTGCGCATTTCCGCAAACAAAAATAGTACCATTAGGATTGATTGAGGCTCTATAATCGAGAAGTTCAACTGTTTTTTTCATTTCAGATTTCCAGTAATCCGAAGAGGTCAACTTGGCAACAGGGCATTTCCGCAAAACAAAAATGGTACCATAACAATTGGCTGAGGGTCCACAATCGCGACGTTGAATTGTTTTTTCCATATCAGATTTCCAGTAAACCAAAGTTCTGCCAAATCAACTGTCAGAAGTATAAAGGAGATTCATTGACCGAATGAAGCTCAAAAAATTATGGAGTTCAAATTTTTAACTCGATTTTCAAAAATATTTGATAAATGCAATGACAGCTCTCATGAACATGATCGGATCTCGGATTGGGTGTATACAATGCAAATGCAACGTTGTCAACTTTGACTGAGGAAGGTTAATATCCTTAGCATGCGTCCACCTCCTACAGTCTCGTTTATACCTTTGCGAATTTTCGCAATTTTATTTCGATTCGACTTATACGGTGAAAAAATTGCGCCAAATGATGAATAATAACATATAATTTTTCAGAATTTGGATTAGATATTACTACATAACCGTAATTTTTACGCATCGAGCAACTATTTCAAAGCAAGAAAGTTAACCGATCAAAAACAACGTCTGTAACAAAAGTGCCAAAGTTAGGTTAGGTTGTTTTCCCTTCTTCTACGTTAAAAGTTTAGATCTGTCTACAGTAAGGTCGGGACGTAATAGGGGCGAGCGAAACTAGCATAATGACGTTTTGAACACGTAAAAGTGATAGATTCGCGAGTACCTTCTGAAGCTGAACCCTCCAACACCACCTTCTTTCAATTCAAAAGATTAGAGCTGTGTGCAGAGTCTCGAGAAACGCCGAAGCTAGGGCTCGGTAAATATGAAGTAAGAGGGTTCAATAATTCAGAAAAATGCCATTCCAAAGAAAATTAAAACTGATATTTCCGAATACGTTCTCCAGTCAACCGCTCAAGAATCCTCCTTCATTTCATTAACACAAAATACAGCCTCAAATTCAACAATTTCTCAGATATTTTCAACATATTTTTCCAAAAAAAGAATCACCTGCAAACTGATCCCGGTATGCAGGAATTAAAAGAAAACTGGCAGCGTCGCTTTGTTCTCTTTCCGATCTCTTCGCTTGTTTGACATTTGACAATTGCATCAATATCACTTGTTATGTATTTCAATTTTAAATGAATTGAAACTAATGATAATTAAAACCGTTCCCTTTATGAATGGAATCACCATTTTATAGTTATTGGCATTTGTTGGAAGTAAATACACAGCACAGAAGCAGTTAGTTGGTTCAATTCAAACTGGTTATTATTCATATATTTCTAGGTTATGTACTGACATACATTTTATCGAAAAAATTCAAAATAACATGATTTCCGCAAAAAAAATTATCTCAGTATTTATGATTTGCTGTTTTGAGGCATCTGTGAAAATTTCGTTAGAATCGGCCTTGTGTCCATATTCGCAAGTTTCTCCCTATTATAATACAAGCACGGTATATCATCATACCGGAGTAATCAAAACAGTACTCAAGTGTTACATAAGACATACTGTATTAAACTTACTTTGATCAGGACAGTTGTTGTTGATAGTCAATAAATAATATAACTTCAAAAGGTTGGTCTACTTAATTACGTACATAAGATCGTAATATTTGGCGACAAGGATATGAAAGCATTCTAAAAGGTAATGCTGGAGTTCATCAAATACCAGGAAGAACAATCGAGAAGGCAGCAGGCGATTTTTCTTCACAACCAATCTCAATTGCTGGAGGAGTTAGTCATTTCATTCTCAAAATCAAATGACAGTGTAGATGTACGACTGGAATCTTTTGTGTTTATTAAGCTGTGCTTTAGGCAACACAATAACAGAATTCATATATGATTGTAAAAGTAGACTAACTTTTGAGGCATGGTATACCAGATATGAAAGGCTATTCAATATCGACGCCAAGGATATCGATGATGATGCAAAAGTTAGACTTTTATTACGTAAAGTCAACACATCATGCCATCATCTTTACGTGGACTACATTTTACCAAAGAAACCTTACGATTTCGAATTCATACCACAGAGGAAACACTGAAAAAGTTATTCGACAAGAAAATTTCTCTGTTCAATACACGGTATCAGTGTATGAATACAACTAAATCTGGATCAGGGGATTTTGTCGCATACGCTGAAATCAACAAATCTTGTGAAGATTTCAAAATCACTTCAATTTCTGCTGATCAGTTCAAGTGTCTCATATTCATATGCGGTTTGCAATTATCAAGAGATGCAGATATACGTTGCATTGATTGATTCCAATAAAAACGAAAACGTCACCATTGATGATTCGACCATAGAGTGTTGAAGAATGAATAATCATCTAGCATGTACAGGTTGGTCAATATTTCACATAACTTGATTTTCGCAATGCTTTTTATCAGTTGGAACTTGATGTTGAATCTGGTATGTTATCAGCATGGAAAACTGAGCAGGGTATTCACAGGGTGAACCGTCTTCCATTTGGAACCAAGCTCGCTTGTGTCATTTTGCAGCAAGTGGTAGAGGAGCTTTTGCATGGTATACCAGGGGCAGTTAACTATTTAAATGATATTGTGGTAACCGGCAGATCAACTGAGGAATATTTCGAAGACCTGAAAATCGTTTTTGAACGTTTAAAATTGTCGGGTCTAAGTTTGAATAAAGAAAAATATAATTTCTTTCGAGAAAGAAATTTACCATTCAGGGCATATAATTAATTCTGAAGTCCTGGTAAAAAATAATGACAAAATAAGTGGTATTTTACCTTGTCCTGTACCAAATTCTTTCTTCTTTCTGTGGTGTGGTTAATTATTATTCAAAATTCATTCCGAATCTATCCACTAAAGTAAAACAAAGTATAAAAAATTTGAATGGTTTGAAGAATACCAGCGATCGTCTGAAATTGCTAAAAAAGATTTGCTGTCAGAACATGTTCATTATAATCCAAACAAACCACTGAATCTATATTGTGATGCGATTAGTCAAGATATTGGAGCTTGTTTGCCACATGTTTTCGAAGAAGGTTCACAAAAACATGTTTGTTTTATTTCCAGAATTCTTAATAAATTTGATAATCATTCGATTGTCCATAAAGAGGATGCTTTAGCTGTGTACTGGGTGGTACAAAAGCTGTATCAGTATTTGGATTGTAGACGTTTCAGAATTATTTCAGATCACATTACTCAGATCAGATTACTCTTTTTGGTGAAAAGAAATGTTTACCACAAATGGTTTCAGGACATATTAAAAAATAGTCACTTTTTTTGTCAGATTTCAATTATACATTTGATTACATACGGGGTATAAATAGTACAAGAGCTGATGCTTTATCACGATTGCCTGTAGAAAAAATGGAAAATAATGAAATAAATTATTCAGATTATTTGAATTTTGTCAAAAAAATTAATATGAACAAGATTGGTATCTTGTTCGCTCGGAAACTAGGACGGATAATATTATGGAAAAAGTTTTCAATCATGTACCGTAAAAGGTGGTGACTTGAAATGGTTTTAAATTTTCAGAAGTGATAAAAATTCGAGAAAAATCTGAAAATGAAACTTGATATTTTTATATCAAAATTTAGAATCTAATGAAGGGATACAGTTGAATAAAATATTTTTTTGTTGAATATATGTGTGCTTTTTTAAAAAAAAAAGGTGTCATTTCAAGTCACCACCAAAAAGGGGTCACTTGAAATACGGATTGTTTTCCATAGATATTGCATGTTTTGCTGCTGTATAGGCGACTTGAAATGCGCACCATGTTTTAAAATTTATACTGACTGAAAAATTCGTAGGGAAATATTTTAAAATGAAAGAAATGTGAATTAAATCAGAGAAACGTTTATTATTCAGAAAAATGACAACGTACATTTTTTAGTGATATTCATAGAATGAGTTTGATTTCTTAAATCAATGCAACATCTTTGAATCGAAAACTACCTCTCCGCATCATTTCAGGAGTAGAAAGAACCTTCTTAATCTCAGTTTTCCTGACTAGTGATTCATCTGGCACTTGGGGGAAAATATAAATATTCTGAATTTTAGTACTAGGCCGGAGGAAAGAACAATGGAAGGTGTCACCTGCCAGTACTTCCAGTACTTTCGCCACAAATTTCCTCGAAATTCCTTTTGTTGTTTTCAATTATACTATGACGAAGTCACCTTCTGAGAGCTCCTTGGAGTTGAAATCTTCAATCTTATCTGTTTCTTTAGATGCTTCTTCTGCCTCTTGAAGCTCCTCTTCAATCAATTCAACATCTTCTGAATTGTTTTCCTTACCACTTTCCACTTGGTCCAATATTTTTCTCTGTACTGCAGCCTTAGAAATAGACAATAATGTATCATCATCAGATGTTTCATTGTCCTGAATGATTACCTTTGGGGGTTTTCTTTTGTTTTTGCGCCTGTTAGTTGTATCTTTTTCTTTAGTTGCAGACGCCATAATATCGGAGGCAGTAACACTTTGACCTGGTTCGAGATTTATCTTCTTCCTTCTTACAGTTGTATCAGCTGTCTTATATCGTGTTTCATTAAGAATGTCCTTAAGAACATTCATCGCATTCAACTGGGCATGTTCAGGTTCAACATATTCTGGCAATTTGCATAGAATTTTTGTTCTATCCAGTGGCACTAACCCAGTTGATCTGAATCCTGATTTTATATTTTCCACAGAAGCAACTCCCACTTTTTCAATTGTTTGTCTCAATAAAGACGGAAACATATCTTTTCTGATGACACCTTTGTGAGTTCTCTTCCATTCTTTCAAGACACGCCTCCAGGCTACTTTTATTGGCTTGAAACAACTCACGTCCAAAGGTTGGCATAGATGAGTAGAATTTGGTGGTAAAAGAATGAATTTTATGTCGTTTGCTTGGCATTCAGTAATAACTTTTAGGGACAAATGACTGGCTAGATTATCGCCTATTAGAACTTTCGGTCCGCGCGGCAACTTTTTGAAATAATCCATTGCAATTGTTAAGAACCAGTCTTCAAATAAATTTTGATCGAACCATCCTGACTTACTCCTGTTATATCTGGCTCCATTTGGACCACGCTCTGTCCAAGTTTGCCAAATTTGATCTGCCTTGTATACAATTTAGGGGGGTAACATTACCCCCGACGCAGTAACTGCGAACATCACGGATGTTGCTGATTTAGAAGTGTCCATTATTTTTTCGGCTCTCTTGCATCCTCGTCGCACGATAACTTTACTCCTGCCAGGATCGTCGCAAAAATTCGTCTCATCGTAATTTACCCCTCTGGTTGAATGCCATTCATATTAACCTCCAGTTTATCGAAATATTTATTGATGATACTGGGACTTATTGCTGCACGACTGGCTTTGATACACTGTGAGAATCTAGAAGATAATCCTGGGTGACGCTTCAAAAATTTTTTATACCACTGCTCCCCAGGCTTATTTTCGGTAAAAATTGGAATGCGTCTACCCATTCTGTTGAGATAAGATTGAACAAAAACCTTAACATCTTCGGGTTCAAATGGATAACCCCACTCTGCAGCAATTACTAGAGCTTCCTCTATAGCCCTCTCATCCTCTTTGGACAAATGAGTTTGTCCACCAGGTGTTTTGGGATGTTTACCTTTGACCTTTCGGAAAATTGTGGAAGCAGGAATACCAAACTCTTCCTCAAGATCTTTGTAGCTTGTTCCTACCGTTCTTCGTTTATTAATGGCCCGTTGCAAATGTTCTTCTTCGTAATTCACATATGGTCTGGCTCCAATCTTCCTTTTATATGTCTTTACCATTTTGTTTCAAGTGACCCCTGAAATGACGAAAATAAATAAAGCCGGTCCTGTGTTTTTTGTTCATGATATTGAAAGCTGTTCATGGATTATAATCTCTAGCCGACAGTATACCAAGTCGAAAAATAAATATTACTCACAATTACAGTTCTTGGATTAGTCAGTACATATGGAAGTATTCACCTTTTATATTCCACACGATTTCACGTCAATACTACTGATTTTTTTCTGAGACGAACGATTCAGTTTAGACGGTTTAAACACAGTTATTTTAGGTTAGGCATGCATATACAAGGAATAGCCAGAAAATGGAGCTTCCACTACTCTCCCACAGATGTCAGTAGAAGTATCAATAAAATTGTGTAGAAGGTTTCAAGAGAACCCCGTGATTTCAAGTCACCACCTTTTACGGTATGTTATGGCTTTCCAGAAGAAGAGTATGGTATGGAAACATTATGTTAGGAGAAAGAGGGTGACTTACACTTAAAATAATATTATAATGTGGGGGTTCAGGGTAGTAATTCCATTCAAACTCCTGGCAACTATATGAATTGTTGAAAAGGAATCTACTGGAAGATCTCATTTTTGGTCATTAGGACATTGAGAATAAGGTGAAAAATTGTGAAATTTGGATCAAGTTCCATCCCAAACCCGTGAAATTTGTTTCACGCCCTTGGAATAGATGCAAGAGAAGAGAGTTCATTGTGATTATCTGGGCCCTTTCCATAATAAAATGATATTGATCATTGTGGACGCCTCCTCAAAATGGGTAGAAGCTTTCATTATGAAAAAATGTTATACTACCGAAACTATCGAGAAGTTTAGGAAATGTTGTTCTAGATTTGGGTTGCCGGATGTACAGCTTGACAAAGATAGCTGCAATTGTGAAAATATTCACGCCCATGATGCGCGTTAGTCGTACGACGGACTATCCAGTGATATTCACGTGATTGTTCGCGCAAGAAGTGGGAATTTCACAATCTCAGCTGTGTTTGCCAAACTGTACTAGTCACAGACAATGGTTCCTCATTTACATCCAAAGAATCTTCTAACTTTTCGAGCATAAATGGTATTCCTCACATGACTTTACCTGTGTATCATCCTTCCTGTAATGATCAAACAGAAAACTCGGTCAAAAGCATCAAATTGGCAATGTCTAAAGCATTGAGAGATCTAGTCGATAGCAATGTTAGTTTTGAAACCTTAATGTTCAGATATCTTTTTAGTACTAACTAGTGTACAAATGACTACTGGTTTGACATCTTCAAGTATGATTTTGAGAAACAAGCCAAAAAAAGGCTCGATCTTTTGAAAAGTTATAGCATCAGGAAAAATGTGATGTTGAATAAAGCAGGGAGAATGAATGACAATAATTTTACGGTCGGGAAAATAATATATTGCAGAGACTTTCGTGTCCTAATAGAAGAATATGGACCAAATGTGTCATTGATGAAGTTTTAGGAAATGAGATGTATTTTTGTAAAATTTTAGGTGAGGAAATTGTTTGAAAACGTCATGTAGATCAGTTACTGAAATGCAGTAACACCGATAATTCAATACGAGATAACAATTCAAACAGTTTTCCATCATTAATAACGATTCAAATAGTGATTTTGATGAAACCCGAGAGGATGCGATCACTGATAATTCTGATGATATTATTTCTTCCGGTAGCAAAGTATGCGACTTTAATGGCAAATTGATGAAACTCAATCTGGTAATCGTTACGAGTTGAGAAGTAAGCTTACTTTGAAACCACCTGATCGTTTATTTTAGTCGCGGAGATATTGTTGTATATTATGGTACATCCTGTGTAACGTTGCCATGCTGATATTTATTATGTTTAAAAATATTGTTTTCTGGGAGGACTCAATGTCAATAATCTTTCACGAAATTATACAAATCAAAACTTCCTTGTTTGATTCAATCATCAAGTGAGATATAACAGTTCAGTAAATGGGGTGCAAAAATTCTATTCATATTCATGCGGAAGACCTTTTTTATTGAGGTGCGACCATAATCCCCTGATTTCAATAGTAGGCCCAAATGAGGGTATTGTTTAAAAAATTGTTTTATTTAAAATTGTTGTTTTTGGAGTCCAAACATAAACCATTTTTTTTTTCTAAAAATGGAAGATATTTCCATAGATGATAACATTTTGAGTTGGGGCTATAGAGTTATTGTACCCAGAACACTTCAAGAAACAGTTTCATTTTAATTACATAATATTCATTTGAGCATAGTTGAAACAGAAGCTTTGGCTACGTCTTATATTTGGTGGTACTCCTTGAATAAGAATATTGGAGAAATTTGTAAAAAAATCCTTCAAAGATTGAATTGCAACCTTGGTCGATTCCAGAGAGAGTTTGTCAATTAAAGTGTCATCAGCGAATAAGTCTATGAGAAGTTTGACATGATTTATACAATATAAATAGTACAGGGCCCAGAACGCTTCCCTGTGGGACACCTACATCACTTTCCAATTCAGATGACGTTTGTCAGAATCTAAGGAACTTATATGCTGTGTGATGTTCCCCATGAGAGTTCTTCAATTTCGAATAGACCAAAACGGAATCGAAACCCCCACAATGATTTGTTACTTAATTATTTTCATGTATCCCGTGCGGCTTTTTTAGTCCCAACCCCTCTATTAACTTCTGAACGGTTCGACGTAAAAACATGAAACAAAAACCGTTTTGAATGGTATTACCGATACTACTTTTTGGGATGAAAGACATTGCGATTGCATGGTAGAGAACGCAGGGGGCACAAATCAATTGAAAAAATTCGAACAGCATGGGGGGGTCAAATTATACTTCGTTGAAAAGATAATTCTCTTTTCAACCTTTTACTCTTTTTTTTTATTTAATAGTTATTTTTACAATTTCGGTCTCTTTGCATTTCAAAATTTCCAAGTTGATGTCCCCAGCGCCATTTGTCGAGAAATTGCAATTTATCTTCTCTCATTAAGTAGTATCGGTAATTCCTGTAGTGTTTTTACTTTGGAAACTGTATTCCACTTTTCCCTACTAGCAAATATATCTAGGAAAGAAAACTACAAAACGTTACTTTAACCCTTAACTACTGTGGTGCGGTCACCGTGACCGCTGCCTATTTGAACATCTATATTAAGCTACTTCCTATTTGTATAGTCTTGGGCGTCTCTGTACCTTCAAATTAGTGCATTTCAAGAAGGCGACCGGGATAGTCGCGTGTTACGCGCTTTTGTTTTTAATTACATCGAGTTAAACATTTTTTGCGGTCATAGTGACCTCAGCACAGTATTAGTGTAACTTATTCTTGCCGTGTTTGTTACTGAAGAACGTCTGGAAGTACCCATGGAGAAACTTGAAAAAAGAGAAACTTGCTACACTTGTCCTTCATGACTAAACAGAAAAACTTTTCACTTGTGTTACGCGTGTACCAAGCCTATTGAGGTGAATATATCTGTTTAAACTGCAAGTCTAATTTGTAATTTTTTGCATCGTGTGATTTTTGTGAAAATAATTGTATTTTATCAATATTTTTAATTTTTTGTAAGTTTATACCTATGTCCTACGAAAAATATTGCCAGTTTCATTTTAGAATTATTATTTTTTGTTAAATGTTTGATAATAAATGAAATATCCATTTTGTTAAAAAAAGAAGCAGATAACCAAAAAAATAAAATTTTGTAAATAAGATGCCCGGTTTTCAATTGTATATATTTTATTTTTATCAAAAAATGTTCAATTCATATTATTACAATAAAATAATATGAAAATACTCAATTATATAATTCTTTATGGTATATATATATACAGGGTGTTCCTAAACATCATGTACATCCGAAAGGGGGTAATTCCTCAGCTCATTTTAAGACTAAAAGTTCATATAAACATTGGTCCGCAAACGCTTTGTTACCGATCTACGGGGTGTTGAAATTTCAAGATTTTTTTTGTTTTTTCTTTATAGATCCTGCAGTTTTTGAGATATGTGGCTCAAATTTGAAACATAGATTATGTTATAGGGCTTACATCGATGGACATCTCAAATGTTTGTGAGAATCTATAGGGTGATAATTTTTTTTGGGTCATGCCCCCTTTTCTCCCCCTGAACTTTTTTGCGGTGCGCCGTTGATAAATTATAATATACAAAATGAATTTTTTCATTCATTTACAAACTTTTTTGTGTCTTGTAGGTTTTCCGTATCTAAAACCGTTGTCGAGAAAAAATGGAAATAGCAATTTGTGTATTTCGAGCGCAAAGTAATTGATTGTCGCTCGACAAAGAGAGTTACCGTGCAACGCGAAGCGGAGCGCGGTAATCTTTGGAGAGCAACAATGACACTTTGTGCTTGAAATACACACATTATTTTTTCTACAAACGCATCTTTCAGACAAAAAAAGATCGACACTTCATTCAAATAGGCACATAATATTATAATAGTATGAGAAAATGAATACTCAGTAGAAATTCGTAATGTATAAGCTATCCAAGTATCCAATAATTCAAATCTCAAACAGAAGAAAAAAGTGAAATCATTGCTTTAAAAAAATCCGATGCCGGGATCTGTTCCCGGGACCTGGATTTAAACCGACCAACGATAAGCTTAGCTCCAACGCAGATTCTCAGATGGCTATGAGTGTATTGTCTATACTTTCCATCATGAAAGAATAGATTTGTTTTCAAACAAATGCAGTGGAGAGCGAGCGTTTTTTGACAGTTCGTATGTGGAGTCGTTAGGTGTCTTTACATGTGTTTAAATTGTTAATTGTAAGGTGTAAATTTGTTATAAATACTCGTTATAGCCTCGTAACAATGCCAAATTATTCAAATGGCGATTTGGCTGATATGCATTTTATTTATGGCCTTGCGAATGGAAATGCAAGAGAAGCCAGACGTCTATACATGGAGCGTTATCCCAATAGAATAATACCTGATCAACGAATATTCTCAGATATTCATAGGCGTCTTGCAGAAACTGGAACATTTAATAAAAACACTAATGATGGAGGTAAACCACGTACCGTTAGAACACCACAGATCGAAGAAGCTGTTCTACATGAAATAGAAGAACAGCCAGACACTAGCACCAGAAAAATCGCTAAAAATTTAAATATCAGTCACCAAGTTGTTTGGCGTATATTGCGTGAATCTCTACTATATCCATATCACATTCAAAGGGTGCAAGCGCTCCTTCCTCGAGATTTCCCTTCAAGAGTTAATTTCTGCCAGTGGTACCTTAATAGGATAGCAGTAAACCCCAATTTTGACTGTAAAATCCTTTTTACCGACGAAGCCAATTTTTCCAGGAATCAAATTATAAATTTTCATAACAACCACATATGGGCCGAAGAAAATCCACATGGAATTGTCGAAACTCATTTTCAAGAGCAGTTCTCATTGAATGTATGGGGTGGTATAGTTGGGGATCATTTGATTGGTCCTTTCTTTTTGCCTGGTCGGCTTACTGGAAACTCATACAGGCATTTTTTGCAATACGAATTACCTTTATTACTTGAAGGCTTACCTCTTTTGCTCAGACATCAAATGTGGTATATGCACGATGGCGCACCAGCACATTTTTCTGTTTTGGCTCGGCAATATTTAAATGAAGTGTTTGGGGACAAGTGGATAGGACGGGGTGGACCTCAGTTATGGCCCCCTAGGTCCCCTGATTTAAATAGCCTAGATTTTTTTCTATGGGGGCATCTCAAATCTCTCGTGTATACAACACCAATAAATACCATCGATGACTTACGAAATCGAATATTAAATGCATTTGAAACTGTAAGAAATACTCCGGGGGTGTTTGGCAGAGTACGGGCATCAATGAGAAGAAGAGCGGACGCATGTATAAGGATTGGAGGAGGTCACTTTCAACAATTGTTATAACGTTATTTCCTTGTTATGTCTTTTATTTGGATGTTTTGTATAATAAATCGTTATTGCAAAAAAAAGCCTTTAGCAAACAGCGGCGAACAAAATAATTTTAGCGAATTACAAAAAAATTTAAATTTTTTTTTTCTCGATAACGGTCTTAGATACGAAAAAACTACAGGATGCAAAAAAGTTTGTAAACAAACCAAAAAATTCAATTTGTACCTTAGAATTTACCAACAGCGCACCGCAAAAAAGTTCAGGGGGAGAAAAGGGGGCATGACCCATAAAAAAATATCACCCTGTAGATTCTCACAAACATTTGAGTTGTCCATCGATGTAAGCCCCATAACGTAATTTATGTTTCAAATTTGAGCCACATATCTCAAAAACTGCAGAATCTATAAAGAAAAACCAAAAAAAAAATTGAAATTTCAACACCCCGTAGATCGGTAACGAAGCGTTTTCGGACCTGAGTTTATATGAACTTTTAGTCTTAAAATGGTCTGAGGAATTACCTCCTTTCGGATGTACATGATGTTTAGGAACACCCTGTATATATATATATACAGGGGCAATATATGAAAATATGAGTAGAAAAGTTATTGGGTATAACCCTCAAAATGTTCTGCAACCGTAGACACGTGTTTCGAGCTTAAGCTCTCATCAGTACGGTGAAATCAAGTGCGAAGATGTACAACACTTGGATGTAAAAATTGAAACAAAGGAAGTCAACAACAGGAAGCCAACCACACATTTGTGGCTTCGGTTAGAAGACCTTGTGTTTACAAGGCAACAACTAACGTCGCCACGGAGGCAGCTATAGCTACCAGCGTGACAATCCTACCCAGGAAAATACAAATAAGGATGGATTTAGCGAGGGGCAATATATGAAAATATAAGTAGAAAAGTTAGTGGGTATAACCCTCAAAATGTTCTGCAACCGTAGACACGTGTTTCGAGCTTAAGCTCTCATAAGTACGGTAAAATCAAGTGCGAAGGTGTACAACACTTGGATGTTAAAATTGAAACAAAGGAAGTCAACAACAGGAAGCCAACCACACATTTGTGGCTTCGGTTAGAAGACCTTGTGTTTACAAGGCAACAACTAACGTCGCCACGGAGGCAGCTATTGCTACCAGCGTGACAATCCTACCCAGGAAAGTACAAATAAGGATGGATTTAGCGAGGGGCAATATATGAAAATATGAGTAGAAAAGTTATTGGGTATAACCCTCAAAATGTTCTGCAACCGTAGACACGTGTTGCGAGCTTAAGCTCTCATCAGTACGGTAAAATCAAGTGCGAAGATGTACAACACTTGGATGTAAAAATTGAAACAAAGGAAGTCAACAACAGGAAGCCAACCACACATTTGTGGCTTCGGTTAGAAGACCTTGTGTTTACAAGGCAACAACTAACGTCGCCACGGAGGCAGCTATAGCTACCAGCGTGACAATCCTACCCAGGAAAATACAAATAAGGATGGATTTAGCGAGGGGCAATATATATATATATATATATATATATATATATATATATATATATATATATATATATATATATATATATATATAAATATATATGTTCGGAAAAGTTTCCGCGGTCAGAAATATGTACATTACTAAGTTCATGGGTTGAACCGCGTTGAGAGTTTATAACTCGACGTTTCGGCTCCTGCTTTGGAGCCATTTTCAAGAGTGTGACTGCGAGGCCTCTATCTGCCTACTCCTCGAGTCGTGGTCTTGAGAGATATCAAGGTAGGTTGAGACCTTGATGTCTCTCAAGACCACGACTCGAGGAGTAGGCAGATAGAGGCCTCGCAGTCACACTCTTGAAAATGGCTCCAAAGCAAGAGCCGAAACGTCGAGTTATAAACTCTCAACGCGGTTCAACCCATGAACTTAGTAATGTACATAAATATATATATATATATATATATATATATATATATATATATATATATATATATATATATATATATATATATATATTGGTCACCATGACCGCACCACACACGCACCGTCATCAAACTAGTACCACATTAGTTAAGGGTTTTAACAAAATCTAATTGTTACTCGTTGCCTTGGCAACCACTCGTAGACAAGCATCTTACATTTGTTTATATAGTTCGTGTACAATATGAGTATATACAGGGTGCTTCTTAAGTACGTGTAGACAATTTAGAAGCGTGTTGCTGACATCAAAATAACAAGAAAAGTTCCTATAAACATATGCCCGCAAGTTATTCCTTTCTGAGATACAGAGTGTCAAATTTGAATTCATATTTTTATTTTTTGTCAATAATTTCAAAATTATTTTGATATTTGGGTAAAGTTTGGTATCTGGGAATATTTATTATTTAGTTTGTGTAAAAAATATATTCTTGGTAGAGGTTACTGCGAGCAACTATTTTCAAGTTATAATCGATGCAACTGATTTTGAATGAAAAGATTTTTAAATTTAAAATAAATTCAATTAGAAATTAGTTTTTTTACAATCAACCTAAAATTTGATTTTGTCATTGAAAAATCATCCCAGGTACCAGAATTTCCTCGAATATCACAAATATTTTGGAATTTATTCACAAAAAACAAATATAAGAATTAAACTTTGACACTCTGTATCTTAGAAACGAATGACCGTTCAAATTTATCGAGATAAGGGTACCATTCAGATCCGCACTCATACTTGATATTTCGAGTGAATATGATAGAAAAAATACTGGAGAAATCCGAAAAAATTCAAATGGTTGGAAAGAAAATTGAATTCTGTTTTCAACTATGTGCCACTTGACTTCCATGCCATTTGAAATTTTTAAAATTGATGTGACCCTCCGCCCCCCTCCCCTATTAAGTAATCACAATGTCATTTATTCCAAAAAGTAGTATCGGTGATACCATTCATAGCGGTTTTTGATCCATGTCTGCAAGTCAAACCGTTCAAAAGTCAACAGGAGGGGTGCTAAAAAACAGCCGAATTGTATATTTTCTCACGAGTTTGTTGAAATTTCAGGGGGAAAAATAATGTAGTATATGCATTAAAGTGACTGATTTAATTAGACTATGTTAGTTTTCCATCTTTGGAGTTTTTCATGTATGTTTTATGGGACATACTTACATACATCCTGAATGGGATTTTTCAGTATAGTTTCGAGCAGGATATAAGTATTGAAATTTCATAATTTCATTCGCATTACACTTGGCCATTACAGATATAATGCAAAAATATTACGAAGATGTAATTTTAATCGAAATTTGAATCTGGAAATGATTTAAAGAATTATATGACATAATCATTACCGACTACTTACTCATTCTCTGGGTATTCCATAGAAGCGTTCAATGATAGTGCCCTGAGAAAATGTATCCAGTCGTAAGGGTTCTGAGAAGTAACGGCGTCATAGGATAAATCCGTACATGAGGGCAAACAGTCACAATCTGGAGGAATGCCCTCTGAAAGCATCCACAAATTGAATCTCATATATATATTTTTTTTATTACTGATTTTTTCTTTCAGAGTAAATGTTTCAGAGATTCGTTCGGCTAATTCCATACATTTCAGTTTCCCTGAGCCACATATAGATGTATTATGATGGTCTCCTGAAATTGTATGAATGAATAAAAACAAGATTCTAGAACTAACAAACATACCTCCATTTTTTTCTGCTGTGAACAGGCTTAGCATGAAAGACGTTCATTGCAATTTTATTCAAAAGTGATGAGTTTTTTTATATTCAAAGAGTTTAATTTTTCAATAAGATAGAAAAGACAATCCAATACAATGGAGGATTTTGCAGATTTGGAAAATCCACTTGAACTACCAAATTGTTAACTGTATGTTGAATGGAAAAGAAATCTGTAGTTCAAAATGAGCTTATGACATGAGGCATAAGATGTCCGGAGGACTGCTCATTGCTAATATCCTATACAATAGGAAAAGTTGGGTCCTATTGGGTTGGGTTTCCTATTGTATAGGATATTAGCAATGAGCAGTCCTCCGTACATCTTATGCCTTATGTCATAAGCTCATTGTGAACTACAGATTTCTTTTCCGTTTCATACGGTCTTGACGATCGTGGTTCATGGGTATTGCTTAGTTGGGTGGCCAGCGTTGAGATGGCGCTCGCAGTTTGGAGTTATCCACTGTGCGGGCGCGATCTCATTTTCGGTCTTGAAATGGGTTTGGTTGTCGATTCATTCGTTGCAGTCATTAGTTATTCACTGCTAGACCTACCCTATACTGATGAGGAGCAACACTCCGAAATCGATATATAGGTGGTCCGAATGTTTCGATGAACATTCCCATGCAACAAGCAATTGCAGAGATAACCTTGTAGGAACTCTGCACGGAAATTTCATCAGATGTAATTCAATGTTCGTCGTGGCATTAGCCAGGAAAGTAGTTGTTTTCTGATGGATTTTCGACCCAACTTTTCCTATTGTATAGGATATTAGCAATGAGCAGTCCTCCGGATATCTTATGCCTCATGTATGTTGAATATATCACGTGTTCTGACGATTCCTTTTTTAATTGGAATTTTTTAATCCACGAACAGAAATTTCAATTTCCAGATAAATTTCAATTATATAATGCAAACGTCCTTTTTGCATTCTCAATAATTTATTGTTTGTTTCACAACACTTACGTGGCATGAAGAAGTTGACACATCCGCAAAGAAACAAAGTATAATTGGTTAGACATTCCAACTTGCAATTGTTGGAATTATATAACTTGAAGTATCTCAAATGTCTTTCTGATGGAAAATAACATGCTCTTCTTTTTGGACTATATCCCTTCACTGAGTCAGATGTTGTTATCATGCTAGGATGAATCGTTGCAAGAACCACCTCATTAAAAGGTACCTGATGAAAGACAATATTAAAATCCAGAGAAGAAAAGTCAATTACTATATTACCCTGAAATAGTCTTGACTTGGTCTGGGTATTCTTGAAGGTATGTGGAGCGATACCTGAAATGTGAGAAGGTGAACGAGTGTCATTAATTAATATAGATTAAGATTTAATGTCGATAGATCTGACAGTGTGTGGACCAACATTTATCTGAGGTTTGAGATCTGATCGTGAGGAACAAATATGGCCCCTATTACCGAATAATCACCGCTGCTTTGGTACTTTGACCCAAATGCTTAGATATTAGGACAATAAGCCCTATGCTGTATCACTTCCGTTATGTTTAGCGGTAAGACGTTAGCCCAACTCAATGGTCGTGCATAGCGGTTATCGTAACGTACATCGGTTAAGCCCGTATGCTGTATTTGCCATGGACGTATAATATCGTATAAATACAGATGGACTCAGCATTGCCACACCTACGACACGGATTTTCTTGAAGTCGCTCATTTTGTTGGCGCGCGGGCTGCGGGGAAGAGAGAAGGTAGCGATGGACTATGATCTTTCCACAACTGACAGGAGCGCACGCATTTGATGAAAATAAGGTTCAATCGCAAGAAAAAAATGCTGAATTTGAAATAATGATGAAAACATCAACGAAAGTGAAACTCGTATGACATACCTGATGATGGATGTCATACAATACTTCATTGACTAGAAAATTAGGTCCACAAAGTTTGCTAAATGAAAAAAAATAAGACTTTCAAGACTTTCGTTTTCATTGAATGGAAAGCTGAAGACAGTCGACTGAAAAAAGTATTAAAACAGAAATAGTAATTTATATATTAAATAAATACATGGGCTGAACTTTGGTTTACTGGAAATCTGATATGGAAAAATTATTCAACGTAGCGATTGCTACCCCCAGCCAATTGTAATTATACCATTTTTGTTTTGCGTTAATGTTCTGTTGCCGAGTTGATCTCTTCGGATTACTGGAAATCTGATACGAAAAAATCAGTTGAACCCTCAACCTATTCTAATAATACTATTTTTGTTTTGCGAAAATGCGCAATTGCCAAGTTTTGGTCACTTGGGATTACTAGAAATCTGATATGGAAAAAACAATTGAATATCTCGATTATGGACCCTCATCGTATTATAAACATTACTATTTTGTTTTGCGGAAATGTGCCGTTGCCAAGTATTGGTCTCTATAGATAACTGGAATTCTGAGGACGCATGGTCCAAAAAACCATTTTTACATTTCATTTAGGTCATCTCACTTTAAGTTCAAAATGATATACGTTAGAAATTCTTGAAATAACTAAATGATGCAAAACAACGATGAAATGCTCAAGTTCTGGATTCTGTCACAAATTATCATACTACTTACAGCTCATGGGCTATAAATGGTCAGTAGTTTGACACCAACTTAATTTCCATGGCAACAAAAGTTACAGCGTGTCTCTTTCTACTGGTAGTTTATATGCGAGCGCAGCTAGCATCTGCTGTGATTCAACTTTTTCATATTAATCAGTGATCGATTTACCAGCAACTTGTATAGCTTGGTTGGTTCGGTTAGGTTAGGTTGTCTTCCTTCTTTAGAAATTTGGTCCATGGCCGACAACATTGGCAGTAAGAAGAAAGAGATACGCCGAAGGCAGTATTATGTATTTGATATATCTAAGATCATTTTGTCGTTTTCTGTTCCCCAGTAAACTCATTTTCAAATCAGAACTCTTTCAGTACCTTAGTCATAAAAAGTATTTCTCTTGTTAGTAGAATCAGTGAATTGTTGGTGTAACGTATTACTATTGGTATATACTAAACCTGATTGAGGCTGATATCGAATATACCTATGATGTGAAAATAAAAAAAAAATATTTTCAGATTCAACATTGTATCTATTTGTCTATTGATATATTGTTAATTTTTATTACTCACGAACTCAAAAATATTCTGTTGCTTTGTACCGGAGAAATGGATTTTTTCTTATTCATCCAAACTTGTTAACCACATGTTGATGTCGTAAACATTTTGGATGGATAATTTTCTGTTTACCTGGGGTAAGTCGGGTCAGGTTGGGGTGGCTAATAAACTACGCATTTTAACTAATATGCACGCAGCTCTCTTGGCGATATTGTGGCTAGTTTTCCCGAAAGATACAAATTTTCCAAATCACATGCCGTACTCCTGCCATCCTTTCAAATTAGACAGAACTGACAGCGCTTGCGCATATTTTTTAAAACTTTGCGTTGTTTAACGTTTCGTCGTTGGTTACGTGATCATTTTTGCGCTGTTGCCAAATATCTCCAATACTCAGCTAGGGTTCAGGCCAGTAGTCAACGGTGCAAACCATCTTTACCTTAAGGTGTACCTTAAGCTGATCCTCCACTTAGCTGAGTTTGTTATTAGGGAGAACCGGTGCAAATAGCTGAGTAACTGATGATTCATTTCAGTTATTTTTCCTGTACACAACACTAAACAGTTCATTGTTTATTTTTAGGAAGAAATGAATTTATTAGAAATTGTCTTCAAAGGAACAAGATTAATGCGAATTCACGAAAGATGAAAGAATCACCAATGGCAACAAACACCACACAAAACGACAAGAGAAAATCTGAAATTCTAGAAACCGACTCTGTCTCTGACAAGAGTGACAGATCTTAGTGACAAGTCTTCCTGTTGATGAAAAAGCACTGTTGCACGGCCATTATAATTACAGTAGCGTAGGGTACATTATTGTTTTAAATAAATTTCTTTCGCGCCTAAAATTCGGAGTAATCTATCTCTAAAAGGTTCTTTTCGGTTTTAAAAAGTCCTAAATGCGCTGTCAAATTTCTCTCTTTCAAATGACATGTGTTTTATTGCCTCATAACAAAAAACTCTGAATTGGAACACCAAATTATTTTCAAACCTGGCAACGATCTACCCAAACTACACTGATGACGCGCATGCGCACATCGTAAACGGGTCGCATACGCGGCATGCTTTTCGTCGTGAAAATTGGCGGTATTAGCATTCTAGAGTATATAAGTATATAATATATATTTCTATGGGTATATCGTAAGGTTCAAATCAAAAGTTGGTGTATTCTACATTGCTGTTTCAGCATAATGGTAGGTTTTAGAGTTGTATGAACGGGAATATGCTGATGAAAGATTTATCACCTTCGATTTGGAGAGAGTGGTTTTTGATTATCAAGGGACTAGTTAGGTGTGACATAAGGCCCGAAGCGAAAACATTATTTTATTTTTGTAAGTACCCTTTTATCATTGATCTTCATTACTTCAATAGATATCTGTAATTTATCCAACTGTTTTAATTGTTTACCACCTTACCTCAAGAACCGTGACAATATCACCTTTTCCATATCAGACAGAATATCGTACATGAAAAATCAATAATAATTGGGGCGGTTTAACAAGACCTAGAAAATTAAACGAGCAAATTATTGGAATTCACATTACATTTTGAAGCTCTGGTTAGTGGAACTACTGTAAGTGAATGAATAATACTGATATTCCTCAATCTATAATCTATCAACTGTTTCGGATGTAAGATGAATAGATAATAGTAATTATTATCCATCTCTATTCTTTGATTATGAATATAATTTAATATCAACGGAAACATTGTATCGTAAATACTAAAAAAATCGTTAGGAACTCAAAACATGAATTCAATCCAAATGAAACTGAAGTCACTTGGTAAAATGAGTTTTCATAGGTGTAGAAAATAATCACAAAAATTACCCTGAATCCTTGAAGAGAACTTTTACATGTGTAATCAATATCTGCTCTCGGAATTAGTAATGTGATATCCAATGAATTTTTAGCACCAGCAAGCAGAGCCCTCAGCGGAAAAGGATATAAATCGACATTTCCAGAATATCCATTTTCTATAGACCAGGTGCTATTCGTCAAGGAAGGGCCTGTGTGATAACTCTTGTAATGTTTCCTGAAAATGTTCACGATATAAGAATATTCTCTGATAACGTTAGTAGGAGATTTGAGCCGGTTCTGGGCCTCCCCCCTCCACTATGACGTCATCGTTGACCTTGTGGTGACCTTCAGGGATGACCTTGGTGCATAGGTACCTTTGTGTAGGTCTATGACCTTGGCATGCCCTAGAGATGCCTTTGAAATTTTGTGTTTGACCTTGATTTATATTGTTGGGAGAGGTGTTCAGGGTTTGTGTTTGACCTTGAGATGACTTGGAATTTTTTTCATACACGGACAAGTACTTTTTGTAAGTACACATATTTTTTTTTCCTCCATGTCTTGCATGACCTTCATGTCTACCTACTCAGGGACTGTGTATGATCCTTGTAGAGTGCACATGAAAATCTATACCGAAGTATGGAGACGGTACATGTCCGCACACCACGGAGATCCAGCCCGATATGTGAGCTCTGATTTATCTCCCGTGATGTATACCTTGCGACGGTGGTGGGGGGAGAGGTCGCGTGACGTCAGCGCTATGCACACGACGATCCACTGATGTGTGTCAGGCCCTCGCTCCCGACACGGTGGGTCCGCTGACGTCACACACCCATACGCTGTGGCGATGTAGCGACTACTATTTACTCTCCGTCCTCTATCGATGCGATGCAAACTCGCGCATGGTGGGGTCTTTGCAACACACACGCGGTGCATGAGTCTGTGGTGGGGGTGCTTCACTATCTATTATAAAAGAAGTGGGTATGGTGATATGAAATCAGAAGTTGTATACCTAGCAGTTGAGTAGTCAGCAAGAGTAGTGAAGTTATTCAGTGCCTACACACAGAGAGAGAGAGAGATCAGTGAGTGTGTTTTTCTATTGAAAATTATTTATATTTTCCTTATATATTTTCATCATGTCAGTTCCAAAGGTGGATTTACAAAAGCTCAATTCTATAATTAAAGAAGAGATGGAAGTGTTAGAGCAAAGAGTAATATCATCTTTGCCACTGAATGAAGCTTTCCCAATTAAGACTATATCATTTTGTTCTACTCGGTTTGGTAAATCAATCCTATTAACATTGGTGGATGTGAGTAATGATACAGTGTTCAAAACATGGCTACCAAAACGTGTTTTAGCACAATTAACGGATGCTGATGTTACTTATATCAATTCTTCTGGTGGTAAATATACGATAGCATATTTGGGTCAAAGTCAACAGACTATTGTTGGCATGAAAACGAGATCATTGGTCAAATTTGATCTCACTGAATAATAGTAATATATAATTTCCACTTGTCATAGGCTAATTCTGATTCTTTATATTATAGGTGATAATTGTAAGGAAAATATAAAACTTTTCATACATTGTTAAACACACTCTTCGGTAGAGACATAATCAAAAGTCTAATGTGAGTAATACTAATTATTTTTGTAGCATAGTTATTTCAATAATTTCTCTTGATTATAGCTTCATTCTTGAAAGATGTGGATGCAATATGCCAGCCAATACTGGACCAAAGCCACAGATATCTCTTCAGCCGTTGAAAGGTTGTCATCAGAACTGGATGCTTTAGGTGAGGACGCTCACCATGCCACCAATTACGACTTGGGCGTGTGCTATGATGAAGAGCAAATTGAATACTGCTTGCGAGACTACGAGAACTACAAGAGGGGTGCGAATCTTTGCGAACAATATTCAGATGGTGCTTTGGATTTAGATCAACTCTGCAATAGTATGATTGCGTGCGAGTTGAGAAGATTTATTTATCGCCTCTTACCATATCTACCTGAAGGGATCATCCAAAAGTACCAATTGGATGATCATAGCGATGAAGAAATCGAAGACGGCCAAGAAGATAGTGATGAAGAAGGAGACATAATTTTAGATTGTTTGCATATACCTAAAACTAATTGAATTGTAAGCTAGCGATATTTGAATAAAAAACGTAATATTATTTAGTCATGTTTTATTTACCTATTCCTCTTTTACATAAATAAATGAAAAAGAAATTAATACAAATGAGAAAAATTAAAAATACATAATATGTGTGTGTGTTTCTTCAATATCTGCTGAGAACTGAACCATCCAATGCATTGTATTTCAAAAACGTATCATGCAGAATGAGTGCATATACTTTGGTGTTGGCCGGGAAGTTGGCTTTCCTGGTTTCAAACTCGAGCTTAATATCAATCGTTGATGATTTTGTGGCAGTCGGCTGATGTGAACAATCGATGATGAATAGTGGATTTTGTCGAAATTGCCCAATGTCCATGAGAGGTTCACTCATATCTTTATCATAATAACTTCTTTGAAAATTCTCATAGGCATAATAAGCTGAAGTATCGAGTTTTTTATCGAAATCCAAATTCCAACGTTCATATGGGTATACTTCAGAGTTCAAGTACACTCGAATGTTATTGATATCAGCAGTTGTAAATTTAGTGATATCCTTTGTCCTATCTTCCCAAGTGGTGTTACTTTGGAACCCAATGATGATATAACGAGGTGTTTCAAGTGCATTGGTTGTCTTGATAGCCCATATATCTGAAGATGTGCCACGTAGTGATGGAAGTTCATAGAGATCCCACATGCGATAAGCCAACTTGATTTTAGCATTCAGACCATTTTTGTTGATTCTATTCAAAAGTTTTAGCTTGTGTTTATCTTCTGGCACTATATGTCTTATTTTCCACTCAATTTTATTGATTTCCAAATCAGCATCAACCGCACCAATATATGAGTTCTTGAAGGATCGAGCGATTATTAAAATTATTTCTTGTTTGGCATTCAAGATACTTTTGTTATAATCTTCAGCGAAACCCATCACATATTTCAGTGGTAATTTACCACTAAATACATGACTGGTTGTGTCCAAGATATCCTGTTTCGTTTCCGAAAGTCCCCATCCAGTTGTTAATAATGTGTTGGCATGTGATTGTCCAAATGAAATCATATTCTTCATAGTAGATGTTATCCCCGGCTTCCTGACGACAGCAACATGTTCACCACCCATTTCGTAGCGAATTTCATCAAAAAGGAAAGCGATTGCATTGTTCGAGAGATAACATGATTGCGTTTCATCCCTAGGTGTGAATTTACCCTCTATATAAATGAAACTCTCAGTAATGTCGAGTATAACGTCTTGATTATTGATTGCGATTCGGATTTCATCTGAATTCCTAAACAATGGTGATCCATATGGTTTGTATGTGTGCTCATGTAAACTCGTGAGGGAATGATCGATCATCGGCTCATCGAATATATTCAATTTTTCACTATTTGTTTCGAGCACCATTTTTCCTTACTTTCAGTCCAATAGATTTCAAAAATTTGAAATCTCTCACTGACAGAGCGTGGTGTGCTAACTGTTTAGCGTACACTTTTGGAATGAGCCTTTTTCTAGTCGAACCTTCCTTTTTAGCGGTTTGTGGAATGATTTGAAATCCTCCACGATTCTGTCTATTATAACAAAAACCCATAATAGTTATTAGATTTTCGTCAATTCCAAAATAATAACAATCTCTTCTGTACTTCCAAAATCAATAATATTGTTTTTGTGATCCAAAATACGCACTGTGATGTTGTGAATCAACTGACGACCTTCTGGACTGACTGGCATATATATAATCTTGTGTGGTTCTTTCGTGAGATTGAATCCAGGCTCCACATCGATATCGAATGAAAAAAGAATATGTGATTCTTCATTATTTATGTATGAACCAGATATAATGTTGCAATCTAAGCGGATGAGTCTCACAGTTGTTACGTTTATCGGTAGTGAGGATTCATGTATCTGATTCGGTTGAAATCTATCAAAATTGAAACCCATCATCTTTGCTATGGAATTCGGATGGGTAAGATCAATTTCAAATTTTGATCGCATCTCACATTTGAAAGTATTATTATTGGCATGTAGGTAGAATATATCATCTGCATTGGTATCGTTTTGATTATTACCAGAAAATAATCTAAACATGATATGTTTCTGAATAACTGCATTGATCTCATCTATTTCATATGCACCACATGGAATTTCAATTGTGTATTTCTGAAGTATTGGTGAACTGTCAGCACTGATTCTAAAACTGATTACATTGTTTTTTTCAGTTATATTATTGATTGTGTTGCATCCATAGAATCCTGAAAGTCCCAATCCATAACGACTGTTTCTATCCAATTCAATGGGTGGGAAAAAGTCTGCACTCAAGACACTCGTCCCGACAGCTTGTAGTTCGAACTTCCGTGACATGACTGATACATTTTATGAATATCACTTCAATTTATTGTTGTCTACAACACACTTGAGACAACCTACGCTTTTTCGGAGATGGTTCATCAATATCCAGTTCATTTTTATTAGCACCAATATTCATATCGTTTATATTGCAATAACAGCAGAATATTTTTCGAGGTGTAGGACCATCATTCACATCAGAATCTGGAATGCTGTCACCGTCAAGATTGTGGTGTTCATTGCAATATCTATATTTCATTATGTCGACATCATCTTGTAGACTTTTGGGTAACTTTTCCCAAACATGAGCAATCTCATGTGCAGCACATGCAAGCATCACTTCCTTCGGCATAGTTGCAAGCATCACTCGATCCATTTTTGTCAAAGTGCGATATTTTGAATACATCTTGAGTGAAAATCCCATTCCCTTAATAGCCTCTCGCGTCATTGCTGGAGTTGTATCCATTTTATAATGATTCAGAGAGAAACTTCAGGCACAAATGACCGCAGAAAACTGTGTTGAACTTCTGCTGGCGATCATAGTTATATATAATTTTCACTTTCGGACATTTCTGAAAGTATTGAATCAACTCTATTGGTGGGGGTAGATCTCCAAAACTATCAAAGTATGCAATGTCTTTCCCACATTTGCCGTATGCCACCCAATGTGTTCCCGATCCTCTTATTCCATCTAAATTGACAATAGCGGTCTCGTAGTTTCGTGGACCTCTAGTGGGTAATGTATCACGCATGAAAATACCGCGAAAGTATGGAATTTTCATTTTCTTGGCATAATAATTGAGATCGATGTCGGTGAGAGGTCTTCGAGGTAGGGAATCAATTAGTTTTTTGGATTGTATGGTTTCAAGTATAGTCCGAGTCCTTTACGGTATGGTTTAAGGTATATACCACTACCACTTTTACCCAATGCCACACTTTCCATCTTCTTATTATGACGATTCGCTTCGATCAGGGCTGTTCTGCTTGCTTTTGCTGCATTCACAGCTCTGGTGATGCCTGCAACAGCACCCGCTAAACTTCCTAGCGCGGACAATCCTGCAAAAATTGGTATCAAAGGTAGAATCCCCCCAACCTTAGGAATTGGAATTATGCGGGGTGTGCGGATTGTTTTCTTCCCACCGGCAGCTTTGAGGTATTTACGTGCCGCATGCAATGCCACTACGGTAGCTTTTTTCCTATTATTCGTAACAAATTGCTCACCCCCAGCTGTTTTCAATACATTCCGCACTTTATGAACCACCCCAGAACCGAAGGCGATTTTTCTGAGTTTATTTTTCTTTTTCTTCGGTTGCTTCCTCTTCTTTCCCTTCATAGTAGTACTACAACCCATACCAAAACGTCTCTTTGCTTTCATAATGTTGGTAACGAGTAGGGCAGCTGCTCTTTCCTTAATACCAGCGTCTTTCGATTTAACCCTATTCCAAGCTGCGTATTCGAGTTCTTTGTCTGCCGTATGTCTCGCTGTGAGATCAGTAAGATGATTCAAATATTGAATATCGTGTTGTTTGCATGCAATATCCAATTTATTGATTCCAGGATCTTTGCGGGCTAAACGTTTTTCCAATTTTGTACCAGGTCCACAGTACTGATATCCTCCAGGTAAATGTAATTCGAACGGAAGTTTGTTTATCAAATTATTAACGAATCCACGACCGTTTTTTCTGCATCTACCACGAACACATCCGTTTCGTTTGATGGTACTCATTTAAATGAAACGTTCACAACATATCATCGCTTACATAGTCTCCAACCACGGTACGATGCGCATTGTGAAGCAGAAAGAAAAGTTTGCTGTAGATAATTTAGATGAAAAATTCGGTTGTGGATTGAATGGACAGAAAGTGTTGCGGCATGGTCCGCTACTTCCATCATCTGTTCGAGGACTCATTATCGGACCGTCGAATTGTGGAAAGACGAATGCCATGATCTCTCTCTTAACACATCCACAAGGACTGCGATTCACAAACGTTTATCTCTATTCGAAATCACTCAATCAACCCAAATATCAATTCCTACGGAATGTATTGGAACCTATAAAGGGGTTGGGTTTTTTTACGTTCAGTAATAATGCAGAAATAGTGGAACCGTCCGATGCCAAACCAAATTCTGTTTTCATTTTCGATGATGTAATATGTGAAAAACAGGACATTATAAGATCATATTTCTGTATGGGACGCCATAAAGATGTTGACTGTTTTTATCTTGCTCAAACATATTCACGAGTGCCCAAACAGTTAGTGCGAGATAATACCAACTTTATCGTAATGTTCAAACAAGATGAAACGAATCTACACCATATTTATTCCGATCACGTGTCACCCGACGTAACATTCAAACAATTTCAACTGATGTGTGTTAAATGTTGGGAGGATCAATATGGATTTATGGTCATTGATAAAGATAGAAAAATGCACGAAGGTAGATATCGCATGGGATTTGATAGTTTTATATATCCATGACACTGCAATCCACATTCAATCGATCGTTGGATTGCACACAGGTTACTTCAGTGGTGTAATCTCTCTTGTAGAACAAAATGAAGAAACGATTCAGTTGTTGATGATAAAAACAATGCATTGAATTTGAAACGTCAACTAGTTGAGACAACAGAAGCTGTACGCCAGAAATTTAACTCTATCAAGAGTGGACTTATTGAAAATCGAATAGCACTTGAAAAATTCTACGATCCCCTAATGAAGCCATTGAACGTTCTATCTTCAGCTGCTGCAACGAAACAACTACCACCACCACTACGACAATCAATGACGAAGCAAGTGAACTCACACTCTACTCTAGTTAGGAGTACTCCTATGGGAAAGAATCAATTTGGTAGTGACACCTCGTCTGCTGACAGTGACACCATCAAAGAATTCGGTGAAACGTCTATATTCGAAACACCATCATCATCTCGAATAAGTAACTCGGACTATTCCTCCCTTTCTGAAGGCAATATTGAAGATATTTTGAAGATGCATTTGGAAAATGTCAAAACAAACAATGGTGACTATGACACAATATTTGGTATCCGTTCAGATCCTGCTACGGGAAAACTCAAAATGGGAAGTCTCAATGTAAATTTCAGTGGTGGAAATATTTTATTTTGGAATGCCAATAAAACAAAAAAACATGAATTCCCAAGTAGTCCGGAGTTATATAATATGATTTTTTTAAAAAACCCACCTGAAGTCAGTGATGATGGAATTCTTCATACATATGCTAAAATATTGAGAGTCACGAATGCACCATACAAACAACATCAACTGAGGAATGGTTTCAAACATACGAAATCAAAAAAATTCCGTGAAGTTATTAAACCAGTACTAAACTTATCACATTATCTAACAACGAGAAGTAGACAAAAAAAGGTGCAGGGATTAATCGGATACAAAAAAGGTATGATCCCAAACCTGCGAATTATGTATACTGGAATTCACCAAAAGAGTTAGTCGCTCGTTTACGACTATTGATATCCTCGAAATCAGCTGGACATACTGGACACGACAATGAAATAATTTCAATAATTGAAGAATTACGTGAGGAAAGTATAATATATTGAAACATTCAAGAAAATGATCATTTTGTACACGGAAACAAAGTGAAGCAGTCATTGTGAGAGGATGGACAATGGAATAAGTGATCTCAAACGACAAGTTGTCAATGAATTACATACACCGGCAAGACGTAATTTCACCAGAAGAACCACCACCCTCAAAGGTTTTGCAGATCTATGGCAAATTGATCTTGCCGAATTACAACCCTATGCTAAACATAATAAAGGATATAGATATGTCCTTGTAGTAATTGATTGCTACTCAAAATATCTATGGACAAAACCGATCAAAAATAAAACAGGTAGTGCTGTAACTGATGCAATGGAAGATGTGCTGAAAGAAGCCGACTATTCTCCGAAACATCTACAAAGCGATCAGGGAAAAGAGTTTTTCAACAATACTTTCTCATCTCTAATGGGTAAATATAAATCAATCATTATTCAACATTCAGCACAATGAAGGCGGCCATAGCAGAAAGAGTAATTCGAACAATAAAGACGTGGCTTTATAGGGAATTTTCAGCGATGGGACACAACAAGTGGTTAGACATTCTTCCTATTATAACAAGAAAATATAACCATAAAGTGCATCGTACAACTGGTATAGAACCAATCAATGTTACACCAACAACAAAACTGAAATTTAAAGTTGCCAAAGTCATTCGAGGAAAACAAAAACTGCCCAAATTCCGAATGAATGACATTGTTCGTATAAGCAAGTACAAAAATATTTTCGAAAAAGGATATACTGCAAATTTCACAACTGAATTATTCAAAATCATTAAAATCAATAGGACATATCCCACAACGTATATAATTGAAGATATGGATGGCCAACCGATTAGAGGATGTTTTTATGAAGAAGAGTTATTGAAAACGGAAAATCCTGACATTTATCTCGTCGAGAAGGTGCTGAAGAGTAAAAAAGATAAACTATATGTGAAGTGGTTAGGTCTTCCCATTGAACACAATTCATGGATTGATAAACGTGACATGGTTTAAATATGTATTAACTTTAATAAAGTGGTGAAATTGATTTTGAGTTTTCATTTCAAGTAGACTGAATTGAAAAAATATTGTAGCGGTAAACGTTGCCCCAGCCAATCGCAACGTTCTGTGTATGCCAAACCAATTTAAATGCATACCCCATTCCCGCTTATATATTTTCAACTCACAACATTGATGACATTCCATTATCCTCAGAGCTAATCAGTATCATATTGAAAAGCGTGATCAAACTCTTTTCTCCACTTATCACGTACAGATGCTGCCGTATCGAAAAGTTTAGTGGACTCCTGAAGCTCCATCTCAGCTTGCACTTTCAAACAATGGGTGAACTCATTATTCTGTGTGATTTTGTTACGGAGTTTATCTGCATCTTCACACATTTTGATCAGTTCAACCTTTGTTGATGCAATCTTTGCATCGAGCTCCTGAAGAGCCACCTCGTCTATGCTGCTACTTTGAATATCGTCATCGCATTTGACGATGGTGGCCTTCGCTTTTACGATGCGGCATTTGGCTTTCTTCAACATGTCCCCACAGCACTGCAGTGGACCGAAAGAATGAAGCGATACATTTCCCAAATCACCCATCACTTTCTTTAAGGTGTCATCTACCTTCTTCTTACGGGGTTTCCGTACACCCTTAGTTATTTTCTTGGGTTTAGAAACAGTAGATGTACCCTTCCTCTTAGATTGTTTCGGTTTATGATCCACACTAAGAGGAGAGAGGAGTGGAGGGCATTCGGGTAGTGACAGCTGTGAAAGGGTTGGATCAGCACATTCTGAAGATTCCGGTTTATCTGTCATCTTTAGATAAGCTTCGAAGTTGAAGTCATCGGTGGAATCTTGGGATGACAAGTGATATACCGGAATATTTTCAAAACCAAACTCACCATTTGTTGCACCTTCTTCAACAGATAAATTTGGTAGTGAGTTCATGATTATTTAGCTCGGAGGAATGTGTGATATCAATGGGATGTGGATAGAAATGGTGCTGATGTTGATGCGACTTCACGTTTTATACAATCAAGTCGCATGGTACATGCGCACATGAACATGACAACAAACCACCGTAAAAGGAGAGGGGGTGAATATCCCATGAGTTAACTCTACAAATTTCATAGTAATGGGAAGTGTTGAGAACACACAGTATTCTTCCAACCGATGTCTTCTCCAGATGTGTATATAGTTCTATGTCACCTACATAAGCTTTGCCCAATTAACTATAAATATGGAAATCATTTCGTAACATAATGCGAAAGTGTGATTTAGAACTAAATGATCAAAGTGAGTCATAGTTCTGATTTACACCTACGTATTGCATATAATTATAGTGACGAATATGATTCCAATAGAAAGTGTGAGTTCTTTTTTGTAGCCTTGAAAAAGGCTGTTTTGCTCCAAAGAGCCAAGGGGAATTGGGTGAAGACTGATTAGCTTGAGTCTTCACCGACATTGCCAACATTCCTAGCATAGAATGCCCTAGCCCGCTCCTTCGTCTCCGCCCACACACGGTTAAACTCTGTAGCATCTCCGATATCATTGTCATCATCGGACCCATGCTCTTCTGCTGAGTGCCGCGGTGGCGCTGTGGTAGTTGGGATCTCCTGTGCTGTTGCTGAAGACATGTTGAATTGTTGAATGATACTTTGAGTAGGTTGTTACCGTATTTATAGTGATCGGAGTGGGGATATGTGATGGAAATGGTGGTACACATCTACTGTGTTAGAATCCGCCGAGTACTACTACTAAGATTTCAAAAAGTGATTGAAAATTTTTTTTCAATCATTTTTCCAGTAGAATTCAACATTTCAAACTTTTTATGTGGTATGAAATTTTCTGATAGAACTCACCATTTCGGTTATATGAAATATTTCAGAAATTCCAATAATTATTTTCAAAAACACTCTAAAAATTATTTTCAAATATTTTTTCCTATAGAATTTAACATTTCCAATCATTTATCTAGTATGCAATTTTTTGATAAAACTCTTCCTAACGCGAATATAAAACATTCAAAAAATTTAAATAAATATTCAGTGACGCCTATGGATTTCACGTTATCGGATGTTACTACTACCTGCTATTGAGTGCTTTGTGAAGGATAATTTCATATTCAAGATGCACTCGGTCAGAAACAGGTAGGCAGGCGATACTCCTTAGACAATTCTTTCAGGTTTTAGTTGTAATTTGAACTTTGCTACGGTTTGTTTATTGAGAATAATGGCTAGTTTAAACTTATCACAAATGGAAATGGATTCCAATGTTGAGTCTATTCTTGTGGAAAAATCAGTACCGGATGTTTTGTCACCCTTCAAATCTCCCATATCGTCGAAAATTAAACGTAAGCAGCCATCAAAATTGAATAAATTTAAACGCGTGATAGAAAAAAATAGCCCATACTCTCAAAACGCATGGAAAAAACCATCGTATCAATGGATTGGAATGTTCCGGCTCTGGTACGTCTAAAGGTAGTGGAAATGCCACAAACTGCGAAGAAGAAGAAATAGTTGAGTTGATTGATCAGACTAAGAAAATGTTTTTGTATTCGAGGGAGTCAAAACAAAGAGTGACACAAATGAAAGAAAAATTGGAAGCGCTGAACATCGAAAGAGAAATTGTGAGAAAGAGAGAGCAGGAAACTAGAAAAAAATATGCAAACTTTTTTTCAGGAGAATAATTGATTACGGAAAGTCCTATTGGAGTACATAATATTAATTGGACGTTGTACACAGTGACTAGCGA